>CM026432.1:8443121-9887418 GCA_014871385.1 Ceratodon purpureus | reverse complement strand
GGGAAGTAATTGCTGGCAGTGACGATCTCACTTCTTTGCAAGATCGTTGCTTGACCTGATTCATAACGGACTCTTTTAGACTTTGGTGTTGCTTATTCCTTTCATATCACTTATCAGACTTGTATACCTTAACTGGATATGTCAGTTACATTTGGTTTGATTGCTTCCTTGTTCTATCACGCAATCGACAGAGGAGTTTACAATTGTAGAACAAGCCAGGATTTTGAGATGTTGGAAGTTTTTGGTCGAATGTTTGGTCGATGTGATGCGGTTAGGGTTTTGGTTTTGCTGGCAATGGCGACTCTGTTAATTGAGCGTTTTGGATGCTTAGGAGTTAATTGAATAAGCATGTTTTATGGTGAGTGGAATCGTCAATCTGTAATTGCGTTTTCAAATCGTGTGAGTTTCTAGTCTCGATCTGGCATCAGTCCCAGGGTTAATTGTGTCCGAATGCTTGATGCTGTTTCTGGTTTTAGTTTATCTAAGTTTTTGATGTCATGGCGTGGAGAGCGGGTTGTCAGGTGAGCTCATGATCACTTGGTGACGTTCCTTTTATGTCCATCAATCAGGGTATACTCTGCTTAAGGTTTGTGAGCAGAGAAAATGGGTGCTTATTGAGCTTGCAGAAGATGACGCTCCTGAATATGAGCAGCGGAAACCTAAGAAGAATCTCAAGTCGGCTTCTCCTATCACCCAAGAAGCTGCGTCAATCAGAACGGATAGCACACCAGCAGAAGGAAAGGACCCCCACTGTCCAACCTACCTCGGGAGGTGCACAACCGCAGAGCAATGAGTCCCTAACAGAGACTCCTGCTCAAGCTGCCCAACTCACTGGCCATCCCGATGACACGCTGAGAAGTTGAGAACGGGTATTTATTTATTCTTTCCTTAAACCCATATCTGTAACTCAAATTCTATTTATGCTGCTTACGGAGACTAAACCAAAATATAGGAACACTCATTAATGATATCGGACCATACTTTCGAATCTTTTTGCAACTGAAGCCATGAACTCTACTAGACAACTGTCTCTGTTGATCACGTCGAGGTGATAAAGCATATTTTAGAAATAGAGGTGCATAGTAGGCTCTCATCTGAACATGTGTTATTCTGAAGTACCATTATGATGATATGTTCTTGGAATCGTGACACCAACTTCAAAATGTGTTGACGTTGATTTCATAGAAGGTGCACGACAAGCCAAATCCAAAAAGAAAGGCGACTCGCATGCTGATGGTGAAGGAGATGGATGGGAGACTGCTAGCGAAGGAAGTGAAGAGGCGGACGATGTTTCTCACAGTGGCGACCCTGCAAGTTCAGACGAGAAAGCAGCTACTACATCAGAAAACAATGAGGATCATTTTGAGGACGCTTTGACAGAGGAGGAGCTACGAGCGGTGAGTGAAGTATAGGTTACAAGCTTTCCTTTTGGTATGTGGTTAGTAATTTACTAACTTTTCAAACACCTTTTTGCTCGTGTGAAGTCTCTTGTTGCAGAATTGGCGGGCTCTTGTTGAAGAAATCATAGAACTTTTTGATTGTTCATATTAACAGATAATCAAATAAGAAATGGTTCTCCTGATCACATATAGTGGTGCCATATTAGATTATACGATCTTGTGCGTCGTGCTTTTCTTTTTGGAAATTCTGATGAAGTGTATTTGCGATGAGTGAATACAGAAGGCTTTATCGTTAGCAAATGAAGCTAAGTCACAGGGCAACTCTTTGTATGTTGCTGGCAAGTACTCGGAGGCCTTGGAATGTTATGCTAGTGCATTGGAAGGTGTTGCCAATGATCCAAGTGCAAATGAGCTGCGTGCACAATGCTACTCAAATCGAGCTATCTGTGAAATCAATCTGGTAATATACCGAAAGTCTCCACAACTCTAGACGTGTACATGTCTCAGTTACACTCTCGATGTACTCACAATCTGTCTCTTCTCAAAGTCTCAGGTAGTTATTGATGATAATTAATTAAATGCTACAGCTATCTGTGATGTGGCATTTGTTTGAACGACGCTATATTGTCCCTCTTGTTTTCTATGAGAATATGAAGCTACTTTGTATGATTGAGCTGTGGGTGTGGAATTAGGAAAGTAAATACATGGTTGTTGAGCAGATCTTAGTGCCTTGGAAATATGTTGATCATTGAAGTGCTTGGGTTTCGTTTCTATTTTGCAGAAAAATTACAAGGATGCAGTGACGGAGAGCACGAAAGCTCTAGAACTTGATCCGAACTATGTGAAAGCTTTAATGAGGCGTGCTCAGGCTAATGAGAGTCTTGAAAAGTTATACCGAAGCTCTTTCTGGTATGGATAATGAGACTTGAAAGTGAGACTGAATGCCCATGTAGTGTATATTCAGAGTATGATTTCTCCTGCCATTGTGGTTGTGATGAATAGGGCAGCTATCTTAAATATGAAGTTGTTTTAGAGTTGCCTGTAATGGATGTAACTTTCAAAATCAGTGATGCAGGGTTTATGATGAATTATTATGGGGCAAAGTGCAGCTCATAGTAACAAGTGGTTCTGTTACAGACTTGAAGAAAGCCCTTGAACTCGATCCTTCCAACAAAGTCGCCCGCGTGTCCATTATCAGGTTGGAACCAATCGTCGAAAAGAAAAGAGAGGAACTCAAAGAAGAAATGATTGGTAAGATGGACTCCCAACCCTTGAGTGAACTGTTATCTCTCAAGCCTGGTTGAATCTTATGTTAAATGTAATCGCACTGTTTCTGTTCAGTGGGCTCTTTATTACTCTTTTTTCCCCTAGTGATCGGGTGCACCCAATGCACTTGATGCAGATGTCTTTCAATCGGTTTTCACTTGATCCAAGTGTAGTATTTACTCCTTGACAATGTCTTTGAGCAGGTAAGTTGAAGGAGCTTGGTAACAATGTGCTCGGAAAGTTTGGTATGAGCGTGGACGATTTTAAGGCAGTGAAGGATCCTAATACTGGAAGCTATTCCATCTCTTTCGGCAAAAGCTAAACCAAGCCAGTCTGCCCACTTTTGCAGAATTGCAAAATTGCAAAATTGCAAATTGCGAAATTGCAAAATTGCGAAATTGCAAAATTGCAAAATTGCGAAATTGCAAAATTGCGAAATTGCAAAATTGCGAAATTGCGAAATTGCAAAATTGCGAAATTGCAAAATTGCAAAATTGCGAAATTGCAAAATTGCAAAATTGCAAAATTGCAAAATTGCAAAATTGCAAAATTGCAAAATTGCAAAATTGCAAAATTGCAAAAAAAAGGGTCCTCCACCCGTCTAGGGGTATTAACCGGCCATATTGGGCAAGTTAAGCTGCGCTCGCATACTTACTGTACCACAAGTGCTGCAAGTTCGAAGGGTGGGCCCTCAGATAGCGATGATTATTTAAGTAACGAAAAACCTCTTCGGACTGTGCTGGAGGTTATCAATTTCTTCCTCTTACTCTCGCAGCTTCCTGGACAATGGTCGTTATGCTATGTATTCCTCGTTAGTGATCGTTATTACCATGTGTGTATTCCTAGTTGGTGATCATTGACCAGGTTTGGCCTTATCTCCAAGTTCAGAAACTTACCAGATTCCACTATTTGATCCCAATCTTTATGGTATGTGTGCTCTTCAGAAGGTGGTGACCGGTTTTGCTTGCATTTGTGGTCATAAGTCTTGAGTTCTGGAATTTTTGAAGCTAATTTCGGGTAACTGTGTTCACAGGTTGCGAAACCACAAGCGTTGGTAGAAATCAAACCAGCAATTACAAAGGGACTTCTGTTCGGTGAGCCGCAATGGGTAGGCTTGATTGTCAGGCCTCCCAACTACTCCCTCGAAGGTGTGTATTTGCAAAGTGTTCTCACATTGGAGCTCGCATGCTACTTTCCAGCGTATGCGGGGAAGTGGAAGTGGCTGTTCAGTACCCTACAGTCCCGCCGAGCATGGAACAAGCGAGCTAAGGGCTAAGGGCTTTTCTCGTGAAGGCCTCCATCCTTCTCTGCGAAATATGGTGGAAAGTCCAGAGGCACAACTTGCAGCTTTTACGGAGCGGCTGAAGCACATCAGGTTGAACTCAATGCTCATCTTCTTCTAATCTTCATGAATGCATGCTCTGCTTTATCTAGAAGTTGAATGCTTTGCTTTTCTATGTGCAGATTGGTTAGGTGGTACATCATGTGTAGTATGGAATCAGTTGTTAATCTTCTATTCCTTTGCTTGGTGAGGTCTATGCATTCTGCTTGTGTGCAGATTTAGCAGTTATATTCACGAAAATTTGAAAGAGATGGATGTCCACTCTTTATTAGGTGATGTCTAATGCTTTTGATGTGGTTGTCTGTATGTCAGGCCAAAGCAAACGGTGCTGGAAGCTGAAGCAGAAGCAGCCAAAGGGAAAAACAAAAATGTGTGAAACCTTTTCTTTCACCCAATCTATGTTAATCTGAAATGTTTGTGATCTCGAAGGGTTCGCTATTTTCCTCAAGGTTTACCGAAATTCAACGTTTGTACAGCACATTTGGTAGCTTGAGAATACGTAAGAAACAATTACAAAGTCATGCTACATTCTAACTGTGCTTGTGTTCGGTGTTCTGAACCCAATGCAAAATATTTTTGGGTTACCTTGGATTGTAAGTATGGAGATCTCCTGTTACTCATGAAGAATACTCGGTATTGCAGTATCTCCTGTTCCTCTTTCTGTCTCCTTTCTTCAATGCATCGACGAGGCCTGTTTTTCTTGGGCTACCTATCAGTCTGGAAGATGCTTTTACTCATAAGAAAAGAACTTGTGCAGGTTTTGGAGAGTGGAGCGTTGGTTCTTAGTGACCGCGGTATATGCTGTATTGATGAATTCGATAAGAAGTCCGACAATGCTCGTAGCATGCTGCATGAGGTATCCATATCTCTATCTTTTGCACTATGAAAATTACGAGGTACTTGTCTATCAATCTTTGGACTTCACACTTATACGTCCAGAAACTCTGATCGTGAAACACCATTTGTATTAAACCTGCTTACTGCTGTTACTCTGGATTCCCATCAGGTCTGTTCTACTTGAATGACTCAAGATCTATTGGTTTGCAGGTTTCGAAGCAGGACGCCTTAGACCTACACACACTGACAGCGTACATCACTTACGCTCGTCAGCACATTAATCCAGCATTTCCTGATCTTATTGTGCGGAGTTGAGGCCTGGCTCATGTGCTTGTAAGGGCCTGACATGAGCGGATACAGTGTTGCTCAACTGAAAAGTGAAGTGTCGAAATCGGTGGAGTCTTTTTTCCAGGTGAGTGCACTTCAGAGGTGCTTGTTTCAGTTGTTCCTCTGTGAGTACGGGGAACCCTGCACTTGCAGATTCACTGTTCACTTAAAGATACCTATTAACCTTCCATCCCTTTTGTTAAAGTCATTTATAAGTAGGATGTGTTTAGCTTCAGAAACGCTTGAGCCCGGGATCAGCTACTATTCAGTGAACGCTTACTGTGAAATTCACTTTTCATCTCGACACGTAGTAGCACAAGTACATGGGAGGGAGAAAGTGAAGTGGCACAATGTCGGAGACAGTGTTGTTTAAGTGGGGAAGTGTTTGAGAAGTAATAAAGTAGAAACACATCCCATAAACAGTGGTCACACAAAGTAACGTGAATTTACAGTGAAAGTGGAGGTCACACAAAGTAGACGTGAATTTACAGTGAAAGTGGAACTGAAAAGTGAAGGGAATCTCGCTGTTAAGATTGAATTTGCAGATTCGAGTAATCTCATCATTGAATACCATAAGTGAGTCTTTCTGCAGAGAAAACGGTGGCTAAATTTCATTTCCATGTGTTCAATTGAATTATCACCTCTTCAATAGCTTCATTTTGATCTACTCTTTGCTATATTTTAACTCACGACTTAAACCTCTCTCTGTGTGTAACGCGCCGGTGCTGGAGTGCTTCATGATCGAGGCATAAGGCAGATATGGACAAGAGCAAAGAGAGGACATGGGGCACAGCAACACAGACGACAACCAGACGATCCCATTTCATCATCACCAAGCATGCAGACTAGCAAAGATGGATCACCCAGCATCAGCCACAACATCAAATTTCCCCCCCAATTAAACCCATCGGTATATTCAAAACTACACAGAGCTCAAGTTCACACAGCGAGTCTTGACATCACTTAGAGTCTCAGGAACAAGATCAAGCTGTTGGTTCCTTTTCCTACATATATTTTGATAGGTATCCTAACAATTGTCATTCCAGGTAACACGACACCATTGTGCGTATGTCTCAGTGACGCACAAGGCCCGACTAGGCTGGTAACAAAACTCCACACATTCAGGTAAGGTCTGATCTTAGTCCCAACGAGCTATCTGATCATTATACGAACAATTCCCTAGTTCAAGTCTCTTATACAAAACCCTTCAAACTGCAGAAACCCAAACCCATGGCAGGAGGCCCTTCTCGATGTAGCCCCCATCCCCGAACCACAGCCATGACACGGAAACACATGAATCACTCAAACCTCGTCTGGTGCAGGTCCCTCCCCCGCATCGTTGTCACAGCAGCACACCTCGGAGGCGGAATAAACTGCCATTGGCAACACCGATGCCCCTGACGCCGCCGCCCTGCTAACACCTGCCTCAGTAATTACCACTGGATTCACGGGAGCCGGAAATGGAGCCGATGGATCGAAAGCTGCCAAGACCTCTGGTGCAACAATCAGCTCTCCCCCTGCGCCGACACCGGGCACCAGGGGAGACTCAGCCTCAGCCATGACCTCGTCTTCCATGATCGGACAAGGGTACTCCACGCCTGCGCCCACAGTAGCCTCATCAAGCGAAGTACCCGGCTCCGCCTTCATAGACCCAAACTCGGAGGAAGAGGTCAGAAGCTCCTCAGAAGTCGTATCGAGAGTGATTGGATGTCCTCCGCAACTCCCAAACGAATCGCCGGGCAATCCCAATTCAGCAAGGAAGGCGGAGATTGGGAACCCGGCTCGCTCCCCGAACTTGACAACCTCCTGGTAACAATCCTCCGTCCAGTCATAAACCCATGATTTCGCTAAGAGCTTACTCAGATGAGGTAAGTCCGGCAGATCAAGTTTCAATGTATCATTGAAATTCTTCGCATTGCGACGGATATAAACGAGAGACAGCCATGCCAGCAATATACCGCGATCACGATCCATGGCGACGACTCGCACAGCACCTCAGCAGATCAAAGTAAGACACAGTCCGCCACACCCAACACAGCTAACTACTCTTCTGTGCCTCTCCAGCAATCTCCACCAGACTCTCATACGAACACAACACGAGGAGGTACGCACAAAAACCCTGGATGAACACATTATAGAGTAGCATACTTGCTCCGCCATCAAATCCAACAAACACATCATGGCTCAGGCTGAACCCAGGAAATCTCCCTCACAGAAAGCAGGGAAGTCTCTCTCACACCTCTCAACTGTCACGCCCCACTCTCCCCAAGTTGTCACAGTCTATCTCTCTACAGGCTAACCAGGTCCCTCGAAATGACTATTTAGGTCCTCTGCCATTCAGATTCAGCAGACCAGATGCCACGTATTGGATTTACTGGACAGGAGGGATGAAATGGATCATGGGACAATCACGTACATGTCAAATGAATCAAGTCCCAGGCCGAATGAACCCGATTACCGCCAAGACCAAGAACCGTCACCGAATTCTGGTTCCAGTTTGTTCACACAGTAGAGCTGGACATAGAAGAGTGTCTGAAGCAGAATCCGATTTCGCAGAGTTTTCAATCGAATCGAAGCGATTTGGAGTTACAATTTGTATTTTAGATCCATGTATGAATCAAATGCATCTTTTCTGACCTTTTTCTGACGAGTTTTGACCCATTTCTGAAGAGTTTTGCTCCAGTTTTGATGGAGATTTGATGGCAGTGAAGGTGATTGCGAGCTCAGGGGAATTGAGGCTGTGGGTGTCGTTGTAGAGGTTGGGTTCTGGTTTTTGGGGGGACAATTGACAGCCATGTCGCTCTCCATGGCGAGCCAGAACTTGAGGGAGTCGCTGTACATGCCATAGCTGCCCAAGGGGTTCCAGCAATTGGGCCCAGCACAGAGGGGTGAGATGGTGAGTGTTGGGGTTGTGAGAAGCGCAGCTGTGCGGGGGAGGACAGACAGTAAGGGCAAGAGCAAGAGCAAGAGGGGGTTCTATGATTCTGTTGAGAGGAGCTATGCGAAGAAAGGGAGTTACTTCAGGAGGAAGGACGATGTTGCTAAGGAGCGACAGCAGGAGGCCAGGACTATGACCCGGGACAGCACGCAGATGAGGAGCGTTGGGTGCTTTCGAGTCTTTGGAGTTGAGGTTCTGCTGGAGAGCGACTTGGGGAAAGACTACTTTGAGGTTTCGGATGCTGTGCTGGAGTCCACTGGTGTAGCGCTCCGTTGTGAGGTGAGTTTCTGAAACTGGAATAGTCGAGAATTGAGGATTGAATGCTGGTTGTTTTGGATAAATTGAGTTTGAGTTTTGGTGCGGGGTTTAGGGTTTTTGGGTTGAGGATTGGATAGGATGATGTGAGATGAGGTGTAATGTTACTTGATATAATTTTTTTATAATGTGTAATGTCCGATGGGTGTGCAGCCCGGAATCCTGCCTCGTTGCGGCCTTACAATACTTCGCAAGTCGTTCGATGCTCGGAAGGTATTGAACTGCGTACTGCAACTTCTGAAATTCTGAAGCGCATTTTATGTTCAGTTTTGGGGATGTGATTTTGGATGACGTTGGGTCACTTCCTGTTGTCATTTTCTTTCGTGTAAGAGGTATTCTGTGTAGTGCCTTTGCTTTTCTCAATTGTGTAAATGGTTTTGAAGAAAGAGTTTGAGGGAGATTCTAACTGATGGGGTGACAGCGTTGGTGCTTGTCCCAACTCGAGAGCTTTGTTTGCAGGTTTGTGCTGTAGCAGAGCAGGTAGTGCACCGTTTGCATTGGCTGGTACCTGGCTGTGTGATGGGGGGCAAGAATCGATCTAAAGAGAAAGCCCGTCTTCGCAAAGGTCAGTAGTCACAATTCAAGGATCAGATTAGATGATAACATATTGTTTTCATGAATGCTAATTAGTAGGACCTCTTATAGTAAGCCTGTATGGAGTGGGCAACATTGGTGTAAAGGTATGTTCACAGTTGGTCCAAAGTTTACTTAAAGGTATGTTAGATCACGTACCCTTGCTAATTCTACTTCATTGGGGAAAAACATTCACTACTAGAATCCTGTGTGTAAAGGATTTATTTAATTGAGGAAATCTGATCATCAAGAGAACGACGTGTTTTGGTGATTGTTTTTATACGAGGTTATATCATACAAGTCGTTAAGCCTAAGTTAATGCGTTTCACCCTTTCTTTGGAGCTGCTCTTGCCTTTCTCTTCAAGGACCTGGAGATGGTTGGTAATTATCATGTTATTGACTGTTTTGTATGCAGTGCCTTGTAGTCTTCGACTGGTTGCTCTATTAGGTCTTCTCCAACAAAAATCTCAAGGGAACAGTTCTTGTAAGGTATTTTGGTTTCTCTTTTAACGGTCTTGTGTTGGCCTGAAGTTATGATATGCTTTCTGAGCTTTATAAAAGTGAATGGATGTTCGCATTCCTGTAGCCAATTTACGAGGTCAAGAGAAACTTTGGATGGATTTCATGCCTTAGGAAAATTAGTAGTCCAAACTCACTTGCGTTAGTAGCAATTTATTTTGTGTTGAAGAGTACTTTCGGTCTATCGCGGAAGGCAATCTTAGAAATTTGCGAGTGAAAAGTAACACATGTTGACTCTTTTTATGGACCTAATTCCCCGATGTGATAAGTTTTATGTTTCTCATTATTTTGTGTGGGGTGTTGTTTGTGCTTCAACAGCTACTTGTCTTCTTTTCTACTTGTGACGCGGTAGATTTCCACTACACAGTTGTCAATGAATTTCGGTGGTCTCCCACACCCTGGAAAGATGGGGGAGGGAAGGATGAGAGGATGCTCCTTGGATGTAAAGCCTTCCGTCTTCATGGCAGCATGGCTCAGAAAGATCGGACAGAAGCATATAATCAGTTTGGAAAAGCAAGTTCTGCGATCTTGCTTTGTACAGATGTTGCAGCTAGGGGACTGGACTTCCAAAATATTTCAGGCATTGTCCAGTATGAACCCCCAGGCGATGCTGCTGAATATGTACACAGGTGAGAACCTTTCAGGAGTTGTTGCCAGGTTAGTGATGTTGTGCTTGTGGTAGGTGTAAAATTTTGAACTTTTATGATAGATATTAGGTTGGCGACCATCATTGTTGTTGGGATTCGATCTACAGGTGTTGAGGTTCAAAGTTGTGCAGGGGGTGAGAGAATGGTTCCGTTTTTTAGCTGAAGTAATAGTACTTAGTGTTTATTTTGTCTTTTAAAAGTTCAAGATTCATGTAGACATTAGGGACCTGTGCAAATTGTTGAACAAAGTATATGTTCTGACCTCGACTTTCTGCCCTGTTGTGAACTATTTAACAGCCCTTAAAAATCAAGATTTTCTCTTACAGACAACATTCAGCAGTTTGGTTTGTAGTCGTGTGGGTTGACTAGTGTATACAAAATGTTCTACAGAGTTGGAAGGACAACAAGGCTGGGACAGAAAGGAGAAGCTATTCTTTTCCTGCAACCAAGTGAGGCAGAGTACATGGAGGAGTTGAAGAAGCACGGCGTATCATTACAGGAGCTTTCATTGCCACAATTGCAGGATGGGCTACAAGATAGGAGAGGGAAGAGAGACGATTCCTTTCTGGCAGTGGAGATGCATCCTCTTGCAGGGTTGATGCAGAAGGCGCTTGAGGCTTTTGTTGCTGCAAAGGTACCTTCTGATTCACCCGCTGCTTACCCACTGTCGCGAACAAAGAAGACTGGATACCCTTTTTTATATATTGCAGTATCTTCTCGAATGCTCGCAAGGCATTTCGTATTCACAGCACAGCTAACAGTTGATATTTGTGACTTGTCAGCCGGATGCTAGGCTGCTACCAGTAGACTCCTTTCGGTCCTATGTGCGAGCTTACGCTGCTCATAGAGGGGAACTGAAGTCAACTTTTCAAGTTGGGAAACTCCACCTGGGTCATGTGGCCAAGAGCTTTGGCTTGCGGGATGCACCCTCATTGTTTGGCAAGTCCGTGAACAAGCAGAGTTGTAAGAAGGAGAAGGAACGGAATGTAAAAAAGAGGCAGAGGAAGAAGATGCGCCCTACACCTGGGGCAACGGCGGATTAGACTTCATTACGTGTATCTTGACTGCGAGACTGCTTTTTGTTTAGTTGCACTTGAAGCACTATGCATTCGACCACGTTAGGTGCCGTGGTAGTAGTCTCTTTTGTGAGGGAAATCTCCACGCTGAAGGCAACTCAAAACAAGGTTCTTCAGCTGTTTTCTCTAGTGATCAGCATTTCTGGAAGATGATGGTTATGGAATTGGATACGTTCAGCTACGAGTAATCCAGAATGGGACTACAGTACAGATTCAGAAATGGAACCAGTTTGTAATTGGCACATCAAATGTAAGACTGCTCAGACATCTAATCAGCAGTTCGAACTTTCAAACGCTGCAAAGCACCCACTAATTTCTCTCGTTAATGCACAGCTGTCCAGTTTGTACAGCGTCCTCTATAGTGAACCGCGTTGTGAAAGTAGAATATGATTTTATTGTTTTCTGGCGTGGTTTCGAAATCACGATAGTAAACCTGGACCTGATATTTTGGCTGTCGAAAAGCTAATACTCTTTGATGGCAATGCCTGATACGGGGTTAGCTCGCAAACACATGTACAATGTCCCCAGGACCATACACCAACCATGGCAGCACAAGATCCGTCAATATGCCTTCTT
Source organism: Ceratodon purpureus (assembly GCA_014871385.1). NCBI lineage: Eukaryota > Viridiplantae > Streptophyta > Bryopsida > Pseudoditrichales > Ditrichaceae > Ceratodon > Ceratodon purpureus. Next base: position 9,875,602 of record CM026432.1, on the reverse strand, counting down.
CTGTTCACTATGTATTGTATTTATGAATCCAAATTCATATCCTCACTCCATTGATGCACTATTAAGACCAGAAGCATAGTGTATCCACTGCATCTCCAGAAAACAACAATGAACCAGATAACATATTCCATGAAAAATCGACTCTGAGTTCGTAAGAGCCTGGCCTATGTAAAAATTGCAGTAAAGATACGTGACCGAAGTGAACAGCTATACCGAAGCCCAAGCCGCAATATTGGTTCTCGCCTTGGGCATATATTGACACTAGTATGTTCTATCAGCGTTCCAGGTACCAACACAAGTTAAATGCCTGTAGCAATCATATTCGACCTATCCCGCGTTGCACAGTCATGGACAACAGCAACAGAAATGAAAATCCGTGCCCATCATATTCACATACTTTCCCTACACGACAAATGACAGGAGAGTACCAGAATTGGGCCATTCCACTCTACGCACCAACCCACTCTGTTTGTCAATTTCAGAACCACCATCCTGTAATATGCAGGACATGTTAGCAGGGTGTTATCAAGTTCACTCAGCTCCCCTTCTCGAGCTCTGCTTAATGAGCGTCTCGTTTCCGCTTCGCCAGCTTGCCCCCACGACCACGTCCCTTGCCTCTCTCAGCAACCACGGGCAGTTTTGCAAACTTCTCCTGAAGCCCAAAATGTGACAGGGGCTTCATGTTATCCTGCTTCTCTCCCCGCGCCCCGATTTGAGTGGACCGCCCTCGCCCCACATCGACCTTCTTCATCCCCGCAAGCGTCCCTGCGTTGGCTGCAGCCCCGACATTCACCCCCGGCGTTGGGCACATCGTGTTCTTCAAGGCGGCTTGGCGACGCGTACCGCAGGCCCCGACATTCTCACCCTTCAACACCTTTCCAATTGGCGACTCCGCAGCTGCTGCTTCTGGTGGCGTTTGGCCATCCTGTTCTTCTGCCATCGACGACTCATTTACCCCCAGTGCCGTCCCAGCAACCTTGAGGCCTTGACCCTCTACCTGGCTCCCTACTACTGCATCGTTGCAGTTCTCCAAATCTATTACCCTGTCATCGTCACTAACTTTCGCTGCACCCAGCACGCCACTATCGGTGGTCGTATCCTGCAAGAGAAGCCCGTTGAACCCCCCTTCTGTGCTGGCTATAGTCTCGGGGATCACAGTTACATCCACTACCTTTCTTCCTCCGCGGCTTTCAGGCGTTCCTAAAGAGGACCGAGCCTGACTGAGGTTGACGTCATCATCGGGGAATAGGTTGCTCTCATCAGACGTCTTCGTCGACGTACCTGCCAACTTACCCGGAGGACCATCTCTATCCAATGCAGGCTCTGGAGTATGGTCCGCAACTGGCTCCAACGGCGCAGCTCTGTCAATCTCCTGGGGGACTTTGCATCCACGTGATGTTGGAGTCCTCCAGCTCGTAGATGCCGGTGTCTTTGTTTGCTCCGACGACTGCGTCACCGCACCCTTGCCCTTCTGAGACAGTGGAGTCCCGTCAACAGACCCCACATGAACTGGTGCGGTCACAGGCAAGCCACCATGCATTAGCCAAGAATTGATCAAATCAGCTTTTCTAAACTTAAAAGTGAAGTTATCGCATGAATAAAGCACTTAAAATCAAGTGAAAACAAAATCAAAGTACAACTACAGTGCTTAACTACTGAACAACGTGACGGACAAGTGCTCCGTGAAAGTAAAGCGCTTCACAAGTGTGGTAAGCGGTTGTACAGCGCCCGAAGGAGAGGACATACACTACGAAGCCATGTCCAAAACGCACTGACTTCACGTGAACCAGTATTCAAGTGATTAGTAAGTGGGACATAAAAAAAAACCCTGAGGAAGACTTCGAAAGCAAAACAGAAGTGCTCGTGCCAGCTTCACTACGCTCTCACTGAGCCATCACAGCCATCACAGCCATCCACTACCTTCACACCTCAAAGCTAAGTTATCGCTCAAAGCTAAGTGACATCTGTGGTCCACGGGGTTTCCCGCGATAGTTCAGTGACAGTGACATTCCCGATGTTCATCACGCGCGCCTTGGTCACAGAAAGCTTTTGAAAACCAACAAAAGTGCCCTACAAGCACTCCGTAAGTCTCCAGTCACACGCCTTCCATTATCCAGCGCCTGAATGCCGTGTATTCCAAGTAATGGTGACCACATGGCTTGCCCATTCCTGGAAGTCCACTCTTCAAAGTCCAAAGTGAAATCTCACGCGCAAACTCCGGAAGAAGTATGACCTGGACAGAGCCCTAGGCCAAGACACTGAATCTGAAGCAATACCTCTCGAATGGAACATATTCGAAAGGAAGTCCCTGAAATACAAAGAAGAACTCCAGAAAAGAAACATAAAAAGTGAACTGATATCGCATAAGTGGAATTACCAAGATCGTCATTCCATAGCACTGTGTCTCGGCATATTTCTTTAATTGTTACAGATTCGCCCTAGTGTCTAATTTCTAAAACGGTGTTCCCTTCTTTAGCAGGAAATTGGTACTTGCAACTCAAGTAAACCGCAACAATGGAACTTATACAGAAATCAATGTTTCACGCTGCTCCTGCTGTCGCAACATCTTTCGAGGAGGTAACCCTAAGACTAAACACCCCCTGTACCGGTTCAACATAAGAAGTAAAAATTCATTGTCCATTCCCTTTCTACACATCTAGAACCGAAAGAGAAAGTTATCACACCTCTCAGATTATCATAAGAAAGTGCGTTTGAAATTGCTAACCATTAGCTTACGAGACTCAAAACGAAAATACTACCACTCCAAAGTCGAAGTCTCACTGAACAGAACACCGAACACGTCTACTGAACATAAAAAAATCAAACAAACCAATAAAAAGGGGAACAATCATACAACACGAACTCCACTCTACCAACTTCCTACCAGCTCAACTGCACAAAACTCAAGCAATCAATCAAGAGTACAGCCTCACCTGATACCCAGCTGTATCCCACCCCGGAACCCAATTCACAAACTCCTTCTCAAAAACCACGAACTCCCAAAACTCACTCCAAAGAGAGAATAGAATGTGGAAAAAAGAATGCATTCATGGAAGGTTGGTTATCGAGACTCACAGTTTGTAGAAGCGGCTGCCGCAACATTTCCGCGGTCATGATTGCTGAACCGACCGATGAGGCCCTCCATCTTTGGCTGCCGAAGGGTCGGCAACCTTATCTGGTTTGCGCCGAAACTGTCCATCCAGTCTGCGCAAAATTCCTTCTCGCAGTATTCTCTTGCACAACGTCTTTTTCCATCACTTAACCAAGCAGCGAGGCAGAAATGATGATAACAGCATTCACAATCCGCCACTGAAATGTTGTGGCACTTGAAATTGAAGCCACAGACTGGACAATTTGAAATGCAAATTACTTCACTCCGCCCTTCCGCTGTAACTCTCGGATTCCGAATTGGTAGGGGAGTGGTCCCCATGCCGGACCCTACGGCCATCATGTGCACCTGTTCTGTCAACTTTGACACCCAGAGCTCTGCCCTTGTGGATGCCACGCCTCGTAGGCGTATCTCCCATTCCACTTTTGCGAGCTCGGCCTCCATCGCCAACTGTTCCACCCGAAGCTGCTCTGTGCGTGCACTCTCTCGACTGAGAATGTGCAGACCGAACTCCAGATCTTTGTCAATTATCCGGAGCTCCTCTTCACCGACATCAAGAGTCTCCCCTACAATTCCCGTGTCGCAGACTTCCGAGCCCTCACCTTCTCTCCCGCTCATAAAATACTGCACCAAACTGTCACGCCGCTTACGTATGTCTGCACAGCTCACTTCTTCTTCACGCACCGACTTCTGCCTTTCCGCTAGCGCTCCATCAAGTGCTTTGCACTGCTGCTGCAGTTCCTTGCGTCTATGTTCTAAGACGGCTCTGCACAACACGAGCAAAGATGGGTGTGGTTAGCTCTGAATGCAGTCAATATGCCTCACAGTACCGCAGATGCCAACAACTAGATGGATGCTATGAGGCGGTTAGAAAAGATAACTCCTCAATAATAACAGCAGCACGACCTATATTGAAGACCTCAATGTACTTGTTAATAACCCTGATACCAATGCAGAATGCGAAGCACAATACAGTGCACAGGAAATTGGGGCACAGCGACAACAATTTATCTGGAAGTTTACAATATAAATCAATCACTGGTTCTTCCAGGAATTGCTACAACTTCATGAGAGAAGTGATACTACTAAAAATAATCCAGCCAGCTTGTACTGTAGTCACTAGGGCTGACACTGTAGACATTTATGCTCGAAACCACGACTAAAATATATCTCATATATTCCGAAAACCATGAATGGAATATTCGAACCCCATCGCAACTCCAGAGCAGGGAACCAACAGTACAAGAAATACACATATCTAATGGAATAAAGTCGATAAATTCTCTGTTCTAAGAGTGAGCCATGTACACATGATTCAATTGATATACTGCACTGTAAATAACGAATCAGATACACTCAACTACGTAAGACATTGAGACGATAATTTCAAACCACCACAAACGACTACAACAACTCAAACAAGAGCACATGTGTTTGAAAACCAGTCATGAAACCCTCAACACGATCTCCACGGAAAATGAGCTCTACTGCACCTACTAAGTCATAACTAAAGGCATCCATAAATCATGAAAAAAATTAACCACGGAGGGGGAAATTATTTCAAGACTTATATGGCAATTGTATCATCTCTACAACTGCTGAATCAACTGATGTTGTTAGGAGACGGCTGAGCTCACTAAACATGTGAGATGATGAGCCGTGCTGTTTACTCTAATGAGGTGACAAAGCGTCGTCATTCTCACCAGAAACTAAAGGCGATGGTGCACAATTTAGAAAGGATTAAAATGGAAAAAAAAATACAGTGGTAACTGCAACAAACTCACCCACAAAGTGCTCAGTCCCAACATCAATCTCAGTCGACGTACCTTTCATGGGGTTGACATACGGATCGGATGCATTCAGGGCTATCATCTACTCATCTAGCACTCTGTAGCTACAACATATATATAATCCATGTGCACTCCTAACTGTAGAAGCTGGATGAAGTCAAATTAAATTACTGATCTACGATCATGTGTCATGATGAGAAAGTTGGCAGCGCTTCATTCAGCCATTTTCAGAGTACGCTGCTAGTACCTACCCCCATGCACCGTCTGTACAAAAACTCTTGAAAAGACATCCCACACACGCTAGTGTACTTTACGCAAGATAAGCTCACTGAGGGGGCAAAACAAGGGGAAACAATAACAAAAAAACGAAGTTAACTATCATCTTCTTACTATCCGGGTTATAAACACAACAGGCGAGCTGCTGATAAGATCAAAACTGAGTGCTCAGGAAACTTTAACACCGGAACATCACCTTTCATGATCCCATACGGTGTGTCTATTTGGAGTCAGCAACTCACACAAAGCATAGCACAATAAAAAATGAAGAATGGAGAGCATCCTCTAATTCACTACTGAATAATTAGGGACAAAAATAAAGAACCCAGCCCAAGGATTTCAAGCGTAAACCTCGCTCTGCAACTACCCACGCTGGCACGAAGACGAGACCCCAGCACATGAAATAAAAATCACATTACCGCAAGGAAGGGCCTCGTGCCGTCACCGCAATTCCGTGAGGGCTGACTTCAAGTGGCATCCAAGTTTCACTCAGCAACATCAGGACGACTTAGTCAATTCGACTTACTTGAAGATCAGACAAAATAGACTTTTAATTACAAGGAATTTTTAAAATCAACTGAATAAAATTACAACCAGCACAATAGAGGATCTTAAGTACCTACATAATCCTCTCTTAAATGACCCATCGCAAGAGCGTAACACCATGTTGTACACAATCCCAGATAGGACTCTGACTGCCCATGCACACACTGCGAATCCACATTCATCTCATGGTACATTTTTTTTGGTACATTTATTTTTTAGCATCGCAGCAGAGGACCACAAGATGGACTACCTCCGGACCGTGACAATGACACAACATTTTATAAGAATTCCGGAACACACACCGGAAGTCGTGATCACAGGCCATAACAAAAGAAGCAACTTCTTGGAGTTTAGTGCAATCATTTGACTTACAGCTTTGGACCGATCCCGCAGCCATCTACCTCTGCGATCTTTAACATGTTTACAACGTTGGTCGTCTGCTCTGCCGTAAACCGAAGAGGATCGCAAGTTGCTCCGATTTGCCTCCGTTCCCAGTGCGGCACTCCTTGCCCAGCAGTGTCTGATACCAGAAGCCCTTGGAGCTCATCCCACTTCGAATTCAGAGCCTCCTCAACTCTCCCATCCTTCTCCCAGGAAGCGTACTGCTTCCGGCTGATGTCATAGGCAAACTTCGCCCAATTAATTTTCACCTTCCCTTCTCGTTCCGCCAACCAGCTCCTTAAAAAAAACTTGGCATACTCTTTATTCGGCGGTGGATGGTTGTACATAGCCAGGTAAAGCTTCCACACCGAAACGCACTCATCTTCAGAGATATACTCGTTTGCTTCCACCCGGATTCCACTGCCACCTTTATTGGGGAAGACACGCTTCAAGTGGGCTTCCGAGATGTGAGCCGTCCCGCACTCTGTTTTGCCGCAAATCCCCGCATCTTCATACTGCAGCTTCTCCGCAAATTCCTGCACAGACCACTTACATCGTTGAGACAATGCCGTGGCAAACTTCCTTCTCTCAACATCTTTCCTCTTTAGGTCAGGTTCACTCTTGGGGATCGCATCAGCCATCTCGCGCTTCGCTCCTGCCGACATGTTTCACCACACCACAGCTACCGTTGCTCAAAGGCAAGGTTTGCCGAAGCATGCGCAAACCCAAATCACTCTGGAGTGAGAGAAAACCCAATCGCGCACCCTAAACCTAAACCCTACTGTGGAACGATTAGATAGAAACCGAGACGACGACGAACTGATGCTGCAAGTTTTCTCTGCGCTGCAATATCCACGCCCCTAATTCGCAAAACACTACAAACAAGAAATTCACTGCATGCCTCCCAAGCCTTGCCAGCGACCTCTCTCGACACAGAACCTCTCTCGATACAAGTTTCATGGCGCCCCAGTGCAGAAGCATTTCCAAAGTGCTCGGACAGTGAAGTGTGCACCTACTACAAACTCCCATTCCTACGACCTGCATCCTATTTCAAATCCTGCCCCTAGACCCCTACCGCATCAATGGTGTATGCTGCGCACCTGCATGCATAGCTAGCCTGATCCTTGGCAATGTCACTCGGATTCACCATCGCCCTGAAACGGCTGCGTAGCATTGACGACACTCCTTTCCGAGAGCCGACTCAATGAAGATGGCTCACTCGGACACTGTGTCGACTTCAATATCCTTGAACAAGTGTCACCCCAAACCCCTTGGCGTTATTTGGCAGTTGAACAGCCCCCACGTTCCCAAAGTCCCCAAACCTCCCCAAACTTGGCACTTTTATTTCACTGAATTTTGGTCACAAATGTCACTTTCTTGTACACTTTATCATGCTTCCCCCCGTATTTATAATATGATCATCTTCATCGCTCTCAATAAGGATAGGATCATCTTCATTAGATTTCAATGGTATGGTCGTGAGAATATCATCCAGTGGTTCAGATTTCACAACTCTGTTTTCTAACATTGCCAAAGGCACATTTCGACCATGTGCCAGAATTTGATCATCTCTGGAAGCCACTGTAAGATCCGGTTGGGTTACCACTAATTTTTCATGAACATGTGCTACACATGGAGTTATTTCCACATTGGCATCAATGTCTTCTTGCTGCGGAAATTCCTCTCCTCCAACATGTTCTCCTATTATGTCCATACCTGTTGACACCATGATTGGATTCTGCACTACATCAGAATCATGAGGCAAAATGTTAAACGGAGATGGAGTCTCAAAGATCGTACTTTCAACAAGGTTGTCATGGAAAGGTGATGAAGCTTGTGTCCCTTTATCAGATCCACATGGTTCCGTCAACAACATGTGTTCAATGCCAGAACTACACGTTGCAAATGAAGATTTCTTGAACAGTTGTCCAGCCGGGGATTCTCCACATATCTGGAAATCTTGGTTTGAGTCAATCTCGTGTGTGGCTGCTGCTCGAGAGTGAAGATGTGTATCCCATTGTCATCTGAGGCCTGATAGGGGCTATAATTGGATCGATTGGAGCGTTGGAAGGCACGGGCGCTTTCTTAAGCTTTTTGAGTAGTGGAACAGCCTCATCATCTGATTCGACTTCCACATTAGACTCTTCAATAGATTCTCCAGAAGAGTTATTTGAGAACTCATAAAGGTCGTGAACTTCTTCATCTTCGAAGATGCTTTTATCAGCCCGCTTTTTACTACGTATTTCTTGTAGTCTTGTGTCATTATCAGATTGAGATAGAGGGTCTGTATCTTCAAGTGAAATTCCCTCAGGGTCAATAGTATCCTCTGTCCTTAAAGATGGATCAAACAAATGATTGAAGCCCTGGAGATAGCATCCAATAGTATGGGAGCGCAAATAATCCGTAGCATCACCTCCACCAAAAACAGTGACAGCCACAGGGCGCATTTGACACATCTGAAAAGACAACATTGTTAAACATTATAAAGAATGACATCTAGAAAAAAATTGAGGGAATTCAAATTTATATCCAGTGGTCAATTGACTACTGAGAGACTTACCACTGAAGCAATCATTGGCTTCCGTCCTGCAGTCACGCATAATATGTCACCATGTGGAGTTAGTGGTCCGAGCAAGAACTTGATTTTCAATATAAAGTTTAGATAAACCTCCATTCTCAACTCATGCTCAAGAATATGAAACTCCCGAACTTCACCAATCTTCTTCTCCCGCTCCTCAGAAACCACTTATTTTCCCCAATCCATAGAAGGATACATTGGATTTTGCAAAACAAAAACCAAGACACCATTTCCTTTCTTCAAGATAAAATTGGAGAAGAAATGTTTTTCTCCGGCAGCTGGAACATAACGACTTTCAGAAACTATCCAATTAGGAAAATAGTGTTCAATGAATAATTCCACCTCTTTGTACTGGTTTGAGTGTGCAATTATCATCCAATATGGAGGGGCCATCAAAATGTTGGGTGGAACCGCCAAATTGGACATAAGAGATATGTAGTTCATTGCAGGCTGAGGAAGCTCAGTCTCTTCTTCCTCAAGGAAGCTGTCAACTTGACGGAAATCCATGATTCCCCCAGCAAATGAGAAGTCGCGGGGTGGTACAGTCATCCACTTCGTTGGGTCATCAACGGGCCCAGGAAGATCAATAGAATCACCATCAGTTCTAGCCCTTGCAAACTCAGAGATAGTACCATTTCTTTGAAGGAAAGAAAGAACAGGGGCAAAAAAAATAACTGTAGGTGTGCGCCTCTTCAGAATTCGTTGCATTTCTGCAAGGAAGGCATTCGGTGGAGGAGGTTGTTGTCGTTTTAGCTTATCACTAACCTTCATGAACTTGGCAAGATATTGCTTGGTTGCCCTTCGAATCAGTTCATCCATATGTGCACTTGTAAATCCCAACTGCTCCTTGAACGCCTTCCATTCTTCAGTATTCAGATCTCCATTCCAAAGTTCCCTTGGATATTTGCGGTCAAACCATCGAACTATAGCATTTTTTGCTTTCTTCCTGTCTGTCCACTCCTTCAGAGTACAAGTGTATCTCTTTTTGGGCTTGCTTCCACCCAACATAACTTTGGGATATTTGAGCCCTCCTTCAATACGATTACCATTCTCATCGAGTCCGTTGGTGATCTTCTGAACAAGTTCAAGAAGACTATCCCTTCCCAGAGATCGTATACATTTAAATGTATACGCCACCGTGTGCTTTGGAGTCCACTCCTTGTTGTCAAAGGCCTCTGATTCATGTCGCCACTTATTCCCAGTGTCCGGATTTAAAAGGTCGCCACTTTCATACCATTTGAAAGCATTCATGATCTTCGTATAAAGTTCATCATCCGCACAAATGACTTTGAATTCTCCCTGATATTCCTTGCTTGTTTTTCCTTGGTTTTTCACATTCATGGAGTTCAAAGTCTCAACAGCTTTTAATTGGAATTCCTAGATTTACACCACGAGATATTTGTAAAAACTCAGTGGTCAATTGACTATCGGATGAAGATAGTAGTTAATAAAAAAAATTATAAAAGTAAATACAAAGGCAAGAATAGTCTATAAGGTGTACCTTCCAATTTTTATGCTCCTTACTGTTGACTTTTACTCCAGGGCGCATCTCCGGTCTATCATAGTTTATCCACAAATCCCGGGTGTATTGAATGTGAAGAAGATACTCTGGGGAATTCCATACGTGCTGATTAGTATTGTTTGTGCGACGAGAAAGTTCTGACAATAGAACAAGATCTTCTGTCCAAACAAAATCACAATTCCAATATCGAAGCTTCTCTTTCTGCTCCTCGTGTACATCAGGATTTGAAATGATAGTTTTTGCCGCAGCAAAGGTATGTTGCCCATTAATGATATAGAAGGGCCCGTCCTTGCAATCTTCAAATGACTTCGGCTTTACTTTGCAAGCCGGCATCAATGTCAGAGTCTGTTTCTGAGGATGCAATGCGGTGAGAAATATTTGTGTCAGAGTTCTCAGTAACGACTCATGAAACGGTCGGTACTTGAGTTCATTTGGGGCTATCTGCATAGCATCAACAGATATCATATGAAACGTGTCTTGGTTCCAAATATACATTGGTTTACTCTGCTCCTTAAACTGAATGAGCTAAGCTTGAAAATCCTGAAAATCAATTCTCTTTTTTTCAAGAGTCTTCACTGGATGTTGATGTATACGTTCTTTCAACTTCCTTTTCAGAGGGGCAGGGACAAGTTCAGATACGGATGCTTCTTGAAACTCAATATCCAACCTTCTCTTCGTATCGAGAGATGGTGGCTTCATAACATCCTCCGGCTGATGTCTCTTTTTATTAGAGTCTGGTGTTTTTTTCTTTTCACGGAATTCCAATAGTGTAGTCTGAATGTGAGATGAAGGAATTCTTCTATCGACGTTGTCAGCCTCTATACCAACTACAGTCCCCATATGCTTTCGAGCACCACCGCTCCGTACCATGCCTTCCTTTACTTCTCTATCCGCCACCTTAATGGATTTAGGAAGTTTTTTGGTTTCCTTAATATATCTATCTCGACTTGGAGCAGTAGGTATAATCACAGTTGGAACTACGGTCTTCTTCGTTCTTCGATTCCCAGATGCCTCAGATGCCCTTGTCATACATAGTTTGTTAACCTCTTCCAGCGTTGCAAGAATATGCTTCAAAACACGAGTAATGCTTTCGGCACTTCTGTTCAAATCTCGAATATCTTCAGTAGAAAGAAGAGGTTTATCAATCATCTCCTTGATTGCTTTTTCGTGCACTACAAGACCCTCTGTAAACAAGCGTGCCTGGAACTTATCCTCATCTTCGTTGAAGATTAAATTTGCAACACTTCCGGAAGCATTTTCAACCCATAAAAATATGTGTGAATGACTTACCTTGACATGAGTAACAATCAAATTTGAGATTGTTGCAAATGCTGGATTTGTTTCAGGTGGAAGCACCCCATTCACTGCAACTCGAAAGGCAAAGCCGCCATCTCTAGGAAGCTTGTGCAATTCCAAATACCAGAGCCGAGGGGATGCAATCTTCCGTTGAATGTAATATTTCTTTCCAACATTCACATCATTTTCATTGAATGGGAAATTGACATCTTCAACTTGTTCAAATAATTTCTTCAACGCGCCGGAGTAAGGAATTTCAGGCACTTTCTCCCGATCTTTGTGTGGCGCCATCACCTCTAATAAAACAGAATTCAACTTAGTACATGTAAGTAGAATGAATTCAGAACTTCAAGATTAGAACAACATTTGTGTTTGACAAAAGCATGGAACAAATTCAAAATCAAAATAATGCACAGTCCAGTGGGCAATTGACTACTAGATTTGAAGTCTAAAATTTTTTCTCACCGAAAGGAGAGGCCAATCCAGTGGGCAATTGACTACTGGATTTAATAAAACTCTATGATACGACAAGGTAACAATGACTACTCTAACTATACATTGTATATATACTTGGGAATATAATCGTACTTTAAATTATGTATTTTATACATGTTGTGTTTTGTATTTAGACAAGTATTTCAATAATTATTCCAAGTATTTAGATAATTCCCTATTTTTAAAAATCACATACCTCGTGTTGCAAAAGGCTGTCTTAAAAGGTTCGATGTGAGACAAATTTAAAACTTGGATGGGCTTGTCCTCTGCATGTATAAGACAAAGAATTAGTGTCTTGTGTAAACCAGAAAAGCGCAACTCTAAATAGTTGGCTCTGGCCTACTGTCCTATGGTAAAAATTTAGTTACTTATGGTAAAAATCTAAAAATTATCAAGGTAAATATTTTTAGAGCAAAAGGTAAATAAATTTTACCATAACCCTAAGTAATTACAGACCCTAAATACCTCAGTAACTAAATAATTACTATCTCAAATTTATTATTAACTCTAAGTGGTTTAAGTTACATAATTACTTTTTATTTTAACTCATTCAATTTACGTCGTAATTTAGAATTTTTAACGCTTAAAGTTACTGATTTTTTATCTTTTATCTTAATGTGCAATCACATGTAAAAAGTAACGTTCAATTTCAGTCCAAAACAACCAAATCAGAGAATTACAGCTCACATCCAATAATTTCTCAAACATGAAAATAACAAAACAAAAAAAACAAACTACCATAGACACACAAGATGGCCTGAATGGCTAGAACCTGCTTGGTTGTTTGAAGCAGCTGCTGCTCTCATCAGCTTCTACATCCGTCACCCTTGCCTCCTCTTAGACAGCAACATGCACTTTCATGCACACTACTCGTGCCGTTCAATACTCCCGCTTTCAGCTGAATTGCTCTGACCGCAGCAGTAGCTTTCACCGAAGACAACAAGAAAATAAAGAAATAACAAAGCAACGCACAAACCACCGCTCCTTCCTTTGACTCCAGTCACCGAACCAACTTCAGACTCCGGAAAACTTGGACTGGTTCACCGCTTCACAGCTTGCACGAGCACCTGAGCAAGGATCGAAATGATCTGAACCAAGAGTTACGGCCCGCCTATATCAACCTTCGGAGCAAAAGAAATAAATAAACTAAAACTCAAAAGGAACCGCCTGGAGCCTCAAACCTGTTGAATGCTTCGATGCAGCCGCTTCCTTACAGTGCGAGTCCACTAACACCACCGCTTCACAACCCAACATACCACCGCCGCTTCACAACCCAACACACCATCACCACTTCACAGCCCAACACACCATCACCGCTTCACAGCCCAACACACCACCACCGCTTCACAGCCCAACACACCATCACCACTTCACAGCCCAACACACCATCACCGCTTCACAGCCCAACGCACCACCACCGCTTCACAGCCCAACACACTCTCCCTCGCACACACACTGCTCGGTCCGCTAGCTCTAAACCACCGCATCCCCAGCCACCAAGCACCGCTTCCCCCGTAGTAACGCTTCGATACCCCAGCCACCAAGCACCGCATCCCCAGCCACCGAGCACCGCATCCCCAGCCACCGAGCACCGCTCCCCCGCAGTAAGCATCACCTCCCTATCCTACCAGCTCACACCCTAACAAAGTCAACCTTTCTTACTTTTTTCTTTTACATTCTCACTGTTTTCTTTCTCCATTTTTCTTCCAACTTTAATTGTCAAGTTGATTTAATTCCAAAAATAAATCGTGTTCTAAAAATTTTAAATAACTTTTAAAAATTTAGTTTTTCAAGAGTAAACCATGTTCTAAATATTTAAAATGTCTATTTTAGGCATTCAAAATATCTGAAGCATGTTTAATGAAAATTTTATAAAATAACAATTTCTTTTTGAATTCAAAAAAAAATATTTTCAGTAATCATATATTGAAATAATTTGCATACTATATACATAAATAATGTTTGAGATTTATATACTTTGCAACATGTACAATGATTAAGATAATAATTTTATCAATTCTAATATCACCTAAATATTTACACTTACATATACAAATATTACTGTATAATTTAGTGGTACTACATGTTCTTGGTATAACATGAAAATAGTATCCTTTAACATGCACTAATATCCTAAATCCCTAAGATATTTATATATGAGTAAATAATATTTAAACTGTACACCTAGCATTAAAGATATAAATCTTATTATATTAAAAATTATTCTTGGTTTATAAAATTTGAGTGTTATACATATTTCAAGCACAAATACATTTCAAACCTTGGTCCTTAATTCAAAAATTGATGCATCAAATTCTAATTTTAATTCAAAAATGTGATTTATAATTGAATTTAATTTATGATTTTAATATAATTAATAAATTAATAAATTTAATATAATTTATAATTAATTCTTAATTTTGAATTAATACATAAATCATGTGTTAATATGTACATGGTATTGAATAGTAAAAGATGTACATATAAAATAAAACCTTGATTTTATTCTGTATAAAATAAAAATAATACCTTCACTTCTCTAGATTCTAATTTGAGTACCTTTATACAAATAAATGATGAACATCATATACATACTTCCTTTTCTCATTCTGCTATTTGAAAAAAACAACAAATTATCGCATTACCTTAAAAATAATATGTAAAAATTTATCATATGAAGAGAATCTTTTATTGTATAACATGCGAAATAGCAAAGTCAACCTGAGTCACTAGATTGCTTTTTGTAATATCACTTGCAGAATGATAATCAATTTATCGTAGGTACAAAATTTCTACTTGATATATTGTACTTCTAACAAGTCATGTATGTATACTATCTGCCTTTTGACAACAAATATTTGATTTTGAATAAATATATAAGTTAAGGTGAATTTGTAGAAATTAATTCAAACTTAATAATAAAAATTAATTCAGGTTGAATATAAAATTTTAATTTTGAATCAATTTAAAATAATATGTAGAAATATATATTAATTATGACTCATTGAATTAATTAAAATTTATAATCAGGGAAGTAATCCCAAATTAAATATTAATTCAAAAAATTATGAATTAATTTAAAATTCACGATTTTATTATTCAATTCTCTTTTTTTATATTAAAATTTATAATTCCAATTAAAGAATATATCTAATGCATGTTTGATGAATGCCAAAACGCGTTGGGTGATAATTTAGTAACGTTTCTTACTTCGTATGTTAGCATGTTATGTGTTGCCCTCTGCAACCTCATGTAATGACTTGAATTTCCGTCAGAGAGTGAAAATCCTCAAATCAGCTACCTACAAAGTTATACAATAGTAATGAACTCTCATTTTCCTTCATATCAAAGACTGAGTAAAGATGATAATTACTTATTTTCATGCCACGATGGAAACACAAGATTATCAGGGAAAATGATAATTACTTAATTTCATGCCACGACGGAAGCACGAGATTATCAGTGATGATTAACAAGTCCCATCTGGATCTTCCTATCTAGATAGTAGAGTTCTTGTTGCATAAGTGAATTGTTTGCTTGACCACTAGGTGGGTTTATTAGTAAATGATAGTGTCCCAAAAATTAATTTGAAATTATAAATGAATTTTTATATATTATAATTTATAATTTTTTATATATTAAAATTACAATTTTTAAAATTCAAATTATGAATTTTAAAATTTAAAATTATATTAAAACTACTAATTCATAGATTTATAATATTTATATTGTACTGTTAATTATAATTTTTGATTTCATTTATAAATATTTTTAAACATCTCATTTGAGAAGTATAAAAGTTTTTAAAAAAATACAACGATCGTCACTGAACTTCTTGTTTGAAAACTTAACAACATAAATTATGTATTGGTACAAATATTATATCTTATTCCCAAATTTTTGGAAAATAAGACATGAAAACATTAAAATGTGATCACTCAAGTTGTTTAAAGTACATTTATATACTTGATGTTGCAGTTGAAAAAATATGGCTCTATTTTTACAGTTGAAGAACCCACATCAAATAATTACAATCTCTCTTCAAGCACTTAATAATCAATTTATCGCCATGTATTTTATTCTAGAGCAATCTGAACCAACACAGTAATTGTAGCACATCAGTGTATGAAAAAACAATCAAAAACCTTGATCGACTTTACTTAATATCAATAAACAAAAAAGAACTTGAACTTCCAGAGATATTTTTAATCCTTGAATGATGGTAAACTCCATTTGAAACTTGAATTTGAAAAATCAATCGGAAGTAATTTTTGCCTAAACTTCTAAAACAGGTTTTTTTCAATCCTTTAGAAAACTAAAATATTATCTACAATAAACTTTCCAACAAAATTCTCTATAGTTTTCTAGTGGGCAAGTGCATATTCTGTGTAAAAAATGACTTCAAAGTCTTCACCAAACATTCATTAAATTTAACCTTGATTTTCACCGTTATTCTATATATAATTTAGAATAAGATGTAGAATTTTCCAGAGAAATCAGTAACTATGACTTCTCCTAAATATTACTTCATTTATTGGATATGAATGGCTTAAAGCTTGTTAAGGAAATTGATTTACATACGAAATTGATGATGTATGTATATATATATTTTGGTGAATATATTTGAAAATGTTTTCTCTTGCCTACATTTAGATTTAAAACCTTCAACCATTGATAACTTTTGAATTACATATCAAATTTCTATTAACTATGTGTAAAGGAAGTAGATACGTTGGATTTCACTAATAAACATCTTATGTCAAACAGTTTGTTGGAACTATCCAAATTTCACAAATATCAATTTTGCAATCCTACATATTTATAGAGTTTAATTGTAGTCTACATGAAAATCTCATTTCCTGGACCAAATATGATGACAGAAAAAGCACCTCTGCAGAAGAAGGTGCCGACGGTGGAGTCCGCAGCGAACGGTGGAGGAGGCTGAATTTCTTGGCCATTCGCACTCAACCCAGCACGCGCTCCCGAACCCCAGACGCAAGCAATGCTTCCAAAGTCTAGAGCAACCCCAGCGTCGGAATCCACACGAGATATTAGATTTGGTGTTGACGTGACCCCGAGCCAACATCATTATTTTCGGTGCAGCAAAAACTTTACTTTTTCCTTTTACGTTTTCAGTTATTTTTACTTTTTCCTTTTATATTCTCAGTTCTATTTTCTTTCTCCTTTTTTTTGTCCAACTTTTATTGTCAAGTTGATTTAATTCCAAAAATAAATCGTGTTCTAAAAATTTAAAATGACTTTTAAAAATTTGGTTTTTCAAGAGTAAATTGTTTTCTAAATATTTAAATCATCTATGTTAAGCATTCAAAATCTCTGAAGCATGTTTAATGAAAATTTTATCAAATGACAATTTCTTTTTGAATTCAAAAAATATTTTCGGTAATCATGTATTGAAATAATTTGCATACTTTTTAGAACATTCTATTTACATAAATAATGTTGAGATTTATATACGTTGCAACATGTACAATGATTAAGATAATAATTTAATTAATTCTAATATCACCTAAATATTTACACTTACATGTACAAGTATTAGTGTATAATTTAGTGGTACTACATGTTCTTGGTATAACATGAAAATAATATCCTTTAATATGCTAATATTCTAAATTCCTAAGATATTTATATATGGCTAGATAATATTTAAATTGTACATTTAGCATTGAAGATAGAAATCATATTATATTTATAATTATTGTTGGTTTTAATAATTAATATTTGAGTGTTATACATATTTCAAACACGAATACATTCCAAACTTTAATTCAACAATTAATTTATAATTTATGATTTTAATTTAAAAAATTGATTTATAAATTATATCTATAATTCCAAAATTTGATTTATAATCGAATTTAATTTATAATCTTAATATAATTAATAAATTAATAAATTTAATACAATTCTTAATTAATTTTTAATTAAGAATTAATACATGAATCATGTGTTAATATGTACATGGTATTGAATAGTAAAAGATGCAAGCATGGTAAGTTTGAAAGTCATGGTATTGAACATTTACATAGTCCAAATAACAAGTGTTTCTAAAACAAGACTGAAACATATATTCTATACATATGAAATAAAACCTTGATTTTATTCTGTGTAAACTTAAAAATAATACCTTCACTTCTCTAGATTATAGTTTGAGTACCTTTATAAAAATAAATGTTGAACATCATAAATTATCGCATTACCTTAAAAGGAATATGTAAAAATTTATCCTATGAAGTGAATCTTTTAGAAATCCACAATCTTATCTACAATAAATGGTCCAAGAAAATTCTCTACACTTTTTTAGTGAACATATTCTGTGTAAAAATGACTTGAGAGTCTTCACTATACATTAATTAAACTTAACCTTGATTTCTCATCATCATTCGATATGTAATTTAGAATAAGATGTAGAATTTTCCAGAGAAACTAGTAACTATGACTTCTCCTAAATATTACTTCATTTATTGGATATGAATTATGGCTTAAAGCTTGTTAAGGAAATTGATTTACATATGAAATTGATGATGTATGTATATGTATTGCAATATATCTATATATTGCATCACAATACATATAAATATATATTCATCAAAAAAAAAAAAAAAAAAAAATATATATATATATATATATATATATATATATATATATATAGTCTAACCTTGATAATGTCACCCAAACTAAGTCCAAGGTTAGACTATATATATGGTCCATGTCACTGGTTTTCTAATTTCACAAATATTAATTTTGCAATCCTACATATTTATAGAGTTTAAATGTAGTCTACATGAAAATTTCATTTTCTAGACACTACATCAACTTCTAGAATAAATATAGAAATTTGACAGTTCTAATAATCCAATAAAATACTTAAAAAGAAGCAAATTAAATCCAAGGTAAGAAAATGAATTAGAATATGCTATTTGGATTCAATCTTGATGCATAAAATAATGATTATTTTCAAAACATTTGTAGATAAATTTTAATGTGCAATTAATATGAAATGAATTTGTAAGTTTTATTTAAGGATGTGAAGTTCATGTTATGTGAAGTAATAGGTGTTCCAATATTTTTATCATGAAACTAGAAATTCATGAATCTAGAAATTGTTATAAGTATTTTGGTATTCCAATATTCTCATCATGAATCTAAAAATTTATTTTTTGAATGTTTTTAAACATGTTAGAATCTAGTAACCCCCTTCTTCTCCTTTGAGCGGACATCTACCAACTTTCTCCAATCTACCCACCAACTTTATCCAATCTACCCACTCAGTCTGCCTTGATTGGGTCAAACTAGCTAGGACAGCCCTACCCTCATAATAGATCGTTTGCAGCCGCCAACTGTCAAGTTTAAATGATGACAGGGTTTGCAGCCGCCAAATGTTAAGTTGACATAAGTATCAAATGCTGTACGCTGTAGCCGCCAAACCACCCCCTCCTTCCCACACCCTTCTCCTTCATTCGTCACTCTTCTTCCTTCTCCCTCTTCTTTGTATGCTTCTCTATGCGTATGCCGGCTCTTTGCATCACCATAGCTTGTTTCTGTCGCAGTTTTTGTTAACTTGTGAATCATTTAGGTTGCAGACTTTGCACTTGTATATCTAACACTTCATAGGCGAATGTTGAAACTTGTATCATTTTAGGGTTACCAGAGTATAGTTCGATTTTTGTAGCCTCCAATCTCATCTCTCATACCACTGGTTTTCTATAGCCCTGAGGATTTTTGCACCAACTCGTGTCTCCTGAGGGTTTGCCGTCTCAAGCAAAACGTTCTTTGTTGAGGTTTGTAAGCTACTCATTTTGTGTTCCTTTGCAATGCTTTTAGGCACTAAATGTTTTTGATCTGCGTTGTTTTTCTTCACACTTTCTCGGAATGTATTTGTTTTTTAGCCCCTAGCTTAGTGGATAGTTCTTTAGTACTCAATAGCAACATTCCTTTGTTTGCATCAAATTCTTTGAATCACATTTGCTTGAGTACTAACAAAATGTTCAGTTGTAGAAGATTTCCTTGACAAAACGCACTCCACTTCAATTGGACACGCTTATATCACAACGCATCTACCATCAGGTACAATTTAAGCAATCACTTTGGTTTGCATATAGAGAGCCTCGACAATGTTATGAACTACACTGTCTCTGTTGTTTCACCTCTCTATTTTGTGTCTACATTGACGTTGATATCATCATCATCGTGAAAGACAGAATTGTGCTTCAAATTCTACTATGCTATCCATCTCGATATAATTTCGGATCTCTTATTTACTTCTTTTCAATTATTTAAATGTATTTGAAATTATTCCTACGGTCTGATCTACGATGCTTTTATGGAACTAATACGTATAAATAAGATCGTGTACTTGGATCTCTTCTACAGAGCACCAGATTCCAGTAGTCAATTGACTACTGGATTGATGCCTCAAATGTAGAATTTGGTTCTATACATATAGTAGAAAAAGAGATCTATTTCTGAAAGGGGTGCGTAGTTTGGTATTAGTGATCCTTTGTCTGGTGAGCATTGGTTCATTACCTAGATGAGTAAACGCTGTATTCACGCCGGCCCTTACTTGGATCGGAGATCCTATCTAGATAAAGAGATTAATGATTCACATTGAGTATTACTAGAACAGAACAAGTTCCAATAGCATCCATTATTTGGATTATGTAATCCTTTGTTGCCAAATTGGTACAGTGCTCTTAGAAAACTTTGCGTTTACATTTCAGTACTATGAAATGCTACGCTTAGGCACTACTATTGATTTATTGTTCTCCTATATATGTTATGTTTTCCATGTACTCGTATTGAAGAGTTCCGTTATTAAATGTAACGTTACTTCATCTACTCATGTCTTTCAATACAATTTGATATGTAGAAGAATTTCTAGTTCTACGAAGTCCTAGAAAAACTTAATACTTTGGACTCATGCGCATGGTTGATCAGACATAACTGTCAATGTGGAGATGTCATAACATAGTATGTGCTATGGTAGTGCATGTTACCCTTTTTGAAAATAATTGTTAAATGATCGTATGTTTTTGGTTGGAATTGAAATGTATGCACCATCCCCTTTAATCATACATCCTTCAAAATTCATAGGTTTCTCTACAATTGGCATTTGCAATTCTCTCGAGTCAAAAAGGTACATATTTCAGTTGTTCTTGACAAACTATTTGTATTTGAAAGTTTTGATGAACATGTTTCATTTGTCTAAATCCTTCAAAAATTATATTTCAGGATTTTCTTTACAGTCTTCACACAATATTGATTCGAGACTGGTGGAGCGCATGTTGAAATGGGAAAAAATAGAGAGCATATTGAGATGGTACAAATCTTCTTTGGCACATTTAACACTTTCAATAGAAGTAGATACAAGCTACTTTTATTTATGAAATGTAAGCCAAGGAGCTGATTCCAATGTTATGCATTTACATACATTCTTTTACAAGTATTTTACCTTTTTAATTTTTGGTTAACATGTTGGATGGTGTTTGTAGAAGTCAACTTCCACTTCAGAAGACGACGATGAAATAGAAAATGTAATCCTCTTTCCAGAAGAGGACAATCCAATTCCTCCTTGCAATGGCTTGAGTAGAGACAAGTGGTGTAAGAAAGAAGTTTGCCTTGTGGATGATGTTGGGATGGCTGTGGCTAATGCATACGTCGAATTTGCAAAAGAATGGCAATCTATAGACGGACGGTCAGTGCTTGGAGTTGATTACGTAGGTGTTGTCGTTTGTGAGGTCCTACAAGATGGAAGTTCGCTTAAACCGCGTACACTTCGTCGTTGGCCAATTAGGAACACCTTATTTGAAGGTGTTAGTCTTTTCTATCAAGAATGTCAGTACAATCAGCAAATGTCTATAAATGTGGCTCGCATTGGTGCGCGACTTGGGTGGCGCAAGTATTCTTCATCACGTCATGTTCGAGAAGGTGGTCGCAAAAAGTGAAAAGATACACTTATTGAGGAGATGTCAATTACTGAAACATTAAGTGGTACATGTTGCAAAAGCGAGTGCTTGAGTCAATTCAACACTACTTTGGTAGAAACGCTTCGATATGAGATGCACCACTCAGACACAAAGTTCAAAGATGGTATTAAACTTGGCGTTCACAGAAACTTCCATTATAGGCCTGGGACATCTTCGAAGATATGCATTGTTGAAGGAAGAGCAGTGTGCATGCAAGCATGGCGAATGATCTTTGGTGTGTCAAAGACTGATTTCTATCGATATCAAAAATATGCAGCACTCGGTCGACGTCCTCAATACCATGGAGGGAAAGGAAAGAAAAGACATCAATTAGTGCTGCACAAGCTATACAAACAATGTCGATGATCCTCTCTTCAAAGGCAGATTCCATGCCGAATAGATCTCATACTAAAAAGTCTGGGTTGTTAAAGGGGAAGAAGGTTGTTGAGAAAATTCTTCCTAGCGGAACAAAGTGGAAGCACATATTAGATGAAGTAAACAAAGTAAAGTATCATCACATGCCTCTTCAATTCTTTTTCACGTTGAAGTAATTCTATCACTTTTTTTCCTCCAGTTTACCATGTCGTGCTTTACATAGTTAAAACAATTTCACAAATATGCCTTGTTTCTTCACAGGTACAAAAAGAGTGCGGACAAAAGTTGATTTCTCAGTCATCTTGTAGTAAATATCGCAAACAACATTTTTCAGAGTATCAGATAAAGCGCCGTGGAGATGGCTTTGCTCGATGTGCAAGATGTGATGAACTTACTAAACTTCGAGACGTCCAAGCTTATGGTTCTCGTGGTTTTATTCACACAATGGAACTCTTTGAAATTCATCTCCGTGAGCAAGAAGCATGCCGCGCATTTTACTACTTGAGCAGAGCATTAGCATGTTATCGCCCGTTACAAGTATTGTGCATTATGCACGACAAGATGGATCATTCAAAGACATCTTCTCCTTGCTTTGCTGCAAAAAGCAAAGCAATTGATGGTTTAATGAAGCTTCCGGTTTCCGTAACGAGAATGCTTGCTCATGGACACGGCGATAAAAAATATGCGCACTACACTCTTGACCTCTATCCTGTAGACAGTAACCAAACAATTGGATCCATCGCCAAACTTCTTCGCGATTTAGAAAATCCTCCAAAGTCTTCAAATCCTAGCTCTCTTTTTTTAGGTGCTGGCTCAACTGAATTGTATCAAGCAGTCCTTGTAGGCTCAGAGCAATGCATTAGCTCCGTACCATTGAAGCCTTCATTACCAAATTTAGAGGACTTTGTTAAACTACCGCCTATTTTGCATATACAACTTGATAACTGTTGGAAGGACAATAAAAGCCGTCATGTCATGTGCTTCTGGTCCCTCCTTGTTGCAAAAGGCATATTTGAGGAAATCCAGGTTTCTTTCCTCTTAGTAGGACATACTCATGATGACATAGATGCGTCTTTCGGACGATGGAGCATGAAATTACGCGAAAATGACTATCCAACCATTCCTTTGTTGATGAAATCCTATATGGATCTTGAAGATGAACCCGTTATTCCTGCTCTAATTGAAGAAGTTCCAGATTTTAAATCCTTTATTGAAGAATACATCAGTGAAGATGAGCTTATTGGACATTCACGGGGTCGACAATTTCGATTTTATAGAGGTGCTAATGGATGGCCTCTAATGCAATATAAGTTGCGATGCACAGATGAAAAATCGAGACCAGAGGAAGGTATAAAATTGTGGAAAGAAAACGACGATGGAAAGCCAAAACTCCCTCATGGAAATCCTAGAGCTGTCCTCCCTCGTGCAATGAAAGGACATACTGAAATTGTGAGAGGAATTAATGGTTTCATCCAACATTGGATAAACGTTGGAATTGCGGATGTTTCTGGAGAATATACTCGTCAACATGCACACCTTGTGCAGTATTGGACAGGTGTGAAAGATGCTCTTCTTGATGATGAGATGGAAGCAGTTGATGTCTTATGTATGGGCTTCTGGCCCCGAACTCGTCAAACATTTGATGTTCAAACTTTATACAATTCTAATGGACAAGTACAAGATGAATTTGGAGAGGATGACCACTATATTGGACCAAGGAGCCTTCGTCCAACTCTTTTTCGTGTAGGACGTGATTGTCATGAAGGACATTTCTTACTCTTACGACCCGCAGTAGATAGTGAAGCTCCAATATGGCTTGCAGAAGCCACATCCAACCCAATTTTATCATTTGGTCATGTGAATTATAAACAAATCAAGGTGAAATGGTATAGACCTTGCATCCAAACTTGTACAAGGTCGATGCCATATCATAATTGGGATACAACAAGCAACTTCAAGTGGGAACCAGACCTCACGTACGACGAGCAATTTACAAGCACAGATAGCATTTTAACAGCATGGAAACCAAAGACTTCGCCTACAGGAGCTGTTAAAATTCCAAAACGTCATATTATATTAGCTTTAGCCAAAATAGCTTACAGCATTAGAGCTGCGCCAAATGCTCCTGAAGTTGCAAGTGGTTCTGATAGTGAGTAGCAATTTTCTGAGACATTTTCTTAGACGCAGTGTCTGTATGATTCACACTTCCTCTTGTACACGTGTGTCAACAATGTTATTCAAGGAAAATTTACATTGCAACATCCATTTGTACCTCTCTCTTTTGGTTGTTTCTCAATTTATAATGTTCTTGTGTACAAAAAGAGTGGTGCAATTTTATATAAGATGCTTCTTTGACTGCTAAGATAAATTTAGAAAAGCATTGATAAATTCAAATAAGCATTGAACATTATAGGATAAAGTTATGGATAGAACAGATAATGTAAATTTTTTTATTCTACAATAATATAAGATCTAATTGGTGTACAATCCGGAGAATTGAATCAAATTAATGTTTACAAAAAAATAAATTGTAATTTATCTAAGTAGATAACAACACAATGCTTGTAGTATTGTATTTAACTGACATTGTTATCTTCAATATGTAATTGGTCTATGTATTTAATTGCAATGTCGCTGAAAAATTAAAATCAGTTAATGATTTTTGAACAATTCAAATAATTTGGCCTTTATTATTGATACTTCTAAGCATCGTCAACTTGACAAATTTTACAAATGTGCACTATCTAAAATTTGTCCTCAGCTCCAGACTTACTACCAATGACTCTAAAGTACTTTAAGTGTTCTTGGTGCCGAAACAGTGTTGCGTCTTTAATATTAAATTCAAGCTTCACTCTCATAAAATGAGGCCCATGTCAGTTTTCTAAATCCAAAATCACTTTCATGATATGTTTGAGTTCTTCATTATTAAATAGACCTCATTGGTAATTACAATTTCTGTCTGATTGGTGGAGATTATGTTTCATTTTTTATTAACCACAAAATTTCCATTATTAATTCTAATCTTTGTTTAATATATTCATATGAAATAGATAATTAATTTCTGTACAGCCCATCCCAAATTATTGGCCCCTATACTTTCAATGCAATTTAATTCTATTAGCTATTAATCAACAACATGGTAAAAAGAAGTGAAACATCCATTGTGTTCAGTGTTTTTTATTGTCAATGTAACTACATGTCTAATCATTTTATATTATAATAAAATAATAAAACATTACTTACTTATTTTACTTGATATAAAACCTTTTATGATTAAAGAAAAGCCATAAAGGAATATTGAAATGTACATTTCATGAAAAAATACACATAAATGTATAAAACTTCTATATTCTACCAAAAAATCTTACCATTCATTGTATGTTTTAATCTAAATTTTTGACAATTTAAAATATATAAGATTTTATGTAGTTTTCTAGCTTTCAATATGTTTAAGGTTCATACAAAAAATTGCACACAGAATGTGCATTACATGAAAATATATAAAAGCACGCTATAACAAGATTGTGTTAAAATAAACATTGAGGAGGATAGAAGAATTTGCTGACGCATAAAATTACCCTTAAGATAATTTAAAGACCTCCCTATGATTTGAGACCATGTTTAGATTTGGTTTTGTGTAAGGTTATTGAACGGATTTACATTTATTTAATTGAGATAAAGTCTAGTATCATTTTTTAGTATAAACAATATGTGTTCTTCAATATAGATTCTTAATGTGAATCTGTAGGAAACAATTCAACATGTACTGGATAACTCTCATAGAATCCAACCACTCCAGCTTTTAAAGCTTTAGTGATAGAATTATAAGGGACAGGCATCTATAACGGATAACTGCCCATCACCAATAAGTAGACTTCTTGGTTACAGAACAATGGAAAACCAGTAGCGGATAATTGATGAACATTGATGAACAGTAGATTCAAAATGAATTATCTAATAGAATGCGACTGTGACTGCAAAAGTGAGCAACACTAAGTAATGGAAGCCTTGTCCTTCACTACTCTTGGTTTTGTTCTTTATGGGTGAAGCTATATGTTGCTTCTGGGTCTGATCCGCTTTTGCACTTAAAAATTTATAGTAATTTCAATTTTGCTTAATTTTTTAGAAAACAATTTACCTTAAATCCGAACCTTATTTTTCTTCAAACCCATTATACCTCCTTCTTCATAACCAGAACTACACCATGCTGAAATGCTTAAGTTATCCGTTGTAGATGCATGTACCTTAATACTTTCCAATCACGTTTTCAATTCCATGGTTCATGTAGCTCAACATTAATGATCATTTTTGTTTAATCATACATTAATATGTTTGGAGGTACATATTATATACACCTTGTTAGTTTGTGTACCTACTGTTAATTTAAATTTATATGAACTGTATATAAAAACTGTAGTGGAAGTAAGGTGTAGTGTAGGCATCACCTCATTTTGCATTTTATCCTGTAAATGGGAATATTGTTTCATTTTTTTTTTTTGGCTTCATTGTATTTTGTGCCTACTGAACTATTCATTGAAGTAGAACATAAAACATGATCATTTAAAGGTAAACTGTATTCCCAACAGTCAATTTTGAATTAGTTAATTGGTTAAAAAACTTCATCATAAAACCTGATGAAGGTAATACATTATTTGTCGAAATACACCATATCTCATAATACACGTGTGAATAATTCACAACTCTTAGTACAAATTCTTGGACATATAAGACTTCATCGGAGTTCCAAATCTGTGGAATAGTCCCAAATAAACGAATATGAGGTTTTTTAGAGTCATTACCTCATTTGAGTTTATTTTGATCTACGAGTACACACAATTTAGATTATTTCACACACTCCAGTGACCATTCCTGGCACTTACATTTGAAAATGCAACGGCTACTAGAGGTTGTAATGTAGCGTGGTTGTCAAGAATATTTTATCATTCTTTAGCCGATTACAGAGTGGTGCAAGATGATACAGTACACACCAATCGATTCAGAGAACATTGTTGCTTTCCTCGCTACAGCTTGAGTCTGGACTTTGAGCTGAATCAGAAGCAATCCAACACATCAATGAAGGAAATTTCTATTATTTCATGCTACTCTGTTTCTCATTTCTTTGTAGCTGTCACTTGATGCTTGAAGTTCCTTATGATTTAATGTTGGTATGATAAGCAGAGATTCAGAAATTTTCCATTTGGCTTTCTCTTCTGTTCAATTTACGATCTATCAACACGAAGCACTGTGGCAGGCGAATTTCTATGTTGTATTGTCGGTGCTTGTTGATGACGGATCAACGGCAGATTCAGGCTTGATTGATAGAGAAATGGATTACGTTCAACTTGGCGAATTGGCCCCACTGTAAGCCTTGTCCCGAGGAGATAATCTTGAAGTAAGATATTGGCATAATGGCCCCACAAACTTGACTTGAAAATGTATCTCTAAGGTAATACCTGAGACAGCTGAATCCTGGGCTTCAACCTTGCTACCTTACACGGCATTACTAACTTTTGCAAGCTTCCTTGCAGCTGCATTTTGGAACCATCATTGCGGTTTCAGAATCATAGCCAGAATCGACGTAGTTCCGGCATGCATGACGAACATTGCAGTCTGTAGTTTATGCGTTCTTGAGAAAAGGGCGAACGAGATGCAATTTCTTTGGATTTAGGTGGGTCCACCGTGGTTGACGAAGCCTGATGGAGAGGGGTGATCAACACATGGTTGACAGGAGATCATACGTATCAACCAGAGGTTGTGTCATAAGTTCATGAGGGCATTTAGCAATCGCTTCTCTTGGGTTTCCTGCCTCTGCGGAGACCATCAAGTTAACCCATCTCTTGGGCTTCTGGAGCAGGTGTGTGCATGTTCGGAGTTGAAGATGAGCCGACTTGTATCTGGGAATTGAATGATTGTGAAACTTTGTGATCAAGCAGTCAGGCAAGTTTTTATTTCTCACGGGTTAGAAGTAGGTGAGAATTCTTGAAATTTGTACCAGCAAGGCAAGAGTGCAGTTTTGTGGTATTTAAACAAACAAGGGGTATGTATGCAATTAGAAGATATGCAACTTGTAGGGGTTTCATCATGATTCTCGGGCGTAATTTGTGCTCTGGTATAATTTTTCTTGGTTTTTGAATTTGCCTTTTTCTGTTTTAAAGTTTCTGTGTGGTTAGAACATCAAGACCAGCTCCATCGCCATGGAGCAGCGGGAGATATTTGTGACGATAATCTCAGCCCAGAACTTGAAGAAGGTGAACGCCTTCGGGAGGATGACGGTGTATGCCGTAGCATGGATTTACCCAAACATGAAGGTTTCATCGCGAGTGGACACCAGAGGGCACTTGAACCCTACTTGGGACACAACACTGAAGCTCACTGCTGATGAGCGTCTCGTGCAATCTGGGAATGCGGTTGTAAATATCGACCTCTACAACCATGGCTCTTTCGGCAACACCCATGTTGGCTCAAGCTCCATCCCCTTATCTGGCCTCAGGGCAACCGTCATAGAAAACCAGGGCACTGTGGAAGAAAGGGTGGAGGACAAGGTGGGAAGCTCCTCATCGAGCCCCAACATCATGACCGTGCCGGTAAAGATCTTGCTCATACCCTCTTCCTCTGCCAATCCATTGGGTTTTCATATCTAAACATTTCTTTATAACATATGATCCTGTATCAGCCTCAACTTCCATCAGGCATATATCGGTGCAAATGATGTTGAATGATCTTCACTGCTATCACTAGCATATTTTAGTTCCATGTAGCTGTGGTCACAATCACTCAAACACTCTGCCAAACCTTGTTAAGATAACCTTTCTCACTAAGTTCAAGCCAGTTAGGTTTAATTGCCATCTTTCAGATAAATCGATTTTAATTTGCTCTTACAGCTTCAACTCCTACTCGTATCCTAAGTGCTGCTATTACTGTTGTACATAGACAATTACTTGTTCTAGACATGTGTTCCGGAAAAATCTTCTGCAAAAATCCTTTATGAATAAGTTACACTAAAAATTCAGTTGAACATATGATAAATGTGTGTTTGCAATGCATGGCAGGTATTGAGGCGATCAGGGAGGACAAGAGGCACCTTGAACGTGTCTGTGAGGTTGGGAGAGCTGATCAAATATCCCGAGTATCCATCACCATATGGGGCAGGGCAGGATGGTCCAGTTAATGCATATCCTCCTGGCTATGGCCACTACCCTGGTGCAGCCCAGCCCTACCCAATTTACCAACAGGCACCATACTATCCTTATGGGGGTTACGCACCTCCCCCACGAAGCAGTGGCGGCCTGGGAACTGGTCTTCTAGCTGGTGGTCTGGGAGGCTTGTTGCTTGGTTCATTGCTTGGAGGAGGTTGCGGAGGTTTCTAAGCCATCTGTGAAGTTGTTAAGTACAGGAAAGTGTTCTTTGAGGCATGACTTATGTCACAGATGAATGCCAACCTCTTTCTTAGGTTTATTTTAGGCATGAGTCTGTTCCTTTCAGACCAAGGTAGGGATTCTGTACTGTAAATATTTATGCTTAGAATAGGATAGATGGTTGCAGAGTTGAGAGATGGTCATGAGATGAGGAGATTTAGATTGGCACTTGGAGCTTCTTTTGCTGGCTTTTTGTGTCATTTGTGAACCTTGATAACGAAAACCAATAGTAGTAATGGTGCACGTTTCATGCTTTTGTGTACAGAGAATTCTATGGATTTCCTGAAATGTGATCACCGGTATGCTTTGTGTCGGCTTTGGTTGTTTGTTGCAGAGAGCGTATGACGAAGGGTTACTGGGAGCAAGGTTGATGGAATTAATTTTTTAATGTAGCAAAGAAGCGACAACAAGCCCTTCTCTCTGGTTGAGCCAGAACTCAGCCGTGGAAGGAGGGCCTGGAAATCCCCACCGTCCATCTTGGACGGCCAAGATATTATTTGATGAATGAATGAAAAATAAAATTCTAGTTCTATGGTACTAGTACTAGTATGGCCAGAGAAGTCGGCATTTCCATTGGCATTCGTCGAACATGAATTCTAGTGGGAATGTCGGCCTTCCCCACCATGTCTTCACAGAACCATTCAATATCATTGCCTTTTAGAGATTTTTTTTCTCAATCGATGACCATGAATATCTTTTTATTACATTGGTGTTAATCAATTACTCTTTCAAGTTTTTAAAATTTAAAGTGGGAGTTTGGGAAGCAAAAGTGGAGGTACTCCATGGGAAAGATAAAAAGAGGTTTGACTCATATGTGAAAAATTAACTATGAATGGCAATTCCATTCACATTCATCCAATGCATCCCTTGACAAAGGCATGGATATCCCGCGCCTGCATGGCACCCGTATTTAGGAACCTCATAGTTTTTATTATTGAGGCTTTCTTTGTTGGTTACTTTTTCTTTTTTAATCCCGGTGGAGATTTCAAGGTTTGACTCATTTGTGATTAGAGAAAGAAGAAGAGAGAGAGCCAAGTCACTTTTCTTTCATGGTTTTTTGGTATTTATATACTAGTAGCACACAATTTAGTCCATGATCTAGCACTCGCAATTCTCGTTTAGTCCACCTTACAAGAGCTAGCTAGTTAATGATTTAGCGCTTGTGATTTATAGGAAATCCACCTTAGAAGAACTAGCTAGCAACAATCGCTTACATAGTTTGGATTCTGAAGACGCATACTTGTACAAGGCACAAGGTTCTTAGTGACTTTGGGCATCTTCATATAAATTTTTATAATGTAGGACCAGGTCTTTTGGTGATAATACAACTCAACTTACTTCACAAGATGCTAGAGACAATTCTTCAAAACATTTTGAAGTTACTTTGGTTATGAAATTACAAGATAAAATACTATAGCATGTAGATGTAGTGGTCTACGTAAACTATTGTGTCCATATAGTCTACATGTAGACGAAGAAATTTACAAACTCCGACATCCTAGAATAAAGAGGCCAACATGAATAGATTGTCTTTCTGTCAAGTATTTTGCATCAGGGACATTAAAAGGTTGTAGGGGTAATGTGTCACAATTATAATGTAGTGGTACATATATTCTTATGTATGCTTTGATGGAGCAGTACTTTTATAAACCACCAAGTGAACCCAGTGGAACTTAGAAAGCACCAAATCTGTGAGCGTGCTATCGATGTAAACGAGCTCATCGACTTTCATGTAAGTACATAGCCTACTGAATTGTTTTCAAAGCTTAGTCCAGCTATGCACGAGAAGTACGTGAGACAACACTGGATTCACTGACGAGCAATTTGAAAGCGGGTGAACGAGGGTCTTTCTTCTAAAAGTGCCACCTTTAACAACTTTGCAGAACTGTGTAAACGATAATACCATGTTTCAAGAATTGAAGTATATAATGTAATTATCGGCAACATGGCCCCTGCAGGAAATTAAGAGACTGCTAACTGTGCGACTGAACAAGTCGTCTGTTCACAGTAAGATTTCATGTGTGCTCCTAAGCCCACTAATAGCCTCAACAAGTGAAATAGCTCAGCATAATAATAGTCAATTGCAGAGAAATTATAAACAAACCTAGACAATGGACCTACGATCATGTGATGAGGAAGGGGAGCAAAGGACGAAGAGCTAAACCTTAACTCGATACTTGGCGACACAAGCACCCTTGGGGACGGGACTAGACCACTTACCCCTCATCAACTTTTTCCTTGTACTGACGTGCTCTCAAAAATAATCCCTGCTTATTTCTCGTAAGGTCGTACAATACAAACAACGCTAAAATATAGACTTCTTATAAAATTGCAAAGGGATAAAGCAATCAAAAACAGTTTGAAATCCCCAATCCATTTCTAAGAGGATTTCAACTACTGCAATAAACCTTTTAGAAAATGACTCCCAAAAACATACAACCACCAATACTGAGCACAGAAGTATCGCAGTACACAGATCGAAAATCCTTATAGTCAACATAATCACCGGCCGCTTATTGCTTCACAATTCCCACATAGACAAGACAATTCTTGTGCAAAACAAGTATCCACTTTTATATAAAAAAATATAAATTCCAAGTGGAAGTTGTATCATTTTCACTCTTCAGCGATGGTTCCCTTGTCGCTGACATAGATACCATCCAAAAACTTCCTGATATCTTTCTTCTTCACGTGGCATTTCTGGACAACAACAAAACACCACAAGCAAATATCAGTATCCCCGGGCTACAAAAAAATTGCATCAGATAAGATTTGAAGAACACACAAAAACCTAGGACAAAACCGCATCAGCAAAAACATGCCGAAAGATACCGATCATCATACCTGGTTGATGAGAGCGCAAGATCGAGACACAAGCTCGATGTCGTTTCCATCCAAAACCAACTCATCCTTGACCTTCTCAGAGCGAGTCACGGTCACACCATTCAACATCTCAACTCTGCGCACCTGAAAAATCAAGCCATCGTTTTTATTAGACTTTCTTGAGTCTACGGAGTAACAAAGTTATTGACCACATTCATCAATGAAAGATAAATCAATTACAATAGACCATCGAAATAGGTAGCCTGCGGAGACCCCACACCAAACACAAATACAACCTGCAAGAAAACTCTAGCTCTAATGATACCACCGTCTTACTGCACTAGGCAAACGCACAAGAGTCATACAGCTACTTCAGAAGTTATACAAAATCCTTCGGCACCTAGAGTGAGGCTCTACGGAGGCGGCGCAATATCCTTCCGATATCTTTCAAGAGTTCGATGTCACAGAGAATGCAAACGTAAATCTCAGGTTCACATAACTAAACCCTAACCCTAATTTACAGTCACTAACTGAACGCCCACCGCAGCTCCGAAAACTACCCATTTCCTCCTCGTAATACGTTCTACATATACAACAGACAAAACAAACAGACAGACACACAAACGCCATTCATACCTCCAAACCCTAAACCGGCACACTAAACCCTAAAACCTCCACAACCAAACCTCGCAGAAGAATGGGAGCGTACCTTCTTCTCGCCCAAGAAGTTCCTGATCTCGATGCTGTCCTTGTCGGCGCCGATGCTGGCGTTGATGGGAAAATGGGCGTACACGAACCTCATCTTGTAACGGTAGCCCTTGGTGACTCCCGTGATGAGGTTGTTGACGTGGCTGATAGCAGTGCGGATGGCGGCCATGGTCTTGCGGGTGCCGAACCAGGCGTCCACCTTGAGCTTACGGCCGCCCTCTTGCAGCTGGAAGTCGAGGTTAAGGTGCTTGAAGTCGCGAGTGAGCACGCCGCGGGGACCCGAAACCCTAAGCTGCTTGGCCTTGATCTCGACCTTGACCTCCTCGGGGAGGTCCATGGTCTGCGACGCCAAGATGGTCTTCATGGTGCCGGCTGCTTGCTGCTGGTGCCTGACGAGGCGAGATGAGATGCAATGCAGCCGCAGCAACGCACTTGCGAGAAGCAAAAGAGGGCTTCTCCTGAGGCCGCCGCTGCTCTTCACCCTTCTCCCTCCCCCTCCTCCCCCGCCTGCTGCATCATACCCGGGTCCCGGTTCTTGGTTCCGGGCCTCAATCCGTATGGCGTCCATGCTGCACGAGGCCGCCGGATCGGTGTTTGAACCCAAAGGATGCTGAAATGTACATCGGAGGAACATATTGATGCACAATTTGAGCA
The DNA here is from genome assembly GCA_014871385.1 of Ceratodon purpureus. Lineage (NCBI taxonomy): Eukaryota > Viridiplantae > Streptophyta > Bryopsida > Pseudoditrichales > Ditrichaceae > Ceratodon > Ceratodon purpureus. The sequence continues at coordinate 9,841,648 of CM026432.1, read as the reverse complement.
ATGTTCATAATTTCTTATTGTTCGTTCCACAATGCAACAAGAAATTCTTAACCTATCTAGACTTGGGGTTTTTTAAGGGGAAGTATGGGGTGAAGACAATAAGTTACTCCATTCAAAGATCAAAAGTTGCTTGACGTGTAAATTGATTGGAAAAGAGTTCCAAGAAGGGCATAGAGAAAGCACATAATTAGAATTATAAATAAATGGAGTCTATCCCCGCTTTATATAAAGGAAATTTTGGCTTAAATAAGTCTAAGATTCATGTACTAACCTATCATAGTTTTTTGTACGATATCTATTTTTTGAAATAATTCATTGAAATAGTTGTTGAAAGATCTAAGATTTTTAGTATGTTCTTTAAAATATTTCAATGATTTCATAGGCATTTATTGCTTACCCTCAAACATTTCCTTGTTGTGTGATTAGATTCTATTATGTAACAAAGTTTTTTATTTTGTAAAATGTTATTCTTTAGTACAATAAAATGGCAAGCCAAATGTCTTACTAATGTACTGTGAAGTACTATAGATTTAAGAACTAATTTGATAACCCCTTAATATTTGTTTTTGCCAAATTAAATTGTAAATCTTACAAAGAATAATGCACCATTTCAATTAATTATAAAGCTTTAAGATTATACTCTTAGGTTTGTACATTACCACAAAAATTACAACCACAATTTTTTAATCTACTTAGTTTTTATTATCAAATTGTTTGATGTTCAATTAGAAGAATCCACATTACAAATGTTTGCAATCTCAATAATGACAATTTTAAACTTACATAGTGATGTATTCTAATTAAAGTTGTTATATAATATTGTTTGTAATATAATTTAAATAATATGGAAGTTTAAATATAAAGTAACTCACAATAAACAAAGGATTGTTAAATATCAAAGTATCACAATAGATTGTCTTAACATATTTATTTTTAAAACAAAAACACTTGAAATTTTATGGAGACAAATCAATATATAAACGATCTTTCAAATGGTGGCAAAGATTCCATGATTATAAAATAAACATTAATTTCAATGTATATTAGAATCTTATATTGATTTGGCTTTTGACCAACCAACAACCAAAAAATGGATAGATAAATAAACATAATTTTACTAACTCCTAAATAATATTTGACTAGTATACATTTTTTGATAATTTTATTTAAAAATCTCTAAATGACATATTTTAAAGTATTCATTACTGTATTATATGGGTTTCACAAATGACTTTCATTTTATATATCCAATCTAAAATGAAACATTTTCTTAATTGAAATATTTTTTTCTATTTAAAAAAATTTAAATGAATATATTTTAAGAAATTAACCATAAGGTTTCTTAAATTAGATATTTGAAATCAAGCAAATGATTTAAAAATAAAACATTACATAGTAAACAATAGTTGTAGATATTTCAAAGGAATAATGAAATAAACCAAAAGTTGCTAGCTATGCATTACATTGTGTGTAATTATTGCCAATGTTGTTGGCTATTTAATTGCTGAAAGGGAGATGTTTACATTGATAGTAAAAGACAACCAACTCGTAATTGGGAAGGAAGATCATTAGATTACAATAGCTAAATAGTCTGTTCATTAGCTTTTAATTTAAAAGTACTTAATATTTGTCAAATAGCATTTATCACTTTTTGAAATGATTGAAATTTTATGTTTCATTTATAGTATATTCAGGTTTTTTTTTTTTTTTTTTATAATTTTTTTATTGTAATACCAATGGTAGTTGCAGGTCATTATAAGGATGTACATGAAGCCAATATTCTACATTTTTTTATTTGTACTACTAAATAGATTTGGACATCAAGCTTAGGTATTAAATTATTTAAAAAAATCAAACAACTAAAGGTAATGTTTTTTACAATGATTTTGAATTATGGATTATTATTAGACATCATATTTTTATCATCGTAATTTTCAGTATAGAGGATTCGGATTAAGTCTACACAATACAATTATTTCAAAAGTTAACATTTTCCTCTAATAAAAGTTTTGGTTGGAATATGTATTTCATTGCCAACATCTCCAAATAACCACTTAATTTTTAGCCTTCTCCTTTTCTTTAAGAATTGTGCAAGTTAGAATTTCAAAAAATTGGTTTCCATTGATGAATGTTTTCAGATATTGTTTTAATTTTTATTTTTTATTTTTTTTCCCTTTAGCAACACTATGGTCTAGACTTGTTTGTTGTATATGTTTAAGGCATCATCTCTATGTCTACAATTGACCAAGTTTTTCTTAAAGAGCACTTTTTGAATTTTATATATTTACAAATGATGAACCTCTATATAGTATTTTTGAAGTACGTTTATAGTTTTATTACATTTTTTTGAAGATTTTGTGCTTCATGATACAACAATATATATTTTTTAAAATGCATGATCAATACTATGTGCTTTCTTGTTGCAATATATTAAATACCAAACTGAAAGATATATGAGGAAAAAATATATATAACTAACAATAGGACCATTTTCATTCAAAAAATTCCAAATATAACATTGTCTTAACAGGTATAAAATCAAGAAAATAGACTAGTTATCTTCTTAAAAGCTATTTCTATACAAATATCACATATGTTAGAAACATACCATTTACAAAATAAATCTTATAATAAAATAAATGGACAAGCAAGTTAATACAATTTAAAATATATATATATATATATATATATATTTTTTTATTTTTTTTTTTAATTTTTAATTTTTCGTGAACAAAGTTTTATATAAAATCCCAATTATTCAAATTGACAACAAGATTTCTTTTTGTTCTTCACATTGGCAGATTATATCATGTGCACTTATCCAAATATTTAATTTTTAAATCTAAAAACACTTAAGAAGATATTAGATTTTTGTATCAACAATTTTATTATTAAATTCTTGATTCAACAAATGAATTCCTGGATTGTTTAAACACGTGATGATTATTGTAGTTGGATAGCAGGTTCATGTAGTTTCAAACAAATGTTTATTTATTTTTGAAAAGATATGGTTCATTTTTTTTTCATCAAAACAATTTATTGAAACACCTCCAGTAAATTTAGTATAGCCAGATATCAACAAAAAATTAGTTTAAAACCTCCTACCCTCCTATACTCTTGGGATGTAAATTATCATTTTCCCACATTTTTCCAAGTGAAGCATTTTGTAAGTACAAATTGTAATACCTCACAGTTGCTACACCTCACAGTTGCTAAACCTCACTTCGGAATGCAGAGTCTACATTCGGATGTTTAGACATAACTTTGTGTATCCCAAGATTCATCTTTCATAATGTAGTGCCATTGCTGGTTTGCACTAGTGGAAACCATGTCCTGTTTGACCAGAAATCTTGGTCAAATTGGACACAAGTTGGTCACTTGCGTCCAATTTGACCAAAATTTCTAGTCAAACAGGTTATGGTTTCCACTAGTGTTGCTTAAAAATAATTCTAAAAACTAACAAATTATGAAGACAAAAAAATACAAAAAAAGAATAAATTAATATCTTGTTATTCTAAGCCATCTAAGGTCATTTTTACTAATTTTTTGTCAAAATACAAAAATTGAGAAACTCAATTTTGGAGAAGCAAATCTTATTTTTCCAAAATAAATAAATATTTATATGCCAGGTGGCAAACTTGCCATGGTGTTATGGTAGTACATCAATGTAGCCTTGTATTAAAGCATCCATATAATAAAGAAAAAATGTGTTTTTTGTGTGTCTTTCTACGTATGACATTTTACACATGGAATAAGTGGTTATTTGACTAAGTTTTGGAGTAGAACCTGCTAGGAGCGTTCTTGGCATTCAGCAAATGTTTCTTGGCATTCTAAGAGTGTTCTTGAAATTGTTGTGCAACTTTTTGATTGTGATGTGTTTGTTTTTCACTTGCTTTTCGTGATTGATTGTGTGATCCCATTTCACTATCAAGCCTACTTAAAGCTTTTGATATTTATTTTGAATTTTTTTATGTGCTCGTGGTCGGCACGAGTCAAGCTAGTAGTGTATTAAAGGAGAAAGTCAAGCTAGTAGTGTATTAAAGGAGAAAGTGATACAACTGGCTGAGTCTTCAAGAACGAAAGCTACATTCAGAACAATTGCTAAATGTAAAGAGATTAGAGCCCTTACTGGTATAGGTTCGCGGCGTGGGAGGCCTGAAGCGAAGGGCAATGGCGCAATCCAACCTAACCCGAAGGACGTCTCTTAGGTCATGAGTCCCAACGGGTAGGGACTCTTCCTACATACCCCATGGTCTGTGTTGCCCACTTGAAAATTATCGTGCTCGGATTTTTTTGTCTACTTGGGTTTTTTTTTGCATGGGGAAATTCCACTTGAAAACCAAGGAGGTCTTTGTCGAAAAGGATTCCACAACTCCAGGTCTGCTGCTGCATAGAAGGGGAGCAAATCCCAAAAGGGATTACTTCACGAGGTATTCACAAGCTACCAAACTGCATCACACTCTACCATTCCAGAGCTGAGTGCAAGTAATCATTGAGTGCATCCTCACAAAGAGACCATAGTAACAAGTTCTTCATAATGGTACTTTACTCACTACAACAGAGCAACCTTTTGGTTACAGCTTTATAACTTCATTGCGTCAAATTTGTAACATAAATCTAATTATCACCGGTACCAAACCTATTGCAAGTATCTGCACAAAAGTGTTACAAAAGTGATACAAATGTATCTTCTATGGATTCATCTGGGAAGTGTTATAAATTAGAGTTTTGGAACGTACTGTCTTAGACAATGAGCCATCTGAATTATGCATAGGGGACCTAAAACAAGTCCTGTATTCTTAAGAAAACGCCTTAGATCCAACTTCATTAGCTCTAGTTATGAATTCGAGTTGATGATACTCTTCGTATCGATGAATCTAGCCAATGCAATTATCAATCGAATTGCACATAGATTAGAAAATTGTTCATTTTTAATTCAAATCACTTCAATAAATAAAAGCATGTGCAAAACATACTCACAAATTCATTGATGAAGGACTCTTTGCCTTGACTTCCCAGCTTATTTGGCACAAAACAGCAATGACAAAGTGCATTCATTTGTCTTGCGTTCCAATTCAGATTCACCCGATGCTTTCTGGCTTGTGCTACAAAAAAATTCCAAGAAGTACAAGTGTCACTTCCAGGCTTCCAGGCCCTAGCTTTGAAGCCTCACAACGATAACGGTTCCTTTGCCTTCGTTGCCATTGGCCAATTTCTAGCACTACCTTCCTTCAATCCCAATGAGGATAGTTCCTGAAACTAGCCAACAAACCCTCTAGAATGGCGTCCACTCCTGCACCATGTTTCTGCACAATCCATGACTCATGGCAATCTCGCAAATGTACACGAGACAACGCTTTAGAGTCGACTTCGAAATGACTCTGCTAGTGATGCTCGTTGCATGATATCCACCTCTCCATTCTGCCTCTGAAATTGCTCCTGGCTTTGATGTTGATGCTCATGATATTCTGGCAATGGTACATCACGTCCTCTCGATGAGAATGGGCCAGACGTTGGAGCAGAATCTTGTGTAGCTAGTGAACATTCGCTCCGCACGCATGGATTAGGCATATTTGACTCCTCCCGAGTCTCGACGTTTGGATCAACTCGGGCGAGACACCTGTTGCTCTCTTGTGTGCCGCAGACATCCTGCCACCACAGATGCTCACTCCGGTTCCTCGCCGCAAACTGTTTGAGTTGTTGCCTTCTCTAGTATTAAACATGGAAATTCCAAGGCGTGCATAGGCCTTCTAAGAGGAGGAGCCAATTAAAATACAAATAAAAGCATTAGAATCGCGGAATCTTAAACGAATTTTTGATGGAGCATTAATTTATTCACGCATGTCCAAATGATTGCCAACTCTTTGATAATGAACGTGAAAGTGATACAAGATGTCAAAATTCTGGAGATAATCGATATCGAGATGATGTATTGGGGACCAAGATACCAATTAAGGTAATTTTCACTGAAGTCTCTAGTTTCAGATTACATTTTTTGAATGTAATTGTTTGGATTTTACATTCTATGACTCCTTTTCATATTGGAACACAATTACGTAATTCATATGTTCTTGAATATTGTTTAGTACTGTCATGCATGACTATGACACAATTATTTTTTAATATTAACATTTTCTACTTAATTTTTATTTTATACAGGTTCTTAAATATATTCGACTTGTTCTTAGATTCAAACATTTTTTTGCATCAACAGTTACCGCAGAACATTTGAGAGTATACTTCAATCTTAATCAAAGAGAATCAACAGACCTGCGTGGACCAACATTATAGGTTTTGGAGCCATATTATACAATGTGTTCAACAAAAAGGACAACAAGTTTTCCGGTTTGAAATTGCACGACTTCTTGAATATATTGCGGTATCATTTGCCGGTTGCTATTATCAAAAAGGATTCTTTATCAGCTGGTGTCAAGGAAAGTGTATATTGATTATCTTGATATGCAAGATATCTATGCATGAAAGTTGTGCAAAAGAATAAATTGGAACTTTTCAAAAAAAAAGCCCCAATTATGTGTTCAATTTTACAAATGCAATTTCCAACATCATTTTTTGATTCGCAATAATATTTATTAATTCATCTACCCAAAGAGGTTTGATTGGCCGGTCCAATGCACATGCGATGGATGTTTTTGTAGAGCAATACATCAAAACCCTGAAGAGTTTTATAAGTCAGCAAGCTAGATCGGAAGGGAGCGTTGGTGAAGGCTATCGTTTACAAGAGACATGGGTATTCATCAATTTGAGTTTTCAATGGGATCTAGATGAAGATGCTCCTCCACTTTGGAAAGAGATCGAAGACATCAAAATCAGAGGTATTAATTGTAAAGCAAGTGTTTATCGATGGAATGATTTTTATTTGTTTTTTCAATTTTATTATGTTGAAAAAATTCTCCTTAGAATATATATTTTAGTATATATTGCCTATTTGAATTTTTTAAGATAATATTTTTATATTTTGGAATCATTTTATTTGGATTGGTCAATATCTTTGAAATTAATCATGAATGTGATTTGGTTTGTAGGTCAAGAGCTTCAAGGTAAGGGAAAAATGAAGAGATTTTCAAATTATAACGACATAAACTATCGACAAATTAATATATGTAACATCTTGAACTCTCCACTAATGAAATCATATGTCGATCAATACAACAATGTGGTAGAAAAATATCGTGAAGAATTAAGAGCATTTTGACATGCTGATTCTCAAAAACGTCGTATTCATCCACAACCAATTGCAGATATTGATGATTGGATACGTATGACTGTACAACATAAAAAAAAGAATCAATTAAATACTGATTCAATCAATTTTAAGGACAAAGTTGTGAAAGATATTTCATAGTGTTGTGATCACAAGTATAAAAGTTATTTACATATGTTCTCATATGGTCGACACTTTAGAAGACATTCAATTAACAAGCTTCGACAAAGATGTGGTTCTGGAATTCCGTGTAGATTTTTTGAAGGAGAGCACATCCTAGATCATGTTGGAGTTTCACAAGATATAGTAGAGGCAAACTTTCGCAAAGCTGGGAAGCTTATACTTTTCAAAGTACAATGGTATGAAAGAAACACAATATGGAATAATTGCCTGTTGCTTTTTTAGGACCAAAAGTCAAATCTGCGCAGCGTCCACATTGAAGATATTCCATTTGTTCCCCTTCATTGTGTGAAACAAGTGTTTTTCAAAATACAAAAACCTATTTGTGCTTCAAGACAATCCTCTAAACTATGTTGTTTTTGATTCTATTGAACCAGCATCAGCATAGAATGACCGAACTCACATAATTGGGCTAGAAGCATGTGTTTTAGAAACGGAAGACACAAATGAGGTATGTAGACAAATGCGATTCAAAGAACAAATAGAATTGGACACAAATGATAATACTCATGAAAACTATGAATTAGCTGATTCGGATGACGAACATGAGATGAGAGGCGTTGAAAGGGATGAACTTGTTTTAGACTCGCATGAAGACTCCGATTACGGTACAAGAAGAACAAGGTATGAGCAAAACCCAGTTGAAACGACGTGACTATTGTTTAATGTAACGACTCCGCTTTGATGAAATGAGAGTATAAATTATAATTGATAATTGAAGAAAAACACTAACAAGGAAATACATGTTGGAATCTTGCAGGAATAAGGACGACTATATAGTGAACTTGGATTCTAAGTTTTAAATCATTATAATATCAAATTTGAGTTACAGGTATGGTCCTAGAAATTTTCATACATTATTCTTTATTTTATTTGTTTTTTCACGTCGGTAGTAGCTATATAAGAAGCAATCTCTGGACATAGGATCTTTCAATCTGTGACATTTGATGGAAATGATAATAATTTAGAGTGAGTTTATGTGATCAATTGCTAATTATTGAATGAGATGTTTAAAAATGTTTAAAATGGGTACATGAGTAGTTATTGTATGGTGTGCAGACAAGGGAGCATGGCTAATAGTTTGCACATATTATTGGAAAAATACATACAAAAATTTGTGTGATAAGATATATGAATAAACAAGAATTTGTGTGTGGTGATAGAATAAATAAATAGAGAATGGGATTCTTGAGAGTGAGTATAATGTGTAGAATTCATTAGCCCAGATAATGTTTTGATGGTGACAAATCTAGAGTATATTTGACTTACTCCCTTGATTCTGATATCTATTGTAAATCCTCTAAAATTAAAATTGAATATAAAAAGAACATTTGATTTGATGGATTCTACATTTTATCTTTTTCATCCAATGTTGCCTTTATGTATCTTTATTGTTTTCTAATTCGTTTTTTCACTATTGTATTGAGATACAACTGATATTTGCTATTCTGTGGGTAGTAGGTGATGCAGAGTACTAAAGTCACTTTCTCTATCTCCTCAATTTCATCTCCATCAAATTATGTTGAATATATTTTATTTTTAATTGCACTTCCAATTTACATCCACATTTACATTCTATTCTTTTCAAATTTTGTTGCAAATGTTTCTATTTTGAATAATTTTTTTCCATTCCATCTCTACATTCTAACGTTTCTATTTTCAGCTAAGATTTTATTGTTCATTCCATGTTTACATTTCATTTTTTCATTCTTCTTTGAAATTGTTCTATTAATAGGTGGTATTTTTTCTTTCATTCCATGTCTACAGTAATTTTTTTTGCAAATATTTCTTTTTTTAGATGGACATTTCTTTTTTATATCTAAGCTATATTTTCTTCAATTGTTTGTTGCAATTAGTTGGTTTTTGAAATGTATTCAAAATTGTTTTCACTTTTGATTACCCAAATGTATAATTTTTTTTTTTCTAGTGAGCAAATGTACTAATATTTTTTGTAAACACTAAATTTTTACAAGTAAAAAATAAATTATATTGCAATCTTTCCAAGAATTTACATTTAATGTAATATTTGGTTGTAGTGTACGCTTTGGTTACTACACTAAATGTCTAGTTTGCGATTAGTGTAAGGATTTGTGTTTAGTGTATATTACAATAAACATCATATTAAGAGTAGTGGTAACTCGAGCTGTATAGGTGTGTCTTTGAGTTTTTATGAGATTACGGGCAATTTGATAATCATAATCAATGTTCCGCAGAAGTAAACACTCTTGCAAAAACTAAGAAACTTTGTTCAAAATTCAATTATTTGCAAAGGAAGACAAAGATAAACAAGATGCTTAATCATTATTTAAAATAAAAAAATCAATCCTAAATAAATTAAAATATTTATGATAAAATTAAAGAGCAATCTATGATAGTTGAGATTCATAGTACAATATCAATGTCTAAGGAAACTATGAATTCCTATGTAATTTCACCGATATCGGAATTCCTTCCGATATTACCCAATGTAACATGTAGTTTCTTTACCAATGTCTAAAGAAACTACATGTTCTGCTATATGCATTTCATCGATGATGTGCTATAGGCATGCAAAATAGGGATTGTAGAGGAGCTTGAAGTTAAATTATGGTCCATTCTGTACATGGGTTAAATTTTATAAGTAGATGTAGCGTGAGAAGCTTCGTACAAATTACTCAAAATTCTTGGAAGAATTATAAGTAGCCTTGTACCCTATGAATGTAGGTAGTGTATTATTTTTTCTCATATCTCAATGTAAGATAGTTAATCTATAGAATTTATAACTTATAAAAATGAAAAATCCAATTTCACGTAGAAAACCATTTCAAATTATTTCTTGTTTCAAATAACAAGAATGCATTCAATGCCACCATCGGAGACAATGTGCAATGGTGTTCTTACTTCCCCAATCTTGGATTCAGAGGTCCTACAGTTTTGTAGATTCTAGGAGTCCCAAGTACAATCTCTTTAGTCTTAAAGAAATCGCCGATTCAAGAATAACATCTAGATTTGTCGTACCGCGCTTGTAGATTTCACGTTCACATAGATTTCGGAATACATCTAAAAAGTGTTACAAATGCGAGACAAACCTGTAGTCCTTTTGGGACAAAAAAGCGACACAAAAATGTTCCTGAAAATGTGTTACAAACATGTCAGAAGATAAGCGTTACAAAATTGTAACGATTTCAGCGGCCTCTTGTAGTGACTGATATCAATATCACTCAATAAGCTGATCAATATATATGAAAACTTTCAACTCATGTTCGACATGATTTGATACACTGTCAGACTCAAGATGATGCACCTAGCTCCTTCAGAACATGAATGCCTTATTAACTAAGGTCCGCGCCTCACCTCCACTCTAACCTCCACTCTAACGAGACAATTACAAATTACTGATTCATCTAACGCCGCAATGTGCAATAGGTGCCTCGGTTTAACGTTACAGAATCACATGCAAAGCTGAATGGCTAATTCTAAAGAAAACTTTGTCGCTGCCGGTGAACACACTTTACTAGTCCTAATGATCGAGATTTTCTCGACGTTGTTCGACATGCTGTCTGCCGAAGAAAGTACCACTGTCACAGTGGAGAACTCAATTCATGGAGATATCGATAAGCTCCTAGTTGAAGCGGCTGTAGGTGAGGCGGATCTCGATCTTTCAAAATTAATTCAGTAAAATTCAAATTACTACAATTTTTTTTGTCCAAAAGTGGCATTGACCCATGATTGACATATAGGTATACCAATGACAGACAACAATAAGAGTAGTGAACAACAACATGTCCATAACACTCACAGAGGCATTCTATTGGAGGATGCATCCTAAATCTACTGTTCATCAATTATGGTTACTGGTTTTCCATTGCTCTGCAATGGGGAAGCCTATATATCAGTCATGGGTTCATTATCCGTCATGGGTGTGTATACCTTAGTTCACCTACGTAACTTAACTTACGAAGCTTGCATTATGACGCCATGCGGATGGGCCGCGGGGCAGCGATTTCTTCATTTGGTCGACGATGACCTAGTCCTGCAACGTCTTAGACCTTTTGATGTTCGGAGTCCTGGATGAACTTCGCCGCATGGGACGCTGGGAGACATGACCTTCACCACCTCGCATTGCTAATTTTCTCAAGTCAAAGAGTTGAAGTTCCAGAGTTTTGTGCACAAAGCCCTCGTTATGAGACGATTGATGTAGGGCCGTAAAGAACCCGGCATGGCCCAAATTACTTGACATACACGAACACTATAGAAATTGTAAGGGCGTGACGAATTTCTCAGTTCGTGAACAACTAGGAATAAGGGTTTGCCTTGTGTAAATCCAGCTGCAATTAACAGGTTTTTCAGTCAGAATTTTGTATCAGGCACGGACCAATGCTGATGGTGTTCTCCTCAATTGATGAATTAAGTGAGGACGTACATCAACCACCGCCTCGGAGTAATTTGAAGGATGTTAGCCAGTTATTGTTAATTATGTATCCTGAATGGAATCACTTCCGTTCAGCATTCATCGACGTCATTTTCCTATAGCAAATTTATGCACATAATATGAGTTCATCATTTTCATGGTTTATCATTGCAAGAAGTCAAAGTTGAAGAACAAAACTGTGATCATTAGAACTCATGTTTAAATAAGTCGATCAATAATTTCAGCCGCAGGCCTGACTCCTAAGTGTGTTTCTGACTTGTTAAGAGAGACTTAAATCAAACAATAGTTCCTAACTGGTTTCATTAGACGGTGATTAGTTTCTGATCCTCGTTAGTTTGCTCAATAACTCGTTTGTGTGCTTCACATAGAAGTCTATGGATCACAGGCTGAGGTCTTCGGGCATGAGAGATGACACAAGTTGGGGGAAACTTGAGATCAACCGACCAGCAGAATGTTAAGGCTACTACTAAACTTCAGACTGGAGAAGGACTAGAAACTAGATGGGCACTAGTATTCTTTTGAGTTTGAATTTAATGAGATATGAATATGCTTATTTTTCTCCACATGGCCACTCAGCGGTTGATTCGTGGTCTGAAACGGAGTCTCGTTAAAATTGCCAAACGTCCCAGGAGACGAAGTCACCGGGGTGCAATCTAAGGTACATGCCATTTCTGTAAGGCACATAATTTAACTCTCTAGAACCCTGGTTAATATACCAACCCCACCTTACCATGGATGCATCCATCTTTTTTCCTCGCCACCCGAAGTATGGAAACTCATTCTCGGTCAAGTACCAGCGCCGATAATTCACTTCACTCTCAATCGCGTGGCAAATGTTTTTGAACGATGGCCTCTTCTGTGGATCTGCATCCCAACACGCCCTCACCATGTTCCCGATTCTCGTATGCTTGTAGGCAACAGGCAACTCTGGCCTTTGCCCGCTCAGCACCACGGCATAATCCCTAGGAGACTTATCTTCGAATGGAATACGTCCTGTTAAAACTTCATAACACAACATACCAAAGCTGTAGACATCTGTCATTTTAGTGCATTGACTGACAGCGTCATATAATGTCCCTTTTTTCAAAGCCCGTAAGATTTCGGGTGCTCTCCAGAATCCTGTCCCCACAACGCCAACGGAACATTCAAAATCCGCCACATAACAGTCAGGGTGTTCTGGGGAAAACCCGTTATTGTACATGTGGAGGAGGACATTTGATGCCTTAAGGTCGTTATGAAGGATGTTGTTTTCATGTAGAATGTCCATTCCTCTCGCAATTTGCCACAAAATCCTGACAGCAACAGATTCTCGAAATGGTGGACATCGATTTCCAGTCTCCAACATGTTGTGGTCGATGAGGGTCCGAAGATCACCCCAGTACCTCTGCAACACAAACGCACACCTGCCATCCTCCAACAAGGTGCACCCTATAATCTCAGACGTCCCAGTATCTTTGTATGAGTTTCTAATCTTTTGACATAACTTTGAGGGCCACTGGGAATGCAATGAGTCAAGACTAAGTCCTCTCTTGAAAGCCTTTACTACACACTCTGAAGGTCTTTCGTCAACTGAATTGTAATTTGAACAAGTACCCTCGTAGATATCTGCCTGACCCCCCTCTGCAATTTTCTTGCCCAGCACCAGATCGTTGAAGTCTTTGAAGAAGGAATGTTGAGCTCTCTTCAATCTTTCAAACACCTCCCTACTCTTTTGAATAGACCTCTCAACGAGGATTTCTGAATCTTCTGACATTAATCGCCGACCCAATCTAAATCCACCAAACTCCCTTGGGATGAGACCCCACATGTAAGGATGCTTTCTATTGTTAAAACAGACTACTTCTGGGCTAATATCGGTCCAGTGAGATTTAGAGGCAGCAATCTGGAAGTCAAGTCTACTGCTGAACTCGCTTGCGTGATGTCTCATGCTCTGAATCCGTGGGGAGAAGTACGGTGACGAAAGTTCAGAGAGATGTCGCTCCACAGATGCTGATTTACCAAGTTCGAAGGGGCTAAGTTGAGACACCTGTAAGATGACTCCTGGATTTTGATGAGCTGCTTGTTCTGTGCTCCCTGCAGATGTATCCATTGGCTGCTCTTGTGATTCCATATTCGTGAAGCAAGAACTGCTCCCCAATCCCCTGCAGATAAGGTATGTGCACAAGCCTCGCACTAACTTTACTGTTGATTAAAGATACACCAACGCCCACCCTTGGCAGATGTTGCAAAGTTCTGGTCGCTCAGATGGAATCAGTCTCCGGTCCCTGTTCCACACACTGTACTGGACATGAGGAATGCAAAGGCCTTCCAATTTAAACCCTTGAGTCTGAAAGAGTAAATTCGGCCCCAGACTTCGCATAGAAGCTGAGTAATGAGCATAGACTCCTCCCCTTAGTGGGTTCAAACATTACTCATTTCACCACCAACCTGCATTCAGGAATACAACTTGATAGTTGATATAAAACTAAACATATTTCTTAAACCTTTGGCATCAAGTACAAAAAATTAGACATCAAAACAAACTCGTGCATCAGTTTCAGAACCTAGTAAAGTTACACTATGAAACAATTTGAACTACAGAAATTGATAGGAAACAATGAAACCAAATGAGTGCAAGTTGTGCCCAATGATATGCATTACCATCTTGAACATTGTTGAAAAAGAAACGAACACGTTATTCTAGTAATACATAAAAACCTAATCAACAACCGTTCTAACACTCAGCTACAACATGTCCGCAGAAGGGAGTAGGTTAAAAAAACACCCTTGCATCACTTTGAAGCCCTTGGTTTAGTGGAACAGAGTTTACGGCAGCGGTTTGCTTCACTGGAACTGAAAGGGTAATCAACCCTATTTCCCGTGATCGACCCTCACGCAAACTGAAACCGTCACCGTCCCTTACCACCAAGCTCACCAACTCCCCAGCAATAAAATCAAACAATTCTTGGCTCGTTTCAAGCATCAGCTCAAGAGATATGATTAAGAAAAGTTTGCTCAATGGCAACCTATCCATTTTGTCGGCAGGACTTCATGTAAATGGAAAATAGCGAAGGAGTTGGAGGATGATTATCACCAGCTACTAATACCTTTTGGAACCTAGCAAGAAGCGCACACAATACGCAAAGCTGATGCAAAACATTCTGCAGAGCTAAAACCCCAGGCAGAGAAGAAATTGAATTTGGGATGTCCACATGAAAGAAAACACACACACACACCTAAACTAGGCACCACCAAAAAAGCGTTCTTTGTAACTGAAGAGAATTGCCTTTGAACCGACACCAAAAATTGGAAGAATCCTCACATGCCAAGTATATATCACTCTCATGCATCTCAAGCGCTGATTCGACCTCAAACCAAAATGAAACATGGAGACATGACACATACCATCTGCTGAAGGCTTGTAAGATGATCTGAGCTTAAGCAGGACGATCTCCAGCAGTGACAAGTGAGAAGACCTGAGCTCAAGCAGTGACAAGTGAGAAGACCTGAGCTCAAGCAGTGACAAGTGAGAAGACTTAGATGTGTTCCGTGTGCTTAGCAAGACAGTTTAGAGTACAGTACAAGTCTTAGAGATTTATGTCTGCTGGAATTGTCTGCACACCAGTCTGCACAAGTGTCTGTACCGCGGAAAATCCAGACGGTGAGTTCTCGTACAAATACTTTATTAGCAAATGGATCCCTGCGTCGCAATTCAGTCCAAGGGAGGAGCACCAGTAACTGATCAGGACAGTAAATGCTGAGTCAAGGTGCGCTAGTAACTCGGAGTAGCAAGTGGTAGAATGGAAGTTGCTCAAATTGATAGGGCTGTAGCTTGGTTTTTGGTTTTGATAGCACTCTAAACTTCTTGCACAATGTTGCTCTTAGAGCATCCCCAATTGCACACTATACAGCCTCCCTAACCAAATCTATCTTTTGACTGACCTAAAATTAGACATTGAAATTACCATCATTAGAAGCGCATTAAAATAAACGTGAGATATTTCTCAAGAAAAAAAAAATTGTAAAAATTTGATGTAGGTGAAATGTCCCTTTATATTTCAGAAATATAGAGGGAGTGTGGGAGGATTTTTCCATTTTAAAGCAAGATTTGGTGTACTCCCTCTAAATTTTGAAAATGTAATGTTTTCATTGTACTCTAGGGCAGCTTGCCAAATTGCCGGCATTTTTTTTTCCTAATCGGCCCATTTCCGGAAACCTTCATTTTCTTCTGGAACCCCTTCCTAAACTTTCCAAATTCATTCGGAAATTCTCAAAATCAACCGGCTAGCTCGTGACTAACTGCCAGCACTACCCGTTCATTGTCACCTAATCCCAATTTCACAAATTTTTTTTTTTTGAAGTGTAATTTTTGTAATATTAACTACGCTTCTAATGATGGTAATTTTACCCTCTAGTTTTAGGTAAGTCAAAAGATACATTTTGGTTTACAGTGAGCTTTACAGTGACCCACTACTAATGCCCTTAGAATTTCATAAATATAGAGGGACCACACTCCATTTGAATTTTATAAATATAGAGGGAGTGTTGGAAGATCTTTCCATTTTTAAGCAAGATTTGGTGTACTCCCTCTAAATTTTGAAAATGTTGTGTTTTCAATGGGACACTTCACCTACGTCAATCTTTTTTACAAAAAAATTCTTGAAAAATATCTCACGTTTATCTCAATGCGCTTCTAATGATGGTAATTTAAACGTCTGATTTTAGATCAATCAAAAGATAGGTTTGGGTTTGCAGTGACCCACTACTGATGCTCTCAGAGCATCAGCAATGGTTGCTTATCAAACGCTCTCAACAACGGGCTTTGACAGGACGCCGAGTATGTAGAGGGAGGGGACATTGGAACTGTGGTCTATTAGAATCCTGTAAATGGGTCTTCGTTTTGATCCTCCTTGTCCTCGTGGCATTTGTGGATGGGCCTAGGTCATCTTGGTCAAAGCATATGTAGACCCCGGATTTATTAAGCGTATTGTCTTTAGTGCAAACATGCCATTGGCCCGGTTTACCTTGAAGACTAAATCGTTGGCCGAATCGTCGAATTTTACAGAGACCTGAAGCAGTTTGGCGCGACCTGATAGTTTGACAGGAGTTTTCTAGAGTCCATTGGGGTATAGTTTTGCCGCCGGGCTCGCCATGCACAGTTGCAGTGCATACTACTGATGCTCTTGATCCTTTACTTTCGGAGCTTACAGCTAAGCAAATGAGTCCAAGTTTTTATTTCATGGAATATTCTAATAGTCCAAACAATTTTCATGGCCTATGAAAGATATAATTTTTTATTAAAAAAACTCCAAAATAATTGAATAAATAAAATTTCATTCTACAATCCATTTATTGTCTATACTTATACAGGACGGGGATATAGATTTTACAGCTTCTAATATTCCACCAAAAAAATTAGGGCTAGCTCTACAGTGCACAGCTTATCTGCACCGAAATTGGAACGGTATCCACACCGTACTGTAGAGACATGGATACAAGTGCAGGCACCCAAATTAGCCCCCCACGATAGGAACAGGAAAGAGCGCCGTGCTGGCAGGCAGACTGGCAAGTGCCCCCTCCTGCCATGCCCCACCTCCCCCCAAGGCCCAGGCCCAGGACAGGGCAACACCCCGGACAAAGAGGCCTGCACCCCCACCTCCACCTCCCCATCCACTCCCAGGAGGACCCCCACCTGCACCTGCACCCCCCCTCCCAGTACGGACCACACCACCACCATCATCATCATTCCTCATTCACATCAGAATCCCAATCAATCACCTCACAACCATACCAAAAAACCACTCCCTTTTGTAGTCACTTCACCAGGTCACAATCACAGAATCATTGGCATTCAATCATCACTCACATGGATATTCTAACTCCATTTCCCACTCTCTGACTCACACTCTGCGGTGGACTCAATCACTTGTGCAGCTGGTATGGTTTGGGTTCAGTTTTGGTGACTTCGAGTGAGTTTTGAGTCATGTTTTTGGTTGTGATGGGAATGTGAGAGTTTGGAGGAGAGTGGAGGTGTTGGATGGGGAGTTTATGTTGGTGAATGTGCTGGATTGTGATGCGTTTATGGTTGGTTCAGTAATGGGAGTTTGGAGTTGAGATGGTGTGGTATTAGTATGATTTTCTGTTTCGTTTGTGCAGGGTTGTTCTAGTGATTGTTGAGTACTGGTTTTTTTTTGGGAGTGATGATGAGGTGAGTTCAGGGAATGTGGAAGCTGGGGTGAGGGGAAGGAGTACATGTCAGTGAGTTTGAGTGTTGGAGTGGGTTGTCTTGAATCGTGGGATTGTGCAGGTAGGTGTGATCGTGGTCTGTTGAAGTTTTCTCTGTGATTGTTGTTGAGGTCATCTCTGTGATGTACTCGCTCTAGAGGACAGGTTGTTGGTTCGTTGAGGATTCTGATTACGAGGCTTCGTCGTTGAGGAGACAGGTTGTGTAGCGGAATTGTGGGATGCGAATCGTTGAATGCGAGTTGGAGCGGGGAATGGGGCTTGATACTTGCTTAAGTTAGGTCAGAATTACTTGGGCACCAACGTGGTGCTTAGCTCTGAGGATACACAGCTCACTTCATTTGTTGCACATTGTGGTAACCCTTGGGTTAGGCAACCAGAGAATTGGAAGAGCAAGTGGATTTACTTGCTAGGACGGAGTGATCCTGAGGCGTTCAGGAGCATACATCTTGGATTTGAGTTAGCTTTGTGATGCGAAAATGAGGCAAGAGTTGCTAGGAGAGAGTTACAGGTGATTATGAAACTACCAGCAAAAGAGTGAGTGGGGATCTGAGAAAGATTTTTCAAACAGGAACTGCGACACAATTGATGGTTGTGTCATCGACACGTATTTCGAAGAGAGGCGAAGGTTAGGGGATAGGGTTAGTACTCCTTGGTGTTGTGAACATTCTCTATAATGGACACTGCGAGACGAAGATGGGGAGGAAGGTATCACAGGGCAATGAGGAATGCTCTGTTCGTGGTGATGGTGCTGGTCGTGATGGATCGAAGCGCAATGGATGTCGAGGCTGTGACTCACCCTGGTGATATCGAAGCTCTCAAAGAGGTAGGGTTCCTTCACTCTTCATCCTTTTCTTCAGCTTGCCGATTAGATCCTGTTTAGCTCAAGTGTTCCTCAATGTAGGCTCTGCAAATCCTTAGAGATAAATCATGTAGACTTATTTGAGAAGCATTTGCCAAGTGCCAGGGCATATATCACAGACTATGCAGTACCGCGAGTCTGCAAATATCCAATGTTGAGTTTCAGAAGCCTCACAAATTCTCAACTTAGAATAACAGTGGTTTAGTCACAATACCTTTAGAGCTAGTGTTTTTTCTACTCTTGAGATTGCGCTCCGCAAGAGCTCCATCCCAGCTTACAACGTATCTTTAAACGCCTTAGTTCGGGATATTTCTTTTTGCATCATCTAACATTCGGTGGATTAGGATTCTAAGTTTATGTAAAATGATCCTGCGCTCCGTTTCGACTCAATAAAGTTCTTCAACACCGTAAATCAAATTTTCAGCTACTGTTCAATGTTTTTAGAATGTTCTTAACGTTGACAGAGTTCTACTGAGATACTTAATGTGATCCACATTGCTTGGGTTGAGGATGATCTACTATGGATTAGAATTTCCAAGTTTTTTGTGCAGTGCAAAGAGATTGACGTGTGGAAGGATTGCCTGCGCAGGTGAAGCAGGCACTGAACGCATCCTCCATCATGGTGTCCACATGCATGGGCTCCTGGGACTTCGCCTACGACCCGTGCGACTCCCGAGCCAGCCCGCACTTCACCTGCGGCGTCGATTGCAGCGCCCCTGTCCTCGGCGTCTCGCGCATAACCGGGATCCGTCTGGAGCGCGGCGCGGGCTACATGGGCCCTCTCTCCCCGGCCATCGCCAACCTCACCGCCCTGCAACGCCTCATCGTCTCCGGGAATGCCTTCCAAGGCCACATCCCACCCACTCTGGGCAACCTCACGGACATGTTCCAGCTTGACCTGTCGATGAACAACTTCACGGGCCCCTTACCACCCTCTCTGGGCCTCCTCTCGCACCTCGGCTACCTCTCCGTGGCGTACAACTCCCTGCAAGGACCGATCCCGGAATCTCTCAACCAGCTGCACAACCTTACCCATCTCTACCTCAACGAGAATCATCTCACTGGAGATATTCCCTCGCTCGCCGCCATGTCCTCCCTCTCCGTCTTCGACGCCAGTGGCAACAACCTCACCGGCACCCTACCCACATTCTCGCCCTCCATCTCCTTGGTCGCACTGCGGAAGAACGAGCTCATAGGCCACCTCCCAGCCAGTCTCAAGAACTTGACCCTGCTCCAGGTGCTGGACCTGCGGGAGAATCACCTCAACGGCACCATCGGCTCCTTCCTCTACACAATGCCGAACCTCCAACAGCTCAACCTCTCCCACAACCACTTCACAGCGGTGGAAGCGTTCGACATCGCATCCGGGGCGACGAGCGAGCTCTTGTCGATGGATCTGAGCTTTAACAAGATTTTGGGCCAGTTGCCGGAATCTCTAGCTGGAATACAGAAGCTGACGGTGCTTGCACTCCGGTCGAACTTGTTCACGGGGCCAATTCCGTATCTGTATGCTCTCAAAGCAGCGGATTCTCTGTCCGGGACTCTGCAGCTGGGGCAGCTGTATCTCGACGACAACTATCTGTCAGGGGGCATTCCATCTCCTCTTTTGAATCTGTCTGCCGATGCCGTCAGTGCAAACCTTGTGAGGAATTGTCTGGAGACTTGCCCTCCGTCTCTGTTCTTCTGCCAAGGAGGCACTCAGAAGACGCCCGAGGAATGTAACGTGCCTGTTGTGTTGCCAGGGTGAGCAGGATTGATACTTTTTTGGTTTAGTTTTGGTTTTGGTTTTGAGCAGGCAGACTGCAATGTATGTGTGTGTTTGTATATAAGATCCGAAGGTGGGCAGTGGAACCTGATGTCTTCCGGTGCTTTGTAAAATACGGTGGAGATCCACTTTTTAATGTGATTCCACTTGGAGCTTTGGAACTCATGCGAAGGATTTTAGTTGTGATTTCAGTTGTGCGTGGGGAATTGAGTTTGTTGTGTCGTAGCTGAATGAGGTTCTGGACTTTGGCTGTCAATGGTGGAGTGGGACAACATTGTCTATAGTATTTTTTTTTATCATCTAGCATTCTGTGGACTGGGTTTATGAGTTTATGTGAAGTGCCCCTGAGCTTTAACACCGATGTTCAATTTTCAGCTAAAATGGTCTTCGAATTCGAGACGGTGGTATTCTAGTGGGATACAGAATGTGACCCACATTGTTTGATTTTGAGGATGGATTTTAGCTGTGTTTGGGTATGTTGCCGTGGTTGAGGAAAGAAAGAATGATAATTGGTGAACTTGTGTACTTTGTTTTTAGTGTGTGAACATAGTGGTAAAGTTCTTTCTCTTCGTAAATTATGAATCGGAAGGGCTGACATGATAAGGAGCTTGCTGCGAGCTTCTGTCTGTTCGATGATGTAGAAACTTAGAAGCTACTAACAAACGGAAACTCAAGGAATGGAGTCTTCCTTGGAAGAAAAGAAAGAAAACCCGGGTTATGTGTTCTGTGGATGTATTTCATTTGGCACTTGCTAGTAGGCATGCGAAATTCAAGTCTATCTCATGCAGGACGAGATGACTTTCGAGATAATGCGGGACAATGAGAAATAACCAATCCCGTTAATATGACTATTTGAAGTAATAATCTTCAGGTTTGTCATTGAGGAACAACTACCGGAGAGCCCAGGCTGCAGGGACAATCGACATGACCATTACATTGGAAAAAACTAACCTATTCATCATACTCAAATATCAGAAACAACCGCTTCAAAAAACGCCAATTCCAACTCAGATTCACTGATAAAGCTCGAGACTTCCAAACGATATACTAATCTCGACAGTACTGAGCGGACAAATAAGATAATCCTCTATTCCAAAAATGATACATTTTGTAATCGCTCGAATATCTTCAAAATACTTGTATTCAGGAATGACACTATTGAGTGCTCCCTGATAGATATGCTCTTTCGCACTCGCAGTTGCCATTGAGCAGAAAGATGCCACAACGGATTTACCTGTACAGTCCAAAGATGCCCCATTAGCACACAAAATCTCAGATGAGGTAACCAATACAAGGACACTAAAGCTACATGTTCACAATACGAACAAGTGAACAAAAGGCCCTTCAACTTCCTCAAAGTGTTGTATGAGAGAGCTACCAGGGTGACCCCTAGAAAGCATGACAATGAGCCTCCTGAAAAGAATAACGCCATAAGGCTTCCAAACTGTACCTTACAACAAATTCTCAAATCCTCATCTACATTGCCGGTGATCATTGACAGAGATTTCAGAGACCAGAACGATTGACAAATAAGACCCGTAAAAACAAAACAGTCTCAGACCTTGTAGATTATAAGATGTGAGCAACCAACTACCTCACATGATTCATTGTCACTAATTGATCAGAAAATTCAAGCAACGAATAGGCAGACATAACATTGCGCACTTAAGTCTTCTGAAACTAATCGTCACAAGCTTCTCACAACTGGGCCTCAATAGTTATTAAGTATATTTAAAAAACAGTTCTGAGAACAACCCTCTTACCATCTGCCAATCTAATGAAATCAGCTCAAGCCCCTGAGTCTCACCCGCTCAAAAAGGTTAACACACGATAATCTCCATTTCAAGTGAATCAAAACCATGCGTGCTCTGTTCGTGCCCAACGCCATGAAAGCAAGCTCATGCAGTGCGCACAAAAGAATATGCTATGAACTCATCAGGAGGAACGGCACTAACCAAGAAAAGGAGATGTCCAACGCCATGTCTCCAAGAGAAAATGTGTCGGCGACTCTATACGTGTCCTAGATACTTGACTGGTAACCAACCAGTTGCCTCACTCCAAAACTGCTTCAACCTCCCAATTCCCACTTGGTAATATCATTGTAGTCGTCTATACAATATCCAAATCCATATAAGCTCAGTGACACGGAATCTGCTTGCTTCTCTGCGATTTCACATCCCACACCTTCATCATCGTGTGTACAGGAACCAACCCCCAAAGGTGCTGTGGTCGTCTACAGCCGAAGTTGGTGAACGTGAGGTAGCATCAAAATCAGAAGGGACGATCTCCAAGTCTCTCAGTCCCCTCGGGATCAATGATATAGAAATGATCCGTCGAGCAAAACCTTGAGCAACTCCCTGGGCAATTTTTGTTCGAACTGTCGGTTGAATGCCAAGCAATTAACGGTGCCTCGACGTCGGAGATGTCAACCCCTCGATCTCCTTCACCAGAAGCTCCTTCTCCTCTTCAAACTGCTCGTCTTCTTTATCAATGTGGAAGTTGTCCAGAAATCTAAGCAGCCTATCACGATTCTTAGCCAGGATGTTCACGATCTGAGGAGGCTTCTGCGGGTTCGCAACGAACACTTTAAACACATGAAACGCAGACGCTTGAATGTTCTTACTAGGATCAGTAATCAACGTCATCATCACTCGCAGGTTCCGCACATCGGAGATATACAGCATCATGATAGCCGAGTTCGAGCGCTCCAACAAGATGTCGCTGAGAAGCTTAAGAGACTGCCGTCGTGTGACATAATTCGACGACCGGAGCAGCTTGTCAAAATTCGTGAAGAACGAAGCATACCGCGACGTCAAATACGCCACCACCACCGCATTGTGCCGGGTGAGAAGCTCCTTGAACGTGGCGAACGCATCCGATGCAACATCAAAGTTCGGCGTCTCCACAAACTTGAAAAACATCTCAAAGCTAACCGACTCCAGCATATACTTCGCCAACGTCGGGTACCGAGCGCACTCCCGCAACATACTCCCACAATTCAGCGCCACCTCCTTATTCTCATAGCACAGCACCAGGTAGTCCAGATGCTCGGTATGGCTCTCCAGATACTCCAACCCACATTGCACCCCGCCCACTTTCTGCCGCAGCACCGCCCCCCAGATGTGCACGCAATCCTTCCTCGCCTCCCAATCCAGAGTCGGAATCTTCTGCACTATGAGCTCCAGCACATCCACCTTGCACGCCTCCTGGATCACCTCCGCCACCACCTCCGCATTGGGCTCCGTGTCGCTGTCCCCCAGCAGCAGATCCTTCATCGCCTTGATGTTCTTATCCACCTCCTCCAACGACTTCTCCAGCAGCCGCTGATCCCCCATCGTCTTCGTGTCCAGCGACGACAGCGAGTCCTTCACCTGCCGCACCAGCTCCGCTGGCGTCTTCGGCTTCAACTGCTTGAAGAACGAGAACGACATTGCTGCAGACGTATCAAATGCTCCTCCTCCGATCCCTTAATGGCAAAATTCACACCACATGTCGGAGCCTCTCCACCCTAACCCTCAACCCAACCTCCCAAAACCTAAAAACTCCCCTCAAGCCCCATCCCAATGACCTAGAAACAACTTCACAAAACTGCAACAACCACAAACTCTGCGCAAAATCTCTCCACTCCCACAACTTCACTCCTAACCTTCCAAAAACTACGAAAAATCTCTGAACACCTTCAAACCCCAATCAGCACAAACACTGATCACAAAATCAAAAACCCACCACTGATGGTGATTATTTTTGGTGATGTTTTAGCACCCAACAAGTGGATCCACTTCTAGATGGAAAATTTATAAAACAAAATAGAGGTAATCCAGAATTTTGCCAAAGAGATGGCAATGGTGGGAGTTTGAGAAGTAGGGTGGGGATCGACAAATGGGGAACCCACCACTGATGGTGAATTTGTTGGTGATGTGTAGGGGCCCAAGTTGAGCATGTGTGGAGTCGATGTGAGATTTTTGTGGGATTTAATGGAGGGGAGTGCAGTGGGGAATTGTGGCAGGGGGGATATGGAAGGGGGTGAGGATTTGAGGGAGATGGGGCAGATGGAGATGTGTGTGATCGGTGGAAGTAGGTGGAGTGAGTGAGCGGGAGGGGATTTTATGTGAGGAATTGGGGGAGAGAGAGGGAGAGAGGGAGAGAGGGAGGAGGTGAAGGAGGCTGCAGACTGGAGAAGGTGGAAGGTGAAGTTGGCATTGGGAAGGGGGTGGACCCATGGATGAACTCTGTGCATAGTGGATGATTTGTGTGTAGGAGTGGATGATTTGTGTGGGGAAGTGGATGGGGTTAAATCGGAAGTCCTGGACCCAAGATCTTACACAGCCGAGGTAACCTTGGTGTTATTGTATTTGGAGGGCGAAAAAAGCTTGATTACTCCTGGGATTGGAAGAGAGCTCCGAGAGAGGTGGAGAGCCCTCAAAGGATTAGGATTATAAATGGGCACATGCGCATTTTCGCCTTATATACCTGTACCCCCGGTTTAAGTTAATGGGTGTCAATTAGGGTGTATGTTTTGAAAAGGGTGAGCATTGGTGAATGTTAGTTAGATAAATCCTTTTATGAATTTATTTTTATTTTTATTTTTATTTTTGTTTTCCCCATTTTCTCATTTTTTTGGACCATTTAATCATGGGCTTAGTTGAACAATCAAGAAAACTGTCCATTTGAATTTTGATTCAAGGAGAATATTTTCTAAGATTTATTTTTCTAGCCCAATGAAAATGCAGCTTTTCTTGTATGAAACTTTGGTTGTCACATTTGGTTGTCATTTTGATTACTTGCAATTTCCTTGTACATTTTAAATCAAATGGTGCTTAAATCATTCATGATTCCTTATTTCGGTACTTCTACTCTCATGAATCATTTACATGTATTTTACCAATTTTTCTTAATACATGAAACGGATGGAAAACAACTCATGGACGCAAATTATGCATTTTGAATGAAAATGGTTTATACAACCGAATTTAGACACGCTCATTAAAAGTTATGGTATTGCTACCGACTATTCCGGCTTCAATCATAACTCACACTATTTCTTTTAAAAAGCCTTGGAGCTTGTTGGATATCGTCCAGGGAGGACGATATTTACAATTTAACGTCAACCCATGAGAGAGAATTGTGGATGAAGGCTGTGGGGGAGTGGATGAAGCCCAGTGCCTGCCATGGATGATAGTTGGGGTGGTTGATGATGTGTAGTTCAATGTTGATGGGCCCTGTTGGCGTCACCTGTTGATGGGACAATCCAGTGCTCGTTGAACTCGTTTTTGTAGCTTTTTTGGTCAGAATGGCTTTAAGTTGCTTTTGTGGGAATCTGGGAACCTGGGATGATGGAGTCTTGAATGTTGAGGTGAGGGGTTGAGTCACATGATTTGAGTGTGCAGCTGCAAGCATGCAGCCCATTATTTTATCAGAGTATGGGCTCCAAAGTGGGACCAATTGGGATGTAACTTAGGTGCTGTTGCATTCTGACCGTAGTGGTCAAGTTTTTGAACACAGTCGCCAGCTCACACTGTCTTTGGAAGGCCATGGAAAAAAAAAAAAACAAAAAAAAAAAAACGAAGAAAGATAGAAAGTAGAAAAAAAATGAAGAGAAAAATTATCCTCATTACCGTATCCTTACTAGGCATTAATTATTCAACAAATTCCTTAAAATTTTGGGAACGGTGGGCTGGTCACTAAGGGCGAATAGAAGAAGAAGAACATCCAAACTCATACATGAACCTTTTTGCAAGTAGAATAGAAGAGTGTATTGATCTGGAGTAGCCATTACTTGAAATTCTTTATTCAAAAAGTCGAGAGGAAAGTATCTACATTTTGGCAAGAGATAAGTGTTTCAGAAGTTTAGTGGAACATGAAAATATGCAAGAAGTTTCATG
This sequence comes from Ceratodon purpureus, assembly GCA_014871385.1. Taxonomy (NCBI): domain Eukaryota; kingdom Viridiplantae; phylum Streptophyta; class Bryopsida; order Pseudoditrichales; family Ditrichaceae; genus Ceratodon; species Ceratodon purpureus. Next base: position 9,815,104 of record CM026432.1, on the reverse strand, counting down.
GCAACATCTGGATCTTTGCATTTGCAGCTAAAAATTGAAGTGCTTTGGGCGTACACAAAACTGTTTTTGGAGCACTATGAAATCCATTGATGTGCAACTGGAACTGAAATATGACAATGCTACTCCAGGTTGTGACCTCTAATCCTCTCAACCATATCTCTCTGAAGGAATTACAACCTTGATATTAAATGAAATGGACAGCTATTGAACCACACCATGAACTACAACCTACACAAAATAAAACGATGAACAATATTACGGGTGTAAAACAAGTAACCACAACAGTGTAAGATAGGAGTACCTATTCTGGCTGGAATAAGCAGATTCTCATACTAGAAAACAAGACGTAGTCATGAGAATGACTTGGACTTGGATGTGATAGCATTTGAAAATGGAATTCAATCCAAATATATCAGAATTTTTGGAGCTCAAATGAATAAGCTTATCAATCCTGTCAACTGTGATGCACCGAGCCAACAATCCGGAAGATTGGGCATATCCAGTTTGACAGGGTCAAGAACGTGAAAAAAGTGGAGAGTGTTCAAGGTTCACCTGCAAATCATGGTATGGCGTAAAGCACTGCACAACTGATTTAATACAGTTGTAGTGTCGGACTGCTCAAAAGCTACAATCATACACAATCCACTGTTATGCCCGTCAAGCTTTAAGAAAGCCTCTGAAATGTGGCCGCATTGATATTTGAGGTCCTGCAATAAATCTGATGATGCTCTTCAAATGCAGTTTCTCTCATACTTTCAAGAGTTGCAGTTAAGATACGGTACAGTGATTTCGAGGTGAAATTAGCCGAAGGTGAGTATAGAAGCATTTTTCAACACTTTCCAATTTCAAGTTTCTAGACTTTGACCTCAAAATCTGGAATACTTCTGAAGCTGAGAAATAGTTTATGGAAAACATGTGGCTCACCAGGTAGCATGCCTTCGGTGTGCATTAGACCCTTCCTGTAATGCAGATTCAGCACCATCAAGTGTCAGCGAAAGTCTCTGCCGATACCAAAAGATAATGTTCACTAACAAAGACTTCTACACTATCATTGAAAATTATGAATCTTTCCCAAAGCAGATGGAGCATAACCTCGATTGAGTCACCAGCCGTAATATATCATAACCGTCGTTCAATTCAATAATGGCTAAATATACTTACAAGAAGTGTATAATATATTAACGTCCGCTTGGTTTGCAGTGCAAGCTACTAAGTTAGATACTGCAAACATTGCAGAAGGGTTGCCATGATCAAGAGATCCATCACTTATTCCTGGAAGAAATCTTCATACCTAGACACTGAATCTGGACTCTGAGCATCCAATCTACAGCTATAGTTGTACCATACTTGCTGACAATGCGTAGTCTATACAAGGCTGAGTTATCTCAAAATCATCACCCAATAGAACAATCTTACTTCTAAATTCCAAAAGAAATAAACGATAATTCTTGAACTGACTTATAATAACTTAGGATGTCAATTATCTATGTTCTGTTGGAATTCCATTTTAACCATCTCTCCGCTCTTACATGTTCTAACAGAGCACACCATTCTCATTGCTGCAACCTCAACGGGAGTGTTTTGATGCCTGAAAGTGAGGGAAAAGAGCAACTAAAGTCCCGAACTAGCACTGCTTGTTAGTGCAGAAAATCGTACTTCAACAACTCACAAGTGGATTATTTCAACCAGGAGTACATCAAAGGCTAATCTATATAAACTAGGACGACTCACTCTGCAGTTCTATTTAAGAAACTGTACAGTACATTAAGGCAACAATTTGAATGGATACAACATTCTTGATTAATGCTACATTACTCTAGGTTCTCAGAAGAGCTTCAAACAACTCGAACTATGGATCAGAAAACAACAACACAGGTGAATACTTGCACTTGCTACAGTAGATTCTAATAATTGATAATCATAAACAAACTGGCACCAAAACGGTGAAACAAAAAAGTAACATGATCTAATCAATAAATCTTATGCTCAGAAGACAGAAAAAGCGATGCAGAATGCAATCACGGAAACAGAACACATACACCGGGTTGGCCTACACATGTGGAAAACAAATTCATACGAACTCAGCCTCTCATGGTGAAATGCCCGATTCATAATGCCCCACGCCACCATGCCAGCATCACAAAACCTAACATTCCAGCAGAATCTCAAAATCTCAGGAAGTCTACAAACAGTTTCACCAACCAAACACCCAAAGGCCATGACATCAATCTCCCACAACCCAATTCCGACAAGAGCACATGAATCTCACGCAAACTCAACCACATGCACTGCAGCAACAACATCAACACATATTCCCCTTTTCAAAAAACTCTAAGTCGAGCTCACAAACCCCAAACACAAAACTCTCACCTCCATATCAAATTCAGACATAAAACAACACCATTGAAGATGGGTTCACTCACCGATCTGAAGTGGATCCAAGAACGTCCTCTCCGACCCAAGTAGCCTAATGTCTTCGTAAATGGACAACAACATCAACACCGTGCATGCCGCAAGGAACAACGTAGTTAGACGAATGAAAGCTTGAAGCTGGATGAACATGTGAAATTCAAACTTCAGCCTGAAGAGGGCAAGGATTCAGAATTTCAGACGGTGCATGTTTGATTAAGTTAGAGTATGTGATTGTCGACAATTTTGTTGTGATTTTGCTTGCTGGATGCAGAGGTTGGAGCTGGGAGCAACCCACTTGAGAAATTGTAGTTGGATGGCCTTAGGACAGAGCTAGGAAGGGAACAGGGAAGAGGCAGTGCTGGTAGAAGACATGGCTGGGGCAAATTCTGCAACTGAGAATCAGCCTCACGTCGAGAAAGACGTTCTTGCAGCTGGGCGGGCTAGTTGCTACAAGGTATGGCGTGGTTTTCTCTTCTGTGATTATGTTTTCCTCTGTCAATATTTGGGTAATTCTGTATTTCTTCCTCGCTCTCTGATGCATGGTCATAATTCTGATAGAGATTTTTGAGTGTATTGATCTGGGCGCTTGCTAATTACTGGAAGCGTGGATTGGATAACCTGAGCTTCCGTTTTTAAGGATTTTGTTTAGGGTTTCTGTTTTCGAATTGACTCTTGTTCAAGAGCCTGGGGTTTAAGCTATCCTGTGGGGTGAATTTGATTAGGTTTTCACATAGAGGTTTCTCGAATTTTCATTTGCTTTTCTCTTTTCTTCTCTACGTGAATTCAAAATGCACCAATCTGGCGTTTGGACATGACTAGTGACACATTTGCAAAACCCTATGTAGGTTTTTTTTTTTATGTAAATCGAAATCTATGTTGTAATTGTTTTGTTTTGTCAGAAAGAGTTGGTAGTTCCTGGATTTTTCTTCACTTGTTATAGCTCACTGAGGTTTGAAGATCTTTCAGTTCAATGTCCTGCTACACGTTGCTCGACATTGTGAGCTTCGCCATGGGTTGAGTCTTTCCGGTTGGGATGTCACAGGCACGGGATGCGTTCTTCAACTGTGTCGAAGCTGATTCCGGGCACACGACACCAACTGAGGTTGCATCTGTCGGACTCCTCTATCCTTCACAGTGCAAACCTGCACGAGCGTTTTTTGAAGAGAATTGTCGGTCGACGTGGGTGAGTAACTCCTTTCTACCCATGTCCTACGATGACCCAATTCTTGTAGTCTCTTGCACTCGCACCATCGGTTTCTTCTGACATCCGTTTGGCTACAGGTGAAGCATTTTGATCGTCAATACTCTGCTAAGAAGAGGGTGAAGCGTTTGTTAGATGCGGGCGACCAGAACCGAGGCCCAATCACTTTGCCCTCAAACAAAGTTGGTTTGCAACCAGGAGAATAGACCCGCCCGTCCTTTCTGGTAAACATTTTCAGCTACTGTCAGAACCATTCATTGGAGTGAGGAGAGTTTTGGAGAACGGTGTGTCATTCAAGTGACCGAATCTGTGTCAATCTCTAATATGAAAATTCGTCCTCTTTACAGCTGATGCTCCCTAGCTTAGGTGATAACTCGGCGTGATTAACTGTTACCCAGGGCTTTCACTTCACTAGCATGCTTACCCCTGTGCTCTAAACCGGCAGAGAAACTTTACCTCAATTACAAGTTGCTCATGCAATGGAAACTGGCTGCTATGTATGTTAGCGTCTATGAATAGGGGACGTAGTGAGTCTCTTATTGATCTGGGAAGTTTGTAACAAACACCTGCTTTATTGTTGCACTGCTAATAAATTCATTTAAGCAGCCATGATTCTCTACTCCTGAAAGTCACCGGAAATCAGTAAGGAACACTAAGAATTGTATGTATCACTGGAGGTGACTTGAGAGTGATGAGGAAAATGCAGAAATCAGGAGTCCTAATGGTTCTAATAATATATCAGATGAAATCCCGTTCTTATATATCACTGAGCCTGTTGCGTTGTCTTGTCCACTGCTTTAAAAGTATCTTGGTCAGTATTGTTGTCTGCTCCGGTTGTGTTCTCCTGCTCGACTCCATCACCTGCGATTTCGATGTTCTCGAGCCCCGTTGTGATGATTGCAATCAAGCCGTTTATCCCGGTTTATCGCTGATCAGATTTTCTGATTGCAGCTAACCTTCCGATCACACTGCTTCAGGTACTAATGTAATTGGAAAAATAATCCAAGAGAGATGGAGAATGGTTAAGGTTAAAAATTAGCACATGCTATTGCCGCTTTAAATACTTCTACCCCACTTTAACAAGGCATAGGAGTCTTAGAATTTTCTCATCTTTTTACTTTTCCTTGAAACAAAGGGAACGATTCTGCTTTTTATGGCACAGAAGTGCTCAAATAATTGCTCAATCAGTCCCTGAGAAAGAGGAACTCGGACCCCTTCCAGAACGATCCCTCGCCGTGTCCCTGCCTTGACTCGATCAACCAGTTTGTCTGCACACCGCTTACACCGTCCTAGTACACTGGAATGGATCACAACCTGAATGCCTCGGTATCATACAGGTATTACAGACAATTTACACATGCATCACCTCAGTATCGTACAGATATCAATCGAGATGTGCTCTTTGCCGACTGTCCTGGACTCCGCCTGCATCAAAGTCTGCAGATCTGAATCAGCGAGGGTTTGCATGTTGCCGTGAATCGTCTTGGAGGGTGCAAATTCAGGTACTCAGCGACGCAGCAGCGGTGCATCGGAACGGTGGCTCAGGTGAGTGTTAGTTTCTCCTTTTGCTGATCGATGTTCAAGGTTTTCAAGGAGGACTGTCGTGTGGAGTTTTTGGTTTGATGATCCGTCTCTGATCTGTGAGTGGACTGTTTCTCTGATGTTTGTGATTTGTAACCGAAGGTGTGGGTTACTAGATGGTGGACCTGGTTTTCTAGTGGCCATCTTCGGGTCTTGTTCTAGCGTGTGCCTAGACGCGTAGTGACGATGTGGTGGCGCGTTTGTCGACCACTTAATTTCACTTGTGTCGGTAGTCGTTTTGGAGGTACATTAGCCTGATCCGAACATGGCATTGAACATATTGGCTGATTGATGTAGTGTTTCGTTGGATTTTGGAGATCTAAGCTCTGAATATGGGGTAAGAAGGAGCTTGGCTGCTCGTGGGTGGAATTAGAGAGGTTTCTGCGTGTGTTAATATTAGAGACTGGAATCTAAACCGACAACTGTTAGAATTTGTGCGATTGTAGTATTTTTGGGTTACATCAGGTTTATCGTTTGGCATCGTACAAGCTTGCTTCACGATTCTTTTCGGGGTGTTGTCTAGTTGGGGATTACGAGTCGGCGAAGAAATAGAGTTCTGGAAGTTGAGGGAGACTATCGAATTGACGTCAACATAGGTTATCAGTCGCTAGGCTTTTATTCAGCACTATGATCCGGTCGAAGTTTAGGTGACCGTCTATTTTCCTGCACTTGCTTTATTGCATTGGAAGTAAGATCCTGGATGTATGTCATTGTGGTCGGTAGGAACGTCTTGGAGGATGTGGGTTAAGTTCAAGATGAGCTTGTTTTGATGCGGGGGTGGTGGAGGTTTTAGGAGGTTGTTTTTTAAAGTTAAATTTGAATTTTGAATTTGTTATTTTGTTGTTTTGGTTAAGCAGCAGCTATGAGTGCTGGAGGTTTTTTGTTTGTTGGTTGCTGGTCACTAGTGGGTTGTCTCTCTAAGGGAGTTGGAGATAGGCTTTGAGCTCCGTTTAGGGCTTATTAAGGTGGAGCAGGGGAAATAGGGGACGGCCGGTTGTCGGTATAGGTTTTAGTGTGGCATTGATATATCAGAGGTGACAGTGTCAGAGTTCATTTTTTCAGATTACATTAAGGATTGCGACAACTAGTTTCAGTTTGTCCGTTTGCACAGATGAAGGATTGTTGCGACCTGCCCGATTTGAAGGAAGCCGAATCTTAGTGTATGCTTGCACCTCTCTATAATCAGCCTGCTGATTCCTCTGGAGGATTTGTTTTTGGAGGTTAGTCTTACTCCTTGTGGTAATTTTATTTGCTGATTGGTGATGGGTTTATGGTTGTCAGTGAGCTATTGAGGTCGAATGTGTTGGAGGTTAATCAGAAGCAATTGGGTTGTTACTCGGAGGGGGCTTGAGTTGGCATTGATGGCCTTCCGGGGGTAGACTTTCAATGAGAAATTTAGAACTAGTCTGCGGAGGTCGTCATGGATAAATACAACATGAAAACACTAGATCGGGGAAGAAGTGGATACCCGTTACGATATAAGCTTCGTTAACCACATGTGTTGTTATGTCGTACGATCTTCCTTCTTAGTGGATATTTCGGCTCCAACTCCTTCTCCCAGGTACAGTATATAGACTGCAACAAATTGCTTTTTGGTGTAGTACTCTGGTTCTGCGCAGCTGCATTTGTGGTTTCTCCATCAAACTCACCAAGACAGATTCATTAGGTTCGGTCAACTTCGGAGTAGAATCGTTGAGATTCTCTAGACCTGTGGGCTATTTAGCATAGAAGGTTTGTGGGTGAGCTTGAGTTCTCTGTTGGCACCTAGTTGGTGACGCAGAAGGCAAGGGTTCCATTTTCCCATGAATTTTTTTCGAAGGTCCAGGTTGTTTTCGTTCTCTTTGGGAACACAATGACTCTGTACGTTGTAGCGAGGTCCGAAATGATCCGGTGAATCGCACTTGGGTCACCATCTCTGTATCCTTGTGAGGATAAAGCCTTGTAAACATTACCCCCAGCCACATATGGCATTTTTCAGAAAACCCACGATTCTTGCAATTGATTGACAAAATTCCTTCGATTACGAGTAGAGAACCTCGTCTCAGTATATTACTTGTAGACTGCCTTTCAAGTTTGAATGCTTGCACGAGGGAATCTTTCTTCTGCCAATCTGTCTCTTAGTGAAATTTCGTTTTGTTACGTTTCGGTGTAGGTTTCTGGTATGAATTGCTGCACATCAAGACTTACGTCCTGATATAGGATTCTGGTGTGACGTAAACATTCTATTGAAACTATCTGGTTTTTGTGCAGCGTAGTCCACGTCTAAGGAGCCATTGAAGCAGGTCGTTATGTCCAAGTGCGGACGCCACAGGGGTTGTGCTCTTTCGTCATCTGATTTATGAAGAAGCCGACAACGATTTCAGCCTCTTAGAGCAGTGTGGAATTGTGGGTGCCAGATCATGGAGACAAGCTGTCAGCCGTTCCCAGAGTTTCCTGAACTGAAATACTCGCTAAGTGCATTTCAATGAGGAATCATTATCCCCAGTGACTGCTCACAGTTGGAGGAAATAAACAATGCAGTATTTGTTTGCCGTCAGAATGGCAACTGGCGAATCCAGAACACAGTCTGCAGATTGTGCATCTGAATGACATTACAGTATCAATGTTCACCTCCTCTAGACTGTTCAGTCTGGAACTGGGGTACTGCGTCAAGGAGATGTTCGTTCTTCAATATCCCATAGGTCTAAGGTCGTTAACCTCGTCTAACTTGCCAGGAGTGTGCAAGTCTTGATGTAGTGCAATTGTGGGACCAAAGTCCGGTTATACGTGATCTCATTTCTCCCGATTAGATGATCGTGACTAGAAACTAGTGCAGCCATGGACGACCGGGCTCTTGAAACATGGAGGCGGCCTTGCAAACATCCCCGAGGGCAATGCTCTTCTTCTACAGCCATGGGCGTGGACTATGACGTGTTCCTGAACCACCGTGGGCCTGATGTGAAAGCTGGATTTGTGGCCCATTTGGATGAAGCACTTAGGGACGCTGGGTTGAATCCGTTTCTGGACAAGGCATCCTTGAGGAAGGGGGATCCTGCTTCCAGGTCCATAAATGACGCTTTGGAAGTGGCGAAGATCCATGTTGCAGTTGTTTCGAAAGGATATGCAGAGTCGAAGTATTGCCTGAGTGAACTGGTTGACATGTTGAGGAGCGGAAAACCAGTAATACCTGTGTACTACGAGGTGGAGCCTGCACACTTGCGGTGGGTGGAGAATGGCCCTTTTAAAGAGGCATTTGAGAAACATCAGTCCAAGAGATCACCGGAGCAAGTGAAGAAATGGAGCGATGCTCTTCGGAAGTTGGCGGACATCACTGGATTTTGCTATTGTCCGTCTGATTACAAGGGGTGAGTGTCTCTCTTCAAGTTTACGTGATATGTTTGTACCCCTCGGAATGCAAGTTTGTTTCGTGATGGGATTGCACTTGACCTGATTGAACTGCAGTCCACTTTGTTGGCATCACTAGCTATGCTTGAGTTTCTTATTGAGTTACAGTTACAACAGTCTTGTACAGTGTATGTTGGTTGTCGAGGCATGGGCATGCAGAGCTAGAGGGTTTTTCTTTGGGAAGAGAGTCATGTCAAACCCAAAGTTTATTCTTGTTATCAGGCATGCAAATCGTACTATACAGGAGTGTAGAGTAAGGAGTGTCATGATACACCGGTCACATGATTAGGAGTTAAATTATCACTTGTATCGATTATTTCAGGACATGCCTCATCCAATTTTTAGTCCATTTTAATTAAGTATGAATGTTGGATTTAGTGGGGGAAATTATGAAGTAGTAATGACGGATTTTCCTGGCGCAGTGACGAAGTAGAATTGAAACGGGAAGTGGTGTGTGCCATATTGAGCAAGTTGACACCTTCACATGAGGCATTGCAAGTTGATCGTTGCATGGTGGGTGTAGAAGAGCATGTTCATGCATGCGTCAAGAATGTGGAGATGATAACCAATACCACAGGTTTATTGGGCCTTGTGGGGATGGGTGGAGTCGGTAAAACCTCTCTTGCCAGGTTGATATACAACCATTTTGTAAATCACAAGAAGTTTCAAGCCATGAGTTTTTTGACGGTTGATCATAATACAACTTTGAGTTCTTTGAGTTCTTTAGGTATGGTGGAGAAATTGCAGAATCAACTACTTTGGGATCTTTTGCATGTTCAGAATTGCAATGATCACAGTTATAGTTATTGGTTTCACAAGTTATCTCACAAAGGTCCAACATTAATTGTGTTGGATGACATCTATGAGAGGAGCCAATTTGATGAGATCATTTTAGATATAGGTCTTCTTGGACAAGGGAGTTGCATCATTGTTACATCTCGGGATCAACATGTATTGAAGGTTATTGGTGGAGAGTCTCAGAATTTCTCTCTTCATGAAGTGACACCCTTGGAGACTAACGACGCTACAAAGCTTTTCAACTTGTATGCATTTCGTAGTGAAGAAGCTCCTCCAAAGTTCAAGGATGTAGCCAATGATGTAAGCAAAGCATGTGGTGGTTTGCCACTAGCATTGAAGGTGGTGGGCTCTAGCTTGATGGATAAGAAAAGTGATGAAGATTTGGAATGTATTTGGCCTGAGGCGGTGAATGCTTTAAAGGGAGAGGTGAAGGTGATAACCACTTTAAGATGGAGTTATGATTGTCTTTCTGTTGAAGAGAAGATGATGTTTGTGGATATTGCCTGTGTATTTTGCAACCTCGAAAAGCAAGAGGTTGTAGAGATTTGGAAAAGTTGTAAGGGATGTTCATCATGTTTCGGATATGGGACCCCTCACATGACTTTGAGGAATCTCATTGATAAGTCATTAGTTGCACTTGGAATTTCTTCTCGACAAGAGTTGGTGATGCATGGTCTACTACAAGAATTGGGCCAAAGTATTGGAACATCGAGTGGAAGCCATTTATGGGAGAACGCAGCTGCCAAAGTTGTTGAAGAGAACTATGATGTAAGTTTTTACTTGCTATCCACAATGTTTTTGAACTCTTTTTTTAATTTTGTTATATGTAACTCATATTACTTATGAAGAATCTTGAAGAATTCATTTACCGTACATCCATAAAATTTAAGAAAGGTGTTTTTATTGTTTTGATTATTCAGGGATACAACAAAGTAAAGTCACTCAATCTCGCAAAGAGTCGAAAATGCAAATATGAATGTGAGAGCTTTGCAAAGATGACCAACTTACATTATCTTATATTGGATGGATGTGATGTAAGTGGAAACTTTGATCATATTTCAAAAGAGTTACGGTGGTTGCAATGGAGGAACATGCCATTGATACATTTACCTCGAATGTTGAATTTTTTGAACTTGGTAGCATTGGATTTTTCCAATAGCTCTAGCCTTGCTACTATATGGACTGAAACAAATTCAGCAACAGAGGTACATTATTCTACATTCTAGTTTTAATTGCAGTTTGATTGAATTGCATACATGTAAAGCATAGAGAGTTTTTTTTGAAATATATCTTAAATAAAAATTAAATTTACATAAGTATATTTTCATATATGATAATTGCATTTGCTCTTAGAGCTAAATCTGTAACTGAACAAGCTTGCACTGCGGTACTTCAATTTTCACCTCAAGATATGTAATGATTTGAGTTAATGAGTTTCTGAAATAGAAAATCTATGTATTAATAGAGCCACATGAGCATTTAGACTTCAATTTGGATAAATCATGTTTAAGGTAGAAAATCCAAGTTATGATTATGAATTAGATTGTATATAACTTGAACAAAAATTATCTTAATTATCAAAATTGATGTTGAAATATGTAAAATTATTTTGATGCTTCAACCATAACTTCTCTTATGTCAACCTTACATTGCAATTGAAATATATAAAAGAAAAAAGAAAGTAAGTATTTTAGAATATATATTCTTTGTTGGCTTTATCAATCAAAATGCCTACAATTGAAGTTCTAATTGCAATCTACAATAACAATCCATTGTTCGGATGATTCGTCATTTTGAGATTGAATTTTGATACTCATTACTTGTTGTGCTTTTCAGGGATGTCCAAACTTGCTCAATCTTACTATGTCGAATTGCACATCAATCATTACTCTCCCAGATTCCATAGGGCAATTATCTCGACTCCAAGTATTGGACTTATTTGGATGTCAGAATGTGCAGAGGCTACCAAGTACAATTGGACAACTCACACAACTACAATTACTCAATCTACAAGACTGTAGAAGCCTAGAATCATTGCCGGATTCCATCAGTGCCCTGCCTCGGTTGCAACGGCTTTTCATAGGCTATTGCACATCCATGTCCAAGGTGCCAGAAACAATGGGGCTCATGACGGGCCTTACCTTTTTTGCTACAGACCTTGCGACTGAATGGCAAGCAGTCGCTGTTGGACAACTCCACGGGCTCAAGAAACTCTTTGTAAGTAAGTGCAGTGACGAGGCAATCACATGGCTCGACAGAAACAGTTCACTCGCCCATCTCCACCACCTTTCCATGTTCTTGTTTTATGAGTGCCCGGCCATGAGCAAGCTCCCACACACCATCGGACTTCTCACGAATCTGGACGAGCTCGATTTAAACATATGTAAGAACTTGCGGGAGCTCCCCAACTGCATCGGACAACTCAAACTGCTCACGACACTGTCCCTGAGAAGATGCAGCAGCCTGGAGACTCTGCCTGATTGTTTGGGTGCCCTCACGAGTTTGAAACGGCTATCGATTGCGCAGTGCAGATCCCTCACCAAGCTCCCAGAGTCCATCGGCCACTTGTCGAGGCTTCAAGCGTTGTGCATTGAGGGGTCCGGTAAGTTGCAGCGACTCCCGGAGTCTCTCAGGCAGCTGAGTGCGCTGGTGGGGTTGCAAATATTGGATTGTGGCAGCCTGGACGGTTTGGGTGTGCTGAGAGTGTTGCCAGGCCTTCGCATTTGGGGATGCACTTCCGTCACCAATCTTTCAGGATCATGTCTAATTGTTCTGGACAAGAAGCGTTGTGATCCTTCTCTGTACTTCTACGACGACGTCAATCAAATGCGTTTCGTGCGCGGAAATTTGACGGAAATGCGAGTGGTGGAAGCAAACGATTGTGGGATTCTACGCCTCGTGCAAGATGCTGAGAGTGGACGGTCAATATTGCAACGAGTACACAAGGTGGACTGTTGTAAGTTGATTATGTCGTAGGGCAGAGAGGCAATTTGATGTCTTCAAGACCCGTACACAACGCAGGTGACCGGATTAGCGAGTGAAGAGTTCACGTGATCCCTGACTTTGGACGTGGAGGCGCAAATGTTGGACGATCTTTTTGTGGATGTCCGCTCTAGTAGCAGACTACGTGAAGCAAGTTCTCAAACGTAAGTGCAACATGGTGATGACTGTCAAAGACTTCTAGAAATCCCCTACAGTTAGTTTAGAAACTCAAGTGATTTGCACGAGAGAACTTTTGAATGTTGGGTTATGAAAGTGTCTTTGTCGATCTGACGAAGTTCGCAATTCCTTTTGAATAAAGTTAGTTCTGGCGAATGTGTGCTGACCGATTCTGTTCAGAACTTTAGGGTTCGCATGAAATTGTGGTGTTGACACTTCTTTGCTTCTGTAGAAACTGGCAAGGTACTATGCTGTTTGGTGTCAAGGTTTTCTTTTTATAAGATTGCATTTACATTTGCAGCCTTGTTTGCTCGTAACGCTTTTGGAGACGGTGGAGTCAGGCTGAGGGTAACATGACTTGTTCAGCAGCTTTGTGGCGGTATTGCCATCAATGCAGTTGATGTCAGGCGTTGTTTTGTATCATCCCAAGTGTGTCGATGAATCGGGTCTAAGTTGGTGTAGACCGATTGTCTCGAGTGGAGTTTCTCTTACGACACTGCCGATGCAGGCGACGCGGTGACATGGTTTGATTTGACTTACATTGAAGGTGAAGTTGTGGGACTTTGTGATTATTCCGCGTGGCAAGTGTTTACATTTGCAGTGCAGCTGTGTGTGTAGCACCGCACAATTTCGCAAACTCTTCTGCGTAGCAAGGTTTGATGTCACTGAGTAACTACAACGTAAACAGGACTAAGTGTCTGCTTTGTCATAAGATCTCTGTTTCTTTTTTAAGGAGTCTTACCCCAAATTGAGGGCGTCTTGGTACATACGGGACTGAACACGAAGTTCTGCCAATTCTCGTTTTCGTTTTTAGCATCAGAATCACGAGATTGTTTCGTGAAGCTCTCTTGTATGAGAATGTATATTATGCTCAGTCTTGTAGGCTGCCCCGAAATCTAATTGTAAGATACCAAGCTGTGACATGGTTTGACTTGGCTTGTATACAGTAGTTGTGGGAGCTATAGTTCAGGACTGTGAATGTTCCTACTAAGTATTTGTATTTTGCTGTGATGTTGCACTGGACGATAGGAACTTGTGAGTAGAGATATGATTATGTCGATGAGAGGGTACATTGCTTGTAAACAGGACAGAGTTGTTCTTTTTTTAAGAAGGCTTGTGTATATTTTGTGTGGATGTTCAACTTAATTTGGAAGGGATCTCAATACCTCCTGGACTGCTCTTGTTCTACGTAATCTCGTTTTCCTATTTTCGTATTTAGGCTGTTTACTACATATCATTACTACATTAATTACTTTCGTTTAGTACATTGGCAAAGTTTTCCAATATTGACAATATAGTTCATCAATTTTCAAAGAATGAGCCATGTTTTGGAAAGAGTTTTTGAATAACTTCAAACAATCCTTGCTAATTGATAAAATTATTAAGGAAAAAAAAAAACTAGAAAATTATTGAACCGTCAAATATGGCACACAATGGCTACCACATCTTGACTTGAAAAGATTAGCAAAAGTGCCAATTTCCGACGTACCTTGTAGTTGTTGCCATCAAAGTCTTTCCATACTATCAACACACCACCGGTCCACCATTGTTAAATAAAAAAATCTGGAATTTAAAAACTACAAATTTGTTGATATCTTGTACACACTATATCGGCTATTAGATATTGTACACGTACTGTACATGCGACAAGGCAATATGTATACATGTTGGTTTCACAATCAAGTCGGAAATAAGTGTGTTCTCCTTATATGTAACTCATATGTGGAGTTTATTATTCTATAATTTGATAAGAGCTCGATAGGTTATTTTCTATAGAAGTGTCTATGTACGAGGAACACCTAAAAAGTAAGCAATGTAGATCAAGAATTTCAATTGAGTGGTTTATTAAATATCATTAAGTGGTTTACTAAATATCATTACTACATTAATTACTTTCATTTAGAACCTTGGCAAAGTTTTCCAATATTGACAATGTTCATCAATTTTCTAAGAATGAGCCATTTTTTGGAAAGATTTTTTGAAAAACTTCAAACAATCCATGCTAATTGATAGAATTATTATTAAGGAAAAAAACTAGAAAAAATGTTGAACCGTCAAATATGGCACACAATGGCTACCACATCTTGACTTGAAAAGATTAGCAAAAGTGCCTATTTCCAACGTACCATGTACTTGTTGCCATCAAAGTCTTTCCATACTATCAACACGCCACTATTGTTAAAAAAAAAAATCTCGGATTTAAAAGCTACAAATTGATTGATATCTTGTACACACTATATCTACTATTAGATATTGTACACGTATTGTATATGCAACAAGGCAATATGTATACATGTTGGTTTCACAATCAAGTCGGAAATAGGTGTGTTCACCTTATATGTAACTCATATGTGGAGTTTATTATTCCATGATTTGATAGGAGCTCGATAGGTTATTTTCTATAGAAGTGTCTGTGTACGAGGAGCACCTAAAAAGTAAGTAATGTAGAACAAGAATTTCAATTGAGAAGAAAGGTTATGAAGAGCGTTATGATGCATGATTCTCACTAGGCAAGCTTTTTTGTGCATGATTCTTTCATTAAACAATGACTCATGAAGCAAAATTCTCTCTAATGCTTGCGAATGCATTCACGGTTGCGCACTTTGACATCTTCTAATGTATGTACATTTATGGGTATTTTTCTTAGCTTTTCAATTCATGGTTGTTATATGGAAGTAAAACTTAAGAAATCATTGGAATATGAAGTTGTCTCTAAATAAAATTAAACTAAGTAATCCAAATTTGGAGTAGAATTACAAGAAGGGTTTGCAACTTGACTATTCTTATAAGTTAGTAACTCAAATCTTGAATACAACCTCTCTTTGTTTCTTATTTGAAAGCGTACCTTCAAAATTTTAGACAACTCGTACATCATCATGTCATCAATCCATCTATTTTATATTTCATATTCAATTGAAAAGTTGATATTCATTAAAAAAAATTCTCTACTTGCATGGAGAAAAAGAATTCAAGATGGCAGAAATAAATTTTACAATAATCATTATCTCTAAATTAAAGGTATTGAAAAAAATCTTACATTTTTAATTCTTAGTAATCATACCCAACTGCTTAATGAAAAGAAATCACTTGACACATATTTGAGACAAGATTCAAAAAAGATATCCCAGGATGCACTTTGTCTTTAAATTGTAAATCCAAAAAAATAACTTACAACTAAACACAATTTCAAATAATCTTTTTGTTCAGATACTTAGAACATTTCAGACACATATGTCAAATGCACTTCACCCAGTTTTACACTACATATAAACTTTGACAGGGAAGAAAATCATAAGAAAAGAGCTCATCAACATTTTCAACAGAGTAATGCTTGTACCATGTCGCTGGACACCTCATAAGATTTTATTGTACTCCTCATAAATGATCCATTACTTTCCTCATATAAATGGTAGCCTTCTTGTATCAAAAATTGGTTCTGTTTTACAAGTCCCAAGATTGAGATACAAAATTCCTAAACTTTTGATACTGTACAAGTATGTGCTGGCCCAAGGAAGAGACAACAAACAATGCCCTTAAAACTGCTCTGAATGACAATCCCAGCAAAGAATCACATAGCTGATGGTGTATGAATGATCAGATCTAGAAACCGCAAAATGAATCAGATCAGCTTCGAGAGAAACAGTGAATAATAATCTAACCAAGGGATTCTCTTACCAACTCATAGGCAAGGAAGCAAGCTGCATTGGCAGGAACGCTTCGAGCCATGGCAGGGCCGAAGCCTCGGTAGAGCCCCTTCACTCCCTCGTTTGCAAACACCTTCCGGAATGCGTCCATGGTGCCCTTGTACTTGGGATTCCGGTGGTCATCCACCTGAATCACACTCTTGATCACGTCCGTTGGGTATACTGATACCCAGAACACCGCCCCTGCCAAGCCTCCGGCAAACAAATGTGATCCTCGACCAAGCTTTGAAGTGTCCTGGCCTGAAAGAAAGCATGTCGATTAGACATCATCACTTTGGAACACAGTAGAAGGATCAGAAAAAAAAATGTAGTAGTTTCATGCTTTCTGGAAGAGAAGTGATTATGGTTATGGTTTCAGGTAAGTATGGGAAGACTGAAAGTGCCAACTGCCAATGTAGGGATCAAACATGGAGGTTGATTAAGTTGTTGACGTGGCAAACGATTCAGTTCAAATGTTGTGGATAGGAGCATATCACTTGGATGTCACTTTGCAACACAGTAGAAGGATCGGAAAAGAATGCGGAGCTTCATGGTTTCTTAAAGAGAAGTGATAGTAGCTTCATCAGGTGTGTGAGGAGGTAAACATATGAATTGTATGCACAAAGACCAAGCATAAAGGATAACAACAAGGCTTACGAATTCCTCTTTGAAGAAAGTTTTTTTTCGAATAGTTTGAAAATTTATTGTGAATTCAGAAATGATCAGATTTGAAAAATGTAAAGTGTTTTGGAATCACATTGGAGTATACTAAAATATTTAGATTTGATATAATTACCTTTCTATAATATCATTTATCATCTTACAATTACTTTACACACCATTTATCATTAATTATTGCTACCATTTGTTTGAATTACAATGTACAGTACCCACCAATAAGTTTACGTTCATAGCAGTAAGAGATAACATACTTCCAATTTTCAATTGGCCACCATGCCCTCAAAACTAATCTAAATTGCAAAGTACAAATTACATAAGAAAGATAGTAGAATCTTCTTTACCAATACCAATATATGAAAAATTTCTTAGAAGAGTGGAGAATGATATAATAACTTTAGCATATTTTAACATACTTTTTAGTATCTACCTTTTGTTGTTATGAAGGCCTTCATATGGTGAGATATGTTGAGAAAAAGAATCTTATTATCTCTTCAGAGACCTCTTTTGATGCCCTTTGTATAGATGTAACTCACATTGACAAATGATTGAATGGAGTTGGCGCAATAAGCGTTGAAGTGGTTCCTTGTGAAAAAATTACATACACATTTTTAAGTGCAATGATTGCTAATGAAATTTCCTTACACATGTGGCTTGGATTCGTACATAAGAGATGATTTTGATGAAATTTACTACATTTTAGACAATTTGGTGTAAGTTTCATGAAATTTGGTCATTTGAGGTCGGAGATATGATCATTTGAAGTTACACTTGTTTATGGTGACACTTTAGTTAGAGTATGAAAGTCTAAAATTAAGCTTCTTGGTAGGTATAATTCATATTTTTTTCTAAAAAAAAGTTGCATTTATACAAAGGAAATTGGAAGAGCTTTCTGCAAAGATGGTTAAAGTTCTCCTTTCTAGCATACCTCAACATAGGAAGCCCCTAATAAGAGCTAAGGGTGAATAGTAGATACTACGTAAGGAAAATGATACAATAGCACATGTTTTTCATTTTTTTGTGAAATCTTTCACACAATGGTATAAAGGACTCCAATATCTTTCCAATACACTTTGTAGTTGGCCATTTGGATCATTTTTGAGAACATGGTGATTGTTTGAAGATTGAGAGATGTTCTTTAATTTGTGTTGTGAATGTACACTTATTGGTGGGTATTGTACATTTCAATTGCAAATTTAAAATGAGCTTCCAAAGTTGTTCTATGAGGTCTATTTCCATGAAGAATCTATTTCTATGATCATAGGCTCACACATTTAGGGATTAAGGAATAGTAAAATATACAATATGCAAATTAGTTTCCTCATCATATAGTTTCCTCATGAATATAGTTTCCTCATCATGTTACAATATGCAGCTGTCCCCATTGAGCATGTATCGTGGCAGTTATGTTGGAATAAACGTTATTTTTCAAATGTTCTAAAATATAAAAAACATTTCCTTAACCCCTAAAATTCCACAAAACCCAAAGTGGGTCGTAGGTACTTTGGGCAGGCTGCCACAGTTAGAATTTTTAATATTTTTTGACCCTCTTTTCATTGTAGATTCAATAAATCATACTCTATTGGAGGTACTTTGTTTCATTGCATTTGGTTCTTTTTTGTAATTACAAGACATAATTAAAGTTGACTGCAACTAACTGGACAAGTTTTGATAATGATATTGTAAATTCTGACCAATGAATAATGTGGCCGCTTTTTAATGCGTCAGTGCCCGGATGCATGCTGGGCTTGATTTTTTTTGCAATAATCTCAACTTATGAACTTACCACCCATCCATGCATGTCCACCATCCCATCACAGTGTGGCCAAAAGTTGAAAGGCCTCAAAATTGCCGAAAATCCTTAAAATTAGACTCTTTCAATATAAGGTGTAAGTTTTTAAGTTTTGATGTATTTGGGGAGAAATAACCTTAGGATCTAGTACCTTACTTGTACATATATATGTACCCAAAATATAAGATTCAAACTCTTTACCATTCGTGAGATCAGAGAGAGAGAAACTACGGTCTCCGGATGAGACCGAAGTGAATCGAGTGTCTGTTCGATCCACCCCCAATCCAATGCCCACAGGACAAAGGTATGGAAGTAAAGATCTACTCCCTCCTTTCGAGAGTAGACACTTTAGTCACAAAAGTAACCGGTAACCAGTAACAAGTAACAAGTAACAGTAGTGATTATCATCTCAAGATTCATTTGATTGCGATTTTGGACACCAAGCCACGAGCTCATTGTTGGTTGGAGGTGAGCGTTTGTCTCATTAATCTGTTCCGGGTTCGAACCCTGATGGACTCGTTTGAGTGGATGTGGGCGATGAAGTGGCTTGGTACTGCTGAGTGAGCGATCGCAGGCAGTAGATGAGTTGTGCCAACCAACAGCCCTCTTTGCGAGAAGTTGACAAGAGACTTGACACCCGTGTACTAATAATTCGAATAAAGTAGCTCCAGCTACTAAAAAAACTTATTTGTCTTTTTACTATAATTTTGGGTTTTGACTATGGGGGATCTAATGTTTCGGGTGATGGTTGGTGGTTTTCTATTCTTCTTTTGTGGAGAAGAATAGACATGGCATATTGTATGGCAATAATGTTTATGTTTGTAAAGGTGTTTTTGATGGTAAGCCAAGGTATTTTGAAATTGTCTTCAAGTAGTTTCATTGATGGAATGTGTGTTGTAGCTCTGGCGCCTGCTGTGATGACAATAAGGGGGTCAACTTTCCATCCTCTAGCGGTAATACTAGCAATTTGTTTTTGCAATCTTTCAAAACATCATAATATCATATTGTACATCTATATAATTGAAAATCTAGGTGTTACTCAGGTCTACTGGTATTGTTGCCAAGAGCACAAGCGAAGTCTCTTTATTCCTTCAACAGATGTGGTTCCGATGCTAGGCTCGGTTGGATCCATTTTTTTTGGCTTGCCTTGTTTTAAAGTCCCATGATTTTTTTTTATTTATCTTTTCAACTAAATTTGGAGCCAAAGGTCCCGATTTATTCCAAAGAGATCCCTCTCCGATCACGGAGGGCCAAACTCAAACATAATATTAGAGGCGAAGACTTGTGGGTCTCTTTATTTCTCCTCAATGAGCGTAGCTCAGATGCCGACTCAATTGGGTTTATCTTTGATTTTTTTGGCACTAGATTCAAAACCTGAGGATCCAATTCAAACCACAAAGTACCTCTTGAAATCCAAATCAACGTCACTCAAATATAATAATAGAGGCAAAGATTTGCCCTACTCCTACCCGTTTCTCTAGGACATGGACTTCAAGCCACACTCAATGGTGGAATTTAGTCAGTTCCGCACAAGTGCACACTGCAATCCTAACCTGCATTGTACAACTTGCGGGCATTAAAGCAGACAAGGAATTTATTTAAATTACTCCATTCATAGGTCAAAAGTAGCTTGACTACTAATGTAATTGGAAAAAAAATCCAAGAGAGATGGAGAATGGTTAAGGTTAAAAATTAGCACATACTATTGCTGCTTTAAATACCTCTACCCCTGCTGAGCAAGGCATAGGAGTCTCAGAATTTTCTCATTTGTTTACTTTTCCTTGAAACAAAGGGAACGATTCTGCTTCTCATAACACAGAAGTGCTCAAATAATTGCTCAGTCAGTCCCTGAGAAAGAGGAACTCGGAAACGATCCCTCGCCGTGTCCCAGCCTTGACTTGATCAACCAGTTTGTCTGCACAGACTTCCACCGTCCTAGTTTGACAACCTGATTGCCTCGGTATCATACAGGTATTACAGACAATTTACACATGCATCACCTCAGTATCGCACAGATATCAATCGAGATGTGCTCTTTGCCGACTGTCGTGGACTCCGCCTGCATCAAAGTCTGCAGATCTGAATCAGCGAGGGTTTGCATCTTGCCCTGACTGGTTGCGAACCGGCTTGCAGGGTGCAAATTCAGGTACCCAGCGACGCAGCAGCGGTGCATCGGAACGGTGGCTCAGGTGAGTGTTAGTTTCTCCTTTTGCTGATCGATGTTCAAGGATTTCAATTAGGAGGACTGTCGTGTGGAGTTTTTGGTTTGATGATCCGTCTCTGATCTGTGAGTGGACTGTTTCTCTGATGTTTGTGATTTGTAACCGAAGGTGTGGGTTACTCGATGGTGGACCTGGTTTTCTAGTGGCCATCTTCGGGTCTTGTTCTAGCGTGTGGCTAGAGCCGTAGTGAAGATGTGGTGGTGCGTTTGTCGACCACTTTCACTTGTGTCGGTAGTCGTTTTAGCCTGATCCGAACATGGCATTGAACATATTGGCTGATTGATGTAGTGTTTCGTTGGATTTTGGAGATCTAAGCTCTGAATATGGGGTAAGAAGGAGCTTGGCTGCTCGTGGGTGGAATTAGAGAGGTTTCTGCGTGTGTTAATATTAGAGACTGGAATCTAAACCGACAACTGTTAGAATTTGTGCGATTGTAGTATTTTTGGGTTACATCAGGTTTATCGTTTCTGGCATCGTACAAGCTTGTAGTTTCACGATTCTTGTGGGGTGTTGTCTAGTTGGGGATTACGAGTCGGCGAAGAAATAGAGTTCTGGAAGTTGAGGGAGACTATCGAATTGACGTCAACATATATTAATTATCAGTCGCTAGGCCTTTATTCAGCACTATGATCCGGTCGAAGTTTGGGTGACCGTCTGGTTTCCTGCACTTGCTTTATTGCATTGGAAGTAAGATCCTAGATGTATGTTATTGTGGTTGGTTTGAAGGTCTTGGAGGATGTGGGTTAAGCTCAAGATGAGCTCGTTTTGATGCGGGGGTGGTGGAGGTTTTAGGAGGTTGTTTTTTAAAGTTAAATTTGAATTTTGAATTTGTTATATTGTTCTTTTGGTTAAGCAGCAGCTATGAGTGCTGGAGGTTTATTGTTTGTTGGTTGCCGGTCACTAGAGGGTTGTCTCTCTAAGGGAGTTGGAGGATGGGGTTGAGCTCCGTTTAGGGCTTGTTAAAGTGGAGCAGGGGAAATAGGGGACGGCCGGTTGTCGGTATAGGTTTTAGTGTGGCATTGATATATCAGAGGTGGCAGTGTCAGAGTTCATTTTTTCAGATTACATTAAGGATTGCGACAACTAGTTTCAGTTTGTCCGTTTGCAAGAATGGAGGATTGTGGCGACCTTCATGATTGAAGGAAGCCGAATCTTAGTGTATGTTTGCACCTTTATATAATCAGCCTGCTGATCCCTCTGGAGGATTTGTTTTTGGAGGTTAGTCTCACTCCTTGTGGTAATTTTATTTGCTGATTGGTGATGGGTTTATGGTTGTCAGTGAGCTTTTGAGGTCGAATTTGTTCGAGGTTAATCAGAAGCAATTGGGTTGTTCCGCGTAGGGGGCTTGAGTCGGCATTGATGGCCTTCCGGGTTAGACTTTCAATGAGAAGTTTAGAACTAGTCTGCGGAGGTCGTCATGGATAAATACGACATGAAAACAACAGTTCGGGGAAGAAGTGGATACCCGTCAGTTACGATATAAGCTTGGTTAACTACATGTGCTGTCATGTCGTACGATCTTCCTTCTTAGTGGATATTTCGGCTCCGACTCCTTCTCCCTGGTACAGTATATAGACTGCAACAAATTGCTTTTTGGTGTAGTACTCTTGTTCTGCGCAGCTGCATTTGTGGTTTCTCCATCAAACTCACCAAGACAGATTCATTAGGTTCGGTCAACTTCGGAGAAGAATCGTTGAGATTCTCTAGACCTGTGGGCTATTTAGAATAGAAGGTTTGTGGGTGAGCTTGAGTTCTCTGTTGGCACCTAGTTGGTGACACAGAAGGCGAGGGTTCCATTTTCCCATGAATTTTTTTCGAAGGTCCAGGTCGTTTTCGTTCACTTTGGGAATACAATGACTCTGTACGTTGTAGCGAGGTCCGAAATGATCCGGTGGATCGCACTTGGGTCACCATCTCTGTATCCTTGTGAGGATAAAGCCTTGGAAACAGTACCCCTAGTCACATATGGCATTTTTCAGAAAACCCACGATTCTTGCAATTGATTGACAAAATTCCTTCGATTACGAGTAGAGACCTCGTCTCAGTATAGTACTTGTAGTCTGCCTTTCAAGTTTGAATGCTTGCACGAGGGAATCTTTCTTCTGCCAATTTGTCTCTTAGTGAAATTTCGTTTTGTTACGTTTCGGTGTAGGTTTCTGGTATGAATTGCTGCACATTAAGACTTACGTCCTGATATAGGATTCTGGTGTGACGTAAACATTCTATTGAAACTATCTGGTTTTTGTGCAGCGTAGTCCACGTCTAAGGAGCCATCGAAGCAGGTCGTTATGTCCAAGTGCGGACGCCACAGGGGTTGTGCTCTTTCGTCATCTGATTTATGAAGCCGACAACGATTTTAGCCTCTTAGAGCAGTGTGGAATTGTGAGTGCCAGATTATGGAGACAAGTTCTCAGCCTGTCCCATGATATCCTCAGCTGATACCCTCTGGAGCTGCATTTCAATCAGGAATCATTTTCCACATTTTCATAGTTGGGGTTAATAGAAAATGTGTCTGTATTTCTGCAGTATTTGTTTGCTGTTGAAAAGGCCGCTAGCGGGACGAGCACCCAGCCTGTTGATTGAGGATCTGAATGACATTACAGTATCAATGTTCACCTCCTCTAGACTGTTCAGTCTGGAACTGGGGTACTGCGTCAAGGAGATGTTCGTTCTTCAATATCCCATAGGTCTAAGGTCGTTAACCTCGTCTAACTTGCCAGGAGTGTGCAAGTCTTGATGTAGTGCAATTGTGGGACCAAAGTCCGGTTATACGTGATCTCATTTCTCCCGATTAGATGATCGTGACTAGAAACTAGTGCAGCCATGGACGACCGGGCTCTTGAAACATGGAGGCGGCCTTGCAAACATCCCCGAGGGCAATGCTCTTCTTCTACAGCCATGGGCGTGGACTATGACGTGTTCCTGAACCACCGTGGGCCTGATGTGAAAGCTGGATTTGTGGCCCATTTGGATGAAGCACTTAGGGACGCTGGGTTGAATCCGTTTCTGGACAAGGCATCCTTGAGGAAGGGGGATCCTGCTTCCAGGTCCATAAATGACGCTTTGGAAGTGGCGAAGATCCATGTTGCAGTTGTTTCGAAAGGATATGCAGAGTCGAAGTATTGCCTGAGTGAACTGGTTGACATGTTGAGGAGCGGAAAACCAGTAATACCTGTGTACTACGAGGTGGAGCCTGCACACTTGCGGTGGGTGGAGAATGGCCCTTTTAAAGAGGCATTCGAGAAACATCAGTCCAAGAGATCACCAGAGCAAGTAGAGAAATGGAGGGATGCTCTTCGGAAGTTGGCGGGCATCACTGGATTTTGCTATTGTCCGTCTGATTACAAGGGGTGAGTGTCTCTCTTCAAGTTTAATTGATATGTTTGTACCCCTCGGAATGCAAGTTTGTTTCGTGATGGGATTGCACTTGACCTGATTGAACTGCAATCCACTTTGTTGGCATCACTAGCTATGGTTGAGTTTCTTATTGAGTTATCGTTACAGCAGTCTTGTACTTTTGTTGTCGAGGCATGGGCATGCAGAGCTAGAGGGTTTTTCTTTGGGAAGAGAGTCATGTCAAACCCAAAGTTTATTCTTGTTATCAGGCATGCAAATCGTACTATACAGGAGTGTAGAGTAAGGAGTGTCATGATACACCGGTCACATGATTAAGAGTTAAATTATCACTTGTATCGATTCTTTCAGGGCATGCCTCATCCAATTTTCAGTCCATTTTAATTAAGTTTGAATGTTGGAATCAGTATTAATGAAACTCATGAAGTACTAATGACTGATTTTGTGAGCTCAGTGACGAAGTAGAATTGAAACGGGAAGTGGTGTGTGCCATATTGAGCAAGTTGACACCTTCATATGAGGCATTGCAAGTTGATCGTTGCATGGTGGGTGTAGAAGAGCATGTTCATGCATGCGTCAAGAAGTTGGAGATGATAACCAATACCACAGGTTTATTGGGCCTTGTGGGGATGGGTGGAGTCGGTAAAACCTCTCTTGCCAAGTTGATATACAACCATTTTGTAAATCACAAGAAGTTTCAAGCCATGAGTTTTTTGACGGTTGATCATAATACAACTTTGAGTTCTTTGAGTTCTTTAGGTATGGTGGAGAAATTGCAGAATCAACTACTTTGGGATCTTTTGCATGTTCAGAATTGCAATGATCACAGTTATAGTTATTGGTTTCACAAGTTATCACACAAAGGTTCAACATTGATTGTGTTGGATGACATCCATGAGAGGAGCCAATTTGATGAGATCATCTTAGATGTTGGTCTTCTTGGACAAGGGAGTTGCATCATTGTTACATCTCGGGATCGCCATGTATTGAAGGTTATTAGTGGAGAGTTTCAGAATTTCTCTCTTCATGAAGTGACACCCTTGGAGACTAACGACGCTACAAAGCTTTTCAACTTGTATGCATTTCGTAGTGAAGAAGCTCTTCCGAAATTCAAGGATGTAGCCAATGATGTGAGCAAAGCATGTGGTGGTTTGCCATTAGCATTGAAAGTGGTGGGCTCTAGCTTGATGGATAAGAAAAGCGATGAAGATTTGGAATGCATTTGGCCTGAGGCGGTGAATGCTTTAAAGGGAGAGGTGAAGGTGATAACCACTTTAAGATGGAGTTATGATTGTCTTTCTGTTGAAGAGAAGATGATGTTTGTGGATATTGCCTGTGTATTTTGCAACCTCGAAAAGCAAGAGGTTGTAGAGATTTGGAAAAGTTGTAAGGGATGTTCATCATGTTTCGGATATGGGACCCCTCACATGACTTTGAGAAATCTCATTGATAAGTCATTAGTTGCACTTAGGAACTCTTATGGACAAGAAGAGTTGGTGATGCATGGTCTACTACAAGAATTGGGCCAAAGTATTGGAACATCGAGTGGAAGCCATTTGTGGGAGAACAGAGCTGCCAAAGTTGTTGAAGAGAACTATGATGTAAGTTTTTACTTGCTATCCACAATGTTTTTGTACATTTTTAAAAATTTTGTTATATGCAAATGATATTAATTATTAAGAATCTTGTAGAATTCATAAATGGTGCATCTGCAAAAGTTAAGAAAGATGTTTTTATTGTTTTGATTATTCAGGGGTACAACAAAGTAAGGGCGCTGAATCTCGCAAAGAGTCGAAAACGCAAATATGAATGTGAGAGCTTTGCAAAGATGACCAACTTACATTATCTCATATTGGATGGATGTGATGTAAGTGGGAACTTCGATATGGTTTCAAAAGAGTTACGGTGGTTGCAATGGAGGAACATGCCATTGAAACATGTACCTCGAATGTGGAATTTTTTGAACTTGGTAGCATTGGATTTTTCCAATAGCCCTGGCCTTGCTAGTATATGGACTGAATCAAATTCAGCAACAGAGGTACATTATTCTACATTCTAGTTTGAATTGGAGTTTGATTGAATTATTTACATGTAAAGCATAGAGATTTTTTTTGGAAATATATATCTTAAATAAGAATTAAATTAAGATAAGTATATTTTCATATATGACAATTGCATTTGTAATTGAACAGACTTGCACTGTGATACTTCAATTTTCCCCTTAAGATGTATAATGATTTGAGTTTATTAGTTTCTGAATCATAAACCTTTAATGCTTCAACCATAACTTTTATTATGCTAATCTTACATTGCAATTGAAATACATAAAAAGTGAAAAGAAAGTAAGTATTTTAGAATTTATATCCTTTGTTGACTTCATGAATCAAAATGCTTACAATTGAAGTTCTAATTGCAATCTACAATAGCAATCCATTGTTTGGATGCTTTATCATTTTGAGATTGAATTTTGATACATAATACTTGTTGTGTTTTTCAGGGTTGTCCAAACTTGCTCAATCTTAACATGACAAATTGCACATCAATCATTACTCTCCCAGATTCCATAGGGCAATTATCTCGACTCCAAGTATTGGACTTAAGTAGATGTCGAAATTTGCAGAGGCTACCGAGTACAATTGGACAACTCACACAATTGCAATTTCTATATCTACAAAAATGTAGAAGCCTAGAATCATTGCCGGATTCCATCAGTGCCCTGCCTCGGTTGAAACGGCTTATCATATGCGAGTGCACATCCATGTCCAAGGTGCCAGAAACAATGGGGCTCATGACGGGCCTTACCTTATATGCTACAGACCTTGCGACTGAATGGCAAGCAGTCGCTGTTGGACAACTCCACGGGCTCAAGGAACTCACTATAGTACACTGCAGTGACGAGGGAATCAGATGGCTCAATGAACAGAGTTCGCTCGCCCATCTCCACCACCTTTCCAAAATTCTGTTTATTGAGTGCCCGGCCATGAGCAAGCTCCCTCACACCATCGGACTTCTCACGAATCTGGACTGGCTCTGTTTAAGGCGTTGTCAGAACTTGCGGGAGCTCCCCAACAGCATCGGACAACTCAAACTGCTCACGAAACTGGGCCTGACAAGATGCAGCAGTCTGGAGACTCTGCCTGATTGTTTGGGTGCCCTCACGAGTTTGGAAGAGCTATGGATTGCGCAGTGCAGATCCCTCACCAAGCTCCCAGAGTCCATCGGCCACTTGTCCAAGCTTCGGTGGTTGAGGATTGAGGGGTGCGGTGAGTTGCAGCCACTCCCGGAGTCTCTCAGGCAGCTGAGTGGGCTGATGAGGTTTCAAATATTGGATTGTGGGAGCCTGGAGGGCTTGGGTGTGCTGAGAGTGTTGCCAGGCCTTCGCATTTGGGGATGCACTTCCGTCACCAATCTTTCAGGATCATGTCTAACTGTTCTGGACAGGAAGCGTTGTGATCCTTCTCTGTACTACTACGACGACGGCAATCAAATGCGTTTCGTGCGCAGAAATTTGACGGAAATGCGAGTGGTGGAAGCAAATGATTGTGGGTTTCTACGCCTCGTGCAAGATACTAAGAGTGGACGGTCAATATTACAACGAGTCCACAAGCTGGACTGTTGTAAGTTGATTATGTTGTAGGGCAGAGAGGTAGTTTGATTTCTTCAAGACCCGTACACAACGCAGGTGACCGGATGAGCGAGTGAAGGGTTCACGTGATCCCTGACTTTGGACGTGGAGGCGCAAATGTTGGACGATCTTTTCGTGGATGTCCGCTCCAATAGCAGACTACGTGAAGCAAGTTCTCAAATGTAAGTGCAACATGGTGATGACTGTCAAAGACTTCTAGAAATTCCCTACAGTTAGTTTAGAAGCTCAAATGATTTGCACGAGAGAACTTTTGAATGTTGGGTTATGAAAGTGACAAGTTGGTCGATCTGACCAAGTTCGCAATTCCTTTTGAGTAAAGTTAGTTCTGGCGAATGTGTGCTGACCGATTCTGTTCAGAACTCTAGGGTTCGCATGAAATTGTGGTGTTGACACTTCTTTGCTTCTGTAGAAACTGGCAAGGTACTATGCTGTTTGGTGTCAGGGTTTTCTTTTTATAAGATTGCATTTACATTTGCAGCCTTGTTTGCTCGTAACGCTTTTGGCGACGGTGGAGTCAGGCTGAGGGTAACATGAATTGTTCAGCAGCTTTGTGGCGGTATTGCCATCGATGCAGTTGATGTCAGGCGTTGTTTTGTATCATCCCAAGTGTGTCGATGAATCGGGTCTAAGTTGGTGAAGACTGATTGTCTCGAGTGGAGTTTCTCTTACGACACTGACGATGCAGGCGACGCGGTGACATGGTTTGACTTGACTTACATTGAAGACAATCACAAGAAAAGTGCTCATTAACATTTTCAACAGAGTAATGCTTGTACCATGTCTCTGGACAACTCATAAGATTTTATTGTACTCCTCATAAATGATCCATTACTTTCCTTATATAAATGGTAGCCTTCTTGTATCAAAAATTGGTTCAATTTTACGAGTCCCAAGATTGAGATACAAAATTCCTAAACTTTTGATACTGTACAAGTATGTGCTGGCCCAAGGAAGAGACAACAAACAATGCCCTTAAAACTGCTCGGAATGACAATCCCAGCAAAGAATCACATAGCTGATGGTGTATGAGTGATCAGATCTAGAAACCGCAAAATGAATCAGATCAGCTTCGAGAGAAACAGTGAATAATAATCTAACCAAGGGATTCTCTTACCAACTCATAGGCAAGGAAGCAAGCTGCATTGGCAGGAACGCTTCGAGCCATGGCAGGGCCGAAGCCTCGGTAGAGCCCCTTCACTCCCTCGTTTGCAAACACCTTCCGGAATGCGTCCATGGTGCCCTTGTACTTGGGATTCCGGTGGTCATCCACCTGAATCACACTCTTGATCACGTCCGTTGGGTATACTGATACCCAGAACACCGCCCCTGCCAAGCCTCCGGCAAACAGCTGTGATCCTCGACCAAGCTTTGAAGTGTCCTGGCCTGAAAGAAAGCATGTCGATTAGACATCATCACTTTGGAACACAGTAGAAGGATCAGAAAAAAAAATGTAGTAGTTTCATGCTTTCTGGAAGAGAAGTGATTATGGTTATGGTTTCAGGTAAGTATGGGAAGACTGAAAGTGTCAACTGCCAATGTAGGGATCAAACATGGAGGTTGATTAAGTTGTTGAAGTGGCAACCGATTCAGTTCAAATGTTGTGGATAGGAGCATATCACTTGAATGTCACTTTGCAACAGTCAAAGAATCAGAAAAGAATGCGGAGCTTCATGGTTTCTTTAAGAGAAGTGATGGTATTTTCGTCAGGTGTGTGAGGAGGTAAACACATGAATTGTATATACAAAGATCAAACATAAAGGCTAACTATTTGTCGGAGTGGTTTGTTCCAGATACTATGGATAAGAGAATGATTTACCTCCCGCGAGATATTGTTTGGTGGCTTCGTAAGCACCGAACATGGCTGCATTACCCGGCACCTCACGCATGAGAGTGGGGGTGAGTCCCTTGAACAACCCTAAAACTCCTCCTTCGGATCTGACAACATGCCGTGCAACGTCGAAGGGACCGGTGTACTGAACAGCTCCCTTGACTGCCGCGCTTCCACCAGCAGCGCCAACGCCAGCAAGAACAGGAGCCTCCACGGCAGAGGCAAGCGCACTTTGAGCTTGAAGTCGACACTTGACAAGCTCAGTTGGGCAGGCCAGCATTGAGCATGCCACTCCAGCTCCAGCACCTGGCCAATATGCAAACACAGAGTTAGAAAGTGAGATTAGGTCTAGAACTAAGGATACCTCGGAATGGAGTAGAGCACTTTCGGTGATCAACACTTCTCAGACTTCGTCTGATCATATGATGATTTGATGGTAAGATCAGCAAGATATCTTTTGTCCCGACTTTGACACGAATTCCATCGGATCAGAAACTAAGGCAGCAAATATAAATCCAACCTTTCACATACTTTTGAATTCGAAGAAAAGGAACAAAATTAGGGCAGCCAGTCTTGTGCAGTAAAACAAATATTGAAAAAAGAATGTAAGGCAAACAGAAAGTAATGAATACATTCACATGGATTTGATATAATGGGGTGTCGTGTCTAAGCCAAGAGCGATCACACCATAGCTTAACCCCTGAAGCAAATAAGTAAAATCCGAATTCTTCACAAGGGAATGTTTGACGAGGAAGCCGAGCCAGGTCGGCCGGATCACATGATACAACAAGTGAAGTGAGAGACGATTTCACGCACCAGCGACCATCTGCTGCTTTACAGAGAGATGGGCACCAGGGGCATCGCGGAGGAGAGCCTCCATCTGGCCCCTGGCCGTGAACAGGACGGCGTTGAGGACGGCGACGGTAGCGAGCGGGGCACCCATTCCTTTGTACAGCCCCTTGGGCCCCTCCGCTGCGATCGTCTGCTTTACCGCATCGATGGCGCCGCTGAACCTGGGCGCCTGCCCCGGCAACGGAGCTGGCTGCGACTGCAGCTTCACCTTGATGGTGTCGAACGGGTGCCCTACCAGCAGTTGCGACGCGCCGGCTATCGTCCCCGCCGTCAAATCCTTCACCACCGCATCCGACATCCTGCCCTCCCTCCCCTCTCCCCTCAAACTCCTCTGTCCCCTCACAATCTCTCACAATCTCTCACAATCTCTCACAATCTCTCACAATCTCTCACAATCTCTCACAATCTCTCACAATCTCTTACAATCCTCTCAACAATCCTCTCAACGATCCTCTCACCATGAACCCAACCACCCAACTACCCAACTCCAAACTTCAACTCAACCACTGCAACCAAAACTTTCAAATGCAATCTATGTGCTCTCCTGATCGACTGCAACTCAGAAGGATCACTCTGATGGTTGTTTCACGGTTATGCTCTTCCAACCCAGATGATCAACATGGAGTTGGATGTGCAGTAGCATGAGAAGAATGTGCCGGTGCTGTAGGAGCACCGCAGTGCAACATCACAACTATGATCAAAACTTACACAATATATTTAAAACTCATGCTATGCTAGCATAGAATAATGGATGGAAAGGCAGAGCAGAGTGGAGAGCAAGCAAAGCACTGTTTTGATGATTCCAGAATGAGCTCGGGAAACTCGTTTCCTGGTTCGGCGTTTCAGAGCGCAATCAAACAGTTTGTGTTGGATTTCACATGAGCATTTCTCGGGTCTTGTCTCTTGTCCGGTAATCTGCTGTTGCATTTGCTCTTTCACACTTTTACTTACAGTGATCTCGGCCGGCGACTTGTCTTCGGATGAGACAGAATTGAAGAATCCTCCGTGGTTTTCTTCATGAACAGGTTTCTTAAGTGGCATGTTGTGAATGTGCAGTTTGTTTATTTTATTTTATTGACACTGGTGATGTTTTTATTTTAATGTTTATTTATTTATTTTTATTTTTATTTTTTATTTTTTTTGAAGCAAATGGTAACTTTATGTTTATTTATTTTGACCACGAGGGAGTAACCGATTTGAGTGATATTTTATTTCACTGCGGTGTGTGGAGTTTCTTTTGGGGAGTGGGTATCAGAGGTGACCTTGCAAGTGGGTAGTAACTTTTTACCTGGGACTCTGCAATTACTTCAATTACCAGGGACTTCGTTTTTTTAGAAGTAGCTGTGTTGTGTGTGTTCTTTGGTCAGTGCTCTTAAAAATGATTATTGTAGAATTTGATGGGCTGTGGATGAATGGAATCGACGTTTATGTGTGAAGATGTGACTTGAAGCCTACTAGGGTGAATGAATTGTAAGACCCACTAACATTTAGGTAGGGTGTCTTCACAGGTGACCTGTCCAAATGGTAACCCACACGTGCGAGTAGTGAGGATGGTCTGAGGAGTTGAGGGGGCTACTTGGCTGTGAGAAATCAATGAGCCTAAGTCACCGGAACCCACAGGTCACGGTGTTAACCAGTCACTGTGAGTCACTGGTGAGTCATCAAGTTGATCCACTTTTCAATGGAATATGATAGTAGCTAAACACGATCAGCAAGTAGATCATCTCAGCATGAATGGCATTGTATGAGAGGCGGATTACTTGATGCATACCTAACAATTTGAGTCCACATCAGGGCTATCAGTTTTCAACGAAACGAACTTTGCACAAGATTGCTTCCTTTGTAATATTGCTTGTTTTAGCACTAAGGCATCAGCTGTCTCCCATACATTGGAACGGTGCTGCTACTGATTCCGACAGACTTTGCATTCAGCCCGCCATGTAGATGCCAACACTATTTGAATGCTAGTTCTTGTAAAGAAGCAATATTCCTCTCCTATTTGTTCCTCATTTAATATACACTCCCAGAATTTGCTCAAAGATCACAACCGGCAGTAGGTGTTGTGGTATAGCCGTAACACATCTGCATCTCTGAGAAATGTTTGTCGTTGGATCACTTTGGAACTTTTGAACTTCCTCTGCTGTTTAGAAAAAACTGGAATGCATTCCAGTTCTTAGAAAACAGGAAGAAGAAAAATTCAGACTGGCCAGAAAAGATTATATCTAATTTAGTAGAATTCTCACTGGCTTAGAATCCCTGGAGGTGAGTTCGAGGGAAACGAGGGACATTGGGGTACACAATATCTTCACGGAGAGCATCATCATCCACCACAAGGTCCTTTGCAAGTAGCCCAAATTCTTGATCAGGTATGGGCTCTTGTTTATCCTCCCACTTTCGCAGTGCAAGTAAAGTAGGGTGAAACACTTTGGGCTTTGGTACCACCTGCACAAAACAATCCACAACTAGAAGTTCATAAACACACTGTCGGCAGCATCCAAAACTGAGAAAGGTTTGAGGCCATACTTCAGCTTCCCAAAAATGAAAGAGATGATTAATTATCTAAAAATTGTAATTTAAATACCGTTGTGAAGGTCATATGTCAATGCAAAGACTTGAAAGAAATATTCGGACTCCAAGACTGGAAACAAATTCGAAAGGCACAAGTACATGGAGACAACTTACATAGAGTTTCGGTCGCTTGAAGTTGACCAGGGTGGGGCAATCAAGGTAAAGAACTTCGAGTTTTTTAGAGTCGTCCAGGCCTGTGATAGATTTCATCTGGCTACTCCAAACCATAAGGGAAGCCAGCTTGAGGCAATTGTCAATAACAAGTTCCTGTAAGTTTTCAGCTTCTACTAATGCCTTCGTGAGAGACTTTGAGCGTGCTAAAGATAGCCACTCCAGCGATTTGCACTGCCCCACAAATACATCTGATAAGACACGAGCAACCAGAAACAATAAACCATCATTTGCATTCTCCTACGATCTTCTCTCATGCAGCATCTACCATTTTCTTGTAATGAAATTTTCAGTTATAAAGGAATCAGCAAAACATAAGCGAAGGTCGTGCAGAGAAAAGCACCTGTATGAGGACAAACTGGAGTTCATCCATGCAGCCGATGTCCAGACGTTTCAATCCCGTAAGAACTTCATACGGTGATAATACGAACCTCTTCAAAAGATACGCTCCCCGGATACAGAAAATTTCCTGAAACCCACGAGGTAGAACTGAGTCATACTTTGAAATGCAGGAGTGCTCAAAAGGAAGATTCATATGCTTCCAGCTTTTCATTTTCATTGTAATATTCATTCAGGCATGCTTTCTTCACTTTTCTCAATGTTCTGGCTTTACCACGCTATTATAGCCACAAGTTTTGGCAAGTGTTTACCATATTAATTAACAAACGCAAACAGCATATTTCCAGGAAAGAATTTCCATATACAATACATGAAAATACACGAGAGCATACCATAACGAGCACTGACCAGGTTAGGTCGTGGAATACTGAACAGCTCTACCAAGAAGTCCTCTGTGAGAGTCTTGCTCCAAATCATATCTAACTGCAGACATTCGAGGATCACTTTCTGTAGGTTCATCAAGAATGACACAACTTTCTGCCAAATATACTTTCTAGTTTGAGACCTACTTCCAGATTCACGAGGACAAATCAGATTATAAATCACAATCCTTCTCACTTGAAGAATGGTGTTCTACGAAGCAGATAACTCTAAAACCAGCCATTGAGACACCAGAGAATAATAATCATCCATAAATCAGCTTCTAACGGGAGCAAGAAAAGTGATATGACTCGACTGACCTCCTTGACGGCTTCTAGAAACTCCTCTCGAATAACTCCAAAAGCTGGTTTCACTGCGGCACTTGGCATCGACTCATATGGTCTACTCCAATATCCCCATTCAATAGTCTGTTGCAATCATTAACATCATGAACACATAGTCACAGTTCAAATCTCAGATGGATCAAGGCTTGAAGAGAACATGCATGAGCAAGTAGTTGCACAAGTGACAACCTAAATACAAGCAGCTGACTGGGTTGTGGGCTTGATATATCAACACACAGAACTAGTAGCAGGCATTCTTGGAACATTTTAGTTTTGTACTTCTGCTGACAAAAAAATCTTCTTCATTCAAGTTTACTGTTGCTCAGGCATTTAACTTGGAAAAGTCCGAATGAGAAAGTGCTTCTAATCCATGACTAAAATTCTAGAATTCACTCTCGTTTATTCAGCTGAAGTATCAGGATAGATATATATTGCTAGCTACTTCAAAGATGGTCAGTCTCTAAACAGGGTTAATAAAACAAAAACTTTCCATAGTTTTTTATCACTACATGTAAACTCAGCTTCCATGAAGTGATCGCAAGGTGAGGAGGGTGATGATAATCAACTATACCCTTGCCCAACCTGGGTCCGCTTTAACCTTTCCCTTTTTGCCCTTCTTTCCCTTGCCTTTCTTTTTGGGACCCATCGTCCTGGCGTCCTCTTTGATCACGCCTTTGTACAAGCACTCTCAAACCTTGCTTCTATTTTGACCATGATAGGAAGATACCCAGCTCAGGGAAATCGCAGCACTGCACAGGGCAGATTAATACTTATTGAATTTATCACTTACAGTCAGGCCAATCAATTAGAATTACTTTAAGCATGCATGCAAAAAACACTAAGAAGGATTTATGACACTGTCAAACAAGGTGGTTCACAATGTTGCAATTCGAACAGGACTTCATACGCAGAGCAACCTGAAAAGTAAACGAAAAACATTTACACTCTAAAATCACAAATGTTCATGACATTTTCTTCTTCGAAGGTGCACGTCTGTACTAAAGAGGTGCACGAAAGAAAACACATCTTGACAAAGACCCAACCTACTACTATGGGTTACTACCGCTGCTCACCATCCTAGTATCCGAGACTACACCAACTCTGGTGAATGAATCTCTAACATGTGGAATTATCATGAATTAATTGACCTCCTCCACGCCTGTCTATGAGCATCACATTCTTCTCGGCCTCTTTAGACAATAGCAAATGCTTCCTAATCAACACGCATTATGAAGACAAGGTTAACAAGAAGATGCATGAAGATTTATTTCCCCACCTCCACTATTTTGAACATGGATAGTGCAGGAGAAGTTCCACGTCTGCTAAACTATCCTGAAAAATCTTAGCTCCTAACTTCCTACAACTCAAGGACACTAAGGAAACCCTAAAGTTGCTGGAATCTGTGATTTAAAATTGAAGTACTTACTTTGAAGAAAGATGAATCCAGACAAATCCATCATGGTGCAATCCACAAGCTTTGGATTCATGTACTAATGGGAAGGTTGTCTCAACGCCATATCAAGAGCCAGAAATCTCAAAAACCATAGGCAAAGCCATGAAGCATCAGGTCCTTTGACGACCAAATTCAATCTGTTGCCATACCAAGATGTAAAAGAAAATTAAATAAAAAACAAAAATTATACTACTCCATGTGTTATATTGCAGCTCCAAATACAAGGCCACAGAACTCCAAGAAAAGAAACCCCTCTTGCTACGTTTGTATTCCCTGCCGGCCATGGCTAAATCCAACTTTCTGGTTTCAAGCAATTCACAAGCTTGCATGGTTTCATCAGTGCTCACCAGTAGTGCAATCACCGATAGAGGCCAGCCAGTAACTCACCATAGCAGACTCCGTTCCAACGGCCGCCGCCAGAAGCTGTAAGCAAGGTCAGTGACTGAACAATATCCTGAAAGGATGATCATGCAGTGGCTGGGCCGATCAATCAGCAGAGAAGGTGATGAGATGGAATAATCCAGAATTTTTCTCCTAGACAATGATGATCTGTTCAGACAGGAAAGATGAGTGTGGAGGTTGGTTACGGTGCTGGCGCTGGTTGAGATCAGAGCAGCGACGAAGGGAAATCTGGACGATACACGAAATGTGTCTTGTGAGTGAGTGATGATGAGGTTGGAGAAGGTGCGGCTCTCTGGTGCTCAATCTCAATCTAAATTCCTGCCC
Source organism: Ceratodon purpureus (assembly GCA_014871385.1). NCBI lineage: Eukaryota > Viridiplantae > Streptophyta > Bryopsida > Pseudoditrichales > Ditrichaceae > Ceratodon > Ceratodon purpureus. The sequence continues at coordinate 9,778,493 of CM026432.1, read as the reverse complement.
TTTGAGACGAAGTTGAAGCTCCTAGTTTGCCTCAAATACCCATTTAGTGACCTGGAATACAGGTTAATACACTAGAATAAACTATACCTTAACTACTCTTGAGCAGAGCAATTTACCAAGAGCAGATCATCAGGTACACGACCTCAGAAGAAAGAGCCCTCGATCTATGCAGTTAAACCCAAATGCATAAAAATTTCTCCACCTTGATGCAGGATCCAAAACTCAAATGCACAGAATGTCGAATTAGCACATCACAAATTTACGTAATGAAATCAGCACATGTGAGAAGTACGTGTGGGAAAATACCGTGGGTGCGGAGAGCCCTTTAATCGGCTTCCGCCCATACTTGAGCTATGAGTACTCATCCTCCGCAACCTTAGCCAACTTGCTGCTAATTGCTTTCACTGTAATGGTTCGCCTCACTCGCAGTTTCCTGCTGCTCCACAAAAATTCAACTTAGCATACCTCAAATCTCCACACGCTTTCAATAGCTGTGGAAAGATATGAAATGATCACTATGGATGCTGGTTTCTAGAAGAAGGATACGGCATCAATCTGATATGAGATCTTCTCATCGGACCTTACGGGGGTAACTAAGACGAAGGCTGCTCTGTCAATTTCTGCTGGATGTTCCGATCCCTGCTTGTCGAGACAGAAACTGTTAATGATTGCGGCGGGCCGGTACTCAACGAGCTGATGGGGTCAACGTTACTCTTCTCCTTGGAGCCCCCATTATCCCAAAGGAATTGCCGGCAGGACAGGCTCCGGAATGTGGTCTTAAATTGCCCTTGTTGTGAGCTCTGCAGAAGGTGGTGTGGATTCGCCGTTGGTTGGATGATGCTATCACTCATGGATACGCCGGGCATGGCGGTCGAGGACAACGAGGGTGAGCTTTGAGGAAATGCCTGGCCATTGACAAAAAACTCCCTCCGATCAGACATGGCAATTAGAAGCGCAATCATTTCACAGACATTGTCTGATTGTGGCCATAGCCATACCTGGTACATCATGCGATGCAGTTCTAGAGAGACGGGTGCTCTAATGTGCAGAGAGTTGGCGTGAACAGCTTCTGGAATGCATTATCTGAAAACGAATTGGAGCTTTTCAAAATACTTCTGCATATCCTGCGTTGCTCTTTTCGTCAGGCCAACTGTACCCTCTTTACGAAAACGATGAAGAGTTGGTGCCCTGCAAGGAAAGAAAGAGCCTAGGCTCCTTCACCATCGAGTGCGGGATGTGTGATGCTCGATCGTTGGATAGGACGCAACACCGATCGTCTGCGGCGACGAAACACAATCAAAAGTAGCTAGACCTAGACCCACTCAGCTGGTCGTGATTTCTAATCGAGATTAGTGGCATGTCCATAATCAAGGAGACTGAATTGGCGATCCGGACACTAGCCGAGAGTGATCTGCAGAAATAATACGCCCAACTGTTTTTAGAGCACCCAGCAGTTTGTCTTACATTCAATGCCCAGCTCTACACTCCTTTCAACTCAAGCCTATTAAAACCCAGCATAGCAGATATGACAGAAATGTGCTCTAATTTGCAATGAATCATCATCACAAGTATCTAACAAGCTTTCTTCGGTAACCAGTTGTCTAAACAAACTATAACTGCGCTTGAGAGTTTCAAAACCTGCACATCATAAGAACTGCAAGCATCACAGAAAGAGGCCATCTATGCAGCTGAACCCGAAACATCAAAAGTATACCTCGACTTCGATGCAGGCGCCACAGTAAGTCAAATTCACAAAACGTCGAAAAGCAACTTACACTGATCCTTGCAAAGAAATTGTTGCAGTCAAGAAACAGAAGCCGGTAGCAGTTGATTCCAGAGAGGAAAACTACTTCAAAAGGACGCTAATCAGAAAACAATCATGTTCATCGAAACCCTACATGAACCATAGTCTCAAACAGAGATAAGTTAATCCAGTTCTAAAGCAGCATCACTTGAAACGATTCAAGTAACCCTCGATGGTGATTCTTGAAATTACTACACATGAGTCGGTTGCAGACTTGCAGTCGAGAAAAGAAATCATTATGAAGCCGCCATTAATCCCAAAAAAACAGAGAAATCAAAACCTACCGAAACCCTAAACCATAAGTCTTTTGCAACATCGGCACTCAATTAACCTTCCAGAGCGGCAGCACCAGAGATAATCTCAATAAGCTCAGTTGTGATCGCACTCTGCCGTGACCTGTTATAACTCAGCGTCAGCCGAGCGAGCACATCTCCGGCGTTTCGAGTGGAGTTGTCCATGGCAGACATCCTGGCGCCCATCTCACTGGTGGCATTTTCCAGCATCCCATTGTACAGCACGGCCGCCATCTGAAACTCCGCGAGGTTCATCATCACGTCGCTCTGGGAATCATCGCCCTCCATCTCGTAGTCGTCCATCTTGCAAACCTTCAGTCCTTCTTCTGTTGTAAACATATCAGTGGAGAAGATGGTGGCCACCGTGGGGAGAAACGAGACTGCAGATTCGAACTTATTGAACACCATGTGCAGCACGTCGTATTTGTTGTTCTTCACGATCTCGTCCGAGATCATGGCGCACTGGGTGAAGTTGATCCCCTCCTTCTGAGTCTCTGTGAAGAACTGCGAGAAGGTCTTGTTATACTCTCGCTGCAGCTGGCCTTTGCCTTTGTCGCCAATGAGCACCATCTTGACTTCCTTTCCCTCACCCTCCAGCTTGTGTAGCTGAATTAATGCCAATCATTCATCAAAACAATCTTCGATCAGCTTGCCATTGAGGAAACAATGCCAAAAAAATGCAGAAGTACACAGTGCTGAAGTCACGTTTATGAGATAATTTAGCTCTTCCAACACAAAGAGTTGAAGAACGTGGCCTGGAGAATATCATCTGAGTCTCTCCAGGGTATTTCTAAGCTCTACACTACATCACCAAAACACGACTGAAAACTTCCACATCATCTTGCACCTGATAATCACAGAGATATCAAAAAATTCCCAAAGCTCGAAATCTGAAATTGGCACCCCACATGTTGAAACTTGGAAACGAAGAGTTTGAAATCACGAGCTAACAAATGTGGGCTGAAGAATTTCAAACGAAGAGGATGTCATAACTATCATATTTTGAGAATGGACTTTGACAACCAAGCACAACCCAAACCTATATCGGCTAGGTATTGTCAAAGCAGAGATGTGAAAATGTCACCAGCCCATTTGATTTGCAATCCAAAACTTACGAACAAAACTTGGGGATTTATGTGATAAAGAGGGTTACCTTGAAGAGGGTCCGGGTGTATTTGACTGAGGTGGAGTTGATTCCGCCGCACAGCCCTTTATCAGAGGAGAGCACGACGATGAGCTTCTTCTCGGCCTTGATGGACGGCGCGTCGCCCAGGAGCGCCGTGAACGGCTGCCACATCCCGCGGGAGTTCTCCGCCTTCACCTGCATGGTGCGCAGTTTCGAAGCCGCCACCATCTTCATGGCCATGGTGATCTTCTTGATGTTGTTCACGGACTTCATGCGCGCGCGCACGATCTGGTTCGACGCAGCGCGCGCCCCGACCGGCGTGAGCACGTCGGCGACGCCAGCGCCCTGGCGCTGCAGCGGCGCCGTGAGCGCCCCCCATGGCGCCGATGCAGTGTCCAGGAAGCGGCGCAGCGCTCGCCGCGACGACGATGCGAGAGCTGATCCGGGTGCCGCCATCGCCACCGCCGTCGCGCTCTGATCGATCGATGGTCTGTGCGTCGACGGCGTTTGCAGTCGCGCAGTGCATGCGATAATTTAGGTCACGATGTCATCGTCGTGGTGGCGAGGTCGACGACGCCGACGCTTCCATGCAAGCCATGCAGACTAGGCATGTCGAGTCACGTTACAGGGCATTTTGTTTCTAGTTTTAGACGCACCATAGCACCATAGATAATTCATAAAAGAAACGAAAAATTTAGAAAATTATGAAGATAAAAAAACTAGAATAGACTAAAATTTTTTTGTGATATTTTATTATATCTTTAGTGATTTTTTGTTTAAAAACGAAAATCAATATGGGGGGCAAACCTTATTTTTCCAAATAATTAATATTTGTTCAACAGAGAACGAACCTTCCTATGGTGTTACGATAGCTGATTTGTCAAAAAAAAAATCTATAATAAGAAAATAAATAATTTGGGAGAGTCTTTAAGATAATAAATTTTTAGTGATTATTTTTGTAGTGATGCATTTTGCTCCTATTTTGGGAAGAATTGTACACCTTTAAACAAGTATTGATTTTTTAATTTGAAAAAAATATCTGTTAAACTTCAAAAGTGAATTTATTGGTTTTAATATTTTATTTTAAAAATCACCAGAATCAGTTTTAGATGGCTTGTAAATAATCAAATATAATAAGAATCATTTGTTTCATTTTCTATAATTTATAATTTAACAAATCTATTTCTTTCTTCTTATTTAAGAATGATTCTTGGTCAAACAAGCCATCTTTCTTTTTTCCCACAACCATATGAATTTTCTCCTAGGCTTGAATGATGAAGTGACTTCCACTTTTAACCTGACATGGGCTTTCAAAGGAAGAGAACTTTTTGTTTTTACTGAGTATTCAGAACTTAAATGGAAATAACTTTGTAGCTAAATATTGCTCAATTTTCATGCATTAGGAATTTTTTTGCCATTTCATCTATTCCTAATTGAAAATTTGGTATTAAAAAAAGAGTTATTTTGGAAAATCAAAATCTATAAAAATTTGTATAATTTTGAAGTTTTAAAAGAAAAAGATATAGGATTTTTCCAAAAGGTCAATACTTTCGTCCTTTTAGGTTGTGACGACCAAGTTTGATTCTGATAAGCAAAGGGGATGATTTAGCAAGCCATAAAATAGTAGCGATGTGTGATGAGAATGCTGCTGCTGTGTTGAAGTTGAGAAAGAAAATGTAATGCCTCTTGTACTAAGACACAGTTTGAGCACATGTAATTGAGGTTTGATTAAATGTCAAAATTGCTAACTGCAAATTATGAAATAACTGCAAGCTTGACCGAGGACAGTTCAATACAGAGGCTGCAAAAGTTGTGTAGCCTCACCCATAGAAGTTCAAAGTGAGATCATAATGAAATAAAGTACAGTTCAGTTGTTTTATTGCACTCGTAATTTGACAGCATAAATGAATAACATAAAAGTTGAGTACGTGTATGACTTGAGCAACCAACAGGCATAAGCCAAGGTTCTCCCTTATAAGAACCTTATTACCAGAATCTACAGTATTTCCAGAACTTAAAATGCTTCAATGAAAGGTTGAATTCAGAAGTGTACCCTTGGGAAAGGTGAGGTATGGGAAGTAACGAGTTAAATTTCAACAGAAAACATGATTTCTCTTCATTAAAGGATGTCTCCCATTTGAAAAATGTATGCGGTCTTCCTCGCCACGTTATGTAAAGTAAAATGTTACTTGTGAGCAAGATGAAGATCCACACCTTCGTCAAAGCCACGAGAGTCAATAATTACGTTGGCATCCAATTGCTTGTCGTGTTTTCGTTTCCTTCTTTCCTCATAACCTTCAAAGCCATCCATCTGAAGAGACGCAGTAGGATAAACACACCAAAAAGACGAGTCATCAACAACGTGAATTTCAAAGTATATAAGTGTCTTCAAACTTCCGCTTCTTCAACTCCTATGAACGGTGGATCATTGAGACTATAAACCAAACCTATCTACGGCCTACAAAAAAATTATGAAGTATTTCAAAAGAAAGTGGTCCAAAATTTTTAATAGAAATATTCTAGAATTTTCAGTTTCAATTTTTCGCTTTTTCCTACTTCAGTGCCTCATAGGTAATCAAACTCTAAAAGGAATGGTTTTAGATGTTACTGACCTGATGCAATTGCTCAGAAGTTATAAGTGTCCCATGCAGCATCAAGCTTTGTAGTGCAGTACAGTTTCGTAGTAGCAATGGGGGAAGCTGATATCGAAACCACATGTTAGTTTCAAGATTGGAGGGAAACTTTGAAAAATAATATGATATTCCTGGCAATTGCCAGAAATATCAGCATTGATGGTTTAGAAAAGGCACCTGCTTCAATTTCTGATTACTCAATATGAGAGTTTTCAAGTGCGATAAGCTGCTGACGGAGTCTGGTAGTTCCTGCAGCAGGTTGTCTGGCGAAATAGAACAGTGGTAAGTCATGGCTTCTTACACCAAAAAACATGATTCCAAACTTAACGAACTGGTCCAGTACAGCAATGGATGAGAGAAGTGATGGCATCATAAGGATTTGCTTGAAGGTTCCATCAGTTACCATTTGCGATGAGCTCTTCCAAAGACTTGCAGTTTCCAATTGACTCGGGGAGTGTTTCCAGACGGTTTTGGCTCACATCTAACTGTATCAGCTGAAGTCAAACAAACCATAACGATTAGATACCAAAATAATGACGTTGATAACGATCACTAATGTTAAATATTCTTGCAGCTCGAGTTGATATAGTTAATGAATATTACAGACTGTAGCATGGAGATTTCACAAACTACAACATTAAAGAAATCCGAACAGAAGCACAAAAAAATATGTGAAGCGTTTGCTGTACATTGGAGAGGTTTCCAAGGGTGGAGGGCAATGAGTTCAAGTTGTTGCGAGATACTGATAAACGCTCAAGTCGCTGCAGTAGTCCGACTGCGCACGGGTGCCACATATAAATACATAACTTCTGAAAGGATGAAGCGTGCAAGGGTTCACTCCCAACAGTATACCATGAAGCATACTTAACTTGAGGACTTCCCTGGGTAGACTAATAGAAACTTAATGAAAGATATAAATGCATCGTAAAATAACAGCTAAGGCAATCAACAAGGTATGAACTTGAAAAATTCAGAGTATTCAGGATGACATCGTATTATATCTCCAAATATCTAGCTGAAACCGAAACGTTTGCACATGTTTGAGTGCGGAACCTTCTTCTGGAAGCAGGCTGAGGCGGTTCGAATCAAGGGTAAGAACCTTAAGCGATCGAAGTTTGCCGACAGTTGATGGCAGCCTCTCCAATAAATTCTCCGCTAGAATCTGCACACATTCACCACCTTCACATGTGAGCAAGCTGGAGGGAAAGCCAAAAAAGGGACTCAGAGTTACAACAACAGAGCAACACCAAAAGCTGAAAGCCCATTCAAGTATTCCCGTCCTCCAATCACGCTTGACAGAAAGAAAAATCTCACCAATCTCTGTAGATTAATAAAGTTTCCAATCTCTTCTGGTAGTACTCCTGCGATTTGAGATAACAGTAAAGATTCGTTAATTCCTACTCATAGGAGATGGGCGCAAATAGTGCAGAAACGAGATACAATTCCAGTTTTGTTCACGTAGAATTAGATTTCTAAGAAAAACAAGACAAAATAATATTCTTCGAAGCTCTGTCTCCCCCGCGATTTTTAACAAGACTCCAAAAACACCCTGTCACAAGCTAAAACATTTAGAATCAAACAGCCAATTCCACGAAGAAACTCACCCAATTTATTATGAGTGGCATCTAAGGTTCGCACAGAACTAGCTATATCCACCACATCCACCGGCAGCTCCTGCAATCAACAAAACCCTCCCACCACACTTCAGTCCTCAAACACATTGATCCATCAAAAAAATTAACCAAACACATCAACTCTCACAATCATCTAGGATACGAAACTACCAACACAAGCACAAACTACCAAACCACAAATTCCACCTCAATAGAAAAAACCCACAAACCTACCACGACCAACATTCTCACAATCATGCCTAAATTTTCACCATTCCGAAATCTTTGTGAATTCCACCCAAAAACTCAAAAAAACCCCAAACCCAATTCTAAAAATCACAGTACCAGCTAGTGGAGCAAGACCCATCACCTTAATCTTGGAATCGCGAAGCGCAACAATGCCAGTACTGCGCCATCTAGCAGCTCGATCCGCCTTGCTGATCCCCCCGGGCTTGGCCTGACAACACCCCATCAAGCCTCACCCTAAATTATTTTCTTCTCCTTCTTCTCCTTCTTCTCCTTCACTGAAATCGCTCAAAAACTAAATTTGAACTACTGAATTCAACTCATCCATTGAGCTCGGACTTCCGCACATAGCTCGGAATTCCAGCTATGTGCTCCAGATCTTCGCCAGGAACTAAACTTCAGCTTTGATCAACTTGTGTCCAGAGTATTGTGATTCCATCAAACCCTAGGCATGTGTGAGTTTCTCCAAAGATGTCTAGAAAAAATGTCTAGAGAAATTCAGGTGCACATGAGGGCAGTTGAGTTGAGTGTGATGTTGAGATGATCTGGGGCATGCAATTGAATGCATGAAGTTGTGGAGTCGTGATGGTTTGATTCGTTTTGTGCAGGATCATGTGTAATTCATCTATCTGAGGGGATGATCATCAGCAATTTTCTCTATAAACTATCATTTAAATTAATAAAAAAAATAGTTTTATAATTTTTTTCAAAAATACATATAAAAATAAATAAATAAACAAAATAAATTTAAAATTTAATTACATATGTTTTTCATTTAAAAAAAAAATTAAAAATGTTAATTCAAAAAAAAAAAAATTAAAAAAATTTAAAAAAATCATAGGACGGCACTCATTTATCATTAAACCTCTAAAGTCCTTGGTATTTTGGAGGAAAAAGTTGCTAAAACATTGCGGTAGTAATAACAAGCAATTGATTTCTACAATATAACACTCATTCTAATTTTTCTTCCATTGAAAAATCTTGCATATATCAACATTTGGACATGAGGCACTTTAGATCAAATTTGGAAGTTAACGTTGTAAATGTATGACTTATGAAATGATGTCAAGTTATAGCAATACATGGCCTATCTAAAATAAAATCATATCCACTATTAAAAAATTGTTAAGGATTTAAATTTTTGATAAAAAGAAGAAGTCACAAAAACAATGCAATGTAACAAATTCATAAAGATATGATCTCTAAAACCTTATAGTTCTTTTTACTTTAGAGCTTGCTTTTACTTTAATCCGTAAAAAAAATTGAGCTCAATTTGGATTTTTAGATTATCTTCAAGTAAAAAAGATTGAGATGTATCAAAACCGAAGTAGAAAAGATTGATTATTGGCAATTTTATTTTTCACTACTTCCGTATACCACCTTGTTCCACACCACCCAAAATATTAGAGGTTGACGTCATCTCTGATCAGGCTTTTTAATCAATTTGGAAAACAACGGCAAAATTAGTTGAACCAGCTGATTGCTAGTATAAGCTAAGTTAATTATGTACGCATCTAAGCTTCCACTTCTCTCTTTGTAAAAGAATAACTTAGTTATGTACGCATCTAAGCTTCCACCCCTCTCTTAGTAAAAGAATAACGATTTGATCACTACGACTATCAAAGATAGGAAGGAGTCTCCGTAGCAAAATTACATCCATTCTGCCACTCAAATCAACAAAGTCAACATTTATCTATTAATTTTAACAAAGGAAGAATATTTATCTATTGATTTCAACATAAGAATTTTAATTGTAGTAATTTTAGTTTTCATTGTTGTAATTAATGTAATTTTCATTACATTAATTAATTTAAACAATTAATTATAATAATTAATTTAATTACTATAATTTATAATAATTAATTACCATAAGAATTAATTTACAATAGACAAATAATAGTAATTACTATAGTTAGAATAAGTAATTATTACATTTTTTTATTAAATTATAGTTTATATTGTAATTAAAATAATTAATTATTATAGTTTATATTGTAATTAAAATAATTAATTATTATAGTTTTAATTAAATAATAGTAAAGGCTGTAATTCTTATAATTTGTGTTAAAATTATTCGGAATAAAGGATTTCTAACTAACTAGCATGAACAGAATTCTTTTGAAATTCAATCCTTTTTTGTATTGTTTAACTTTATAAACTTTTTTTTAGCTATATAGAGATGTTGACAAAACATCTTCTGTTGCTCTTCCTTACCCTTTTGTTATTATTAATATATTTGGTCAAATTTATAACAATTTATCTCTTGAAACTTTTTTTAGTTTTTTATACTTGTTTTAAGTATATTTATATCGTGTGTCCTTCACAACTTTTAGGGATATCTTTCTGAATTATATTTACACTTACATACATTTTAGAAGCTCAAATTAGTACTATAAGATCCAGAGGAACAACCTGAAAAGATAGCAAACATGAGTTTTATTTCAAAACGCAACAAACTTGAGTGGAAGGAGCAAACATTGAACATCGTCCAGACAAGCCTTGAAAAGCTAAAGAATTTGCTCAAAGCAGGCGTGTCCTAAGTACAGACATTAAAAATCATTTAGGGTCAATGGAAAGCCCTTACACGGTAGCCATCTGTTAAGGCCCGAGACAGTGACAACACGCGCTTCTAGCTGTTACAAATGGTGTCATGCTGCATTGCACGTAGGAATTGGTAGGAGTGTGGCCATAAAGACATGAGACTTGCAATACAAAGGTGGAATGCTAAACAACTGTGTCAAAGATTGCACTTGGTCTGTGTGAATAAATTACCATTGTTTATTGGCAGCACCGGACTTGACAATGGCATGACACTTGAGTTCCTTGTACGCATGCTCAACACATAATCCATTTTATATTCCGTGACTGCAATATTATAGTTGATCAATTAGATTATTAGCCGCACTAAGAGGGGCTTGTATGCAACAATTATGTGTGTCCATGGCACATCAACATTTTGCGGTTTAGTTCATAACGAAGAAGACAGTGCTGCTGCCGCATTAGCATTGTTTATTTTCGCAAGTTGGTTTATTTAGTGAAGACTTAGAGAATCATGGTAGGGCAGAAAAACCCATTAGTTGAGATGTAGTCCGTTGTGATTTACAACGACAAGGATGTTAGTAGAAGGTGGATTCCGTTGCTGATTGAGGTCGTCTTGTAGGTTATGTTGAAGGCATCAACCAAGGGTCCTTAAGCGAAGAATGCTCTTGTCCACGGTGAAGAATCCTTTGCGGACGCGCGGAAGGCCTAGGTTCTTCGGTTCCAGTTTCGTGCCATCGCCGTTCGAGGGATGGAAGTGCACAAGTTGGTAGCAATTAAGGTGCGTTATGCTTATCAACGTCGACAATTGGAACTTGATCCGGTTTCATCAGCCAACGAGCCCCGTGCATTCAACTATTTGATTAAAGGAATGTTGGCAACTTTCTAGAATAATTCACAACTTTTGTTTAGATTGACTACCTTATTTTTCATGGAATTATGCACAACAACTACATGACCGATTTACCGAGTTTTTTGAGGATTACATCCATTCTAAAATACTACCTTAGAGGAAAATGCAACAATTCCATATTGAAGAAGCTTGTAAAAAGATGGGGAACTTAGAAGATGATGGTTCAATTCTTGTCTAGAAATGGTGAGCAACTTACTGTAATTGATGGCTAAAGTAGATCCATAAATTTTATTTAATTTTTATTAAAAAAAACATTAAATATTAATTTTGAATGATATAAAAAGAACAAACTTTTGTTGTACCTTCTATTTTACAAGATTTTGCAATCTAGACTATATTCTAGTTCTTTGATAAATAAAATTATATTAAATATTTAAATGTTATTATTTTAAATGGAATGTAACCAACCCCATATTTTTTAATGTGGTAAACAATGGTTTGAGTAATAGAAAATTAAAATAAATCAAAAATGTTGTTAGGAGTATATTGCATTTTTTTGTTTATAATCTTGTAAAATTTTACTTTCAGATTTTTTTGGGATATTTCTAGTGCCTTACATTATGATATAATCATTATTTTTAAATAAAATTTGAAATTCCTCCAAATTTTGTAGAGATGTAAAAATGCAGTAAAAAATGACACTTCAATGTTGAAATTTTATTTTTTTCATGGTCTTATCAATAAGATTATTGAAGGCTTATGAGTTAAAGATGGTCAATGTTTTAATAATACTTTGGTTTCAATGCATTATTACAAAATAATTGTTTGTCGTCAAATCTATTATATAATTTCACATAGAATAATTAATTTTTTGGTTATTATTGAAAACGTGTCTTGTCCAATTAGTTAGTTTACCGTCTAACTGTCCTAGATTACTAGTTTTTGGATTTTGCAAAAAGATACATAGCATAGAACTTATCCAAGCCAAAATAGGTACAACAACTGGGAATCGATACAACTATGCAATGATATGTACTGATATGGAGGGCAATCATAAATCGAAGAACTATCCACTGGCCACAGAAGTGGCTATCATTACTGAGCGGGGAGGTGAGATGGTTCACACATGTCACATCGCCCAACTCATTAATCTTGAACTATAGTGTAATTGATAATTCTAGTTATTTTTTAAATTTAACCATTCTAAATAGTTATAATGATGATATTTTTTTAAAAAATCTAATAATCTTTAATATTAGTATTTTATGCTTTGATCTTATATTAAATTCATTAAAGTTGGATAACATACGTAGATTTTTTTAATTTTTTAATTTTTTAAATTTTTTTAAATTTTTTTAAATTTTTTTGGTGACTTCCATTAAATAAAACTGAGTTTATTTGCTACAAATAAATTTGGTTTGATAATCTTCAATTGGAACTTGATTAACTTTTAATTTAGATGAAAACAAATCCATTGAAAAAAAATAATGAAGAAAAACCATCTTATAGAAGATGTGTAAGTAAACCATGTAAGCAGAAGCGTTTAAACAAAACCATTTAAGCAAAACCGTTTAAGTAAAACTGTTTAAGCAATATTGTTTGAGCAAAATTGTTTAAGCTGTAGATGTAAAAATGTAAATGATAAACTCGAAACGAGAGACTATGGATGAGAGACCATGGATGCAACCTTATAATTGGTTTTACTCTTCCTTTAGGCATGCTTCAATTGGGTAAGCAAAATTTGCCCAAGCAATATGCACATTTTCAATTAGTATTTTAATACTAAAGCATTGTACGTAGATTGAATTGAAACAAAATTCCATAATTTGATTAACATCTCCAAATTTTTTTATAAGTCCTTGAACCAAGTTAAATTTCCTCATATTATTATATCACATAATCATGATAAAAGAAAACTCAGTTTCAATGAACAAAATGAAGTGCCAAAGCTAAGTCATTGCATACTACCATAGGTTACTAGGAGCTTAGACATTGTTTTTCCTAACAATGAAAGTGCAAAAAATGGTTAGGCAATTCAAAAAATAATATATCAAAGTTGGGCATTTTAAAATTTCTCAAAGTATTATAGAGCAATAGTATCTCAAAGTCGGGCAAACTATATTTCAAGTTAGATAATAATATCTCAAAGTTGGGCAAACAAAGTCAAGATTTTCCAGAAAATTTAGGCAAACTTGAAAATAATTATTTTCTGCCTAAGCTGCTAGTAACCTACGATAATTTAATGCAACATCATTGACAACCAATGCAACGAATGCAAAATCCACACCTAGCCTACAAAATCCACACTTGACCTGCAAAATTCCACAATGTGACCACTACACAAGAATTGTTGATTAGTGTTACGTTTTTTTAAGATTTGAAAATGTTATAAGTTTTTACTCTAGACATAATTTTTTACCAAAAGCATTGCTTCCAATACTATTGAAAGATCCCCATCTTGACCAATATAGAGGGTAAAAATTTTAATCATCAGTAAAAACTTATAACATGTTTATGTAAATTAGTGCATATAACACTAATCATCAACTCTTGTGTACTGTAAAGATCAACGCATTGAGCCCTGCGCAACGAACGAACCCTCCATCCATTGAACGAACCCCCCACCCAACGAACGAGCAAAACTTCCGTCATCTCTCTCAGTTGACAGTTTCTCCAAAACGCAGAAAACGCCGGCACACATCGCAACATCAACAACAATAACAGCCTGCAGCATCATTCCATGCGCCCATTCCACTCCCCTCCCCAACGCCATTCCTCCTTCCCCACTCCCCTGGCCCCATCGCCCTCCCACTGGGCCCCTCCTGCTGCGTCGCCACCTCTCCGATCCCAATCCCTTACGATTAGCTCGAATTTCTCGCCCAATCCCCAGACTCCACTTCCACCCGCTCGCCCTCAAAAAACATCTCAATTCACCTCCTCTTCAGCCCACTACACCCAATCTCATCAATCCGGGATTAATCACGAGCTTTGATATTGCGTTCAGTGGATTCGGGTTTTTGGAGGTTTAGGGTTTATCGAGGTTTTGCGGAGGTTTTGGGAGGGTTTTGGAGGGTTTGAGGGTTTGAGAGAGAAGGTTTTGTCATGGACGTGGCTACGTTGAGCTCTTCTGCCGCGTTGGTGAATCCCGGGAAGGAATTTGGTCGTGTGGAGGTTTTTCGTTCGAGGAGTTCGGTGTCGTTTACTGGGGTGGAGGACGTTCGGGTGCTGAGAAGCGGTTGCAGGTGAGGCTCGCTTCTTTGTTGTGTGAATTGCGTCGTGTTTGTTCTCGTGGACGTAGTTTGTGGACGTGATTGATGGATGTGTAGGGTTTTTGGTGGTTGGGGGATTGTGGTTTTGGTGCGTTTGATGATCGGTGGTTGTGTTGGTTTTGGAGGTTTTTATGGTGATCCAGTGTGTGTGATTGGCGTATGGGGTTTAGGGAGTGCGTCACGAATTTTGATATTATGTGTTCGTAAACATTTGTAGTGATACCGTTGGTGTCACAAATGTGGTCTGGGAGGGCCGATTGTTTTCAATTCATGTTTAGTGGTGAGTGTATTGAAGAATTTTGAGACGCATTTTAGGGGAGCTTTGCGACACTTGGTCGTTAGCGTTCCTGTGGTTTTAAGAGTGCAGAGGCTTACAATCTTGGAGTACTTTAAGTTAAGAGACTTCTGAGCAATTGCAATTGACAAGCGTTTGTGGTGGATTCAGAGGAAGGGCGTCATTGAGAAGGACAGACGGTCGATGTGGGTTCCTGGAGCGATTCGGGGCTCTCAATGTTGCGACAGCAGCTTTGAAACAGGATGGACCCTCGGGAGATGGCCTTTCCTCAAAACCCAGTCCTGAGAAGAATGGAAGCTCTGTTCACTCGGAGGTAAACTAATAGTTGCCTCTGGAGACTACAGCTTTACTTGCTTGTGAGGCACGGACTGAGGCGTTTTGTGACATGATTGAAAATTGCGGAAGTCATTGATACGATATTCACCTTTTTCTTGGTTAGGTGTAACAGTTTTGTTTCATTCGAATTTGTGCTTTTCGGAGAGATCTGTAACCACCGAGGATAATTGAGAAATTGATGTGTAGTGAGCGCGCTTTGAGCTAGTATACTTGATGGTTGCTTTTGTCATTTCTAACGTGAGGATGCCTCCTCAATCAACAGGTGAAGAACACCAGTCCTTCTGACAGTTCCGGAAGCGCCAAGGGGGTGGCGAACCCGCCTGTGGCTACAGCAGGGACACAGAATACAAGTGGCAGTCGTGCAGGTCTGTTTCGAACGCCTATCTCAGGTGGTGTGCAAAGTGCAACCTCTTCACATGGGTTGCCTCACCCTGCCATTGCTGTACGCAACCTCATTGAACAGGTATAGGTATCGATCAAGCTTATCAGGACTTTATATGTTTCAAATCTTTAGGCACTTGGTGAACTTCAAGTGACTACATTACAAGTGTAGGCAACTTATAATCTTATTGGTTTCCTGGCATCCTGGCCTACTCCCTCTTATGTCTCAGCTAGTTTAACAGTTAAAAAGCGTTGTTGCAGGCTCGTTTTGCCCATCTGTGCACAATCATGTCACGTATGCATCATCGCCGGCGAGGTTACCCCTTTGGTTCGCTAGTGGACTTTGCAACGGATAATCGTGGACGTATGGTTCGAAACCTTCACTGGACAAAAGTTACAGTATGTGTAGAGGTAGAGGTTGAATTACGGATTGATGTCTTGCTCTTCAGAAATTAATAATGGACTTGTCCTCTTGTTGTTTAGCTTTTTATTTTCAATCCATTGTTACTCGTAGTCCGTCGGTGTGTTTCCTTGCAAAAGCTAATTTGTGATCATAAACTTATGATTGACTGCTAATTTGTAGTATCATTATCTCCCTCCTTCCTTTTTCATGTGTTGATCAAATACTTCTGGGAACAATTTGGTTTAATTAGTAGATTCGTATGACCTTTCTCTACAGATCCCATTTTCTCTTTGTCACCGTTAGCAATCCACACAAGAAATCTTCTAGCAGATCCAAGATGCACTCTGGTGGTTCAGGTACACTAGTTTTAACATTAATTGACACGGACGGGTCATTGATTTCTGCTCTCATACTTGGAAGTTGCTTCTCTTAAAGCTAGAAATATTTATCATGTACGTTCAAGAGGTAACAGATTTGCTAGTGCTAATCCGTTTAGTAGTTGATTTCTGGTTGCCATATTGTGACGCACATGTTTTGCAGATCCCAGGATGGAGTGGACTCGCCAACGCAAGGGTCACATTGTTTGGAGACGTCTATCCTCTTCCTGCTGAGCAGCAGGTAACATGCCAGCTTGAGAAGCATTTCTAAGTAACTCTGAATATTAACTGTCCAACACCCTTGTCTACCGTATCTTAATGAATTAGATTAGGAACAGTTTGGCCGACTCTAATACTTTCATGTAGGCGTGTCTGATCAGAATGACATTCGATTGGTTGCAGGAGCTCGCACATCAATATTATCGTGCAAAGCATCAGCAAGGGGCGTCACAGCAGTGGAGTAACTTCACTTTTTATCGGATGGAAAATATCAGGTGAAGTCTCTCTAGAAGTTGATAAAACCTCGTGGCATCTACCTTTACTTCAGCATGCAATGATCCTGACATAAGCTGTTCCGAACAGCACTGTGCCTTGTGGGTTGGTCGTGGTTGGCTAAGCAGAAGATATGAAAGAAATTTGACTGATGGTTTTGAAATGCAGTGATATCTACTTTGTGGGAGGGTTTGGTACTGTGCAATGGGTGGACGTGAAAGAATACGACAGGGCTCGACCTGACATTATTGCAGTTAATGGGGCTGAAAATACATTAAAGGTATGCTTAATTTTTTTTCCTGCTTTTTATGATTTGATCTTATTGAAACCCGTCATCAACGCAATTCGTGACATGACTATACAGTAGAAGCTCAAAGCATTGCTTGTGCCACTTTCTGATAGCATTCTGAATTCTGTCCGGAACTGCAGGAACTTAATTTCAGGTTTTCGAAGAAGCTGAGGGAGCTGTTGGCATTAGAGTCGGAAGTGGATGATGCTGCTCTGATATCAATAGATAGCAAAGGTGTTGATATTCGTGTTCGGCAGGGTGCACAGGTAATCACTCTTCGTCATAATTGCAATTTCCTTTGAAAATTTGGTGCTAGTGATGTATTAATGCTTATATAATTTTCAAGCAATAACTCTTATTGGCACATTAAAACGCCACCGGAGCATTTCATGTCATTTAGTTTCTAGCGTGTATCTAAATTTACAATATTGAATAACAGGAGACCATTACATGGATCTCAAACAATGCGTTGTATACATACTCACATATCTGACAGTTGACGAATCTTAATTTTTTTCTCTGCCCTTGTCAATAATCCCTCCACCTTGTTTGTGTCCACATCATCTCCACATCAGTGCGCTCACTTCTTTCTTTTGGTTGGAAATACAGTTCACTGTGCGACGTATTTCATTCGATGAAACCAACGCTGTCGAGACTCTTGATCAAGCAATCTTGGCTCTTCAGAAGGTTCTGGACAGGGGAGTGCGATTTTTACACTGAAACATACCTGGTAGGAATGAGCCGGCCATTCACCTGCATGAGTCCCTCAAGGAGAAAACGTTCCCGGGACCCGGAGCAGAGTTATGTCTAGATTGGACTTGTTCTATCATGCTTGCTTCTCAGATAACGTGACATCACCAAGCACTGCCGAAGTTTTGACTTATGCGAAGTGTCCACCTCTGAATGTGGGCACCGTGGAAAGATTTTCTAGCTAGCCAAGGGAACCTCCTTGTGTTTTCTTTCTGACAGTTCCGTGACTAGGCTGTCAAGTGGATGCTGAGTTGGAAGTCCACTGGATTTTCGAGCATGTGACGAGACGGTGTTACGGTGCATGTCCGGTTTGCAGTCTGCAACCACTGTACAATTTCTCCTTTCATTTCTAAGGTGTAGTTTCCTGTGCGCCCTTCCTAGACGTTACCGAGAAGTTTTGCAGTTGGTAGTCTTAGGACGAATCAAGCTGAGATTCATGCCTCGTGTGAATTAGATGGATACTTTCCTGAGTAACAGGATCGCAATGGCAGAAAAATCTACAACCAAGCTTCTGTAACTTCAATGACTACCGTACTACCTACCATATTTAATCTGTTTTTGAGTGTAAAATCATTGTGCTTACGAACACTCTTCAAGGCCCTTTCTATCCTTACCCATGGCGAAGCTTTTGCTTAGATAGTAACGAATTCCACTGAGTTGAAGCTTGGAAAGAACTACCGGTATATAACTCAGTGGAATTTGCACTGAGTTACGCCTGACTCAAGTGTAACTCAGTGGAATTTGCACTTGCTTGCTTGATAGAACCCGGGCACTTGGTCACTTCTCAACTCAAGGCGTCCAAACACTTGGTGTGGTACCGGTAAACCCATGTTTGCATATGGAATGTTCAGGTATACAAATCACTTGGTATGGAATGTTTGTAAATGAAATGTTGAGCTATATAAAGTGGAAATAAAGTGGAGATAGCTTGTTTTCATTTGATAACTTGATTTTGTGAATGTTGTATAACCTTTCTCTGTCTTCTCTTTTCTCTCCCACTAAATGTGAGTGAAATCACTTTGATTTACTACATGGAGGAACTCCACCTCTCCATGCGTACATTTCAAGAGTTGTCGATTTAAAGTGATGGCTACATATCAAAAGTTATCGGTTTAAGGCATTCGATATTATATCAAAAGTTAGCAATTTAAAGCACTTGATATTAACATCTCTAGTGGTCCTTCAAATCGTTAAATCTCCATCTGGCTTATATGCTTAAAGGCCTGAAACATATTCAATTAAAAAATGTCTAGAGGTGCTATGTAAATTCCTTTATCATCCATACTGCAATCTATAAACGGTCGTCGATTTGAAAATTATAGTTCGTTTCAGGCCAGTTGTAAGTGCCGCAAATAGTAATAACTTGTAATCGTAAGTGATTTTTATATATGAAGAATATCCAACACCTGCTCAATTAGAGATATGACTAGAATACTCGGGTTGTTGCCCATTAAGCACGGCATTGCTATATTCGAATTTCAATTGTGTGTTGTCTAATTATGATTTATAGTACATGTTACTCCATTTTTTTTGTACTCAAATTTTTGTTAATCTTCCTAATTCATGGGAAGGATATTGTACATGTGTGACAGGGTATGAAGATGATATTGCACCAGTATCACGCGGATATCAACCGAGGAGTAAAGACACAGAACTGCTTGCCGAGACGAGTGTCGGAGACGAAGAGGAGTTGATCGATCAAGTGTTGCCTCGACTCGCACAGCGTTGATCGGCTTGCGCGCTCTTGCACAGCGCCTGGATCCGTGGTGTAGCTGCTTCGGAAGCGATGATAGGGGTCGGCAGAGCCAAGCAGAACTTGAACGTTGTGGACAGGCCGCTCGGGAAGGGCAAGGCCGAGGTAAGCCACCTTTTTTCTACTAAAACATCTCGTCTTAGCCAGCGCTGAGGTTTTAGTTTCTGTGTCGCTTGATGGCGAGGGAATGCGAGGAAGGGGATTGATTGTTCGTGTGGTGGATCTTGCGGAGCCGTTTGAAATCCTTGTGAGGAGTTTCGTGTGCAAATCCTCTTCACCATTACCGCCTAGGGTTTCGTTTTCTTTGTTGCTTTGTGGAGAGAGAATGCGGGGAAAAGGATTCGTTGTTTGTTTGGCGGAGCAGGATGCTGTGTTGGAAAACTTCGTTGCGGAATTGGTGAGGAGTTTCGAGTGGTTTAGGGTTTCGTTTTCGTGTTGTTGAAATGGAGAGAGAATAGGAAGTAGAAGATTCGTGCTCATTTGCGGCAGAATAATCTACTCTGAGTCTTTTTGTACTAAGCGTATAGATGAACATTGAAAACCTAAGCATAATGATGAACATTGCGATCTAAGCATGCAGATGAACGTCCAAATTGATTCTGAGATAAACATCCGAGCACTGTTTTGCTTATCTCTCGTTGATGACATGTGTGCAGGTGAGCCTCAGTGCGTTTGCATTTTTGTTTTCCGAGCTGGTGCAGTACAACCAAGGGAAAGTGGAGAATATTTCAGATTTGGAGCACAGGTCAAATTTCTCCCCGCTTTTTGGATTTGGTTTGCAGCAATAATGAATGACTACTGCAATTGCAAGTCTATTTGTTTATTGTTGATCGTCTAGAGTTGATGTGCCTTCAAAGGAAGATTTCTTACAACTGTGGCGTTATTCCTTGTCTTGTGGAACTTGGACGAGCAGGCTGGAAGAAGCCGGGTATGCAGTTGGCATTCGGATGCTTGAATTGTTATGCCACAGAGAGAAGGTATGAGCTGAAAAAGATGATACGAACTTAATATACGTCTTTTGCCCTATACTTTAAGGGTCGTATACCACGCTAGATTGTCTAAATTTTCCATCTGTTTCACCGTTGATAGATGCCAATTGAGCTCGGTAGAATTTGTAGCTAGGACATTCTGAACGTTGCAGACATTATGTCTGTCAATGTCCAGTGCTGATGTTCATAGTCTAAGAAATATTTGCTTATTTCAATCCTAGCTGCTAACATTACGAATAATGTTCTTGGAACTGGATTTCTGACTCAGCGATCTTGGAATGTGATGGCAGGCTAACAGGAGAGAGACAAGAGTTCTCGGAATTCTTTCATTTGTCCATAGCACTGTGTGGAAGTCTCTCTTCGGAAAGGTAATTAGCACGGATATATCTCAACCAGGCAGCTGTTGTATCACATTGTTGCTCATTTGTATGAGCCCATACTAAAGATGGATTGATTATCACTTTCAGGTGGCAGATTCGTTAGAAAAAGGTACGGAGCATGAAGATGAGTACATGATAAGCGAAAAGGAGCTTATTGTAAACAGGTGTGTCTTCTCATTCTATTTCATGGCTGCTTATCGGTGTCAAGATTGAAGTTCAATTTGTCCTGTGCGCTTAGAGCTGTGGTTAGTGCAGAATTCTTTCACGCTCAATATCTGTACATGCATCTCTTGTTGAACATAGCAGTTGTTGGTTTTGGACTTGTACAGCCACCAGCGTAAATTGCTTAATTTATCAACTTTAACTCAGCCATTTTTGAATTTTAATCCTTGTAGCTCGACATCCTGTTTGTAAAGACATATATCCAAAATGTCTGCTCAAAATAGCCGAGCACATGGGTGAAATATGTTCGAAACAGTTGCAGCTCTCTCTTTCAAGCTGCTTACATGCGTTAAGTAGCAAATATGAAGACCTGGCGGACTATTTGTCTCCAAAAGAATAACTCCTGTTTGGTTGAATCAGGTTTGTTTCGGTTCCACAAGGTATGGGGGGCTTCAATTGTGGGACGTTTGTGGCTGGTATTGTCAAGGTAATTCTATCTTGAACACATTTGGACCTACATTATTGTCAACAAAATTTAGTTGACTTTGTTCGTAACAGTGTAATTTGGCCCTCTCAATTCAAGTTTTGAACCCCTTTAAGTCACTCACCTGAAGACTACTTTAATGACGGGAATCAAGAATGAGCGATTGTCTGGTTTAGTTCCAACCATTTGAATATATTCCATGCAGGGAGTTTTGGATGGAGCTGGCTTTCCAGCAAGGGTAACAGCTCATTTTGTTGCAGTTGAGGGCCAAGCTCGGCCCCGCACAACCATACTGATTAAATTTGCTGAAGAGGTACGTCTCGATTTTTGATTCCACTGAAAGTTAATATAAGGTTTCCAGTTTATTTTCCCAATGTTGTTGGAGGAGCAGCATTCTCGCAGTACGAGTTTACACCCTTCGTAGTTGCAGCTCCTCGAGTTTTCATAAGGCCGATTGGGAGTTAAATTTCTAGTTTTCATTTTGTGGATTTGTTTGCGGGATCCTTTGCAGGTTGTGCAGCGAGATGCCCGTCTTGGCTGAGGCGACATCTTGGAGCCGCTGTCAAGTCCTTCAGCATCAAAACGTGAAGTAAATTACTCTCAACTCAATGGATACCCGTTTAGGAGGGATTTGTAGCACAAATCTGAAGCTTGCTCGTAATAGGAGCACCTAATCCGCTGTTTTTGAGCCATGTAGGGCATCTATCCGCACTCGACTAGGGCTACAGTCTCCCAGGCTAGTGCTCCACTGTTCTCCCCTTCGTCGAAGAGAGGAAACGGGCTCGGTATTTAAGCTGACTACTTAGCACTTGGTTTTCCTTAGTTTGGTCCAAAATGTGGTCCACTTCTACTTCAGTGGCCATGTCGGTAGTCCTAGCTGCTGAGATAGCAGCACTACATTTAAACCTAGTCAGCAGAAAGTGACGCGGTTTCTGTTCGCAGAAGCCCAGATTTTTCATGATGATATGGTGCTGATACGGTGCTGTCCACTGTCATCTGAACTTGTAATGAACAGAATTATCATAAAAGCCGTGTATAAACAATTTCGCAATCAGCGGATTTCTCCTTTCCAAACCCAGGACTGCAACCTCAGGAATCGGACTCCAAAAATTCTGAATCCTTCAACTTTCAAGGTACACTTTCCCTCCAACCCCTCTTTGGATTCCATTCTCTCTGTCTGGAAAATACCTTCACCAATCTCAGAAACACGCCAAAAATCACGCTACTTGTAAGTTGTTACGTCGCATATTCCAGAAACGGGTGGCCAGTTCGGGACCCTGAGGAACCAACCACCGGCCTGGAGAGACTGTTTCTGCAAATCACGGAAAGCGAGTCCCCAATAGATTCTCCCTGCCGGTGCCCCCGGCTTGACATGCCCCGGAACCAGTGCAATGTTTTTTAATTTCTACCCCAGAATTAGTACAAAAAGCAGAAGTGGGCCCGACGTAGATTATTGATATCCGAATCCTCGATATTCCGTATCCGTGGCCACAAGGAAGCCGCCAAGGGAGATGCGGCGCGACGGGGGAGGGGCGGTCAGAGGGCGCGGCAATAGGGGCCGCCACGGGCGATCACCGGTAAGGGTTTGGGGGGGACAAAAGGGCGCTGGAGCGTGAGCGCTGAGGCACATCCCTTCGTCTCTTCCGCGCTTGGTGTCTGCGTTCCGGACCATCCCCAAGTTGCAGCAGCTGCAGCAGCAGCAGCCATGGGGGCCGTCTTCCCCCAGGACGACGCCTCAGCGGAAGAGCCCCAGGGTGTGCCCACCCAGTTCGTCACCCCAGAAACCACCCAATTAGGTCCTGAGTCGGGGAACGTTGGAGTTGGGTCGTCGCAGAACGGAGCCTGTGGAAGTGGTGGCGGCGGCGGCTGTCACGCCTGCAATGGTGTGTCCTCGCGGGTGGCTGAGACTTCCGTGCGGGAGAACGGCGCCAGTGAGCCTCGGCTGGGCGAATTCTCCAACCCTAATCATGGGGGGCGTGCCATGAACGGCGGCGTTCAAGAGAACGGGCATGAGAATGGGGTAGTGGGTCTGGAGAATGGAGTTGCGAGGCAGAATGGTGTTGATCATGAGGTGGCGAGGACGGATGTTGTGGGTTTGCAGCCTGTTGCGTTGGTGGACCATGTTGCGCGGGTAGATTGGTCGTTGCTTGAGTCTGTTCCGGGCGAGCGAGGTGGGTCTATGCGTGTTACGGAGGAAGAGCTGGATCATATCCTGCGTGAGGTAAATTCTCACTTCTTGATGAGTGCGAATGGTGCTGCGGAGCAGGGGGTGAAAACCCTAGCCGGGGGGAGTGTTGCGAATACCATTAGAGGCTTGGCGCATGGTTTGGGGGTGAAGACGGCTCTGGTGGGGGTACGGGGCGTTGATGACAGAGGTCAGATGTTCGCTGAGAATATGGCGCATGCTGGGGTGGACTTGACTCGGCTGCGGGCTGTGCCGGGGCTTACGGCGCAGTGCGCTTGTCTTGTAGATGCGGAGGGTAACCGAACTATGCGGCCCTGCTTTCTGAATGCTGTTCGTCTCCAAGCTGAGGAATTGACCAAGGAAGATTTCAGAGGTGCCAAGTGGGTAGTTTTGAACGGATATGGTTTTTATGGAGAGAATCTTTTGGAGAATGCAGTAGATCTTTGTCAGAAGGTTGGAGTGAAAGTGTCAATGGATCTTGCCAGTTTTGAGGTTGTGAGGAATTTTCGCCCTACGTTAATGAGGCTGCTTGAGTCTGGGAAAGTTGACCTCGTGTTTGCCAATGAGGACGAAGCACGAGAGCTTATCAAGGCTGAGGAGGATCCTTGTCCCGAGACGTGCTTGAATTTCCTCTCGAAGTACTGCGAGAGGGTAGTTGTAATGTTGGGCGCCAAGGGCTGCATTGCGCGTCATCGCGGGGAGACCGTCAGAGTCTCAGCTATTAAGGAGACCACCACAGTTGACACAACTGGAGCAGGTGATTTATTTGCAAGCGGATTCTTGTATGGGGTTCTGAATAACCTTTCGCTCGAAGATTGCTGTAAAATGGGGTGCTGTACAGGGGGAGCAGTCGTCCGGGGTCTTGGAGGCGAGGTCGGTGAGGAAGGCTGGGAGTGGATGCAACAGCAGCTGAAGTTGAAGAATCTTCCTCCCCTCAAGAGCGCTCACAGAGTTTCGTGATGGCGCTGATCCCTACCAAGCTTCGTTTGTCAAATTCTTTTCTACAGTGTCCAGATTGGGCAGGAACAACTCTGAGAGAATTCAACTCTCTTGATTCTGTGAGACATAACATACGTCAGTCCTTTGCTATTTTATGATAATGACGAAATGGTGCCTGGTTTGATTCAGTTATGGAGGTTTTAGCGTAGTCTCCACTTCTTTCCACAAGGATCAAGATATAAGATCCCATGATTCAACAATCTATATCATTGTAATCCCTTCCGACTTGTTATTCATCTCGTTACAGCTGAAATGCTTTGCATTATTTCTGTTGAAGACATCTGTTTGTATCTGTCTCTTTCCTTTTCACCAGGAATAGAGAATCATATTATGTATATGATTGCGAGGATACGTGCGAGGTCTGGTATCCGCTTTACAATCCACTCACCTTGCAATATCTTGTTTCTGCAAGTGTGGTGTACGCCGGATTATTAACTCACTGCCTACCATCACTGTACGTTTTACTAGTCTACCTCCGGGTAAACCTTTTACGTATCTTGGATTCGCTATAAGAGCTCATATTTGGTCACCTTTGGCTTCTTCATGTTGTTATCACCGAGCATATCATATAAGTCTCAAATCTCCAGTTGGTACATACAGCTCATGTCTGTTGGCGATGCAGAGGTTGGGCCTGATCTTGTCCTCTTCTCTGGCACTAACATATCTGAAATGTCCTTCCAGTGGTGCATATGGAGTGCCAATTTCTGACTTCTGAGATCTGACTACTGTAACTATTTCCACACGTTATTCAAGACCTGCTGTAATAAATAGAAAATGCCATAACTGTAGTGATATCCGTGTTCCAGGCCATCAGAAGTTCCAATGTACAATTCTGCTGAGCCAGTCTCCAGGCGGAACTAACACTTCTCGATTGTCGAGCCTCAACTACCACACCGAAACGCCGAGATGCTTCCCTCGAAAAAAGAAGTGCACCGGATCAACTGGCCGCTTCTAAATGAGAGGAGCAGCTTAGAAGTCGCAAAATGAGCAGGAGTGGCACAAGAAGCTCCAGGTGCGAACTCTGCCCAAGTTGACTGATCAAATATTGTACAGTACACGGAGTATGTAGACTTTGAAGTCCCTCAGGTCATGTATGACTCAACTTACAAAGACAAACAATATCTAAAACAAGAGCGACACTTGTCACAACTCTCAACACCGAGTCCCTCTGACAATAAGAAGTCGGTTGGAGCAACGACAATAGGCTGGAAAATCTGTTGAAGGTTGGATGTAAATTTAACAACATGATTTCATTTATTTATTTTTGGTTTTTTCCATTTTTTCAAATTTATAATTTATACCTTATGAACATGAATCTTGACATTATTCCTCATTCTTTTTCTTTTTTCTTTGTTTTAGTTGTTGTTGTTGAAACACATCGAACGCAGTTCAATTGCAAAAAAATGTAGACATCATTCCTTTCCACAGAAAAGAACTTAAAGCACCGAAGAAAGGTTTTTTTCGATAAAACCGGGTGTCACTCACAGGTGGAGTTAGCTGAGTAACTGCTGTGCACATGAGAAAGCAGAAAAAGGTGCCTCTCTGCCTTCCAGATCCAGGATATGTCAATATTTAGTTGAAAAAACAGCTATGGATATAAAGGACAATGATTTCCTACAGACTTTATTTGGTAAAGCAGCGATAACAGGGTTGGCCAACGCTGGCAAGTTACACCAGAACATGAAAGGCGCTGAAATAGTGTTCCGTCAGCGAACATATCAGCTTCAACGTAGCTTCTTCGACATGAATTCACCACGATTGTGAACAAGCTTCGAGACTTATCGAATCAAATCAGCCCAAGCAAAACCAATTTTTTTGAAGACAGTCGGATGTGAGCTCTGATAGACTGAAGACTCCTCAAGTTGCAGCGAGTCTAGTAAATTTACTGTCTATGTGCGGTGCTTTCAAGGAAACTTCGGGAGGCAAGCCATGATATCAATGCAATCAAAAGAACAATCCAACATAAAACTGAGGAGGCAAGGCAAGGGCAGAAGATCTGCACCGGTACAACCCAACCCAATCCATATCCAGTTGATCCGCACCTGATCCATCAAACCATGGATCCCGGGATTCCACACCGACATCTCATACTCCATCTCCCTTGTCCTTCCACAGTTTCGGAACTCCTACATGACTTCTGTCAATAGACATGCCTGCATGCATTGGCTGTTGCAGGTGACCATAATCCCCACCAGCTGGCTGGTGACGCGTTCATGAAACATCCAACCTTTCAACAGAGTAGCCAACTCTCACAATCAAGAGAAAAGATATAATCACAACGCAAGAGTAAGGAAACATTAGATTTTCACTAGTTCGCTTCAGCAACTCCATTTCCTAACTTGAAAAACTCTCAATGGTGTGTGAAGAGGAGATGTCGAACCAGATCGGTATAAGACGATTTCCTATCTACCAAAGCTTTTTAATTTCATGATGTGTAGGTGGTTCATGAGCTTACCCTGCGAAGAGAACTAACATCATGTCACAGTGTCTTGTCACTCCCATAGTTACAAAACATAACATCACATTACAGCTTTTCAATTCACTCCAGAGGAAGATTATCAGACAAATAGCCATCTTTTTAACACACAGAAATCTATCCAAAGTTTCTACCTCTTCTACTGCCTAGTTATTACTTCACAACTTTGTGATTTCCATCGCAAATAGTAAGCTCCAAAGGGACATGAACCACGATCTATCATGCCATGCTTCTCTGACTCACCAAAATCGACTCACCTGCTTGTGTCTTATCAGCACAGTAACTCACTTCAATGCCATTGGCAATTTTACCTTCGGAAGTTGGACCCCTTCTCTTCCATTCCCACGACAAGATGGAGACGAATCAAACGATTCCACTCGTCGCCCACCCACCTCTTACTCCCCCCCATCTGTCCACCTGGCAGCCGACGTGGCACCCCCCCATTTCCCCTTCCGGAGTCCACCTCGGCCCTCCCCACCCTCCCAGGTGGCAAACTTCACCTTCTCCTTCACTTCAACAAGCTCATGAATGCATGCATGCGTTTCCAATCTCTCACAAATCTGCCTCAGTCATCATAATTTCCATGTTCTCCCACATCGCATTGCATCCAACTCCATCACTGGCACCATTTTCCCATCACCTGACATCATATTCACTTTGGTAGACATGTCGTTTCATCTTTGAGCTCTAGCTGTTGGCTTGGTTTGAAGTTTTGGAGCATTGAAGTCCCTTGAAGGTGGTATCATAATCTGTAAGCTTGGTTTCACTGGTTATAAGTTTTGTACTCTTTTGTGAAGAATATGACTCTTTTGTGAAGAAAAACTGTTTTGGGGACGTTTGTTTGGAGTATTAGTCTTTGAGTTTTAGTAGTTGTGGTTGTGGTTTCGGTTTTGGAGTTTTGGAGTTTTGGAGTCACTTGAAGGTGGTATTAGAATCTCTAAGCTTGGTTTTACTGGATATGAGTTTTGTACTCTGTTGTGAAGAATATAGCTCTTTTGTGGAGGATTACTCTTTTTGGGAATGTTTGTTTTGAGTTTTAGTAGTTGTGTGTTTGAGAGGAGAGGTTTGGAGCATTGAAGGTAGGATTGGGATGTGAAGGTTTGGTTTCTTTCATCGTTGCTGCACATAGCATTGCACTGGAAGTATTGTGTATGTCGCTGGAAGTACTGCCTGGTTTTATTATATGTTAGATTGGTGGGCTTTGTGGAGAGTGAGTCAGTTTTTGGAGGATTGTTCTTTTAGCTGAAATAGTTGGGGTTGTTTTGGTTTTGAGATTTGGTGTGTTGGAGGTTTAGGTGGTGGAAGCTGCAATCTGGTGGTGGAACCACCAGTTTGCTATGCTTTTGTTGGAGAAGTAATTTGAGGGAGTTCTTTTGGAGGATTGATGTTAGAGGCGCTGAAGTAGTTGTGGGTATGGTTGTTGGGTTAGGTTGAGTTTTGGGTACAATGGAAGGGGAAGCGTTCGACCCATCGCCGCAGTCGTCCATGGAGCGGGAGGCGAAGCAGGCGGAGGATGTGACCATGAGCGGAGACGGGAGCGGAGACATATTCGCAAAGGAGGAGGTGGTGGAGCGAGGGATGGATCAACCCGTCGAGGGCGCGCAGACATGGAAAGACATGGTGCAATCCAAGGTGCAGCCGCTGCTGGAGCATCCTTATGTAGCGCAGAGCGCGGAGACCGTGCGGCAGACAATAGGGCAGGGAACGGCGAAGCTGCAGCCGATTGTGAACCACCCCTATGTGCAGAAGTCCACGGAGATGTTGAGCAAGAGTGCCGAGCAGGTTAGTTCAAGCGCTGCACAGGTGAAGCCGCTCGTCGGGAGTAAGCTGCAGCCGGTTGTCGGGAAGGCATCTGAAACCGTGCAACTCGGCAAGGACACGGCTAAGAAGATTTACAACAAGGAAGAAGGCTACGAGCCCGCCAAGGTCGCGCCCTACTTTGCTGGCAGCCTCGGAGTTTTGATCTTGTTTATCCTTCTCGCAGGTTAGTACTAAGTTTCTCAGAGAATATTCTGGAAGCCCTAATTCTTGCAATTATTTGTAACCTGTCGACTGCGGTACTAATGTAGAATCAAGTTTATTTAAGTGATTAATTACAGCCATTTCAACCAATGTTGTTTACTGAGTTATGCCATGTTTTGTGATGTCTTAACATTTGGATAGTTTTCTTTCATAACTTGAATGTTTAAGTAGTTTTCGCGGCTTTTAATTCAAATGGGAACGGGGCAGTTGAAGTAACTCTTGTGTATCTTCTACAGCCGCGTTTTACGTCATTTGGGATATGTTTATATCACAGTGGGGTTGGTTATCTTTGAGAGGTGGTTGACGTGTTTATTTTCTTTTCAGGGTGGAGCACAAGTGATGGGAGCTCCAAGTATAATGTGGATGTGTCGAAGATAGTAGCTGAGAAGATTAAGTTGCCGAATGGGCGACACATTGCGTATGTTGAACAAGGCGCTAGCAGAGAAGATGCTAAGCATAACATTTTATTTGCCCATGGTCTTTTGTCGTCTAGGCTTCTGGGTACGTTCTTGTAAAGCATTTCCCTGGCATTGTCTGCTGTTGCATGGTAAAAGATTCCGATTCAAATGTGTTGTAATGAAGGCAAATGATGTTTTTAGTTCTCTTCCTGTTTTGGACATTTTCTGGAGTGCCCATATTTGTGCTTATTTGTGCTCTGTGTGTGACCATATTGCAGGTCTCTCCGGTGTCAATGAGGATCTGCTGAAGAAGTATTCTGTCCGTTTCGTGTCCTATGATCGACCTGGGATTGGACAAAGCGATCCTCACTTGAAGAGAACGTTAAACTCGTCAGCGGAGGACATGGCCGATATTGCTGATTCATTGGGCATGGGCAACAAATTCTGGGTCATGGCCCACTCCGGCGGTGCGGCATATGCATGGGCTGCTCTCCATTATATTCCTAATCGACTGGCCGGTAATTCTCTTTTCCTCTGACTTCTCTTGCGTACCAATACTGTACAAAATAAGGCTTGTGCTTTCCATTCGTATCTTCTGATTGATTCCTCATGTTGTTGGTGCTATGAATCGCAGGAGTGGCGATGCTTGGACCTTTGATGAACCCTTACGCCAAGAATACCACGAAGGAAGAAAGCAAAGCGATGTGGGCTGGTATTGGTGGTTTGAAGTCGACCTTCCAGTTCGCGCGGAATTTGCCTTCTTTCGTTCCTGGAAAACTTAACAAGAGCGGGGTGAAGAAGGTCAACAAGTACATGAAGAACACGAAAAAACGTGTCAACTCCAAGGTGATCAAACGTTACTTCTTTCACCGTAGACCACAGAGTTTACTAGAGTCCCTTTCCTCCTTGATTATAATGGATCATGCGTTATAGTTTGAAATCAATCTCTCAATGGCAACTTGCTTGACTTTTATTGCAGGATCGAGCTCTGCTAGAGACGGACGCTTTTGGTGAGGCGTGGGAGCGAGCAACGAGGGAATCAGTGCGTTCAGGAGATCCCAAGCCACATGCACAGGACATCATCCTTCAAGCTCAGGATTGGGGCTTCCAATTATCTGACATTCGTCCCAAGCCGGCCAAGAAGAGTTTTTTCAAACGCATTTTCGGCATCTTCGGGGGCTCAGAGTTACCTGGCTTTTCTGGACCAATTCACATTTTTCATGTGAGTATGCCCCCATCTCTTCAGTGTCAACTTTACGGTGCAGTATTCGTGAATTGTTAGTTGATGTCATAGATATGGCTTTAAAAATTCCTGGTATCCTACTTGCTGCAGAGTGAAACTCCAGTAGAGTACTGCCAGTCGTGTTTTGTTCTCCTGATCTGACTTGTTTGATGGTCATGGCTAGATATACCTATAATTAAAATGGATCCAATTTTGATTTAAGATCTCATCATTATTTGTTTACAGGGAACTGAGGACAAAATGGTGCCCTTGGTCATGAGCGAATACGTGAAACGAATTCTGCCACAAGTAGAGCTCCACAAACTGGAGGGGGAGGGACATTATTCCTGGTTTTTCAATTGTGATCGTTGTCAACGTGAGTTGTTTAAAACCCTTTTTGGCGAAGTAGCAGGACTAGAAGAGTTGGACAACCCAGTTGTACCAGATGAAACCACTACAGAAGCGGAGCCGCAGAAAGTTGAAGAGATTGTCGAAGCAAAAGTTGAGGAGCCGGTGAAACACCATGAACATGTTAAACCTGAGGGCTACTTTGCACAAGGACCTGCGAAGCCTGAAGAGGGCCCTCTGAATGACCTGGCAATCGCTCAGAAAGAAGCCGAGAAGATAGCTTTGTTCAAAGAAGCTGGTCAGATACCTCCAATAGAATCCTCAATAGGTATTAGTCCGGAACAGTATGATGAGCTACAGCGTATTAACGATGCTAAGCATGAGGAGATAGAACATGAGATCGAGAAAAAGAATGAGGCAAAGAACGATGAGTTGTAAGGTGTATATATCCACTGAGAGGGATGTGACGACAAATGAGCGGGGTTGGGTTAGTGCAGGTAGATTGTTCGAAGGTGAGACTGCATTTGTGGCAGATTTCTCACTGAGAATCATGTACAGATTAGAAAAGTTTCGGAGGCTTATACGTTGGAAGGAACTAGTATTGGTAGTCACCTTACCCTCTAATGTTAAACGAAAATATTGTTCTCCAGTAGAGATCGGCATATGTTACTAAGTTCTGCTAGAAACTAATAAAAAAACTACAGAATTCTGCAACTTCAGGCTACTGGGAAAACCATTCCATTTTCTCACCTCTTCTGGATGAAGAAGACTCACGCCTTCAGAGTGAGAATTTTACTGGCGTCTTCTCTGGGCCCCTTGAGAACAAGAATTTATGGTTATATGAAATTACTCAAGTGACATGTCCTTGGTTCTGAAAGGGCAAATATGTTAATAGAAGAACTTTGACGAGTTCATTCTAGAGTAATTCTCTGACAGTGATGGGATGAGACATATGTCACTGCAACTGTGAGGTGGATTTTTGTGCATTTTGCCTACTTGCTGATAGAAATTGCTCTCTACTTTGGATATTGATTCGCGTTTGAGTGTGGTGAAGGGTCATGAAAAACAGTCACGAGTCTGGCAGTGGTGTCTTGATTGGGTCATGAACGGATTCATTATGCTTTGAATGGGAGTTATTGAAGATTGTTTTTATGGCAAGAGGATTATAAAATATGTCTTTCCCACATCAAAGATATTCTCATTTCCTTTGGTTAATAATTTGACTTCCCTTGGTGATAAACATTACCTTCCTCTTAAACCGGTAGACTCCGCATTGTTTATCATCCTCCTCTTAAACCGGTAGACTCCGCACTCAATGACGAGGTTACCTCAGTGAAACGGACTTGACTACTCTGATTTGAAGAGAGCACATAGCACTGAGAGAGGTGGAATACTCTCCATCCTTTTTACTATCTCCTCTCATCGTATGCAAGTCAAATCACTTTTGACGGAAAATCTTCACATTCTATAGGCCATAGACCCCAAGTTTCTACTAAAAACCGGAGTACAAGTATAAAAAGCGGGGACACACTCTGCACCATTTGTAATCCTAATCCAGTGAGGGCTCTCCACATCTCTTGGAGCTCTCTTCCAATCACAATAGTAGTCAAATTCTTTTGATTTCTCAATACAATAACTACAAGGTAACCTCGGTAGTGAGTGCGGATAGGCTTCGAGCTTCCGATTTGATGGCAAGGGGTCCAACTAGCAAGCGGCCTCAAGTGTCTTCAAACTAATTTAGTATTTGCAAGTCTAAAATATATTCAAAATTTCTAAAATAAGATTATAAATAATCTAAATTAAGACAAAATGTTGGAAAGAGAGGATGACTATCATTAAGAAAATTGTAAATTTTATTGCTAGGGATTTAAATGCATTCTGCTATAACATTAATATTTATCAAGAGAATTTGGAGAATCTACTTTGTGTGGTTGTTCCAGAAGATTCAATCTTAGATGTGTAGGAAATTTAGTCCACATTTGAGTTTATCAGTCTTGCTTGTGAACTACAAGTCCTATTCCATTGTAGAAAAATCAATCAATATATATACATATACAAATAAGAGGCCGGACAAGAAACTCCTCCTTCGGAAAAGCCCAAGTCCAAAAAGTGCTGCCATGTAGGCGGCCATGTCATTTTATCATCCATGAGAAAACTTCACTACCATTGTTGTTTTCACCTAGTGTAAACACCTTCCGGTGAAGAGATGCGTTTTCGGCCATTCACATTTCACAAATGCCCTTTTTTTCATGACCCGTGGACTTCTCCATCGTAGTCCAAACCTTCACTACAGTAAGGTAGAAGCACCCATAACCACCAAAATAAGGGTTTTCGCTTATTTGTGGAAGTTCTATTTTTAGGAAGTAATTTTCTTAGATTGGAAGATAGTTTTTTTACATAACGCGTATATTTCCATAATTTAAGTTCGCATAGATTAATAGATACAAATTTTCAAAGTGAAAAGTAGTACTTTTCCTATAACCCACCTGTAGGTTTCACTAAAAACCACTCCACTCAATATGTTAAACCACCACACAATTTATTCCAAATTCTACAAATTTATTCCAAACCCTGCCTTGCCATTGCTTTGCTTGTTTCATGGGTGCTACAGGGGAATGGTGGTGATGGGACCTAACAAATGGTGGTGCAAGGAGAGTCTACAATTTGGCCAAGTGTCATGTGGTGGTAATGGGTACGTCAACCTTAGCGCTAAACATCTCTCCACCATTCTTCAACTAGGAGTATATCTGAGTAATTCCTTAACAGAATTGAGCGAGTGGAAGCCCGCTTCTTGTAGCATGTTTGTATTTGTACGGTAGCCATTTTCTTGGGAATGTAGTGTTGCACCTCTGATATATATTGAAAATTGAAAATGAGCACGGGGACTCTGATCTATCGGTAGACTGCAGATCAGTGCTGGATCGGGAATATTGGTACGACTCAAAAGTCTGATTCATGTTCGGAATAGTCTCTGCATAAAAGCCTTCAGCTGATCTGGAGGAATACGCTAGTCTCGAGTAGATTCGTCTGATTACAGTGGTCCAGATTATCAACGTTCAACTCAGAATTCAATTAAAATCCAAATTCCATGTAGGACGAGGCAATCAATCAAAGACAAAAGACTCCGAGCTAGCATTCACCAGTGCAAAATATGTTAAAACAGAGTTTGGACTTTTCAGCGAATGTTCCCACCATATATGAATCGTTGTTCAAACGATAACAAAGCTCTGCGCAAAGTGAAGCAGAGCTGTTGGCTTCCCTACAATGCTTCAACAGCTGAAGTCTGAAGCTCTCCGTAACCGACCGGGAAAGTACTGTCATGAATCATCTATGACTGTACTATTTGAACAGATAAACCCACACCTACAAGAATACTAGAGTCGGTCATGATTTCTGATATGACCAAAACTTGTCCCGAGAGGATCACACGCACTTTAGAAAGTAAAAGAAACCTGTCAGCATGTGCAAAATTGCGCTAATGCAGGGAAGTTAGGCAGTTGGCTCTTGAGTCCCAACGGGATATTTTACAGACAATATCAATAGCTGAAGTGTGGAAAACCGAATCGTTTTCTGGCTGGTGGCTTGTCGTCAACTTCATGCTAGTGGCAGTTCCTTTCGTTGAGGCCTTCTGAATCTCAAGCCTCACCGTATCTGTACTTGCGATCAGCCTTCTGTCTCCGAGAAGCTTTCAGTGCGCAGCACCCACAGGAGTAGATGAATATCATAAACACCAGCACAATTATGTTGACAACCGCAACCCTCCGCCAGTTGGATTTCACATTCTGCAACATACCAGCTCGACATGAATTGCAGTCGAAACACAGCTGAGTTTGGGTATTGCTCCAAGCTCGGCAGTCCGTGTTGGCGCTCCCAGGAGTCCCTACCCAGGTTGTAGCATTGTCAAAAGTAAACTGGCATTCTGTGGGTGGCTTGCAGCATCCAGACTGAAAAAAACAAGCGATGTACCCAAAAGTTTTCGTCAGTGGTATCCTGCTCAAACGAGTGATCAAGTTTCCTGGCTACGTCTCACAGCATACGACACAATTTTCACAACCCACTCACATTCTGCTAAATATGTTTCGAAGTTCACAAGGCATACTTCGAGGAAATCTGAAACATATAATTGCTCCTTCATCAATTCAAGCATTAAAAGGATTGGTCTAGAGATAACTCCCAGTGATCTCGGTAGATGCAGTGTACTGCAGGACAATTCTGGGAGTTTAAACGGACATGATAACGATTATCGTTTCTGATTTGCAAATACTAAATACTACTATGGTACATGGACTCTGCGAGCGTCACCTCTTCCATGTATAAACTAGACATTTACCTGTACTTGGATTCATGTCCGTTACATGACGAGGAGGGAAGAATTACTGGGAATGTAGAGGAGCAGGGAAACAAACCTCGAGAGGAGTAAGGGGCGCTTTGTTGAAAGTAGCAGCTGAAGTATACTTCTTGAGGTCGCTGCATACATTGGCATCGGCCAGGCAGCTCTTTATCTTAGTCCAGTACTTGGGATTATCCACCCGCTTCTGCAACCAGTTAGAGTAATCCCCCAGCCTGTACTCCTTGAAGCCTTTCCCCGAAACAGCATTCCCGGCCCCGGAATTCGTGACAACGAACGCAAATATCGTGAACACGAAGAGCAGCAAGATGAGCAGGAACATGATGAACAAGTACGAGTACATGAGAATCCTGTTCCCGCACCAGGACCCAAACAAGCCCGCCGCCGACACCACCAGTATGAAAACTCCCAGTACAATGATCGGCGTTTGCAGAAACCGCACACACTCTGAATCACCCTTCTTCGCCAACCACACCCCGAAGGCAATAACCGGCAACGCCAGCACCAGGGTCAGAAAGTTCAGCACCCCCGTCACCACATTACTACACGCCATCCTCGAAAAACTCACCCACCACCCAAAAACCCTCCCAAAACCCTCCCCAACTCCAACTCCAACTCCGAAGCTCCTCTACCAAGCTCCACCCCACCAAACCCTTCCAAATACTCTTCAAAACGCCATCCTCTCCCAAAACCCAATCCCAATTCCTCCTCAAAACCACCCCCGCATTACGAGCTCCCACCGAAACACTCTGCAAAAAACGGCCAAAACCAAACCTTAGACCCAAATCCTCCACAGCTCAAATTCTTCACCAAATCACCCCACATAAACTCCTTCCAAAAGATGCTTTAACCAACACACTCACACCAAAAAACATGATCAGTTCCGACACCCACATTGCCACATGCAAAAACTCCAGAAAAAATACTCCCCAACAAACTTAACCCACCCGGACCCAACTTAACCCACCTTAACCCTTCGACACAGAACCAAACCTCGCCACAAAAATTCCTTCACATAGATCTTCACGATGGCATTGTCCTCACAAACAGAACGTTCTCTTCTCAACAACCCCACCAACACACCGAACAACGCTGCAAATGGAGATCGACTCACCCTTATGGACACTGATCTCCACCAAAACTTGAATTCTAGCCCAAACTTCGCAACCGAAAACTCCTTTGGATGATGTTCAAGATGCTATTCTCTTGACGAACGCGCAGTTGGGTTATCCACGGATCGGCCGCCGCGTAGATCGCAACGACATGCTCCTCCAAGAATGTGATGATCAGAACCCAACTGTGGGTTGCTTCGCCGTTGCCTAACTTGCAGAAACCTTAACCAAATCCGGAGATTCGTGTCCCAGAATGTGAGCTGAGATCGTGTCCCTCACCTGCACGATTCTCGCACTCTATCTGCCGAAGACGTGCTCGTTTCCATCGTTTTGATCGGCTCCTCGGCCGATGATTTCGCCCCAGTTGCTCATTCGGAGGCTGGGGTTCTAATCCCGTCACCACACGCCCACAACCGTCACAGACGCCATCATGGTCGAATTTGTAGATTCTAGAAAATCCGATGTGCTTATCTGGTACATAACGTTGCTATTATGTTCGACATTTATTGAGACTTTATTTTGTCTGACGTGTTTTCGAACGTTGCCAGGAGCTGTTGATTGCGTCTATGAATGGTTATCCTAAACCGTCACTAATTCCAGGTTGAAGACGTATCTAAGTAAGATGTACATTTATGTTTTTAGTATCTATGAATAAGTGGATATTGTGTTGGTTTTTGGGTATAGTGACGGGTTTACGTGTGTGTTGGTTTCCGTTTGATATTAGTGCGGCGGATGCCAAGAAGGTCGCCGTTGCACGTGCAACTGAAATGAGTGCACGTGAGCCGTGGATAGGGAGTGGTCGAGTGATCTGGGCCGTGGAGGGGGAGGGCGTGGCCGTTGGAGTGGGAACGAGGATTCAAATAGGAGAGGGATCGGACGGTCGTATAGTGGGGATGGAGATGATCGGACGGGTGGGGAGCTTGGGCGGCTATTAAAGGCAACGGTCGATTATTGAATTGAATCGGGGGTTGGTGAGTGTCGATTGAGGGCATTAAGGTTAGGTAGCCTATCACTACCACAACATCTAGAACCACTAACTTCTACACCTTTCTTTCATTTCAGAAAAGAAATGTAGTTAATCGGTACATCGCTTATGCATCAATCACCCAAAAGATAAGTCGTGTACCGAAGACCTACATTTCCATCCTGAAATGAAAGAATAGTGTAGAAGTTGGCGGTTTTAGGTGTTGTGGTGGTGATAGGTTATCCAACCTTTGTGATTAAATCGGTTTTGATTTTTTTCAGGGGCTAAAATTTGTTAGCACTGTCAAGGCCTTTACATCATTCCGGAGCTGTGGAGCAATTTCTGTTATTGTGCTTTATTTTTTTTTAGGACTCAAATGACGAGGTTCTCTTTTTTATTTATTTTTATTTTTAAGCGAATGATGTCTTTATTCCACAGCCAAACGAGGAGGCTTCACTGTCAGAGTCATTGGAGTCCTAAGGTAGAAGGCTCGAGAACAGTTTGGGCATTAAGAACCGCCCACTAGATGGGTGTGAAATGGACATGAGTTGGTTCTGAAATTGACTAGTAGAGTTAGTGAATGAACCAAGGAAAAAAGGAAATGAGTGAATCAATCTCTTCGTTTTCCCCATTTTTATTTAGAATTACAAGTGAACGGGTTATGAAAGACCTATGAGCTCAAATAGCACCCTCTAGGCTTACGTCTTAAAAAAAAAAAATCTAATTCAGGGAGATTCAGAAATTTTCAATTAAAATTGCCACTCAAGTGTTCTAAAATTATCTTCCAACCAAAAATATAATCTAAAATTTTCCATTGATAGATTTCTTCACAAAGGGCAAAAGCTACTTAGATGGTCCATTTCCAAGCCTTCGACCTTAACAATTAAGAGTTCAAGCGACCACATTCTGGTCACTGGTATCCCAGATGCAAATAACATAAAATTTGCAAAGATTTGGATTTTTTATTTTGATATTATGAGTTAGAGAATTCAACAACATACATCTTCTAGAAAGATAAATTTTTATTTGGAGTTGTGTAATTATCCAAATACCTATGAATGAATACAACAATACTGTAAATATGTGAGAATGCAAAAAATACTTACAAATACAATGGTGTAAACTACGTGGTATTTCTTGTGTTTTAGAAGTTTGTTATCTTATTTTATAGAATTTCTTCAATTGTGTTCTCTTGTTCGTATTTGATAAGTTTATGTATTCCAAATTTGATCAAAGTACCATCTTTTTCTATTTTTGAACATGTCTATTGTTGTCCTAAAGCGTACATCAATTAGTCACTCTTATAAAATTCACAATAACTATATGTAGTTTTGTTCTTAACATGGAAGATTGTAAGTGGCCACATGTTGACATAGATCATTGTTGAAGCTAGTGGCTTGCATTTTTGAAAATTTAACCCATAGTATTTGTTTAACTTTGAAGCCACAAACCCTCCAAAATCTCATTTTGAATTTGTATTATACTATTTAAAGACATTCTATAATCTTCCAACCTCACAATCCAATCTTACCAAGGTTGTTAGTCACTTGTTTGACTAAGATATGGTTAAATTTGATGGTTAATTATTATAAATAGTATCACAAATTTCAAAACAGAGTTTTAAGTATCACCCAAAAATTGCAGTTTATCCAGAACCACTCTCTTGTAAAGGATTAAGTTCTGATCATGTATCTTGTAAATCAGTGCCTTCAGTGTCCAGACATATTGTCCATTGTACTCGCTTGCATCCTTTTCCATAGTACATTATGTTGCTTAGCAGACTTGTTGCTATCACTTCGCAAAGCCAGCTACGTATCCCACTGGAACATAATTGAAGTATTTCTACAGCAGAATGTGATGTCGATAAAAGTGTATTGAAAGGGTTAAAAATTTATTGGATGGGACATTCCTCTAACTCGCAACAATTGCAAGAGTGGTTGTAAGCTATACTGAAGCTTACCACTATACATCAGTGTTTGAAGGATGATACAGCATGTTTCGGAGCGTACTAGACATACACCGTAATTGCTAGGCTTTCACTGTTTCATATCACTAAGCCATGAACAAGTTTCAGTGGTTGACGGTATTCAAAATCGACAAAGACACTTTCAAAACCCAACATTTAAAAGTTCTCTCGTGCAAATAATTTGAGACCCTAAAAGATGGGGAAGCTACTAAACTAATTGTACTACTTCAATAGTGATTGACAATCATCACCATGTTGCACTTACATTTGAGAACTCGCTTCAAGTAGTCTGCTATTGGAGCAGACACCCACAAAAGATCGTCCAACATTTGCGCCTCCACGTTCAAAGTCAGGGATCACGAGAACCTTTCACTCGCACTCCGCATTCCAAACCACTCTGCTCTTCCCGTCCGCTGGTTGTGTACAGGTCTTGAAGAATTTAGATTGCCTCTCTGTTCTACAACGTGATCAACTGACAACAGTCCACCTTGTGGACTCGTTGCAAAATTGACCGTCCACTCTCAGCATCTTGCACGAGGCGTAGAGACCCACAATCATTTGCTTCCACCACTCGCATTTCCGTCAAATCTCCGCGCACGGAAAGAAATTGATTGCCGTCGTCGTATCTGTACCAAGAAGGATCCCAACGCTTTCTGTCCAAAACAATTAGACATGATCCTGAAAGATTGATGACGGAAGTGCATCCCCAAATGCGAAGGCCTTGCAACACTCTGAGCACACCCAAACCCTCCAGGCTGCCACAATCCAATATTTGTAACCACATCAGCCCACTCAGCTGCCTGAGGGACTCCGGGAGTGGCTGCAACTCACCGCACCCCTCAATCCTCAACGTCTCAAGCCTCGACAAGTGGCCGATGGACTCCGGGAGCTTGGTGAGAGATCTGCACTGCGCAATCCATAGCTCTTCCAAACTCGTGAGGGCACCCAAACAATCAGGCAGAGTCTCCAGACTGCTGCATCTTGTCAGGCCCAGTTTCGTGAGCAGTTTGAGTTGTCCGATGCTGTTGGGGAGCTCCCGCAAGTTCTGACAACGCCTTAAACAGAGCCAGTCCAGATTCGTGAGAAGTCCGATGGTGTATGGGAGCTTGCTCATGGCCGGGCAGTCACGAAAGGAAAAGTAGGAAAGGTGGTGGAGATGGGCAAGTGAACTGTTTCTATCGAGCCATGTGATTCCCTCGTCACTGCACTTCCTTACTAAGAGATCCTTGAGCCCGTGTTGTTGTCCAACAGCGACTGCGTGCCATTCAGTCTCAAGGTCTGTACTAAACCTCGTAAGGCCCGTCATGAGCCCCATTGTCTCTGGCACCTTGGACATGGATGTGCACGTGTCAATGAAAAGATGTTGCAACCGAGGCAAGGTAGGGATGGAATCTGGCAATGATTCTAGGCTTTCACACTCTTGTACACGGAGTTTTTCCAGCTGTGTGAGTTGTCCAATTGTACTTGGCAGCTTCTGCAGATTCCTACATCCCTTAAAGTCTAATAGCTGGAGTCGAGATAATAGCCCTATGGAATCGGGGAGAGTAATGATTGACGTGCAATTCCACATATTAAGATTGAGCAAGTTTGGGCAACCCTGGAAAGCATAACAAGTATGGTTTATCAAAATTCAATCCCAAAATGTCTAAGCAAGCATCCAAAAAATGGATTGCGGTGGTAGAATCCAATTTGAACTTCAATTGTGAATATTTAAATTATAAAAAGTCAACAAAGAATATATATTATAAAATAAATTAGTGTATTTAACATACCTCTCAAAATTTCATTTATATTGAATCTAATACCTTAATTATGATTTCTGAATGAATTAATGCTTTATAAGATTTATTGTATTCATAATATTCCAAGTCTATTGTTGTTCTTGATAAAACTTTGTTAAAATTTTTGTATTACACTTTATGTCAAACGTTGCAAAATTCAAGACATCAAACAATACTAAATTTACCAATTTATTTAGGTACTTCTTATTATTACAATCCTTATAACCAAAAGCACATGCAACTTTAACGATTTGGAAACAAAAGTATAAATAGCACAACATACCTCTAGAGCAAGATTCGATTCTGTCTATAAACTAGCTGCCTTGGTACTATGAGAAAAGTCCAAGGATATCAAGTTGGTAAGATTCAATATTGGAGGCCGTTGAATCATTGGCATATGCCTCCACCGCAAGCATCGTAGTTTCTTGGAGATAATTGTTGGGTCACCAGTAAGAAAACAACCATCCAATATAAGGAAATGTAGATTGGTCAACTTTGTGAAGTATTCAAACCCCAATTCATGCTCTCCTCCATTTGCAAAATTGAGTGCCCTCACTTTCTTTGGCCCCTAATATATCACATCAATATCAACACATTAATAAAGAAACTTGAATTAAATGATTCAAAAGCAAAAAGGTAAAAACTCTACCTAAATCACATAATAGATTACAAGATGTTATGCTTTAATCATGAATCTCATTCCATGAATCAAGATCTATATCTAAGTTTTACTTCACTTTTACAAAATGTTGTCATTTCCAATTCAAATAGTATCTTTATACGTACCACTTATCAATTCTACATAATATAAAACTTACTTGATTGATGTCTTCCACTCCACATGTGCCTCCCTCCACCCATATATGACTTCCATCATCAATTCCTACATTCCTTCCCAATTCTTGTAGTAGGCCATGCATACTTAAAACACCTCCTTGTTCTTTTCCTTTGGTCAAATCAATGACAATCAATGACTTGTCAATCAACTTCCCCAAAGATGTATGAAGTGTCTTATAACCACAACATGAAGATTCTTTGCAACTTTTCCAAATCTCCATGGCCTCGTCTTTCCACCATCCACAAAATATGCATGCTATATCCAAAAACATCTTCTTTTCATGTTTTGATAAGCAATTGTAGCTCCATCTCAAGACATTCATGACATTGGCATCCTCTTTCAATGCATCTACTGCCTCGAGCCATATGCCTTTCAAATCTTCATCCGATTTCTTGTCACTCAAACTTGAACCAGCCACCTTCAATGCTAGTGGCAAACCCCCACAAGCTTTGCTTACATCATTGGCTAAATTCTTGAACTTTGGAGGAACTTTGCCATTCCCAAATGCATGCAAGTTGAACAGCTCTTGAGAATCATCACTCCCCAATGGTCTCACTTCATGAAGGAAATAGTTGCATTGTCCACCAATTTCATTCAATATGTGTCGATCACGAGATGTGACAATAATGCAACTCCCAGGAGCAAGAAGGCTCATGTCAAGAATAACTTGATCAAACTCACTCTTTCTGCACAAATCATCCAAAACAACCAATATTGGCCCTTGACATGATATCTTATTAAACCAATGTGTATAGCTCCCTTGATTCTTGTGTGGTACATGGAAAATATCCTTGAGTAGTTGTTTTTGCAACCTCTTCAACAAACTTAACCCAACCTCCTCCATGTTTGAAAGCGGATTGTGATCCACTTGCAAGAAACTCATAGC
Organism: Ceratodon purpureus; assembly: GCA_014871385.1. Classification (NCBI taxonomy): domain Eukaryota; kingdom Viridiplantae; phylum Streptophyta; class Bryopsida; order Pseudoditrichales; family Ditrichaceae; genus Ceratodon; species Ceratodon purpureus. The sequence goes on along the minus strand of CM026432.1, from coordinate 9,735,482 downwards.
TTGAAACTTCTTGCAGCCAACAAAATGGTTGTAAATTGCTTTAGCAAGAGTGGTTTTCCCAATTCCACCCATACCAACGAGGCCCAAGAATCTTGTAGGACCAGACATAAGCTCCTTGATCGTCGTGATGCATGCATTCATCTGTTCTTCTACTCCCACCACGTGGTGCTCAATTGGCACTGCCTCAACTCTACATGTGAAGCTCAATACAACATCAACCACTTCTTGTTTTAGTTTTGCTTCATTCCTACAATAAACAACAAGTGAGTCACCTTCCAACAATTTCATATATTGTAGTCCTTCAAGTATATATCTTCTTTCCAAACTAGAAAAATGTTACAACAAAATGAGAAGTGCCTAGATAGAACCCTTAACCAAAAGAAAGCAACATAGGTCGTTAACAACTTCCTTCTATCATAAAAGCTTCCCTCCCTTTCTTTACTCTTCACATACATGCTGCAAACACATGTCTAGTAACAAGAGAGCCCTGGCTTTACATTGTCCTCTTACCAAATAAAACCTTCAACACTTTCTACCCTAACTTGCTCAAGAAAGCATAACACAACTAAACTTGGATAGCTTTGTTTTGCATTAACTAGGATAGAATTTACCCCTTGTAATCAGAGAGACGAAAGCAAATCGCGGTGATTTCCGTCAACTTGAGAAGCGCATCCCTCCACTCCTCCACTTGCTCTGGTGTTCTCTTCAACTTATGTTTCTCAAATGCTTTTGCAAATGGGCCATTCTCCAACCACCGCAAGTCCACAGGCTTCACATCGTAGAATACAGGAATCACAGGTTTTCCGCTCCTCATCATGGCCACCAGTTCAGTCAGGCAATACTTCGACTCTGCATATCCTTTCGAAACAACTGCAACATGGATCTTCGCCACTTCCAAAGCGTCATATATGGAACTGAAAGCAGGATGCCCCTTCCTCAAAGATGCCTTGTCCAGAAACGGATTCAACCCCACAGTCCGAAGTGCTTCGTCCAAGTGGGATATGAAGCCAGCTTTCACATCAGGCCCACGATGGTTCAGGAACACGTCGTAATCCACGTCCATGGCTGCAAATGAAGGAGAGCATTGGCCTCGGTGACGTTTGAGAGACTGATCGTGCATGGCAGCACTAGTTTCAGGTCACGACCATCTATTGACCGGGTGAAAGATGGTCACACGAAGAGCCACTTTGGTCGCACAATTGCACTACCAATGCTTGCTTAATGTGTTGTAAACATTCCTCACAAAACAGACGAGATTCACTTCCCCTGAACTCTTTGAACATCACGAACTTAGAATCAGCACCACCTTCACCTCGTAAGTCGACATAAATCGTGTGATGTTAGTAGACGTCCTGAACCTGCGGGCCAATTGCTCAATTTGCCGGTGGCCATTCTTCCCACAGCGCTTTAGAGATATGATCGATAAACTTTTTATTGCGATCAAGTTAGAGCAATTCATATCATGCTAGGTGATACCCCTCCCAGAATAAAATATAGTCTTGAGCGAAGTCAATCAGTTGATGAGGAGATAGTGGGCTAGGCTGTAAACTTGTCTCCGAGATCTGGGATCCAACAATTCCACATGATTAGCATGAGTGGCTAAAATTTGTTGCTCTCAACTTATCAGTGTGTCACTGAAATCCACAGAAAATGCACCTCCGGTCTACATCCAAGCACTCCCCCTTTTAACCTGTTTCGAGGGTTCCTTGGACGAAAGCTCACCGCAGTCAAGACCGAATACATTCAAAAGAAATACGTGGCATTGTACTTACATCATTTCAGAAACCTTTACGGTCTGAATCTAGGAAAACACCCACCAATCAATTTTGCAACAAATCCCAAATTAGCGGTCCGATGGAGAAAATCCGTCTTGTTAGCGCTGTAACTTAAAATGCAAACTGGGAGCAAGAGGTTGTAGCGAGGTTCTCCACGCTTAGTCTGCAGAACTTCCTCAATCCCTCGAGAATTATGGGTTTGCAGAAATCGTGAGTCGAGTGGAAAACCACCGACAGAGAGCGCCAAACCACCGACAGAGGTGGAAGTGGTCGAGAGGGAGACAGGACTACCGGGCCCTGGCAATCACCTAAAAGCAAGACCAGAAGATGACCACCAGAAGCATCGGCTAACATCAAGCCACCAACCCAAATCCTCCGCAACACACAAACAAAAGAAAGATTTCCAACTTAGAGTGAGACAGATCAAACAATGAAAACTTCAAGTCGACTAGCTCTCAAAGCTTATAATGAGTTTACGGCGATCGGCAAAGAAGGAAAACCACTCACCTCAAACACCAATCTGATGCACCGCTGCTATTGGGCTGCACACATCTCCTGGAAGGGTTCACAGGCCGTCGGAAACAGGTGAAACCCTCGCTCTCTTAACACGGTGAAGGCCGACTAAGTGAGTGGTGTCACTGTGCTGTTGTCGGGGAAGTGGAATTAAGTTATATATTGCTCCGCCAGACTGAGTCCAGGTCCGCTTGGCAGCAGCAAGTTGCAGGAATCGTAGGAGCTTCTCGAGAAGCGATGAACGATGGAGGGAATAGATGCACACAATCCCAGGCAGACTCCTGATGATTGTGTGTTCTCCAAGTCAGTTGGGGATGAATGATGTATGATTTGAACATCACCGTAACCGACTGGGGGCTCAAGAACGTCGACGTGGCTTTTTTTGACTCGCTGAGAGCAGCAAGGATACCAGCGGTAACCTGCTGCTCCGCGGAATTTCCGGAGCCACAATCATGCTTTACATTTCACTTTTGAATGAAAAGCTACGCAATAAAGAGATGAAAAGAGAAAAAACATCCATCATATTCGTCAAATTAACAAACAATTCGACGACAATTGACTCCAAACAGTCATCCAAATGCAAGAATTCGAATGCTCAGAATCACCCCATACCATTATTCTCAATCTACTGTCCAAGTGCGATACATAACATTATATCTAAAACATGCACAAACCAACACATAAAAAATCCCACAACACCACCTGAATCAATCTCAACACATAAGAAAAACAAACACATAAGATTGAAACCATCCAAGTTAGTACACAAAACAAGCACCAATTTATCAAAGCAGCAACAAGCAAAACACACAAATCAAACCAAAAAGAAACAATGAACAGAATACACACAATAAACAGAATAAACAATAGATATAATCGGTAAACTTGTTACGTTTTATTTTTGGAAAGTATAATAAGATCTACCGTGACTTGCAGTAAAACCTCCTCATGCAATTATTCTGTTTTTTCTACAATGAGGAGGAAAGCACAGTCAGGAATCAACTTTGATTGTTTGCATTCAATAGGCCTCTAATAAACTTCTCATAGTCTACTTCCATGCCATTGTTTATCTGAAAGAAATGAGTGACACCACTAAACGGAGCTGGAACACTACTAAACGCACGCTGCTCCATTGACACCGCAGGCTGCTCCGGAGAAACTGGGGGCTCCACTGATGAAACTGGAACAGCTCCACCTCCAGAAGTAAACGACCGCACCACCGCATCCAAATCTTGCGACTCCTTCTTCTCTTCCCTACGGTTACTTTGACCTGTGTTCCTGTTAACAAGTTGCCCACGCTCAAACAATTCTAAGTCAAAGTCTGTTAACAATTTATCTAACTCTGAATCATATGCGTACTCGCTAGATAGATCAGAGCTAGAAACATTTTGAGAATCTGACGAATGTTCTCTAGAAGCACCCAGCCTATCAGAACCAGTAGGCATAAACTCCACATCTCTCAAAATGTGAGATGGAGTTTTAGCAAACTGAGGTGGAACTTTCTTCGGTACAGCTTTATAGATAGGCCTCACCATTCTTTGAGGGCCTACAGAACTTTGAACAGGCCTCATTTGCTCATTTGCACAAGCCTTTCCTGGACAGTGGATTTCACAAGCCGATACACAACGAGGTGCATGTGTATAGTCACATTGGGACTCAGATTGACCAAGACTATCACTGTGACAATATGCTCGACCAGGACTATGACTCGGCACAAAAGGCCTAGTAGGAGTATGAGCATACGGCCTTGGCATATTAGAATATGGCCTCCGAATATTGGAGTATGGCCTCGGATGATGAGAGATTGGCCTCGGAGTCTGAGAAAATACTCTCGGATTTTGTGAAAATGGCCTGGGCGTTTGGACGTTTGGTCTCGGAGATCCAGTGTACGGTCTGGGAATTCCAGAATCCGGTCTGGAAGCTCCAGTATACGGTCTGAGAGACCCAGTATACGAATCAGAGTTAGAAAACGATCCACTTGCAGAATCAAGTGAAGGACAAATAGAATTTCGAAATGAAAAACCAGTTCCAACACTTCAAATCTCAAGATTAGAACCTGGACTCGGTGCACTCAAGTACTGATTGAAACCACAATCAGATGGAGGTATATTGACATTTGAAGCTAAAGGCTTCATAAAAGGAAAAACAGAATTTGAGCCACAAACATATGGCCTCCAAAAATCGAAATCATCAACTTCAGAAATTGACGACGGACAATCAGGTTGATAAGCAACAAGAGCAAGCTTATCAACAAAAGACACTCCCTGCGATACTGGAGCTCCCTCCAACAACAGCTGAGAGTGTTCTGAAAACACTTGCTCTTTCAGCTGACTGTAACCTCCATCGGCCTTTTCAGCTGGCGGCGCTATTGCTTTCATAGCAGCTTCCCGCTTTAATAACAGAGTATCATCATATCTAAATAAACACAATACAAAGCATCAATAAAATAAACAATCAGATAATCAATAGAGACAAACACATAATCAACATAGATAATCAGTTAAGGCTTTGATGCAACTTGCATAAACAACAACTCATTATACTCCAAAACAATCCCTAAGCATGCTGCATGATCTAACAGTTAAGAGCAACAACAATCCAATATTCAACAACTGCTCACAATGGATTTACTGATTAGTAAAATATAAACTAAAGCAAATTGAAAATTGAAAAAAACGAAAATAAAAATTAAAAAATTAAAAACGACTTACCTATCAAGAGAAGCAGCGCTTCTGTGACTTGTGATTTGACACATCACGTCACGAGGAGTATCCTTCATGGCCATTCTGGTAATTCCAATTCGTCTCCCACTTTTGTTAGTCACGTCCCCTTCAATCCTAGCCTCCGCAGCCATGTGCTTTAACCATTTTCCAAGCTTTTGTTCACCAACATTGGAATTCTTGTACCAAATCTGACTGTTATTAGGCTGAGGCAGAATAGGCGATAGGAATAAATGGCCATTTTTCATGTCATCCACCAAGTGCATATTGTACACTTTAAAAACCTCCACAACATCAGGATGGTAAACCCGCACTGGAGGTCGGAAATCCTCATCCTGACACCGGTTCAAACTGATACCGTAGGACTTAGAAGTCCGCTCATTATACCTAAATCAAACAATAAATCAAACATTAGAAAACTAAATTTTTAGAATAATAAAATCACTAATTAATAATAAAAAGAATAAGCAACAATGAAATTAAAGAAAGCAACGAAATTAAAGAAAGCAATAAATTTAAAGAAAGCAAAAAGTCAGAACACTTACTCAACAAACTTACGCCCAAAATCGTCCACACCTTGAGTGAAGTCTCTGAACTTCAATCTATGCATCTCCTTATTCCCTCTAATGAGGAAATAAGAAGTATTAAACCAGAGAATCCTCTTCAAGACTCCGACATTGTTCTCAAGAGACTGAGACTGGTGACTTAAAAGTAAAGCCTCTTCAGCGAATGTCAAACACTTAGGCTTTCTTCTCGTTTTGTTCACACCAGAGTCACGAGACTTCTCCATCGAAGCCACAACAACAGCACTAACCTCCAAGAAATAAGGATTAGTTTCAATACAGAATGGCTCTTCATTAACCTTTGTTTGAGCAATCCGCACTTTCTGTGCATTCCTTAGGATTCGATTAAAAGACTTGTGAAAGTTTCTAATCGAACCTGAAGGGTATCGCTGGCCATTGTCTTTGCAAATGCAAAGAAAGAATTCCAATAAAACATCGGCCAAAGCCCCATATTCCATCTGTTCGATGGGGGTCAATTCTTTCCCAACCTCAGATCTCCAAGCATTCAGGCGATTAATAGCCCAGTTATTATTCTTGTAACTATTACCTCGTCTCAACTCCTTCACCCGTTGCACCATGGACGGATCAAGTGACAGAAATCGAGACTGACTCTGACTCTGACTCTGGCTCTGACTCTGACTGGACAAACTTACATCAGCTGAAACAGAGTCAAGATCTTCGAAACCAGAACTCTCACTCTCGGAATCAACAAGATCAACAAGAGGAGGATTAGTGTAGGTAGGATTAGACTCGGTAGGATTAGTCACGGTAGGATTAGACTCGGTAGGATTAGACTCGGTAGGATTAGTCTCGGGAGGATTAGTCTCGGGCACAGCATTAGTACTAGTCTCGACAGCGTTAGTATTAGTCTCAGCAGGATTAGCAGGATTAGTCTCGGTAATCTCACTCACAGACAGAGAAACAGACGCAGAAACAGACTCAGAAACTAGACTCGGAGGTACAACCTGATTGGAAATCCCATCTGGACTACAAAGAAAATTGTCTATCTCCTCATGCATCGGACTAGGTGGCAAAAGAGTCCACATATTCCCAAACATTTGATTGTACAAATCAAGTCCATGAACACTATCCGACTCTAAAACCTCAGACTCTACGACACAAGGCTCAGGTAAAGCATTGACAGACTCAAACTCCGGTAAAGCATCACGAGACGGAGTAACAACATCAACAACCACAGGAAACTGCACAGACTCAGACTCCGGTAAAGCATGACAAGGCGGAGTAACAACATCAGCAACCACAGGAAACTGCACAGACTGAACAGAGTGACGAGAATTTTCAGATCGTTTCCCTCTCTTCTTTTTCTGGACTGGAGACACACTCGCAGAAACAGAAACAAGACCTATCGCTGTCACACGACTAGAACCCATGACTCCCCGTTTCCCCTTGTTGACGCGACTAGAAACCCTTACAGAAGACATGATCTCTCGACTTAAAAAAAGAAACAAAAAAAATCAATCAAACAAGAAACACAAACTCAAACTCAGACATCTCTCGCTCCAAGACCACTGCAAAACAAAACAAAATTAAAAGTCAGATGCATTAATTAAAACAATAAAATAAATTCAAACACTAAGTACACAAAGTATAAGAAAAGCAGAATCTAACAAACAACAAACAAGACAACAAAATCAAAGAACTAACAACCAATAAGAACTAATTAACTAATGAAACCAAAAAGAAGTACACAAGTTAGTATACATTAAAAAAAGCAACAACCAAATCAAAGAACTAACACTCGAAACCACAACAAACGTGAAAAAGAAACGAAAAAGAAAAATAAATCAAAACATACCTGAAGATCGGAGATGCAATCGACAGAGACCACGATCCCAACCGCCATTAAAGATCCCCGCTAAAAAGCCGGAACAGAAACTAGAACTCGAGCAGAATTAAGAGAAGACTCGCCGGAGCAGAATCCTCAAGATCCGAGCAGAATACTCAAATGCAATCAGATGCAATCGATAGAAAGAAACATCGCAAGCGCCCTCCAAGAATCAACAGAAACATTCGCAAGCGCTATCAACATCTCCGCACACAGAAATCCGAGCAGAATCTCCAAAACCCGAGCAGTATCCCAACTGAAACCCCAACCTTGCAAAAGAAACACCAACGATAGGTTAGAAACTCAATCAAAAGATTAGAAACCAGCGTAGAGAGTACGCAACCATCTCCTAATTAAAAAAAACAAGAAAATCAAGTTACTACAATCAACAAGCAAATCAATCGCAGATAAAACATGAAGATCGGAAATGCACCTGAAGATCGGAAATGCGATTGATAGAAAACATCGCAAGCACTATCAGATCGCCGCACAAAGAAACCCGGAGCAGAATCTCCAAAACCGGAGCAGTATCCGAACTGAAACCCCAACCTCGCAAATGAAACACCAACGACGCACACAAGAACCCGAGCACAAACCTCAAACACCGACCACAATCACCAAAACCCGAAGTAGAATATCTACAGCCCAAGCATTATCCCAACTGAAACCCCGACGTAGCAATAGAAACCCTGACCACAATCCCCAAACCCCGACCAAAATCACTAAAACTTGAGCAGAATCCCAACAAAACCCCAAACTATCCAAGACACACACTCTAAACACATGAGCGCAGACACACACTCTAAACACATGAGCGCAGACACACACTCTAAACACATGAGCGCAGACACACACTCTAAACACATGAGCGCAGACACACACTCTAAACCCCGACACCGTATCAAATGCGCACGAAGACACAAAGACACAGAAAATAGATCAAACACTAGAAACGCAGCAGACGCAGACGATAGAAACAATGCACACACTACAAACGCGAAACTGAAGCAGAATCAGAACGCTCAAGAAACACAGAAACGCTCACGCGGACACGAAGACACGAAGAAAACAAGAAACCTAATGCCGAAGACGACAACGACCCCCTTTAACCCAAACCCTGGAATCTAAATTCATCATTGCCTAAGTTACTTTCTGATTCCTCTACCAACAGGAAATATTGAACGATTGCAGCTATGATGAAATGATTGCAACACAACACTGCTTTTTTATTTTTTATCATGTTTATGAAGGTATTAAAATACAAAGGAAGTTTGATGGTTATTGAATCGAGTAACTTACATGAATCCAACTGATTTGTAAGAGTGTACATCAAAATTGAAGATTAAATCATGTACCAAAAAGGGACTGTCTTCAATTGAATATGAATCATAGTTACAGGGTAGCAGATTTGTTCATAGGTAATTCTAAATTAAGAACAAAATGAATAAATTTGAAGAATATAGAAACAAAAATATGAGAATTTATTTTCAGTTAGCTTTGTTTATTTAAAGATGTTTGAAGCTATTTTAGTGATTGTTTACAAACATGAAAATAAAGAACAAACCTTATTTTTTTCCAAAAACAATATTTGTTTTGAGGTGGACCTTATTACAGTTACCTTATTACAGTAATCTTATTGATCATTCGTTAGTAGCTTTGAAAAGGATTTTATAAAAGGCTTCTATTACAAATATTGCAAGAAAGAGACAATTAAGTTGCATCTAGAAGATGTCTGTTCTTCAATGAACTTATTTGTAAAAGGTAAAAAATTGTATTATACAAAACTTGAATTTACTTTGATTAAACTTCATATTACAGTTGAAACCTAGCGACGCTATCTTGTGAGTGGTGAGCCAAAAAAAATTCAGTTTTTTGTAAAAATTTGATTTTTTAGATTTAAAATAAAATAAAATTGGGAGCAATCACACGATGATGAGGTATTTGGGACACTTTGTTGGAATATATGAGTCCAAAAAAAGTGGGCCCTATAACCATGGAATGAATGAAATGTGCATGGTTTAGGATAATATCTAACAGTTTAAGTCACATATAGAGTAAATATCCAAAAAAAAAATTAATATTTTTTCAATCTTTGTGGTCTTGGATCCGATACAAGAATATTCCCAAAGTATGAAGGAATATTATTTTCCTTCTCTATTTTACTATGACCAAATTTTGGGCAAACATTAAATAAATAAAAATGTGACTTTTATTTATGTTCTGCGGATTCCAATCCCACACAAAGCCAAAACAAATCAATTCCGCTATTCATATAATGTATTCTTGAACTATATAGGTCACTCAATATCACACTCTATTCTCCAAAAACTACTCAAGCAGTTCAACAACTTTGGCTAGCTCCAAAACACGCATAACTTCGTTCTAGTTGAAGCTAAAGGGGCGCATAAAAGTATCGACTTTGTAATCCATCTCACATAGATAGCAGAAAATATAGTGCACATGCTTGCAATACTTCAATTGGCCTTTTTTGCCAAAGGTTTCCGAAGTCATCTTCATGAAGTCGGGGCAAGTACATCTGAGGAAGTCCGTGATAGTGATACAATATACGGTTCCACTCAAACCTCTTAAGGAGATGACGCACCTAAATCTTGGATATAGGATCGGCGTGACACTTGTCACCCAATAGTTATTCATGAGACCCAAGCTGCTCCACTTGTTGCGATTCTCGGAGGTATGAGCCTCAGAACTTCTCCTGATGGCATATCCATTTCGAGTCGTCGGGTGTGTATCTGGATTGAGAGGAACGGGAAAATGACCTCTTGGAAACGACATATTTGCAGCAAGCTGAAACTAACAATGGGGTGATAGTGCTCCACGTTGTTGGAGTTGAAACCAGAAGTCAGTAGAAATATGACGTTCAGTTCTGTACTCCCTCTTTAGCCTTACATAGGTAGGAGTAGGTGTATCATGTGTACGACTGCGTACTCGGGTATCGCACTTCTCATTTGTATGAGCCTGCATCGCTTGGCATTTCCGGTTAGACTTGCCGGATAGCCTGGCAATGTGCCACTTTGACGGGTCGCAGTCTGTTTCTTGAATTGAAGTAGTGTGTTCAACACCCAAGTCTGATTTTGATAGGGCCTCCTCAATGCGCGCTCTAGTAGACCTCGTACCATCACGAGGAATAGAATAATTCATTATATCAGAGCAATGCCAGTCGTGACTTGAACCAAGCGGCAAATCTAACTTCCGTTAGTAGATCCAAAAATCTCTATACCTTCCAAGCTTTCTTTCTTCGACAATATATCTTCGGCACCACAGTAAAAGTCAACTGCCTTAGCAATCAACTTGGGGTCACCAAAGCGTTGAGCGTGGTGTACACGAAGTTCTATTTTGTCCGGACCTAAAGTTACTGCCCTTTCCTCCTTTCAACCAGGAGCAATAACTTGTGATCTGCATGAATGCTTGAATGAGATCATCCACTCTAGCCTCGTACAAACAGATCATTGTATTTCCTGACTATTGAAGCCAACTGTTGTGGACGGTTTCCACAAGGTTGCAGGAAGGCATGTTGGCTCTCTTGTCAAGTGTGAGATCCTGGAAAAGAAAAACCAAACATCATGTCATTTTTGGGATTATAAACTATAAGAAAGGTATACTAATACTTAATGGAAGGTTGAAAGACATTTGAACTTAGAAGTTACATAGAGTCTCTACATTCTCTATATCGAAAGTGCCAAAAAGCCATCCAATCAATTAGGTATCGCCTTCCGTCTTCAATTGTAGCGTCTGACGAAAGCCATTAGTTGCGGATGAGATTACATTGTGCTTCTACTTTCTCTTGGGTCTTTGCGTCCTTCCAGATTTTGCACAAGGCTATGTGTTGGTCTTGGTACCTAGCCAAGATGTTTCGAGAAGTTGTCTTGTGAAGGCACTTTGTTCAGTGGAAAAGACACGTGCGCTCTTAGTCCTCCATAGGATCATTGGGATCTCCATTTCCGTATACCTTACAAACAGCGTGCCAGTTGCCCCCAACATTGTTAGCCATGAAACTTTTGAAATTTGTATTTCAAATCCATTCTCCCGCATAACTTCATTAAGTTGAAGCCAAAATCACTCCTGAGCAGCAGCATCTTCAGATTGCATATCACAAAGGCAGTGGTCATCACTTTACAGTACTTACTATCATAAATGTGACATGCTATGGTGGTCCAACTAGAAACACGTTTCACATGGTCGAACATGATCCTTCATTCTTGAAGGTCACCTCCAGGCTGCATGCGCTTCACCAAATCCACACCGCTTCCTGGACGATCAATTGACATCTTAAAAACAAATATCTTGCCATCGTTTTGTCTAGGGAATTGATTTCAATGGATGAACTCAAAGTTTGAGTAGTCCTTGAGCTCGAGGATGCTATCCATGACTCTTCTTCCTTGACGAAAGAATCTCTTTGTTTTAGAAATGAAATTCTATACATTTGATGAAGTATCCGTCTCAAATTGGTCCATTACAGCATCCATAGATGCTCCCCGAAGGTGACTGCCTCCTGCAATAGGACGAATGAGAGCATCGGGAAGGTATTGTTTGCTGGCCGCTAAAATGATAGCACAGTTCTTAGCATTAGGTGTCTTTTGAACCTCTTTAGCAACGCAGTCAAACATAATGTCCATTGAGTCTTGACATCTGCCTTGAGATATATGGTGTCCATGACATCATAAGTGAATGGCAGCACGGGTAACATCACTATTTGAAGATGACACGTGGTGAATCCTAGCGTCGCACAATGCTAGACAAATAGGAGGTGTTTGATATACCTTGAATGCTTACGTAGATTTCTCTGTTGGAGAGCCTTCCACAGAAAATGGTACTAAGACTACACTTGATCATTCCGTACTACCGGTATTTACCATTTCATTATTCTTGCAGATGTAATCACAACTAAAGTTTCGACATTCTAAGTGTCTAGTATAGGATGACTTACGATACGTGAGGCCATACTCGTTCTTGATGTTTGTGGTCATTGTCTTGCACCAGGTGTAGCCATCATACTGCTTGTTTATCTCGTCCATGCCACCTCCAAATGGAGTTAGAACTCCTTTGGGAAGAGGAGGCAGTTCAAAAATCTTGTCTCCGTTGGAAACTGGCGGTAAATACTTCACTTGTTCATGTTCAATGTTGTCAAAATCAATCTGCAATAGTTTTGATCGGGAGCCCTTTTTTGACGCCGTCATCCTGATGGCAAACATGACGCTTCTATTTTCTTTTGAAGGTGGGTGAATAGGTGGACGCCGTGTAGACAATGACGCGGACATACTAGAACAATTACTTTGCCGATATGGACGACCTAACTCCTCGGACCCACGAGTCTGGAATGGATTAGACACAGTGTCTCCTAGCTTGATCTCACTATGAGTGTCTTCATCCGAGTCACTCAATATATGCATTGAATTGTCATTGGGCTCAATTTTGACAGATGCTAGACCAATAATTGAAACAGTTGACGTGGAAGGAGGAGGGATCAAGAGAACTGTATCAGACTCAGATATCTGTGCATCTGATAACCCATAAACCTTGAAAGTTCCACTAATAACAGTCCAGACGTAACCATCTTCAATACTATCCTTTGCTTGAAATATATACTCACGTATCTCTCCATTATCATCAAAGACTTCTTTTTCCATGTAAATAGTCGCGGCTCTAAAACCAAACCTCAAGCTAAGCAGTTGCTCTTGGACAACTACCTTGTTGTCTGGACCTACATACATCACAAATGGAATACCTCCATGATGAGACCTTCGAGAGGCCATCCTAAGTTCTCTATAGAAGATGGAAGTAGTACAATCATGCATTGGAAAAGAGAATGTGTATGAGGATTGAAACAAGATTACACTTCTAGGTTGTGGTTGTGATTATATAGTTGAAAGTGAATGGTATGGTGGGTCAACTAAGTTGTTCTAGAAGAGATTAGATTATATTTGTGGTTATTTATGACATGTACAACACTAATTTAGGACAAAATATATGTGACATACTAAAGTTGTTAACAGTTGAGACCGCCAACTAGAGACCGCCAACCAGGTAGTTGTTAGATGAGACTATTATAACAAATGCCGTCATTTTCAATTTGTCTACATGTACTTGGGCTTCCTCATTATATTGAGATGTAGGCTCAAGCTTATGTAATTGCTCCATCTCCATCTATTTCATCTAGTAGAGATAGTATTTGTCCTGATGCTAAGATTTATCTACATATTGGTGTAGAAGTTGCCAGAGTGGTATTGTTTAGTGATAGTGATTCTTCTCATGGTTGGATTGGTACCTCTAGCAATGACGATATTTCTAGTTAATCATTGCATAGTTACTCTATAGTGTTGTGTTTTCCCTACTTATATATCATATATTAAGTTTGGCTTTGGATTTAAAATTTCGAAAAAACCTTGCTTTACCTCACATTATATAAATTCTCTGGAGCTCTACATGTAAACATTCTTTTCAATGATTCATGCATGATTAAGTCATAAAGCTTGGACAAATTCATTCAGAAGTTGAATTATGCTTGGTTGAAGTTTTTAAGGCATCCACATTAAAATGTGATTTTTTCAAAATTTTCCTTAATTCTTATTTTCTTCCCCATTTTCAAAATACCCCCCTACAAACCCAAATCCAAAGTCGGTTTTCAAAAGTAATTATTATTTTAGAAGTTATTAACTCGCAATTAATAATTTCTGGTTCTTAAAAACAATCATCTAAAAAATGGATGAAAAATGCATCAATTCACAAAATTCAGTGGCGGCGGGTCAGGAGGGGGTCGGGCCGGGTGTTGGGAGGGGGTCGGGCCGGTGTTGGGAGGGGGATCTGGGCTGGGTGTCCGGGCCGAGGATCGGAAGGGGGGTTTAGGGCGGGATTCGAGAAGAGTCGACTTATTTATTTTTAATATTTTTAGTTTCTTTTATTTATCTTTTTTATTTCTTTACTGTTTCTTTTATTTTACCTTTTTAATTCTTTTTGGTTTTTTAAATTTTAAATTTTTTTTTGTTTTCTTTTACTTTTGAATATGATCCTTTTTATATTTCTTCTATTTATTTATTTTTATTGTTTTTTATTTTTATTTTTTTATTCTTTTTTCTCCTTAAATTAAAAAATCACAAATCACAAGGATATGGATAAGGTGTAAATTTCTTCAACGATCATTTTAGACGCCAAAATCTTTGGAAGTTACTCTAAACCACCTTTCACGGTCATGGGTCCCCCATTTGCCATGTGATGGAAAATCTCCTCAAACTATTCAAATAAATAGTTAAAAATTAAAAAATTTAGTGCTCACCGCTCACTGCGCACTATTCACCGCTTACAAGATAGCATTCTTGAGTTGAAACCTAAGTTGCATTTAGAGTATGGCTAGAGTTCATTAACTTTATTGATAAAAGGTAAAAGAAATTGTATTATACATTAACTAGGATTTAAAATAAAATAAAATTGTAAATTGTATTTGATATCCTACTCAAGAGAAAAATTAAATATAAAGGAGTTATGTTTTTGCATATATTCTGCCATTCAATTTACAATACATGTTTTAGTTAAATATGTTTCAAACACTTATGTATTCGAAGTTTTAAAGAGATACTACAAACACACAACATATTTTGTTTGTTTTAAGAGGGTACTTTCTAAGATTTATAGAATTTAAATTATATAGTTGAAAAAAATTGATGAAAAACTAAATATATTTGATAGATATATTAGGACTTATATATATTTAGTTTTTCATCAATTTAGTGCTTAGTTTTTCATCATATAAGTGCTTAGTTATAATGAAATTACAACTTGTACTTCTATTCTCTGTTTATTGTACTTTTAAGTAAATGTTGTAAGTTTGTGACAAATATGTAATTCATGAAGTGAAGTATAAATGATTTGTTTTATATGATACTTTGAAAAGTTTGAAATTAAATTTGATAAAGTATACTACAATAGATTTGATGAACATTTAGTATAATTGCTATATTCTATGTTTTATACAAGTGCACTATTTTTATTTCAAAACATTGAATTAGTTATTCAAGTCTATGTGAGTTTCTAGTTTTAGACAGAATTATTTTTGTGTCCATCAAAGTTTTATTTGAATGCATTCACTGTAAGGTGTTGTGAAAAGTGTTGTTTGAATTGACGGGTTTTTGAAACTTACTTGTAATTTTATGATTTCAATATTATAAGAAACTATGTTATAAAATTCTTAGATCTGCCATGAAAGCATCATAAATAAAATGGTCTATATTATGTCCAGACTATGGTGTATTGAAAGGGTTAAAAATTTATTGGATGGGACATTCCTCTAACTCGCAACAATTGCAAGAGTGGTTGTAAGCTATACTGAAGCTTACCACTATACATCAGTGTTTGAAGGATGATACAGCATGTTTCGGAGCGTACTAGACATACACCGTAATTGCTAGGCTTTCACTGTTTCATATCACTAAGCCATGAACAAGTTTCAGTGGTTGACGGTATTCAAGGTATGTACTTGCTACTTACACCCGACACTGAGGACCTAGTCTGTATTCTACGTTGTTATGTGCAAAACAATTACATACACGCTAAAATCTGTTGAATTACACTTCATGATTCTGCTGGAGCGCCAGGACTGGCCTTCTGTGCCTGAGGTCCTTTTGTCGGTGCACCGACTATTGCCTCCTCACCAGGACCCAACTGAGCTTTCTTCTCAGCTTTTTGATCAACTGGTTCATCATCATTTGAGAGTGGTACTGCCTTAGCCTGCGCATAAATTTCGGTCTAAATCAGAACTCCAAAGAATCATTCAAGTATCAGCCACCTGGTTAAAAAACTGCATACAGAAGCATACAGTATATATTTACATGTGATCGATCATCAGAAATGACATACTAGTCATTACCAGCGGGACAGGTATCAATTAAGTCGCGAAGTTAGAAAAAGGGCATGTGCTAGGGCATTTCATTTAGGTGAGAAATCCAATCATACCAGTTCACGGAACTTCAGAATGTAAAACATCTCCAGATATCTCTGAGCTTCCCGCCTGTGCAACTTGGAAACGTACTTCCAGAACCCGTAAACAGCAGACAGTGTCAACAGGCGCTCGGCGTAAATTTTCCAAGTGTAGCTGCAGTTCCAGGTAAAAGCAGAGTTCATGTTAGATAGCGATTTAAATTGCAGAGCGTAAAATTGCAAATTACAATGGCTATATTGAGCTCACAAATCCACGTAAGAGGTTTAATCTTTAGGAGTGAAAGCTGCAGCTCATATTGCTCACCTAGAATATATGCGTTCTAATCCAGCTTCCGAAACTTTGGTCCAGATCTCAGGCTCCTTTTTATATTGTTCGAAGAAAGCAACGATCGCTTCAGCAGCTTTATCGGGATGGTAAGGATCGATATGGTAACCAGAAACTCCATTTTCGATAATCTCTGCTGGGCCTCCATGCGATGTAGCAAAGGTGGGAAGGCCACTAGTCATAGCCTCCACCACAGTCAAACCAAAACCTTCATAAAGTGCAGGCTGGATAAAGGCTCCATGGGAATCTGCAATGTAACGGTACAATTCTCCATTGCGTACTCTATTTGTCTGTGATCGGATCCATCTGAAGTGATTTTCGAGCTTATACTCCTTGATAAGACAGTGCATTTTCTCGATCTCTTTTACTTCCTCCCGATCTTTTGATTTTGCAGGATTGATTTCGCCACCAACAATAACCAAATGCACCAACTCTTTCATTTTCTCACTCTTCCCGTACATCTCTACAAGACCTGTGAGATTTTTCACCCTGTCAAGCCGGGCCATGGTGAAGAGGATAGGCTTTTTCTTATCAATTACGCCACTGCAGGAAAACCAACCAGCTGAAGTCAGTATCTTCGGTGTGACGCCATCAAGCAGCCAAGTAACTAGGCAGTCACCAGCTGCCACTACGAATATCAAAGAATCTTGGTAACGTTACATTTGAGAAGATGGATTAAAACTTCAAAAGACAAAAAGCCACGAAATTTGTCGGAAGAAAACCACGAAACGTATTCTACTTTAGATTCTGTGCATGAGCAGATTTCGATCATTCCTACTGTGTTACAAATTAGTTCCGTAGACATTTCTAACTTACGGAACTATGCTACTGTGTTCAGTGACTTACACATGCTCATCTGTCTGTTCAGGACTGTAAAGGAGTTCCTCAATAGCTTTGTGTAGGCTAGTCAAGCGACGCTCTTTGTCTGTATAAGGATAGTATATGTCCATGTCTGCTCCTGGCGACACAATGTTAAATTTGGGATCGAAGACGTTTATACCGTTCACAACTCGATATAATCCTGGCATCGTGAACGCCTGATGGCTTTCGTATTGTCCCACGGTTTCAGCACTACACGCACAGGAAACAACAATCAACTTCAGAGTTATACACGACCTCAGTTTGTCATCTAATTTCGACCAGGAATTTCTATGCCAGCAAAGAGTACAACGATCCAAACTTTTTAACTTGCATTAAGTTTATACCTTCCAGCAATCTCTTGATAAGTGCTGGTGATGATGAAGTCTGCACTGTTCATTGCAATGAGATCAGCAGTGAACTGACAAGAAAAGTGGTATTTCTCTTCAAAGTTTTTCCAATAAATGTCCGAGTCTGGGTACTTTGTCTTCTCCAACGCATGTGCGATAATACACTGCAAGTGATCAAAGGTGGTAGTGAGCGTCAAATCATCTCCATCATATGTTGGCTATATAATTAGCACAGTATGGTAAAATTATTTCGTACGTGCAACTCTGTCTATATCGCACTGCTAGTGTTAGTAGACAAACCTGTGTTACATCAAGGTAGTGAGAAAGCAACGTCGACACCAGGTTCCCATCGCTGTAATTACCAATAATTAAATCAGGTCGCCCTGAGAGCTCCCCAAGGACTTCACTAGCTGCGTCCTGGACATAAAAACAAGTATTCATGTTTGGTATCAATCACATTCTTCACAGTTGGTATGGCTTCAGAAAGAATATAGAAAACTAACAGCGTACTACGGATAACGCAATACCTGAAAGCTAGATGATTACAAAGCAATAACTCGCACCAATTGCGGGAAAAAGAACTTAATTTTTATTTTTAACATTGCAAATATTCAACTCAAGCAAGTAATTCTTACACATGATTGGATACCGGTAGCAATCATCACACTTGAATTTCTATCTCACCTTAGCATAGGTTTCCAAGTAGGGGTACACATCAAATCGAGATATCCAATTCTTCAAAATGTTGCCATCATGGCGAAAAGGAACACGTAAAATTTTCGAATACTGAGTGCCTGTGACCTTTTCAATGCGCTGATTGCAGGTGGTTCCAATAGCATTGGGAATGAGTCGTGTAAGCTGCCATAAATACCAAGACCCAGTCACCATCAATGTATCGCCAGAATCATGAGATCTGATAGTTATACCGTTTTCCTAATTTACAAAATTTGCAGTGCATAGCAAAAGAGAATTTCACACTGTGGAGGAGAGGTGGGGGCAAAACATACAATCACAATTTGCGGTTTGAAGTCCAACCCTTGCAGTTGAAGATTCTCGAGCATTTGGTTTTCCAAAGCTCTCACTTGATCCAAGATATACACAACCTGGACCCCCAAGCACATAAAATTTGAAACGTCAACCAAGCAGGATACAGAAACCGCAGTATCATTAACCTTGCAAAATTTGGCTAGAGATGCTGTACAGACAGTGCAGCAAGGTAATGGTCCAAGCAGAGGTTTAAATGAGCAAGTATACCTGGCCACCAGTATCAGGCAAACCGAGGACACCTGCTTGACCAAAATAACCATGAGGAGAAACAATGACTACGGTGAAAATCATGGGTATTCTGGCTAAAAATGTCTCCAGTGTATCTGGGTCAGGAGCCTGGAGCAGGTCTAGTAGCAATTTCAGGGTTTCCAGTATACGACCTGCTGTGTTTCCCCAACCCTTTTCTAAGCCTAGCTCCTGTAACCTGCAAAAGCCAAGCCTTAGAGTTCACCCACGGAGTATTCGCTCCAGTACTGCCATCGTGCTTCTGATCTACCATCAGAATTGCTATTAACTGCATAGCACATCACGCATCACTAAAGACATTCCAGCTGACACCAACAATGTGGATTATAAAACTTCAATAAAATATTATCTACTTAACATCTTTCATGTGAGGAGTAAAGGCATGAGTAGGACGCCGTACTTGTGTGCAAAGCTGGAAAATGGAGTGTCCTCTGGAAGTTTTGATAGTGCTTCCTCGGCTTTCACCAATTGTGGACGAAGTCTAGCAAAACTCTCAATTCGCTCATTGAGCATCAAGGTCTGCATCCACATTCACCAGATTGACCAGATTGAGTCCGTCTGTCAGACAAATTTGATCACTTACCTCTCACTCAATGCATTAATACTACGGACCTTTAGAGTTTCAACAGGCTTAGAAAACTACTTAACGCCAAGAAAAACAAGACAATCAGTACCTCTCCACGATATGTATGAAGCCGAAGAAATTGAAACAAAGGCTCCATACTCTCTGTGGACTGGAAGAGCTGAGAAGACAAGTGACGATTCAAAAATTGTACACCATGTCCAATAGATGACGGTCTTGTCATTTGTGGAAAGTGTGCATTGAAGGGCTCAAAATCCAGCTCCAGTACAAATGGATCAAGTGAACTGCATTTACAGCACAACACCAACATTACATTATTCACCCAATCACTTCAAATGGAAAGATAACAGAAGAAATAGGTAACATAACGTTTTAATATTTTCAAAGAATGTCTTCAACGAATGCATGTCATTTCAACTCAGTAATACATGATGCACTACGACTTCAGTGGAATTACCCGAATATTGTGAGAATGAAAGAAACAAACAAAGATGTAGAAAACGTACTCGGAGCCATTGGCAAGCCGCTCCTTGAAAATAAGGTACTCAGATACACTAAGTTCTTCCACAATGAGCTCCTCCACGTTGATACGCACAAACTCCCAGATTCCAGGCTTCGGACGCACAGCAAACCCAACCCAAGGTGGCGACACTATGGCTTCCTACAGTGTCACAAACTTACACTTTAGGCAAAAGCCAGACCAGAATATTCGACATTTCGGAAAGAAGTCTAACAGCAATAAACTAAATGTGTCAAATAAGACTAAAATTTCAGATAAATTACCTGACAATTGTCAAGAAGCTTTCCGAAGGCACTGGCCTTAATATCAGCAGCATTTTGATGGCTAGACAGTTGATCAAGTAGATGATGCGGTTGAAGCACTGAACGCCCTTGGGCCACATAACTGGACAGAATTAACAAGAGATTTCAGACATGAAATTTATCAAAATGCTTAACACTTTTAGTAAATGTAAGTACTATACTTTGTTCCTTTCCCGATATAAATTTAAGGATATTTTTTTTATTTCATGTGTACTTGATTCTAGACTGGATGAACAGTTGCCACTTCGCAACTGAGTGATGAAGGTTATAGTATTCACGGTCGTTTTTCATGAACAAACTTAAGAAATTCGTGCCCTCTAGAGGCTGATACAGTCCAACGACGTGTGCTTTTCTGGTGTCAAAACTCAAAGGTACACAGTACTTACATGCACAATGTGCATAGACCTCTAAAATCTGCACATACGCATTACGAACCTTGGCAACCGAGTATCTAAATAATGCTTCGGACGGAGGTCAATTTTTTTAAGTGTGAATAAAAAGAAGGAAATAACACAATACCCTTGGAGAAGATTCAGAATTGTATTTCGATGCTCTTGCAATGAGCTCTGAACGTGCTCCTTCATGCTGGTAACCCGCCGAAGAGTCGGCCGTACAGGTTGCGCCATGTCGTGACTTAACCTGAAATTCCAAATGCTATCCAACCGATTAATCTTCAGCGCCATTACGATTACGCAGTAGAAAACCTCACATTCCGAAACACCGCAATACAGATGATAGCGAGAAATTTAACACGCGCCAATTCCAGAACTTAAACCTACGAATTTCTGCACAATAGCACCCGGGTTGAATAACGAAGACGAAACTGAACTAAACAAGCGATGGAGAAGCTAAGATAAGACGTTCAGTGAGAAATTACAAGCCGCGATAGAGTACCCTCCGAAAACTCAAACCTCTCAAAACTCGCGAAAAGACGAGGAATGAATTTGCAAAGCCGAAATTGAACTGAACAGGCTAGCGATCGAAAAAACCGAAATAAGAATGACAGGGAGAAATCACAAGCAGCTAAAGAGTGCATTCCAAAAATGTCAACCTAGAAAGACTCGGACTTAAACCTGCGTAACAGTAGCCGCGGCAGGAATAAAATGTGAGAAGCGCAATTGAACTCTAAAAAGCAACAAAAAGCTATCGAGATGAGACGTACGAAAGTAGAATTCAATAAGCTTCAGAGTGAACTTCAACTCCAAAGACTACGAAAAGCTGCGCTAAATGCCAGTCGCGACTTAAATGAAATTAGAAAAACGCAATTGAACTAGAAATTCAGACAGAAGTACCTCGAGAGCAGAATTGAACACGTTTCCAAAATCAACAGCTACAAAGCACACTCCGAATCCAGAGACTCCTCAAACCTACTTAAGCCTACAATAAACAGCAGCCGTAACATGAACGAAATGAAAATGGCGCAACTAAACTGGAGGAAATGTTTTTAAATTTAAAAAATACTATTCAAGATGATACGTACAAGAGTAGAACAATAAATACTCTCCCAAAACCAGCGGCTAGAACTCCAAACACGCTTCACCCGTACTAAACTGCAGCGGAACCAGCACCAGAAACGACTCACTGAGAAAAAGACGCTCACCAGTCTCCAGAAGCTAAACCCGATCGTCGATGAGCCACCTCCCCGATATCGCATGCGCAGCGGCGAAATGCTCTCCGAAGCAAGGCTGCGAATATGTGATGTGGCCTCGGCTCCGCAATCGCTGGAAGCTGCTTCAGCTGACGCCGCGCGTGGCATGCAATCGCGTCGTCGCCTTGACACTCTCCAAAAACCACAAAAAACCAACAAAAAAGACAAGTCCCCGGAACCCCCCGCAGAGAGAGGACACAAAGGCAACACAATCTGCTTAAATCCTAGATACTACCATCCCACATGTTAACCCTTGGTAGACAATGGTGGCTTTAGGTTCTATGACGGTTTTGTGAGGAAGGAATATCCGGCCCGGGTATCGAGAGCTTCAGCTGACGGGGATGTCGTGCACTCGGAAAGCGACACTCTATATAGATCTACGAGCGATGTAGATTGTTGCTACTGTTGCCAATTTGTCAGTACGTTTGGGGACACGCGTGGGGATGGCATTTGGTGGATGGGAGTGCACACAAACGCGACACATACCCAGTCCGACACTCAACGCAGGAAAAGGTAGATCTGGAGGGGCTGTGGTAGATTGGCTGGTCACAGCGACCTTTTCTGATACTTTGGTTTTCTGTCATGCAGGATAAGGGAGGTTTTGTAATATGGCCACTTGGGGAGTGACACGTGTTGGGATTGACCTAGTGGGGAGTGCACCTACTACTTTGGAAGAAAGGGTGGATTAATAATTCTGGGTTGTTTACTTGGGGGTTTCGGGCTGCCACGTCAGCATGGTTCGTTGCTAAATTGGGGGTTTGAATGTGGTAGGTGATGAGAATTTTGTAGAGAATGTTCTTTGATTTTGAGTGGAGATGGGCAGAAGTGGTTGAAGTGGAGATGTGATTTACCCCTAGAATTTCTTTAGGATGTTTCGTAAAAATTGCACTCGAAGTGAAATGTAGAATAAAAGATTGTTTTTTTAATTTTGTAACATGGTCTTCAGTAGAGTACTAGAAGAATGTATTTTTCAAATTTTTTGGATTTGTGAGTTGAAAGGATTTTGTTGTGTCAGAGATGACCATATTAACCCCTAAATTTCCTTGTGTTTTTGAGAGCTTGAATCCTCAAAACTGCGATTTTTTACTACTATGCCCTCCCGAGGTTATGAAACAATTTTTTTATCTTTTTTTGGAAATTCAACCGTAAGATCTTGTACCTAACCCTACTTGGAAGAACTGATTCAAATTTCAACCGTTGGATGTTTTTCATTAGTGAGATCAAAGTGTTCAAAGTTTCAGCAGATATTTTTTTGGGCCTTGGCCGAGAGGCATGGTGCAAATGGGCCAAAGGGAGACTTGATGATTATAACTTCAAACATTTTGGTCACATTTTTTCCCATGTAGCTAACTAGGTTAGGTATGCTCATGCAAAAATTTAGGCCAAAAAAACGCTTTTTAGACCTTCATAAAAATTATTTTCTATAAGAAGGTATAAAATTGACAAAATAATAAAAAATGCATTACAAAAACAATTTGTGAGCTAAAGAAAAATTGAACGGTGAGTAGGTACCTTCATAAATTTGTGATTTTTAGAAGAAAAAAAAATTCAAAAATTCAAAAATCTCGAATTTTGACAAATTTTTAAAGGAAAAATTCAAAAATTACTAAAAACTTTTAAGCTTGTCTTTGTAAGTTTTGGAGGCTGCCCTTGTAAAATTGGTAAACTTTTTGACTTGGGTCACTATAGAATTTGAATAGTGATTTGGTTATGAACATATTTCAATTTTTGTTTTTGTAAAAAGACCTAATTTTAGACTGCCCGTTTTGGATTTGAAACCTAAAATTTCTAGATGAAGGTTCTAAAATTGGAATTTGGCTTCAAAAAATTTACTACATAGACCTTACCGTAAAGGGAGCATTCAGTAAAAATCTTGAAAAAAAATATTACTTTTAACCCCTCCATCTGGGCTGCCCGAAAGTGCAAAAACCCATTTCGGGTTTTAAGGATAGTTAGGGGTTAATTATATATGTACCAAATTTTAGAAGTAGTAAGGTCTGTAGTATTTTCAAAATAATCTTTAATGGAGGCACCATTGACATTGTGATATGTATGAATCTTCACAGCCAAAGTACATTACAAATCACTTGTCTACACGATACATTGCTCATCGTTTTTTATTTAGCAAATGAGGCAGTAGCATTTGAAGTTAGCTTTGTTCCGTTATTTCTCGAGCCCTGATAGGAGTTACAGATGAAGAAGTAGTGGCTTTTCACATATTTTTTAGAAATCACATTTCCTGAATGAAAATAGTTGCATTCTCTGAACTCTGTCCACGTGATGGTTCAAATCTTTCGGTCTAAGCCATGTTTAGTGCCTTATTGATGGTTGGTGATGCACCATGTTCATGTTAACTTGAATGCTAGGCATTTTTATACTCTTCTTCTAAGGTGGAACCACCTATTTCCGAACACTTAAGGAAATATCCTTGATGCAAAGCTGTGCATGAGTTGAATTTTTTTCCACAGATTAGCAAATACTAGGATATGAGAATGGAAGTGAAATTATATTTTTCTCATTCTATATGAATAAGTTATGAATTTTCAGAGATTTGTATGGCTAGACACCTATTTGTGTACATAGACCCCTTCTAAAAGCGTGCACAAAGACAACTCACCTTTTGGTGACTTGTGCTAATCAATGAGTGCCTTGTGTTGGATTTGTTTTAGAAATGGAATCTTGCTTGTTTAGAAATAGGTGATGCATTGCTTGTGCATGCTGCCATTTATAGGGTTCGGTTATGGGATGCTGTTCGCCGATAGGTGGTTCTACCTTACCAATGCCATCAACAATTTCTTTGAACAAAGGTCGGACTCCACCATTGAAGGTCACTTGAGATTGTCGGTAGCTTGATTTTTTATTTTCCTTCCTAAATTACTTCACATGTTTCTCCGGCATACAACGGAGTGAGAAGGATTTAGCTACATTTCTAGACCTTGTCACTAGCAATAACTTTGTGATCATGATCTATACTAGGACATTGACCTATACAATATACATTAAGTCGTAGACTTTGTCATTTTGTTCTACTATTGAACATTGAACTACCTTGAATTTTTGTATTTGTCTTTGTGTTTGCTCTATGTGTAAAAGCAATGATGTTACTTTCATCAATAATATAGTAAAAAAAATTCCTTCTTTGTATACAATTTTGTGTTATACATGGGACTTGAGTTCCAAGGAGACAATTTTTAAGCACCACCTTAAACGGCATTCCTTGGATTTGCCTTCCATTCGGTTACGAGGCCACTCTCTCGAAACACATTAGAGCAAATTTCGGCTCAAGAGAAGGGTGCAGTCAACCAGAAGTACGCTGTGAATCATCAAGCCATGTAATTACCATTGTTGTCAGCAGCGGTGTCTACTAGGATTTCAGGGTGTGTGGCCAATGAAATCGAGTTTTGGCACAACATACACGGCTTCTAAAGAACAATTCATGGTTTTGCACTCGAAGCATGTTATATAAATAATCCCAGAAACTGGAAGCAAGGGCCATTGAGAGGACTTCACCACTCGATTACGAGTATTCCTTGTCCAACGCTAGAGATTATTGTATTCTATTTTGGTAGAATTGTCTTTGCAGGAAGTGCGTGATGTCAGACCAGACATCGACTGGCGAGGGCGGGAAAAGTACTGACTGCTGTAGTCGTTGGAATACACTCAGCAACGTCCATGACACATCAGCATGGGGGCGTCATTGTGGAGTTTGGTACCACTAATTTTGTGGTCCCACTGATTTTGCGGTGCCACTTCTGGCCCTCAAGAATAGAGTAAATATACACTGCGTCAGTTGCACCGTGCTTCAAGCTCCATCATTAACCAAAGAAGCATTGTCCACTGAAGTATGTTGTTATTGGCAGCATTAGCCACGTTGTGTAGCCACATCGGCCCATTGCTTGCCCTTTCTGTACCACTCCTTTCCTGGGACATTGACGCCTCCAAACTGCCCACACCAATACCGTCATGGCTGGTACCCTGCCCACTTCCAAAAGTCACAGTTCTCTTGCTGCCCGAGAGGTTCTTAAGGGGCCTTTTCCTGAGCCGAAATTTGCTCTAATGTATACCCACGTCATTCTCCTCACTTGAACTCTTTTCCATTCGTCCACGTTGGTACATGTTCCAATCCATAAAGTCATTGACTTTTGCAAAACATGCTACACAGACTACCAGATGCTTATGGGACTTTCTCTCACGGGTCACATCACCTTCAGAGGACTCCGTCTAACAACCTACTCAAAAAGTGTCTAATACGGATGCCAATCATGTATACAACTTTCAAATAACAGAACACCCCTTCTATTTATCAATTTCATATATTATATGGACAAACCAAGTTCATGATTCCAAAAGTACACTTCTAGACTCTACAACACAATTGTACCAAAAATCAACTCCTCGAGAGGATCACCACTTTGGAGTAAATCAAGCAAGGTATGGAGCTCTGCCCCAGAATACAGCTCATCAACATGTTAAGTAAAAGCCTACAGCCACCAAGTTGAAGCCAAATACACAAGGAATTCATAATGCCTGTGAGCTGGATATGCCAATGCCTTGATCAGCACAAATGCAGACTAGCCTCCATCAATCCTAACAACTCCAATTGCAAATTCGTGGGTTTCTACGCTCTTTAGTGAATCGGGTTAGATTTAGAGGGGAGATTATTCTATTGCAGTATGTCAATTGAGTGGAACTTTGGATTGAGAGCAACAGTTCTTATTTGTTTGGGCATTGTGTACCAAGGTGAATGAGGGTGGATGACTTTCATGGCATGAGAATTTTTGGATCAGTTTTTGCCTTTGTCAACATTGGGGACGGTACGGTTCTTTGGGTTGAATTGGAGGTCTGAAGTTGTTTTGTTCAAGCAGTTGTTAGCATGTATACAGTTGTTGTCTATGTCTTAGAGGTTGGTTGCATGTGAATCCATGTTGTGCTTTGGTGTCAACCTTACATGTGCTTCATCTTGTAAGTGTGCAGATAATTTAGGATAATTTAGTGTTTCCTTTGGTTGGGAATAGTCTCGATAGGCAGGGATTGGAAGTGAGGTTTTGTGAATTGAGTAGGTGTTTCGAGTTGAATTATCACATTGGAGGGTATGCCGAAGGAGGAGATGGCGGAGGACGAGGATGTGAGTGCGAGTGTAGACTCGTGTCTTTTGCCAAATGATGTCATGGAGAGTATATTTGCACGGCTGCTTCCGTTTGACATCTACTGTCTATGGTTTATTTCAACGACATGGAGGTTGAACGTGACTGCTGAGGAGTCTGACTTCATGTGCATTTGTGCAAATACCCATCCAAAGATGTTTAGATGCATAATAGCTAAACATTTTTTAAGCTAAGAAGAAGATTGGAAGAAGTTCAAGATGCATGCATTTGATTTTTATTTCAACAAATGGTGATTTTACGAAATCAGCCCTATATATGAGGAATGGCACACAATGCATGCTAGTGATGGAGGATTAGTGTGTTTAGTGTGCTTACGTGAGCAAACGGAGGACGAGCGGCTTCCAATTTGTATATGCAATCCTTTGATCTAAGAATGGCTAGTACTTCCTCTCCAATATTCTTTGGAGACTCAGCCTGGAATGCTACTGATTGTGACGGACCACCAGAAGAAGTCCTTATACAAAGTGCTACTCGTGGGTTACGGAAAAGATGGATATCTTCTAGCAGAGCTCTATGATTCGAGCACAGGAGTTTGGAGTTGCGATAACCAACTGGCTAGTATGGATCTTATTTGTGGTTACTAATAAAGTGTGTACGGAGCCTATCATCGCACTCCATTTGATCTCCTTATGCATGCAAGGTTTGGTGTATACAACCCTGTAGATAGATCCCTGCCTTGTTAAAAATTTCATCTTATTGTTTTTAATTGTTTTTTTTTTTCCTTATTGTTTTAAAATTGTTTTCTTGATTTAAAATTGTTCTACTAAATCCAAAAAAAAAATTAATTTAATTTTTAAAAATAAAATAAAATTCCTTTACTATTTTTTACGTTTTTGTATATATAGTTGGTTTACTGTCCATCTTTTATTTTTCTTCTTTTAATCATGATTCTATTCTTTGTTTTTCCAAACTGTTTTTGACTGTTTTTGATTGTTTTTGACTAGTATCGATTGGTTTTGACGAGTATCGATTGGTTTTGACGGTTTTTAACTGTTTTCTTCACTCTTTTCTTGGACTGTTTTGCTGATTTATTATATTACGGATTATGTTTTTTTTTGTTGCTATGTTTTTATTCTTTTGTTGCTTTGTATTTATCAGGCTTCGAAAATTCACGGTTTAAAAGAGGTCTTTCTGTGCCTACGTCCACAGTGTCATAATCGTCGACGTGGACTGCGCGAATAGTTCTGCAAGTGTCGTGGACTGCAATCAACTGAAGACATCTAAGGTTGCACTACCTAAAAGCGCCCCCTGACCCAAAAGCGCACTGTCCGAATCTCTTGATTGTGAAAGGACAGATGTACCTCATTTGTAGAGTGCGCATTTGGGTCAAATCTTTCTTAGCAGTTTGGAATTTTGTATAAAATTCAGAAATACAAATTACATGTAGCAAATTTTTTCAATCCTCGTGAAAACCTATTTTGAATGTGATCATATTTGTATTTCGAATTTACTACTGCTAAAAATAGGTCAGGTCGCTTAAGTTGGTGCTTTTAGGACACTCAACCTTACCACTTACAAAATCAACTGGTCCAAGCCAAGAGGAGTTAGCAAGTGATATCTGTCCAGTTTCAGTTGATCAATCGCAGGGTTTTTCTGTAGTGAGAGTTGGGTATACAACACTTTAGCGGTTTGTTCAAAGAGATAATTGGTTGACATATCAGCTTGTCAAAGGCCGTCACGTAAGGGGAGTTGGGAAGAGGGTACGATCTTTGAACCAAGATTATTTATTTCAGAATATTGTTGCGAGAGACATGACCCTTTCCTGATGAAAGTCTGGGATCATAGTTGCATTGGCTTAGGATTCCTTCAACGTTGCTATGGCGACACCCTTGAAATGTATGCATGCTCAGGTTTCTTACTGGTAGTACAATCCAGGATGCACGATATTCTTCAAGGAAAGGTCTACAATAGATCTACTGATAGTGGCATGCCCTCCCAGATTACCACATTGGAATCCTTGAGCGGAACACATTCTCCGAACTTCATTGGAATGATGTTCCATGAAGCACGTGATATCGTGAATAAGCAAAGGTAGCACTCGGATGTGGACTCGGATGTGGAGCTTGTACTCTAGTAGATTGATGACTTGAACTTGAGTGGCCATCATGATCAATATACTATTGAGTGGTTACTTCAATCTTTGTAAATGCGTATATGTGGACCCTGTATTTTTCGGGTTTCAGAAGGTGTAAGATATGAGATCTAGAGGACCCTGCAAGGTGTAAGATATGAGATCTGGAGGACCCTGCAACAGACTTGTTCCGACCTTGATTGTACAGAGATCATTACACTAAAATTGGATAATCTCAAGAACATTGTTCATAAACCACACGGTTCTACTCGTACTGAACATACAGTGACAGGAGATGGTAAAGTCTCCCTCACAGACTGCTATGATTCAAGATGTTATCTTATGTGCGTAAAATAGCTCCTTCACTTATTCGCCAACCATCTGAGCCATGCCGTAGGTCATATTTTGTAATGTAAGTGCTTGTATAGGAGTCGTTGTGCTCAGGGTTATTCCGGTTTACCAAACGAGCTGTCTCTTGCAGAGTGGCCTCCGCTGTTGCTCGCCTCCCATCATCACTCAACGTGATGCTATCAATATTGAGACCAAGGAGCGCGTACTCCCAAAACCAACCATGTCGCTTCACGTCACTGGCACGGATTGTCCAACTCTTGAGCATTTCGCCCTCTAGCACCTGCACAACCACAGTAGGTTATCTGAGGTTTCAGCTAACACAACAGGCTCTAGTTCATAGCAATGTGTGTGCGCTGATTAGTTTCTGAGTTATCAACATTTTTATTAGTCCCGTGTGAGAGGAGGTGTACCTCGGGCAACGTAGCCACATCATGGGTAGAACCCAACGCACGGGCTTTAGCATTCTGCCATTTACGGACCATGAGTTCCGCCAACCTAGCATCCATTTGGGGGACCTCCTCTTCTACAGCTTCTCTTTTCCTAACCCCTTCAAGGTGAGCACCCCGTCACACTGTTCAGCTAACCTCCATAATCGTCTTATTTTCGAAGAATTTTAAATTACCCTCAATAGATAGTTGACACCAATTTTCTTCTTTGGATCTCTTAAGATACTCCTAGGACATTCATCCACCTACCCAGAAACCATATCAGAGGGCGCTACACCAAAAACGTAGCTTAAATTAAAATCCGTCGCACAATAGAAGGGGAAACAAACAACAGGGGCATGCTAAAGTGGGACTTCATTTTACTCAAATGACATAGAATTAGCTAGATAAAAATACCTGTGATGGACACGAAAGGAGGGGTAGATTTGAGCAGATGAGCTACTCGGGGATGTTGTGGAAGGTAACGCAAACCCGCCATCACCAAGGCTCCAAATACTAGACCACTGCAGGCGATCTTGATAGCTCCAAATCCTCCTCGAACGGACACATCAACAGTGGCTTTCCTATCCTTAAAAGAAATGTCATCTTCTTGTTCTTCCTCGCTGCTCTCCCAATTTTCATCCTCAAAACCTGCGAAACCATTAAAGCTGGGATCTCCATCGGTACCCTTGTGGGTCACAAACTGCTGGAAGTCTCTTCTTGGAAGCGGCTGCTCAAGGACAGAAATAGGAAATACTTTCTTGAGAGTGGCCTTCAAAGCAGCACCTGCACCTGCTCCAATACGCACTATAGCAGCAGCTGCAGCCATGTGCGAGCCATTGCCCTTTTCTAGTCCTTCCAGATAGCTGAGCACACTTGGGTCATCAAAATAGTCGTTGAGTTTGACAAGAACGGATTCGGTATCCCTGAACCTCGGAAATACCATCTCCGTCAGCCATCCTTCGAGCAATTTACACAATCCAGGCAGTGAATCAGTCTCCTCGCCCTCTTCTGAGTATGAGTACACGTAGTTCACAACTGATGGGTCACGAAGAGGTGAATTCTCGTCTTCTAAACCTAGCCATGTTCGACAATCAGCAACCTCCCCTAGTAGTAAAGCACAAATTCCTCTCTCGAAGGCGCACTCAAGCTGAGGATCTGAAGGCTCGCTGTCAGTCAGAGATGCGTTATTCTGTTGGAGTTGGGTAAACAAAGCATCTGCATCTTGGATCAAACTTGGTGTCTTCGAAACAAAACCTTCAGCCACAAGAGCCAGTGCGGCAGCGTACAGTTCAGAGCTATCAGCAGGGATGTTCTCCGGCGTATCCGTAAAAAGGGATACCTGAAGTGGCCAGCCAGTCCACGGTTTATGAGTATCTTATTGAAACAAACAAGAAAGGTCATGACCAAGCCATGACCAAGCCAGAAATGTGGTTGAGCACAACTTAGTGCTCAAAGACTTCGATAGCAATTATGAGAACAATAGGACCAAATCGATTCCCGAATCTATATAATATTTAACAGCCAGTAATCTACTTGCGACCATCTCTCTCGCAATCACAGCAATACAACACGTTAGCCCGTCACAGTAATTCTTTCCTAATTTTTAGGATACATAAAATTAGCAAACGCCGTGAGTGATCGTACCTGCTCTGCAGCAGTCATGAGAGAAAACGCCTCCTTCATCAACTGCTCACGAGTTAACCCACCCAGTGAAGGGCCATTGCCGTCTGCATCCAAGGTCCACAACAGTGTCCGTAATCCTTGGAGACCCTGTTGACGCTGAGGCTCGTACTCCTTGTCAAGCGGAAGAGCAAGAAGTTCCAAAATACAACGAGCGGCCAACTCATCAAGTGTTCCTTCGATCTGGTCCTGCAAGTCCAGAGCCAAAGCTCTTCCACCCACTTCCTGCATGAAGAATAGAATGAGAGTGCTTTATTCCTCAGTGCACAGAGAGCAACAGCACATGAGACCAACGATAAACGTTGTAAGTTTGCATCTCTTCCAAATTCACTCAAAAGATATATATGAGCCGGAAAGTGGAGGTTGTACACCTACCCTTAGCACCTTCAAAGCAGACTCCAGCAGCGAACAGCTCTTTACAATAGCTGGAGGTAATTCAGCCATTGCCTCCCGTGATAATTCCACATAAGAAAGCGCCATAGCCAGCACCACATCGCGGTTCAATGTTTTTGGGAGGTCCTCTTGTTGCGCTAACAGAGCCTGCCCTGCCTGCAGGACCACCTCCGCTTCATGAACCTCATTAAGCAAGCAAAGGGCTCCCCCAACCTGATTCAGCAATTCCCAACAATGTCAGTTTAAGGATTTAATAGCAAAATACTTTGCTTTCCAGAGTTCGAAAGAGGAAACAATCAAGATCCCTCTGATGAAGGACAAGGCCTCACCTTGGTCCATGGGACGTCAAGGATGAGAGTGTCCGCCTCGTCTTCGGCGAGGGCCTGGTTATACTCCGCCCGGATTTCAGGATCAGCAAGGGTGTCACGTGCTCCTCTCAAGATCTCAAGCCGTGCAAGCAACGCCTGTTGACTGAAGCCCTCTCGGGGAGGATTATTCACCCGCGACTCAAATGCACGTACTATGGCATCTGCCAGGTACTGTGGTTCAGCTCCCAAAATCTGTCACCACGACATCGTCAACCTTAATACCCTTAAAACGGCAATGCTGGAAATAAGTGAGCTAGATTCTTAACCAACATGCCACCGCTCCGAAGTAACCCGTTTGCAAACCTGAAGAGCTAAATGC
Organism: Ceratodon purpureus; assembly: GCA_014871385.1. Taxonomy (NCBI): domain Eukaryota; kingdom Viridiplantae; phylum Streptophyta; class Bryopsida; order Pseudoditrichales; family Ditrichaceae; genus Ceratodon; species Ceratodon purpureus. The sequence goes on along the minus strand of CM026432.1, from coordinate 9,702,465 downwards.
AAATGCTAGTGCACAAAACCCAATGTAGTCTTCCAGAGCCACCCCTAGCACGGATAGAATTTGCATTCAATATCACTCTACTGATCACCAATCATCGTCCTAGCTCAGTAACAACACCCAGAAAGTTCAGACATCAAAATGTCCATAATCACACCTCGCTCTTGGAGCAATTGAGAGCCACATTAGGATTTTAGGGCAAAGGGTCAGACATCCGGAGCTGGACAGATTTAAAGCATGAATCGATGTCGGAATCGATCGGATCCAAGACACGAAATAGGAGGGAACCCATTCCTGGCATATCACTGAACCTGAACCATACAGATCCGAGCTTAGGAAGATGGTGAAGCAAACTACACTTCAGAAAGACCTATACATGATTCTACACCGGAAGTTACCAATTATCATTGATCTCCTTCACATCTGTGTTAGCACCCTTGCCGATGGATCAACATGGTGAAATACGAGTGACAATCATGTCAAACGGAACTGTCCAAAATGAGGGCGACAGAGGCAACATGATGACGAGCTCATGGTAACGAGTAGCTGTTCGTCTCGTTCTACTATGCTTCCACATTCTCGAAAAACATTAGCGAGACAAGGACATCGGCATTTCAAATGCCGACTACTAAACCCATGTTCGTTAAAGGCTTCTGTATCAAAAAATCTCCAGACCCAGACTAACCAAATGGGCTGGACAGACTACACCCACCAACTCACCACTGAACTAAAACCATTTCCCAGTCTGAAATCCCGCTGACAATTGCTCCAGGAAACCATAAACCCGAGTGCATACCCCAAGAATGTCCAAGAATGCCCAAGCATGAGGGCAAAGAAGTTGAACTCAAAGGCAGAGCGCAAGTAGTAATCCCAGGCGCGAACTCCGTCAAACAAAATCACGAAGCGTAATCCATCTGTCACTAAAGAAGGACGCGCACAAGCTCACCTGGTAGTAATCGATGGGCAACCGGAACGTCCTCTCGATCTGCGCGATGGGCGGGTACGCCGACGCCACAGCCTGCACAAGGAACCTCTCGCCGCCTCTTCCTCCCCCTCTCCCGCTCCCACTCCCCCTCGCGCTCCGGCTCTCCACCACAATCCTCCTCTTGCTCCCCGCGCACCACTTCCCCACCCGCACCTGCACCCTCCCAAACTCATCAGCTCCTCCCCGCCCACACCGCAGCCCCGCCGCCCCGCCCTGGCCCAGCAGGCTCCCCAACTCCAGCGCCTGCATCTTCACCATCCACCAATGCTTCCACCAATCCCCCAAAACACTTCTCTCACATCCTCAGCCCATCCACCATGCCACAAACTTCCTCCCCACACATCAACATCTCCAAACCCACATCCCACAAACAGAACACACGACCCACTTGTCCGACTCAAACCACTCCAGCCCGCCAACTGAGCATTCCTTTGTGCTTCTTGACTACATTCTGGTTTGTTCTTTTCCCGAAATCATTTGGTTGAGTTGATTTTTTCTAGCTTTCTGCTTCCGTTATTTCGGGTTCAGCTGAGGCCTATGATGAGCGGCGATCTCTCAGTGGCCGTTCAGATTGAGGCGGGAACTAGGCTCTTGAATCTTGTTTTTTTTGTGGAAGTCTTCGATGTTCTGTAGCCTGGGTTCCATGCTTTGTCGATCGCACTTCTGTGTTGAGGATTTCATGGTTTGTAGTCTTGATCGAGTGTGGTGAGCTTGCCATCTTGAGGTCTTGATTGCGAGAGTTTCTTTTTTTGTGAGATGCTTGCACCGACACTGCATTAGAGAATCTTCTGTTGTTGGTGTCCGTGTGGTGATGTGAACTGGTTTGTTGATGATCGACTCACCATGTTGGGATCAGCAAGAGAGATCGCAGGTTTAGGGTTACACACTTGAGGCTCATTCGAATGGGATTTCTTTGAAGGCTTTCAGTTTTAGACATGAAGGGATGGTTTCATTCCATTGTGGAAATTGGTACGACAAGGCAAGGTTGACAACAAGATTCAAATCAGATACAAGCGTCCAACAAGTGAACAAGTGGGTATGATGTTGATTACTGTGGTGGTGGTGTACATTTGGAGCAGCTCACATGAGGCGGTCGACAACTTGGTTGAATGGCCACTGAGAGATCCACTTGCAATGCTTATGCGCAACATGGGCTGTGTCTGAGAGGCACCATCGTGTGCAATACATTGATATCGTATGTAACGAGAATATTCTCGTAATGGCTATTCCGGACATTCTTATTTCGGGAAACGACGTTCCTTGTGCGTGGGTAGCAATCAATGACATCAAGTGGGTGTAGTAGTAGGGCCTGTTTAGGGCCAAAAGAAAATGCATTCTGAGTAGGTGAGTAGGTGTCCATGGCAACATGGGTGATTGTTGCACCGTTTGAATTAATTGCGACAAAAGCATTTCATTTCGGAAGCGAATTATGAGATTACATGGCAGATCATGTCATCTCCAAGGGAACCCAGGCGCCTCTCTCCATGTGCAGAACCGCTGGCTTGTCGAAGTACTTCCATCACCATCACTGACTTTGGAGCAACCTGAGCTTGCGATCTCTACCTCCGGGCAGCTGTGTGTAGAGTGCTGTTGAGCACGCTCCCGGTAACAATCACCGTCAACATATTTCGGGTGAGGAATGAAGGATACGCCTTTCCAGACCAGCTGCAGTGCCTGCATCCACAACAACCCGGTGCAGACATGAATCTTCGTCCATGTCGTAATTCTTTGTGTTCTTTGGGCGAAATAACCTTTAAAGTTCCATTGTATTCTCGGAAAGGACCTTGAAATAATGCTTCGAGATCTGGGAGGATAATCGGTAGGAGTGCAGTGCTCTCTCTATTTTGGAGTGGATTATTGTACCTGCCAGTAGATCCAGATAGCCACTCTCTGTGGCATCATCCATGTGAAGGCCTCGGGATCCACTGCGCGTGTAACACGTTTGGCTTTCAGAATTGCTTGAAAATAATTTCCATGCTCGGGATGTTGGACACCAATCCGCAACAGGAGCTCTTGCCCAGGTGCGGCAGCCTGCATCTGCCACACTGCCTCCATGTCCTGCAAATAGTAAGCCCCCATTCACAATATCAGCACCTCCTCTCATCAACGTCTGATGAGCAAACATATCCTGCACATCCTCCAGGAAAAATGTTGCAATACAAAACAAACAGTGCAGGATCAACAGTGTGCTCTCTAGTTCATACACACTAGGTTAAAGACTCACCATGAAAGGACTGACATGCAGAGGCTTCGCTACGAGGTCTAATCCAGGAGCAAAAAGAAACGTCACTCTTTCTGCCCAAGGAGTGTTCGTCACCTGCTTGTCAACCCACACTGACCACATCAGTAGCGCAGGTTTCACCATCCATCATATAGCAATCTAGAGCCTGAACAAACAAAAGCAAATAACCGAGCTCTGTGAGAATCCTTATAATACTGCCAGCACTTCATAAAACCAGAAAGTTCAAAGGGCTCAAATGTGACAATACATCAATTCGAACACTCAACATACACGACGTCTTCTACATCAAGAGCACTCCGAATTCCAAAACTAGTGGGAAAACAGAAGATGTCACAGAAATGTCTAAGTATTGTTTCCCACCTCGGCAATGCATTGAGCTACTCCACCTTCCTCATCGTAGCAGTAGTACACGCTCAAAGGATTTTGCTCGTATCCCATACTTGTTGGCATTGTCAGCAAACGACTGCGGATTTCCACCGTAATCAGCAATAGAACTTTATGACCTCGGCATAGGTTGCGATTTTCGGCACCTCGGAAACATGTAATAAGACTGAGAATATAGTGAGACGCAGAGCAATTCTATGAATGATGATAAGAGATGAGAGAAGCTGAAAGGAAGGAGAATTACACAGGTCCGGCGGTTGCAGCGATGGAGCGAGCTTCAGAGGCCGTCATGTGATGCGATGCAGCAAACCACGACGGTGGCGTATCCAATTCCACAAGCGCGTACCGCACATCGTACTCGAAGCGGTGAACCACTGGCCTTCGGCGCTCGTGCCACACCTTGCCCTCGTAAAACTCAACCCCACCTGGTCTGCCATCGCCGCCCTCGCTGGGGCACGCATTCGTCGTCCGTCGAAAGAGAACCCGGACGGTGAGAAAGAGCGACCTAACTAGCGAACAGCAGAATGTGGAAGTGATGTCGCACAGCAGGGCGAACATCTGCGATGCCGCACTCCCCCGCCCTAGCAACTCCGTCTCAGCCATCGCCATAGCCCACCCCCAATCTACCCAATTTCCAAATCCCTTCGGAAATCCTTGAATCTCCTCACCCACATCCTTAGGTTTCCAATAAGCTTGTCCTGGTGTCACTTCGGACGTCACGCGTCCACTTTGATAGGTCGTTCCATTGACCCCTCTGACATTCTACCACGAACTTCAGCGGCTCTCGAATCTCTTCTCAGTCCTTGGAGCTAAACTCTACCATTCCTAGCTCTGTAAGATTACTCATACATCATCCATGTCAAAGGATCAAAGAAAAAGAACCTCTGTCTCTAGTTGGATTTGGCCTCAACTTGTCCAACTTAACGCAGCTTTCACTCATTTAATTGCGGAAATAGGATTCCAGCAACAAACAAGTGCAGAATTCCCTGCTGACTACAAGTGGATGGGTACATGGGTCTGTGGATGATCGCATCATAGTTGCACACAACGATTCAAACTTTCAGATTAAGGTACTCGTCCTATCGAAACCCTAAGTCGAATCGACAGTACAGAACTCATTCCCAAGGGTTAACCCATTCCTGATGTACGAGGTTGTCAGACAGATGTCCGGGCATCTCAGTACTGATTCCCAAGAAGAGATTCAGATGGTTCATATGTTAAGTTAATTTAGTGTTTGAGTATCCAAGAACTTCGCAAGAAGGTGAGCTCCAAAGTCACCTCGGGAATGAGACTGAATATTCCTCCGAAAAGTGGGTCAATGTCATTCAGCAGGACTATATCCCACGGATAATGTCCAAGTCACTGCGATTACGATTAATTCTGCAACAACCTCGTCAAGAAGAACTGTGCAGTGAAGCGAGATCGGCCTGCGGGACAAGTGAGTAGAGAAGGACAAGTGAGATCGATCTCCTAGCAACATAGAACTAGTTCTCAGAAGAGATTCAGATGGCGAATGTGTACGAAGTCCAAGAACTGCGCAAGATTGTGAACACAGAAGACATCTCGCAAATGTCACTGAGCAATCTTCCGGTGGCAACCCCATCAGGAGGCATTACCGTGTCGGTGTTCCTTCCATGACTCATTCTGCAACGTTCTAATCAAGTGTGGGGAAGACAAGGAACTTCGGTCTGAGACAACCAAGGTAGAGCAAAAGAAAGAAGATGACAGTGGACACTGGACTCAGGGTGTGCGGCCACTTGAGAATTTATTGCAGTTTCTACCCATCAAAAGTATGATCATATGGGGTTTGTAGCACATGATGATGTAAGTATTTGTAGTACAGTATGGATGATCAAATATAATCTATAGTCCGTAGAAGCGAAGCAAACAACGATCGAGGAGAGAGCCTGACGTCGTGTTCAATCCTTCGCAGATCGGATGGATATGGCTTGATCTGGAACCAAGAAAACTATGGTATGATTCTATGCTCTCCCCCAAACCTAAGCAAGAAATACAGTATGGTGATGAAAAGGGTGGCAGCTTGCTCTGCTGAGGTCGCTGCCTGCCTGCCTGCATGCATGCGGCAGTGCGTGCTGATGTCTAATTGTCTGTCTGTCTGTCTGATGGTTATTGAACTCATAGGCCTTGACCACACGGATGGGAAGAGTGGTCAAAGACTATGAGAACTCCGCGACGGAAGAATGGTCCGCCGGAAAATTGTAGAAAAAAATCGTATCAGCTATTGTAGATTGAATTGTCAGCCGGACCATGCCTTGAAGGGGAGCTGGTTGAATGCATTCCCCATCTCACAGTTCACAGCTTCGTATGACGATGGTGATATGGATGCCGGCGGAAGTGACACCTTGGTGGAGTATTGTTGTTGTCCATGGAAACTGCTGCCCAGGTTGGAGTACAGGGCGCTCGACACTGGCAGGTTGGTGAAGGAGATGGTAGGATACACCATGTTAGACGCCCACAGCGGATTCGTCTCGGGGGGAAACGACAGGGGAGGGAATTCACGGCGCGTCAGCTTGAACTCGGGCGCTTCGGGGATGCCTTTGAAGTCTGGGATGGGTATGTGAAGGCTGGATTGTATGCCTGGGCTTGTGGACTCCTCCCGAATTCTCTTAGAACCCACCCTCATCAGCTGCCGCGAGCTGCCGAGGCTCTGCTCTGAGTCATCTGAGGAAGACGTTTGATTGTTGGAGGTTGTGCTGGTCGAATTCGAGTTGGAGCTGTTCGGCTGTGGGTTGTCTTGGCACGCTGGATGCGCCTTCTTGTGGGCCACCAAGTTGCATTTGAACGCAAACTTGAGCCCGCACTTGCATTCAATCGGCTCACCGCAGAGCTTCTCATGATCGCGCACATCAACCTGCATTGGCATTGCAATTTCACCATTAGGCTTCTGATCTGAGGACATGTGCTTGAAGAACAAACTGGAAACGAGAGAATTAGGTTTATCTGTCAAGATTGGAAGCAGAAGGTTCAATTGGGACGTGTCTGCAGTACCTCAATGTAAAACTTCTTCCCACACTTGCGGCATCCGAAGGGCTTCTCTCCCTCAGAATGCTTCCGACCGTAGTGCCGGCGGAGCTCGTACAGCCCCACGAAAGTCTTCTTGCACTTGGGGCATCGCGAGGGGGTCTTCTTGTTATGGCCCGCTTTCAGGGAGCTCGTCAGGGTCGGCAGCGTGCACGCCTTGCCTCCGGCGCTCCCGTCACTGTAATGTGTCTTGTGATGCATCTTCATGGTCTGCGGATTCTTGAAAGTTTTGTTGCACCCTTCATGCTGGCAGCGGAAGGGGCGCCTATTCTTAATCAAGTCCACGGAGACCACCGCTGCTTCGATGCTCTCTTCAGTCTCTGACTTCTCAGCAGCCTGATAAACAACAATGAAAATTAACAAACCACACCATCAGGTTTCCATACATTACAGCATGCATTATAGATCCTGTTCATTCAGGTAACATCACAATCGCAAACGTAGAAGTTAACGTCAGAATTGCAAGCAATTGTAGGTGGTACCTTTGAAGGCTCTTCGGTGTCGGTAACGGTGCAGGGAACTACGGCGCCAATGCTCGCAGGTGACAGATCCGGAAGCTCCACTTTAGGGACCACAGACTGCTGGCAGTACTGACGCAGAAATGCACTCCGCAGGCTATCATGGATCTGACCTGGCTCCTGCTGCTGCGCCTCCAGGCGATTGAGCTGCTCTAGGCGGTCGAGCACGCTGGGCTGCGCGTTGTACGTGAGCACTCCCGGAGTGACCATGTTCTTCAAGGTGCTCACTAGATTGGGATGCATGGTGACGGGACTGCAACCATTGATGTGTTGCAGGAACTCGTCAGTTTCGTTGCCGGTGAGCAGCAGGTCCGTTTCGTCTGTGGAGTAGACGGAGGAGTCACTTCCGAACGAGAGCGTTGGAGACAGATTGTTCGGCAGGTTGAAGATGCTCGTCGGTGTGGCGTTGTACAGGTACTCCCACGGTGCGCCGAAATTTGAGGTGTCACCGTAGTTGTAGAACGACGTCGCACCGGTACCGGTCATGCCCAATGCCGAGCCCAACGACAGCGGCCCGCCGTCGTTCAGCATATGGCCGGGCCCAATGCTGGATAGCCCGCCCATGGGCAACTGGAACCCGGCATCGTTGTAGAAATTCTGGAGCGAGGGGGGAGCTGTCACTGCCATTCTCGATAATCTCTCAACAGTCTCTTTGAATCTACAGTGTCACTAGAGACCTTCACGCAGACATGGAATTTGATTGCACTTCCAAGTCCGGGAGATCTACAAACAGAATGATCCGAAGGAGTGAATCAGTCTTCCTAAGTTCCGAGCAGTGATGGACCTATAATCTTTGACTACCACCTTTCTTTCTCGGCCATTAGTGAATGAGATCCGAGACTACCCGACTGTGTGAACTGTAGCAAAGAGGATCAGAAGGAGACTCAAGTCACTAGTATTGTCGGAAGCGTGGAGAGTGGCAGACAGCGCAACACTACGTCCATGCAATAGAATGTCTCTGGAGTTGGAGTGAGATCAGGTATACTCGAACCAAATATCTAAGTTCTAACCGCTTGAAGGAAATAGCATTGTGATCAAAAATCACAGGTATCTAAGCACTCCGCAAATCCTGAAGGATCGTGGAAAAACGGATTCAAATTGCCAAGACAAGTCTCCGACCAGGAGAAGAGACGACTCCGACCGACGTCGACCTTACCAGTACTGAGCCTCGAGTGACAATTCTGGTTGTAAGAGAGAAGCAGCGCGGAAGTCTAGTATTGAGCCAGTGTTGTTTCAGTGTCCAACTGTTTAGCCTTAGATTCGCGCAGGGGATACAGTAAAGCTCATATTCAGTTGCAGCGAGATGCCTGGGGCTCACCCTGTCACTGACCTGACCAATGCCGACTGTGATACGGTGCCAATTCCGAGCAACTCCTTGCAGTGCAGTGCACCGGCCTACGGAGATCAGCTGCCACTATTTGTCTTGAAAATCCTCCAGGGCCAACTGCCACCTTGCAAGCAGCTCCAGACATTCGCTATAGTTCCTACAGATAGCGGTATCAACACTAAGGACGGAGAGCAATGATCATATATACTGCGGATATACCTTGCAGAAGAGGCGGGAGTTACTACGCTGCAGCTACAAAAGTTCGCACCACGCGAATCAGGAAAGCTCGTCCCTCCTGCAGATGTGTGACTCTTGAGGAGGCAATGTAGATCAAGATTCAAGGTGGGAACCGTCGACAAAGAAGATGGGAAGCTCCTCTCAACTAAGTTACCTACACCGAGTACAATGCTGCGAGTTTCAGGGCTTATGAAGGCTGTCTAACCATCAGGAAGTGATGCTAGATGCCTAGAGTTTGACCCCTGTAGACAACCCTGTAGACTGCTGTGAAAGATCACTGCTCGCATACGCCGGGCGGTGGGAGTCGGGACCAGTACATTCGACAAGCTCCGGACAAGGTTCCAGCAACTGTGAATACACAGCCTACGGGTGCGACAACAACACTGTGGCTCTGTGCGAACTGCCCCAGCTGGCTCATACTTTTTATGTCCATCCAGCAATGCGGATTCTTTTTTTTTTTTCCCCGGTTGCAGACCTTTGTGGTTGCAGGAGGATGTAAACATTGTTGCATCTCCACGTCCGCTGCTTGGGGACAAACGAAAGGAAGGTTGGAAGGAACAGAAGCAGAACGTTCCCTTCATTTGCCGGATCACAGGTTCGGTAATGTACGTCCGCTCTTTCAGTCGGATCTTTTCGGCATTCTATGCAGGTCTAGCCTTTTTTTCCTAAGCTCAAGCTCAGAATAGATTTACTCCTGACTCATCGTCGCTCATCGAAAGCCTTCCTGGACGCTGTATATTCTTCGAATCAAGCTGGAACCATTTGTTTCATATCTCATTGGATTCTTTGACTCCATGTCGAGCTGATCGCATGTGGGTTCGGATGTTCGGATCAGCTCCGATTCAATGCACACAAGCTTGTGATAAATTTCCTCTACATAAAATCACATAAAGAAGCTTCCCTGGATGGTGGTTGATATCTTCCAGCATGTTGCTGAAATAAATTGTTCATGTGTGCAGTTTCCTGGAGTGGCCTCCACTCATGTGGGTAACCCTGAATAACTCTCTTAACAATGGTTAACCATTTCTGTGTTGGTTTGGTTTGGTGTGATGAAGGCTGAGTGACCGATCATTCACCATAAGGTCAAGCTAATGTAAAGTGGCTGTCAGATGTGGAGAACGGAGGTTCGCAACAAAGGGTATTCTCAGAAAGCTAGGGAGGTGCTAGAGAACTTACAGAAGAATCAAAGGGAAGAATTTTCGAATTTTCTTTTGAATTCATGCGCACAGTGCCCTCCAGTGGCCACTTGCTACTAGTGCAATAAAAGAAAGGGCCAAATTTGCAACCAGGGCTATTTGCGAGAGCAAGAAATCATGCTGGGTGCCGGGGATCGCTTTATACGACTAGGGTCCCTTCCCTACCACTACTACTCCTCCTAGATGGCTGAATAAAGGAATGGCTTCATATTCTAAGTTTGTCAGCGAGTAATATGCTCATCAGCTTCTGTTTCTCAATTTGGATCTCTGCCATCTCTCCCATCCGATGATCCGACTTCCCTGTGCCTTGGGCCTTCACACAAACCTCTTCCTCCCCGGATCATGTCATGTTCTGATTTGTGTGAAGTTATTAAGTTAGTGCCTCACCAGTCTTCATCTTTGACCCTCACATATTTGATCATTGGAGGTGCTTGGGAGCCACTCCATAACTAACAATAAGGTTGGTTATGCCATGGTCTGTCTGTATTGTGCGCAGGGATGCTCACCATGTACAGTGCAGTGATAATCTGGATGAGCATGTCATTGAGTGCAAGGGGTTACCAAAATTTGCACTTCCCCAATCCCCACCCAACACATGTTAGGATAGCACCACCTTTGATGGACAGTTATCATCCGAAACAAATCAGAAAGGCAGGGTGTTTTTGTATTCATTGATTTTATTAATTTTGAGATGCAATTTACAAGCACTACTTTGACAAAATGGGCATTTCAAACATTGAGTTATCTGTAAAGTCAATTTGATTTTAAAAAGATATCAAGAGTTTTCTTTTGTTGTTGTAATGTTGTTTCTAATTCCAAATAGTTGAGGTGTATGGAAGAGCCTGGTGTTCTTACTATGTTGGTTATGGAAGAGCTATAGTTTTCTAAAAGAAAATATTTGTGCTCTCAATTTATCCCTAAAAACTAGTTTTTCTTGAATTTAGAGATGACCAAGCTATTATACACCAATTATCAAAAAACCTCTATATTCATCCATATTTATAAGCTATTTGAAATGAGCAAATAAAATTATATTTAACCAAATTTTATTTTATCTAAGTCAAATATCAGATGATTTTACAAATAATCCTAGCTTCTTATAGTTGTATTATAGGTCATATTGTTTTTATAATATTCATTGCTGCCCAAAAAATAATAATAATAATAAATAAAAATAAAAATAAATAATAATCAAGAATTTTTTTGTTAAACTTTCTATTATTCAAAATTCTATAAAATTTGATTAACTTTGTATACATGAGACAAGTACAAAAATCTCACAAATTGAATTGTTTCCATTGAAATCAAGTGTACACAAAGCTGAATTTCTATAGAATTTGTAATGTTTTTTTGAATTATAATAATAAAATATAATTTTTTTGGATGAAATTTCTTTTTATTTTTTTATTTAACAGCACAAATATGTCGAAAGTTATGAGGACCTAATACTTATCTAATAATTGAGTCTTATTGGCTTTATAGTTGAGAAAAATACTATAATTATATAATGTGATTGTCTATTCTTTCTAAAAGACAGATTTATTAGAAGGTTGATTGCATATTGGGTCTTGTTCAAGTAGATTCCGTGAGGTAGTTGGAAAAAGAAGACTCTTTACATCCATGAATAAATACAAGATAAATCAAGAAAATTTTCGTATAAACTATCTCTATGTAATGCCAAAAGCACAAATAGCCACAATTAAAATTTCACATTGTGAAATTTGTAAATGGTTTAGAAAGAAACACAATATGGAAGATGTTGATTGAATTTTAATAATAAACTAGTTTCTTCCTTCAACATACTAGTAGAAAGGTAGTACAAGTAGATTTTTGAACATATCAACAACCTCATGAAAAGTGTTAGTATACTAGTATTTCATGTATACAAGATTAACAGATAATAGTAGTCTTCTACTCTTGTTTTAATATTCCAAAGACATGGATACAAAATACTCGACAAATACGAGACACATGATTTACACCGGTTTCGTTAAAGTTATGGTTCTTGTACTTCTTCTACATCAAGGACATGGTATAGTTGTTGGTCTACTGAGGCGACCATTCTACCAATGCTATATTTTTGAGAAGATTTCAAATATAAAGAATATAATTTTTAGTAAATGAAATATTTTACACGATGAAAGATATTGATCTTCTTATTACTTAAATATATTTCAGGATAAATAAACATCAAGGAAGCCCGTATACCAATATATCCATATACAAATATACACATTTACCTATTTGTATATGAAATAATATCATATAATCAAACATAGGATTATCATCATGATCCAATTTTTTCTTCGTACACACACCAAAAAGATCAAAATATAAAATCAAACAAAATAATATTTATCCCTGCCCAACAATGGGGCAATGGCTGCCCAAAAGTTGAACGGAATGTGGTTGAGATTGTTTGGTGGCCATTCTAAAGTCTCCAAGTTGCAACAACTTTAGTTCCAACAAGGCAGATTTATGAATGCATGACAATGCAAAGATTTTTGGGCAGAGAGAGGCCACTCTATTTTGAATGTTAGGCCATGGGCAGGGTGCTAAATTGGAGAATGAAAACATGCAGCCCATTTGCTTTGTTCATTTTTGATGAGAAAAAAGAATTGCTCTTTTTCTGAAAAAAGAAGAAAAAAGGAAAAAAGGAAAAAGAGGGTTGCCAACACACTTGGTTTAGATGATTAAATATTTGAGACGGCTGACCAATTGCCTTTGTTGCTAACTTCCAACATATTGTGAGCCTTGCCATGTTGTCATTCTCTTGGCCTGTCGTGGGAGAAAAAGTAAAAGGCTTCCATTGATTTTTGCATTCTGTTACTCTAAATGAAGGAGTTGGATTAGAGCAAGACGGACAAACAAATAACCAGGTGTGTGACTTGTCATTAATTCACAGCTTGACCCTTGCTGAAGGGCAACTTCGTTTTGGATTTTTTTATCAAATTGTGATTTAACTTAGTTTGGGGGAATTTGGGGGTAGAATATAGTGGACAGTGGATTGGTTGATGACTGGACATGGGCGATTGAAATCATGCTAGGCCATAATTTATAATCATTACAATTTATTTATTTTTTGGAATTTATATTTTGTTTTGGTTTTCTTGAAACAGAAGGAGTTACGCGGCTTGCATTGAAGAAGACATAGCACATATCCAGGCAAGGTAGACACACCTAAAACCACCTGCACCTCCAAAACCAACATGTGGATCTCCCCGGAACCGCAACTTGGCTGAACTAGCATTGTCAGACCACTCAATTCAAACTGACCAATCAAAACACTCTACATGTCAACTTTGGGTCACAAAGTACTTCGGGTTTAAAAATTTGTATCTATTTCAATATTGGGAAGAAAATTTTGAAAAAAATTGCATTCTATGAGAAACCTATTTTTCGACAGGTGAAAACTACACCCAAAAAATAACCCTAAAAAAAGGCTCAAAATCCTTAAATTGGTGATTTTAGGTGTCCCTACCTTATGTGCTTAGATGTTTACAAGGTGCAATTAGGGGAAGTAAGACCGTAATAAAAGACTCTAACCAAATCAATTTTTATTTTTTTAAATTTTTAATCATTTTTTCGAAACAAATGAAATCCGATTTCATTGCAAAAGGAGTAACATACATGACAAGGCCAGCCACAAGTGGCTTGGCTATGAGAGACCGGCCTAGCAGACCCGACACAAGGCAGAGGAAGGAAAAGAAAATGCAAAAAACAAAAACCACCCCTCCCCCAGCCACCACAGAGCGCAGGGAGGGCCCTGAGGCCCCTCATGGCCCTTTCGTAGGAGCCATGGGGCCCCAACCTTGCCGGGAAAACCTTGGGGGGGGGGGGGGGGGGGGGGGGGGGGGGGGGGGGGGGGGCTGGAAGACAAAGCCTGCGCAAGGGCCAATCAACATCCACTGAGGTAGTTCATCGACCATTCGTGCGAAGAAGTCAAAACAGCAGCGTTTGTCGACGAAGGCCGCCTTCATCTACATGGCGCGTTTGCCGCAGCCTAAGATTGCGGGGTCTTGTGTTGGAGCTACGTCCATTCAACCCGGCCGTAATCAATCATCTCAGTCCAGATGTGCTGGAAGAGTTGCTCAGGCAGACACCTCTGGTCATTGAAAACCATATCATTGCACTCACGCCAAAGTGTCCTTAGCACATCGGTGCGGATTTCATGCCACATGCGCAGGAGAGGGTTGAATTTTTAAGGAGTAGTAGTAGAAAAGATGCCTTGTTTCCAAGTGAGAAACCGCCACAACCCTTATGCCTCACGTTCTTCAAGCGAAGCATTCATAATGTGAATGGTCCACTGCCATGCCCTTTGTGCCAAGTGACATTTCCAAACTTTGGTGTAACCTCGTCTCTTGTGAACGTCTCGGGCACATAGCACAATGGATGTCAGTTGTGCCATCAATCCGGCCCCGCTGGTGATTCACTACAAGGAAACAGTCCCAATGTGACTGGGTTTTCTTTTACTACAAAACTGGCATAAATCCACATGTGACTAGCACCATCTGTAGTCATTTGGGATTAGTCGCTCCGGACAATCTGACTGGTGGGCATATCAGACACTTTTTGTTCTCAATACTGCATTCCCATAGTGTTTTGGGACCTCAAATAGGCACCGGCACTGGGACTTGGGATAATATGATTGTGTGACTACACATAGTCATCAATATGAAAATAGTGACTAATTCTAGTGAGGTATGAGTCAACACATGACTTGTTTTTTCAGTACGCATAGTAGTATGATGGTAACTATATTGAGTCATATTTTTGGCTAACGTGGAATGTGACTGTATGGAGTCATAATTAATGCCGTTGACGTGGAATGTGACATTATGGAGTCATCTTTAATGTCGTTGCTGTGGAATGTTAATGGTAGTTATGTTTTTAGCAGCCGTGGATTATGACTGTGCACCGTTGTAGTGTAGATGATTGGTTTCAGTCAAGGGTAGATGACTAGTTTCAATCACACTATAGGAAGGAGTGACTGGTGGTAGTGATAAAGTTCTTACTGTATATGTGGCCCTATGACTACGTAGAATGATGATTTATTTGGCTGAAATTTACATTCTACATCAGTACCAGAATCATGTAATGGAAGACACATACAAGGTTCAAGGAAATGCAACAATGTTTACTTGTACTTAGTACTATCTAGATTCCATTAAAATCAAATTTGATTCAAGGTGGGAAGAGGATGATGCATGAAACAGAATACCTCAAAGAAGTTCATGTAGCCTTTGGGTGGACAGTTGAGTTGTTGCCTCATTGCCAATCAATAGCTACTGCCAAACACTACCAATCAATAGTTAGTGCCAAAGCAAAAAAAAAACATATAAAACCTCTCCTCATCTACTCCTCTAATTCTCTAAGTATCCCTCTAAACTCCTACCTCCAAGTATTCCTCAACACCTCTTACCTTCAACAATCCTCTAAGAGAGAGAGAGAGATTAAAAATGAGGGGTTGGCGGCTGGCTGCCCTTAATATTCCCAACCCTAACACTAAACAAAAATGGGGGCAAGGTCCACCCTGGCCACGTGTCATTTCTTGAATGAGTCATTTAGGAATTTATGACTTTTTTGAGTCATCTATATGACTACTATTAATCAAGTTAATGACTACATATAGTCACTTAAACCAACTCTATTACAACATTAAGACATACATAAACCAAACACCAATATAAGTAAAAGAAACTGTTCACATGATTATGTTATTTTGCAATCAATTTAACATCTCAAAAAAATATATGAAGACTTGATTAATAATAGTTCAATTCTCAGCATGGAAAAATTATAGCAAAGTTAATAGGACAAGCAATTTTTTTTATTACACATTATTTGTGTTAGGTACTGTATTCAAAGTAGAATTTTGGTTTCTATTTTTCCTTTTTTTTATCCTTTTTTGAATTATACATTTTTGAATCGCTTGTTGTATCCAAAGTACGCTACAAGAACTTTGCTGACATCATTTTTCCCTCTTTCTAAATTACAAGTTCTATCAATTAGTTACCGTATCCGAAGTAGAATTTCAGAACTTCGATTTTATTTTTTTATTTTTTTTTAAAATTTTATTTTATAAATGAATCATTTTTGAATCACTTGCTATATCGTATCCTTGGTATAGTTTCAGAACTTTGTTGACATTTTTTTACTTTTTTTCTCCTTCTAAATGTTTTAATCACTTGCTGTATCCAAAGTACGCTTTCAAAAATTGTTGACATCTTCTTTATTTTCATCTTTCTAAATTACAAATTATGTGAATTAGTTCTCGCATCCATAGTAGATTCATGATTACTTAGATGTTTTTTTTAGGACTACATTCATATAAATATACCCCCTATGTTCTGTAAACTTTAAGAGATGCAAATCTATGTATGAATTAATGAAACTTTTCCTTCTCATCGGCAAATCTTCTGCAAGAGCGGATGTGGCTATTGTAACTACAATAATATTTTAGAAGTAACTCATGGAAAAACCAGCCTTCAATAAACTTCAACACCTAATAACATAGTTTGAATATCCGATTGCAGAGGACGTAAAAAAAATAATGCACACATCACAACTATCTGGATGCACCCAGTCATCAGTGTCCTTATTGTGACATTCCATAGTAAGCCCTTGGTGATTACCATATGGAACAACACCAAGGCAAATAGAACCCGTTTCTATAGCAGTTCCCTCTGAGGTCCTTAAAAGTATGACTACTCTTATGACTACTACATGACTAGGGTGAATCATGACTAAACCGATGACTGAGGTGACTGCATGGTCACATTTTCACGGTCATATGCACTCACATTGGGGCTTTTTCCTTGTAGTGATTGACGGCGACGGCTCGATCCCAGATGAGCCACAGCAACCCGGCCTCTTTTCTGGTGTATTCCTTAAGTCAGATTGTTTTCCATTGAAGGCGGTGGCTATCAGGAAGGACCTCGCTTCAATTACAAATTACGGATTGGACACTGAGTGGTGTTGTCGCAACTTTGGAAGTGAAGCTCATCAGCGACATAGTCTCCTCTCCGGTGTTCCACTGGAACTTGTGGGGGTTCCAAAGCACCCTGTCAATACAGCCGTAGAAGAAAAACATCGGGAGTTTGCGGTGTCCTTGAGCCACTTGGACAACCTTTACCCGATGGAAAGCTCCCCGATTACCTACGGGAATAACTCCTTCCCCACTCAGATTTGGCTCTAAACACCGAGACAAAGATAAGACGGTAAAACTAGGCCCTACGAGAGGGTTGCTCCAAGGCCGAACCTGACCGCTTAGTTGCACCCTTTGCTGGTCTGGCACTTGCAGCACTATGCGGGGCAGACAGTTGATAATAAGGGGGAACCATCCCACCTACTCATCAGTGGTTGCATCCGGGGGGGGCGGAGGGGTCGACATGGAGTAACTGCCTTCAATGTAATTCGAGGGTTTGCGTAGATGCACGCCACACCCCAGCCTCAGTCGAGAGTACACTAAATTTGTCTTGAGCCTCCTTCGCTGTAAGGAACCTCCCGTCTATTGTGGCATCCCAAATTTGCTTGAGGCCACTCATGTGGAGGTAGACTGCTCAGATTTTTGATAACCTTGGGCCGATAACCAAATCAATTTGGACATGGTGAATCACCATGCCTCTTCCTCTAGATGACTTGCGTGTCTTTGCATTTAGCAAACATATATTAACCCACAATTTGCCATAACCATTTCTCATCAAAAATACTTCCAAAAATGCCATTTTTGAACTTACTATGAATTTGCCTAAAATAAATATTTCCTCGCATCTCCAACTGTAGAATGTTACATAATACTTCTAGAGGATTGTACCGTATGGATTTAAAAAATCATAGATTTTGAAGTAAAAAACATTGTCTTTTATTTCTTGTCATATTCAAATATAATAAACAAACTTCAACTTCTCTTTGTGTCTAAGTTTTGCACTATATAAGTTGGGGGTTTTATACTAATATGATCTAATAATAAGTGCACCAAATTTTTGAGGTAGCAAAAAAGTGTAGCATTGTGAAAGGCATGTGGGTTCATATTTTTGTTAATACTTGTTTTGTTTTTTTGGTGACTCATTTTTTTATTTGAATATAAAATCCACCTGGTTAAAACAAAGGTTTGAATTTATTCTTGAATTTTTTTTAGAAACAAAATATTTATCTTTTATGTAAAAAAATTATTTAAAAAAAACAAGTTTGTGGGGCTGCTTGGAGGATTATGGAGGTGTCAATCTTTATGGCTATTTCTATCAATGTAAGTGCACTTCCCAATTGTGTGTTTGCTTGATTATGTTGTCTAATTGTTCGATTTCCTTTTAGGCACGCATTTTTTGTTTTTGTAATGTCTTCATGTGTTTGCTCAAGTGGCAATGAGAATGTTTAAGTGTTTTAATTTGTTGTGTTTTACAAAAAAACATGGAATATTGTACACAAAAGCATGCACTATGTGTTGTGATTCATGGTAGCATGAAATTATGATAGCAGAGTTAGATCTTGTAGAACGTTAGCTCATCTTTAATGAATGAGAGAGTAAACTAAGAAGAATTATCTACATAATCAACCATGCTGATATATGGATTATTAGGTATTCTAAAATCAAGACTATGTTTTGTTTCACAGATGATTCAATTTTTCTGCATTTTATTCTTTGGCTTAAAATTTTATCAAAATGTACAACCATCAATGGTAAAGATCATTGCTAGAGTACTTAAATATTTGATTTGTTAACGTGATTGTAGTCACAAATATTTGAGGATTCTACATACATAAGCCAATTCATGTAGGCAATAACTAGTTGATAATTCATACAATTAATATTTTCATTAGTGTCTTACCTTATGGTATCTTCAATTCTAGTTATAATATGTTATGACACATAAGCGTGTAATTCATCATTTGAATCATCAATTTTTTTATATATATATATATATATATATATATATATATATATATATATATATATATATATATATATATATATATATATATATATGTTGTTATGTAACTCTATATATCTATTTGTCTCGTGAAGACTATGTGATTTCTAGTGTAGAACATTCAAGCAAACGTGATAGACTTATACATTTAGTTGTCTAATTGAGAATGGTTAGGATATATAGTCAAGGTTTCTAATTTGAGAAGACTTTGGATGCAATGTCTAAGCAATTATTAAATATAGTTGGAGGTATGAAGATTTCATAGTTTGTTTTGTTTACAATTCAACTTTGAATGTCGCTTAAAAAAGAGAGGCATCTCAAGTAGTATTCATCAATTTATCGGTGGTGATCTTTGTTGATGCTAAAAATATCAAGAAACATGTTGATTTCCACAAACACAAGGATATTGTATATAGAGTTGTCCTCTAATGTTTGCCTCTATTTTTTAATTAACCCCTAAAAGACAATTTCCAAGATTTTTCACATAAATACTTAATGTTGTCATTTTTGAGATTTCCAAAAAAAAGACTTATTTCAATGCAAAATGTTCATTCCACAAAGGATAAAAGTTTCTCACTCTTTCCGGGAATGTTTAAAAAAACTTTTTCTTTTTTTCATAAAAGTTTAAAAAATTTGGTTTTTTAGGTTGTTTCCTTTTTCACTTAAAGTATGGACATCAACATTCCCTTTGACCATTTGGATTGTGACTTTATGAAAATAATGGAGTTTCTAGGAAAGATAAATGTATTAGCATTCTTGTGTGTACAACTTGATAAAAATATTGTTTTCAACATGCTACACTTGTCTTTGTATTTTAAGTTTTTTTACACAATCAGCTAACTTAGTCCTCTTTTTCATGCACCAAAACCTCCAAAATCCATAATGCTATAAAACTAGGAAGAAAAAAAAGTTAGAAGGAAAAAAAAGTTAGAGTTTGTCAACCTAGTAAAAAATCCTATAAAAAAAAATTAAAAAAAATAAAAATAAAAAAAAAAATTCAAATTTCAATTGCTATAGTCATCTAATCTATATGTAGATTATGATGAAAGTTTTTGAATTGTCTACCACAATAATCTAGTTGAAAATATTATAGTTAAAATTGGGAAATAATGATTTTTTGGTCATTCATTCTTTTTACACAAAAAATGGCAACTTTTGAGCATTTTTTGGTAAAATATAGTCAAAATTTTGACGACTAATTTAATTTTATCCTATGATCTTGAGAACAATAGACTCCCTTCTAACCTCAGATTCTTGATCAAGCTACAATAAAACTATCTTGACATCGTTTGCTTTTCATTATTAAGGTAGGAGGAAAGTGGGGAAGCATTATAAATTTAATTGGAAGTTCACATTTACTATAAAATTAGTAATTAATGGGTGTAGCATAGGCTTCAAAATCCAAATTATGTATTGCATTTTAAAATCAAGCATTATGACAACTTTTATAAAACACATAGGGATTGAGCTCTTACTACCTATAACCATTTGATTTACCTACATTTTCATAAGACATGTCTAAAAATAAATATGCACCTATAATCAAATTACAACAAAGTATGATAAAAATTGTTAACTTATAAGTAACAATTGATTTTTAAAGAAAATATAAATATAAACTTAAATATTTTATCGAAAAGAATTGGTGACTATGAAAATAAATCTAAGCATATGGATAGAATCTTTATGTTATAATCTAAAACCTATTTTTATTATAATCTAAAATATATTTTCCTTGTCTACAATGCATCTTCAAAATATAAAGACAAAGTGGTTTGAGATGACCCTAAACTATCAAACTGAGGACTTAGTTGTGCCAGAAGCAAATGCAGTGGTTGGAAGTTCAATCCCAACCGTGAAATTGCCAACTTGCCCAACGAGAAACTATGATGTGAAGGAAAAATCCCTCATATGTGTCAAAATACATAAGAATAAAATGTAGATGTCGAAAAGTATAGTACTGATACTAGTTAATTTAGCAAGTAAGACTTTCAAGTTAGTCCTACTTTAGATGGCGTTTAGGACTAGCCGGAAGGAATGCCAAATTGCTCCCCAATTTGGCCTACAATCGGGGCCTCACTTCCGGCCCAATGTGGCAACTTAGTTCCACTCTAGATGGTGTTTAGAACTAGCTGGAAGGGTTGCCAAATTGCTCCGTAATTCAACCTACAATCGGTGCTTCACTTCCAGCCCAAAATGGGAGTTTGGGCTAGTGATAACCTTGTCCGAATTGGATCACTAAGGCCCAAACATTCTAGCGTCAAAACAGTGCCACATAGGATGCAACATAGGATGAAATGGAGTTTAAGTTAGGCCTTAGCATAAAGCCCTTGGACCTGATTTGAAAGAATCCAACGATCCTATTGGTTAAAATTTGAAGGGTTTGGACTGGCCCTCAATCCGGCCCCGAGTATAAACGAGCCCTTCCGAGTACATTCCAAGGGCATGGACATTAGGACACAGAAGGAACAGACAATTCATCCGAAATTCCAAAGAGACCAAAGTTCTCCTTCACCGTAAAAGAATGGATGCCTCACAAACATCCAGATGGCGTCATACATGAACACATATGTTGTAAGGTCTTGTTTACAAACTGGGGTATGTTCCCAAACATTTACTTTCGGGGAATTTAGGAACTTCGAAGAGGAATATGATGCTGTTGCTAATAAGAATTTCTTTTTAATACCAAGACAGAAAATTGGGAATGACCCTTGTCAGTTACTGGTCCAGATTTAGTCATATTACTTATGCTCAAACTATCCCATCTGAGTCCAGAGCGAATTTAGCCTTTTGGAAATAATACTTTATCAAAGTAATTAATTAAGAACAATATTAGCAACAGCAACTCATCACATAATCTACGGCCCTAGATGCACCCAGATTATCTAAATGCAATCCTCACCGTTCAAAAAACATTAACCCAAATTAAGGAGTATTTTGGGAAGATCTCAAGACTTGTCGTTTCTGTTTGTCGTTTTTTGGGGCGTTCCCATCTTCTTGGCTTATATAATTTACAAAGAGTCTTTTCGAAGATCCTTTTTTTTAAATATATATAGTTTTATGAGGTTAATATGATAAATTAGCTCTTCCTTTTATTCAGTTATGCCCCGAATTTCTATGAGTGGAATTACTTTCATTAGAATTGGATTCAACGAATTTCATGGTATTTATACACATACATCCTTTCAATACCACCTGGCTCAGTGAAGACAAGTGGATATTCATTTACAAGCGAATGATGACAATCAATTTTGAAAATGTATTTATACTTTGATTCTAAATTAATACTTAAATTTATTGAATTTTCTTTAGTAGTTTATTCATTGCAATGTCCCTGGTCTGAACAGGTGAGGATAATGTGATGAGTTTTAGGCTATAGCATATGGAGCAATGATAGGATAATAGGTGGTTGCTTGTTCATTTTCCACAATACACGAATCAGATGGGTTTGCGCTTACGGATTTGTTGTAGAATGTCAGATATCATCAATTTTCTCATCATGAAAGTTAAGTCGAAGCCCATGATAACTTGGATTACTTGCACATGTCTGGTTATGGCTTGTTGTTGGAAAAACCAGTGATATTTATTCAGCGCTTATGAAAACCCCAAAATCAGTAAAACCATATTGATTACTGAAGGTTAATTCAAGCGAGGTTGGAAGGTTTCCTAACATTACACATACAAGTTGCAGATTCTGGAAGTCTCAACAACAGCTGATGTGTGTGTATGTCAGAATGTAGCTAGTGATGCATTCAATTTATGTTAAGTTTTAGTTTGCAATTTTTGGCTTCTCTGCACAGTTTTGCATGCTGGATTTTTCAACTTTGTTTTAGCATTTTCAACAGCCACTCCCTAACTCCATATTCCCACCCAAGTATAGTGTAGCAGGAAATGAAGAACTGTGTGGGGACCATGTTCTGCAAGCATGCATGCAACAAGTTTAGGAAAGCCTTTCAACAGTCAGGCAGAATTTTAAGACACATTCAATAGGCTTCACAGTAACACCATGTGATTCAAGAAACTGAATTAAAATTCGCATGATACCATGCTGTTGGCAGATCTACCTGCATTATTCTGGGCATCACTTAATCACAGATCTACCTGCATTATTCTGCGAATCACTTAATCTCAATGTATTAGGCCGAACAAGGTGTCCTCTACAGTGTAGCACCAGAGGCCATCCGGGTCCTTTTTGCTGAAGAGAGTTGAAGAATAGAACTCAAAACAGTTCTTGCACTTGTTTGGGAGTTGAGAAATGTCTCTGAGCATGAAATATAATTCCATAAGTCAACAAGAATGCAGTTTCAGGAAATTCGGTTCCATGCATGAAAATGTGGAAATTCCATGGTTGAAAATGTTGAACTTCAATGCATGAAACACATCATCCCAAGAAGGCTATTTGATTTGCTACAATTCCTTAAAAAGATATTACTATCTTTAATATGTGTTATCAAGTATTTTCAGCATATAGTGCATTTGAAAATAATTTGTAGGATTTGTAGATATTATAATATCGATCTTTTTTTATAAATTTTTTTGTTGACAAGACGGTGTTCATTAAATAGGAAAAGGAACAAGGGAGATCAACCCGGATCCCACGACGACAGATCGGAGTGGGAGGGGGAGAGCTTCCACTTAGGAAAATTCAAGCCCCCTGAGCAAAAACCTCATTAACGGACCAAATCGAGATGAACTCTCGCTGCAAAGCCTCTCTACGTTTCTCACTACATTTACCGATAAAACTCATGACATGAGACCTAAAGGCCATACCAGCGTAAATAATCTCCCTCCAAGCAAGCTAGTTCACACGGAAAATATCAAAAGGGACGTTGGAGAAGACGAGACGACACCGTGCTCACCAAATCTGCAAGGAGATAGAAGTACGAAGAACATCCCTCGCAAGGTCAGGAATCCTCGCAGAGGGAGAATACTCTCCCTCGGACCAAGACCCCAGAGGAATGCCCGTAAGAGTTTCCCGCGAGTTCATGTCATCGGGAGGCCAAGAGCAAGGTGGATGGAGGTAAATTGACGCCAGACTTGTGCGGCCTTGCTGCATCCATGCAGCTTGTGAGTCGGAGTCTCGCGAGTAATCAAGTCACAACATCGGCAGTCAGTGGGGAGGTTGGTTACCTCATACCAGCTCCCCGAAGGAAGACCGCCAGAATTGACTAGCCACATGAACGTTTGGAGTTTGCCAGGTTTTTGTTTGCACCACAAGAGTTTAACGAAGAGGGTGGATTCCTATTTGGACAGGCCGAGGGCTTGCTGTTTGACATGGAGCTGGGAAACTTGCAATTTCTCCGCGAGAATGCTGCGGTAGCCATGTTTTGTAGAGTAGTTGAAAAAACCCGCAGCCTTAACCAGGAGAAATAATATTAACTTATTTGTCTATAATATGTACAACCTTTAAAAATGTTCAACCTGATTTTCGAATAAAAAAATACAACGTATAGTTAAATATGCAAAAAATCAATTAAAAAAATTCAATTCCTTGCAAGTTTGATACAATGCGTGTACTAAATGGAAGCCTACAATGAAAATAAGAGAATTGGACATATATTCTAGTAGAAAAGGGTACTCTGCATGTTCTTCTTAGAGACAAAATCATGCTCCTACAAGGAATAAGACCGTATATTTTTTTTCTTTTTGCTCATCCAATTGTATAACTCATGAATTTTTTTGGTCAATACATTATTAACCCCTAAAGCTCTTTGAGGCCACATTGTGTTGCATCACTTCTAGGCATACTATTTTAAACTTTTAGATTTTTGGAAATTTTAAATATATTTACTACGTATAGCTTTTACCAGTACCTTTCCAATGGCACAATTTTCAAAACATTTAAAATTACGATGCAAAAGTTATGGATTTTAGAAATATTTGCTCTAGATTTGGCCAGCTAGTAACCAATCAAAATCTCCCATTTCCTACCCAAGTTTTCTGTTCTCCCAAGGGCAGAAAGTGACAAGACTAAATCTCAAAGGTTGGGCCCAATATATTTTCATCCATCTACATTGATGACAATTTTCATTAGATATATACATTTCATCTAACTAATTTTTTTTATTTTTGGAAATTCTCTTCATTACTAAAATTATTTCATCCAAATGACAAATTATCATCCATAATACATTTTCCATCTACATTAAAATTTACATCCAATTTTTTTCATTCAGACTTAACATATATCATTTAGTATCTATGTCCATTTATAGAACCCAATATTACCAAAATCCCCCCTAGAATTTTCGAAGAAATATACCATTTGTATTGCAGAAATTTTTTTTCCTCATCGACAAAAACATATTTACTGTTCAGATTTTCAATTTGACATGTTTAGATTTCCTTTTTGCTAGTTTTAAATTTGGAGAATGTAACGCATTTTCAAAGAACCTCCTTCAACAAAATTATGGATTTTTTTCCCTTCCCAAGTCCATGTGGAGCTCAAACTTTGTGAGCGTATAACGAACTTCCACACCTACATGAATAGATGACTCTCCATGGATCAAATGTGTTTGCACTATATACGTTTTGGGCATCAAAGCTTACATATATTGCCGAAGTACTGAAAAAAAATAAAAATTTAGTGAGTTCAAATTAAACCTTACAATCTTGCAATTTTTACAGTAGAATGAGCTTGAAATTCGGTATACACCTTTTTCGGATAAGATATATACAAGTCCTTTGGTCACATATACTATTTGATGTCTAAGTTTAGAAATCAATAGATTGTTATCACTAGGAACCTGATTTTGGCAATTCTGGGTCCAAAATATCAAGAACCTTTAGCGATTAAAATAAAAATACAAAATTTTAGCACCCATGTAGAATCAACAAAGTTCAAAATAATAACAATTCACAACAATAATATACACAAAGGCATTATCACAAGAAGATATTAACCCCTAAACTCCCAGGCAACCAAAATGTGGTCGCCGGCTATTTTGGGCAGGGTCCTTCAGTTATAAAAATAACTTTCAAGTTTTGTGATTTTGTGATTTTGCATGTGGATTCTCTAGGTCATTACGTACATGCCAAGCTTTGTTTCATAAGATTTGGTTATCTAATGCAAAAGTTATGAATGGTTGAAGGTAAAAAATCTCAACGTGGGCAACCACAAAAAATTTCAAATATGTTTATAAAAAATAAATAAAAATATCATCATTTTTTAGAGATTCATATTTGAATAGAATGCTTCGATTCAGTCCATTCCAACAAGTGAGGTAAAAGATATGACAATTCATGTTATGCGGGCAGTTTGGTCAAATCTTCATGAAAAAATGCTTTAAGAGCTCGTTTTGAATACAATTTTGACATTTTTTCAAAAATAAAAATTGGAAAAGTTTTTTGTTATGTATCACATCATTTTTACCGTTGAAAGTAATGTTATCCACTTTTATGTGGATGTAATTAGCAATTTAGTTTTTCCTTGTATTCTACATTGTATTTTGATTTACATATCTTTTAAAGATGAAAATCTAGGTTTTTTCATTTGATATTTTTTGTGTAGATTCTCAAGTCATTTTTATATTAGAATATGGAGTTGCCCATTTCAAATTTGTTAAGCATATTATTTGAAAATTCATTGAAAGTGAGATTTCAGCTTTTTGAAGGATTGAAAAAAACTTGTTTTTTAACTTTGAACATTATGATCTTGCAATTGGTGTTGTATTTTTCTCTAAAATTTTGGAAAAGAATGTCTCAATAAGTTAGCTATAAGATCCTACGGTTGAAATTGCAAAAAAATGTCACAAAATTGGAAAAACTAACTTGCTTCACAAAAGAGTGTTAAAAGGCAGTTTTCAATGTGAATTCATGGTGGGCATTTAGGGGTTAACACAAGAAGATATTAACATCAACATCATGATTTTTTGTTGGATCAGAAAGCTACTTTTTCATGGCTCTTCCTCACTAACTAAGGTAGAGGTACCGAAAACCACCACCGCCCCCCATGACCAACCTGTAGGCCTCCCCAGAACCGCCACTAAGCGGAACTAGCATTGTCAGACCACTCAATTCAAGCTGATCAATCAAAACACTCAAAAAGCTGGTGGTTTTGGGTCAGATCATGAGTGGAAATTAGTACAAGCTAGGTGTGACAATGGAAAAGTCTACATATCAGTTTTGGGTCATGAAGTACTTTTGTGTTTAAAAATTTGTATCTATTTCAATATTGGGAAGAAAATTTTGAAAAAATTTGCATTCTATGAGAAACCCATTTTTCAACAAGTGAAAATTACACCCCAAAAATAACCCTGAAAAAAAAGGCTCAAAATCCTTAAGTTGGTGGTTTTAGGTGTCTCTTCGATCGTGGCCCCTACTCCAAAGCACCTCCAAATCACTTCACTCACTCCCCACTCCTCAAACCCATCTGGAACATGCAGCTTGCAGGGGCAGAACCATCATGCTGATACTCATCACCCACAGGAAGGGCCACACTGCCAAATTAACCCGGACCTGCAAGGTTCCAAAACTGCAGAGCCAAAGCACCTGCAAGGAGGTGTCCAGCTGCCCACATTGTACTGTACTAAACTGGACGCACCTCCAGGCTCCGGGAACCAACAAGGGAGGCGAGGGTCGACGTGCAGGCCACTGCACTCGCTGGGGCTCCGCTTCCGAAGCCAGTGTCGGCATCGTGAAGGAGTGGGCGGGAAGGCCCACGTCCCGACTCCCGAGGCAGGCACAAACATCGGAACCAACTTCGGAAGGAAGGAACAGTAGCGTTGTAATTGTACGAAGTCTACAGAACATGTGATGAGCTCCCCTCGACGTGCAAACAGTTGCAGCGACGTTGTACGACTACCCGGGCCTGCTTCGGTAGCTTTACTAGCTTGGAAGTTGTGTCTGATTTTTTTGAATATGCTTTTACCCCTTCCCAAGGTGGATCCTCCGAGGTGCAGGCTAGTTACCGAGTTCGTTGACACTTGTCCCTGATGCCTGCGACTTCAGTACCTGTGATTTGTAATGCTTTTGCGTGGTGTGTGTTTTTCTTTTGTGATTTGTGGTGATTATGGTAGAATGCTCTAAAATGGAGCAGTGCCGATAATGGAGCTCTAGGAATCTTCGCTCAGAGATACATAATAGCTTCCCCACCCATCAATACCATGTATAGATGGCAAACATTACAGGGTGCCATTTTAGGGCACCATTTTAGAAACACCTATGAATCCACCTTCAAAAATTCATAACTAATTGTAGAAGAATCCAAAAATGATGATTCCACTTGCTCCAACTTTTCCCTTAGTTTCCCCATGCATGAAAATTATTTGCAGTGTTAATTTCGATGTAGATTTTCCACGCTGAAAATTGAGCCATCATAGAGCAGCTTACCATAGTTACAAGGTGAATTGGAATCCGGGGCATGCTAATGTATACCCATCAAACTTTAAAGAGAATCTTTTTTTAAGAATGTAGAATATTGTTCATGTAGAACTGTGAAATCACAAATTCAAGGTTCTGTAGTTATTTTTTAGAATCTCTTTTGTCAATTTTATGACCCAAATTTTGGTAAGAAAACCCTTTATCCAGGATGTTGGACCAATGTCCTGCAAGTTGGGATGTTCTGCGAAGGCCCACTCAAGGTTCTGTAAAGAATTCCATGCGTATTCTTTAGTGTATCCCATTTCAATTTCTAGATTTGTGGTAATGGATATTGAATGTTCTTTGTAGCTGCTTTTTTGGGGTGTTTGATGTAAAGAAAATTGCAATGATAATTTTTGTTGAGCCAAAAGTAATTAGAAATAAAGGGAGGAGGATGATGAAAACCACTACGATGGGAGCCTTTATGTTGTTTAAATGGCAAAGGTTGGGCAATCATCAAAGGTTTAGACACTAAAGTTTCAGTAACCAATTCTTAGGTGCTATAAAAACCATGTGCATGCAAAAAAATCCAAGGAGGATATCTACTAATTTGAGCTATTTCATATTATGCCACTTGCTATTCCTAAGGAATCCGAGGTCAAAAACATTATTGTTCGCGCTGTTAGGAGGCTGCGATACCAACTCAATTACTTGTCCATCTTTGGACAATTTTGCTTCTACAACCGAGTCATCGCTGGAAACATGAGGACAGACGTTGTCTTGCTCGATTTTGATGGTGTTTGTGCGTTTGCCATGCCAACCTCGCGGAAACCTCTTCCTCGTTTTGCGGATCTCCTCTTTGTTGATGGACTCACTACATTTGGTCACCATTGTACCACGCTCATGATTTTTATTACTATGTTTAGCTGGTTCTTGATAAACAAATGGCCACACATCAAGCTTGCCGTCAAAAAATTGATTCTTGATAATGTCGTAGTAAGGTGCCGCGATTGCACACATGAACATCACCTTAGTAATGAACCGCTTGCTTTTTGTCATTCGATGAAGATGTTATTTGCCAAGAGCTAGCAAGTAACAAGCAGTTTGTTCCGTTATATAGAACCACTTCTCGTCTATGTGGACTTGATCCATCATGTCCTAGAATTAGTTTTGATTGTCATGATTCAACATCTTTAAACAGAATCGGGGACGCTCAATTTGGTTTTCAGAATTGAGGAACAACTTGATTGCATTGGAAAGTCTCTTAATCCAATTATCTTTGATGGAACAATGGATAGTTGACGTAGAACAAGTGTTCTGCTTTGTACATTGTCTTCTTGGATATATAATGGCGGCAATGTACATGTGGTTTTATAGTGCATGGTGATGTTGCTTAATGCTAGATTGATGAGGATTCTAACCTAGTGTTGGTTCTTGTTAACAACAAAGAGATTAGAGAGAGAAACTACTCCGAATATCATTGATGTTGTGGCGGAATTGAAGATATCTGAAGACAATCTGAGCAACTCTGTGAGATTTTCAATTTTTTATTTTATTTTAAAATACAATCTCTTGAATGTCTACGTTGTTAATCGTATTCGACTAAGAGATATTGAGCTTTATTCATGAAGGATGTATAGTTTGGATGACTTGTGCAAAGTAGTAGGATTATATGGTTACAAAAGACAAATCGTCTTTTGGATCAGTACATGATTACGTTTACTAGTCGGAAGTCGTGGAGAAGGTTGATTTTCTGATCTCGTGATGTCTAAAGTACGCAGTAACACAATGCTTCTGGAAGTTGGTAATTAAAATAGACTGTGGTACATTATTGAACGTAGTCGATGGAATATAAAAATTCGAGTAGGCTTTCATTTTTTGAGCGCAATGAGTTGGAGACAAACCGTCGTCTCTAAGAGGTCATGAAAAGCAACATGAATTTGCAAAACATGCTGGCAAACGTGCTGACGAACCTGACAACGGCGGATGGAGGAGGACGGTCTTTATTGAGAGAAGACCTCGTAAACCATGCAGGTGAGACATGCGTAGACCTAAAAGATTCATCAAAGTCGACTGAGAAGTATGAAAGGTGTGCAGGAATCAGTGAGAAATGGTGGGACAAACTGGCACAGACTGGCACAGACTAGAGTCGACACGGAGGGTGGTGACGGCACAGCTCGAGCCGGAAGAGTGCGAAGCGTAGAAAATGAAGAAAATGTGAGATGAAAATTTGTTGCCTACATGACCGAATTTATGGAATTATTTGCGTATACTGATTATTAGCTAATAATTTTTAATTCTTTTTTTCCATTATGACAACTAAGTAGGTCAGTGACGTGAGTATTTCAGGTTTACTCATTTACTTGGTTACCTATATGTGATTGTCCATGAAGTAAAAATGGATGAGCCAGTCGTCGTTCTTGCAACTCTAATATTATTTTTTCAAGAGCTTGTGGTCCATAGAATTTTTTTGATGCTTTAGTGTAGCTTGTTGTTTTGTTACTATGTAGTCAAAAGATGCAGACGTCTTCGAAGTTTTTATATACTAAGGCATTTCTTATGACATGTAATGATATCAAAGTGTTATATTGTACATTTTATTCTCATTCGGAATGTGTGAACTAGCAGAATTTAGGTAAGAGAAGGAGTAATACGTACTTATGAAGAAACGGATTTAAAACCCATATGTGCAAAGGTCCACATTACACTGAAATCCATGATGGAGTGTTGCTTATTTGATGACTTCTGTTTGTGGTTATTGGGAACTAGTTCGCAAAATTTATAAGCCAGAGATGAAGGGAAAATACGTGTCAGTTCTAATCTAGACATGACACTTTTTCCTCCATCAGTGAGCTAGTGAATTGAGTATGATATTGTTGCGGTGTCATTCATCGATAGAACTAGTTATCACCTGATGTCACGTCTTTCGCTGACCAACAAGTGAAGGTGTTGTTATCTTATCTCACAGAAACTTGACGATCAATCGACTCGCCTTTATGCAAAAGTCACAGCAAAGGTCATTCATGAATCTCTTGTCACTTAGCATGTTTTGTATCTGATTACTATGATATCATTGTGAATGTAAAAAATTTGCGGGAGGAAGCATGGTAAAGTGGACCACAAAGTGCAATTTGTGATCAATAAGAAGTGAATATGAAGTGTGCTGTTTTTCAAAGCTCAAAGCTGATTTTGAGCATTTTGGTGTGGTTTTTGAGCATTTTAGTCACTTTCTAGGGTGTCATAAGGTATCTCACACGCATCTTTATAAAAAGAACATCCTGAATTGAAACTTAATTTGACCACTAGTTCTAAATCATGAAAATGAACTTTTCCAAAGTCTTGATTTCTTCATTTGGTGGCCTCTATTGTCTTTAGAAGATGTTTTTTTCAATTTAAAAAACAATGTTCAGTGAAAAAAAACGCACAAAAAGTACCGCGGAAGTGACCCTCTCAAAAAACATCCTTGCAGTACTTTTGGAACCCTAAACCAATCAATGAGTATATGGATTGACTATTTTAGAATATCTCTTAAACATACTGAGGGCACCACTTAATCAAAAGTGATTTTTAGATAGTTTTTGATTCTTTTATAACCACTTTTTCAAATGACTGCATTCACTTTGCTTGGGTTTGAAGCCCTCATACAATAACTTTAAAGTGTCTACTTTGCACGAAACTTTTTGAAGTTGTAGAAAAACAAGTTGAGAATCCATATTAGGAAAAAAAATTGACTTCAATTACATCTTTCCATCACTTTTGTACAATATTTGCAAAAGAGCTGAAATTGACAATGAGACGTCCACTTTCGTGGTCCACTTTACCATGCTTCCCCCCTTGCATGTATGTTATGTAGTGGCGACTGCTGACTATAAGCACTCACATGAGCACATATCGTTTATCCTTACTAATGACAAACATGCTCCGTACAATGTCAAAGATAGCTTTATCTGTAGTTCATTTTCATATCTGTTGTAACCATTCTAAGGAAATTCTTTTTGACTGAAGTACTTCTATTCTGTAGAGAGTGAGGTCTCAACAATCATCGTCTATGAGAAATCAAGATCAACAAACTAAAGAGGTGAGTGCATTTTCCGATCATCAACACGAGTATGAAATGACACAATATTAAGATCATTTTTTGAGTTTGACTAATCATACACTAATCCTTCTTTCATTTCAGGGGCAGACATCATCGTTGAACGGGAATGATTCTTCCGAAAATGTGAGTAAACAATTCTAAAACTTGTTGAATTTTCTAAAAGCCTCTATCCGCACACGGATGGTTTTTTTTATTAAAAGTTGTTAACTGTTGGGGTAAATTGACGTAGTTGAGATAGAGTTTATTGTATTCTGTACCATGTCACTAAATTGCTGACTATTGAATAAAATTTGTCACTTGAATTTATGTAGGTGACAGTGGGTAGCCGAGTCTGGCTTGCGGACACATTGGATCCTCGGCGTAGAATTGCAACTGGGATCGTAATGGCTCTAGGAGGAAACGGTATGTTTCATAATTGCCCAATTCCATCTCACTGCATCCGAGTCACACTGGAAAAAGTGATTGTGAACTTGCCGCTTATGGTACCAGTAGTAGAGGAAGATCAGACTACATTGAGCGACGTAGTTTGTTCGAGTGTCCTGTGGTATAGAGGCCTTACATTTGTGGAGCAATGAAATTGCTATACTAGGATTTACAGATTTCTAGTACGGAGGATATTTTATGCTAATAGACGATAGACTCCATTACTAGGAAATAGTCGTAGTTCATGACGGTTTGGTTTGAATCAACTCGGAGTTGATAGTGTCGATATGTGAATAATGCAACATTTTCAACTGAGCTTCATTTTAATTTGACAGTTTTTTGAAAACCAGTTTCCATTTCTCGGCAGTATATGCCACTTTTGATACACTATTTACATTTTTCTTTGATTTTCCAAAAAAAAAATTAAATCGGTATATGATGCTGAAATCCATACACGTGGCGTTTAATGAATGGTACATGCGGCATGTTCAATTTGGATCATTGTGTCATAAATGACACAGTAAACTTGGCATGTGTCAATTTGGGAGTCGCTAACCAGGATCTCGGAAATTGTCGTTTAAAAGGTTGACTGCATTGTTTTGGTAGATAATGATCTATGATTCGTTGATATTAAAAATGTAGCTCCATAATACAGGAAGTTGGGAGAATCTACGCCCAAAAAGCGTAGCTGGACGGGGTATTCACGAAGAAGTGGGCATCCAAGAAAGCCCAACAGTTTGCAACTGTTACTATGTCCGCTATTTCAGTTTACGCTCTTGATAAATTGGGTCCAAAAAGACTTGGAACTTTGAACAACTGGTTCAAGTAAACACAGGTCACCTATGTCATTTTCGTAACCACCTAGGTTTTAATGACTCATTCATGTGTCATTTCTTATGTCATTTTTTCCATGATTTCTACTAGTGCATACCTACTGCCAGCGCTTGAACGTTTTTTCGCTTCACCAAAGAAATTGATTTGATTAGGTGTGAGTTGATCTCCTTCTTCTTGCGATCTAAGCGGCCACATTTGGAGGCCATCACATACATGTAAACGCTACCGTCAGCTTTAAATTCCACTACGCGCTTCCAAATGCACGAGACAATTGCAGACGTGACGCCAAACACGCTTACAACATTCCACAAGGCGCCTTGCTTGAGCTTCATCTCTTGTTGGTCGCTTTGACATAAGTCATCAAGTATTTCACCAAGGCGCCCCGACCGTCTGTAGTCAGGTTGGGCTTTATCTTCCGGTTGGAGGGAGATTCGATCTCCGGATGCATACAAATGGCACTGCTTCATGCATCATCAAGACAATTGTTCTAGACTTTTGTATCAATAACAATGTCTTCATCAACCTATGACATTGGCACACAAGATAACCTCCAAAAGGATTCACATACACTCTATGGCTCGATCAAGTCCTTGGAAGCAACTCTCTCAATCTTCTCTCGATCTATGAGGTATGCACTCACTCACTCCCACCTCCGATCGTTGAAGCTATCAAGCCTTAACAATAACTTAATCACTTTTGCATTGTAGTTCAGCCATCCTTCCCGACTAGGTCCAGATACAAGAATATTCGCTTTGACTTCCGCTCAAGTGCACTGTAGAGAGCTCTCTATATTCTGCGATTTGGCCGTGCCCTGGGCTCCTTGGCTGAGCCCGACTTGCATGCTGCCGTTGTAGAGTTAAACTGTGCGATACTATTTTCTCATCTGGCCAGCAGGTTACCGTTTTCTTATCCTCCCAGAGTCACCGCTGGAGAAGCTCTAAGTACCTGATCAACATCTAGAGCTTCCGACTTTGCTTTTCGCCAACTCGTTATATTAAAAAACCAGGTTAATTGGAAAAACGCTTGAAAAGCACATTATGCCTAAGAGCATGTTGTCCCAAAAACAACATTATGGTAAAAAGTGCGTCACTGTTCTTAATCCCGCACTCAAAAGGAAACCACAATTTTTTTGTGAAACAAAGGTAGTAACTTACAAGAACAAATCATGTGAGTGTGAAATTTGTGATACAACATAAGTAGAAATTGATTAGTGAAGTCTTTTATTTGTCAAAATTGAAGTGTAGAAATTTAATTCTTGTATTGTAGAAGTAATACATTATTTTTTCAAATTTTTGTAGATGCAACAAGTACAAAAAATTTGATAAATATTCATTAATAGATTACGTTTGTAAGTTATATATATGTTGATAAAGTATATTATATATATATATATATATATATATATATATATATATATATATATATATATATATATATATATATATATATCATATAATTATGATAATTTTATTTCAATAACACATGAATTTTTTTTTAAAAGTGGATTTAGAACAAAGAATTGAAACTAGGCTTCTTACTGTATGTTCCATATGTTTAGACTTTTCTAGTGAGTAAACCATTTTCCAATTATACAGTATGTGGTCAATTGACAGGAATGATGTCCTCAACCTTACAGTACCATGACTTTTACATCCTGGATGCAACATTCCCAGTAACAACAAAACCACAGTTGTTTTGATTTTTTAGTGCAAAACTCTGTTTTGAGGAAGCACTCAAGTGCATGTCCATCTCATTTTAGTAAATTCTGACTCAGAGTAAAGGGACAACCTCACAAGTAGTGTACATTAAGGTGTTTTGTTGTACTATGTGGACCCACTTAGAAGTAAGAATTTTGATATGGTTGTGAACCCTGATATATAATTTAGTGGCAAGTTCAAAAGCCCGGAAATCATCCAAGGATTCTGCCTTCTACTTAATAAAGTTTCTTCAATGTTCATGCACAGATGGGATGAAACCTAACTGGAGAATAATTCACACAAAATTGTGATACAACAGTTAACTTACATTATGGTAGAACTGCTTATTTTGGGCCCTTTTGAGAGATTCTTACACTTGCGCATGGAAATGAGGTATAACTTAT
Source organism: Ceratodon purpureus (assembly GCA_014871385.1). Lineage (NCBI taxonomy): Eukaryota > Viridiplantae > Streptophyta > Bryopsida > Pseudoditrichales > Ditrichaceae > Ceratodon > Ceratodon purpureus. The sequence goes on along the minus strand of CM026432.1, from coordinate 9,666,850 downwards.
TTTTCAAAGTATGGGAATGATAGCAAACTATAATGAAGATTTAAAATTTTATTTTGAATGTTGTTGAGTTGTCTTTAAGTTCACTTTGAGTTTTCTTTAAAAAATTACATTGGTTTTGCTTTATTGTATTATTATGTTTTACTGCTAATAGTTGAAAGATATAGGAGGATTAGGTGGTCTCCCTATATCTAATATGTGACAACTTGGTGTTCTTTTTAATTCTAAAGAAAACTAATTTTGTTGTCAGCTCATCATTAAAAAATTGTTTTCCTTGAGTTTAGAAAACATCAACATTTTCCATATCCAATATAGAGAGACTTCATAGTCTTCTATGTCAATTAACTATTTAGAATGAACAAATAAGAATTTGTTTGATTAGAACTTATGATATCTATGTCAAAGATTGGATGCTTTTACAAATAAAAATAATGTGTACATTTTATACATAATTCAAAGTTGAAGTCAATAGGTTCAGAATGACCTTAAACAAGCATATGATGTTAAGCAAAAGGAGGGGCATAAAGCTACCAAGAGTCAACGATGAGGTCTCAAGTTTGACCCACTGCAAATACTTGATGTTGCATGGGCCTCACCACCTGATGCAATGCCACAAGCCAAAAATAAAGATGAAGTCAATGAATTCTTAGGATTGGACCTATTTGTATCCAAAACCATGTTGAAAATTGACTTACCGAGCCTATTGTGATTAGTCGAGCTTATGGATCAAATTTGGGTAAAAGGGACTGGAATTAAGGAGTCTTACATTATAACATGACCATCATTACATTATGACTCCTATTCAAACCTAAAACAATACATCTCAATGGCCAATTATTTGTGAACGTAGAGTTGAAGAATTAAAAATAAGAAGAATTAAGATTGGTTGTTTTTTAATTTTTTTTTTTTTTTTTCCTTGTTGTTTTCTTTAAAGAAAAATGAAGATCTAACATGTTTTTTTTAGTGTAGCCGCAAAGTAATGTTTAGAAATAAACTCAGGATTTTAGTATTTTCCAAAGGTGTTGGTTATCAAAAATGATACAAATACCATGTCAAAAAAACTTAAATAATGTTGATCGCTATTATACTTTGGCACAAGTACAAAATTCCTACAACTATACATGGCTTTAAAAGTTTTTTTTCCTCCTACAAAATCTAAATATGAAGGTACATAGGGATGCAATCCATAGGTCAAGCATGAGCTACATGTTGTGCTCCAATCACACGTGGTTATCCTCCCTTCTTTCGTAGAAGGTGCCCATAGTAAAAGCCAAGTTTGGATCAAAGTTTAGAAAATTTTGAGCTCAAAAACTAGTCTATTTTCTATCCTATTTAGAATCTATAGTAAAATCCACCCAGTGGACTTGGACGACCTCTATATTTTCATTTTATAAATGAAAAATAATAAATTTGAAGTACTTTGCGGATGAATCTAATGATTGTGTTAGTTTTTAAAAATGAAACATTGCTGAAGAACAATTGGTGGAGTCTCAAGGCTTGTTAATCCCTTAATTCACTAGCAACTAATATGTGGTCAAAGGCTATTTATAATTTTGGCAAGGGTTCTATGGTGTAAAAAATAAATTATCAATTTTTACATTGTAATGTTCAAATTTTATAACAAATGTTATGTTCATGCCAAGCTTTGTTTAAGAAGATTCTAGAATGTGATGCCAAAGTTGTTAAACATTGAAGATTCGAAATCTCAACTTGAGCTACCCAAAAAAGATTTAAGTTTAAAATAAAATAAAATTGTAGTATCATCTTTTAAAGATTCTTACTTACATGGGAAGGTTTGATCCGCTTCAAGATTCACTTACATAGGAAGCTTTGAGCCGCTTCTTTCCTATAATTGAGGTAAGAGATATGAAAAGTCATGTTATTAAGCCAATTTGGTCAATTCCTCATCATAAATAATACTAACAAATCATTTTGAATTCAAAAATTAATGATTTTCCAAAAATGAAAAGTGCAAAAGATTTTCGTTACTTCTTACATCATTTTTACTGTTGGAATTGTCATTATCCACTTTTATGTAGATGCAATTAGCAACTTAGTGCTTCTTCTTTTTTCAACACTTTGTTCTAATTTACGTATCTTTCAAAGATGAAAATCAAGCTTTCAAATTTTGAACCTTTTTTTTTGATAGTCTCTCAAGTCATTTCTCTAATAGAATATGAAATTGTACATTCTAAAGTTGTAAAACATATTTTTTGAAAATTCATTGAAGACAAGATTTCAGTTTTTGGAAGGATTGAAAAGAACTTGTTTTTTAACTTCAAAAAATATGATCTTTCATCGGGTTTTGTTTCTTACTCTAAAAATTTGATTTTTTTTAGTAAGTTGACTATAAGATCCTTTAGTTAAATTTGCTAAAGGATGTCATGAAATCAAAAAAAGTTAGCTTGCATTACAAAGAGGTGTTCAAAGGCAATTTTTGGTCTCTAATCATCACGAGCATTTAGAGATTAATACTAAAAAAAATTATCTTCAACAAAAGTAAGCAAGTGGTACCTTGTCCTTGGATAAAAAAACTGTAAGCTAAATGCCATTGAAGTTATGAGTGAGTTGTGATCCAATGTTTTGGCGTAAACTCAAAAAAATTAAAAATTCACAATCCATAGTAGAGTAATACCTTACTAATTCTAAGAGGAATTCATTTAAATAAATTTGAATATAGAAAAGTCTTAGTTGACATTATATATATATATATATATATATATATATATATATATATATATATATATTATTATTTTATATATATTATAATAATAATAATAATAATAATAATCTATTTATTGATTCCAAAAATTATGGAACCTAGAAATCACTATACAAGATTCCAAGTAGATTTTTCATCCATGGAAAACAACAGGGATTACAACCCAAGATTTCCTTGGTTTGAATCTAGAACCTAGATACCAAAGCTAAAGTCCAATATAATTGTCCACTCCTTTGGACTCCACCCCAATGTTTTTTTTAAAATGACAACCACCTTGAAAGGCATGTTGCTACTGAGGTGATAGCAGTGATGTACCTAACTTACACGTCCGTATCTCTTGAAGGCCTTTGCTAGAGGTCTTGCAAATTAGTGTTCAAAAGTAAAAGCCTACAGAAAAAGATGACTGACGTGGGTAATGATATCCTCCTACGGATATGGGGATTCACATCGAGAGTCAAGACCCTCGCACAATGCACTGTAGAACAAATCAATAACTACCTGCGCATACTCCGGGTCAACTTACATTCATCATTTTAGACAAAGGCAGTTGGATTATGATTCATTGACTTGCAAAATCATGATTCTTAGATGATTGCTTCGTTGGGATAACAATGATATGGTTAACAAAGATCGTCATTGCAACCAGACATGCCCTAGAAAGAATGGGGTAAACCGTGGAGTTGCATGCAGAGTTTTGATAAATACGGCAATTTGGAGTTAGACTGATATGTGCCTTACTCTACATGCGTAAAAAATGCCCATGATCTTGGGTGACACAGGACACCTGCCTTCAAGGAACAATTGGTAGTTGCCGTGACTTCCGGCCATGCTGAACAATTCTATGAACGTGCATGGCCTGAAGTTCATGACGAGACTATTCACCTCCTGAATGAAACTTATAGCTGCAGGTTATACTACATTGCTTCCTTTATACACTGTAACACCAGAGCAGGTTTGTTCTTAAATAATTCTAAGTATAAAAAAACATAAAAATAGAAATTTATGAAGATATATAAATGAAAATAGAATAAATTAGTTTTTGCAATATTTTGTTATTTCTAAGTCATTCAAGGTCATTTTTACTCATTTTTTTTATCAAAAAATAAAAATTGAGAAATTCAGTTTTTAAAAGATGAACTTTAATTTTTCCAAAAAAATAAATATTTGTTTGCTGATGACCGAATGTGCTATAGTGTTACGGTAGTGTGGATTTGAAATTAATATACATCAATCTAAAGTGGTTTGTAATTTAAGTCAATTATGTGCGTGTCTTGAGTTTGATCCTTAGAAATAAACTCTGTATTTAGAAATATTCTAGTACCATTGAGTATTCATTTCTATATATGGAAATTCTTCTGTTTTAAAATTTTAATCAAATATCATATCAGTCTTTAATAATATTCATATGAAAGAATTTATATAAAATACTTCACGAATCACAAGTATAAATTCATGGTCAAAGTGAATTGAAAATGCAAAAACAAACCCTCTTGAACTCGTGTTGAGGCTAATTTCATCAGCCAAATTTGAAATTATAAATAATTTAGAAAAAAATCTCATCCATATTATTTAAAGTAAAAATTACAGTGGAAATCATGTTTGAGTGCATTAGAAAATACAACCAATTACCTGGAGCATGGGTGTAACTAGACGTTCTTTTGTGAATTTTTAGCTGAATCCAAAAATGTTATCTACTCTTAATAGCTAATTCCAACGTGAAAAATAAAAAGAGTTAAGGCCAAACAACATAGAGGTATAATTCCTCAAAAACATCCCAATGGCATAAGAAAACATATGTATGAAGACACCTTAAGTTCTCATTGCTAACATACCTTTTCATGTAAGGTTGTAATCAACACAATAGATATATAATACTAAAAAATAGATAGCATATCACAAAAAACTCATGCTTTCAAAACTTCAATATCCAAACTTGTCATCCTAAGAAAATGGACTTAAATCTCCAGCCAATGCACTTCACAGTTTATGAATCCAACCATTTTTGAAGTACTTGGAGTCATTTCGAAATTAGAGACTTACCATACATCCATAGCAATTCCTTCACACTCAAACGAGTACTTATTTTTTCTATAAAATTAACGTTTTTCCCCCAATATTAATTTTTTAATTTTTTACCTTTTCAAAAAAATCACTAAAAATAGCCTCAAATGGCTTAAAATAAACAAATACCACTAAAAACAATCTCTCATATCTTCCTTTGAATTTTTTGTTTTAATTAATTTCTTTGGTTTTCTTATTCCTGAATTGTTTAGGAATGAACTTGCTATCAATATACTAGACCATTTTTTTACCATTTTTTTTTTACCATTATTGCCTTATTCATTAAATTGGCCAATTTTGATTATATTGGCCGCTCAAAATAGTGTGATTTGAGTCTAGTTTTTCTTGTTATTTGAATCCATACCTTTGATATGTAGGCATTAAATTGGGGTGGATCGAACAGATACTTAATTCACGTCGTGGTTTCCAGAGGAGACCGAAGTTTCTCTCTCTCTTATTTGAATAGTGTGGCGGCCAATATAAACAAGATTGGCCAATTTAATAAATATGGCGATGATTTTTCCTGGACTCTGTTTTTTGGCATCTCCGGATAGTTTTCTAAAGGCCCATTCCCACTTGGCCTTAGCAAAGAGCATGCTAAAAAATTTAACAACTCCACAATTTGGGGAGCAATGCCTTCTTTTTGGAAAAGGTGTAATCAATGAGGTTCGTAAAGGCCTTATCAATAGGAAGGGGATTATGTAATGTCCCCCAAATGGGACAATACATAAGACCACTCTTATGAGAGGAAAACTAAAGAATCTTTCCAATATTGGTGGCCCCATAAGTATTGCCTACTATTTCTCAAAGCTCTTTTGTCTTCTTAAATATTAACTAATACCCACTCTTGAAAGTGTGCCATGTGGACATCCATGTAGGATTGATAATTACTAAAGCATGTAGGTGGGAACACACACTTTTTAATGGAGATAACACCTCCTCTTAAGACCCCCTCTAAGGCCAAGTGGGAACATACCTTAAGTCTAACTTAGCACCGGCACAATAACGTCGGTGCGGGGGTGGGCAGAGGAGCTGCAAGTTGCGGGAGCGATGGCGTAACCGCGTAGTAGCATGTCTGCACAACGAGGGAGTACGTGCCGTGACGACGCATGCATGGGCATGCACGCGTCCCGGCACATGGAAGCGTGATCAGATGGCCCTCGCATCCGATCCAAAAACGACTGCTTACGACTTCGATGATTTCGTCTCATGCTTCGTGTTGGAGGAGTGGCTCTGGACGTGTGCTGCCGTGTGCAGGACTCCTTGCGCAACTTGGTTTGCTGCTTCCCGAGTGTGGTCCATAGTTCTGCTATGCTCTGCTATGGTGCCTGCTTTTCTAGGAGCCTGTGATAATTGTACGACTAGAACTGTACCGGTTGTACAGGGCGGTCTGATGCCACCGACAGTGGAAGGGAACTTCAGGGACCCAAGTGGGGAGCACGTTTGTAACATAATTAGCTTGCAGAGATTAGTTCGGAAGATAAGAACTTGTAGATTAGCACTAATGGAAGTGGCCTAAGTTTAAGCCGATTTTTTGCACATTTTAAGATATCATGAGGGTGTGCTTTTTGTGATTGTGTGAGCATTTGCCTTGGTAGCAGCTAACTCGGGCAGTGAATGAACTGTTATACGTAAGGTTTAGTTTTGGACGACATCGTGTAACTGATCGTACAGTGGAAGAAAGCGATTCTTTGAACACTTTGAAATGAGCACGAGTTATCCTGCTCTGACCGAAGTAGTGGTGTGTTGTCGTTAGTATTATTTCTGTGTAGGGGTCTAATCAGAAGTCGAGAATCGTCCAGCCACGCTTGTATCGGTAGATGAATCAATATCTAGCTAGCTTTGGCAAGCTACGCAACCAAGTGGAGCAGCCCCGGCGGTGTTTAATTGGGAGGGTCATGGTCTCGTTTGTGAGCACTCCTTCGGTCTGGCTTCCATCCATGTATGCATACTTGATTTGACAGTAGTTTGAGTTTGCCTCGCAAGTTGGAGTTACACCAGACTGCAACACGAAATTAATTTCGAAGCATATGTACACGTTAGTCGATCTATCAATTCCACAGTTGTAATTTGAAAATTACTATGAGATTTGCACCACATTCGAGAATCTGCAACGAGCTGAGGAGGATCTTAACGATGCAAAGGAAGCACATTTCACTGATTGACTTCAAATATGCAATGTGGAGATCATCTTGATTACATAGTTACTGCTAGCAGAAGGTTTTATAACTGAACCTTTTAGAATTAAGTTTGTAATATGCACAACAGAGCTCTGTCAATCAAGGACTTGGACGGATTTCACCGAGCTCTTCGACACTAGTGGATGGCACCTCGTGCGAATGCAGGTTTCTCCACTCATGCTCTAAGGAAGCGCAATCAATCACTGGGATTTCATAAACAGCCTTTGAAATTTAAGTTATGAATAGCTAAATGTAACTAACTCTTGCACAAAATGTGAGTAAATGAACCCATTAATCCTGCCGTAAAAATTGTAAGAGGAGGTATAACTATCAATGATCTCCTGTAACTATGGTGATGCTTGACCTGTCTAATATTTTGATTCCCTTTCCTTCCGAAATCGAAGTCCTGATATCCATTAATTTTCAAAGCATTAAGCTTACTCACAATCCCCTGAAAATTACGCCCAGTCACAATGCGTGGTTAGTGAAAATCGACAACATTGTCAAGATCAGAAATACAAAACAAATAACTGAATAAAGCTGAGGTGTAATATGTGACCATTTATTGAACTAAACATAATTTCAATTTCGAACGTGATGAAAGCTTACCCTAGATTCCTGCTTTACATCGTCTTTGATTCTCTCCAACTTAGAGATGTGTCGGAATTTCTTGTATGTGATGGTGACGATGATACAATTCGTAAAGAGGCAAAGACCCACAGGACTCCAAAGATGCTGGCACTGCAGCCTCTGGGATGTGGCCACAGCCGTCAAAACCACCCCTGCAAACACACTGTATAAACTTCCCAACTGGTACACTTCACTCAAAGAACTGGAGATTGCAAGACGTAGTTGGCATCTTGCCTCTCCCAAATTTTTCAGTTTCTCCTGCCATAACGTCAATGCATTTCTGGCCATATGCTTCTTTTTCTTGATTTCGTCTGTATCTTCTATCTCATCGGCTGTGAGTTCCATTTGATTTTTGATTTCAAGCTTTAGATCCGTGTCATCCTCAATCTCCAAGACTATGTCACGTGCTGCAGTAGACGTAGGGCCTGCCATTTTATTGACTTCAACCAAGCAACAGTTGGTGTGCAAGCTCTGCAAAACAGAGCTGGGATTATCGCACACACAAATTATACGAAGAGAAAGTCTACATCTATATGAATTGTAGACGAATTCAGTGTACCAAAAACCGCTGTTTTTCTTCACGAAATTTATCACAAACATTCCGAATGAGATATTATTGTTTGATGTTCACAAAGCAGAAACTAGAACTATTACAGAAAAATATGAATAGAAAGACGTTGATCACAGTTGATCAGTTAGTTATCGGATTTGCAAGGCTAGCAATGTCGGCATGAATCAAGCAGTGGCGTACCAAGATGCTGAATTCCCCTGTACACAATCATGTGCACAATCGAGAATTAGTTAGGCGACGTGCCAGTAAAGTACTGCAAACATATTTTTTAATCAGCTGCGTGTACGCTCACTTTCAACATTTCAATTCACAACAAAAAATAAAATCATCTGAGTCCGTTGTATAAGTAACTGAGGGGCAACTGAGCCTCACATGAAGGGAAAGGGAATAAGCTATTCTCTAAGTCTCATACAGGAAAAGCGTTTCTTGCGACTATTTCTAAGAGTTTTACAAGAATAATTTGCACGTACTAGAGGTACCCAATGGTCAACTGATTGGTCATCATGTAGCCTACGGACATCGGGAGCCTTTCAAATGAGACAGTGAAGGACAAATCCCAGAACAGACACCTATATTACGCAAGTTTCATTCAGTACCTGCACAGCTTGTGATGGCTTGTTCTGAACTGCTTCAAGCAAAGCCGATGAATTTAAATCAGCTAAATTGATCCACGTGGCATACTCGTAGTAGTATGATCAGAAAAATCACTAGAAACCAGCAGCAAAAAACATGAGAATGAGCATCCTCAGTGCAAATTAGGGAAATTAAAGCAAAAGTGTCTGAGGACAGGAGTACGGTGGTGCACTCCTGCTGGTTGATATAATGGCGTAGCCCTCTTGCATTTTAGGATGGGTGGATTTCCATCTAGACTCCAGGGAGCCATCCCATCTACTATTGCACGATGAAGAAGTCTGTACAGACTTTTTTAATTTTTTAAATTTTTTTTGGGAAACAAATGAAACGGTATTCCACTGCAACAATGAGTAGGGAGGGGCAGGGTCCACGCAGGGAGGCCTCGCCGGGGGGACCTCAGGGCGGCTGGTACACAAATCCAGTCTGTACAGACTTCCACGCCGTGTGGAGGCAATTTTGTAAATAAAATGCAATAGAGCATGAATCTTATCTCACATAACAACAATTGAATCACAAATCACTTAACAGGAAAGGAACTACTTCATTTACTTCACAAAACAGATGTAAAAAATGCCGACCCAGTCAAGAGAAAAGGCACTTGTAGTTTGGACAGTGTAACCTAAGTAACTAACTCGTGATAGAGTAACTAATTAGTCACTAAATTACTAATCTGTTGCTTAGTAAGAAATCAGTAATAAAGGCAGCTACACACAAGCAACTGACTACTGCCGGAAATGCATACCAGAAACCAGACGGTAATTCATTTTGTAAAATTCAATAAAATCTACACTGAATTTGTAAATACATGAGAATTAAATAGGCCGAATCTTGGTAGTAAGAAGCAACTCTTGAATAATTTACTCATTTTGATTGAATCATTTACTTCTTTTGAGAATCATTACTACTTTTAAAATGATGAAAGTACCTCAAAAATTGTGCATCACATTGGTAGCTGCTACAGAATTCCTTGGAACCTAGCTTATTTTGCTACGAATGAAGTTGAGTTCTAGTAGCAATTAACTGTATGAATTCTTTAGAAAGAAACAACGACACCATATGACGCTTGACAACTTAGAATCGAGATAGATAATTGACTGAGCAAGAGTACCCAGGAAATGAGAGTCTAGCCCTGTGGACTCAATTGAGCACTTGGAATACAATACTGCACATTAGTAAAGCACTAGTGGCACACCACATTTCAATGATGAATATTACTGTATGAAGTGCGGGCCGGCCAGCTGTGAGTCGACAATCTGGGGGACTGTGTCGAAGATGTGGGGAAATCACCTCGATTGACAGCTGAGAGATGCACCTTTACCGTCTCAAGTGCGGGCTGAAAGGATCACTGATTAGCCAGCCCCCTAGTCGACAACAACCGTTACGTTCTTCAAACCTCCGATTCCCTTTGTCCAATAAAGGCTTGTATTCTTTTTTCTTGCAATGATTTTTCGTTCATTTCTTCAAAAATATACAAAAAATAAAAAATCTCCGGTTCCCAGCCAGTTACAAGCAACTTTTAACAGTGGCAATGGCTGAAGCAGGTGACACGCTTTTAAGAAGCATCCTAATCAAAGCTCAGCTCACCGACTAGCAGCTCACCGACTGAATGATCTATCCAACACCGGAACAGACTTTGTACAATAGAGGGTGCGGGCACACTCGGGGGTACAAAAGGAGTGTCTCCCCTCCTTTGTAGGATAGAAGCACCTTTTAACCTTCTTGGAAAAAGGTTTAGGGTTGACTTTTCATTGGGTGACTTTAAATTTAGTAAAGTTAACATGTGAGGTACTAATAGTAATCATTAGAATGAAATTTTGCAATTTTTTTCTAATCATTTGTTGTCCTTTTGTCAAAATAAAGGAAACTGTCTTAATTCCTTTTTTGATGAAAAGGACATGAAACGGCAAGTAAAATATACCTTTTTGGGGTAAATTTTTGGGAACTTACATAAATGAAAGAATATAATACGAAAATGAAGTTGAAAACTAAAAAAACATATTAGTCCTTCTAAAATGTCAAATTAGAAGGCCAAGTTTATATTGCACATTTGTTATCAAAAATGTTTATTTTTATTTTTTTGAGTTCCATTGTACTATGTCAACAAAACCCATGTTCATGTGAAAGTAGCTTAAAATCAATTTAATATGTTAATTTTGCATAAGTGATAAAATATCAATGTAAAAGTCCTTCAAAGGACCCATGAAGGAACTTGGACCTCCTTCATGGGTGTGAAGGAGTGTGAAAAGAGACATTTATGTCATCATGAAATGTAGAAAAGAGATGACATGGACAAGGAGGGAGAAAGACAAGGAGGGAGAAAGTGGAGGGAGAAAGTGGAGGGAGAAAGAATCCGCGATTGAAAGTTTGGGGGGCGATGCGGCGAGGGTATCGGTTGACCGGGGTGGGTATCGTGACGGGCGTGGGCGCGGGGGGTATCGGGAGGGGCGGGGGTGAGGGTATAGTAAGGGGTATGGAATCGGGGTCGTTGTCGTGAGGGCGGGGGGACACGGATATGGCGCGTCATCGGAGGTAGTACCCCCGGCTATGGTACAGGATATCACGGTTCGATCCCCGCCGCGACACACCGGTTCAATACCCGCGAGCGTTACACCGGTTCGATCCCCGCCAGCGACATATAATCTAGACCAAATCTTTTTACTCGGATTATTCACTAAACGCATTTTATGATAAAAATACTTAAAAATTAAATTAAAGGAATTAATTATCAAGATTAGAAATTGAACTTCATTGGATTAAGTGATTAATAATTTAAAACTAATATTAATAAAAAACGAAGAGAACTTAAAGTAAAGGGCTTTAATGGTAAATGAATATATTAGTAGTTTCCAAGCTAAAAGCATGTTTAAACATGAAGCAACTCAATAATACTAAAAAACGTGTTGTGGTGAAAATAAAAAAGGCTTTTATGGGAAAATAATATCCAATAAAACAGGCTTTTAATTGTAAAGAGAAACCAGGAACTGGACAATTGATTATTCAATAAAATGGTAATTTAATTGTAAAAATAAAATAAAATAAAATAGGATTTTAGTCCAAAACAATATAATATTCAATAAATGGGCTTTTAATTGTCAGAAAAACCGGGAATAGGACAATTAATCATTCAATAAAATGGACTTTTAATTGTTTAAAAAAAAAATATTCAATAGAATGGGCCATTAGTTTCTTAATTGGAAAGAATATAATATTCAATAAAATGGGCTTTTAACTAGAAATAGAACCTGGAATTGGACAATTAATCATTCAAAAAAATGTGCTTTTAATTGTTTAGCATAAATAACCAATAAAATGGTCTTTAAATTGTAATAAAAAAGCGGGAATCGGACAATTAATTAAAATAGAACATTTCAAAAATTAAATTAAAGATTTAAAAATTTATTAAACCAGAAATTTGAGTCCAATTGTTTGAAAGTGTTGCATTAAGAATAAAGAAACAGTAAAAGATCTATAACTCTAGACTCATGCGATATAGCAACTCCAATTGCTCAAGTGAGCACCATTTTAGTTCCTTGTGAAAATAAATGCTCTTAGAAGCTTGTTAACACAGAAGCACTTTCTGAAGAGAAGCTACCCGGTGGTCCTCCAAGTTCTACTTCAGAGAAAGACGGAGCATTCTCAAAACTGTTGGTAGCAAAACTGATCCAAAGTTCTTGGATATGCATGATACTACTTCTTGCCGCTTGTATATTTACAAAATATTTGAAATTCGGATCTTCAAGATCTACATTCTTGCACTTTGTTGCTTTCTTATGGCACTTTCGTGTTTTTTTATGGTTTGTTTATGGCTATTCAGAATCGCTATTTCCACACTGAATGCAAACGTGGTCCTGCATGCATAGGTACACATAGAGCTATGAGAATGATAGCACTAAAGTGCTTTTTATCGGACTTTAGTGCTTTTTTATCGCTTAATATTAATAAAATTAAAAAAGTATACAATATTGGAATTAAGAAAATTAATTTCAATGCACAACATATAAATCTCTTTAAATAATCAACTAACAAATTTAGAAATGGTCAATTAAGAGGAAAATTGTTAAAAAGGTTAATTGTTCATAAATGTTAAATTAAAAGAAGTGCTTTTTAATTGCACTTTTAGTGCTACTTTATTGCACAGTAATGCTTTTTATCGCACTTTGATGTTTTTTTATTGCCTAAAACTTAGAAACTTAAAAAAATATATAATATTGGAATTAAAAGTTGATTTTTATGCACAACATAATTTTTAAAAAAATAAAAAGTTATCGAATTTAAAAATAACAAATTAAGAGGATAATTGATAAATAGTTCAATCGTTTGGAATTGTTAGATTAAAAATACAAAAAAATATAAAAGATTAAAAAGAGAAGTACGAAATGACTAATAGAATTGTTGCACAGACAACCTCAGTATGAAGTAATTGCCATGGTACTGTATGTAAATCTACAGAGCCTCACCGTCCCCCAGTTCTGCCTAAGGTCATCTCGAGATTGTGCATGCACTTCTAGTCCTCCTTCTTCACCAGATCGTAGATTCTTCCTAAGATCGACGTATCTGAACAAAGAAGTGCACACTTGGAGCATATTCTTGTAGTTTAAACAGTTGGGAGATTCTGATATGACTGAAACAGGAAACAACGTTCTCTATTATTTTCGGTGGGTTTTAAAATGGGTTTTTATTTTATTTAAAAAGATACTAATCATTCAATAAAATGGGTTTCAACTATGTAAAGTCCGGGCACCGGACTTACAGTTTTGGCGGCATATTCAGTTTGCGCGCTTCATTTGCCGCCAACATCTAAACTGTCCCGCCAAGAGTTGCTTTTATTACAGAATATAATAAAATACTCAATTAAAGGATATAATAAAAAAATAGAAGAAATTAATTCATGTCTACTTTTATGAATTAATTCAATCAGGGTGTATTAACAAACTAATAATTCAATTATAAGTAAAAATAAAAGTGATTAATTCATATTAAAAAACAAATAATATGAGGAAAAATAAATTAATGAAAAAAGAAAATATGATTATTACATATTAAAAAAAATATATGTTAAAAAATAAGAACGACAAGCCAAAAAAAAAAATAAAAAAAAACTAATTCATATAAAAAAACAAACAACTCAATTAAAAGAAGCAAATGAAAAAAAATAAAAGTCATGAATTCACTGGAAAAAACAAATAAGACAATTAAAAGAAGCAATTGAAAAAAATTAAAAGTGATCAATTCATATACAAAAACAAATAAGTCAATTCAAAGAAGCAATTGAAAAAAAAAAAAAAATGATTAATTCATATTAAAAAGCAATGGGTGGAATGAAAATAAACAAAAGTTGCAATAAAAGTGATTAATTCAAATAAAAAAGCAACTGACTCAATTAAAAGAAGCAAATGAAAATATAAAGTGATTAAATCATGATTATTTTATGAGTTACTCAGTACGTTGTATTAAAAAAACAATAAAAGTTATTAATTCAAATAAAAAAATAAGTGACCCAATTAAAAGATACACATGAAATATAAAAGCGATTAATTGGACGATAAAAACTAGATACCGCAATTAAAAGAAGCAAATGAAAAAATAAAAATTAATTAAGTCATATTAAAAAAGTAAAGACTCAATTATGTGAGGCCATGAAAATATAAAAGTTTATAATTCATATAAAAATCAAGTTAATCAATTAAGAGAAGCTTAGGAAAAAAAAAAATTGATGAAATCATATTAAAAAACAAATGATTCAATTACATAAGGCAAACAAAAATTTAAAGGTGACTAATTAATATATAATACTTGTTTAATCAATGAAAAGAAGCTTAGAGATGAAATAAAATTGATTGATTCATATTAAAAAACAAATGATTCAATTAAATGAGGCTAATGAAAATTTAAAGGTGACTAATTCATATATAATATTGGATTAATCAATTAAAAGAAGCTTAGGAAAAAATAAATTCACTGAACTCATGTTGAAAAAACAAAAATAAATCAACTAGAAGAAGCAAATGAAAAAACGGACATTTAGATAAACTAAATAAAATAAAAATTATCATTAAATGATCTCTACAAACAATGGAAATGCATAAAGTACTGAAAACCATATTACAAAGAAAGAAATGGAATGGAAGGCATTAAATGATATTTAAAAGAGTCATACCAAAAGAAATTAATAATGAAAGGCATTCTAGAAAATTGATATTTCAAAAACAAGCATCCATTCCACCAATTCATGCAACGTACTAAAAGCCTTGCACCTCAAACCATATACCATGTACTCTAAACCCTCGACCCGAGAAACCCTATACCCTAAAAAAACCCTAAACCCTAGAAACCCTATACCCTAAAAAACCCTAAACCCTAGGAACCCTAGACCCTACCTCCTTGCTACTTAAATAACAATTGAATGAAAAAAACAATTTGGGTCGTGGGATTTGTTGGAAATTATTTCAGTTCAAAATTTGGAACAAATCTAGGAAAAAAATAATTACAAATATATATATATATATATATGTATATATATATATATATATATATATATATATATATATATAACATAATAAAACATATATATAAATATAAAACAATAAAATAGAAACACATCTCATCAAAGTGATTCTATAAATTCAATTACTGTAATTACAGATGCATTTTTTGTATGATGATTTTTTGAATACAAATGAAGTGAAGACATATTGAACTCATAACAATTGAATTAAAAAAACTATTTGGGTCGTGGGATTTGTTTGGAAATTATTTGAGTTCAAAATTTGGAACAACTCTAGGAAAAAAATAATTACATATATATATATATATATATATATATATAACATGATAAAACATATATATAAATATAAAACAATAAAAGGATAAACACATCTCATCAAAGTGATCCTATAAATTCAATAACTGTAATCACAGAAGCATTTTTTGTATGATAATTTTTTGAATACAAATGAAGTGAACACATATTGATTAAATGACGCAAGCAAATATTATTTACTTATATGAAATCATGAGTTTTATTAATTCTGTTTGACTCCTCTTAATTGATTGAATAAGATAGTGAGTTTTCATTTACAACATAAAATATACATATGATATTAGAAAGGATTCAAGAGGCTCATGATTTATGTAAAAAATAAGTCTATTAAATTGCACCGCTCTGAAATGGCACAAGAATGGGTGTACTGAAATGCGTCATTTTATATTTCCATTATGCTCTCATTTGCAACATTAAAAAGAAATAGATTGCACAGACACACATCTACGGCTTCTGATGATTCCAAAATCGGGAGGGACTGATAACGGCTATATGTACCGATTTGCCACGGTACCATCATCCACGGCTCCTGCATCGCATGAGGTAATGAACGGTCGAGATTTCGTCTCTCTCGTTTTGAGGAGGGTTCTGCATGCATCGCATTTTGCAGCTGTAGCAAACTATTTTCTCCGCGTCATGAGGCACCCGCGCAGGAGAATGTTTTTTTGGAGTCGATGCGTACACTGAGTTCCGCATGCCCTGTGATGTCTTCGTAACTCCCGACAGACTCTTTGTTTCTTTGTTGTTTCACCTGTGATGGGGACTCTTGCGAAACCAAATTGAGCACTTAGTTTCAGATACAATTGCAGTTTTCGTGGAAGGTTGGAAACGGACAGATTCCGTCTACCTCTTATTCTTGAGAGGTTATGTGGGTTCATTTTTGGTTTAGGGTATTATGTCTCTGTGATACTGATGATAAGGGTTTTGCATGCAGAGCAGGGAGGTGCAGATTGAGGTGAAAGAATCGAGGTAACTGAGAGGTAATGAAGAACCATTGAGACGATGTTCGATTTGCCTTTCTGTAGCATGGATTTTTTCGGGGGTTTTGCGTTCAATCTTGGGTTTCTTGTTTGGTGTATTTTCAATGTCGTTCTAAGGATGAGGGTTTTCCAACCAGGGACTTTGATGCGGACTAAGCGTCAAGATGAGTCCGCCACAGAACAGGGCGATGCCGTCGCATCCACATGCCGAAGCGTTGAGGGTTACCGAGGCGAGGCTGAAGAATACACTCTGTAGGCGGAAGAACAGAGAATTGGAGAGAATTCGGAGAGATGCAGCACAGTCTCTTGCTGCATCAGTTGATAACTCGGACTGCCTTCGCAAAGCACTAATGCATCGCGCAGCCGCAGCCCATGCCAAGAAAGTTGCCTTCAAACTATCCGAGGAGACGAGTGCAAGGGGGGAGGAATATCAGAGGGTCTTTTTCCAGAAATTGATCGAGAGTCCACTTCTTGAAAATCTGGTTCCGGATTATGTCAAGCAAAGGCGACAGTTAGAGCTTTCACGTGTTGTTTGTGATGGACTCGCCCAAGCCTGGTCCGGGCTGAAGTATGGAATCGGGAGGGATAGATTTTTAGCAAGGAACGTCATCGAAGCTGCTGTAATATCCATAGGGGACGATCGGTGTATGAGAGCCGCCGCTACCTGCGTTGGAATGAATAAGAAAACCGTGCGCCGCGCAATTCAACGTAGGTCCCTGTTGAATAATCGGAGCGACGGAGAGGTGTGGGCGAAGATTTTCCGGCGGAAGAGGAAAGACGCTTTGCAACAATGGGTGGTTGATCGTGTGATTGCGTGGTGGACAGACGAGACCAGGGTGTCACCATGCAAGAAAGACGTAAGAAGCAAGAGGGTTAGTTTCAAGACTAAGGTGTTCCATGCTACGCACTGGTTGGAGGAGAGTCAGGTACGGATCAACCTCTGTATCTTTTCCTTGTGTTTCTTTCCTAGTCTCCGGGGTCTTATGGTTATGAAGGAGTTTTTATGATGGTTCCTTAATGGCCCGAGAATTCTGTTTAAGGGAGCAGGGAGTTTCCAGTACGTAGTTCTGATTTTGAGTGAAGGAGCATATTTGAGTGAAGGAGTTTTAACTGTTCAGTCCTTCCGAAGTTTAGGTTCCCGTCTCCTGGAGTGTCCTCACAAGGCGATTGAGTCCTGGTGGCCTCACGATTCCTGACTTTCCTCATTCGGTATTGTGACTCCTGACTTTCCTGATGGACTGTATCGAGACTCCTGACTTTCCTGATGGATTTTATTGTGAAAAATACTTTTGGAGTTTCAGGTTCCGTTGAGAGCTCCGGAACACTTTAGGACGGAATCGCGTACGGACTGAGAGAAGTTTGTCTTGTGACTCCGGAAAACCGGACTGAGCAGATTGAGAACGGACTGTGTAGTTTGGAAAAGGACTCCTACAGTCCTGAAAATGGACTTCGTGTTTTGAACACGGACTTCTGTAGTTCTGGAGTCCTGAAAATGGACTCTGCATTTGAAACAGGGACTAGTGTAGGTCCGGAGTCCTGAAAAAGGACTCTGCATTCCGGTTTTTGAAAGGCTCTTATGTCCTGAAAAAGGACTCTGCATTCCGAAAGGCTTTATGTTTGAAAGATTATGCGTGATTGTATCCATGAAATTTTACCACTAACATCTACGTTTTAAGCCTTTTAAATGTTTCTATGTGTCTGAATTCATGTGAGGAATAGGATGCGAATGGCAGTATACCACCTGGATCTGCTTCACGAGATCGTTGTAGCTCCTGTAATGCTTTTCTGATGGTAGATTAGTTTCGGAGTCTCATACTAATCATTCAAGGCTCCCGCATGTGATCTGTCGTAGTTGAAGTTCCTGCAGCTGAATACCGTACTATAGCTGGATGACGCAATGCCCTATTTGAAACTGTATTCTGAATTTAATCGTTTCAATTTACATGAAATCTGCTGGTACTAACCTGATAATTAAGTTGTGTGTGCAGTTGGATTTCTACACGAGGTTTCGAGCAGCGAACCGGGACTGCTCAGTGGGATACGTTGCGTGGAGGCGTTTGAAGCCATTCTTTGTAAAACGGCTCACTGACTTTAATACTTGCTGTTGTCGTTACCATCAGGAAATGCAGGAAATAACAGTGGGCTTTTTGAACATGCGGTCAAATAGGGTTCATGTCGAGGTAGGTGAGAACAAATGCTGTTGTGGATGTCCCACATTATGCACAAATTTCGGATCGAATCCACAGGGACAAGGACTCGTAGCATGCCAACTGGCTCATTTCAGGTACGCTTTAAACTATAGATATGAAAGTCGTTTAAAAAAAAACCATGAAACATTGCTTGAGATGAGGGAACATTCAGTCTAACATCTTATTAATTATCTAATGATTGAATACTCTCTATTTTTGACGTCGTAGGTACAAGCGGAGTAGCCAGCTTTGGGAGCAGACACTCTGTCCAAAGCAACACGGCTCAGAATGGCATCGTAAACGCTGTTTACGAGGGGATTGTAAGGATTGTGGTTTCAAGCTGATCCCCCTTTGTGACAGGGAAATTGATCCTAATAACCAGTCTACTATGCAGTGGAGACGGTTCGAGTTGGTTTCTTCCGGTTCAAAGACTCGGAAAGGTGATCCCAAACAGGTCATTCGACTTGAGTACAAGGTCACAATACCGAAAGCTTTTCTGGACTACGCTAAACCGAAGATGAAGCAGTTCGTCTGGCATCAATTTGTAGCACGGTGGCAAGATACAAAGTACAGGCAGTCAGTCGAGGATTTGAAAGCGGGAGAAGTTCTAAGCCTTATAGACTTCGCAGAGAATTACAGCTACAAGGGACAGTCAGAGATACAAAGCCAGCACTGGTTCAGTTTCCAGTGTACTATCTTGGTGCATATCACCTACAGGGTCAACCAGAATCATGATCCAGAAGACCCACATTCGAAGAGGTTGGAAACGGATTACCATTACTACATCAGTGATGATCGGATTCATGACAGTCTTTATGTGCAGCACTGTTTGATGCTGCACTGGACATTATTGGTCAAGGAAGACAAGATCCCGACTCGACACATTGTGTGGAGCGACGGGTGTGCCAGCCAGTTTAAGGGGGCAAAGGCTTTCTTTTTTGTCGCTAAGTAAGTCCTTTTCCTCTTGGTTGCCCAGGGTATGTCTGTTTTATATTTCCATTTCGAAATTTGTACTATCACCTCGGGTTCATGGTTACTTATATCTGGCTTGGGAACGTGTGAGTTGTTTATATCACGGGACTTTCCATTTTTGTCTTGATATTTCATTTGGATTAATTAAAAGGTTCTGCACTACGTTTTTGAGTAGCTGCGGATTGGATATTACAAAAGGTGAAGGAGGGGCTGAGTGTAGAATAGTTGGTATTAGATGACGATTGATTTTATCTTCCTCGATTTTGTTTATTATTATTGTTTCTTGGAACAGCGCGAGAGTACACCTGCATGTGTCACGCATTGTTTTCTTAAAAGGAAAGTTTTCATTGCATGAATTTGTGAGAAAGGGGAACATACTCGATAACAAATGCAGTAGCCCAGTGGGCATTCACTGTTTTATTTTTATTTTTTATGTTCTTGTATGGCTAAAAAAGTTCAATGTTCTGTTTGCTTTATGAGGCTGAGCTAAGCTGTACTCCTTGTCTCCTCGAATTGAATCCTAGAAGAGATTCACAATGCTGGTAGAACAACAGAGATAGAAAATAACTTAAGAGGCGGAGTTTCTGAGGCAAACCATTTTTCCATTTTTTTTAGTTGATCCATTATAGTTAACTGGAAAGTGGATACGAATGTGGCACGCCATGTTAGCTCCACTCCGACTTCTATAGCGCTGCTACTCCCATTTGCCATTGATGCAGAAACTTTATGGTAACAGTTTAATGAAGCATGATTTTTGGTTCTCTGTGAGTTCAAATGTAGTTTAGGCGAGATCATGATTTTTGTTTCTGTGTTGTTTCTGTGTTGAATACATTCTGTGTTGTATTTGATACGGTATCTTTTGTATGTGTGTGTCATATCGTTCTCTGGATCTTAAGTTCACTGTAAAATTAATCAGAGAACAGTGAGATTATAGTAGTGTAAGCGTTCTTTACTGTGCTTTTTTTTTAATATTTTTGATTTTTTGGGTTTCTGTGCCTTGGTTGATTTGGTGCGCTATTAGGATATTTGTGCTGCTAATCTCAAAACTTCTTTAGCAAGTTAGAGATGCAACATACTGACATAGAACTGTATCTTGGTGTTGTTTTACAGGTATCCTAGTCTAACATCGTGTGAAAGGCTGCCCACGGGGTGCGAGTTGGACTGGAATTACTGGGGATCCGGCCACGGGAAGGGTCCCCACGACGGTGCCGGAGCTTGTGTGAAACAAGCCCTTCGAAGGGAGCAGGTTAAGGAGGATTCTGTGAAACTTCAGAATGCGGCGGATGTGGTCTCCTTTTTGAGAGACGACATGAACTTACCTCACGCAGCCTACCCGAATGCTAGACGACAGGTTTCCAGACATTTCCACTTAGTTGGTCTTACAGATGTTCCTCGAGATAAGCCACTAGCATGCAAGACGGTTCCTGGAAGTAGATCTATGCACTCTATCAGGTCTGTTTCTCACACAAACAATGTGCTTCTGGAGTGTAGGGACTTTTCGTGCTTTTGCCCTGCGTGTGCTCGACATGGCACCGGAGTTTGTATAAACGCTGCCCATGCAAATCCGTGGGAGTTAGTGACGTTGCACCCTCTATCGAGCAACGATGCAGTGCAAGAGAGTGAGGATCCCGACCCTAGTTGGATAGTTGAGACGGGCACGAATATACTGGCTTCGGAGTGTGAGGTAGGGGATCACTTTGCTATAGTTGCTGATCCAGAGAACTTAGATGACAATGGTGCCGAGTTCTATGTGCTGCAATGCACCAAGACCATGCATGTATACCATGGTCCATCTATACGAGACGCTTGGGACACGTTGATTGACGATGGAGATGAGATATTGGAGGGGTACTATTACCGACAGCGAGGTAGAAGAAAGACTTCGTATGTCTTTCTGAGAGAAGCTGGAGTTGCCCGTGTCTATTCCCATCTTGTGTGCGCAAGTAAGTTTACTATGACCCAAGCACCATACAAGCAGAAGGGAGCTGAAACTGTATTTCAGCTTAGTGACAGTACCTTATCGCATATCGAAGAAGTTCTGGAGAGTCGCCGAGTACAAGAGGATCTGGATTCAGATTCAGAACAGGAATATTCTGAAGATGGGAATAGCGGGGACTCGGAGAGCTCTTCTGGCGACTCAGATGATGGCGAGTAGGTGACTGGAGCAACGGGTGTTGTAAGACCCTTATTACCTGAATTCTTTAGATCACTGTGTGAGTTTTGTTGATACAATATTTGGAAGGGGAAGAGTAGTTTTGGTGGAACAGTTATTTTGGATTAATTTTTGAATGACAACTCTACTTGGAATGAATTGAGTGCTCATTCCAGAGTCTTTTGTATGTGTGTGTCGATCGACAGAGTCTAGTTGTAATTATCTGTTTAGCTTCGTGTTACTGTATGCATCGGGGTCTGTTAATCTTTCAATGGTTACCACTAATTGTTCCTGTTCTCAAGTAAAAGAGTGTATTTTTCGGTAGTCATTCTGCAAGCTTCCTCTAGAGTGATATTACAGACTTCTGAAGCAAATGCGGTGAAATTATGATGAATGGTGGAACTGGTTATTTCATGCGAATATCACCAAAATTAGTGTTGGTTCAGTTTAAATATGCTCTGTTCTAGGCAATTCTATCCTACTAGTGCTACTATTTCACAATTAGCATATGAATTCCAAGTACATACGGCAGACTAGTTCATCTACAGTTCAATCGTCACACAAGCAAGAACAAACGATTGAAATACAGAGGACAAGCACACAAGTATGCGGAAGTGAGATTGAATCAGTTCTTCAATCAATTATAACGATAGGCACCCCACTTCTGCAGATTTTCATACATGGCCTAAGAGTGGTCCGCTAACTTGCAGATGGCCATTCATAAAAGAAGAAAAAAACGAAAAAATCCCAAAAAAGTTAGCGTGGCGGGGTGGGTGTTAGAGGGTGGTTTGGGGCCCGGCACAAGCACCCGGAGGTTGCCACGGCAGCCCCAAACCATCGGAGCCTCTAATCACCAACCCTTTCAGGCTGTGAACTGGAAATATATATCCGCGCGAAGGTATATATATCGGACCAGAGATACATATGCAAACGGTATGGGATATCATTGGGGTGCGCTGGTTTTTAGGAGGGTTTGGATGTTAATTGTGAAGTGGATATCATTGGATCTGGAGGCTGCTGTGTGTGGAGCACGTCGAGAAGAACAAGAAGCCCAAGCTTTACTTGGTGTTCGAGTACATGGATACTGATCTCAAGAAGTACATTGACTTGCACGGTCGCGGACCTAGC
The DNA here is from genome assembly GCA_014871385.1 of Ceratodon purpureus. NCBI lineage: Eukaryota > Viridiplantae > Streptophyta > Bryopsida > Pseudoditrichales > Ditrichaceae > Ceratodon > Ceratodon purpureus. Next base: position 9,643,815 of record CM026432.1, on the reverse strand, counting down.
GGGAAGCCTCTCCCTGTTAAAGTCGTGCAGGTACTCTTTTTTCTACACATCCTTAGATCGTTGAGACGTAATTCACTTCGATGCAGTTCATGTTGTGGTTGTTGAATACTGAAAGTTTTCGTTCTGCTTCTGTGATGTAGAGTTTCATGTATCAGCTTTGCACAGGGTTGGCTCACTGTCACGGCCACGGAGTTATGCACAGGTTAGCGAATTCATCATCTATACCTTTACGATCATCACATTGAAGTCCTCACTCTGTCGAACTCATTGACCCCTGTCACGAACAACGGATTGTGTCTTGAACTCAATGCCCTGGAGATTAGCGAATTATTTTAAATTGCACTCTATTATCTGTGTCTTCCTATCCGACGCCTTTGATGTAAGACTTGATGGATTTTTGTTAATCTTCGCTTACGCGGTAGTACTACAGTTTGCAGTGGAAGTTAGAAGGGATTCTGAGGCTAAAATGTGGGGTATGAGGCCAGTCGACTGATGTTCACCACTCTTTTCTCAGGGATCTGAAGCCTAAAAAATGCCAATGTAAAAAAGTGCAAAAGTAGCGTGGCGGGGTGGGTGTCTGAGGGTAGTTTGGGGCCTAACACAAGCACCGGGTTGCCACGTGTCCCCCCAAACAATCGCAACCTCTGATCACCGACCCTTTCAGGCTGTCATCTAGTGGAGAATTACCCGGTGAGAGTATTTATATCAGACCAAAGGTGCGATGCCATTCGCTATGGGATAAGTCCCGCCATGAACCAGTTTCACTTACAAAAACTTTACTGTACTGTAGTTCGTCAGAGACCATGTTTACAGTAACACCGTGGACGCGGCAGAGTTTTTGTTTCCATCGGAATTAAGGCAGAGTTTTGTACGATGATCCTCGTGACAGATTTAACAAGGTGCACAGCAAAGACAAAAGGCACGTTTCATCTCTAATATTACGTACCGAGCAAGGTACCATGATTTCTCCCTTTCCAAGTGACTGTCGGATTTCTTCAGGACCTGCTACTGCGGTAGACCATTCTTCGTGTTTTACATCCTAACAAAATATTCCCTCGGTTTTGAATATTCACGTTCGTTTTACATTCTTCGAGCTTGCACACCGTAAGTCAGAATCCCGCAATCGCGACTATTTGTTGTCTTTTTTTCCTGCGACATATCACCACATGTGTTGTTACATCTTGAAAAATGGTATCAAGTATCAAATGAACTGAAATTAAACATGCAGTTAGTGATTACATACATACCTTTAGAGTTCTTGAGGAAATCAAGTGCCGCCATTTCAGCCAGGATTTCGAAGTCGTCCGAATCGGGAGAGCTCGGAATGGAAGACAGATCTATCACAGGTACCACTTCGCTTGGGGCAGTCTGCGGCGCGTGGACTGAGTATGGGCAATGGAGAATGTGACCGTCACGGTACCTTGCTTTGCATGCCCGGCACCAACCCGCGAGGTTCGGAGTGTTTGCCATTCCAGCGGCGCCTACAGTAGACTGACGGCGACGAGCGGTGGTTCTCTCTCTTGTGACCGCCGGTAGTGCTAGAACTGGTCGTAGTTCCGTTGGACTCCCACGGGATGGCACTGGCACGTCTGATGCTTCTTCGATCGGCACCCCACCCGATGCTCCCGCGACCTCCTTCCCGGTTGATGGCTGTTTGACAGCCTCTGCTTGATGCTTCCCAGGCGATGGAAGGTCGTTGCTCCCGACAACTTGGCTGATTTCACGATTATTTCAAGACAATTAACAGAAAGACCAACATGAAAGACAACCGACCAATTTGGGCATAAATATTTAAAGATTTGCACTACATGTAAGATCCTACTCTAACAGCAGACAATGAGAACCCGGAATTAAAAGAACCCGCAAGTTCACTAGTAAGTTCTCGAAATTCAGAAACTAGTCTAGAACACTGAAATTACAACCCACACTAAGCTAGAAGGATGCTAAGCTAGAGATTTACTGAAATAATTACTGCGCGGGTTTACTGCGCAAGTTTCTGGATGATGCAATCCTGCAGGCTACAAGTTCTACAACACCAGCCAAGCTTTCAGACTATTCTAAGAAGGTGCTAAGACTGGTGAACAGGTACTTACCTGATGCTTCCGAGGTGTTGATTTTCGCGCTGCTCCCCACAAGTTTGTTGAGGTCTCTGTCGTCGCGGTCGCGGTGGATGCATTATGCCTGTGGCATGCGCCACCGCTTGGAACTGCAGCAACGCCTTCATCTTCCAAGCACCTCGCCAACTTGCGGACGGCATCTCCTGGACTTTGTCATGCTTGGGAACCTCCAGCCCGGTGACGACAACGAACTCTGCCACCGTCTTCAGCCACCACCGCAAGCAAGGTAGGTTAGTTGGTGCATCTCTAAGTAGTTGGTACTCCCCTCCTCTTCTCTCTGCCGACCCCTTCCAAACTTCTAAATCTCCCTGCTCGTAGTCTCCAACAAGACGGAGCTCAGTCTTCACTCCGTCCGAGGTTTCAGCCCCGTTCCCCTCCTCGTCTCTCTGTTGTTCCTTCCCCTTCCCAACTACTCCTGCCATCTCCTTTCCCTTCCCTCCAGCTTCTGCCATCGCTCTAACACAGTCCCTCCAACACGGTCGAGATCCTAGACAGCTTACAAATACTTCCAAGCTCCGGTGCTCAAAGACAATGAACTTAGAGACTCTGCGCCCCACCTGATGAAGCTGCCCTGGACCTCTACAGTAGGAAGCAGTTTCACGTGGCGAGGCACTGGTACTGTGTCTGAACGTTGCTAAGTTCAATAGGATTAGATGTCCTAAGAGTTAAATAATAATTCACTCATTGCCGGGGACATAATTGACTCACAAGACAGAACTTCGAATGGACAGACTAGAAGCTTAAGTACTGAGACACCAATTACTCCTCTTGAGACAATATGATTAATAGTTCATGGCAATTACTTGATCTAGAACCCTACAGCCTAGACATCTCTGGAACTAGACTGTCGAGTTGAATTCTGGCTAGTTCACTGCCTTTCTGTAGCATGGATTATGGTTTAGGATTGATATGGTTGGATTATGGTTTAGAATTGATATGGATTTGTGAGCTTTGCAGGCACACGATGAGGATCAATTTCGTGAAGATGTCACTTGCGTTAAAACATTGTAGTGTGATGATCAACATTCAAATGTCATGAATTCAAGATGTGGAAACAGGCGTTTCTGAAAAGAAACCAGTGAAAGATTTATTCCAACAAGCTATCATTTGACACCAAAAATTAGAAATAGAGAACTAAGTTGTGTGGATTGAGTAAATAGTATCAGCTTGAGTATACTGCGTAAGACTAATTGAGTGTCCATCAGCTACTCGAGATCAGAAGTAAAGGAAATTTCACCAAAAAAAAGAAAAAAAAGTGTGGTGGAGTGAGGGTTGGGGTTCGGATAGCGGTGGTGGGGTGGGTGTCGGAGGGAGGTCTGAGGCCCGGCACAAGCACCCGGAGGTTGCCACGGCAGCCTCAGACCTAAGCCTCGGATCACCAAGCCACCACGGCTCTAACTGGAGATACCATGTTCTAAACTTCTATTTATATCAGACCATCGGATAAGTAGCAAACAGTATGGGTTAAATGTCAACTGGATCTGCTCCCCAACTTCGCACTTTGAACTATTTGAGCAACGTATGATTTGGAGTTCCTCTACTGTAATGCTCTCAGATTTCGAAATGAAGAGATAACATATGAATCTAAAATTCTAAAGACTGTAACCAAGCCACACCCGAGTTATCCCCTCTGCGTTTTTATATAAATAACCTCGTGGAGATCATTCCCTCATCCACATATCATGGCGCCAACATGTGCTGATTGAATTAATGCATCCAATTCCTATTGTACGGTAAGACTATGTCGAACACAGAAGTAAAGGAAATCACACTAAAAAAAAGAAAAAAAAGTGTGGTGGAGTGGGGGTTGAGGGTAGGATAGCGGTGGTGGGGTGGGTGTCGGAGGGTGGTCTGAGGCCCGGCACAAGCACCCGGAGGTTGCCACGGCAGCCTCTGACCGGAGCCTCGGATCACCAAGCCACCACGGCTCTAACTGGAAATACTAAGTAGGAGACTTCTATTTATATCAAACCATAGGATGTGTAGCAAACAGTATGGGTTAAATGTCACTGGAAAACTTATTGTTAAGTAGACTGTTCTACTGCAGCAATTTCAACCTACCAGATTTCCGACTAGGTAGGAAAACATGAAACATGAACCAGTAAAGCCCGAACTTCACATACCGCGTCTGCTAACTAGAGAGTTTTGATCAATAATCTGCAAAGCAAGATACATCATTGGATTGGAACACAGAAAAAGCCACATTTGAAGTTGAATAGGGAGGCAGTCATTAAATGCCATTAGCAAAATACAAAGAACGGCCATGGTCACAATTTTCAATATCAAAGGAACTGAGAACAGTAAGCTGAAGAAACTCCACAGGTTTTCAACGGGAAAAAATCGATCACTCCGTTCATTTTTAATGTTGAACATAGTCTTGAAAATTTATTATCACATCTACGTGTACATTCCATCGCCTCTGCAACCTGATAAATGGGAAAATAATATCCAAAAATTCGAAGCTACTAATCTCTAAACTTCGCAGGGACTGTCAACCGACAAAGACTGCCCCGCGTGGCTCCTGTACGCAACCTCTTACCAACAAACGCCGAAGGTGGATCTGAATTGTTTCCCATGTCTTTGCTAATAGGCTCAGCCGCTAGTGGCGCCTCCACCAAAATGTCAGTGAGTGGCCGCTCCATCACACGTGTGTGGTTTAAAGTATCCAGCCCAACTAATTTCCGGCCACGCTTCTTAGACAACCTTGCAGCTGGCTTCGTAGGCTGACATTCAGCATCAGCTAACGCGGGCTCCTCCACAGCAACAGATGTCCTCTTAGCACGGCGACTGAATGTCCTGTGAGGCTCGGGAGTCTCCGTTGGACACTCAGCATTGTCTAGAGATTCTTCCTCTTCACTCGGGGGTCTCTCCTCCCCAGGCCTCTCCTTCACCTGCGACTCCTCAATGACGTCTATGTCTGGGACGTCAACAGCGTCGGTCCCCACAACTGTCCGCATACCCCCCTGGGAGAACAAGTCGTCATCGCACCAATGCACAAGCCCTCTGATATCCTCGTCATCGCTATCTTCTGGTTCTGCACGTTCGACTTCTGCGGCAGCCACAAGTTTCTCGACAGATGGGCTCACGCTGGACTTCTTCGTAATACGAGACCAGCCCGCAATGTCCTTCATGCATACGGGGCATTTCTCTACACCAGAGATGCACTTAAAGCAGAAGTTTTCATGTCCACAAGCCTGCAGAGAAATAGTACAACATCACAATAAAGTTCAAGATCATACGTGGATGTGTTGCAAAGAAAGCAAATACTGCATTTCATCTAATCCAAATGGAGAATTACCGTGAGCGACATTGTTGCTGGTTTGATCTTGCACATGGTACAAACTTCTTCCGTTCCTTCATCTGATGCCTTGTTTTTCCCTGCATTGTCGTCACTAACACTAGATTGGGACTGATTGAAGCCGGTCTGTGCCAGGTCTGAAAAAAAGCGGATGTTAGAGCTATCACTCCCTGCCAGTTTATCGACTTGTTCACTCTGTGGAGATCTCTTCCTTGCAGATACATGGATCGTGTTCTCATCCCTTCTCTGAGAAGATTCACTGCCAGGTTCAGAGTCTTGGGATCTTGATGCTGAGGTACTTGGTGTTCGAAAACCTTCTTGCAATGCTGGCCTGGAAATCTGCGGGAAACTCACCCTAAATCCTGTTCCTGCCATAATCACCGGTTGAGCGAAAGTTAATTCCATGCTGAGAATTGTCAACACACAACTCACCTTAGTCTAAAGTAGCCTATACCTTCACTGCTACTACAACCCACAACGGAGCTGCTACCATTTTGAACCCGGATCTATTAACTATTCCTGGTGTCCGTTAAATCCTTATAAAATTCCTTATAGATCCTCTCCTTTAGGCCTACAAGAAGTCCTTAATCAATCCAAACACGGACAGTAGCGGACTAGCCTCAACCGCTCCGGAACGGACCCTATCTACGCAGTACTACTCATTCCGTCAGTCCGTATGAATTCCAGCCTTCTTCAGTATGTAGTTCGAGGGAAGTCCGGACTAAAGGATCAGACCGGACCTAAGGATCAAAGGATTAGACATAAGGAATTTTAGTAAAGGAAAGGACTATAACTGGAGAGGAAAGACCGGACCTAAGGATCAAAGAATTAGACATAAGGAATTTGAGTAAAGGTCAGGACTAGAACTGGAACCGGCTCAAGGAATAGACAGACATTCCAGACTCAAGGAACCAAAGGATCAGACATAAGGATCAACTCAAGGAAAGGACTAGAATCAGCAGGAACTCAAGGAAAGGGAGAGAATTGGAACAGACGCAAGGAAAGGACTAGAATCCTAACAGACTCAAGGAATAGACATAAATCCTAGACTGAAGAAACAGACTCAAGGAAAAGATTCAAGGAAGAGACTGAAGGAAGAGACCCACGGAACAGACTCACGGAACAGACTCACGGAACCTTGATTAGCACATCAAGAGCACATTCGGACTCCCATATCAGAGTCAGTTAAATTTGTCTAGGGAAGGACTGAAAGAACTTGCTCATACATTAAACAGGGCATCTCCGGACTTCAAGTCTAGTGAGTACAGAAGTACTTAGCAAAACAAATCGTAGATTACAAAAGGCTTAAACGGACTGAAATCAAATCCTAGCTCCTGTTCTGTTCCTTCTGGCAGATTAAAAAAAAATCCCGTTCAACCCGTGCCATGGCCCAGAAAGAAACATAATTCGTCTGCCTTTGTCACCCTAAATTGTAAAGAATTACGCCTCACACAACAAAGACTCAATTACGGCCTCCCACAACAAAGACCTTCGAGCAGCAGCTTAGTATTCGTTCATCATACACAGTAGCTTTAATCACGAAATTCAAGAAACCAAGAAATCTACCAAGGCTCGAGCAATCACAACAGCGAAACTATTTAGGAAAAAAACCAACAGAAACAAATCACAACAAAGCATTTCTATTGAACTCCAAGAAGGCAATCAGAATCCAGAAAACCCTGTACCCACGCTCACCTTTGGCTTTCAAATTTCGGCACTGACCCGCCTCTTCAACCTTGACGTTGTTGCCGATCTTGCTAATGCCCTGCGAAACCCTGATACCTATTGAGGTAACGCTGTCCACAGAAAATTCCTTCTCACAATTCTTGAAGCAGCAGGTTGAAGATGTTGCCGCGTGCTGAGCCAAACAAAAACCATGGTACGTGTGCCCACAGCATAAAGGAACAAAATTATTCGCAATGTACCAGTACCCACAAACGGGGCATGCATTGAGCAGGTGCATTGTAGAGGAAGGTTTGTCGGGGTTGTTGTCAAGCGGTCTTGGAAAGAGAGCAACCCCTGTCCCCTCGCTCATCTTCTTTGATTGTTCTTGCATGCCGACGAGCAGTCTTTCCAGTCCAAGAACCCTACTCTGAACATTCACCTGCCTCTCTAAACTCTCACGCAAGCGACCCTCAATTGATTCCAAATTCCCCCGACATCCAGCCACGATTATCCGACAGTGAGCAGCCGTCTTGGACGCAAGGGTCATCGACAAAGAAAGATCGTCACTCTGAAGCTTGTCCGCAATGAGGGTCGACGCTAAATCTTCACTGCTCTCTTCCTCACACAATATCGACTCCCTCTCTGTAATTTTTCTTTGAAGCTGCCTATGCTGCTCCGTCAAATTTGCCAACTCACGTTCATTTTCCTCTAACATTACAACCCGATCAGACAACATGATTGATGCCCTCCTCGACTGACCCTCTAATCCCTCGACATCCACTAACCTCTCTGAGAGCTCTGCCCGACACCCTGCTAACAGAGTCTCGGTTCTTGCAATCACATCGGACATGGCCTCCAGATCTGTCTGCGCCCAACGAGGAGCTGCGATTACAGTAAGGCCTTTTCTGGATGCCCCTAAGACCTTCTTCCCCATCACACAGTCCTCGTCAACCTCGGACTTGAGGGTGAGTTTCAGCGCCGGCAAAGGCACTTCCTTCGGTGACCCTACCTGAAGCCTTCTCTTGCCAAGTACTTGAACCCCTCCAAGAATCTCACCGCCACTCTTCTCAACCTTCACGCTACCGGTCTTAATTTTCGACTCTCTTAGCTGCTCTCTGTATCGCTGCCTACGGACTGCGAACTCGGCCCAATTGACGGGCTGCGTCTGTTGCAAAATGAGACCTCTAGCGAACTGGAGCGAAATCTCCTTGTTGGGCATGTGGGTGTCATCGTACACCCTCTGCCAAAGCTCTAAAATGGAGGCGGCATCTTCTGCGGATGTATGCTTCGCATATTTCCAGCCAGATTTCGAAGCCTTTGGCCCGAAATATGAGGACACTACAGACTCCGGGATTTCGTCGCGAATTTCGTCTACGATCGCACCAGAGGAGGGGAGAACTGAAGAGAACTTTACGAAAGCGGGATCCTGGCTCAAAGACTCCTTACCAGACTTAATAGGAAAAACCTCGGCCATCTACAGGATAAGCACACATAGTACTTTAGAGAAAACATTGTCAAAGATCGCAAAACAGAGTCTACCTAAACCATAACAAGAAGTTTCGGAGAGCTCAACAATTCACAGCCTGGAGACACCGAAAAGAGAACGACACAACAAGCAAGCAACAACAGAAGGAAGCTACAAAAAAAAACTGACGAAGCTACAAGAAGCCTCCAAGAAGCTGCCTAAACTTACCGCGCTAAAGGAGCCTGACAAATCCGCGATGCGAGTTCAATGCGAGGGTACAATGCGTGGCAGATTGTGCGAAAGATAAGGAGAATCTGACTCAAAAGAAACTTTGTATCTGGAAAATGGCGGGGCGCAAGATGGTTGGGCGGGGTGGTGGCCACGCAAGCAGACATGGCGCGGGAGACTGCTCAGGGTTTCCCGCCATTCCAGTCCGGCGAAGGAATGATGAGTCGCAATGTTGATGGTGAACGTGGTTGTGGATGTCCTGTTCCGGAGTTCCAGAATGTCCGGGGCGGGGTACCCCAAGCGTACCCGCACCCTAGAGTATTCTACTTCGCCAGGATCATTACATGTATGAGATTTCAGCTCGTTGCATTGGCGGAAAGACACAGCAAATGACAATATTGATCCATGCTTCATGGTGAGAAATCTTAATCGACTTTGCAGTAGGCTTAGGATTTATGAGTGAGACCGATAGGGTTTCTTGTACTGACACGAACTCCGTTTTGAAGTTAGAGATTTGGGATTTAATTAACTTGTGAGTTTCAAGGAGTTTGAAGGGAATCTCCTAATCCATCTGATCCGCAACCAGACTGCACCTTGAGCCCTCCAATTCTAGATTTCTCTTCTTCTGGTTGCAATGCTATGCATCGTCAAGTGATCACACTCAAAGGCAACAAATCAACATAGATTGCACTTTCTGCCGTCAAACACTGTTGCTCCAGAGACAGTGTGGATCTATCGTGGACCTTTCCAAGAAGAATATGGGGAGTGATGAATTGTACCACCAGTGAGAAACTTGAGCATGCATACATTTCGAGGATGTCGCCAGAGCAATGTCGAAGGAATCTGACAAACTTTCTTTAAAAAGATTGAAATAGAAATATTTTTAAGGGAAAATGATACTTCTTATACGTGAGTTCCAACTCTTCTAATGCGAATTTCGTCCTACTGCAGGGAGGCTCAAAATCTGACCCCTTCTACCTGTCTAAGCCAGTGCAACTGTAATCCCAGACTTTGATCGGAAAATGGTCGTGTCTCTTGCAATGATATTCTGAAATAAAGAATCCTGGTTCAAAGGTCGTACGTACCCTCTTCCGGACTCCCCTTTATAAGTAGCACAAACAGACGGGTCAAAGGATTGCATACACAAATTGGAAGCTGCTCGTTCTTTGTTTGCTGATGTAAGCACACAAAACACACTAACCCTCCATCATTAGCATGCATCGTGTGCCATCCCTCATGTACACGGTTGATTCCGTAAGATCACCATCTCTTGAAATAAAAATCAAATGCTTGCATTTTGAACTTCTTCCCATGATCTTCATAGCTCAAAACCTGTTAATTAGCTACTATGCATCTGAACATCTTTGGGTGGGTATCTGCACACATAAGCTTGAACTCAGACTCCTTCGCAATCACGTTCAACCTCCATTGCCTTGAAACGAACCGGAGGCGATAGATGTCAGACCCAGGCAGCCGTGCAAATATACTCTCCATGTCATCATTTGGCAAAAGACACGAGTCTGCACTTGCACTCACATCCTTGTCCTCCGCCATCTCCTCCTTTGACATGCCCTCCAATGCGATAATCCAACCCGAAACACCTACTCAATTTACAAAACCTCACTTCCAATCCCTACTTTTTGAGAATATTTCCAACCAAAGGAACCACTAACTTATCCTAAATTATCTGCACACTTTCAAGATGCATCTGCAAGGTTGACACCAAAGCACAACATCGATTCATATGCACCCAAGACATAAACAACAGCTGTTCACATGCTAACAACTGCCTAAACAAAACAACTCAAGACCTCCAATTCACCCCAGACAACCCACACCCTCCTCAATGTCCACAAAGTAGAACTTAGAAAATCGACCCAAATTCACATGCCATGGAAGACATCAACGCTCATAACGGTCATACATATGAGAAGTGCTGCTCTCAACCCAAAGTTCCACTCAACTGACACACTGCAACGCAATAATCTCCGCTCCAATTCAAACCGGATTCACCCACATTAGTATGCACTACCCTAATACGAATTGCCGAACACCACCACGTACCCTTGTCTAGAGCCTGGAAGTGTAGAGGTTATGGTGTAATCAGATCTACCATGTGAGATCTCTTCTATACCTTTATAGGATTCCAGGAAACCATTCACCAAAGCATCCTCCCACATTGATTACCTTCCCGGACGATTGAGTTGCTGGAAGAAGCTTCTAGTAGCCACAGTTGTGCGTAGAAACCCAGGCAAAGGAGAAGTTGGGTCGATTGAAGCTGCAAGTGTGTTTTCGTTGTTGAGGTGTCGCCATGGGTTGAGACAGTTGAGACAATTGCTGGCACTTGGGCATCATTCTTTGCAGACTCAGCTGAGGATGCTGCAGGTTGTGGCAGATCCCAATCCTGTTTTCGCAATTGCTAGGATTGATGGAGGCTGGTGTGCATCTGTGCTGATCAAGGCATTGGCATATCCAGATGTGAGACACAGGCAGCATAAATTTCTACTGTGTTGGGCTTCAACTTGGTAGCAGAGCTCCATACCTTGCTCAATTTATTCCGCTGAGATGATCCTTTTGAGAAGCTGATTTTTATTTTGGGATCATGAGATGTTTTGGAATCTCAGCATTATAAGTAACCAATTATTTTGACATACAAATGCAGACATTAGTGTTGCTTGAAAACTTATGTCAAACAACCTTGTAACATGGTAAAAACATCTAAATCAAATTATTGAAAACACATATTTATCTGAATATTCAAATTCTAAAGAAAATATGTATTTTATGAAGTCAACTTTGGAGGTTTCAGAATTGCCCAAAACACTTAATTATTTAAAATCAAGAAGAATTTTACAAATAATCCATGGTATAGATTTGAAAATATAGAAAGAATATTTGGAATCTATATATGTTATGTTGACTTCACAAAGCTTGAAATGGGTTTATTTTGGATGTTTAGTCCTACCATTTGACAACTTTAGAATACACCTTAAAGCTCTACAAAACATCATGGAAATTCTATAATACATTCTATACTTTAATATTTACTGTAGTCGACATGCACTTTACATTAGAGCATCCGTAAACATGTAAGCCTGTAATTACGAGAACGTCGTTCTCCCAAACCTGAGTGCCTTTCCGAAGCAAAACATTCCAAAACCGTTTACAGATTTATAGGTTTGCCCCAAAAAACCTTCCAAAATGAGGTTTCGACATGTAAATTACAGACTTACAAGCTCGAATACAGGCTTGGCCTGAACCGCAATTCACGTCTTTCTACATCTTTCCGATTACAGGTTTACGATTCAGGCCTTACTGGGGATGCTCTTACGTTTTAATGACATCTTTGGAGGTGCTCAGTACAACTTCTATTGAAAGATTTTTTCACAATCTTATGACCATGTTATTTAAACTACTGTACTAACCCTAAGACCATGTTATTTCTACACCCTAAACCCATGCCATTTCTACCATGCTGACCTCATACCATGCTATCTAAACCGTGCTGATCCAAAACCATGCCATTCCAAATTTTCCAGACCTAAAGCCGTGTTCACAGAAAACCACGCTGACCTAACACCACGCGTTCCCAACTGTTGTTACCCAAAACCATGCCGTTCCTACCGTGCTCCTTCAACCGTGCGGGTTCGACCGTGGCAGCAGTTGGATCACCATGTCCCCAGCACCGCAGCCGAACAACATGTCTCGTCTGGCTCCGTGACGACGCCATCCATGCGAGCCAATTCGCAATTCCTCGATCGCCATTTCATTTCTGTCTCTGGGCTGGGAATGGTTTGCGAGCTCGGACACCATGGCATGGGACTCCAGCATTCTCGACATGGTGCTGGTGCCGCTGGGCCTCCTCGTCCTCGCTGCTTACCACGCCCATCTCTGGTTCAAGCTCAAGTCCAAGCCCGAGAGCACCGTCATCGGCGTCAACCATCTCAACCGCCAGGCCTGGGTCATCAACATCATGAGCGTGCGTGCATCGCCCCAATTCCTTCCTCCCTTCCACTTGCACATGTTGAGATGGCTCGCTTCTTAAACCCCTGCATGTGGGTTTTGGAAGTCCGGGGATAAGCTGTGAATTTTTGATTCACGTGTTCTATGGCATCGCATTCTTTGGTGCTGAGTCTGCAAATGTTGGAATTTATGGTTTTTGTGATGATATGATCAATTGGGTTACATGTCCTTGGGTTCTGACACTTTCTTGTGGTATAAAGTATGTCCGTGATTTTTTTTGTTGTTGTGAGGATTCTGTTGAGGTTCAGGATTGATGTGTCTCTGGATTGGGAAATTTTTTGTGATGAGCTGCGTTAATTATCTGTTTTTACTATTGTGAATTTAGGTCAATAGGTTGTTATTGAAATTCGACAGTTTCAGAGTATTCTTTTGGCAGTTTTCTGTGGGAATCGGATGCGTGATTACTGAGGTATTGGTCATTGTCTTGTGGGTTTGCGTGTTCGTCACGCTTTCTCTTCGTGGTGGGGGTGGTTTGTGATTACGGTAATAGTATAGCTGTAAGATGAGATTTAATTTTCCGACATGGCTTTGGTGAGGAAGGTATTGCATGCTGGCAATTCTTTTGAAGTCGAGAAAATTCATATGATTTCTTCATTTTATCCTGTCTCTTTCACCTCATGAGTCATGGATTTGCCTGTTTAGTGAATAATCTCAAACTCCAAACAGATTGCACCTGCTCCAGGACCATGAATCTTTCTTTCTCTTTACATTGTTATGCTATAGTTTATAATTGTGTCATCCACTGGTTGTCTAAGGGCTTAGAGTTTTGGAATGTTCGGTGGCTTGGAAATAGTAGTGGCTTGGAAATAGTACCATATTAATTGGTTTATGGAGTAAATTTTTTCATATTATTATCTATTACATGCGAGGGCATTCTTTCTTAAGTGGTCATTACATTCGGACTAACCACATTGACGAAATTTTGTAACTTATAGAAGTTAGTTAACTGATATGCTGGTGTTTGGGATGATTCTGCTCGTATTGACTGTGCAGGATAGTGGCAAGAACGGCATCGTGGCAGTGCAAACCCTCCGCAACAGCATCATGGCTTCAACGTTACTCGCATCCACAGCCATCACCCTAAGCTCAGTCATTGCAGCCCTTGTAAGCAGCACTACGTCTGGAGGCACAGACAACACGCTACGGCATTTTATATATGGAGAGACGGGCAACATCACTTCGACTCTTAAGTACCTTTGTCTCTTACTTTGCTTTCTCTTTGCATTCGTTTGTCATGTGCAGTCCATCCGGTACGCAAACCATGCAAGCTTTCTGCTCAGCATTCCTGTGGGCGACAATGCTCCAGGTTTGACGCCCGAGTATGTCAATGAGTTTATCTATATGAGTCAGAACTTTTTCACCCTTGGGTTGCGAGGCTACTACTTGGCTTTCCCCTTGCTCCTCTGGATTTTTGGACCTATTCCGATGTTTGTCTGCTCGATCGTTATGGTCTTTTTGTTGCGCACGTTGGACAAGGCCAAAAATTTCAATCTGACATTCAAGATCTTAAGCAAGAATGAGAAGGACGAAAATGGCGAAAAGGACGTGAAGAGTACAGGCCAAGACGGTACGGATCTTCATCAAATACTGTCCGTGTAAAACAGAGAGCATTAGCATTTATGTAGGTCAAATATTCATTCATTTTTGGCATTGGCTCCAGTCTAGTGGAGCGGTGTTCCTATTCCTCTTAATCAACGTCTTGTTGATTGAAGAGTCGCTTGACATACATGCTGAAAGCCATACTGGTGTGCGGGGTACTTAACTGAGCTAATATTTCACCATTTATCTGCGGGGTCTAAGATTTCTGCTGACGTAGAACAGATGATAACATGAATCAGCAAACACATGAAAATTGTACCAGTATTTAATCAATAAAGCTGTTTACAGGGTACCATCTAAGCTCTCAACTGTCTTCAAATTCCTTTGCAGTTTTTCGCTTTTCTTAAGACAAACTTTTTGATTGGAACTTGCAAGAATGCCCGATCTACAATTGCTTTCTTCAGCGGTCGAAGTTTATGAAGTTTATAGCCGGGTCATAGACTGTAGTACTGTAAAGTACAGGAACCACAGGATTATAACCAAGGATGCAGCTGTTCTAAGACAGTCTATCAGATTCCTGGGATAGTGCTATCCTCAGAATTTCATACAACAGAAAGAATTACCCGCTAATTGCAAAACCAAACCAGGCTAAGAGATAATTTAGCAAACCAGATCAAGAAAAGTGATCCAGTAAGAACCGATTGTATTTATCAGGATTTGAGTAATGTGACATAATGCACATGCTAGCAGTGAACTTGCTAGATTAGTTCCCTGGTGCTAAAATTTGCTGTGTCTACTGACTCCAACTCTGCTGCGGGTTCCCCGCTAATGTTTGAACAAGAATTTCAGGCCTCAACCCGCCAATTGGCCTCAACATTCTGCCGTATTCACACTCACGTAATATATAGACCACCATGCACGTATGCGTTAACAATCAACCCAACTGGGCATCAGAGAAGCACACTTTGCTGCCCCAAAACCATCGTAGTCTTCACCAAACTCTGTAAAGAGTGCCGTGTAATTCAGAAGAGAAAGAACAGGCTCTGCTGTTTCCTTCTTACCATGCATGTTACATATCAGAATTATTCAGTTACTCAACTTCTTGGTCAAGTTCGAGCTTCCGTTCTGCCATGTACTGGTAGAGGGGTTCGTCTTGCTTTTTAAGTGTCGCTGGGTCCTCAGCGAAGCAGACGTAATAGGTCGCCACGGCACTCTCTGGGACAACCAATGTCAAATATGTCTGCACACCAAAAAGGGAGGGAAAAATGTTAATAAAATTTGCAGAACTTTGATGGATGCACTACTAAGGGAATTTGAAACAAGTAAAAGCAAAGTGTTAGGAGCGTGAACTCACCACAAAGAAACCGATGATGAATGATAAAATGGAAACACCGACAGTTAGATATCTGTGTGTGGCAAAAGTCCAGCAGCCTCCAACAAGAGCTGTCAAGACGCCTCCAATTATACAACTGGTCAAGAGAATTGCCCCAGTTAAGTCGTCATTTATCAACAACATCGCGTCTTGATCCTTCAACATTTTCCATGTCTGTCTTGCTGATTTCACAAAGCTTTTTCCATGTAGCCCCACCTGCATTTCAAACAGAAGTCAATAAATGCACGTGCATGCGCTTATGAATCAAGTGAAAAAAAACCATTATGATATCCCCCTCCGAGCAAGAATTGGAACGAGTAAATTGATGTGCCAGATACCTCTACAAAAGCCCATTTGTTGAAGTGTCTGTTAAAAAATTCCATTACTCCAAGAAAACAGTTCACACATGAGAATAGGAACTCATTCGCGCCTTGCTCATTTGCTAGACGCTTTGCCTGCAAACAGAATCCACAACAATCAAAATTTAGTACAAAAATAAGTGACTACTTCGGACACACTATTACAATTTTCCATGTAGGTGGGAAATGCACATCTTTCTATTGCACAAAATAGCGAGTCTGGAGACTACAGAAAGGCTTACCATAGAGTGCAGCCCCTGCACTGGGGCCACAAACATCGATCCCAGGCACACACTTCCAAAGGAAATTGTCCATGCATGCCGGTAAGCTCTTAAGACTGGAAAGTGAGGCATGTGGTGTCCCTGGAACAAAAGGCACTTCCAAATTTGAGTGACTCTAAAACCGAACCAAAGTGGACCTGATAGTTAACTTAAATAGATAATATTTCTGATACATTGTAGTTGAATACTCAAGAAAACAGCTTTCTTAATCAGGAGGATGGTGAGTATGTACCTCATAGTAGTATTGGCCCACGACACCTGCAACAGTAACGTAGACAATATTCCGAAGGACTTCCATGGACCAGGCTAGACTAAGAACTAATAGTGCAGCGTACCAGCCACCATATGGCAAGCTGACTGCTCCCGACACACCGAAGATCCATATTGCAAGCCAAAACATGGCAAGAAATACTGTCCACATGGAGATCAGGTGGAGGCTCTTGTGTCTCTTTACAACTCCACGAGTTTTGTCTAGCATGATTGCTGCAAATGGTATCCTATCAAAATGACCAAAATACAGAACATTAGTCCTGGATTCATAAGTATTTAGATTAAATAGGTGCTAAGCTATCGCAAACAGTCCAACCCTAAACCAAGACATTAAATCTGACGTAAACGACTGTGGTAAGACTGAGAACAAGACTGCGTTAGGGGCACGAGGAGATTTACCGGTGGCGGACAAGGTGCACATAAAGCCCCTGGAAAAGGGCTGCCACCAGAAAAATGAGACCGACAAGACCTTTGGCGGTTCCTGTGGAAACCAATATGATGCCCAAGAGTCCTGTTGCGCAAAGGATCGAATAAGGACAGGATATTATGGAAAAGAGAACACATAGACAAAAAAAATCTTCCTTCACATGAATATTGAGTTTGAAGTCAGACGATCACAAAACAAAGTGGGACAAACTTTGATTTATAGCAAAACATGTAAGTTTGAATGTTCTATAGTGTAAATAGATTACAAAAACTTGAGAGTATGTAGTTGGTCGTGCGTACCAGTAGACACCGCACCCAAAGACAGGCAGACCTTGATCATAGTCTTTGTCCGGACCAGCCATTGCCAGAAAAACGCGAACACCCACCCTGAGGCTGCCGCAGTTGCTAGCTGAGGGGCCCAATGCTTTATACTGTACAAGTGGGTTGGGACAGACGCTGTTGGGGATAAAGCAGCTCGAAACTCATAGGTACGTCTTAAGTCATTGTTTTGATTAGTTTTTAGCACACCTCGAACTCCCAAGTATATGCAAACTCCAACCACAGCCCAGAAGTGAAAAAGAAAGAGAAACCCAGCCCAGTAGTCCTTGCAGCCTTCAAAACGCTTCCTCTTCACATGACCATGTTCCTGTGAAAACAAACTCTCACATGTAAGCTAAAAAATGGAGAACACAACAAGCTGAAATCAGCCCAAGTAAGTTTACTCACCAAAATGCAAAATCATATCAGGAACTACCACTTCAATCAATAAACGACTACAGCAGCTGGTGGAATTCTAGTAATGAGGGAACCAGGTGCCAAACTACTGTTTAATAGGGTTTCTAAGCCTTGAGAAGCTGATGAGCTTCAAAGGAAAAAGAAAACAAGTAAAAAATTATGCCTGAAAAGCAATGAAAATTTGATGATTGAGGAAACACACTAACCGTGGCATGACCATAATGGGCATCAGGAAACGGAGGAGGCATCCCCATTTCAGGATTATATGCAACAGCTCCTTCGTCGCCCCGGTGATCCATCCGGGGATCCAACCTGGGATCCATCCTAGGATCCATCCTAGGTTCAGGAGGATAATCCGCAATATCACGACCATCCCCGTGGTGATGAGCCGGAGGCCCTTCAGGCTCATATGGCAACGGAGGGAAGTGAGGAGCTTCTTCTTCAACAACACGGGCATGGACATCACCCGCAGGAGGTGGAGGAGGTCCACCCCCTCCTCCTCCACCACCACCGCCACCAGTAGGCTCGTAAGGCATGGGAGGAAAATGAGCTCCACCACTCTCAACAGGAGGGCCTCTCGGAGGAGACGGCTCTCTAGGAGGATACGCCACTACAGGAGGTGGCTCTCGTCTGGGAGACTCCGGATGGTGATGATGATGCGGCTCTGGCTCGTAAGGAAGAGGAGGTCTCCCAGCTCCAGCATCAAATCTAGGCCCATCTCTGAGAACCTCAGCCTGTTCGTGCCCTTGCGGATGATGTCTGGGAGGAGGGTAAACATCCGGAGGTAGAGGACCTCTCCTGTCAAATTCCGGGTGTCCATGATCATGAGGAGGTCTTCTGTCAAAGTCTGGATGTCCATAATCAGGGGGATAGCCCTGGGGAAGCAGGCGAGTGCCGTAATCAGGGGGGTAGTCTCCTCGCGGGAAATGATCCGGGGCGTAGTCTCCTTGCCCTCGAGGATAGTGCTCTGAGCCGTAAGGAGCAGGTCCTCCGTAATCAGAGTAGCTGGGAGGATCCATTCGTGGGAAGACGGCTGGAATGAAGTCTTCAATGCTGGAATGACGTCCTCTTCGGTCTGGGCTGGGAGGGTACCCACGGTAGTCTCCACGAGGAGGCGAGCGGTGGTAATCTCGGCCTGCTCCGAAAGTGGGAGGTGCCCATTGACCTCCTCCGAAAAAACCCGGAGGCGGAGGTCCGTCTATGTCATCCGGCACCTGCATGTTTTTTAAAGAATTCCGTCAGTGCTGCAGAGTAGAGATCTAGGCAAGCTCCAGAAAATATGCAAAATACTCAAGTTATAGATACTCTTGATTATGAATGCATTATGTCCAATGTAGAGGATTTATCAATAGTAGAGAGTTTTCTGAAGTGGTCAGAGAGCAAGAGAGAATCAAATGAATCAAATGGGTCTAGTTTTAAACAATTCTTAAAGCAGTGTGCTGACACTCCAGCAGCTATCAACTTAGGTGATTTAGTTCACAAATAAAGTAAAGAAAGTTGTCAAAACATCTAGACTGGCTCACCCGCTTACACATGCACTGTCCCTCTCTGACAACTGAGCCCAGCAAGGTCAGTGAAGAAATAAATGGCCTCAGAATCACTCTCCAGCAACAAAACAAAACAACAGAAAGGGCATCTAGAACTCATTGCTAGATTACTGAAGAAGCGAAACTCTTGACCCTAGTATGAAGCAAGGCAACCATAAACGCAACCCAGCCGCAATTACCACTCAACTAGCATGACGGTAGAGTACAATTATTCAGGCAGAGAGAGAGAGGAGGGCGAAAATGTTGTCAATCTGGGCAGCCAGGAGAAGTGAAGACTAAAAATTGGAGAACAGAGCCGGAGCAACTCAACCTGACATATGCTGAAGAGCCTCTAAACAATTTCTCAAAACATTGAGCTATGGCTGGAACTAATCTGATACTAGCAATCCTCTCTACAATGTCTAGATTCAATCAAACAGGATTAGGGGGAAGGGTATGGTAATCCAGAATGGGAGCACTTACGTAATCGTCGTGCCGGCCGTAAGGGCGATGGGGGTCACGGAAGTTGTCGTAATGGTCCATAGCTGAGCGCTGCTACCAACACAGTCTCTGATATCCGCAACCCTAGATCAGTCATCTAGAGCTCCAAGTGTTGCCGTCCGAATCCAATCCCTAGGCACCTCCATCATTTCCTTCAATGCAATCCAAGCCCTCAACATCACTCTGCCTAATTCTCACCGCTTCCAGTCTCCTCACTCCTCATTCCCAATCGTCTAACTCTAGATAACCATGACCACGTCAATTGGGGCCTTCAGACAGTTCTTACAATAATGTCCCAACGGCAATACCTCTCAACAAAGCTCCCAACAAGTAAGAAAATTTCTCAGAGAGAAGCTTGTCCTTCTACCAGTACCTCCCACTTCCACACACCAGGAACATGTAAAACTCCCAGAAACGGACCACTAGAAACATGAACAACCACTCTGAATCAGACACCACCCTAGACAATCACCAACCCACATCAACACAGCAAAAACTCCCAGGATTCTCAATCCCAAGTGAAAAGAAAAGCCAACTGATTGAATGCCGGCTGGAGGTTCTCCACAAAACTAGCACCACAGCACCAAAAGCCAGGTGATTTGTCGTGCTAGACCAAAGCTGAAAGAGATGAGAGCAATCAACACTAGCCCCTGGAGATGATCGACTAAGCCTCGATAACAGCGACAGACGTCGAATGGCGAGAACTCGTGACCTGGTCTCCTAGAAAAGCTAGACAAAAAGAAGCAAGAAAACAAACGAACAGAGGAGGAGAAAAAAAAGTTGCCGTTGCGGAAGAGATGCTACACCTCAAAGCAGATCACACAACATGGATGCAGTACACTCTACGTCAGTATTAACTTACCACATGAAAAAAAACCAAACCAATTCTTACTAGGTAAGCAGCTAACTTTGCTAGTACCGATTTCTACAACCATGGTCCCAAGCTGTCTGTGTTTGGTCCTATCCACAAAGGCACCGATCCGGCATGAAAACAACATGGCTGATTGCTATCACTCATTCGTGTACAGTACTCGCATACTTTTACCCGACTGGGAGCTCAGCAAAAGCAGGCTTTCTTCACCGTATGCACGGCGTTGAACGTCGTAAGTAAGCTGGTACAGGTCGTCTGCGACGCAGCGCTGGCTGGCTGGATGCTACAGTCGCTGTGGATCTAGATTTCGGCCCCAAATTCTAAACTTGCAAACTAGGCATCCGGATGCAGACCTCTCCAGCACAGCAATCGGTATCTACAGCCTTGCGAAAAATGCCGTCTTTCTGGTCGCCCAACATGCCAGGCCTGTTGCATGATTGCCTGATTAGTATTGGGAGATGAATTAGTGTGTCTGTTTTCTTCAGGGGATTGGTATTACATATAAGGTTCTGTAGGTAACTTGCACTAGAGTTCAACCAGATGTCCTGAGGTTACCTCAGAGTTACTATATTTGGAGGTCAAAAGAACTTGACTACTACTGTAATTGAAGGAGAGCTCTGAGAGAAGTGGAGAGTCCTCACAAGATTAGGGTTACAAATGGTGCAGAGTGGTTCCCGTTTTACATACCTATACCCTAGTTTAAGTTATGAAGAGTTAAGTTTTCCGATCTTGTGCCTGGTGATTGAGCCACTTGGTCAGTGAAATGAAAATTAGAATGACTGGGTGAATTAATGTGTCTAAGTTCTTGATATTACATGTACCATATATGGGTAATTAGCCCTAGATTGCCATGAAATTATAAGAAGAGTTCAGTTACATGACGTGTAAGTTCCGGCTCTGGTGATTGACCCACGTGAGTATAAGTGAATGATAATTAGAATATCTGGGGGAATTAGTGTGGGGTAAGTTAGATTGAGCTAAAGTTAAACGTTGATGGAATGAGATAATATGTGAATTGGAAGCATATTATATGGAACGGAAGAGATGTTTATTTCTCATGAACCTAGAATTGGAATGTGGAGGATTAACATAGGGTGCTGAGCCTGCTTTTCTTTCTTTCCTGGTTTAGGTGATGCAGGCCAAGGCTAAGTACAACCAGAGGTTAACTACAACCCGCCAACTTAACGGTAATGTCTTAATAACTGAGGGGGCTCTAAATGGGGCCGTTTGGCGGCTAGGGCTAAGTGGAATACCTTCCATTGTTTCAATGTTTCATCTCATTTCAGACTAAATTTGAGTTTTATTGGCTCTGTCCATCCTCTGGAGTCTGGAGCCTCAATCAAATCCCTCCCTTCTTTCTTTCTTTGCCTGCTCCTGTTGTCAGTTTGTGTTAGCTCACACTTGCTGGAATCAGCTGGATATGTCAATTCCTAACAAGGACTCTGTTATGTTAGTAGTTACTGTAGGACCTGTCTGTGTGTCCTTGTCCTGGTGTGTCCCAGTTTATGTCACTCATGCTGTGTCTTTTCACTGGGCCCGTTTAAGTTGCACCCAAAAGACAAATTGGGTTGGGACCTCAAGGTTCAATTGGTACCTTGCTCAAAGATAAGGATTAGCTTTTTCTTAAGTTTTTTAATTTTTAATTTTGATTTAATTTTATGTATGTTAGAAGAGTGTTTTATCATTTGAAAACATAATTAAATATCCCCATATCACATGTATAATACATGTATATGATGATTGATTTGTAATTTCTATGTCGGTATGTGATTTATAAATTGTGCCCCATGTGCATGATTATGTGATTATATATATATATATATTCCATACAATGTGCATGATAATTTTGTTAGATTTTTATAGGTTCAAAATATTCATATTTGAACTTGTATTAAACTAAGAGCTATACTTTCATTTTATACAAGTGCAAATACAAAAACTTTGAAATTATACAAATGGTTAATCTTAAGATTTAAGTCATTTCAAACATCTTAGCCATATATTTTTAATCATCTTAGTTATCTCAAATAAATTAGGAATTTGAGTCATCTAAAGCATCTGGGTCATTTTACGCATGTCATTTATCTCGTATATTTAGGTCATTACATACATCTTCATGAACTCACTCATCTTAGACATGCCGGCCATATATTCTAAAATGATGAGTTTTATACTATGTCAAATCTGAAATGATGAGCCATATACTCTTATCAGGTCTCAAATGATGAGCGATATATTGTGTCTAGTCCGAGATGATTAGCCATATATTCTGTCAAGTCTGAAATGATTAGCCATATACAGTACGCTCTCAAGTCTTACATGATTAGCCATATACTCTGTCAAGTCTTACATGATTAGCCAGCCATATGCTTTGTCAAGTCTGAGATGATTAGCCATATATTATGTCAATTTTCAAATGATGAGCCATATACTCGATCATCTTAGTTATTTTAGCCATATCAACAACATAAATAGTTGAATAAGATGCTTGAGATTCTTGATATGACTGAGATGATAAATATACAACTAAAGGTATATAGTTTAACATACCGAATGGCTAAGATGACTAAAATAGCTAAAATGATTAAACTAGCTTAGTTAAGTAAAGAAATTCTATAATTAGCAATTATATTGATCAATCAATAATTTAAATGATTTTAAAACTCACTTACAACATCTTAATTTATATGGAAATTTCTATCATAATTTCCATCAAACTAGTCAACACTTTTTAGACATTCATTTACACATTTGTTTTAGAATAAAATATGCAAAAAATCTTCCAAGCATATAAGGTTCATTAATTACCAATGAATAATTCAAATTAAACTTCTTTAATTAGGCTGAACCACTTATATTACTTTCAATATTTTGTGTTTTAAAAATCATCTTTTTAAATGAGCCATGAAATGGACACACTTTTCTATAGTAAATGATGACAAAGTAGTTAAAAGTAATCTTGGAGATTTAAAAATCATATAAGGTTACTTTTGTTGAGAAGATTCTCAGAAAGTATTCGATTAAAGTATAACTCCCCTTATCAACTTAATAACTTTTGATCTTACACTTACCGTGATCTTTGCTCTCACATTTTTCCTCATGGATTCTAAATCATTCTTCAAATTTGAGAATAAAAAACAAAATTAGAGAAAAAGGCATGACCTAAAAATCACATTCAAGCAAACACAATTTTAACTATGAAGCCTCTCAATGAAGTATGAAGGTTTAAAGACTACATAGTACTTCTATGCATGGATGCGATGTAGCATACATGAATCAAAATGTAATGACACATACATACATATAAACATTTGAGCACATAAATTTGATCGTTTGGAAAATATTTATTCATAGGCACATTACATGTGTGAAAAAAAGATATGTAGTTAGAAATACATAACTTATGGCAAAAGATGATCTCAGATAGAAATAAACATAATAATAAAACTAAATTATTATATACAATAAAAATGATTTATCTATAATGAATATAAATCATTAGATATTAAAGACTAATATTTTGAGAACCACATGGCCCATTGTCATTGAACATGAAAATCGGAACTCTTAGCAACTTTGCACCATTCCGTTGTTTTTTTTTTAAGAGTAAGAACAACAAAACAAAATTGTCTAAATCTCACCAATGAGCATTAGGTTTGAGAAGGGAAGTGTAGGGTATATCTCTACCACTATTATTATGTTTGAGTGGGACTCTTCTTAATCTCGAGAGAACCTCTATAGAATAATTTGGGGCTACACGCGCCAACCTCAGTAAAATAAAAATAAAAAAGACCATGGGACCCCAAAACGAGGATGGCTATAAAAATGGACCCAACCAAATTTGGCATCTAAGCCACATTTGTCGGAGAGAAATAGAAAGACCCCAACAAAACCATCATGAAAAAATTGATTAAGTGGCTTTGAAATGGTTTTGATATGCATGCAAGTGATAAGATGATGGTTTTGAAAACCGTTTGAATTTCATGTGTGCTTACTTAGAACAGTGCTTGAAAAAAGTTAGAATTTTGGCATGGTCTGCACGGCAAGTATAAATCCATCCCAAAAAAAAAGTTGTCATTTTTGTTGTGCACTCAAGCCCTAGGCTCTCCGTAAGTTAATTTTTATAAGAAGAAGCTGTAATTTTGGCACAATGTAAACAAGTATCATATCCTTCTAACAAGACCAATCATGCTTCAAAATTCTTCATATTTTAGAAGATATCTTTAGTCAAAGTTTGAAAACACTATTTGGTCATACTGAATTCTGCCTAGAACTGCAATATATGCTCAAAATCTGCCCAAAATTAATTAGATCG
The DNA here is from genome assembly GCA_014871385.1 of Ceratodon purpureus. Classification (NCBI taxonomy): domain Eukaryota; kingdom Viridiplantae; phylum Streptophyta; class Bryopsida; order Pseudoditrichales; family Ditrichaceae; genus Ceratodon; species Ceratodon purpureus. Next base: position 9,618,824 of record CM026432.1, on the reverse strand, counting down.
CAGAAACTTCATAAATGCACCAAAAAGGAGTTTAAATCTAAGAGTTGGAGTACACAAGGAAGGTAGTAGATCCTATGGTCATTTCCCCCCAAAATACATCAAAACTTGAAAAATTACACCTTCTATTGATAGAATGTAGTTTTGAGAATTTTTGGCAGTTTTGAGGCCTTTCAACTTTAAGGGTTAACAAACTTTTTTTACTCTTCAAAATGTTTTGCAATGGATTCAAGTTTGGTGAACTAGCAAACAAATTTAAGTTTTTATGTAATGGACATGTTTCCATTATAATGAAAATGAACTGTGATGGAGTAGAGTGTTATCCTCCGTTAGTGAAGATCATTGTGCAAATAATCAATTTCACTTAATATTCCTTTGATGACAATGGTGGCAAAGTTGCATGTTTACGGTTTATAATAAGAATAAATACTGATGAAGACTTAATGAAGAATTAATGAAGCCAATGAAGGCACCTCAAACCATCACTAAATTGTAGTTGAGTTGAAATCCTGTATTATGCCGCCCAATGCATATTTCATATACTCCCTCCATCTCACTAAAAGACTTTGGTTTGGTAAAATAATGTGTCTCAAAATAAAAGAGTGGTTTCTAAATTTCGCCAACTATATTCTAATTTTACCCACTTGTTTCTAAAATTGACAACTTGTTTCTAAACTAGCCAACTTATTTCTAAATTTATACTTGCCCTAAAATCCACTATTATTAGCAAAAAATGGTCTTTTAATGAGATGGAGGGAGTGCAATTTTTACTACAAAATGCTTGTTTTGTTTTTTCCCATTCACTTGGTTGCATCAATTTAAATATGATTCATAGAGCAAGTACGTTTTGGTTACTAGTGATTTACTGGATTGGGTTATCTACTTTATTATTAGTTGTATGAACACTCAATGAAGTACATGTGGCAGACTTTCTAGGCAGCTCGTGACTGTCCTGAGAACTATTTGATGAGAACTTTATCTAAGTTACTACTTGGTGTGATAGTCTCACATTCATTCAAATTTCATACCGTTTGTGAGTATGGTTTTGCTCAAGTAAACCAAATCATCATTGTAAACAGCAGCCACAACTTAACTTGACCAGCTTAGAGTGCTTTGCAACGTTAATTTGGACTGTTAATTTGGATGGGAAAACAAATAAGATGTTGCATTAGTAGCCAGCCATGTGAGTGAATGGCAAATCAAACATTTATGCCCTGGCTCAAGGCCATCTCCAATGTTGGCAAGTTCAAATTAATTACCATCTATACAAGTTAATTCAGAATATCAAACAGCTGTTCAACCAAGGCTGTTCACATGGGATTACCGTAATCACCTGACTCCTCAGCAAAGAAGGCACGGACCATGTGGCAACGGATTTAATCTGCCACTGAGATGAGTGCCCCATGTGGAAGGACTACCCATACAGTGGATTTCCTGTCCAAGGTACACTTTGCAGACCTGTGAGTGGAGTCATGGACATGTTCGTGAACCTTTCAACTCCCAAGTCCTCTCATGAGAAAACCCCCCACACACCACCATTACCAGAACCTCAACGTTGAATTTTCTGATTTTCTGATGGATCCTCTGTTCTTTGAATCCATCCACGCATATGTTTTCTATGTCAGCAGTCAGTTACCAGCGTCAACCATGACCTACAACACACTTCAGGTGTGAAGAAACAAAGTTTTACTCAAAACCTGCAGGCACCTGTCCAACCACAGTCACATAAGGTGACAGTAAGTAGCAGGAACCAAGATCACCTGGAACTGTCTAAATCCCCCCATCCAGTGTGGCTCGGAGCCTAGGTTTGGAGGGGTTGGGAAATCCTACCCCTATTATTAAGGTATACACACCTATAACCGATAACTTAAGCATTTTAGCATAGTATAGCTTGGGTTATCAAGGAGTTATTTTTTATGCGTAGGAAAATAAGGTTCATGAAGAATGAGCTTTTTTTCAAAATTAATTAACAATTACTACAATTTTTTTGTTCGAAGTTGGTCAGAGCCCATGAACAACATGTAGCTTCACTCATGACCAACAACAACAAGAGTAGTGAACAAACATAAGACTATTCAATTCCGAAACAGCCACATACGCATTCTATTGGAAGACACATCCTAAATCTCATGTTCATCAATTTCCAGCTTCTGCTTTTCCATAGCTCAGCAACTAAGAGGTCTACTACTCTCTGAGATGGGTGCATTATCGGTTATGGTTGTCTATACCTTATGTTTGAGTAGGATTGTTCTTGATTTCAGAAGAGCCTTCAGAATATAATTTCTTACTTACAACCCCAAATTTAGCAAAAAAAAACCAAAAAAGACTCTGGGATGCCAAAATGAAGAGGGCCATAAAAATGGACCCAACCGCCTAGCATCCGAGCCACACTCATCGGGGGAAAAATAAAGAGACCCAGATCAGCTGATCTATACTACTGTCAGGAGCCGTGTCTGGATTGAATACGCTGACCAACACTCCATTGTGTGTGAAGACCAAATAAGTGCAGAATCTGACAGGATTGTAGATGTCCTTTGGACAATCTTGCAGACTAGTACATACATTTGGTGCTTTTCGTCTGTCCTTCATTCCTTCACACTGCTCAACCACAATCACAATTAGACACTAATGCTTACCAAAGAACAAGGTTAAACAGGGCGTACCTTGCTAATTATGTGTCTAATAGTCTATGTCTGTCAATATAGCACTGGGCTGGTTGAACAGAATAACACCTGATATATCCCAGGTGGTTGGATTCAGGTGTCCTAAGGAAATCATATTTGATTGTTAAGCCTCCACTTTCCATAGATTTGAACGAAGTTGACATGCGACCACCAACTCTTTTGTCCATGAATTAGGTGGAAAGTTGATGTACAATTGAAATGAATTAAGTTCAGGAATTGATATACATATGTATATGTTCTTTGCTTGGATTCTCAATAAGAGAAGCTGCTGCTAAGCTTCAGACGCTGACAAAATTACTTGGCCACAATTGTGCCGTCGTTTCTGATTCTGGAACCACAACTAGAAGTAAATTCCGAATCCTATTTCTTTGGGGTTTCTGTCTGTCATCCACGGCGACCTGCATTTGAAGTGAAATTGCAGTAGTTTGTCATGAAACAGTTTACACCAGGTAAAGAGTGCTCATCGGTAATAGTTGGTTAGGATAACTAGGTGGATGAAAACTCAAAATTGATGAGATAATACTCAAGACTTCCATGATTCTTCCCATTCCAATGAAATGCTGAAATGCAATTCTTTGTGAGTAGGAGACTCCATAAAATGTTAAAATTTTGCTGAAAGCAAGATAAGACATACTTGTTCATGACGAAGTTGAGGGTGCCTTCTGTTGCTCGCTCCAACAACTTCCGTCTTGCTGATTCAGCGATGCCTCCTTCCTGAAGTTTACAGTCCCAAGGGAAAAATCTCAAAAACAGTTGTTACAGGATTAAAGCAAGAATAGTTAATTAAGATCAAGACTTAAACGGTAGACATGGTGGAACCCAGTTGAGGATTCCGACTGTACCTCCTCTGGAAACCACACACCAGGTTGAGTGGCACCTTCCAATACTGCTCTGGCAAATGCAGCCACTGAAAAACCCACCGTTCTGCATAACAACAAAGATTCCGCAATGCCACATGATATTATTATTTAGACACTTTTTCAAGGTTCCAACGGCGAGAATTTTTGAAGGAGTTCGCGAATAAAGGTGTAGAAATGTTTTGAGAGTCTACTCCAATACTCAGGGAACGGTTTTTTCAACGTGGCATAGCTCGACGGATTGCAAATACACGCCGAGTGAAAAATATTTCAAAATTGTAAGATCAGTCTTAAAATTAAAATGGAAAAGTAAGTCGCGACTAGATATGCAATAAAGAACTTTGAAGTAAGTTTACTTACACAGAAAGCATTTTGTGACTGAATATACCAATTGCTTTCTTCCCATCCTCACACTCCAAATCAACCTGCAAACAGACGATCTCAAACAAGATATTTAGAGAAGCACAAAGATATACAAAAATTCCGAGGTAGAATGGAGTCGCCTAGAAGCCACTCTATACAACCCATAACATATCTGCCAGCACAAATTCTTCGATGAATAAGGATACTAACCCGCATGGCAACGCGTTCTCCTGCAAAGCCATCCACTGCTCGCACTGCAACATCCGACCATTGTACCAAGCCTTGCACCTTCTGTTGATCCTGCAAGATATCCTGTAGAGATAAAAATGTACAATTGATTCAGATTCTGTCAAGGTTCTGAATTTCTTGGTTTAATTGAGAGAAGAAAAGAAAAGAAAATTAAATATTCTTACTAATACATGATGGTACCCGGTTTTCAGATTCAGAGGAGAGTTATGCAGTGACGTGGGTCACAGTATTTTGCAACATTTCTAATTTCAACAAATTAATTCATTAACTAAGCATTAAAAATTCAGCGAAAATGTTCTGAAAAAGAGCACTCTTACCTCATACATACTAGTTCTAGATGGGCATGCAAGATACACACTAACAGTCATCAAAATTTTTGTCCCCAGTCGGACTGAATGATAGAATTACCTTAGGGACCAATGAGGCAACCAAGCTCATTGCGATATTCCAGATTTGAGGATAGGTGCCAAACCGCGCGCTTACATTCGGAACCTTAAGGACCTCATGTGTACTTTTTACTTCTGGCAAATTTCTGCACGCAGCACGAAGGAAATTTTCAATATGGTGTTTTTCAGTTCAGTATATCCATATGGTTAAGAAGCAGGAATCGAGCACATCAAACATTTATCACCTTCAGTTGTTTTTCTTGTTTAATTGGGGATTATGCATGTGTATGTAACAAAGGAATTACACCATTGAAATGACCTAAACGTCAAAGAAATGCAGAGGAGCTCCTTCATTTAGACTTGCAAACTTGATGTTGGTATCTACTTAGTGCTACAAAAAAAGGGAATAGAGTAAGAAGTACGTACAAGAGATAAACTGGCTTTGTACCGATTCCTTTCCCAAAGTCTACATCCCTTCTGGCACTGTAGGGTTTAAGTTTCTGAATTTTACCTGAACATTGCCAAGCCGTCCAACGTTCATTAAATTTTCGCATACATCGCCACATGCACCCAACGTAAATAGGAGAAATAGAACGAACGCATTGAGAAAGGATACGGGTAGGCTTACCATCTACATAGACTATTGCCTCTTCCCCTAGCAGCAAAAAGCTGGTGGCGAGAATGGTTGGTCCAGCCCCACCCGACCCTGCTGTGTAATATGAGTACCTGCATACATTTGTCAGAACGACTAAGTAGAATACATGGAGCATGAGAGACAAGCCTAACAAGAAAGTTGAAGTTTAAACTACGCTAAAGATACCCAGCGAATTGGGAGTATGCTTGCATCTGCTTCAGACAATGCTATTATGTATCCGTGTTGATGTCACACACCATTCAACTAATTCGGAGATGGTTATGTGTTCATTGAGAGAAATTCTTTTGAGTATCATTTTCATTGCAGATGTGTAATATAAAGAACAGTGTTTCACATCGAAAACCGAGCAATACACTCGTCGAGGAACTTTTCTCCTTAGATTTCGATTTGTAATGCATTTGAGCAGCGAACTCACAGATCCTGATGTTCGTTTTAATAATCAGGTACATAAGATGTTGAAGAGAGACCTTACCGGATTCGTTTCGGATTTCCATTCAAACGCACTAGCTCTGCTGCCATAACTGCACAATCAAATCAACAGTGCAAGTACTTAACACTCAACCTCTTCGTCTCTCCACCGGAACAAGTACCGAGAGACTGCTGAGGACAGACTTTAAGAATATAGGCGACCACATTCTACAAAGGGGTCGATTCAAGTGAGGTTTAGAACTGGAACATCAGAGGGTGCTTAGTTTCCTGACTAGGGTTGCATACTGCATCTTATTCGTTTCAACAATCTACATAATATATGAGAGAGCATGGCTCATCACAAGATAAAAAGAGGAAATGACACATTGGTCCGTTCAAAGGACCCACTATTACTGACTCCGGGGTAGATTCCCGCAGTTGTGATGGCTGGAATCTGTGCCGCTACAGCTTTGTCGTGGTAGGCTTTGGCACGCACTGAATAATCCTGGTCGTCGCATACATCAATGTAGGGCGTCTGAACAAGCATAGTTACAAAACATGTTAAAGAGAGACACTCATTTCGAAGCACACTCAACGCCATCTCCCATGATTGACGGTCCAAAACCCTTGAAAGTGGAGGACGTTTTAAGCCACATTTCAAGAACAGAAATCTGCAAGGACATGATGAAGCTGGTCGAAGGTTTCCTAGAACATTCAACAGGAGTGTGTTGAAAGAAAGTTACTTTGGTATCTATAGCAGCCTCCAGAACTGCACACTCAGGTCGTCGCTGGAACGGGCCTGCAGCGTGCACCACCAAATCTACACCTGCAATTCAAAAGTATATTAAAAATCTCTCCACCTAGTTGAGATAAATAAAAAATTTAAATCACAATAAGAGGCTGAAATGCTGAATTACAGCCAGGTGCAGAACACCATACCATCAACAGCTGCTCGGAGGGCTGATGGATCATCCATGTCAAAGCCCAAAAACTCCACGCTTCCACCAAGTTCACGAGCTAGGGCTTCTCCTTTCTCCCTGAACGCCAAAGGGTTCAGATTCATGGTAACCAAAAAGAAGAATTCGAAGAATGCGTCCAATGCACAAAAACCAAAGACATGAACCTGTGCAACAACCGAATATATACGGTACCTGTTACGTCCTCCGACAATCAAATGAAGGTCACCACCTTTCGATAACGCACGCAGAGTCGACCCTCCCACTCGTCCAGTACCCCCCATCACCAACACTCTCTTCTTCCTCCCATCCTCGTCTACCGTTTCTGAGCCTTTAGCCTGACATACTAATCGTATCCCTACACAATTCAAAACAACCCACACGCAACCACTCCATAAAAGCCCCCAAACCAACTAATTCATTCCGCAAACCATGAACTAGTACCTACATTGCCTCCATAGCTACAAAAACAACACACCGAAGACCTCAATTCTGCAACCAATGCCTGGCAAAACACAGGTTGAAGTCGTAGCTATATGTTCCCTCACCAGCCCTCCGAAAGCACTGTCGGTTAGACCTAGCACTCCAATTCTCCAGCTCAAAATGACTCTGCACCAGAAAAACCCAACCGAGGTTATCACTTCCAAACTCATCCCCTCTCACATCAATTACCATCACTTCAACTCTCCTACCCCATGAACACACACCACCAGAACCTCAAACTCAAAACTAAACACACTCATCCCAAAATTCAGTACCGGACCAGACGCTAGCCACCACCGCGTCAGCTGCGTTGCCATTGCCATCTCCAAATCCAATCCCCTTCCTTTCACTTCCAACCTCTACTACAACACCTTCCGATTCAACCAAACTTCACCCAACTGTCGCCAATCGTGAATTCCTCCGACGAGCTAGAATTCTAGACCAGTACTCTAATCACTTTCCTGCAATTTTCTGTTGCTCCTTGAGTCATGACCGGAATTTTCAATGCTCATCATCATCGAGCACAAGGTTTGAAGGTGCAGGGTGAAATGGTAGAGTGGGTGATGGTGCTAGTGGGATGGATTGATGGCGTGGTGATCGACCACGGAGTGATGTGCCGCATCGTGTGTTGTCGATTGTTACACGAGAACACTCGCGCTTGGATTGATCATTGACGCTCTCTCTTTCTCACTCCAGGTTGTTCAAGGTGGCACTTTTGGGTGCCTGCTTATCTGCCTGGCTTCGTTCATCTGGGTCGCCGATCTCTTCGTCCTTTTGCCAAAAAGGAAAAGTAATCTGTCTAAAAGTCGAAAGGTATGTTCGAAGTAAAAGTAATCTGTCTAAAAGTCGAAAGGTATGTTCGCACCTGGCCTTAGAGCATCCCCAATCGGGCGCCATACAGCCACGATAAAGCAATATGTCGAGCCGCTAAAAAAAAAAATACCCCAATAGTCTCTCCATTGTCCAGGCTACCCTAGCGCGACCCCGCCATACAGCCCCGGTCACGTCAAATTTTCTCCATATGCCGGGAGATAATTTCGACATGCCAAGCAAACGGCAAACTAATAAATGCTTGCCTCAGCCCGCGCATTGGCCGGGGCTCCCTGACACCAAGGGTCCACCACCGGACCCGCACGCACGTGGTGAAGCGTAGCCAACGCGCAACCACCACGTCGGTACCGGGATTTGATCCCGGGACCCCCTCTACGCTAAACCATTGGGGCGGTTCACACATTAAATTAACGCGCCACACCAAGTAGTCACGCCAAGCGCCGCTGGAGGGGTTGCTTAACGTGCAATGATTGGGGATGCCCTTAGAGCATCCCCAATAGTACTGTAAACTTGAAAGCAAAAAACGGAAAGATGTGGAAAGACGTGAATTGCGGTTCAGGTCAGGAGGGGAATCAAGCCTGTAAACCTGTAATTTACATGTTGAAACCTGGTTTTGGAAGGTTTTTTAGGGGCAAACCTGTAAACCTATAAACGGTTTTGGAATGTTTTGCTTTGGAAAGGCACTTAGGTTTGGGAGAACGACGTTCTCATGATTACAGGCTTACAGGTTTACAGGCTTACTGGGGATGCTCTTAGAGGTGGTTTATCCCCTAACTGCCCAAGCAGGCCAAAATGGTCTGATGTAGAGATTCCATCTGCATTTTCTCTTCCGCCATGCACTTTTTGTGGTGTGATTTTTTTATTGAATTTTCTATAGAAAGTTAGCTTCTCGTATGTGTCATCCAATCAAAAAGGAAACAATTTTTGAAGAAATTATGCTTCATTTTGTATTGCAGTGTTTCATCCAAAATTTTGAAGATTTTAGTCTAAAAGTATTCTTGAAAAAATAAACTCATAAAATCAAGCATCCAAAAAATGTCCAAAAATCACTACACCTAAAGTACTACATTATAACCCATCACAACAAATTTCATCCACTTATTGTCAATATCTTATTTGTAAATGAATTACAAAATAATTTTTTATTTTATGTTTCAAAATTCATAAATAAAGATTAGTGATAGCAGTCATAGATCTAAAATTAGTATAGATAGAATCTAAAATTCAAAATGTATAACTTTTATTCCTACATCAAGTTCTAAATATTCATATTAATTGCATTTTATAATGCATCTTTGCAAAAACACCTAAATTGGACAGAGGTGAGGACGTTAGGAGTTAAACCAGTAATTCCCTCTCAATGCTGAGGTTACCTCTGTGTTTCCAAATTCAGAGTAAAAAAGAACTTGAATACTACTGTGATTTGCAGTGAGCCTTGAGAGTGGTGGAGAGACCTCACAAAATTAGGCCCTCCAAATGGTAAAGAGTGTGTCCCCCCTTCATATACATACCCGGACTCCTGATTTAAAAGGAGGTCTTACATCCTTTAAAAAAGATGTATTTGTACCTACGTTCTTAAGTAATTACCAATCCTATATAGATGGTACGTTTTTAAGAACGGGTATTAGATAACATTTAGGAGGACAAAAAATATTTGAGCAATAGTAGCCAATTGTTAAGAAAGCACCAAAATAAGAAATATTCCCTAGTTTTGAACACTAAAGAGTGGTTTTAGCTAATGTGGCACTTGAGGGGCCATTATGTAATCACCCTACTATTGTTGACACCTTTTCAATCCTCATTCATGACACATTTTCTACAAAGAAGGTAATTTTTCCAAAATTGTGGAGGTGTTAAATTTTTATCCATGGTCTTTGCAAAGACCAAGTGCAAACGGGCATTAAGGTAGACACCTAATACCGATTACTTAAACCGGTAGTCTCCGCACTCAATGTTGAGATTACCTTGGAATTATTATATTCGGAGGTCAAAAGAAGCTTGACAACTCCTCAAATTGGAAGAGAGCTCCGAGAGAGGTGGAAAGACCTCATAGGATCAATGCCAAATAATTAATCAATGCCAAATAATTAATCAATTTTGAATTTTTGAATTCGATAAACCTAATTTCATCAAAATTTTGATTTTTTTGAGTATAAGTATGACCTTCTACTTTTAGAAAAAATCTAGATGTTTCGGCACCTCAAAAAAGGTTTTAATTTTTGCCAAATTGGCCATGCAAGTATAGTATGTGTTTAGAGTATATAATTTGAAGAGGAATGGTGGTATAGACTAATGTAAAACCAACCACTAGGACACTAAAACTTGATCATGGTGTTACTACCAAAATATTTCCACAAAATGAAACCCTTTTTACCAATCATGCTTGATCCTTTCTTCTAGATCTCCCAAGATTTTGAATTTGAAACTTACATGTGATGAATTTAAAGCTTCTTAGAAATGGAGTAATCTAGTAACTGAGTGCTTGGTTGGGTATGGGTGTCTCCACCTGTCCTTTGGAAGTTGAATTCTTTCAGAAGTTTTTATGTTTCAAGTTTCAAAAGAAAAGTTCATGAGATTAGTTGAACATACTACTGAATTCATTTAAATTAAATGTTTTTGATTAAATTTTTTTGATTAAATGTTTTAATGATTATATGGGCATCAGCTTGTCTTGTCTAGAGACTGGAGGTTACAGCTGTAAGCTCCCACCTTCACGGGGCGCCTACTTAGTGTGCAAGTTGGAACCTACGTGAGACCGGAGGATATTTAATAAAGGGGTATTTTCATTAACATGTATCCTATTGTTAAATCTATTTTTAACACTTAGTATTTTTTGACACCCTATACATATTTAGAATACCTTGTTGGAGTGCATTAGTGAACCTCTATTGTAGTTATAAAAAAGTCTCATCTAAGAGTCTTACTGGTCAAAGAAAAATACAATTTCATGCCAATGGTGTACAAAAATACAACTTTCAAGCATACAAACAAAATATACAAGCATAATGCAAAGAAGGAGCACATAAGCATACAAGCAACAAGCATACAAGCATGCATTCATAATACCAAGACTTCATACAAATACAAACTTTACAAGCAATCGCATTTGATTACAAGTGTACAAGCAACGATATACCCTCCATCATAAGTTTTTCATTGGATTAAATATCCATCCAAACAGTCCCGTACACTATTACCCCCTATAGCTGCCAAATACACCATATTTTCTATATTAAAAAAAACTAAAATCTAGTTTTAATAGTGGCCCTATTTTATTTATAAAGGTAGTTTGACCCCATACCAATGCTATGTTAGGTCGGAAAAAATGGATTTTTTATCTAGATTTATTATAATTGATCCTATTTTTATTCTCGCGTTGTTCCTACGGCGACGAGGAGTGGCTGCCTCGTGCCCACCTTATAGTGTTTTGGTTTGCAAGTTGTTGCTTTGGATGAAGTGTTTTTGGTTGCCTCATGGTTTTCAATTGCCTCCTTATCCTCATGTTTATGCTCTTTCTTTACTGGGTTCTGAATTTGTTTGGTCTAAATGGGTTGTTTTGGAGCTTGGGTTCCTCGGGATGGCTATTGGCTTCTTTTAGAGTAGCGAGGAACTTATTCCGCGTTATTGGTTTCTTAGTTTAATCTATTTTGTTTGTTTGGAGTTTAATTTACTTTGTGGGAGTATTGATTTAGGTTTGCTTGTGTGCTGCTTTTTCAATTCATCAATGTGTATGTGTAGCATTTGGTTTGCTGCCTTTGTCATATGTTCCCCTCCTTTGCCATCTAGTTCGCTCCATATGTTCCACCTAGGTCGAGTTTGGAGATTGATGAGCTTAAGACAAAGTCCGGAGAATGTGCTAGTGTTGGAAAGGGTGTTTTGTACTTTATAACTGCATTTTCTCATATTTGGAATCTATGTTACAAGATGAATGGGGGATTTTTTGTAGGAAACATACCCAATGAGGTGAGTTGTTTAACTTGGTTCTTACAGCCATTTTAAGTTGAATACTAAAGAACCTTAGAGGGGAATGACACGTTGGTTGTCCTCAAGGCACTTAGAGTAGAGGCACTTAGTGTAGAAAAGTGTCGATGTCCATGCTATCCACTTTTTTGCCAGCTTCATTTTATACTTCAACAATTCACAACTTATTCATATAACTTCAAAAATTATGAAATTACTTGGATTGAATTCCATTTTCAAATGTTAAAACGTGCAAGTCATTTTCGTAACAACATCTTGTTTTCTAATATGAGAATCTGGTTAATACAGCCAGAATCGTACTCCTACCTTAGTTGAATTAGTGTTTTTAAGATGAGTATACACCTCCAAGATGTATCATTAACGCAATTTGTATAACATGATAAATGAACTGGACTTCAGGAACTTGAGGAAACTGTAACTTAAAGAAAACCTCCTCCGACCAACTCTACTTATCTTCATTTGAAAGAAACGATAACATCAACTGAATACCAACATCATGTAGAGCTGAAACCAGCTCATTGTGCAAACATCAACATCTAGCGACTGATCACGAGACAATATTACGTGAAACAAACTACATGATACGATACTTTCACCAAAACGAATGTACTGGAGCGTGAGGTACGATAAAAGCTTTATTGCAGCTGCTCAAGAGGAAATTCAAAACAAATCAGCTCAACACATATCTAAGAGAAGAGAAATTTTTTAACACGTTGAATCCAGCCAAGTTCATGGTTGAAATTCGTTGGTTTCCAGACATACCGATCTCCATCCTTCTTGACTTCTATCTCGTTGTACTCTTGGGCGTCATCAGAGGAGAAGGTATCGCCAACTGGGATATTTGCTACAGTTATCAGAACATACTCCCTGTAAGTTGCATTTGGATCCAGCTCTACTGTGTACGTTTGGCCGGGTTTCACCGATGCCTTTGTCGTGAACACGCCAGCATTTCCCTCCTTGATGTTGACAACGTTGTCAATCTCCTCCTTTGACAATGAGTTCTTCACCTTCACGGTCACCATACTTAACCACTCACCGATTCAAGAATAACCACACTTGTACTCGGAAACAGGCCACCTGTGGACCATACCAATAATGTTACATTTAAATGCTTCGTCTCAACGGGTTGAATAGAAACAAACTGTTACAGCGCCATACAGCAAATTACAAGTGCAAATCACGAGGCCATGGATAAAATGTTTTGGAAAGGTGCATGGCGCAGGATTTTATGAGGAAAAAGTTTAAGTTACAGGATCAGGTGCACGAACCTACACAGTTGACGTTCGAAAATGAATCACTTTGGGTATGGATTGTCGCCCGGATAACACAAAATTTTCCAATGCGAACAAGGGAAAAGCACTGAGAAGCTAAGTAAAGATATAATGACAAGCACGAGGTAAAACGTGTTCCAACGAGTTGACTGCTCTTTGACTGTGCTGTATGCAAAATGAGCAAATTGGAAACTGTGAACGCCCGAATTCCGAAGTTTATTCAATCTTTTCACCACCTCCTGTATGCACAGTAGTGTGAGTCTCCGTCAGAAATAAGCAGCTCAAGTTTGCTACAGAACACAGTAATTTAAGGCACAATATAGTCCCAAACAAATCCTTCGAGATCACGATGTATAAAACTATTGTGACCCATGTTAAACGGAAAGTAGGAAAAGGTTCACTCATAAACATCAGAACAAGTACTTTACATATCAACATATCCTAGTCCGAAACAACTCAATCCAACAAGGTTTCAGAAACCAAACCTTCAAAGACTGGTCTTCAGAATGAATAGTAGACTGCAAGCTTCTAATCTGCATCAACTTCTGTAACACCCCAGCAACTGTCACCACCGAAGCCACTATCGACAGAGCAATAGGACTCCAGAGATTGTTGCAGTGCAATAGATTGGACTGGCTGACGGCAGTGAGCAGCACGCCCTGAAACTCACTGAAGAAACCAATCAACTGGTAAATCTCGTTCTTGAGATTGGCAACCCTCTTCTTCTTCCGCTCCACCCTGCACGTGAACAGCGTCTCTTTCTTGGACCACTCCTCCTGCGCCTTTGCGTAGACGGGGTTCTTCTCTATGTCGAGAAGATTCTTTATCTCCTCATAACAGTCTGGTAATATACTCGGTTCATTTAGTTTGACACAAGAATCTTTCTTTGATCGAAACGTACAACAGCTAGATGGAGTACTACTCGTAAGCTTCGAACTTAACTTATGATACTGAACCCTGACTCCTTCGTGTCTAGCTCCTCCAAGTAACTTAATGACTTTAGACCCTTCTTCTCTCTGTAAGCATCAAGTGCCTTCTGCAGTTCTTCTACATCTAGCACGATACACAAGGGGCTGCTGGAACATTTCCCTGGAGGGAAAGTTCAAAATTGACTGATACGAAGATCTTCGCGAGATATTCTGTCAACAAGGATTCAGAAGTCCGGGGGAAATCCGCGGCATTGAAGTTTTTTAACTGAGTGGACCACCAGGTCGACGTCAGGTCGACGTCAGTTCGACACCCAACTGAAGAATACTCCGGAGAATGCTCAAAACAACTCATGTCATTTACAGAGTCACGAAAGACAAAACCTGGACAACATGTAACGGGAATGCGTACAGGGACAAAGTGTGAGACCATCGGACTTCTCGCCGACGGTACGCAGTGCCACATTATACGCGGTGAAACGCCATTCAAGCATGCGGCATCGTCTCCTTACGTTTTCGTGATTCTTGTCTGAAACGGGGGTTCGTGTCCTGCATCCACTAGCCGCGCTGCATGGCGGTTACCAGCCGCGTCGTCGACTGACCGGCGCTCAGTTCCGCCAGGACCACGCGGCCGCCGCGCGCCCGCACGATGTCGGCGCCGACTACCTTGTCCTCCGTATAGTCCGCCCCCTTGATGAGCACGTCGGGCTGGAGCGCGGTGATCAGCTCCAGCGGCGTATCCTCGTCGAAGAGCATGACGGCGGCCACACCCTTTAGTGCCCCCATTACGGCGGCACGCGCCATCCCGTCCTGGACCGGGCGCGAACTGCCCTTAAGGCGACGCACCGAAGCGTCCGTGTTGAGCGCCATGATCAGGCGGTCGCAGCTCTCGGCCGCCTGCCGGATCAGCGAGACATGACCGGGATGGATCAGGTCGAAGCAGCCGTTGGCGAAGCCGACGGTGAGTTTGTCGCGCGCCCAGGCGGCCCGCAGCGCCATTCCCGCCTCGCGATCCAGCAAGCGGCCGTCATGGACCTCGGGGGAGGCGTGCTCGGCCGCCAGGGAGACGGCCAATTCGTCGCGCGTGACGCTGGCCGTGCCGAGCTTCGAGACGACAATGCCGGCGGCATGATTGGCCATCCGCATGCCTTCCACAAATGGCATGTTGGCGGCGAGTGCAGCGGCCAGCACCGCGACGACCGTGTCGCCGGCACCCGACACATCGAACACATCCTGTGCCACTGTCGCTAGGTGGACCGGATCGCCATCGCTGGGAAAGAAGGACATGCCCTTTTCCGATCGGGTCAGCAGGATGTCCACGCCGCACAGTTCCTGCGCGCGCTGGACCGCAGCGGCGGCCTCCTCATCGGTCTCGCACGGCAGGAGCGTCGCTTCCGCCAGTTCCTTCCGGTTCGGCGTCAAGACCGATGCGCCGCGATAGATCAAGAAATCCCGGCGCTTGGGGTCGACAAGCACTTTCTTGCCCGTGGCGCGGCCATGATCGATCACCGCGCGCAGCACACGGTCCGAACAGGCGCCCTTGCCGTAATCCGAGAGGATGACGACGTGGGACGCGTCGATCGCCTCGATCGCCGCCTTAGTGAGCCGGGCCTCGATGGTTTCGTTGCAGGGGCCGACATCCTCATGATCGACACGCACGATCTGCTGGTGCGAGCCGATGATCCGCAGCTTGCGGGTGGTGCGGCGATCGGGCGCGGCGATCACGCCCAAGCAGTTGACATCGCCCAAGCCCCGCAGGCTTTCGATCAGTTCCTCGCGCGCCGCATCTTGGCCGACACGCCCACGACTTCGACGCCCAAGCCGAGGCTGGCGAGGTTCGCCGCGACGTTGGCCGCCCCGCCCGGTACCGACTTTTCGGAAAGCACCCGCAACACCGGCACCGGCGCCTCAGGTGAGATCCGCCTGACGTCGCCCGAAATGTAGCTGTCGAGCATTAGGTCGTCGATCACGGCGACCCGATATTCCGGCAGTGAGTTGAGGAACGCGTTCATCTTGCAAGGGCTTCCTGGGAATTTGCCGCTCGTTGACCTTTGTCTGCAAAGTGAAAAATGCACTTCTTCACCTCCATTACCACCTTTGCTCTTCCTCAGCAACTCATCAATACATAGAAGAACCAAAAGTCTTGAGCTAGCTGCTGATGCAACGTAGTGCCATTCATCACAAGCTAATGCCAATAAGCACTCCTGCAGCAGGTCGCGGTGCGTCTCTAGTTAGATAAGATGCCATCAGAGCTCTCCAATACCAGTAACAACACATGTGCAAAATTTCATATACGCCAATGGACACCTTGCTTAAGATATGCAGTTCAGCCGATAAGGTAGTCAAATTATGAATTCTGTCTCACTGCCGTTAATTGAGACAATGCCTCAAGACCTCGCGAACAAATGTGATCCTTTAAGTAGAATGTAGAGAGCTAAAATTTCTTACCAGAAACAAAGAAGTGCACCTCTCAAGTGAGCCGCCTCAGGAAAAGAGAAGCACTGCAGCAAATTCCACAACTGCCAATCACACCGGTGCCGATGGATAGGCGCAGAGCTACATTTCAACATTTGACAAGCATCAGCCTATGCATTGACTAAAAGTTCTAGATGAGCAAATACAAGCTCTCTGAATTGGCCGCGCGTTCGTCCTCCAGGCACCGGCGTGCTTCCGCCGCGGCGAGGAAGATGTGGTAGAGCGTGCTGGCCGGGACACAGTCGACGAGCGGCTCGCCGGCTTTGCCGAATATATGATCGATATGAAGTTATTTTAGGGCTTACGTGTAGGGAACCGTTTGGACTTCCCTCATCATTTCATACATTCTAGCTCTGCAACAGATTTAATTGGTGTTGCTTATCCATGCCTGTCGTGCGGTGTTAGTTGACTTATATTTTTGATTGATACGTTCTTCATAATTTGTTCATTATGTACTCTTGTGTGAGATTGCGCAAGCAACTTCAAACCATATGTCGAGGCATGACCTACTGCGGCGGTACATGGACCATGTAATCGACGAACAAATGGCAGAAATGGTTAGACCCACTCTGCAGATATACTTGCTTTCACATTGTATAGAAATCATGTGCAAGCCACATTGTATAGAGATCATGGTCAATTACTAGTGCATTTGGCTGAGGTTCCTTAACTGGGGTCTGTTCTCTCTTGTGAGGTTGTTAAATTTGTATGTTTACCGCATACTTAGCCTGGGTGGCTTTTATGGTTTCAGGTTCTTAATTTCCTCGGAAGTTTGATATTATTTGTAGGACCTTTTATTTATTTTTCCATTAGGGAATGTAGCAACATCCAGAGTACCGGTATTCGCTCACTTCGTTGACTTACTAATATGAGGTTTTCGTTTGGTTGCAGTCGATTTATTTCTACAATCAGATCACCTCGTGTTGGCCCTCATGCTGACATTCTTGATAGAGCTGGTAAGCCTCATCGGTGAACTTCATTTACTTAGTTTGTTGATTGGATGTAGAAGCAGCAGTTTTTCCGAATGATTATGCTTGAAATGAAGATGATATGAACATTCTGCATATTTGTTTGTACAATCATGTATTCACACCCTACAGGGTTGAGCATCGAACGTGCAACGTGTGCATTTGCAATTTTCATATGACTCCAATTGAATCATGTAGAACAATATTCGAATATTTGAAGATATTTGAAGCTCGTAAAAAAAGTTCTGATTTCTTTTCAAATTGCAATTTTTTCGCAGAGTATGTGTGGCGCTGCCAGCTTAGACATTGTGTGGTTAAGATCTCGGCTGTAGTTCTGGCAATCATGTCTGTTGCAATTGTGATGGGCGAAGCTACCCTTATGATTAAGGCAGATCTGTCCCTCATTTCGTTGTTGCTCCGAGGATGGTTGGATTAGAAATACTTGTACAGGTTAGTTCTAACTTGTTTGGCCCTTCTCGGAATAAGATTTTGATGGCTTGATAATGTGTGTTTGACATGTATATGAAATTCTGGCATTGGGCGGTTCAGTAGGATTGAGCCACAAGTCTTGAGCGATGCCTGCATGTGACTGCAACTGGCTGTTGCTTTAATCTCAAATCCTGTGGTAGAGGCGCAGATGACAATCTATTATCTTGCTTCGAAGCAAACTGGCTCTGTGAGCTTGCTCGTAAGTCGCGTCAAACAACTCTTTTCTTTACCTCTTTCATGTGTCTCTCGCCTAGATGATGAGAACATTTTGATACGCTAGGACAGTGACATGCTTACACTGGTAGCCTGAGCATCAATTTCTGGTCGCAGGATGATTGCAAGATGTGCAGCACCACTTTGTAACAACTTTCTGAGCTTGATTAAGCTCAAAAATGAGGATGGAAGTGATCAGAAAACTGTTTTTGAAGATGTAAGTGCCATTATTTTTGGAATAATTATTGTTGAATTACTCCGTTGCAAACAATGTTTGTAGCTTGTGTGCATTTCTTATTAATGCAGCATTAAAGTTGATCCTTCTCCTGTCTATTGCATGCTTTCTTATCACAATTAACCAACGAAGTTTATTGTGTCCCGAAGATATTAGTGAATGTGATCTTGGCTTTTGAGTTAGAATTTTTTATAAGGCGGAGCGTTGAGTAGCAAAAGCATCAATCCTAAGTAGATCAATCCTAAGTATGCGGAGTGCTCGTAGACAATCCTAAGTATGTGCAGACCCGATATTCCGGCAGCGAGTTGAGGAACGCGTTCATCATGCAAGGGCTTCCTGGGAATTGGCCGCGCGTCCGTCCTCCAGGCACCGGCGCGCTTCCGCCGCGGCGAGGAAGATGTGGTAGAGCGTGCTGGCCGGAACATAGTCGACGAGCGGCTCGCCGACTTCACCGATATGATCGATCCAGCCGCCGGCAAACGGACGACCGAGAAACCTGTCTATTAGGACGGATGCCATGCCATCGGCCAGAGCGAGCGCCTGCGGATCGCCCGTGGCGTGGCGGGTGACGGCCGCCTTGATCGCCTCCGTATGCGGCCAGATGCGGTGCGATCGCTTACGCGGCACGAAATCGGCCCCGACCTCGTCATAGATCAGGCCGTCGCTGTCGATGCCATGGCGGCAGGCGGTATTGTGCAGCCGCGCCGACCAGCGGTCCGACGCCTCGCCACCCTGCCGGCTGTAAGCGGCGAGCAGCCACACCCATTCGAAATGATGGCCGGGCTCGAACACGGTGGCCTTTGCGGGGTCCGCATGGCCCGACCAGTCCTCGGCGAAATATTCGAGGAGCACGCCCGGTTCAGACTGGAACAGGCGCTGCTTGAACAAGCCGACCAAGGCGGCAGCGCGCGCGCGATAGCCCCGCTTGGGCGCCACCTGATCGAGGAACAGATAGGCCTCGAGGAGATGCATGAGCGGGTTCTGCCGCTTGTCGCGCGACGGCGCGGGTGCGGCATCGAACAGCCCGCCATAAACGGGATCGGTCAGCCGACTCTCGACGAACGCGATCGTCTTGTCGGCCAAGGTGAGCAGCCGCTCGTCGCTGTTCAGCCGATAGACCCAGGCTAGCGCGAACAGCACGAAGGCATGGGTATAAGCGTCGCGGACGTCTGACACGATCCCGCCGCTCGGATCGGTCGAGAAGGCGAAGCTCGCCTGGCAGGGCGTCTCCTGGCAATAATCCCGAATCAGCGAGGCCATGGCCGCTTCGGCGAGCCGCTGCCCCTCGTCGAAGCAGCCGCTATGGGCGGCGTGGGCGAAGACGTAGATCTGCCGCGCCTGCACCATCGCCCGGTAGGGCACCGCGATTGCCCGCCCCTGTGCGTCGAGCCGCTCGTGGAAGCGGCCGCGGCCGGAATCGAAGCCGTTTGTGGCCCAGGTCGGAAGCGCCTCGCGAACGACCCAGTCGATATATGCCTTCATCGCTTCGAGCCTCTCCAGACTCCCGTCACGCGCCGACGATCCCGGTCACCTGGGCGGCGAGATTGCAGTTGTTCCGGGCCACGAGAAAGCCGGCAACGCCCGCCGCGGCTGCGGCATCCAGGTCGCTCTGCCTGTCACCGATCAGGAAGCTGCGCGCGCGATCGATCCGCCAATCGCGGATCGCCCGCAGCAGCATGCCTGGGCGCGGCTTGCGATCCTCGTGATCGATGGCGAACGCCGCCACCGATCCCGCTGGATGATAGGGGCAGTAATAGAAGCCATCGATGTGCGCATCCTCGCGCGCCAGCATCTGCTGGAGATGATCGTGGAAGCGCTCGACATCCGCGCAGCTGTAAAGCCCGCGGGCGACCCCCGACTGGTTTGTCACCACGATCACGAGATAGCCGGCCCGGTTGAGCGCGCGGATGCCATCCACCGCGGTCTGCGTGAAGGCCAGATCCTCGGGTCGATGGGTGAAGCCATGATCGACATTGATGACCCCGTCGCGGTCGAGGAACGCGGCGGGGCGGAGAGGCGCCGCGCCGGCCGGCGCCTCGATCATCGGCGCTGCAGGTCCGCCCACGCCCTACCGGGTGATCGCCCGCGGGTGATGAACGCGAGAAAGAGGTAGGGTGCGAGCGAGCGAGAACACTTCACGAAACTGCAACGAGTAGTGACTTCGGGTAAAAATGAAGAGCCTGGCAGAAAGTGGAAGGTGGCATTTTGTGCTGCGCAGAGGCATCCCTTGTGGCTCCAAGGATGGAAACGATTTGCCAGAGATAACGACCTTCGACCGGGGGATGTTGTGGTATTCGAGCTCACACAGGATTCGCACTTAAATCATTTCATAAAGTTCGATGAGGATGGGAACATCTGCCAGGCCTGCGACAATGCAAGAAGAGACTCTCCTCGAAGCCAGCAAGACCTGAGCTCCGCCACCGAATTAGACGATAATCCCAAGCGCGTGGTATCAAGTGGCAGTGACCCAGAAGAAGAGACAGATCCAGGCTCGTCGTCCAAAGCGGTTAGTATAAACTTCACCTACAGTCAAATTGCTTACAATCTAAATAGTCATAACATATTTCGTTACTAACTAATATGACATGATCGAGCTATACGGCAGATAGCGATTGAGCAGACTCCCTGCAAGAGAAGAAGGCTTCAGAAATTGGCAGACAAGGTGCAGACTACCAACACGCTGAGCTCGAAGATGAAACTCTTGTGCTGCGGCCGGCAATCGATCAGGACATCAGGGTTGACAGTACTAATCAAAATCTCGATGACTCGTTCAACCCTCTGACGTTCACCATCTTTTCCAAGAGGACGGTAACGGCGGTGGAATTGCAGCGTGCTCACTACTTGGCTAAGGCCCACGCTCGCACCATCACTAGAAGCCCCCATTTCCTGCTTGAGATGACACACACTCATGTTTACCAGCACTTCCACTTGGTACGTCGCACATTCACCATGGCAACCTAGACTCGATCAACTCTAGAACGACAATCGTTATCAAGGGAATTGATAGCTCTCGAGATGTGAAGATAAACAATTGTTGAGGTCATGCAGAGTTTGCAAACTAAGAAGTTGGACTGTAATTGCTAAGTTCATGGATAGAGGAGGTGCTGTTAGGTTGCTAAGTTGGAGTTAAGTTGGAATGGGTGGCACTGTGGCAGGTATTACGGGATGGATTTGTAAATGAGGCAAAGTTGCCGACCTCGAGGACTCGTTTGATGCTCGAAGATTGTACAGTACAGGAAAGACATGGGAAGTGCAGGGGAGAGAGAATGTGAAATTCCATGTGCAATTCTATCGGAAGCTGTGGGCTGTGTTTGCGTTGCACCATTTCCTTGAGGACGGTGATGCGCGTGCGTGTTTCAGCTCACATGCCCCAAATCTGGCACCATTGAGATCGTTCGCATTTCCATGTTGTGCCCATTCCTATGGTTGTCGACAGGCGGCCCTCTTATCGCCAAGATGTATCATTAATCCAATTTGTTTAATATGATACATACATAAACTTGACCACTATACTGTAACTTGAAGAAAACCTCCTCCAACCAACTCTACTTATCTTCATTTTAAAGAAACGATAACAGCAATTGAATATCAACATCATGTAGAGCTGAAACCAGCTCAATGTGCAAACATTAACAACACCTAGCGACTGATCACGAGACAATATTACGTGAAACAAACTACATACAATACTTTCACCAAAAAGAATGAACTGAGGCATGAGGTACGATAAAAGCTTTATTGCATCTGCTCAAGAGGAAATTCAAAACAAATCAGCTCAACACATATCTAAGAGAAGAGAAATTTCTTAACACGCTGAATCCAGCCAAGTTCATGGTTGGAATTCGTGGGTTTCCAGACATACTGATCTCCATCCTTCTTGACTTCTATCTCCTTGTACTCTTGGGCGTCATCAGAGGAGAAGGTATCGCCAACTGGGATATTTGCTACTGTTATCAGAACATACTCCCTGTAAGTTGCATTTGGATCCAGCTCTAGTGTGTACGTTTGGCCGGGTTTCACCGACGCCTTTGTCGTGAACACGCCAGCATTTCCCTCCTTGATGTTGACAACGTTGTCAATCTCCTCCTTTGACAATGAGTTCTTCACCTTCACGGTCACCATACTTAACCACTCACCGATTCAAGAATAACCAAACTTGTACTCGGAAACAGGCCACCTGTGGACCATACCAATAAAGTAACATTTAAATGCTTCGTCTGAACGGGTTGAATAGAAACAAACTGTTACAGCGCCATACAGCAAATTACAAGTGCACATCACGAGGCCATGGATATTAAAATGTTTTGGAAAGGTGCATGGCCCAGGATTTTATGAGGAAAAAGTTTAAGTTGCAGGATCAGGTACACGAACCTTCACAGTTGGCGTTCGAAAATGAATCACTTTGGGTTGTCGCCCGGATAACACAAAATTTTCCAATGCGAACAAGGGAAAAGCACTGAGAAGCTAAGTAAAGATATAATGACAAGCACGAGGTAAAACGTGTTCCAACGAGTTGACTGCTCTTTGACTGTGCTGTATTCAAAATGAGCAAATCGGAAACTGTGAACGCCCGGATAATTCCGAAGTTTATACAATCTTTTCACCACCTCCTGTATGCACAGTAGTGTGAGTCTCCGTCAGAAATAAGCAGCTCAAGTTTGCTACTGAACACAGTAATTTAAGCTCAAGTTTGCTATAGAACACAGTAATTTAAGGCACAATTCAGTCCCAAACAAATCCTTCGAGATCACGATGTATAAAACTATTGTGACCCATGTTAAACGGAAAGTAGGAAAAGGTTCACTCATAAACATCAGAACAAGTACTTTACATTTGAACATATCCTAGTCCGAAACAACTCAATCCAACAAGGTTTCAGAAACCAAACCTTCAAAGACTGTTCTTCAGAATGAATAGTAGACTGCAAGCTTCTAATCTGCATCAACTTCTGTAAGACCCCAGCAACTGTCACCACCGAAGCCACTACCGACAGAGCAACAGGACTCCAGAGATTGTTGCAGTGCAACAGATTGGACTGGCTGACGGCAGTGAGCAGCACGCCCTGAAACACACTGAAGAAACCAATCAGCTGGTAAATCTCGTTCTTGAGATTGGCAACTCTCTTCTTCTTCCGCTCCACCCTGCTCGTGAACAGCGTCTCCTTCTTGGACCACTCCTCCTGCGCCTTTGCGTAGACGGGGTTCTTCTCTATGTCCAGAAGATTCTTTATCTCCTCATAACATTGAGGCAATTTCGGTTGATTTGGTACTTCATCTTTCTTTGATCGAAACGTACAACAGCTAGATGGAGTACTACTCGTAGGCTTCGAACTTAAGAACTTCTGATACTGAACCTTGACTGCTTCTAGCTCCTTCGTTTCTAGCTGCTCGAAGTAACTCAATGACTTCTGACCCTTCTTCTCCCTGTAAGCATCAAGTGCCTTCTGCAGTTCTTCTACATCTAGCACAATCGAGCCTTCACTCGGACATTCAACTTTTAAAGTGATAGTGTGTGGTGCCTCCTGCTGTCCAAGCTGCCCACTAGAGTTTGTACTCGTATCAACTCCTAATTCCGAAAGAGGGGTCTGTGGTGCCTCCTGCTGTCCTACTTTTGGTCCTGTAACTGCATGTGCACTCTGAGGACCATTGGAAGTTGAACCATTGTTGGAAGCTAAGACCTCCATTGTGGTGGAGTCGCTTAAGTTCTTCCTCTCATCCCATCCAAAGGGCAATAAACTTCAATGTTACATTCCCGAAACGTTGGGAGAAGCATCTGGCCAGAAGAACTGTTTACTATTTAAGATGCCCTACGTCAGTCGCCGATCTGGCTCCACGATATTTTCAGGTGAGGACAACTTTCTGCACCATAGTTTAATATTTTCGATTCCCACTGTATACCGACGATGAGTTGGCTGGCAGCAAGTGACAGCCATTGTCAGAGTTACTCGATAAGCATCACGATTCTTGACGCAATTAGGCTGCTTTCGCAACAAAGGTTTAACCACTTTTAGCAAGATTCGTTTAGCATAGCACGTGGTACAATTGATCCGACTGTCGAATTTTCCTTCAACTTCACCAAAGTACATTGACTTTACAGGCTAAGAGCATCTAAGGTGGAGGCACCTATAACCGACCAGTTAAGAGATTTGCCACTAAGATTGGAGGTGTATAAGTTGAGGGAGATTTTTCCTTGAAGGGGAAATAGGTTTAAGGAGGAATGCAACTTTAAATGTCATGTTTACTTCAATATTTAATTTACTATGAATTTTGAAAGACATTTTTTTTGTAATACATATAACTGATATGTAGGCCCACCTAAAACCGACCACCATGACACCAAAACTTGATCACTGTGCTACTACCAAAATATTCCCATATGATTCCCTTTGATTCCCTTTGATTCCTTTTCTACCAATCATGCTTGATACTTTCTTCTAGATCTCCCAAGATTTTGAACAGTAAGTGGTTGGAAATGGAGGTTGGAAATGGAGGTTGGAAATGGAGAAGTCTACTGATTAGTTATGGGTACATGGTCGGCTATGGGTGCTTCCACCTTACACGGCTCCTTGGTCCACAAGCCGGGCTCACCAAGAGAGGCTTGACGTGGCCGTTCAACATGTTTCCTTGGGAGGCCTCTCAGTCCCGCAGCGGTGCTCCAAGAATCCTGACGCGCTATCCACGTGGCCGGCCCTCATTGCCCTCGTCTATTCGGAGCCGGAAGTTGAAAGTGCACAGACAGCAGCAGGATCCATAAATAGGCATTAATGACGCGATAATCCCGCTTGAGGGCCCTTGCTAGACTCTCGAGGTTGCAAAGCCCATAGCAAATTCTATGGAGCCCGCGACCTAGGATAAACGGTCTGGAGCAACGGTGCGGGACGGTTTGGCCTCCGGCCCCTTCAAACTCTCATGTTTGATGGCTTGTGGACCACGGCTCTAGATGCTCTAAGGTAGTAATACCATAAACCAATATCCCCCATAACTTGTGTCGTAGCACTACAAGAAAAACAGAGTCGTAATCAAGTAAAAACCAAGAGATCTCTGTTGCAACCAAGAGGGGCACAAATTTTTTAGTTGATTCGGACATTCCGAGGACTACTGCGAATTTCACAGCTCGTAATCAAGAGAACTGTGTTGGGTCGCTCCGGAATTCCTGAATTCGGGAATGACGTGGCCTGGGCCGTCGTGGTCGTCGCCATAGCCGCTGTCATGTGGTTTGCAAGGGGGGAAGCACAATAAAGTGGACCACAAAAGTGGACGTCTCATTGTCAATTTCAGCCCTTTTGCAAAAATTGCACAAAAGTGATGGAAAGATGTAATTGAAGTCAAATTTTTTTGCTAATATGGATTCTCAACTTGTTTTTCTACAACTTGAAAAAGTTTCGTGCAAAGTAGACACTTTTAAGTTATTGTATGAAGGCTTTAAATCCAAGCAAAGTGAATGCAGTCATTTGTAAAAGTGGCTATAAAAGAATCAAAAACTATCTCAAAATCACTTTTGATGAAGTTCAAGCCTCTGTATGTTTAAGAGGTATTCTAAAATAGTAATTTCATATACTCATTAATTAGTTTAGAGTTCCTAAAGTACCGCCGGGATGTTTTTTAGGAGGGTCACTTTGGCGGTACTTTTTGTGTGTTTTTTTTTACGGAACATTGTTTTTTAAATTGGAAAAAACATCCTCTAAAGACAATAGAGGGCTGTAAATGAAGAAATCAAGACTTTGGAAAAGTTCATTTTCATGATTTAGAACTAGTGGTCAAATTTAGTTTCAATTGAGGATATTTTGTTTATGAAGATGTGATTAAGATACCTTATGACACCTTAGAAAGTGACTAAAATGCTCAAAATCGGCTTTGAGCCTTCAAAAACAGCACACTTCATATTCACTTGTTAGTGGTCACATTTTGCACTTTGTGGTCCACTTTATTGTGCTCTCCCCCGCAAATGCTTGGTTTCACACAGAGAAAGTTCAGTGTCCCTCCTGAGAAAGAGGTCGACTGCGATAATGAGCGCCTTGAGCCTGTGGAGGCGGGCTTGAAACATGTAGCCACGTTACTTAAGAAGGTAGAGGTTCGCATGAGGGATGTAAAGTTTGACATTGTACTGCACTGCGTGGACGGGGAAATTGTGTGCACAATGGAATCCGGTAAAATACGTATTTATTACAAAAGATCACCAGACGGTGAACCGCTTTACAATTTCCGCGCCAAGCGTCCTACTAAACTAATAATCCAAATATCTGATGCTATGACCTACGCATGACTACGGTACAGCCTCCGAGTACAAGACTGTCAAAATTCCAGAAGTCAGCGTGTGGTTTACCTAGGACTGTCACAATCATGGATGTTATCCTCTGATAGAAGAGTGACAGAGGAAAAAGGTGCAGCATCGAGAGTAAACGCCGAGGTAGAGCAAGGTACGGGGAAAAAGTTGACCACGCCATTTCCCCGGCCGCAGTACAGGACGTAGTGCGTGCAGTTTAATGACAGTCGGCCAGACGCATAGAGGCGCCCGCTTGCACGACCTCCCCATGGAATCTCATCCAATGCTGCGTCCAGCCACCACAAGGGCTTGATTAGACATATACACATGGAGGGAGTGACATGAACTCGGAAGATGATTTACTGCAGCTTGCAATTAAGGTAGACACGGTACAGACAGAGAATCAAGACGGTCGGGACCATGCAAAGGACTTAATGGAAGACCTACAGCATTAAGTGAAAGGGAAGTTATGACCACTTACTTGTTCGCACGGTGCACAGGGGAAACCCAGACGGAGGCAGTGCCGCTGATGTAAGAGCCACGTGGTACGGCAATGCGCACGTTGTTCTGGTCCTGCAGCGCCGTCCTCAGGGTTGCGAGGTCACCGCCCGTCAAGCAGGAGATCGGGAAACTCTGCAGGTGCGCGCCGCCGAGGGGGTTGGCCAAATTCCAAGAGTGACCAAGGTACTCCCAGTTCTGCAAGAAACGAGTGAACTCGTACTCCTCGAAACTCTCCCATGGAGTGCCCACCTCGTTGGACCAGTCGTAACGGGCTAGGCGAACACAGGCCCACTCGGCACTGTTGTCAATGACATCCCGCCACATCTTACTGACATTGCGGCAAGACTCTATGTTGCGAATTGAGCAGAGGTATGGCGGGAGATTCTCCGGGGCCTGGAAACCAGGGTATTCCCATCCGGTACGGGGCTCACGCATCTGACGGAGCAACGTCAGGAGAACCCCGTCACGGATAACTTCTTCCCAGGACGCCATCGACAAACTAATTCCACAGAAAAGACAGCGAGAAACGGAGCGGTATGACTGACGGGAAACAACTCTTCGAACTGGAGAGGACACTGTCCACTGCAGTGAGATGGACCTTCAGCACAGACGCTGATCAGGGAGGTGAAGACTGAGGACGAAGCAGCTCGTCGGAGAGTGGGGCGGGGTAAGAGAAAGTAAACGAGTGAGTTACAAGAGAGGGGGCTCAGGGCTTTATAATGCGGGGTTCCAACATGGAGAGAAGACATCGTTGGAGAGGATCAATGCCGGAAATCTCACATGTGTGGCATCTGCCGAAGATTACAGGGACGTGCAAAGGGCCTCGCCGGTTCAGGGATGAAATAATGTGTCCCACGTTCCAGGTCACGGCCGAGATCTGGCAAAACAAGGGGCATCCCATCAGAGCACTGATCTCATAATTATTAAGTGATCTAACGGGACATGTTAATGACGGAAAATAATCATAACAGGACCATGCACTTGAAGGTCAAGCAGAGGTAAACAAGGCAAGGGATCCTGTCACACTAACCTCAACAGCGGAGGCCATGCGGAGGAAGAGAAGGCCGTCACTCTCTGAATTTAGGTGACGCATATAAGCAACGTCTCCAGGAACCCGTCCTCGCTCCCGTGAATTTTCTGCTGGAACTTAGAAGATCAGAGGTTCTCCTACAAGGCGTGGCATAATATACATAAAGAAGACGAACTGAAGCAGATGGAGGAGCTGCCATGTGAACCGACTGAGTATTTTGAAAGGAAGGCGGCCTTGATGTGAAGAGTTAGGGGGGCGTACCTGCTCCAAGCGAGTTGGAATGAATGCACCTAGGGTACTATGAGGCTATAGGCACTCAAATGAAATCTGAGAATCAATTACTTGAAGGACTGAATCAAGTAATCTAGGCGAGCCGAGGCAGTACGCCAATCTAGTGAGTAGGGAGAAGCCCTGGGCACTCGATGAAGCCAGTGGATCCCAGAGTAGGGCACTCCATGGAAGACCTACGGAGGTCGTTTCAAAGCCACTCTAGAAGCAGGCCATAGGACCTAGAGACTAGCATGTGACTGTGACTGGTAGGGGGGTGTACTGGAGATAGGAAATCAGTACAATTAATGACGATAAATACTATGAAATTTGAATTCAAGGGAGGGGGGTGTTCGGGAGGTCCACTTGTAAATATTCAGCCCGAATTAACTGGTAACCTTTATTTTCAAGAAAATAAATAAAGCTCAGACAAACGAGCACAAGGTACCTGTTCGTTCCCAAATTGAAGTCCTATGTGAGCTAAATACCAGGGGGGAGAAACCGGGGAAGCCGTCAGGCTCTAGGCAGACGTCTCGCTGTGGACGGCTGTGGCAGGAACAGAAGTAACCTGCAAGTGACACAGACAAGAGGCATAGACACGGCCAGACGATGTCAGCACCGGTGAGTAGCGATGGGACTGGTGAGTTATTGAGAGTTCCTGTTGTAATCGTGGACAATGCCTTATTCGGATGGGTAATGGGGACAGTCACGCTCTCGGACAAGACTTAGGGAATGCACACTTTGCGTACAACATGAATCGCAGGAGAGAAACTTAGTGGTGCATACTGGGCTCAAAAAGGGCTTAGCATATTTATAATATCTGAACTTCATTGTCTCCTCTGAATTGTGGAGTTAAGTGACATAACAGGACAAGCCAGGACATTCGCTGCAACCTACAGTGTTATGAGTCTCTGCGGAAATTTCAATATCCTGGCGGTATTTAGATGGTAAACGAGGCGGTATTTGTGGAAATTTGAAGAGCTTAATGTTGGTAGAGGCACCTAAGGAAAATGCTGCACTCGACTTCAATAACGGAAGGGAGGGGGGGTGGGTTGGGTTGATATGGTTACCGTCATTCCTCCGCTGAGGAATCGCCGAGATCGTGGTCCGACAGGTCTGCAGCCTCCGGGAGGTCGGCTCCAATGTCCTCAGTGACGCGAATTACTCTGCCAGCTTCGGAAAGTAGCACTTGCTCTTCGGATAACTGATCCGGGACTTGAAGTCCACTGTACTCACTGTCTCGACCGTGACGAAAGAGCAAACCTCCCTGTTCCTCGTCGTTTGTGGCAATTACCCTCCTCCCCCGTGGTTCCGTCCGCACGATAACTTTCCACCCCGGAGCTTCAGCACAGTCACTGTAAAAAACCTGCTCCACTTGAGAGGGGAAAGCGAATGAATCCCTCCCGAAGGGCAGCATTCTCTCAAAATTCGCGATTGTAAAACCATACTGGTCTTTCTTGACGGTGGCAGCGTTGCCACGGTAGTTGGCCCTCACCCAGGTGCCGATCAGGACAACTTGGCGCACTTCCTCATACTCAAGTTCAATGATTTCTTCGAGGTGGCCAACGTATTCGACAGGGGCGATTACTGGATTCGGATCTCGTAGACCATACCTGCATTCTCGGACAAAGGTGGCTGCAATTCCGGAGTCGCACGTTCTGAAATGTGTCTCTGCGCTTCGGACCCGATAGTGGAAGCCGTAAGCATACAGGCTCCGATATTTCCTAGCACTTCTCGAAGGGAACCTCGACAGGGCTGCCGCTGTTGGATCGACTACCACACCGGCCTCTACTTCGTCGGAAATTGCACCACGCAGCCAGTGCCCGAATGATGGGAGCTCCGCGAGCTCGGGAGGGAAATTTGGACCCCGGCCGCTGTCTCTTCCGGGGTGTCTCCTCCGCCAACGAGCTCGTGCAGCATTGCGATCCTCCACCAGAGGTTGGTATCGCCTGTATGGATAATCCAAGACACACTTAGTATTGATTCCCAAGAGTTCTGAGCGGTGCTGTGGGGTTACAGCACGGTAACCCTTAAGTGCAGAGTTTGACGAATGAAATCATAAGAAGTTCAAAGTAATGAGCACATTGTGACCAGCGACTAGGAAACAAATCAGTAAAGCGTCGCAGGTCGGTGCGACTGGAGCTATACGACACTTACACTCTGTACGCCTCTATGCAGTCAACATTGTCGATAACGAACGCATGGATGTTCTCCAGGAGCTGTTCCTCCAGTTCGCGCACCTTCCCTTTTCCCTCCAGCACCATATCGGTCATGCATGGATCCACTTCACTCTCCCATACCCGCTTTACCACGCCCGAACCAGTGCCGAGATACTCGGAGGCGAACCCACAAGCTTCCGAAATCTCATAATTCTTCGCCATGCACCCTTCTGGTTTCGCATGGTTCCTCACATATCCCTTCAGAGTCTTGTAGTACCTCTCGAAGGGATACATCCAGCGTACGTGTATGGGTCCACAAATAAATAATTCCTCGACTAGGTGAATGCAGAGATGCACCATCACATCGAAGAACGAGGGCGGGAGTTCCTTCTTGAGGAGGCATAAAGTTTCTGCGCATTCAAGGAATAGTGACTCCCTCTCCTCCCTATCCACCGTCTTGGAGCATATCTTCTTGAACATGCGGCTGAGTCGAACAACAACAGATATCATCTGAGGACAGCCACAGCTTCGCAGGCAAATTGGCATAATGTCTTGCAGCAAGACATGGTAGTCGTGCGACTTCAAACATGACAATTTACCCTTGGAGATCTTGGAGTGCAACGTGCTTGAGTAGTGAGATGGAAGCTTGATTTTCTTCAAGGTCTCCAAAAAACACTGTCGCTGCTCTTTCGTGAGGACGTAGGGGGCATCCGGTAAGAACGCGCGTTGCGCCTGGCCAGACATACCTCGGAGCCACAGGTGGCGTCGGATGTTTTTCTCTTGCAGGTCGAGTCAAACGCCGGGACCGTCTTTCTCTCTGAACAAGGTCTTCAGGAGATTCTCCGCGACATTCTTCTCCACATGCATGACGTCGACCAGATTTCGGACTGGTAATTCCTGCGCACATCAGGACGGAATATGAGAAATACACAATGGCACACTAAATTGGGTGCAATGCCTAGCCTGATTCTGGAAAAGAGTACGCCGAGATCGGGACAGGAGAACTACACAGCGGAGGCAAAACATGTGTCCACTATGGGACCGGGCTATATAAGCACATCGTAGCCCCTTGTCAGTGAAGGTGGATTGTTCACCTTCCAAAAAAGAAAAAAAAAAAAAATAAGGAAAAAAAAAAAAAAAAAAAAAAAAGGTTGAAAATAAGAATAAAAAGATGAATGGGAATGGGGAATGGGGAAGAATGGGAAACCTCAAAAAAATTAAAAAAAAATGTGAAAATGAAAATGAAAATGAATTTATACATAGAAATAGAAATAAGGGGAGGTGGAAGAAATAAAAATGAGAATGGGGAATGGGGAAGAATGGGAAACCGAGAATGAGAAAAAAAAAAAAAAAAAGAGCTGAAAATAAGAATAAAAAGATGAATGGGAATGGGGAATGGGAAAGAATGGGAAACCCCAAAAAAAAATAAAAAAATGTGAAGATGAAAATGAAAATGAATTTATACATAAAAATAGAAATAAGGGGAGGTGGAAGAAATAAAAATGAGAATGGGGAATGGGGAATGGGGAAGAATGGGAAACCAAGAATGAAAAAAAAAAAAAAAAAAAAAAAAAAGGAAAATGGCTATGAAAATGAATGTAAATGACAGAGACAGGGAACTCAAAGTAACGTGACTACAGTATGCATACGGCATGCCCATTCACGGTACCTCACACAAAAAAATCTGATAAGAAAAAGAGATCGGCATAGGTATCGATATCCTGAATGAAGCAGGCTTAGTTGAAGGCGCCATACGTCTTCCCGTCCAATGAAACATAGGGACAACCGACAACCGACAACTCTAGACGTGACGTATGGACAGCACCCAGGTACATCAGGTGACCAATGGGACTACGAGAATTACTGCCGGAGTCAGCTCAGGGAAGTGCAAGTACAGCAATCCCGGCAAACAGCGAGAGAAATATGAATCTAGGCAAATCCAGACAGAGCCCGTCGAATGAATAACAGAGACATATGCAGATCACAGCAGGACCTCTACTTTGGGAAAATGAAGTCTTCATGGCTCAGGCCGGGTTCGAGATTGTGGAACAGGGGACACGGATTCAGGACGTACCTTCCAATAGGGTAGAGCATATAGAATGTTAACCCTCTTAACGCCATGCTGCTTCACGGGATCGTCGTTGCTATCTTCCACGCCGCCATTTCTTAAGAACTGAGACCGCTCCATCCCTTGTCGCATGATCTCGACACTAGTTCTTCGCTGCGGGAAACGTGAGTGTTCGCTCCTGTTGTTGAAGGCAGCCCTTGCCCTACGAAATCGATGACCATCTGGGAGAAAGCGGCGATTGCCGAGGTAGACCATCTTCTTCAAACACCTCGAATGTTCCGCAAATGTTTCCCCCCCGCACACAGGACAGGCAGCGTAGCCCTTAACTGTCTGGCCTGCAATGAGGCCAAGGGCAGGAAAATCGTGGACACTCCACAATAACATGGCCCTGAGGGTGAACGCCTGCTCTCTGACCGGTTTGCTCATGTTGAGGGCAGGGGCACCGTCCCAGAGCTCCAGCAATTCCCTCACCAGTGGCTTCAAGTAAACATCTATGGTTTCGGAAGTCGGCGCCTTCGGACCCGGTATGAGAATAGACAAATTCAAGAAGAATTTCTTTGTACATAACCAGGGTGGGAAATTATAGATGGCCAGGAGAATAATCCAGGTGCTGTGTTTCGAGCTCTGACTACCATGGGGACATACGCCGTCGGCAATAAGTCCTAATCTGAGGCTGGAACTCAGATTCCGAAACTCAGGGTATAATCGTGACACCTCTTGCCATTGTAAACTGTCCACTACAAATTTCATCAGTCTGAGGCCCTCCGGAGCGTCCTTGAAATGGTTGAGCAGATCTACAATCTTCGGGCACTTGTACAAGCGTATCAGTTTCGGAATCAGGGGAAAATATCTTGTAACGGCGTAGGGGATGCACGTAGAGCCCTCCAGAAATCTCGGGTGTTGACACCGAGGGCATTCCAAGAGCGCCCCATTGACATCGCCTTCAAATAAAACATGTCCATTCGGACATGAGTCATACCGGTCATGGTCCAGCCCAAGTCTGCGGATCATCGTCTTCAATTCGTAGCAGGTTCTGGGGAGGCTGTTCGCCGCCGGGAGCAAAGTTCCTGATAAATAGGTGAGTAAAGCCGAGAGGAAAGCATCTGAGACCCCGAACACAGTGGACAGAGTCAGCAGAACCACGCCGCTTTGCATTCGGCTCTCCCATGACCCAGCGTACAAGGGCCATGTGCATTCCTGGATTAAGTTGTCGAAATCCGTCGTTCCGTCAACCCCCCCGCCGACTTCATCCTCCAGCGGATTTTCCTCCCCGACGCACCCCCGATGCAATGAATCGGCCCTGCCGTAGGCGTCGAACGCCATCTGGCGAGCCCGCACCTCGGCATCCTCTTCCATTGAAGTGTAGCTATCGTGCTCGGACCCCGATTCCCCTGAGTCAGTGGACTCTTCCAGGTCGGGCTCCCTCCGCACAGGGCCACGCAGAGCCCTCCCACTGGGTGCCTGCTCCACCAACGCGGCAGAAAGTGGTTACTCTCACGAGAAATCCACAAAGGAAACTTGGAACGACACTACCGCTTCCTGTATTACTTGAAAAAATTATATTACAGTTGAACTGTATGCATTTGGCAACCCGCCAGGTTGAGAGTACTCACCAGCACTGGGTGAGGAAGGTATGGGTCTCTCTCGAATGTCCGGTGATGCCGAGCCACAATCTCCACGGAAAGGACTCTGCCAGCCTTGCATCTTCGGCACGCACAAGGGTACTGGACAAGGCCCATGCGCAGGGCCGTGCTCCTCTCTATATGGAACCCGGCTCCAATACGACGTCGAGGCATACTTACTATTGAGTTCCAGTAATCTCTGTATTTCGAGCCTGCACCCTCGCGACGGCGTCACGTTCTCCATTAGGACTTAGTTGAATTCTACATTAAATCTCGCACAGAATTCTGCCATGTCTAGCGGGAATCCAAGACTTTCTAGAGAGCAACGTCTCCAGGAATCCAAGACTTTCTAGAGAGCACGACTCATCAAATTGAAATATATACGGCCATCAGCCGGTACAGTGACGACATGCAGCCTTTCCGGTACTGAACTGCCCAGAAATAACGACATCCATTCCATCACATGTGGAATCCCTACACCCTCGCAACGAGTACAGGGTTCTTATTTACCTGTTCACCCGTCACATGTGCGGTGGAGGGTGTCGCTCAGCTCAGCTCCGAGAGCATCGTCTCAATCTCGTAATCAAATGTGTTTGCTACCACCGGGTCTTTCAGGTATGCCCTGAATGTCTTGCACGTCACCCCCATTTTCCCAAACGCGACGACCTCGTTCGTTCTCGATCCAATTTCAATTCCTACTCCCGATGCAGTTCCCTTCAGGTGTTCCATAAAAGCTAGGCAAACTTGCTCTCCTACTCTTAAACTTAATCTGACCCTTTTCGGACCCCTCTCCATGGGTCTGCGCTGACATTACTACCGTGGAATCCTCTTCTGTCATCATCCACTATTCGCCGGTCCAATATATCATCTGAAGAATGGCAGCAATATAAAGTTAATTGCGGCGATTGCATGAATGGACGGTTCTTCTTAGTAGTCACAGTCCAGAATGCAGACGGTGCTAGGCATGGTCGGACATGGCTAATTAAAAAAATGCAAAGACGAAAGAGAACATCAAGCATTCCATAGCGAGTACACCTTCAGCACATCGCAATTTCGAAGGCACTCTAAAATAACATACCCATGTCGACAGAGGAAAGAAAACTGCTCACCTCGTAGCATAAATCCAGTCCTGCCTCTGCTTCGTACCGTGGAATTTAGGCCCAATCGAAGTCCCTCTCTCTGCCCCGAATGCAGCCCTTCCTCTGTAAACCTAATTCACCAAATCTGGAGCTGCGTGTGATATCCTTTACCGCATGGTTTTGTGCCTTCCCCCCATATCCATCGAACAGCTCTGTGGCCCGCAACCGGTATCACCTTCCCGTAGGCTAAACATTCTTCGATCCAGTCTTGGTAGACCACTCTGATAAATCGTTTTTCAGGGTGCCACCAACCCCCGAGGCTGACCAGGTCCTGCTCGCGCTTCCCCCCCAGACTCCATTCACGAACCAATACCACGACATTAGTATCACAGAGGAGACCTGCAGTCTTATGAGTATAACACGATGCACACCGTCACAGTCATTCCGAGCGAGGGCACTATAAATCAGTAGTAGTAGTACATTGTCCAGAACTCTAATTACCTGCGCATAACCCAGTCCCCCCGTAGCTCCTGCCCCTTCTTGTGGTAAGTGACAACGTGTGTTACAGAGTCGTCCAATGTCTGTGATGTAGAGGCGCGGTAACTTTCCGCAGAGATGGACAGTCGTCGTAATGCAAGCCGGCCCAACTCTTGAGAGTCAGGGTTTCTGCGGCAACATCACATGATTTTGGATCACATCGTGAGTACATCAGCAGCCCTAATCCAGGCGTTTGCTACTGTCTACGCCTTGGTGAGGGACTTAAAATAAAAAGAACGTCACGGAGCGTGGGAGGTCTTACGTACGTGGAGTGAATCGGAGGCGCGAGGTACAGGACCACGCCGGCGAACCATCTCAAACTCTCGTGGAACCGAACGACGTCGGCGTACAGCGCATCCAACTCCGCCTCCAGCTCCGGCCCGGGCCTGCATAGAGACCGGCTTGCACGTCCCCCAGATCGTGGCCGATTCCTAGCTCGTTTTGGGTTTCTTTCCTGAGGGCATTCATCACACTCGGCTAATTCTATGATGTCGGCGTGGCTGCACATTGCGTTTCCGCACTTCACAGTCACGATGGCAAACCTCGCAAGAGTGCTGTGCTTGACCACCCCATGTAAGCAATGGCGGGAAAGCAATTCATCTTCTCATGATGCGTGTTACGGAAGTCGTACATGTCCCCGCACTAACCCATCCACAATCACAGTACTAAATGCTACTGATCTCTCTCACAAGACTAGGAAGACGCTGGTGGCGGCTGTGGTCATGACCCTTCCCCTCCAGTTGCACGCCATGCAAACCGGTTCTCATCCACTGCAATTCGTCATCCACCATCTTGAACTCCGCGCCATGGCCTCAGCCGTCGATGTGCGTGGCCTCCCCTGCATGGACGACTTGGATCTCGCTACAGCCACGGGCTTTGATCACCCTCATCCCAGCCGTTGCAATGAGCGTGCATGTCATCATGAACATGAGCGGCCTACTGGAGCAGGTCCCTGAGTACGTCCTCGTGAAACAGCCCTCCCTCCTAGGTCAAGCACCTGCAGCCTCATTGTTCTCCTCCGCCTTGGTAATAGTAATCAGTCTACCTCTACGCCATTCAGAGTATGGTGTCCAAGACGCCCATTCATTAGGGGAAGTTTGGGGTCTCCAACGGGCCTTTTCCAGGTTTTCCGTGCCTGAATTTTTGCCATGCCCGTGCACTTTACCTGCTGGCACCAACTATGCCAGCAGGTCGCCAAATGCTGCCAGCAGTGCCAGCAGTTGGCATTTGGGGGGTCCAGCCAATCGCTTCCCTTCCCCACCCCACCCCACCCCACCATCCCATTGGACAATACAAGCAGTAATGACACTGTCACCGACCGTGTGCCCACTGCTGTCACCCCATTGGACAGTACCGGATCCTGTTGTCAGCGGATCCTGCTGTCAGGGAATCCTGCTGTCAGCGGGGCAAATTTTGTTGTCAGCGGGCAGGATATCGACCAATGAGATTTCGAAGAGAAGTTTCAGCGGGCAGGAAGCTCACCTAATCCGGGCTGTCTTACAAGGCCCGTTGGAGACCTGATTTTTCCCCTAATGAGTTCCTTCCTTGGCCCGGCGCCCTAAACCTAGGTCAATTGCTTCGGACACTTCCACCTTATTGCAGCGCATCCCGCCTTTCAGCATTTCTGGGCGACATAGCAGTAGAATGCAACTAGGTTGTAGCAATACGGAGACGTGACAGCGACGCAAAACACGGAGGAGGAAGAGCCGCAAGCGCCTGCAGCTAGGTCCACGGAGCTGTTTCCTCACATCAAGGTAATGTTTAGACTTGCTCCATGTCCCCGCAGATGTTCCATGTCTGTGGCATATTAGACGTCAGCCGTATGTTAGTGCAGAAAGCTTTGCTTACGTAGAATGCCTATGAGTGCAGAAAATATTTCTCTTCGATGGTTCTAGAAGTCATGCGTCTGTAGCTCGTACTGGTCCTTTCCAGATGTGTTGCTCCTTCGTCCACTCTCCATGCATACTGAATGTCCTCTTCTCGCAGCAATTACCTCATTGCCCCAGTCCTTCCGCCGTCCATGGCTTCGCGATCAAAGCCAAAGAAGGCACCCGAACCATGGGCTCCGAAGAGGCCCACGAAGAAAACCGGCGCAAAAGTACTTCCCGAGAACCCACTCGGGGAAGGAGGCGTGAGTAACGCCCCCCCCCACCACTTCAGCGGCCCGGGGGAAAGCCTCAAAGCAGAGCGTGGGCGTACCGTGTAAAGCAAAGAAGAAGAATTTACCCCCTGTCGACGCTTGCACGGAGGTCCTCGCCGAATACACAGCACTCTCCGCCAAGAAAACGCAGCCGGCGTCCTCGTCTGCTCGGAACTCGGATCTTCCCAGGAGCCCCGTCGAAGTACGTCCTCCGCCGTCAGGTTTGTCCCCGCCAATGGTTTACCGGGCTCGGTTTCTTAGCAAGTCCAACTACGTCTTCCCGCCTGTCGTCTTACCTACATTTCTAATCATAGGTCTGCCCATTGTGCTTCACCGTACCCACGCCCTGCTTGAATTTCCCTTACCCGTATGCATACTCCCGCCGTCCCACCATTCCGTTTGGAATCGTACCGTACTGAACAATCCATGCACTTGTTTAACTTTACGTAGTAGTGGAACTCAAGTCTCCACCCAAGTGTGCATTAGTTTCATTGGAGTGGTCGTTACCACCTCAGCTCTGGTCATGCCCCAGTGTACCCTATCTTAAACCAGTCATGTACAGGCCATACTGTACCCCATGCTCCCCACTAGATCAGCATTCAATGAATCCCTCGGACTGTCCATGAACCCCTAATCAATACAGGGTCCATGTACTTGTACCTGCAGCCTTCTTGAAATTATTGCTGAAATTCTAACCATCAATTCAATATCCTGTAATTAGTACAACGGAATTGTAGTTTGAGTAGGTGCGTGGAAAACAAACCAGTACTCTAACCAAACCAAGAATGTTTCTTTGAGCGTGCAGAATCTCCCCCTGCAGTGTCTTCGCCCATTGATCTGCACGTCCCCGACAATGACTGGCCGGAGTCAGCCCAAGTTACTCCCGAAGGCGATCCTCCGTACAGTGGTCGCAGCGTACATGCCCCATCCCTATCCTTGGGCGACACAGGAAGGAGGTATAGCCGCGGCACGCCCCCACCTGATCATACCCGGGAAAGGACGGCGGCAGGTCAAGCGACGGACAGGCGAGTGTACTCTCAGAGACCTCGGCGGAGCACGAGGCGGTCTACCTCCCCATCATCATATGAATCCGACGAGCACGACAAGGTCAGTTTTCCATCGCTGCATGCCCCCCGGGGCCATATTCGTCATTGAAGTGCCTCCATGTCCGCTCATCAGCTCTCCCTCTTCACTTGCACCACTTAGAATCGTCTCCCTCTGTCCTGCGCAATACAGCTGCAGTTTGCATACGTCTTCCCGGACCCCGAGTGTGCCACGACGGATGGGCGTTTTTTATGGCTGTAAGCAACCCGATTGGCTGATTCCCCCTGGCTTATTGTCCCATATATATTTTTGAGTCACTAACCCTACGTCGGTACGTGCAGAGACGTCCGAGGCCCGACCACAGCAGGAGATATCGGTGGAGTTCGTCAGAGTCACCTCCCTCGGCACTTCCTGATCTCCGGAAGCACAGGAGGAGCCCAACGTCCCATAGCAGACGCCGTAGACACTCGAACGGATCACGATCGTCTCGCGGTCATCGTTACAGCGATGAAGACCGACCTCCTCCAAGTAAACCTTCTCGATCCCGAGGTCATCGCCGGCATGATGAAGACTTTCTGGGTCGCAACGCCAGGTCTAATTCACCCAGTACCCCTCCCCCCTCTCGATCTGGAGCATCCCCTTGCCGTGTAACCCCTACCGGTACTCCCCCAACAAATCCGGAATCAGCCCCGGCAGGGAACCGCAAGAACTGCCTCCTGTACGACCTCTCTCTCAATCCAGAGAGCGTTCTGCGCAGAGAACGTCGAGCTAAATCGGCCGTGCGGGAGGAGGAAGCAGAGCTTAGAGAATCCAGCGGCAAGAAAAGGCATCTCGTGCACTTCAACGAGGAAGGCAAACCTTACGGCCGTGGCATCACAACATGGAACGACACATTGACGAAGGTGGTCCGCGGCTTGGATCCGTCATACATCGACATTCG
Organism: Ceratodon purpureus; assembly: GCA_014871385.1. NCBI lineage: Eukaryota > Viridiplantae > Streptophyta > Bryopsida > Pseudoditrichales > Ditrichaceae > Ceratodon > Ceratodon purpureus. Next base: position 9,578,748 of record CM026432.1, on the reverse strand, counting down.
GCACCAGCCGTTTCAGCTCATGCAGACTCTGTTCCAGCGACTAAGTGACGATTTTGAGTACAGCGGAGCCGTCAACCAGTCGTGGCTCCGGTCGCGCATTGGGGCCGCCCTCTCTGCTTACCGCCATGAACTGATTCGGATGATACAGGCACATGCAGATCGTCCCTCGTGGGTCTCGGAGGCTACTTGGGAAAAGCTTGTAAGAATGGAGGGATCGGAGTCATTTCGGGCCAAGTCTGAGCAAATGAAGCTTGCAAACGCCTGTAGGCGTAACAAAGGCCGCACAGGTCCTCTTGGCGAAGTCGGCATACGCGAAAGACTCCGTGAACGACTTCGGCGCTCGCCGGCGCCAGAGGAAGTGTACGAGGAAATGTCTCGCGACAAGGGTTATTCTGGTAAGAGTAAAGTGTCGACCAATAGAATGTCATCCTCGCGTTCCTCTAACGCCGATGATCACGTTCTGCCAACAACCGCAGGGACCCCGTCGGAGCAGTTAAACCTCCCGTCCACCGCATCGGCTTCGGAACCCCAAGCGGCCACTCACGAGTCTTCTGAATCCCCAATCACAGGTGGCGTCGAATTGCCCGTGATGCTCCGGCTCCCCCCTCTGTCGCTCCGACATCCACGGCTGGTCAGGCAAACCCTCTGCTTGTAATTATACAGAAGCAGATACTCGACCTTCGACTGTCGGCTGTCGCAGACACAGTGGACGGTCGGGCCCTCATCGCGACGTTGGAGACGCAACTGGCGACTCTGCAGAGTAAATTGGCAGGCAGGGCACCTGCCAGGGACCGTGTCGATTCATCCGTGGAGAACGCGGTGGACGTGACGGAGGCCTTCCCTTCGGCGACCGCTGGGAATACCGGCCTGCTGACAGTGAGGGTCATCACTGAACGCATCATATTCCACATGTTCGTATTCCTTTCGCCGTTGTCCTCACCCGTACGTGAAAATGCAGGAACGCATCGTCGATGCCGGCTCCCGAGAAGTTTGCGGGAGATCCTCCTCCGGGAAGCGATCTCAGCCTCCCTTGGCGACTTGGAAGAGCAACCGGCCCCCTAAAAGAAAAGTGCGAGATGACTAACAGTGCTAAACCGCAGCCAGCGAAGTTGCGAACCGCATGTAATTGAGGCAAGCTCTCTTCTACTCCCACCCTTAAACTCCTTTGATTATGCAGAATCCGCAAGAAAATGCTTTGGTGCCCCTAGACTGTAGAAGTTGAGAGGAGCAAATGCTCTTGACATATGAGTGGCACAGGGGTATTTACGTGAATTGCTTCTGGAACTCTATGCAGGGCCACGGGTAAACAGCGGAATGTAAGGCTGAATTCGTGACTTATAACAGTAACAGCGATAACAGGCAAATCGACTGAGTACCTGCATGGAGTGAAGAGTTGATTACCCACTTTTGGATCCACGAAGGGATAGCTTTGAAAACCGAATTCCACCGCACAATGACTTTTTAGAAAGCTGACGGGGAAGGCACATGTAGTCTAGAACGTCGTACGCGTCTTTTAAACAATTTCCCGGTATCGTTCATTCACGCGGGCGTGCAGTACTCCGCGAAAGCTCCGTACTCCTCCCCATAGATGTGCTCTATCACAGCTCCCGCTTTGTCGGAGCCATTAGGGGAAGTTTGGGGTCTCCAACGGGCCTTTTCCAGGTTTTCCGTGCCTGAATTTTTGCCATGCCCGTGCACTTTACCTGCTGGCACCAACTATGCCAGCAGGTCGCCAAATGCTGCCAGCAGTGCCAGCAGTTGGCATTTGGGGGGTCCAGCCAATCGCTTCCCTTCCCCACCCCACCCCACCCCACCATCCCATTGGACAATACAAGCAGTAATGACACTGTCACCGACCGTGTGCCCACTGCTGTCACCCCATTGGACAGTACCGGATCCTGTTGTCAGCGGATCCTGCTGTCAGGGAATCCTGCTGTCAGCGGGGCAAATTTTGTTGTCAGCGGGCAGGATATCGACCAATGAGATTTCGAAGAGAAGTTTCAGCGGGCAGGAAGCTCACCTAATCCGGGCTGTCTTACAAGGCCCGTTGGAGACCTGATTTTTCCCCTAATGTCATGTACTTATTCATGTTTACGAAGATATGAAAGTGAATCTGAGTATCCCTGAAATGGACTCAGTGTTGGTCAATCTTCTTGTCCGACAAGTACGAGTCGTTCGTACTGCCAGTTCTCGTGCACATGCTGCGTCAATTCCTGTCTGTATGCCACGATCGACCCCTGCGAATCGCAATTTCCTCCTATTTTTGGCCGGGACTACTGCGCATTCGTAGTAATTGGTACAACCATCGCCCGTACAGCTTGTACCGGATCTTGAACCGCCCGGGTTTTCCCGGACATACGTTGCGCTACATTTTTTTAATTTTACAGCGGCGGCCTCTGTAATGGCAGATGGCGAATGCGGCTTCGCTGCTTCTATGTCGAAGTCGCAGGTCAATACGCCAGACGTCAGCAGGAGACCTCACGTCCGGACCATGCCATGCCCTAATCCCGCACCCACGGAGAATCACGGTGAACCCTATGGACGTGTCCCCTCCCACGTAGGATGCCCCCCTGTCACCCAGGTCACTAGCGTCCTCCAACCTGGCAGAGTGCCCGCGGAAGACCGCCCGAAATCAAGTAATCTCTGTTCAGGGTGTCCGAACCAAGACGTCCAAGTTAAGAGAGTTTATCAAGAGAGTTCTCTTCCCGTTTACTTGATTCAATGTCCGTTTTTCTTGAAGTGTAGACTTCTGCTGAAACCGCACTAACAGCAATCATGATCCATGATTTTTGGTACAGCTGGTATATACCTTGACAAGCCTTGAGAACCGTTGATGCACTTGACAAGCGTTGAGATCTTGTATCGGTTTTGGGTAGAGTTGCTTTTGGAATTGTGCCTCTTCTAGTAGCAGACTTAATGAAGTCTACAACACAAGAAATGGGGTGGACAAACTTTTCAGCTAAAATATTCCTAGGAAATTGTATTTTCATCAGAAATTTATGAAAACAACTTCTATCATTCTGTTTCAATTTGTCTATGTACGTGCAATAATTCCCTAAGAAAATGATAGTTCAAATTGCTCAAAACTCCTTATTATATCGGTTTATGGTATTACTACCTTAATCTATTCTTCTTGGTATCACGAGTTCCGCCTCTCTGAAAAGTGGAGCGGCAAGTGGCGTTCTCTTCAACAGTAGAGACATAATTAGTTGTGTTAGAGCTTGGCGGCCTTTAATTTTTAAACCTTTTTGCTGGTGAAGCTTTGGTGGTGCAAGAAGCAGGCTCGTTCCAGCGACGACTTGAGTGCGCAGTTCTGGAGGCTGCAATAGATACCAACGTAAATTTCTTTCAGCACACTCCTGTTGAATGCTTTAGGAAACCTTCGACCAGCTTCATCATCCTTGCAGGTTTCTGTTCTTGATTGTGGCTAAAAGCTGTATCATATGCTTTCAAGAGTTTTAATCACCAAACGCAGGAGATGGCATTGGGTGCACGCTGCAGAATGAGTGTCTCCCTTCAATATGTTTTGCAACTATGCTTGTGCAGACGCCCTACATTGATGTATGCGACTACCAGGATTATTCATTGCATGCGAAAGCTTACCACAACAAAGCCGTAGGGGCACAGATTCCAGCCATCACAACTGCCAATCAGAGTCATTATGAGAAGTGGTGGACCTCAAATGGGTATTTAGAATGAACCACTGTCCAAGGTTTCACTGTAGAAAGAGTGCCACAACAGTCCAACACTGGAATCTACCCCGGAGTCAGTAATAGTGGGTCCTTTGACGGACCGATGAGTCATTTCCTCGTTTCATCTTGTGATGAGCCATATTCTCTTACGTTGTGTAGATTGTTGAAACGAATAAGATTAGTAGGATGCAACTATCAACAGGAAACTAAGCTGTTCCAGGTCTGACCGGCCTAAGCTTCAAGTATTAAATTCATGCTTTTCCCATATTGAATTTCTACAGTGATGGATATTCTAATTGCTTCTGCCTGCCTGTAATACTTGACATTGAGCATGTTATGGGGATGGACAACTATGCTTACATTTTACTTGCTCAAGCTGCAGTATAATGAGGATTACAAAACTGTTCAGAGGTGCCAAAGCACTCATGGCCAATTTGGCTTCTCTTGGACGTTGATATATTACAGTGGAGGAATCGCAAAAAATCTATATGTAGTTCCAGTCTCATTCAGTTTTTCCAGAGTCCGGCTGCACTTTCCTGTTGACCAAGTAAATGGACAGAAGAGTCACACTGGCACCCAAAAGTTGTAATCCGTTCAGTTTCTCATCGAGTATCAGGTATCTGCAAACAGGTTTGAAATCAGTAATCCCCAAGATAGCAGATGTTGATGAACATGAATGCTTATGTATTAGATAGCCATGGTGGTGACTTATCAAGCAATGCTAGCTCATTCTGAAAGAATAAAGTAAGTTAAATTACCCAAAGAAAGCAGCAAACATCGGAGTGAGAAAAGTGAGAGAGCTCAATTTGGTCAGATTGCCTGCAAGGACGCAGCATAATCGGGTTAGTATAGAAATCGAACACCTTCCAAGATCACCACAAAGAAGTAAGTAAGCAAGTGTGTTGTATGATTGGCATAGATCAGCACCTCTTGTGGCATTGTAGAAGAAAACACCATAGCTAATGGCACTCCCAAATAATGAAGTGTAGAAAAGTGCTCCCCAGTCACCAGCACTCAAATCTTGAATATGCCCGCTGAGCGCAGGATCGCGTTGCCACACTGATAGTGCCAGCAAGGGCAATCCTCCAAGTATCATGTGCTGCAATTTCCAATCATATCATTTAAACTCGGAGCTGTAGACTCAGTATCTAAAACAACAAATCAGAGGATGTAGAAGTAGAAGATGAAAAAAAAGGGATCAGAGGACTCACCCAGCCAGTGGCCATAACAGGATCAGAAAATTTGGAGACCCAACGCACCATAACAGTTCCAACAGCCATGCTCTGTGCTGCAAGCAGCATCCACCACTCACCGCTGTCCCAAATAGACCAGTTAACTTCTGCAAGTTGATCACTAGAACTGGTCGATTGCACCAATTGGTGCATCTCTTCCGGGCCAATTACGCTTTGCAACACCTCTAATGGCACCTACAATTCCAAGCGAAAATGATAAGTCGGAGAAGATGATAACCGATTAACCAATCCCCATCAAAGAGTTTTCGCAACAACCGGTACACTTTTTATGTCGGATGTTAGCCTGTGATATAGTGGAATTATAAAAGAAAAGAATCTGAAGATACGTATGAGAATAATGCAGTCTAAGGAAATGGAGGGATACCTCCAATAAAACTAGGCCGACAACACCCAAACCCAAGCCTACTATAGCAACGGGCCCGAGAGTTTCTCCAAATAAAAGAGACGCTAAAACAGCGACCGTCAATGGCTGTGAATCAATGATCACCTGTCCTATTTCACACATCAACCCAACACGGACATTCATGTCAGTCTGCCATGCTCTACAGCATCATTTTCTATAAGCAACAGCACAACATTCAGCAGGCTTCTGGTAAGTTGTGCATGTCGATATCCATGGAGAGTGCGTCATGTAATTGCATAACCCGAGACTCAACACAGAACTAGCGAAATATAGGACAACTTTGTTGGAAAAAAAAAAAGAAAAAAAGACAAGAAGTAAAATTGAAGTAAAACTACATGATATCAATGCATGTGTCAGTAAGAGAAAAACTCACGCTGCCAAGACCCGCACTAGTTCGACGCAGACCCTCTGCCAGAAAGCCCTGTTCCCCAATAATAAATTTGAGAGAGTATCCGTACTACAACTAATATAGACCTGACAGATATTGATACAGCGAGCTCCAAGCTTATGCAAAAACAGGTGATTTGAACAGAGGCACTGCTTTACCAAGAAAATCATTTCACGGAAACTACAAACGAGAGTTTTGCATTTCTGGATTATTAGCGAACATTAACAATTACGCTTAGAACTAAGTACAAACAAGCTCTCACCCTCTAGCTAAGTGCCCGCTCTCACAACCAAGTCTAAACATAACATGTCAATGGCTTAAGAAGCAGCCAGTTGACCTAATTCAAAAACACGAAAATGATGCATCATAGTATACCTGGAAGCATGAAGCATCAATAAGCCCAAACAAAGCAATAGCAATCCATGCAGTGGAACCTGACGGCAATTTCTTCCCCCTTGAACTGTTCATCAAAAAATACATAACCCATTGTAAGTGCAAGCACAGAAGTACTAGAAGAGAGCACAGAAGTTCGGCACATCCAAAATTTGCTCGTCTGCTTCAATTGGCTCAACCAGTTCATAGTGCGGGTTCAAAAATCGAAATTCTCAGAATAACGCCAACATACCTGGCAAATCCAACTAGCAAAGCGCCAGCAGGAATTAGCCTCGTAGCAGCAACAAACATCGGCCCCGCCTTGGGCAGAATCCCCTTCATAGCCACCATAGCCGTGCCCCAGAAGAAGAAGGGCGATATCAGAAGCAAGGTGCTCAACACAGATTCCACCAACGTCGCATCTGTTTCACCCTCATCACTCTTACTCTGCCCCACGACATCATTCTTCGCTCTCCCAGCTAGTTTTCCCGACTCATTGACATCCCCCTCCTTGAACGAAACCACGCACTCCACCTCCATCCCCGTCCCTATGCAATCCATGCCGCCATTCTCATCTCCAGACTCTGCCCTCACGGATCCTCCCACAAACGACTCAACCATCTGCCCATCCCTGGAAATGCCATCGTCCTGGGCGTTCCTAGACCCATCGTTCCCATCTCTGTTCTTATCAACAGGATCACTACACGCCACTCCCAGCGACCTCTGCTTCTCACCTTCTGCTGCAGGCCTAGGCAATGTAAGAAACAGCCTCGACTTCTGCCCATGGAGAGTATGCCGTTGCCTATCATACAAGAAAACACTCCCCCCAGGCCGCTGTAGGCAATGTCGTTTCCGTCCCTGACTTGACCTAACACTCGAACTCCCCACCTCAAAACGATCCTGCAATGGATAGCAACTCAGATACCGGATTAAAACCAACCCCAACACGCAAACCACCCAAACAACCTCTCATTCCCCATGCCAAAAAACTACCAAACCCTAAATTGGAGAAGAGTGATTACCGAACAAGACGCTATCCAACACCTCGTCAGCTGCGTGCTCATCGCCATTGCTCCACCTCAATGACCTCCTCACACCAAAAATCCCCTTCACTTGCTCACCATCGCCGTCCTCTGCTCATCCCACATGCAAAACCTCAACAATCCCTACACAAATTCTACCTTCCACATAAAACATGAAGGTTAACATCATGCGCTGGTTAGATTCTAATCACTCCCCAAACAAGCTCGTCATTCATACTCCTCTGCATGCCAAAGCTGAACTAATTTCCCAATTCTCAATCAACCACGCAACCAGCTGTTTTTCCAAACCGAACTCGAAACTTAACCCTGAAGCGCTGAGCTTACCCAATGCTAACTTTGTTGGAAAGTTGGCAGCAGCCTGCGATAAATTTCATCTGGGTTGAGAGCTATACCTGTGAGATAGTGACTGAGTTGCCGCCCAGCGAGCAAGAGGCGATGCTCGAGGGCGTCGGTGCGCGATTTCTACACGAGAACCCACATTTCGAATGAGTCTATGTGCAGTTCAGGCACTCTTTCCATGGCCACTTATCTGCCCCATCCCAGCACTGTGTTGGATTTTCCTCGCTTCTCTCGTCCTCCTTTTCGTTGCCCATTGGCAGCGCCGTCCGTTGAGTTTCCCGAAATGGACGACATCCTGTTTGCTGGATTTCAGGGCCGATTTCCGGAGCTTCATGACTGTTTTCCCTGATTGAACAGTGGACAGGACTGCAGTAATGGTGGAGTTACTGTCTTTCTCTGGAGATTTGCAGAACTTGATCAGAACTTTGCAAAGAGAAAGAATCTGCCGGTTCACTGCAACATGGTGATATAATGATGGTGATGAGTTATATTCTGATGAGGGAGCAGATATCTGTAATTTGATGCGTGAAATGTGAGAGAGACAGAGGGGAAGATTCATACAGTGGTATTCTTGTGCAAGGTAAGATTGCATTCAAGGGACTCGGATTAAGATAGAACTCTTGATTACAGTTCTAAATTCAATTCTAGATTCAGGATGGACAATTGCTAAGGAGTGCTTGGTCTGGAGCGTCATTTGGTATGTGTTTTACAACCTGACAAGAGAGGGTCGGAGACGACAGCAGCTAGTACACTTGAATTGATCCACTGATGGAAATGAGAGCAATCTGATGGAGCTTCCATTCGCACCAGGCGTAACGGAGAGGAAGCGCAACAAGCAATACAGCACTAGAGCTCATATTCTAGATGCAGTCTGTTAGAGAGTGTAGCACATGATGTCTAGAATAGCTACAGATTTCGACATTGTTCTGAACAGTAGTTTGAGGTTTTCCGTTTTGTGTGAGGTAGATATTCCAGTGCAACATCTCCTTGCGGAATATGGTCTCCGTCAGGAAGTGAAGTTGGTGCATGTTCTTCAGGAATTCTGACCTTTTTTCTGGAAAGGGATAGCCAGGATGGGAGTGCGGTCCTGAAGAGAACCAATCCAGCTTGAGACACGTGAGAGGATTTGCAAGTTCACAACGAGTGTCCGGGTTTGGACTAGACTCTCAGTTACTTGTTTTGCGGTGCGGGCCACCAGAGGCTGCATTGCTTGCGCTGGAACGACCGCCTGCTTCTGCCACACTGAGCAAACATTTAATGTTTGTGGATGCTCATGAAGATCTTATGAGGAATTATACGAGAAATCTCAGAAGCAAGCAAAATGACCTGTTGAATTCTGGAAGGGTAACAGGGTGGTCTCTGCACATACTACCGTATAGGAAGATGATCTCTACTGAGTGAAAATAACAGTGGCAGCACTACGAAGAATATTACAACATTAATCTTCTCCTTGTTCTATCTCTCAGAATGGAGGCATCTGATGACCCTGTAACGAAATTATTAAGAAACTATGTAAAATACTCACCATCCGAAGCAAGACCGCCCACTTGTCGCATTCCGGACTCGGCAGCATTCAGAGCGCGAGCTGAGCTTTTGACTCCCTTAGAAATCTCTTGCCTGGGGAAACAGAGACAACTAAGATTGTCATAACAAGTATTAACATCCGACAAGACGGCGTTGCACCGATCCACCAATTTCAGTCTCCTGATTGTAGTATATGTTGAAATCTTGTCGGTTCCTTCGTTTGAGAAAATCAAAGATATTTAACTAAGTCGGACAATCATAAATTGAGCACATGCATAATGAAATGTGAATCGTTTGATTACAAGCAGAAGTCGATGAAGTGGAGACAGAGCACTCTAATCAAAAGTGATGTCAATAGTGAGAGATGATGATTGAGAAGTTACACACCCTAAGTCGTTGAGCTCCATTGTGAGGTCACTGATTTCCATGCCTGACAATCTGATGGCCGCCATAGTGCTAGGCAGCTCCTCTCTTGCTGTATCCGCCAGCTTCTCGAGCGCTTCAGCCGCCTTCTTAATTGCCTGTAAGCACATAACATTGCCTGTTATGAACCAAAGCATAAAGCAAGGTTCCTAACCTTACATAAAATTATCTGCACTGCGAAAACCATTCTGATCACGAAGAAGGCACCTACAGTGTCCTAACAGCTCAAGAACTGCACAAAGTATTGACCCACTAGCAAGTGCTGCACGACTTTACTTGCAAGGTTACGATGCGGAGATTATTGTATAAGTTCACATGGAATCCACACCCATTTGTGCCAAAAAAGAAAGACGAAATACAATGTACACGAACAGAAATAATGATCTCTAGCCCACAAGGAGTGCCAGAATATTGTACAGAAACAAGAGCACCAATCCGACTGGGCAAAGAGGGCAACATTGCAAATACACGAAAAATAGAAATTACATGAGCGAAATGGCAACACCGAATTGGTTACAGTTGCAGCCGTTGATACAGAAAGGTGCCATCCAAGATAGCCGCTGAATGGCAGTGAGAAACTTACAAGCAGACTGGGAATAGCGGCTCCAAGTAGAAGCGTCATAAACCCCGCAGTCTGCAATCACAAAACTACCCATCAGGATCATACTTTAACCATTCCCAACATGAACGGACACAACGCAAGAATGCACCATCACATAAGCAAGATACAGGTTGCGCATGTACTCTCGCCTAGCAACATAAACCTGTGCTAAACCAGGGAACTATATTGCAAGATGAACAGCTGCAATCCATCATCAAGTTGTACATTTCTGCAATGAGAAGAAACATACCACGAAAGCAGAGAAAGAAATAACCACGAGTTGCTTGTCAGCCATGTACCAATCTCGAAACGAGGCGAGAGAATGCGCGGGCGTCCCCACGGACGACACCAAACCCTCCTGCCCTCGTACCGCACCTTCCCCGGCGGGTCCTCTCAACCCCGATTGCTCCAACTCCACCGCCTCATTCCCACCCAGCGCAGCAAACGGCCCGGCCCCAACCCCCCTACCCTTCCACTGCTGCAACCTCCGCCTCACCACACACCTCTGCCACTTCCCCTCACGCCGCAACGCTCTGGGAAACCCAATTCCAGCAACCACGCACCCATGTGACCAACCCGACGGAATTGTCACGCATGCCACCGATAGCTGAGACCGCATTGTCGAAACTCCCCCAAAACTCCCCGAAAAACTGCACAACTTAACCCTCTCTCAAAACAATCCTCCTTCACCTCAAGCAGAAACTCTCCCTCCAAATCGTCACCTCGCAACAACTACCATTCTACTTCCCTAAGACGCAAAGCTCCACATCTCAACGATCCCATGTCGAAACATCTTCAATGGTGAATCCCAATCAATGGTCCCAATACTCACAATCCTTGCACATCACCACATGGACAATACTCAAACATGCACTACAAATCGCTCACACATCCGAATGACATGCTCACACATTCCGAATGAGATGCACACACATAGGAGCTGAATTGCCAACCCTGAGCTGCACTAGATCTGCAATCCGACCCAATCTGAGCTAACCAGGGATGCCACAACATGACAAGCTTGTGTGATTCCGGCCCCGAATCATATCCGAGCACATGACAGCGTGTGCGTGACATGGACCATGGTGCCAGATTCATCTGATTTGCCGTCGGCGCTCTGACAATTTGATCCAACCCTCCGGCTCTCGGGTTCCAATGGCGAGTAAGTCCTTCCCTTCAAGCCTGGCATCCCACTTTCATCGTCACCGTTGTCGTCTTCTCCATCTCAAGCCCCCGGTTCTCGTCTTTTTGGGGCTTCTTCCTAACTTTTTGGCTCCGTTTTTACTTTTCCTTCACCCATCTGCAGAGTCCAGCTTCCATTGCGTCTCCTGATTCTAATCTAGCCCTTGTGATGTGATTCATGATGTTCTCAGTGAGTCTGTTTCCGGATGCATCATGTTCTGTATCAGAAAGTCACGGTGACTTGTGTGAATTGTAGATGACATGAGGCGTTGCAGAAGTTCGTGGTGTGGGTTTGGGGATGAAGATGTGGGCGCTTTGCAGATGTCAGAGTGAAGGAGTTGGTCATGTTGGTGGGGGATTTGCGAGGATTGGGAGTCGTTTGGACATGGGCAGCTTGAGGGGACATGAGGATTTGGAGCTCGGGCGGATTCGGGAGCGTTGGATGGAGCAGGGAGGAATGTGATGCCGGATTCTACAGTGGTTTCATCGCAATTAATTGTCGTTCCCTGTTGCTTTGAGTAGCCACGATCTGCCAACCTTGACCGAAACCGACTGCGCAATGTTAGGTGATGGGATTCGATCTTCCGCCGGCTTTTGAAGATTTGCAGCTTTGAAGCTGAATTGCGTTTTTCGGTGGTCCATCACTGAACAGGCTCCTTGGTGGCTGGCCTCTTGCCGTGTGTACTTTCGGTAACTATTGTACCAAGATTGATGGAGGCCATTCGGGGGACGTGATGAGTCTGAGATCAGGATCGGGTTTCGGTTCTACAGCGCACAATTGAAGTCCTGCAGTGTGCCTGTACCGTGGGAATTTTTAGGATAAACTTCTGTGAGACGGTCTTTCACTGGATCGGAGTGCTCAACATGTGATGAAGCGTGAAACATCTCTCAAACTGAAACTGATTTGAAACCTACCCGGTTAGTCTCAGCCATAGCGGCGTCCAGTCTATTCCTGTTCCAAAGACGGCCTTAGGTTGCGAGAAGCAGCTGCTTGACTAGCGGAGGGAGCTTGCGAAGACAGAATTGGATGCTGTACTCACTTGCCTGATTTCATGTGGGGATGACACTCCGGAGGAGACTTGAGGGAAATGGAAAGATTAGCAACTGGATCATGGAGTTTGGTGTCTCCAGGTCTACAGGTAATGTGCAAATTTAAGCTTATACAGCAGACCTTACATTTATACGAAGTAATGTTGATGAAGTTGCTGTTAGGTCAAGGTGGTTTTATGATTTGTGAAGGTTTAGCTGTGACCTTAGTTACGATTTTATGTTTCTGGTGAGTTAGAATGAACGAGGGGTTTAGTCGATGTAAAAATGAAAGCTCATCATGGATTTCGATTGGAAATACGGTAGCTGATTCATTGGGGCTAACCACCAACCTGTTTTGCGCTCTCTGTGACAGCCACCGTGGGACCGGAGCATCCCTGACGAAGGTTGTGCGCAATTTGCCTTCGTCTGCAAATTATGCATGTTTCTTGACGAGAAGGTGGACTTTCAGGCCTCCTGTGTGATTATTAATGGGAAGCAGATTGCGTGATGCTCGATGTTGATATCATGGTAGAAACTGCCGAGAAAGTTCTTACAGCTGTGGAATAGAATATGTTTGTATGGAAATCATCAAGCTCCAGGGATATTGACACTGAATTCCAAAGCACCTGGACTCGTGATACGATTTGACCCTTTCAACTCTGAAGAGTTGGTCTCGGTGTGCATTCTTTGGTGCACGATTAGGTTCATTTTGCGAGGATATTCTGGAAGATTATAGCACGCATGAGAGAATTGGAGGGAGTTGTGGAGTGTCCTGGGTCGTGGTAGACCAAGAGGCCTGCTCATGGGATCTCATGGAGAAACCCTAATGTTGGATCATATGTTGTGCTCACCAGCTCTTCGAAGTTTGTAGTCGCGACTCCGACATGGCTGGTGTCAACCTCGTTCATGATGTGAGTATATCTTTTCTTACCTGTAATCAGAAGATTCATAAGGGCTTTGTGTTTGCTTCGTCTATGCTCTGTCAATGCTTGTATGATGGACGTGAGACAAAGCTTGTTTCCTGCTCTAGACCTGAAAATGAAGCTCACACCACTATTGCTTCGTAGTATGTTTAGGTCGAGCCTGGATTCTGCATTCTCTGGGTTCCTTATTTTTCTGTGTGGAAACTGTTATTATTTTTTACTCTCGTACCATGTCCTTGAGAGACTGAATTGTGGTATTATTATATGTACACTTCGTAGGGTTAATGAACATTACGAAGAATTGCAAAGAGCAGTTGTGCTCGTGAATCATCTGACGACTATTATTTGTTTTTGGCAAATTGGTTTCTCAAATGCTTCATCTGGACTTGCAGGATCCATTGGGAGAGGACAGGCACTGGAACGGCATAGAGCCAGAGGTTTCTGAGGGGCAGGGAAGAAAACGAAGTCGGATACAAAGTCATCTCCGGCCATCGATTCCCAAGAAGCCTGAATGGGATGCATCTTCTTCAAGTGGTTCGATTTCGAAGAGCCCTCCTATATATCCAAATGTGAATCCGAATTCAAGGAAAGGCTCCCGCATGGGTTCGACCACATCTCAACCTAAACCTGGCGAACAAATCAGGTCCTCCGAGGTAATTTACTTTACAGAGAGGCTCAAAGAGTATTACGACCGGTCGAATGACGATGTCACTTCCACAATATCAAGTGGACAGAAGAGAAAGTATCTTGACCAGCTCAAAGATCAGTTAAATATTGGAGAGAAGGAACAATCAAAGGCAGTTGTTCCACATGACCAAGACCCAACGGGAATTAAAAAGAAGCTGCAGCCACTGGGCAAGGATGGTTTAATGAATCTAATCGTCGACATGGCTAAGAAGCTGGAGGAGGCTGGAAAGTCTGCTGAAATCTCACGGCTTCTTGATGCTGTAAGTGGGATACCACATGAATCTCTCTTGTTTGCATTGTTTGCATTGCATACTTCCTTGAAAATCATGGCTTTCAAGTACGAGGTATCAGCTTGATATGTTCCCATTGAGTTATCGATTGTGGTTGTTGATTGTTGTGGACCACTGGGTTGTTTATTTTCTGTAATTTGCTGTCTTGAGGAAGGGTGGTGTGTCGCTATGCTTTCTGGTTTCTTTTATTTGTAAGAGGCTTGGGTTTGGACATGTGTCTCATAAGAGTTGCTGAAAACAGTCATTTTTTCCATTTTGGTAGGCTTTGTCGGCTGCTGTGGTTAAGCCAGCAATTGGACGTGACTTGACGGGCATTGATAGGATTTTGAAAGATGGCTTCCTTTCATTCTTGATCAGAGTGAGGCAGCATTTGCCCAGGTTCCCACCTCAGGTAACTCCCTTAACGTCTTTGTTCAATTGCAACGATGTTCTAGGTTTCTCAAACAGCATGGGGCTGTTCAAGCCGCTCTTCCTCAGGAAAGTATTTTACAGGCACTGATGTGTTGTTCTTTAGATTGACTTACCTAGTAGCATTGATCTCTGCTTACTTATTTAATTCGTTTCATCCGGATATGTTCGATTCGATAGACTTCGCCTAAGGCTGTTTCTCTGCTGCTTAAATTCATAGCATTTTATCTTTCTAACCCTTTCCAACAGGAGGTCGTCAACCAGCCGCTTCTTCTTCCATGACCCTCATCTGCAGTTGCGATGCAGGTAGTAAAATTCAAAGGACTGACTTATGGTGCTGAACTAAGACATGCGAAACAGGGTTTTGAAACTGTCGGTTCAACGTTGGCGAAGTGCTTCTTAGCCTGCTGTGCCGAAAGGCAAGGAATGCAGCATTTTAAGATTCTCGACAACTGTTCTGGTTACTTGATGCCAGGGACATTGACACTTGTTTGCGGACCTCCAGGCTGCGGTAAGTCCTTTAGGATGGGTCGTGTATGCTATTATTCAGATTACCCATGTCAATCTAATTAAGTTTTCAGTCCCTGGTTGCAACAATTGTGTAGGATACGTCGTAGTCCATGAAAGGAATTGGCGAAAGTGCATGTATATTTAAACGTACATTTAGCCTCGTTTCAGAGTCTGAATAGATCTGCGACTTGAAACATCGTATAATTACCTTATACTTTCAATACTGAAATCGACTAAATTCTGGAAAGGCGAGAACTCACCTGGAGAATATCGTAGCAAGTGTATTCTTTTCATTTTCTGATAAATTATAAACATCTGGTATATGTATCGTGGGTGTCTGTTGAGGGTATGGACAGGGAAGAGCAGTTTACATAAAGCATTGGCTGGAAGACTTCATGTGGATAAGAATACAACCCTACAAGGATCAGTAAAGTATAATCACAAATCTATTGACAGGATCCAAGTGCGACGCCTAGCTGCTTATATCGCACAGACAGACAGACATCTGCCCCTCCTAACTGTGAGAGAAACCTGCGAGTTTGCAAACGCTTGTACGAGCCATTTTACCAATAATCCAGAATGGTATGGTAAAAGCGCCGAAAAGGTGGGTCGGTTTGTGACCATACCTTCATTAATAATGTTTGCAAGATAGCTTGACATGATGCTTTCAACTTTCAACTTTCAACTTTCAACCTCCAACTACTCAAAGATTAGATCGTATTGCTCGTGAACTACAATATTCTGCAATTCTTTCCTTCTTGAGATTTCTGTAACATCTCCCTCAGCCATTTCATTCACAACTTCACAGATGGAGGCATTGCAAGATGAAATTGGGGGAGTTAACCTTCCTTTGGAATTGACTTTACATCTACTTGGTCTTCGAGGCGTGTCTGACACTATAGTCGGAAATGCAGCGGTGCGTGGAGTTAGTGGAGGTGAACGTCATCGTGTAACAACAGCAGAGATGGTATCCGGTAAGGACATCATCATTTGTAGCATGCACTTGAAATTTCAATCATCGTTTAACTCCAAGCGATTGATTAATTTTGTCGCGTGTTTCTTTCAGAACCAATTTAATCTCCGATCAATTCATTCTTAGGCATCATTGGTCACTTTCAGGCAGACGAGGCTTATCTATCTGACAATGGAGTGACATAAAATATGTTTTGTGCATTTCCATAATGCATGAATTAGAACCTTACTATGACATGAATTAGAACTTTACTATGACATGAATTAGAACCTTACAGCTGAGACTATTTGATCCTATCATACATGTTTGCTGTTGTTTCCGCCTTAAAGCAATGTGATTGTGTTGTGCAGGAACATTTCTGGTATATCTTCTTGATGAAATCAGTACTGGACTTGACAGCTCTGCCACTTACGACATAGTTTCAGCCTTCCGTACTATGGCCAGGATAAGGCGCTACACATGCCTCTTCTCTCTGCTTCAGCCTTCTCCAGAGGTCTTCAACCTCTTTGACAGGTATTATGAATTTTCATGTCAACCTCTGCAGCAACGTCGTAAAGCATGTCATCTAAATGTCTATATTTATGATGAGTTACCAACAAAATTTGTAAAATCTTAGGACATTGAGTAGTCAAGGTAGTTCCCAAGGTGTCTCACTTACTATCCTGCTGCAATTTGAAGTAGTCACTCTACACTCTATCAGTTCAACACGATCCTGAACGTACCCTTCACTTTGAAGACTCTTTCAAACGTATACAATATTCTGCAGGATTATCGTTATGCACGAGGGTCGCATAATATATCAAGGACCACGTGAAGATGTGTTGCTCTATTTCAAAAAGCTTGGGTACGCAATTTCCTATTTCTGCAGAAACAAGTTGCATATGCTTCAAGGTCTATAATCCTGCATGCTTATAAGATGGGAATGCTCTGAATATTCTTGTCTTCCAGCACACGATGCATTTGTTTAATTTGGATATCTGAGGCTCATCTCTCGTAGCTGTACGCAGTAATAGGTCTTGATTTGACTACGCGAGGAGAAATAATGTCATTGTGTGTGCCATGTCCACTCGATGTTCGAATAAATGTGGTCGTATTTTGCTGATGCTTTCTCTTTTTGTTCCTCGAATTGACGCTTATCTACCACTCTCGTCCAATTCCTAATTATGCAGGTACGTGAAACCCAATCATGTTGATGTTGCTGATTTTCTTCAAGAGATATCCACGGAAGAAGGTGTTGGATACTTGACACCTGGTCACAAACACCTGACGGTCGATGGCTTTGTCAGTGCTTATATGGCATCCGACATGTACAAAGACATCGTGCGCATTCTTGACAACAAGCAGGTGAATTTTGTACTCTGTTTTGTAGTCAAATCACGATGCTTTCTTTGATCATGTTTGCTTCGTTTGAATTCAAGATGTTATTCGTAGATGTAAACTTTCTACCTTTTCTAGATGTGAGCAAGTCAGTAATCTGATTCATTGTAGTTATTGTGTAGGTCCCAGAGACTAACTGCCATTTCCACTGTAATATTTGTTCTTTGATGACCTAGATAGGATGCTGAGGAGCTATGGTTGGAAGCCAAAAAGCCATTGGGTTTAAAGATTACGGATGGCGAGACAACAGGTGAAACTTTTATTTAGAACTTTAGCTGAGACAAATCATGCGTCGGTGTCTCTTAGAGCTTGTAAAAAAATTCCAAACAAATCCGTTAATCCGCAATTATAAATGTATTTTCGGGGAAGACTTTGCAATTTCAAATTGTATATATAGTATAACTATACGAGTAATACGTGTACAATACTGAAAAGTTCAAACTAATTACTCTATCCATAATGGTTTGTGCACATTGCCCTGTGATCTTAGTCAACCTTTCCCTTAGTGACAGGATTGAAAGCTTCCTGTTTTGTGTGCATATTGTCTACGTAGGTGATGTGGTGATCCAGGAAGTGGAATCCTCGGGAACAGCCACAGTTATTGATATTCAGCAGACCTCACAAGTGAAGGCTGGGGACAAGATCACAGCTATTGGAATCAACCACGAAAATTTAGAGTACCTTACCTTGCCAGGGACTCAAAAATCTGATGCTGAGACCATTGTGGACAAAGTACAGAGGGCTCAAGACTACGTCCGCTTACAGCTTGAGAGACCTCTTGAGAAGGCACTCGGCTTCTGGAACCTCCTATTTCTCAGCATTTATACATTTATGATTATAAATGTGAGATTCACGATTGGTCTGAAACTGAAATTTCTCAACAGGTGCCTTCAGAAACTACGAAGATCTTTGAAAAAGAGTATGTGCAAGACTGGTGGACATCCACAAAGGTGGTAATGCGAAGGCAGGGCCTTTTATTAATCAAGAGTAGGAGCTTTTTATATGCTCGTATGCTACAGGTACATCGATTTATTGACCTCTTTCAAGGTGTTCTGAATTCTAGAGTCTTCTAGTTCATGCACGTTCATGAACTAGTTATTCATGATTCAACTACTGTAGCAATGTACTCCAGTTGATTTCTGTTGTACCTGTAAGTGCCATCGTGCTCTTCTAGAAGTGTACTAAGGAGATTACTTCGCAAAACTACAGCTGCATAGGTGTAGATCAGATTTTGCATTATGTAAGTCTTTGATTGACATTGGATTGAGGCATCCCAAACGATTTAATAACTGTGAAAATCTGCTCATGGTTTGCGTTTAGGAGTACATATAGGAGTTCACTAATGCTATTGGATGTTTCGAAGTTGAAATTGCTTAAACTGGTAGCATGTTTCTTACTTTCTGACAAGATTCCTCATCAAACATAGTATATTTGTCAATTTAGGTTACCTTTAAAACCACACTGCAAAATAGAATGCAAGGTGGCCATAGGACGTTTGAACATATAGTTTAAGTCAAGGGTTCTCTTTAATGTCTTGATACTGACGTGTGCCAGTAACAGCTTGCGGTTTTAGGAATTTTTACAGGGACGTTATTCTATCAAGTTCCTGATTCGAAACTTCGCTCTGATATGGATCTCCGAAAATCTCTTTCCTTCATTGCCGTCATGACTCTATCGCTCAACACCGTTTCTCAGATACCTGTTCAACTCGACGAGCGAGCAGTTACACTCTCCATCATTGCTCTCAGTAATTGCAAATCCAAATAGAAGTACAGCCGTCTAGCCAGAGAAGTTAGGACTTAAGCCTGTTTTTTTAAATTCTAATCGACAACTCTACAGTTTATAGAAGAATCAGATAATTATATCTCTATATGCTTGGTCATCAGTTGTTTCGAGGGTAGATAATGTTCTAGAGTTCATTTCCAAAGAGAATTTAGACCTGCTTAAGTCGGGATTTCAGTCCATCGAATCATTGTGTTAACACAGACCTAAGAGTCCGCGCTCAGACATTTGTTTTTAACAATTAATTATGTTTCTGTTCAGGTGTTCGAGAAGCAGTATGCGGCAAGGTTTTTCCGGCCGTATGCGTATGTTCTTGCATGCTGTTTAAGTCAAATCCCTTTGACACTTATCGAGGTAACAAAAATTTGCCCCATTTGTGAGAATGTAACTGCTTTGATTCACACTAGGCTGTTTCAAATATATTTGTCATAACCTGGTGCACAAGAGCTTTCATCATCCTCAGTAGAGGCTCTTCTTGGCCATCACCTTCTTTCCGGGGCCATTTCACAGGTTGATTGGGTACAGTTTGCTACAGTGTTTTGTGGAAGAAAAATTTGATAAATAATGTAGTTGAACTGTTTAACAGCTCTTGTTTTGCTTTTGCTGCAGATGATTATATACACGCCTCTAATATATTGGTTGACTGGGTTGACATCATCGAACAATGGTGCTCATTATATTTTGTATATACTTGTCGTTTTCCTGTGCGCAATTACATTTGCTATGATCACTAGACTCTTAGCTTCTTTTTGCAGCACAAAAGAGGCGGCCAGTGGTTTAGCAGGTGCACAACTATAAGGACTTATGAGGATTGTGTTTGACATCATGTACATATAAAAATGTGTAACTTATAATATTCTAAATCTAAATGCTCATTTTACCATCTTTTTTTTTGGTTACAGATTTAAACCTGTACGATTCCCTTTTGAATAGTCTTATATGAAGACTTACATTTTGCAGGTCTTTGTATCATATTTTTTCTTCTCTTTTCTGGTTTTCTGATTGTCAAGAGCAAGGTTCCTGACTGGTGGATCTGGGTATACTACATTAGCCCTCTTCAGTGGGCTGTCACAGCCATAGTTTGCAACGAGTTTCTCTCTGACAGATATAGCCAAGTAAGTGGTATCTCGAAACTCAGAAGTTAATCGTCGGTTATGAACAGAGCATTGAAATCGCATTTTTAGATCAAATGAGATCTGAACATAGCAATAACCAAGTGTAACTACGGAGAACAGATAGCCACCAAGATTATCTACAGTAGGTTATTGCTTGAATGAATGTACGTAGTAAGCGTACAGGAGCATACAGTGAGTCCATGAAAAGTTCAATGATTCTTTCATGTGTTGTAAAACTTGAATAGTTAAAATCTTCAGATAGCAGAATTGGGTCGGTACCCAGTTACATTTGGGTCACAATTGTTCAGTAGTTGTGAGTCGTATGTGATATTTTATCTTGTTCTTGCGTGGTCCTAATCCGTGTCTTGCTGTGATTGATAGTCCTGCAGTGACTCAATCACTTATTGCGTTGGAAAGAGCGATATGAATATTGGACAAGCGTATTTGGACCTCTACAGCTTTCCAACTACTACACTTCGTGGTTACTGGATTCCTGTGATTATTCTGGCATGCTACTATGGGATTTTGACTGTATTCTGCTTCCTCTCAACAACTTATGTACGGCATGATGAGGTGATTAGAGCCTCTTTTGACATGATATATATTGATTTCACATTTACCGTTACCATATAATTCATGACGTGGAGTTTCAAATGGGATGGGAAGCAAGAAAGTCCGGTAGGTCGACGAAGTCTCAGAAAAGTTGTGAATAGGTTGATGTACTACACAGTTCAGTAAGATGGAATTATATATTTCTAAAACTAGGTAGGTTTTGGTTCTTCGAGTTTAAAAAAATTTAAACATATATGAAACTTGTGTGCATTTCACAAACTATACCACTCAAAAAGTGCAGTTGTAAACTATGATAGGTGAAACTGCCTTCAGTTGCACGCTTGTTGCGAAACCAGCCTGTGGTTTTAAAACCTTCAAAACCTCCAGCATTACACTATGATATTTTCGATTCTTCTTCAAAACCATCAGGAAACAAGCGAAGATTTCCATTGATTGGTTTTGCTAAGAAAGCTAAAGCAGAAGATAACTTTGTCATAAGCTTTGAGCCAATGATCCTGTCCTTCCACCAGATAGTATATGAGGTACTAACTTTTCCAAACCTCACTATTTCAAGTTTCATTAAGTTCAATTGAGGCAACTATGATCAACTTTTTTATATTTTTCTCATTTGACCAGACGAGAACCAAAAAATTGCAGGGCCTGTTTTCTCATACAGACTTTGTTCTATTCTTCCTCTTAGGTTGATATTCCAGGTATTAAAGATCCTCGAGTGTTGCTCTCCCATGTTTCTGGATTCTCAAAACCAAAAACTATGACTGCGTTGATGGGTAGTAGTGGCGCTGGGAAAACAACCTTGCTGGACGTTCTGGCTGGCCGCAAGACGACTGGAAGAATACTCGGTGATGTGTTTATCAATGGCTTCCCCAAAGAGCAAGAGACGTTTGCTCGCATAGCTGGGTGAGTCTGGTACCATAAGTATTTGCCGAATTCTTCTTTTTTTAAGTATATAATAAGAGGACTCTAGCCAACGATTCTATGAATTTCCGTGGATATTGGATAAGGATATAGCAGAATCTATTCCTAAATACGCTCTCCAATCCTAAGTCACGTTGTGAAATGACATTGAGGTATTATTAAGTAATCTATTGCTGAGACTCTGTTTAGAGGCTGTTTTGGAGATAATCCATAATATAGAGCTGAAGTAAATGTGTACCTATTACGCCGTAGTGTGCAATCTTCAACGTTTTGTGGACAGATATGTGGAACAGAATGACATTCATACTCCTTTTATAACCGTTCGGGAGTCTCTCGAGTTTAGCGGTTCTCTTCGCCTTCCAAGAGGCACTTCTGCTGGATCTCGTCAAAAATTCATTGAGGAGGTAAATCTTTAACTTCTTAAATGTAGAATAATCCAAAACATGGGCATTGATACTTGCTTTCATTACAGGTTATGCCAACACTTACCAAGTTACATTCATACTAAGTCTAGCAGAAACCTGCTTCTGTTTTGGAGGTTGCTTGCTTTCTCTAAGTCGTAGGTTAGACTATTTTTATGTTCATTTATCTAAATTGGTCTTATTTGGGCAAAATTTAGACTCGTGAAGATTTGCGTCTCTTACATGTTACGTTTTTAGAAACGTTTTTTTATTACTCCTTAATTTATTCCAACTACACAACAGAGCCACAGGCTTTATGATAAATCACCTCCGTTACATTCTCTTTGGATTCGTCTCGGTAATGAACTTATTTCCTTTATCTTGAAGAAATCTTTTCCGTGCAGGTTATGAAATTACTGGAGCTGAACGAGATAGAAGACAAGCTAGTTGGGTCAATTGGAGATGGAGGTCTTTCAGTGGAGGAAGCAAAGCGCCTCACAATCGGGGTTGAACTTGTAAGCAAATTTCAGACTTATTGAAGTTCGGGATATTCCATGATTGCAGTCCATTTGGCATGATATTAATTTTGAGACTCTGTTTCTAGCTGCTTATCAGTTTTCTTCGAATTTCTTGCAGGTAGCAAATCCAAGCATTTTATTTCTGGACGAACCAACAAGTGGCTTGGATAGTCGAGCTGCTCAGATTGTTATGCGAAGTGTTACTAACATTGTCAGTTCAGGGCGGAGTGTGATCTGCACCATTCATCAACCTAGTCGACGACTATTTCTATACTTCAGTCACCTGATGTTGTTAAAACGAGGTGGTGAGATTGCGTATTTTGGACCTATAGGAGAGCAAGCAAAAGACCTTCTGGTATGTTTTATTGAAACTTGTTATACTCTAGACTCTATTGCACATTTCCTTTTGACAAACCTTGGTCTTGGTAAATGAAAAAATGGATTCTCAATCACGCCCTAGCTATGTTCTTGATGTGGTATGTGCTTCAAAGAACAGTCTAAGTATACGTTATTGTGAAAATCTTCTCATACAAAGTAGTTACTGAAACATTACAGAATTATTTTCAGTCCCTTCCTGGGATACACGAATGTCCTGCCGACCAAAATCCAGCATCATACATGTTAGAAATAATTGGAGCAGGGATAGGTCATGTTGCGCAACGTGACTTTGCACTTGATTATCAACAGAGCTCTTTGGCTCAACGGAATCGTATGTGAAGCTCTAACCAGTCACCTGGGCATTGGTATTACAAATACAACTATTTCTCTACACATTTCACGCAATACAATGGATTGTGGTCGTGAGCATGGTCACCATACTAGCGAGTTATTTTGGTAGTAGGCGAGTGCTTTTGTTTTAACCGTTCAGTGATGGGTATCCTGCAGTTGTAGAACTTGAGACATTCAAATTTGGAAGGGGTCATATTGGAAAAGAGCCGGTCATCAAAGGATACGGTGCATCACATTGGGTGTTGTGCAAGGTTGTCATTTTTCGCCAGTTCAGAACTTATTGGCGGAACATTTCTTACAGGTTCATTATCTTTTCTCCTCTCCGTATCTTGATTTAAGTGGAAAGATTTCTTTCCATGAGTAACTGGGCTACCGATATTCTAAGATTTGATCAGCATTTGAAGGTTCATGCATAAACATCAACAAATTGGTAAGCTTGTGTGGGACACAACCCGCAATAGACTGGATCAAGTTTGTCAAGTTTACAACTAGTCTGCTAATAGATCAGTACAATAAAAGTCAGGAATTTGTAACTTTTGGAGCTAGATACAGTAATGGTTCAAACTTAACCTCTTATTTACTGAACATCTTATCTTGCAAATTGTTTGCAGTTTTGGGCGAATGATGTTGATGGTTATTCTCGGCTTAATCTTGGGTAGCACCTTTTACCAGGTCCGAATAACCATGATAATCGCGTATATGAAATATAGTCTTGAAGATTTAGATAGAAACAATCCGTGGAACTAGTTCTTGCTTGAAACAACAGGAATACGAGGATTCTTTGTTTTCATAGATATTTCAACTCTTTGACTCCAATTATATTGTGCCAATGAGGAAAACTCTCTAGCACCATTTTCACAATCGGTGAGCTCATGATCACTTACTTGGCGTTTTGCTGTTTTGATAGGTCGATTACACTAATACTGCCGGCATGGTTTCTCGGATGGGCCTCATATACTTATCTGTCGTTATGGTAGCTGTTTCAAACGCAAACAATGTCATCCCTCAGGTACGTATGCGTAACCCAAATTTCGTTTGTACAGTAACTTTGACGCTATCACCCCAAACTCGTAACTCTGACCAAAAAAACTAGATAAGTTTATACGCACTCTTGATTGTATACATGACTCGTGCTCGATCAATTACACTCATCAAAGTTGGTCACATTTGGAAAACCTTAGGTTCAGCCAAATATAACAACATACAGAACATTCTTTTAACTCTGTCGACAAACTTGATAAGAATTAGCCGGCTGTGAGTTGCTACAATTTGCTAAACATCATAGAAACAATTACCAAACTCCATGTTATATATACGAACCAGTAACTGTTTATAACTTGAATAGTTCTCACGTGTTAGTTTTCTCATCAGGTTAACGCTGAGCGTGTGGTTTACTACCGGGAGAAAGCTTCAAACATGTATCCAGTTTTGTTTTACAGCATCTCCTGGACGTTGGCTGAGGTACATACAGTCTTTCAGCCATTGACCATCTTGTTCTAACAGTAACTAAACAGATCAGTGTAGGGCACTGTACACGACAGAAACTAAGTTGACATATGGGCGGACAACATAGAGGTCCCCATGCATGAACTGTGCTGCTTCGACGAAGCATAATTTTCCACTCACATCAGAAGTGATAAAATTGTAGACGAGAGATATCTGCACATTGAAAAGTAATAGTAAGGGAAACTGTCTATGGTCCAATATCACAGTGATATTCTAATGGTGATTCAAACATAATGGGCTTTGTGCCGCCGGTTATAAGTTTACACTAAATAAGTGTCTCTTAATTTGATTTCATAGTGGTCCCAAACTCCCAGCCTTGAGGTGCAACCATGACTAGTGAGCATGCAGCGGCATGCAAGGGACAGAGTGGGTGCCTCTAGTCACTGGTCTAGTCCCTCCAATATTCCCTCACTCCCATACTGTTGGGTGTTGTTGGCATTACCAAAGTGTCAACAGAATGGGGCAAAATGCATGCAAAATCCCCCATGCAACCTGTCACCTACACTAAATACGGTAGACTGCCAGGTGGTGTAGGCGAGGATGGGGGGTATTACATGCACTTATCATAAATTAGAGGGTGCACCTTAACCCAAACTACTGTGGTGTATCCTAACTTTGATGCTTTTATTCGTATTACTATTCACACTACTGTAGCTCAAAATTAACGAACTCACCATTACAAAACAGAGGGGTCCACGAGGTGGAGTACTAAAAACAGTGGACCCTCTCTTTCTTTATGTTTTCCAGTCTGTCTTCTTAGTACAGTATTTCTCTCACTATTCTCTATGGATCAATTAAAATGTCTTCTAATTCATGCTATGCAAATAGTCTTCCTATATTTAATTCATGCATGCATTCTATGAGTTGTTTTTGTTTTGTTTTGTTTTTGTTTATGTTTTTGTTTTTGTTTTTCTTTCTACTTCTTAGGGATGGAGATCATGGATCTTTAATAAATAAATATTTAAGATTCTATGGTATTATGATATTTTAGATATCAAAGTTATCTCTAAAGTCACCTTGAATTGTTTCAGTGCTTTTAAAACTCAAGTAAAACTGCTTTGATTTAAATTTAAAAAGCACCAAGCTTTTATACATCGAATGTAGAGTGACCACTGAACTTTTCCTTGTTTATTAGTTATTCAGAGCAAACCAATAAGATTGATATGTTTAATCAAAACTCATGGTATCAAATCAAATACTAGATGCCTTACCAAATAACTCAATTATCCATTACCTTTTCAGGAAACGGCCAAAACGTATCAAACTCAAAGTTCTCAGCTGAGTATACTAGAGGTTGTTGACTTAAGGTTATGTTAACAAGATCTCCAATAGAACTGAGCTTATTGTCGTGGACTGTTTGCAGATTCCCTACCTCTGTATCTCAACACTGATTTTCTGTTTGATATGTTTCACGATGAGTGGAATAGCCACAGGTTCTCTCAGACAGTTTTTTGAGTTTTGGTTTGTTTTCTGCGAGTACGCAGCCTGCATCACGCTCTTCGGTATTTTCCTGGCGATGATGACTCCAAACGCTCAGGTAAGCAGTCAGTTATTCTAGTCCAATATGCAAATATGCAATACGAACAGAATGAATTGAGTTTATACAAGTCTCCTAGACATGCTGTAATAGTTCGTAGGATTCGAGGTTTGTACATTGATATGTTGGTACCAACGATCTCTTCACGAGCAGACTTGATGAGGGTCATTATCTGGACGATTGACAATTGACAAGATGCACTGTATCCTCAGAATTAGAGTAGGATCAAGTTAATCACATCTTTGACATTTGAACTGTTATGTTTGACAGGTTGCAACGATTATTGTTCCTATTGTCGTGAACTTCTGGTAAGTTCCTAATACTGATATTTGACATCAATGAATGGCTGAGTGCTTAGACCTGAATCAATAAGTTCTACAGAATCAACATATATATTGTCTTGTCCTTCACCTTCGTTCAGTTGTTTCTAAGCTGAACCGACTCAAATTTCACTAGTAGACTTTGACTGAACTATATCTCTTTCCTTTCCAGGAACATGACGTCGGGTTTTATGATTCCGAAGTCGAAGATTCCGAATTTTTGGATCTGGTTGTACTGGGTGAACCCCACACAATACACGATCAACACTCTGACCTCCATAGCATTCTATTGCGATGTGGGGACTCCGCCGTGCGATACCTGCAGCTTGCTTCCGAATAGCTGTCCTGACTGCCCTTGTGTGCATGTAGCAGATCAGGGTAACTTGTTGGCTTGGCTCATTATGAAAAACAGCATGTCCCTGGACTATGATGCAAGGCATAAGAATATGGGGATACTGGGCCTTTTCGTTTCTGCGTTCATGGTCGCCACTGTGGTTGCTCTTAGGTTCATGAAATACGATGTGAGGTAGCTTGATGGTGGTTGGGATTTACATGTACAATTCGAATTGGGAGTGTTTGGATAATCTTATGTTTTTCCATCACACGCAAATTTGAAGTGATTGAAGTTTTATGCAATATGTGTAACTAGTGGTGTTTGTGAAATTCTTCCACTTTAGAACAATATGCACTTTAGTGTCTGTATGATATCGTGTTTGAAGCATTAAGCACTTTTAGTTTGAACATTGAAGCTGGAAGCGTCAAGCATCACTTCTTACTTCAAAAAACATCACTGCTCTCTGCACTTCGTGTTCTGTAGATGTGTAGATAGTATGGATCAGTCGACGTTGTCTTCTGTTAAATGTATGAGATTATCAAGGTTTGTAAGTGACTGTTCCTTTGACAGAACCTAATATATGTCTCTTGCACATCACATATTTTCTAATCAAAGGCCATTTACACGTTGACGCAGTACATACCTACGCCAGATTCTTACCTTATTGTTTCCTGTTCAAAACAGAGTTGGTAATACCTTTGCCTCTGAGTACATATAACCAAGATTTCTGCCCTCATTCATAGATTTCAACTATCAATTATTCACACACCCACTCACTGGAGTCCATCAACCTCTGAAGGTACCAAGAGACACTCCAACCACTACAACTAAGGCACGAATTAAATGCGTGGTAGTTCAACAACTACGTTAGCAGGGATGTGAGTAATCACTAACTGAAATACAGCTTGTAGACGGCGATTAGAGGGCTAATCTTGATGACTAGTATTGCAACTTCGCCGTTTGGACATGATGAGGCACTTGTCATAGTCACGGCTCAATAATTCATGAGCCTGACCTATACTCGAGAGTGCAATGAGAGTGCGTTGTTGAGGGAAATGGACTGCTTAACCGACCCACATGAATATCTGCAGAAAGTCGTTCCTAGCTCATGATCATCGCAAACACCTGTAAAGGACATGAGTCATACAATTAGTTCTAAGATGTGTTTCCAGAAATTCAGGTCTCATTCCTCCAAAACACTTCATTGAGCTCTGCAATCCAGTAACTTATTAGTTGGTGAAATTTGACCCATTCATGAAAGCTCATCGATCAAGACATAAACTTGAACAACTGACGACAAATGAAACGACTCCGATGAGACCAACTTGAAGGTGCTGGTGATCTGTGGAAGTAAGATATGGTTACTTTGATGTGAGCATTTGCAAACCTTCACAGTTTTACAAGTAATTCTACCGCATTGGGATCCGTTTTGCAAGCATTTTTGTGCCATTTAGTGGTTGGCCAACAGAACTATAACTTCTGTCTTGCTCCGGACCCCAGCTCACACCTTGAATTGCTAAGTTAGACGATGAGTTGGCTAAAAGGCAGACCAGGCACACCTGACAACCGACCAACTTAAGTATCAATATAAAATGGACATAGGTCCTGCTGGGATTACATATATATGTCATAACATTCTTCAAGGGACCTTCGTCCCTAGACATGTCAACCTATACTTTGCCTATGTTTTGTCTAAATGTTGATGGAGTCGCTTGTTTTTCTATTGTATGGTAGTTTAGTAGGTCGGTTTGGAGTGTGGAGGAGAAGTCCATCGGTCAAGAATTCTAGGGGAACGGAGCAATATGATTAATCAATAATTAGGTTTTTGTAGAGGTGGGTTTATACTATAGCCAACAAAGCGCCAATGGAAAACTTAAAGTATAATAATTGAAAAAAAAATGACATGGCCGCCAATATATGGTAGCATTTTTTGTAAGACTTCTTTACGGAAGGTCAAGTTTCTAGGATAATAGGTCTCAAAGTCTTTGGGCACAAACCTTGGCCCAATTATATGGAGGGCTTTTTGCCCCACCAATAAGTGCCCTTATTGAGGGCTTCAAGTCATAAAGACAAAGGCGAGGTTTATCGTCAGGGGTTGAAAGCCCAATGACATTAAAATCACATAGTTTATAATTGAACAATGGAAGCGTCCATAGGTTGATGTTACAATGTGCCTTCTACAAAAAAAAACTAGGTTCTGCTCTTCAGAATGGTACGGTCTTGCAATTTATACGATTAAGTCTATAATTAAAAAACTTGGCTAGAGCCTAGAGCGGCGTATTGTCGTAGTTCTGAGAACATGACCACTGGTTTAAGCTAATGGGGGCGTGACCAGGGTAGCTTTGGAGTGCCTCGGGCTCACTGCCAGAAGTACTCTCTAGAAATTAGTCAGCATGCATAGAGGGCCTCTGCTCTATGGGGCATGTGGCGGGTAGGAGAAGGCCATCTCACCTTCTCCCCCATGTTTTCTCCTTCTCCCCTCCTTCCTCCCACCTTCTAACCTCCACTTTTATCCTTCGACAATCTGAAATTGTATTACAAACATGTAAGAGTCAAATTTACAGTCCAAAAATGGCTCACTGCAAGTTGCCATCCAAAGTAGCACAATTGGAGTGAATGATACCAATTTGGCGTTGACGGGACTCCGGTGGCTACTTTACCAAGACCCACTACATCAACCCCTGTTGATTTAAACGGTGGCCATGGTCTTCAGTCAGATCTAAGAGCATCTCCACCCCTGCGCCTAAGGCGGGGCCGCGGACTCCGGAGGTCTATAGCGGGCTCAGATATGAAATAGGCACTCACCAGGACTCTCTTCTCCGACACTTGACTTGCGGACTCTTGAAAAAACCTCGCGCGCTCTTGAGTTTCACGTACTCCCCTCCTCTGTTGCACGTTCTATTTTTGGTGTTTCCAATATCTGCGGGAGATATGGTTGGGTGGTCGCATAGACGCAACAGATGTGGAGCATCGCCATTCGACGCGGTAGATCGTATGAGGCGTTTTACCGCAAAGGGGTGGAGGGGCGGTTTTCTAGCGAGCCGCGGGCGGCTGCGAGGGCTCTCAAAACCCCATTTCACGAGTCCAGCACCCCGCGCAGGGGGGAAATGCTCTGAGGGGTGTTCTATCCACACAAAAAAATTATCTTAAAATTGGCTAAAATTATCAACAGCGGAAACAAATGCTACCACTATCTTCAACATTAAATATCAGTCACCTACATATTTTGACAACTAGCCACTGTACCTACACTAATTAGTAACTTTGTACCAAATAAGAATAAAGTTCATGGCATGTCTTGCCATGATACACAATCTTCAGGAAATCAAGACTAATTAGAACCAAGTTGCATTAATCATAGCTTGTCTTATTTACCATGATTTTGGAGGTGTTTTTGCTTCTACAAGCTGACCAGTAGCATTCCTCTCCAACTGATCTAAAAAGAAGTAACTAGATTGTTATGATAGCACTGTACCAGGAAGGCAAATTCAGCACACTAGTGTCAAAATTGAATTTCTACATCATTTCGTAGACAAATGCATGAACAAATCAAAAGATGATACCTAGCACTTTGAGACTATCATCAAATTTAAGATAATATCGTTGTACAAAATATTAAAAACATAAAAAACAAAACAAAACAAGAAGAAAAAAAGAAGTTCTCTTCCCTGTAAATTAGGATTTCATAAATGGAAGTTGTATATAACTTAGCATCAGCCATGGGGGTCCAAAATCTGGAATGTACATCCAACACAGACAGGAACCACCCAAGTCCCATACCGGCCCCCACACACACTTCAGTTGTTGCACAATGTACCTTGTCCTTGGTCAACCCATCTTACTTTTGCAAAATGTCACCAATTTTGCACCACAACTTCCAATTTTGAAAATTTGCCCAAAGATTCCCTACTTTTCCATGGTTTTGTCGCCATTCTTGCTGGTACAAAAAAAAGGGGAAAATACCTTTCAAAAACAAATGGTAATTTTAATATTATTATTTTTTAAATAATTTTAAAATAATTTAAATGTCAAATACCACTTGAATACCTTGTCCTATTTTTAGTTTCTAACCGTCAAATCTCCCCTTCTTATTCTTATTTTATAATTACTTTTTAATTATTTTTGTTTTCCCATTAATACCTAATTGCAGTATAAATGGTGAACAATGAAAAATGATATGGTATGAACAATGATATGGTGGTGCACAAGAAATTGGTAATGTCTGAGGTGTTCTCTACCTCCAATTAGAGCAAGATCAGTCTACCTCCAGAATCCACAAATGCAAGATTCCCAAGTGAATCATCCTATTTGGGGAAACTCCAGACTTTTGACTCTACATCGGCTCCTTTAGTAGGTACAACAACTTACTGTAAATGGAAAAGTTTATGGCATTTTCACATTATTGTAAATGTACTTCTTGAATTGCTGTATTGAATTTCAAAATTTACGTTTCAAATGGTACTTTAGTTTGCCTACTTTGAATTTTACATTTCAAATGTTACTTCAGTTTGCAGACTTTGCTTTTTACATTTTGAATGTTACTTTAGTTTGCGTACTTTGAATCATTCAAATTGATTCACTTTGGGGCTTACAAACACGCTCTGAGGGATCATCTACTATGGGTTTTTTTTTTTTTTTTTTTTTTGAGCAAATGAACGGATTTCATTGCAAAGAATATCTACTATGGGTTTCCAGAAGTGACTCTTTTTTCAATCACAAATGTTGGGGCTTAGCGAAAAAGTTTGTGCCACCATATGGAATGCCCTGGTTGACCATGGTTTGCCAGTCTAAAGACTTATAAGGCAGTAGCAGCATCAGGAACCAACAAAATCGGAGCGTAGGTACACTACTTAAATGGTACAGGAGGTATGGTAAAATATACAAACGTAGGGCAAACTTAGATATTCCAAACTAAAAATAAATAAATAAAATTTAGAGTTGTATTGGATTTTTTGTGAACTTTTAAAGGTCCAAAAATTAAAGTTACAATAACCGACAATAGGTGCTTATGAAAATCATCACTAGCTGGCTCCTAAAAACAATAAATTTTTAGTTATTAGAAAGCCAATTGACATTGACAATGAGTAGTTAGATATAGGTGCCATCATGAGCTGTTCATGGAGGTTTAAAATAGTTGGTTATTAGTTCTTCAAAGTTATTCGCACTTTTAGAGAAAGAGAGAGAAACTTTGGTCTAGAGAGAGAGAAACTTTGGTCTAGAGAGAGAAAAACTTTGGTCTTTAGAGGAGATTGGCGTGAGTTAACCCCTAAAGTTCTGAGGGTATTTTTCATCAAAACTGCCTCAAAACAGCCCCTCTTCAAAGCAAGGTGGATTTTGCAAACTTGGGGTCTTTTTTAGTACATCTAACCCTAAGATCTCGTAGCTAACTTCTATGACTACATGTCCAAAAAATCTCACACACTCATTCCTCACCAATTGCAAGATCGTAACGTTCAAAGTTGAAAAACAAGTTTTTTTCCTGCAAAAAAAGGGGACAACAGAGTTTTGAAGGCCCAAATAACCATTTTTTAAAGTAGATAAGGAATTAGTCTCTCCATATTATTGTTACTAAGTGAGTTAGGTACATGTCCAAAAAATACCATATTCGAAAAAGTTGTGGAAGGTTGCCAAAAAAAACATTTTCCGCTAATGGGTATGCTGAAATTCACATACAAAGGCCGTTTTCTGACAATAAAATAGCATATGAAAAATTCTTGGATTGAAAATCCGAACAGTGTAAACATGCTCTACTGCATTATCTATAAATGGAAATTTTTATTTTTGAAAAATACCAAAATCTCAATTTTTGGTGGAAATTCAAAGTTTCATCTTTGGGCAGATTTTGGCAATTTTGGGCAGTTTTGGGCAGTTTTGGGCAGAATTTGCTGCATTCACAGTGGCTTAGAAAATTTCAGGAGCTACCCAACGAGCAGCGTTTGACACTTAGACCTTCATAACTTTTGATCCCAATGTCGGAATTGAAAAATAAAAATACTCGCACGAAGAATCGAAGATCTCCGAACGGCCCACCTTCAATCAAAATTTCAGAAAATCCCGATGTAAATTGCATTCATAGGTACATGCCCAGATTCCAAAAAAGCCCAAATGTGGATGATTGTCCTTTAGGGGTTAAGTGTCCGTTCGATCCACCCCCAATCCAATGCCCAGAGGACAAAGGTATAGAAATAAAGATCTACTCCTCCTTTTCGAGAGTAGACACTTTAGTCACAAGTAATCAGCAACAAAAAACCATAAAAGTTTAGTGTTCAAATTACATTTTAATGTGAGTTTGGCCACCAAGCCACGAGCTCATTACTGGTTGGTGGAAAGTGTTTGTCTCATATAACTAAGGTGAAACCACCCATCAACGGGCACCACTCCATGAGCATGCCCTAAGATTCTTGCCTTTATAAGATATAACCTCCCTTGCATGTACCTCATGCGTACATAAATAGGGTGCTTGCTTAGAGGTTTCCACTTCTTAAGGCTTTGAAAATTTGTACTTGATTATGTGTGTGCTTTAAAATATCAAAAAGTAGGAAAAACTTGTCTTTTCCTATTCCTTATCCTTGAAAAATAATAACCCACTCATTTCATCATCCAAGAATATAGATTCCTTACATAATCCTTAAATGCCCGGTTATAGGTGGTTTCACCATAGTCCGGGTTCGAATTGTGATGGACTTGTTTGAGCAGATGTGGGAAATGAAGTGGCTTGGTACCTTTACCTTACGCGAGGGTGTTTATGAACTCATATTGGTCTCCCTAGGAAGAGAACCGTTAAACAACTAAAAACCTGCGAATCTTAAAACTTGTAACTTAGGGTGGCTTTGAAAAGGAGGCAAGTAGTTCTTCACTCTTGGTGTATGTCTTGAAGATGTACCCCATGGGAATTTTAAAACAATAAACCAAAAAATTTAAAAGGCCTTACAGTGTGTCAAAGCAAAGAATTTATATATGAATTCAAACAATTTGGTATGATAAAATTTGTATAGCTCAATTAACTTTGGCAATGTATTAGGGTGAAATTCACCTAATTCACATATAATATATTAATATTCAAATGTATGAAAAGTAAAAACTATCTACAAACATTCAAAACTTGATTGCAACTAATAATTAATCCTTAAAGAAGAATAGAGCCCAAATTGGGTTCTGAATATGGTCACTCTTGCAACTCCAAAAACATAATACTATTTGTAGACTATAGACATTTGTAGACTATAGACTTTTGTCATATTTTTCCAAGAAGACCATTCATGCTCCAAAATTCCTCATACTTTAGAAGTTATTCAATTTCAAAGTTTAAAAGTGCAATCAGGGCATGCTGAAATCTCCCAAATCTGTGGTATATCCTCATATATTCTCAAAATCTGCCGAGAACAACTAGCTTCCATAAACTTTAAAAATTCACCAAAATTTGAGATTTGTTTCTTTTAAAAGTTTTTTTGTCTCCATGTCAAAGAGGTAATAACCCACGTTATCATTCTTTGGATTTCAATAAAATATTTTTTCACATACATATTGTGAGGGTAGATTTTATGTAGATATGTTCCTAACTCACCTACAAATATGAATTTGAAGACCTAGAAATGAGAATTCAGAAACCTTCAAGTCAAATTTACTTTTGAAAATTGTTACTTTGGTTGGTAAAACAATTTGATCTCTTTTGCACAAGAGAGGGAAATAGAAATCCGACTTTGAACATTATGATCTTACAAATGGTGAGGAATTAGTTCATGTGGTCACATACCTCAAAATTCATCATTAAATTAAAAAAATCAAGTTCGATTGAAGGAGGGCAGTTTTGGAGGTAAAACATAGAACATAGGTCTTTCTATTTGAGAGGTTGAATAGAAAACAGAAGATATTTCAATAAGATGCTAAAAATAGAAACAACATACAGAAGTCTACATGAAGATAAGAGTAGAATAGAAAATAATTTGACATAGAAATAACTTAAATGAAGGTGTAAATATTAACCCCTAAAGTTGAAAGGCCTTAGAAGTGCCAAAAACCCTCAAAATAGGCATTTTTCATCACAAAGTGTAAGTTTTCAAGTTTTGATGTATTTTTGGGGGAATAAACGTATGATCTAGTACCTTACTTATACATGTCTATGTACCTCAAATCTTAGATTCAAAATTCTGATTGTTTGTGAGACCATAACGTTCAAAGTTGGAAAAAAAGTTTTTTTTCCTTCTTGCAAAGTGGGTTTGAAGTGTTTTGTGAGTCAAAAAAATCAATTTCCAAAGTAAATTTGATGTGAGGCTCTTCAAATTCATTTTCCTAGGTTGGTTAGGAATATGTCCATGCACTTTTTTCCCTCATACAACCTATAAAACCCAAAAAAAATGCTTGATTTTCCACATGAAGTTATACTAAAATTCACATATGAAGGCTTGGTCTTTGATAGTTAAAAAGGCATTTGGAAAGATATTGGATTGGAAATCCGAGTGGTGAGATTGTGCCTTCAAATTCAATTTACATGTACAAAAATCAAAACTTGAAAAAAGTAAAATCTCAATTTTTGATGAATTTTTGAAGTTTCTGTCATCTAATTAAATTTGGGCAGATTTTTAGCACATAGTGCAGTTTTGGGCAAATTTCACTATGCCCTAATAGTGTTTTCACACTTTGAGTCTTTGATTGCAAATATCTCTTAACCCCTAAAAATTCCAGGCCCGATTTTGCCAATTTTCACTTCTAAAATGCTGAAAAATTCAAAAAAATCCCTAATTTAAAAAAAAAAATTAAATGCTAAAATTTCAACCCCATAAAGATTATGATTTATCATGTTCACTAAAATAATCTTGTCAAAAAATATAAAAAAATCCTAACTGTGGTAGCTTGCCGAAGTTCCTGCAACCTACTTTGGGTTTTATGGTATTTTAGGGATTAAAGTATGAGAAATTTTGAAGCATGAGTAGTCTTCTTAGAAAAATACGATAGTTGTCGATATTATGCCAAAATTGCAGCTTCATTCTATGAAAATTTACCTACGGGGACTCGGGGAGGCTGACCATACCCTAAGTCAACCCATTTTTGTTGAGTTCATGCTTTAGGGGCCAAAACATCTAATAGTTTAGAGTTACGTACTTAACCCCTAGAGGACAATAGTCTTGGAATGGGCGTTTTTCAAATTTGGGCAGGTTCCTAGAATTCCAATTTAATTCCGAAATCTTTGAAAAAAACAATGTAGGTAGGCATTTTGAAGAGGTCTGTGCAGATTTTTTTTTTTTTTTTTTTGGAACATACCGAAAAAAAGTTACGGGGTTTGGGGTGTCAAAAGCTGCATTCAGCCAAACTTTGGGCAAGCTCACAGCCACTGTGAATGCAGCAAATTCTGCCCAAAACTGCCCAAAATTCCCAAAATCTGCCCAAAGACGAAACTTTGAAATTCCACCAATAATTGAGATTTTGATATTTTTCAAAAATAAAAATTTCTATGTATAGAAAAGGTAGTAAAGCATGTTCCCACCGTTCGGATTTTCAATCCAATTTTTTTTCATATGCTATTTTTATTGTCAGAAAACGGCCTTTGTTTGTGAATTTCAGTATACCCCCTAGCGGAAAATGATTTTTTTGGCAACCTTCCACAACTTTTTTGAATATAATTTTTTTTAATCAATTAGCTAACTCAGTATTCTTTGACGTGCATCAAAACCCCCAAAATCCATAATGCAAAAAAATGGTTTTTTGGGCCTTCAAAACTCTGCTGTTCCCTTTTTCCGCAGGGAAATAAAACTTGTTTTTCAACTTTGAACGTTACGATCTTGCAATTGGTGAGGAATGAGTGTGTAAGATTTGGTGGACATGTAGACATACAAGTTAGCTACAAGATCTTATGGTTAGATGTACTAATTAAGACCTCAACTTTGCAAAATCCACCTTGCTTTGAAGAGGGGCTGTTTTGAGGCAGTTTTGATGAAAAATACCCTCAGAACTTTAGGGGTTAAGAAAACTAGATATATAAACTTCCAGATATATTGGTTGCCCAATTTGCTTTACAGTGAAATAGGGCTCCTGATCTTGTAGGAAAAGTTCATCAAACTGACTCTACAATTACTGCGCCAGTCTCATGTGAGATTGGAGTTGCTCTCTGTATGTTGTGTGTACGCTTCAAGTAAAGAATATTCTTAGGCTATCTATGCTACTTAACATTGTACTGATGGTAGATCCATAGACTGTGTTGAAAATGCTCAGGCAGCAGAACTGTACATTACTTTCGACCACATTGGAATTGGCGGAGTTTCTATTGTGATCCCCTCTCCACAGACAATGCAGGATGACCACCATCTCCTATGGATTGGCAAACTTGTAACGCATATAAACGATCCCAGGATATCATATAAAGTAGAGCACATATTGGTTTGAAGTAACTTCAGACTTGTGTGCCGTGAAGGATAACTTACTTAGATGTGCTCATACAAGTTGACCCGCAACTCAGCAGTTACGTATGTGGGGGCCTCATGAAATTTTGTCACAACGCAAATTACTCTGGAATCTAGTGTAAAAAAATGCTAATGCAAAATCTCACTATGATAATTCCACAGAGAGATGACTGTTAACCCCTGAAGGAGTGTAATGGATAAAAACTACAGACAGAGACTATCATTGCTCAACATGTGACATTGCAAATACTCAGGAGTATGTGACTCAGCTGCCACTACACATGACTCATCCCCATGCTTGTGCCAGCACCAGAAAGAGTACTTTTCTAATTTGGATGTATAGATAATACATCATTTATATTTTTTAAATTCTTTATCAAAATTTAAAAAATAATCTAAATATCTATTCATAAATCTGATCATGTCACAGCATAACTACTTGCGGGAATTCACATGCACAATTCACATGGAGAGGTGACAGTACAAGATCGCGTGATTTTGTCGTGCATGATTCACATGTGCTTCTCCATACGTTCCATGCCGCCCTTGCCTACAGCAAGCTGCTCAAAGTGGTTCTCTTATGTTCAGGAATATCTGTTTCCTCCAAAGATATTACTAATTTCCACGTTGAAACTTGACAGAGACAAGTAGAAAACGCAACACGCATTGTGATCAAGTCGTGTTTGGTGATGTGTTGCTGTCCCTCACACCAAATGATCAAGACTCATCAATTAGTTGAGGAGGGACATTCAGTGTGAGGTTGTTTCCGTGTAGCTTGTACTCACACTACCAACTCTGGCTGGTGGTGGAAGGTGGCCTAATCCACATGTAAACCAACTTTTCTCCCAACTTAGAGATCTACCGCCGGTGGTGGATGTTTTAACTCGCCGATGACACATGGATCACTCACTCACGCCAATGCCACAATGGCACGGGGATCACTCACTCACGCCAATGCTACAATGGCACGAGGATCACTCACTCACGCCAATGCCACAATGGCACGGGGATCACTCACTCACGCCAATGCCACAATGGCACGGGGATCACTCACTCACGCCAATGCCACAATGGCACCCCACTGGAGAACCTCCCACCAACGACAACCGACGCCCCAACAGCGACACGATCCCTTCCGCTGGAGTATTTTGGGCTGCTCCTTCCTCGCAACTCCTCCCTCTTCCTCTTCTTCATCATCTTCCCTCTCATGCCCCACCATTCTGAAAAGTCAAGCACCAAATAAGATAAGTTCAATCCACGGAATTAGTAGGTGCCAATACTGGAAGCAAACGCGACGTTTTCAACTACGTTTTTGACCGGGGCTGTCATTTGTTCCGAAGGGAATATGTGTAGGGAGATTTTCAAGTCAAGCGCCACTGGCAGGAATGAAAGCTCAGATTAGCCAATTGCAAAAGGGTGCATTTCCGATGAACCTGCGAAGTAACAAGTTGTGGGCCATTACTTGAAAATTGTACACTATAATTGTTGATTTTTACATCTTTGACTGAATAGCTATAAATTTCTAAGGCCCAAAGTTTGGACAACGTGCTCATGCGTAAGTTTTGGCTGATGTCGCCACAACGGACTGGCTAAGTCCCTTGCCCGGCTTATTCCGTTGGGGACACCCCGTGTGAGTTCGAATCTCTTGGGCGGCATGGACAAGTTGCATGCTCCAGGTTGTGTGTGATCACGATTGGTTTCTTGTTTTGTGGGCATTTCTTGTTCCAACCACGTTACCTGATTGGTTTTTACTGATGTAATCTGTAGTCCATGTAAGCCACCGGAGCTCATACAAACCTGGTGAGGTGAATCCGAGTCACCAGTGACATGCATTTACTGGTCAGACCCACTATTTGTCTGTAGCGATGAACCTGACCAAGGGTGCTCACGAAACCAGCTCCGAAACTAACAGTCCTCACGAGTCAGAAACCTGTCGTTTTGGTCGCAAATTGGCTATTTATAGGAATCAAGAACTACTTGTTTGTTTCTCGTGCAAGAGCTTGCCCCCCTCACTGCAAGATGGCGTTGGAGACATAAAATTTGGCGTAGTTTCTAAGGTGCTTGGCGTTGATGCGTCACTTGAGGAGAGCCAAATACCGTTGGCATGGTGAATAGTGCCTTGGTTTTGCTGTTGACCAGTTGAAATGGCCTCCCCGTGGAGAAGCTTTAAGGTGTTGGCACCTAATATGGATAAATACATTACAACCTATAGATTACTCTTCTATGCAAGTCTTCACGTTAAGATAAAGAAACATTAGAAAATGGGGTAGTGGTTAACTCCTACACGTCTCATAGATATACTTGAGACGTTGCATATATTCAACATTTGCTATCAGCAAGAAAATCTAAAGTAGGATCAAAATATTTCACCATAACCACATTGAGCCAAATTTATATCTCAAATCTTTTTAAGTGGTAAATTCATTCCATATACAACTAAAATACACTTCATTCTAGTTTCCATAAAAAGTAACTTTTGGTATTTTAGAGAATAACAAAATTATAAACAAACAATACCTACATAAACTTTTGAAATTGTTACTAAATTTATGCAAGTACAAAGAATGCTAACCTTAAAAAGGGAACTACTTGACTAAAAATGAGTTTTACCTTCATCAATGCAATTCTATTCATACAACCAACTATAAATTCCTATTGGCATGTGAAGTTCTTAACAAGAAGAATAGAAACTTCATTATCCGGAAAAGACCAACATGAATTAAGTACTTGATTGTTCTACCCCAATCCAATGCCCTAAAAGTTCTCAACAAAAGTATTTCACAACTCAATTCTTTCGTCACCTAGAAACTACTCCATGATTACATCTCTTTCATCTCTTTCATCTACTTCATGTTTATGACTGACTAGACTACATGTTCCAAGTCAAAAACATTTCATCTTCTCGATTGGAATTCATAAATTTTAGACTCTGAAGTTGAAAGTGGGTAGAACACACCCACTTCATTAAGCAAAACTCTATGTGATTCTACACTATACTCTAGACAAGTTCAGAAAATCAGGCGTCTTCGTGTCAAAACATTTCCTGATTTGCATCATCAAACACCACCAACTCTGCAAGCAATGGCTAATTGCAAGGCTAATCTATTTACACTCCCAATTAAGAGAGCTGAATACCGGTACAAACAGCTGATAAAAAAACCAAAAACAAAAACAGACAACTGGGAACTAATTTCTAAATTCTCAGGTAAAGCTCCAGTAAATGTGGGCTGTGCAAAAAATGGAGAAACGTTGCCGACAAGCAATTACTGTAGCAACTGCACACCTGCAATGGAAGCTCCAGTGCCTCCGCCTGATCTAGAGCATAATTCCAGCCGTAACAGCTGTGAGGTCTCTCTGTCATCTCCGACTGAACATTGAATTGATGGAGGGATAACTCATTTTTGTAATCCTTTTTCTAAACTGTCTGTATTCTAGTAAATGATTAAAGTTCACACTGGTTTCCTGTCGACTCGGAGTTTGCTTTCTAATACCGTAGTCACAGTTGGTGCATGCAGCGACAGCTTGCCTTCACTTGCACACAGTGAAGGAGACGAAGAAGTCTAAGAAGAAGTCACGAAGACGTCAACTGGAAGGACTTCACTTGCAAGCCACTTAGATACAGACTTTGCAGAAAGAACTAATCTCCTCTTGAACAGCAACCTTGCACATCGAACCATCGTCGTTGCATAAACTGTTGGCATATGAAAGGTTTGGCGGTCAGCAGACGTTAGCATATGTAAGTTTGACATCAGAGTCGATCCATCTGATTTGCTTTCATGTCATTTGTTGTGATGTCCGCATGGATTCGTCAGATTTGTGAGTGATTTGCACGCAGGATAACTCTGGCTCTAGTTGATAAGCAGCATGAATCAAGAGTCTCTTGTATGTGAAGATCGACCTAGACAGCCCATGCTAGTACCTTTAATGCCTTCTCTTGAATTTAGAATCTGTGAGTGATTTGCACAAATGGTTCTCAAGTGAAAAGCTCGATCACATGTCCCATATATTAGGTATGAGAGTAGTGATCATTTTCTATTGCCAATCAAAGGAACAAACTGTTTGTTTATAGAGTCTCTGAGATGTTACCTAATAGTTGAAGTGATCGACAAGCTCAGGTTGTGGATGTGCCCACAGTGCAGGCAAGAGTAGTCTGAGGAAATTTCTACAGTTAATTAGCAAATTCAGGACTCAGATCGGAGCTATTCTTGTCAGCGATGTCCCCACACACAGCTCCATCGGTGCACGACGAGCCACATCAGATACCTCGCGCTTCCGATGCAATTTCTTAAGGTGTGCCACCGCTTTCAACCCCTTACGTCGCACCTGCGCCGACCTCATCACTCTCCATGATCGACCTCGCTCTCCCTGATCCTCTGGTATCAAACACTGTGCATTTTTATGTCAGTGCGGCGCGGCACAGTAAAAAATAACTCCACCACGTTCACACATGTACATGTTCACATGGCCGGAAACATTGACGAGGCTCATTCACGTTGTGGCATGTGTTGAAGCCAAAGTTTGGAAGCTCACCGGCGGCGAATGCACACGTGCAACTGATCATCAACAAGTTGGGCATGGGGGCAACGATCCAGCGTAGGGGCAAAGCTCAACGAGTTTCTCAAGATAAAAAAATGAGCATCAACGAGTAGTTAAACAGTTTTTTTTTCTTTACCGTGGCACTGTGCCCACTTGCTTTTTACGGATTTGGTCGCAGTATAAGTTAGGATTCTAGGTGGGTATGTGAGGGCTTCACAGTTGGGTTGTCGGTAGAAGGCGTGTATCGGTAAAGGGTTGAGCTCAACCCGATGAGATCGAATTCTAGAGATTTCTTCCTGTTTGTGGTCAGATTGCATCTTATCATGTTGATCGAGGTTTCCGAGGGGTTCAGTTGCCATGGGCTCTCTTAAGGGGATGCTAACGCTGGAGGTTTCAGACATCAACAGCAAGCTTCGGATGCTTCTTCCTCGTCGTCGAAGAGCCAGGCTGGGTTTCAAACGGATCGAGACGGGCCCGACGGGCCATCTGAGCAGGTTTGTTGAGCCTGGGGGGGAGGAGTGATCGACTGTGGACGACCGTTTGAAGAGCTCTACAAAGAAGGGGATTTGCCAAAGCGAGGTTTCCGTGTTTGTGAAACACGTTGTGTAGTAAAGATTCCTCCAGCAAACATCGCAAGCATGGCATCTGCAGACGTTGGTGTGTCTGTAAGTGTCCTTGCGCGCCCAGGTTTGAAGATTAGGGTTTAAGGATTTGTTTGTGTCTCCTCCGTTTTAGTCATGTGTTTTTTCTTTCTGTGAATGATGTTCGTGGTTGGGTTGTGGTTGTCTGATAGGATGGAATTTGGGAACTTTGTTTTTAGATCAAGGGTCTCATTGTCTGTAGCACCGTTGGACTTGTTGGTCCTTAAGGAAGTTGCTTTGCAAGGACCTTGGGTTGGGTGTCTAATGAGTCAGCTTGTAGAGCCTCTAAGTCTATCTTTTGACCTTGGAAAGCATCTGCGTTGTGTGTTTTTATGTTGCTTCATTTTCTTCTACGTTTTTACAGCTTATCTAGTCGGTATTTTCTGTTTGGTTTTGGTTATGTGTCCTGGAAATCGGAACGGTCAGCCCCCGAGTTGCGTGATATTTTTTTTCTTACTTTACCTACTCAAGACTTTGAAGGCCCGTGCTTTACTTTTGACAATTGCGTGTGACAGTGGTTGAAGTAATATGGTGATTGTTTACCGACAATCGTGCGTAAGCATTTTAAAACGGATTGGAGAAATCATACCTGAAATTACCTGTCTCTTCTTTTCTACTGAAGTGACGATTGGAGGTTTGTAACTGTGATGTGGGGTCTATGCCAGGTGCAAATGGACTTCCCCATGTGTTTGCTGCTGCCTCGGTATTTGTTAGAGGACATCTTGAATCGGCTTGAGGATGCAAGAGAGATAGCGAAAGCGCAATGTGTGTGCAAGGAATTTTTGGATGCAGGTAACGACATCAGATCATTGCGTATCATCGTGCTGGATATTTACCATGAACAGGCTAGAAATATTGATTTGAGATCATTAAGATCTCAGATGCCAGGTACGTCTAATGGAGGTGAAGCAAGTACCTCACAGAGCAAGCAGGATGGAAATCCTCCTTTGAAATTCAAGGATCAAATGGTGCAGATTCTGGTCAAGAAGCGAAACTTAGTACAGCTTCGTTTCGAGGTTGATTCGAGGTTGCAATCAAAAGCTGTACCTGAAGATGAGAAACGACGC
The DNA here is from genome assembly GCA_014871385.1 of Ceratodon purpureus. Classification (NCBI taxonomy): domain Eukaryota; kingdom Viridiplantae; phylum Streptophyta; class Bryopsida; order Pseudoditrichales; family Ditrichaceae; genus Ceratodon; species Ceratodon purpureus. Next base: position 9,534,963 of record CM026432.1, on the reverse strand, counting down.
ACCGATTTTTGGATTAGCGACCCCTACTTCGTGAGAAAGTGGATACCCGCTATGAAGTCGACTCTTGAACACTTGTGCATAGTCGATTATGGCCAACAAGCTATCATGCGCAGATCTAGCATTATCAAAATTTTGTCTCAATACTGTGAGTGTCTCTTCCATTCGTTTTAGCAGATTACAGTTGTGGCTGCTAATTTTTTGGATACATTTGAAGGCTGAGATTCTGGTTATGTTTTTTACGCTTTGTCTTGAATCTAAACTGTCTGATTAGGTTTATAACTTGGCCTGCACCCAGACAATCTTCAATGTGAGTCAAGATGAATGCCATTTACTGTATTCATTTTTTTCTTTTCTTGAGTTATCTTGTTACAGGTAAGCGATTGAAGACTTTGGATTTGAGGAACATGTTTATTGAGACAAGCGATTGCGAGGAGATGCCATTGATGGTAAGTTTGACCTGGCGTTGTGTGAAAGTCACTGGCGGAGCTCTACAAGACATCAATACTATAATGCCTAATTTACAAACCTTGGCCCTACTTGGGGTATTTGGTGTGGAACGAGGAGTTTTGAAGTTTCAAGAAATTAAAGTTCTTTGTCTAGGTCTCTCTACTCCAGCGAAGGAGGTTACAATGGACCTTCCCAAGCTTGAGAAGTTACAGTTAAAAATGCAGTGTCCGCAGAAGCTCATCATCAAGGCCTCTATCCTAAAATATCTGGCCTTTAATCTGGAAGTGATGGAGCCCTCGAAAGTGGAGTTGAAGTGTATGGCTGGGTTACAGGAGTTATTATATGGAGCCTCGAGCTTTGTAACACTTTCAAGTCTTATCGAGAAAAATCCAAACCTGAAGAAGATTTTTTTGGACATTCCCTGTATGGCTCTTGCAGAAGATGGGAGATTTCTGGGTGTGCTGAAGGACGTTCCCTTGATGCTTCCTGATTTCACCAAATTGCACGAGTGTGAAAGTCTAGAGATTTTGAACATAGGCCCTGGATTGTGGCATTGCATGGAAACAAACGTGGAAATTCTGGAATCATTGGTGAAGTGGCCTTCAATGAGTTGCCTGATTCTCCACATGATTCCCCAGAATCTTGAGCTCACAGTCAAGGTTTTGCGGATGTTGCTAAGGCTTTCGGTAAAGTTCTTGACAATTTATGTCCATACCTCTAGTGCGGTGAAACTGGATATACTTCAACCGAAAATCAAAACTATTGTTTCAGAATGTGAGCAGCATATCAATGAAGATATTAAGACTTGGACGAAGAGCCTGGACTTCTCTTGCTTCAGCTTCTAGTAGGTTGAGGTATCTACCAATTAAATAAAATCATGCCCACGAATGCAATCTTGAGGCTGACTTTGAATTAAAGCTGCGGCGGAGTATCGGCAAGCCGGAATATTGAGCTGGAATATTGAGCTGGAATGTCGCTCAAATCAGCTCAGGTGATGTTAGTGGAAACAGGGTTGCAAATCAACAAAATAATTTCCTGGAGTTCGAGTTGTTTCACCTATCATACCAGCTTGGAAATTATTTTAGTTAGTACCTTATTCTATATTATCTCCGATACTCAACTGCCGGTCCGGGGACGGTTCTAACAGTGTACTGCTGAAGCAACAGTTATGAAATAAATGTTCAATGCTGATTAGTTAGAACTGTATACTAACCATTGTTTTTTTTATTATGTGCGACAGTTTTGCGTATGCCGATGGAGAATCACTGATCGGCTCCCTCTTACGAGTCACAGCGTTGCTTTTGATGATGAAAGTTGCGCCCAATGCTGAAACAGGCGACCTAGTCATCCAAATAGCTCGGGGAATTGTTGACAAGATCTAGAGGAGATGGTGCTTCTTTTCATGGTCGAAGATTCTACATTACCTTTCTTGGAGTTATTTAATGTGCCAATGTCCATCTCTAGGAGAGTGGGCACACACAAATACCTCTGTGGTAGACTTAGGAATTGAAGAGCATCTTGTGTAAATACCCATGTAAGTTAAACCTCATTTGAATTCAAACCGCAGCACTAAATCCCGGCACAATCTAAATTGTAGCCAATTGCATATCTGCAGATTGAGCATGGTAGACGATGCTTAAATTAAACAGTTCCATCCTACACTAGTGAATCGCCCGTTTCCAGCTGAGGCAAAATGAAGTCACCATGAAATGGTCACAACTTCTTCAGAATCACAACTACTACCCTTCAATGGACAGATAATTTTTCTGAACGGTTTTAGGACATTTCTAGCTCACATGCACAATCATTTGCATGATATGCTTGAGAGAATGTTGTCGAACGACCTTGACTCTTCTGCATCGGATAAGATCTCCAGGCTAATGCAACCAATGATACATTGATTCTTGAGTCTCGATCATTGTTTGCTGCCTGTATGAATGTGGCTTACGAGGCCAATCCGATCTCTGATTCGAAGACCGGTAGTTAGAATCCAGCCCCTTCAGCCGATACGGACAACAAGAACTGTCTGTATTATTGGGAATGTAACAGTCACCCAAGACTTTGTCTCCGTGATACTACGCTACTTAAAATCTTCAGGAGACTGGTCAAATTTTTAGGATAAGTACCATGACAAAATTCGTCATTAATTTTTAATGTGTTTATAGTTACCGACTTCAGCTGACCTTGATCTTGCAGGAGTGGAATCCTTGAATTTGTAAACTGTGAACTCAACTTCTTCAGTTTTGATAGAAAAAGGTGACCACCCTGTTTAATGATTTTAGAATTTTGGTGTATTAGGAGGTTCCTTGTGAGTGGGTTTTCTATGGCCATATCATAGAATTGACAGGTGAGCATGAGCTGCTGTCTTGAATTTCAATTTTGTTGAACAACAAGCGTGTACCATAATAATTGAATGTCAAGTGGTAGCTAATTTAGTAATTGTTCAGGTCAGCTGCAAGTTCACATGTGCAGGTTAAAGCTCGTCCGCAGCAAAGACATCACAAGCGACACCCACGCCTCAAACTGAGTATCGAGGACCCAAAAGTCTGTGTGACGTTCTATTTTTTCCTGCAATGAATCTGCTTCAATTGCTTCTACCAAAAATTGTCTGTATGACGACAGTACGTTGAACTTATCAACGTTACCGACTTATCACTGTTAGAATTGCAGTTATCCAGTGTTCGTTTGAAACGGGGCTTCCGAAGTGACATTGGTAGTTGCTCATGACTCGTGCACAAGACTTGTGACTCTTGACCAGCTTTAGAAGTCTTCATTCTGACGCTGTACAATTGTAAACCACCTGCTGAATGAGTGCTGAATATATTGCGGTGAACGTCCAACCACCTACTAGAATTATTTGTAAAGGTTAGCCTAGGGTAGACCCCAGGAATCTGGGGTTCACCTTGTTGCATTCTTATTTAGAGGAAACAACGACAGGCTACATTATAGTTGCTCTGGATTTATGCCAATAAGAGATAAATACTCTGCATGCCAAACCAATATTTTTGGTGGTATAGGCTATTTTTTGGCACAGAAGAGTTCTGCATGAATTGCTCGTGAATTTGGTTGTGTGTCTCACAGGGCATAATATGGCTTGGTTTGATATGCACAGTACTACAATTCCTACTTGCTATTGGATCTAAGCTTTAATCGTAACATGATTGGCGTTCGTTGTGAGTTTCAAGGTAGTTTGGGTGGAACTACTTGCCCTGCAAACCCTAACCTTCAAGCATAACTCTGATGTTGTACTTCAATGTGGATCGGATTTCCACATACCTTTAGTCCAATTTTCACATTGAAGCAATCAGTTGTGGGAAATGGTGCAAAAATTCCTAATAAAATCAAATAACCGCCATTCACTTCAATAACCGAAAATCACTATACCGAGCACGTTAATCGCCAAAGTCTTCTTTGCCGGAAACATCCCTAGAAGTCATCACACAGACACAATGATTGTTCAACACCTCCAGCCTACATTGCGTGAACTTCCACACTCGTGTTAGACCAATTTACGCATTGAAAGAATCGGTAGTACTAGCCCATGAATAATGACGGTGATAAAATAAACACACCGTTCAAGTACTTGAATCTGTTCAGCTGTACTTAAAAAATTTCAGTACTGACATCATTAAAAATGAACGTCAGAAGAAGACACATGATCTAGTCCAATGAGCTTCTAAAGCCAGATCACGTGTACAGACCTGAAAGCCAACAATGACCAGCTCTGCTATTAAACTATTGTCTAAATTGCTACCTATGCAACGTCTATCACTAGAACTCAATGCTGAGTGCATACACCCGATTGCCGAATCATCAATGCAGAGTATATCACCCGATTGCTACAAATGATCAGAATATACTGACCCTGCAATAAAAGGCAAGAAAAACACTCCTCGATCAATACCATTCTTCCGAACACTTATATACAACAAATTTCAACTGAATCATTAATTGCAGAATTTTTGAAGCAACAATTTGAAACTGAAGAAAATAATCTGAAAAGAAAACGGCATGTCAATACCTGAGCATGTAGTTGGGATGATAGACTCTACATCTTGAAAGCAAGCACAACCTCTCGAAGTCCTAACTTGATCACCAGATACTTCCCAGACTTCAACCTCCAGCTCTCCAGAGCTGTAAGAACCAACGAGCTCCCGCCCGCCGAGAGATCACTATACCGAAAATACTTCAACAAGTTAATCGCCAAGGTCTTCTTCACCGGACCGTGTCTACTGTTGCTCACCGCGACGCTCAAGTGCACGATGGTCGATGTCGTTGTGAACGGTCCGAGAGCCGTCCACTGCCCTGTCTGTGCAACCACCGGCACCGTGTCCATGTCCCTAGCAATGTAGACGTTCTGTGATAGCTCCGAGTTTGCTAGAACGTTCAAGCTAACGTCCCCCTGTGCCATGTTGTGAAGAAGAATCTTGATGGAAAATCTGACGCCCTTGTCATGATCAGCTGCTTGGATCGTCACAGCCGCAGCAGCGATTATGACGATGAGGAAGACCAGCTTGGCCATGGTTGCTGTTACAACAGCAAGGGAGAGGACACAGGTCGGCGGAGAGAATTGTTTGGAGGATGTTAGGCTCTCTTTCTGGAGGGAAGACGGAGGGTTTAAATGTAGATGCCCACATTGATCCGCATTCACGCATCCGCCTGGGATTCTGATTTTGGCATGTCAGGTGCGTTCCATAATCTAACGTTTGAACTTGGCTTCATCTGAGACTCTGAATCTTCGCTTGGCAGGTACTTAGTTTAGCCCATCCGACATTGTAGCCGAGCTGCATATGTGTTGTGAATGATGACGAAAAAACCTGCGAATGTGTTGCAAGTTAGTGTCGAAGTGCATCCGAAGTCCTGTGCATTGATGTGAGTTCTGTCTTGGTTTTTGATGACATGGGTGTTGGAAAGGAATTAGGAGTGTTAGAGAGTGATGTTGCTGTGTTGCTCCCTGATCACGTGGATGAAGTTATGAGATCTCGAGGGTTGTGGTTGCATGGTATATGCCATCTTGTGTTTGTAGAGATCTCCTAGGACTGCGCAGGGAGTGACACATTGTCGACGGAGTCCAGAGAAACAGGGCAGCATCAGAGCGCTCTTCGAATGAATAGGCTGCGGGCGCGCTGCAGCCAATGTCCGATCCACCTGCTCGGGGGGGCTCCGGGACATAAATTTGACATTCATGCAACTCATTTGCCGCTGCTGTGGGCACCTGGCAAGGAAAAAAGTGATGCACTGCCGAGTTTGATTTCTTATATTAGAGTGATGGCGGATTCGGTGTGCTGAAACTCTGGAATAGCTGTGGTCATGTGGAACGTCAGTTGCACTGGAGAGAGAATGTTAGGATTTGGACTGCTTTACATAAATGTGTATGTTCATGTATGCGGAGTACTCGCTTGCAAGTTGAATTCGTTGACAGCGCATTTTGTATTTGTCTCAGGTGTCAATTGAAGAATTTGACGGAACAGATAAATTCGCACCAACTTTTATTACAACGTTCCTCACCTTTCGCCGGCTTCAGGTTTAAGAATTCTCGGCGAACTTCCCTCTGGCTCATCCCGAAACGTAGCTCTCAAGAGGCTGCGAAGCTCGGGTGTGAAGCTCTGAACTCTAATGACGTTGTCACGAGGAAGGTTTCTCATGACAATCCAGACTTCTAAAAATTCATTCAGCCAACATGGATGTAATGCATGATACGTGAATGTAGTCTTTAGTGATACATGATACTTGTTTACATGATACTTGTTCAATTGAAGTGATTGAAGTGGAACACAGTAATTCATGGTGGTTTCTCATGTGATAGAATAATGCACACGTAACTTCATCGCAGGAGAATCGGTTCTGCTTTGGTAGCTACACGACAATGCCTCTGTTGAATATCCTTAATATTTCATTTGTGATTGTATCCTCATATGGTTGTACAAACTCTCGAGAGAGAGCATGAATGTATGTACTAAGTGATATAATACAGTCCTAGTAATAAAGTGGGTCCTCACCCAGAGTGGGTCATTGGCGAAGGAGAATATGTAGGTTCTTTAGAAGATCAACTACTGGACAATAGCAAGACTAACATTCTCCTCGTAATGTACAAATTAGCCTGATTGATTAGGAATCTCTAAGCATGGTTCCGAGTCAAAACAGTTGGCTAGCATCAAAAACGATAATGGAAGGAGGCTGTTATCCTCAACATCCCGAAGCGTTTCTGCTGTTCTAATGGAAAAACATTCCTTGGTAGAGTAAGAGTGCTCAATGAAGTCCCACCTGTTACTCGAGTGCTTACTCTCAGCCTCAGATAAAGACCAAATAATAGAAGGCATAGCGGGCTGCTGATTAGCACATAATCCCTTCAAGGTGACCTCGGTTCTCTGTGAATACTCTTCCTCCGAATTTTTGGTAAGACATGACCTCCGATTAAAATCATTGAAGGCTGCCATAGCACTCTTTGTAAATCCAATACCCTTGAGTAGCACCATGTAGAGCTCCCGAGATAGAGCAACAGCTTTAATAACGACACCAAGGCCTTCCACAGTTCCCTTTATTTCAAGTATTTCCTTCCCTAATGCACTGATCACTCCCAAAGGGAGATGCCCCAATGGCTCCAGAACCCGGATCGCACTCTTGGTGAATTTGAACCCTTTCATAATTACACTCCAAGAGAGAAGGTGATCAACCTTGTCCAACATAATTACGGTTCTGCCAACTTCTTTGGTGATGCGTACCACATTGACAGCCCCTTCAGAAGCTTTCAAACCCTTCACAATCGCCGCAAACCGCTTCCCACCTAATGTGTTCTTATTAACCTGGATTGCCATATCTGCAGCTGCTCCAATCGACCCAGAGTGCTTTCTTTTACACCACTTCGTTACAGTAATGAGACCTTTGGAGATTTTAACCCCTTTCAGCACAATCTTGACTGTCTTGTACCCCAGAAGCACGCCACTCCCTCCCGTTCCAAAAGTGTGCAAGACATCACCAACTGGAGAACCAAATGTCTGAATGACTCCTCTGGCAACCTTGACACCCTCTACCACTCGATCAGCTGTTTTGACCACTGTGAAAATCTCTTTTACTTCACTTTTGCAATGTGCTTTTTGGGACAGCCCTCGAATAGTGGTCATCACACCTTCAAGACCTAACCCGAATCCCTTGAGAGACTTTTCTGATAAACACCGTAAATCGTCTGATGGACTTATTACAGTCTCACAAAGGGAACTCAATGAGAAATGCTCTGGATTATCCGTCAATAAATCCTTCTGTTCTCCTCTACAAACCCCCGAAATGTTGGTTTTACAGGCGCTTGTGGGACTCGAAACCTGGCCGGCATTACGGGATAACTTGCGTAGCCTGTAGCCAGTAGTACCTTGGTTTGTTACAGGACGAGCACTCACAGGGTTTCTAGCTGTAAGGCTTCCCCATGATCCTTTGTCAATTCCGGAAGTACCATTCGTGCCTGTACCTGGAACATCCTTCTTTGAATATCCCTCAGCAGTATCTCCAAACAGTTTCAAGGTTCCGCTCGTTCTTTTCAGCCCTTTGAGCAGACAGTATGTCAGACCCAAACCCCTCCAAGCATCCACCAATGAGGCTACTTCTGGACGAACCCTGTCATAAGGTGGTGGCAGCTTGGGATGGAAGGGAATAAAGAAGCACAGGGAATATTGTGACCCCCCGAAGGGCCCCATATTAGAATAAAAAGTAGTACATACTACATAATCATCCGTGATCCAGGAGCAGCATTCATGGGATTTGAAAACAGTAAATATAAGCCAACCTGCACAGCAATAAGAGAATATGAATGTCTTGAACAGGCATCACCACCACCACAAACAATTCACTAACAGCAATCCTCTAGAACTCTGAGACACTGCAAGATCAAACGATGAACTCCAGACCTCACTTGATTGCAGGACTAGAGGACTGGAGGATGGAAAGTACAGCTCAAAGCCGAAGACTGATCGAATATGAGACCAAATGATAAGATGAACTCAATTATACGGTATAATGCGTTGCTCTTAATCGTGCGATAACTTCAAAATTCACAGATGTAATCCACAACCAAAAGATGCAGCTTCTGCAAATATAAAATGATACTCCTCAACATCGTTGCAACTTGCAACTATCGGATTGAAAAAATAAATAAATAAATCGCTATTACTATACTCTGCAAAGCAGATCAATCCAAATTTAACTTCATAGATGACTTCGTGCTCGTAAACATAGGACTTAGAAACCGTGAATTCAAAATAGAGGTAAGATGATAAGGGCCATACCTAAACCTAACGGGTTCTCAACTCCCGTTTAGAACACCGGAACAAAGTCTCTCTCCTCGCAATGTGGGTATGAGTAACCTGAACGTTCTTCAATACCAATCTGCAGCCACTCCTCCGCCAAGACGGAATTCCAATGGCCTTCCGTCCGGGAAACGGTAGAGAATATGAAGCCAAAAAATGGAATGATCCGTAAGAGTAAACCATCATATCGTCTTCTATGTAAGTATTAGTCAGACCCCAAGCTTCAGAACATAAAAACCCTAATATTCAACAACAAAAACCCATGTAACTATCGCCATAGAAAAAATACTGTTTCCAAGTCAATCAAATTTCCAAACTAACATGTCCATTTCGTTCACGAAAATCCACTACACTGCCAGACATAAATTGTCCCCTACCTCAAACAACTGTAACCAACCCAAGCCCTAAAACTCTCTCAAAACGACTAGAAAATCTATAAACCTAACGACCGAAGCTACAACAAAATCCGATAACCTCAGGAACAACATACACCACAACATATGATATGACAAAACTAAAAATTCACAAAATGAACAAAGTGCCCTGTTCACTAAGTACTCCTAGTAAACATCACAGCATGAGAAAACCCACATTGCCCGAATTCTGAACAACCACTACCACTTGAATAAACCCACCCAGCATACAAACCTCGAAACTTCACCAGACTCGAGCGACCACCAGAACCAAAACAACAAAAAACTCTTCAGATCGAATCCATAGCGACCCAGAAACCAAAACCACTTTCCCAGAGGAATCCACTTCGCAGCAATCTAGAAACAGCCCGAATTCTCCAAACGCAGGCTCTATCCTAACCAACTTCCTGAGCTAGACACAGAAATTACCAAACCAGCAAGTGTCCGAACCCAGTTACAATTTAAAGGCGCTAAACCATCTGACTACCATGTGGTGACGATCCAATCCATCATGACCCACTTCCATCACCGAGTTCAGGAGCTCCATGGTCTGCGAATGGAGGTTGGGGCTGTGTGAGGTTCTACTTTGTGAGCTCTGTTTTATCACTTTTGCAGAAGATGCTAAAATTCCATCAGTGAGAGTGGTTCCGGGTGCGTAGACACCAATGTTGCATCGAATTGTGCAGGATTGTTGCGCAGTTGACAGCGTGGTGGTGAGCGAGAGGAATGAGATGGAGCGTGCATCGTGTGGGGGTGCTCGGATAGACACGGGCTCTGTTTCTGGTGCACACGGCGTCGACGTCGACGTCACCGCACCAGACTCGTGCCATCTGAAATCTTTCAATTCTTTTGTAATTTTGGCCTACTTGGCCTTTGTAAAGAACATGGATAAAATTTTTAACACTTCCACAATTTTGGGAGGAATATCTTCTTTTTAGGAAAGGTGTCATCAATGAGGTTTGGAAAGGTGATATCAATAGTAGTGAATTACATAATGGCCCCCAAGTTCTACATTAATTACGACCATTTCTAAATGTTCAGAACTTGGGAATATTTCTAATTTTGGTGCTCCTTTAACAAATACCTACTGTTGCTCAAATACTTTTTGTTTTCCTAAATGTTAGTTAATAACCATTCTTTAAAATTTTCCATGTGGACATCTATGTAGAATTGGTAATTATTAAAGAATGTAGGTGAGAACACGTATTTTCTTAAGGAGGTAAGACCACTTTCTAAGACCACGTCTAATGCCAAGTGCAAACATACTTTTATTTATGAAATATCATGAATTTGCCCCGGTTCTTTAAACTGGGGGTACGGATATATAGAGCGGGGATACAATATGTATCAATTAGAACCCCAATCCGGTGAAGTCTATCTAGAGGCTCTAAAACACACTATTACCACACTATGACACATACCCGTAACTTAACCGCTACAACATCGACTCAATAATTTTGGTATGATTTAGGGTCTGGTCAGCCTCCCTAGGAGTCATATTTTACCGGATGTGGCTGTAACTTTGGCATAACATATCTTTCTAACAAGACCAAATTTTACTTTCATCGGGCTCGTAGTTAAGAAATAATTCGTGTTCAAAGATCAAAATTCAATTCAAGGCAACTCAGACAGGTTTGTGGCCGATGGGAGTGGTGTACCATATTTTTGACAGTCTACAGTGACTTCCAAATGATCCTTTCTGAAATCGTTTTTCAATTTCTTTTAAAACTTAATTTTGAAAAATCCAACCGTAGGATCTTGTTCAGAGCCATCCAATTAATCTCCACCCTAGGTTTTATAAATTTTGATCGTACGGATCTTGAGATATATTCAGTCAAAGTTCCAAGTTTTATAAAACCGTCAAACAGATCTACAGTGGTTGGGTCACCTTTTTCCTTCACCATTTTCTCCTTCTAAATCACTATAAAATTCATATCTATTTTGGATTTCTTTCCTCTACAATTTAATTTCCATACAAATGCATGTATACACCGTTCGGATTTCAAAAAATAGATGATCTTCTTAGGCATTTGTAGTATGGAAAAAGAGCCATTGTATATGCATTTCATTTGACTCATGTCACTGGAAATGTGGTTTTCCAATGCTTCTGCGTGTTGTATTGTCTTCAATTTTTTTGAGCATACTCCCAATTCATTTTAGAATCCAAAACTGAAGAGCCTCAACCACACGATCTCAAAAAATTGGTTGTTTCACTCTCCAAAGGGTGGCTGTCCCTGCCGGGCAGTACCAAAACAAATTTTTCTCTCTAGATCAAACCTTATGATCTTCCAAACGGTGAGGAGTTACAATCTAGAATTTTGTGTACACATATATGTACAAGTTAGGTATTAGATCCATGATCTTCCAAACGGTGAGGAGTTACAATCTAGAATTTTGTGTACACATACATGTACAAGTTAGGTATTAGATCCATGATCTTCCAAACGGTGAGGAGTTACAATCTAGAATTTTTTGTACACATACATGTACAAGTTAGGTATTAGATCCTACAGTTAGATTCTTTAAAATACATTTGAATTTGCATAATTCTACCTTAAACTAAAACAGGGCAGAATTGAGGTAGAATTTGGGATTTTATGGCCAAAAACTTTAGGGGTTAAGGAGAAGATTGGAGAGAGAAAGGATACTAGTATTGATCAATCAACCAGAGCTCAACATCCTCAAATTCTCAGGCAACAATGAAGTTCGAGAGTATCAACATCCACACAGACTTAATAGAAGAAAGAACAGATATCAACATTAATCCATAAAATATTAATTAACATATATAAAAAAGATATTAATATTAATAATATTGACATATAGATATATTATATAATAATGATATTCATATATAATATAATAATTATTCATAACATGTAACAATATATATTTTAATATTAAATGGACAATTTCATGTTCCGTATAAATATAGTAATAATTAATATGGACATTGTATTTTATTTTGTACTTATTTGTATTGGTTCTACAACAAATTTAGGTCCTAATAAAGCTATTTTACAAATGATTTCTCATGGATTAATTGGTGCTGCACTTTTTTTTCCTAGAAGGAATAAATTATGATAAAACACATATTTATTGTTTTTTTATCAAACGGGTGGAACAGTTATTTTATGTGCCTAAAATATTTACTATGTTGGTGCTAAGTCTAAGATGTAATATAAGGGAGTTACAAAACTTTTGAAGCCACAAGGCATCAATCAAAGATTTCTTTTTCAATGGCATCATTAACATTACTTGGTATGTGGTTTGAATTCACATCTTGTTTTTAAAATCAAACCACACCGCCGCTTGTGAGAGAAGTAATGCTAATGATGCCATTGAAATCATAACCGAGCCACTTGGCGTACCACAGCTCCTCTCTAACGCCCGCACTCCACTCCCCCACCACCACTCACCGGACGCCGTCCTCAACTCAACCCCCTAACCTCCCCGACCATCAGTCCCTGTTCACCTTCCTCTCCCGCCCCCTGGACGCCATCCCGCCACCTTCACCTTCTAATTAAATACCAAGCCACTTGGCGTAACGGCGCTCCCTCCCACACCCGTACTCCACCATCCCATCACCACCGCCCACCAGTCGCCTCTTCCGACCAAAAGTCGCTCCCCCTACTCTCCCAGCCAAACCCTTCCCGTCCATCGGACGACGCACTAGTACATCCAAAACCGTTACCATATCCAAAAACCATCAACATATTCAAAACCCGTCACTTTACCACAATAACTACGATATTGTAGATAACGGGTACCAAGGTGTTGATATTGTGTAGATTCTGTTTCGTGGCTGACGCTTTTGTGTATCTTCTCCCTTGCTCTGTCTTTAGGGTTTCGAGCTCTGCGAGGATTCTCGCTCAGAGACGCAATTTGAGGCTCTGGGATGCAGTTCTGGCCTCGGAGATGCGTTCCTGAGGAGCCTCCGACTAGACACATCAAAGAATTTCGCGATTTGGTGCTGTTTTGAGTGAGTTCCGGAGTTTTCAGTGATGCGAATGTGCTTTGGAATATTTGTTTTGGTGCGTTTCGGAGATTCGTGGTCTGTGGGTCGCTTGGATTTGAAGCTTTCAGCTTGTGTTTTGTGATCTGTTTGATTCTCGTGGTGGTGGAGGATTTTTGAGTGAAATGGGGATTAGGATTTTTGATTGGTTTTTGTTGAACTGGTGAAGAGGTTGGCCTCGTTGATTGCGCTGTGTTTGGAGTGCACGAGAAGAAGATCTGGTTAAAGTACTGGCTTGGAGAGATTGATTGTGGGTGGAATTTCTTCTTGAAGCTCGTTCAAGTGAAGATTGCATCAAGAGGAGACTGTTTGGTATTTTGTTCGTTGGGGTGCATGAACTCCTGCAGGGATTGCTGTTTTATTTCCCCACCAGAGATGAGGATTTGGTTGCGAAAACGGAGTTTGAGAGACTAATTCTAGAGGTGGACCTGGTGCAGTTTGGGAAGAGGAAGGGTTGGACTCTCTTGCAGCTGTTTCGATTGAGTAAACTCCTGTATTTTGAAGCTGAGTTTTGACTGATCGACTCATGGGCTCTACCCATTTGAAGTAGAGTTTCAGCTCATGAGTGAAGCTCGTTAAATTGAAGATTGCACCGTGGTGGGAGATTGTATTGGTTTTCGTCAATTATCGCGTGTAAACTGGTCAAGAGATTGGCGTTGCCATTTGGGCTGTATTTTCCAGCACATGAAAAGAGGCTTTCGTTGTGATAACGGATGAGGAGAGATTAATTCTTGAGGCGGACCTGGTGCGGATTAGGACTAGGAAGAGTCGGATTGTTGCAGCTGCACTGAGCCAAGTCTTGCATTCTGGAGATACCGGTATTTTACTGAGCAACGCATGGTCTAGGTGATTGGAGCAGAGTTTTGTTACGAGCAGGGAGATAGAGCAACTTTAGTGGCATTGTAGAGACGAGCAGCTGAATGCAGGCAGTCGCTGTAGTTAGTCGAAGCCAAGAAGGTAGAGTATCTAGTTGAATTCGTAGGGATGGAGCTGCGGCGTCTAGTTGCTGTGTTGTTGGTTATTAGTTTAGCATGAAGTGGAATTGGCAGAGGTGCAGAGGCGTACCAACGGGCCTTTGCTCCTAGTGACATACTTCCGCTATTGCCTGGTTCGATTTCCATGCCCTTGCTCAAAACGTTCTACAATGCAGTGGATTTGCTGCCAAAGTTTGTTGGCGCGGTTGCTTCTGGTAATGATACAGTTGCATGGAACGGGACCTGCTTTTACAAGAATGAAGCTTACATGGAGTATACTAACCCAAAAGAGGAAGGTCATAACGGTGGTGGTATTCTCCATATTAAGGTGTGTGGGTTATCTAACTTACATTGTTGCTGTTGGGTTTGTACAAAGCTGTCAACAAGTTGGAGATATAATTTACTATGTTTTAAGACAGTATCGTTAGGTGATTTCTTTAATATATTGAGGAATTTTATTGGTTCATGTTGAAAATTACTTGTTGAAAGTGGATGTGATCACAACTATTATGGAGTCTATCGATGTAACTGTTGCTGATTGTGACTTCAACCATGTCCAAATCGTGACCTTAACAACGACGTGGTTGGCTCCTTCACAGTACAAGTGTTGGAGAAGATACTTGAAGTTTTTGAGAGTGTTTTTTGCGAGTATATGATTCAGCAGTTTTACTTTCGGTTCGTATGTTTGCAGACAAGTAAGCCGCATAGTTGGACATGCATGGATATTTATGTATTTGCAACACCATACCGCGTGACTTGGGACTTCTACTTTACTGCACGTAAGCACACTCTGAAGATAAACGAGTGGACTGAAGGGGAACTCAATTATGTAAATTCCATGACCCTTCTCTAATTATGCACCAGATGTGTTTGTATATGAAGAATTGAATTTCACTGACTGCCGTCGAAAATGAAGTGTGAGGAGATATTGTAGAAGTTCATCCTTTCTCCTTTTCAGATGACCTCGGTGTCGGTTCCAGGTTCTTAGCAACGTGTTTTTTCCATTGATACAGGTGAAGAACAACGGTTTCTCAGTGTTTTTGATGCCAGCGGGTATGCTGGGAACCTTGTTAGCGTTGTGGGACGTGATACCACTATTCTCCAGCACGGGGTGGGGAGAGAATACTAATATAGCTTTCATCAAATCTCACATGGGGGTTGAGTTCGTAAAGCGCCAGCAACCACGTGTAACAAATGTTACTGCCGGTGACTTACAGTCAGGAGACTTTCTAGCAATGTCAAAAATCAGGGGTCGATGGGGTGCATTCGAGACTCTTGAGAAATGGGTTACAGGGGCACAGGCAGGCCATACTGCAGTTTGTCTTCGTGATGAGGATGGCAAGCTCTGGGTAGGAGAATCTGGTCATGAAAATGATGCGGTAAGTTGTTTCCTTTTTCTTGGCCATGCCACGCGCAGCTGATGAAAGATTCTACTGTAGTAGATGTTTCGCCCAGTTGTTTATGAAGTCTATTCCGGTTATGAATCAAGTTTAACTGCAAAGTCCTCATGTGTTATTACATTGTTACATCTCCTTCTTGAAAAACTTCATGGATTTTATTCCATTGCTGATCAGGGTGAGGAGATCGTCGCCGTTATTCCTTGGGAGGAGTGGTGGGAACTCCAGGTTGCTGATGTTGCAAATTGCCATGTAGCAGTCTTGCCATTACATCCAGATTTACGTGCCAAGTTCAACGTAACAGCTGCATGGGAATACGCTCGCCGCATGAATGGTATGCCTTACGGTTATCACAACATGATATTCAGCTGGATCGATACTCCGACAGACAATTATCCCCCTCCTCTCGACTCTAACTTGGCAAGTATTCTCTCCTCTTATGGACAGTAAGATGTTAGATTTACTACTATCTGGTTTTCACTTTTCTTTTTTACTTGCTCGAGTCTAAACTTGAGGAACCAGCTATGGCCTGTAGATTTGCTAATGTCGTGTACATCAAATACGTGCTAATAGCAAGCTCTTATTCGTAACAGGTGGCATCCGTGATCACAATGTGGACCCGCTTGCAACCTGATTATGCCGCTAATATGTGGAACGAAGCTTTGAATAAACGTCTTAATACAACGGTAATCGAATAGTGATCTCCCTACTCCCTGCTACAATTGTGAGAAGTTTTAATGCCTTGTCATAATTTTCTTTTGTTGACTACAAGTTTCAAACGTCATGACACCGTTTTACTTAAGATACTTCATTCATCATATTAATGTGCCCCTGCTCATGAGACTTCGGTTTGTGTCACCAGTTTTGTATTTTTCTTATGATTTGTGTGTTATTTATAATACTTAGCTTTTCTCTGCGTTTAGTCGATGAAGTATATTGTGTTTGGGAGCAGGGGCTGGATCTACCTGGCATAATGGTGGAGAGCGAGAAACGAGGCATTGCGTTTGAGAAGCTTCTGGCCATACCAGAAAAGGATGATTGGGAATATAGTGATGGTTTTTCTACCACCTGCGTGGCCTTCATTCTGCAGATGTACAAAGAAGCTGGCCTTTTTGGTCCCCTTGCAAAATCAGTCCAAGTCACAGAGTTCACGGTATGTGTCAATCCACTCAGCTCCAGATGGTGAAGGCTTCCTCTGTTAGAGAGCATTTCAAAGTGTTATTACATGTGAACATTTATTGTCATTGCAAGCTTGGTTGCCAACTAGAAGCTGCTTTTTGTTGCAAATAAACATGGTTCAGTAGATGATGAGGCACTGTATATGGTATTGATTGCAGATAAGGGATGCTTACATGCTCAAGTTTTTTGAGGACGACGTTTCTCGGTTGCCCAATTGGTGCAATGCCACCAATGCAGCAACCCCGTTTTGTCAGATCTTAGGAGAATATGAGATGGAGTTTCCAGGGTACAACACTCTGGAGCCTTATGCTCATATGAACGAGCGGTGCCCTTCCCTGCCTCCAAATTACCATCGTCCTAAGAATTGTTGAACATTGTTCAAACGCTTTGTACATATCGAGTACTGTGATTATTATCAAACAGGCAAGGGAAATTTAGTTTGTTCATGAGAATCCAGAGGCGTTGCAACCATTAGAAATAGAAGTCTTGCTTTATGTTACAGATGTTGAGAACTTACTAGATGTTAATATTTAGACAACCATATTTGAGAGTGGAGATCAATACTGGTGACTTGCATTATGTACAACATTCATTTGATACAAAATTGGATACCAAGTGGGTCTTGAAATGAGGGAGTTTTTACCCCATTTTAAAAGTAGTAATGAGCTAAAAGCAACGTTGAAGTTTAAAATTGGCTGAATTGCCAAATCTTTGGTGAGTGTCAATGCAGCAAACAGTTCAGAAGTGTATTATTTTTGTGACCAGATCTGATTAAAACTTATAATTAATTTTGAATACTTCAAATAACAGTGAACATTAAAACAATCCTTTTATTTATTCATTGAAGTTAAATACAAAATGATATAAAAATCTTTGAAACTTCTGATCAATATTTTGTACCTATTTATAAGTTGATGCTTTTAAATAAGGACTCTATAGGATGCCATTTGAATTTCTTACCATGCGCTTCCAAAACCAATGATCTTCCCAAATTGAAACCATCTTTTCAATAGAAACACCTTTAGTTTCGGGTACAAAAAAATAGATAAATAATGTTGCAATAATTTCCCACACTCCGAAGAAAATAAATGCTCCGTATTTGAAAGAACAAAGTATTGTCAAAAATACTTGTCCGATGATAAATGTCAATAACAAGTTGACAGAGACGACAATTGCTTGTCCAGCTGATCGAACTTCCATAGGGAGAATTTCACTTGGAACCAACCATCCCAAAGGACCCCATGACCATGCAAATCCAGCAACAAAGAAGCATACCAAAACAAGTACTCCGGTACCATATGCTTTTGAAAGAACCATGTCACCTCCAAATTGAGTTCCCAATATCCATGCAATAAAGATCTGCAAAATATTACAATCATCAAGTTTTTAAATGATAAATAAAAAATAATCAAATATATCTAACATAATATAAAGTTTAAACATAAATCTTTAAAAAAAAAAAAAAATACAAAAAAAAAAAAACATATATCATACCTGACAAATGATCATTTGAACTCCACCTTCCAAAAATAATGCTCGCCGACCAAGTTTATCAACCAAGACTATAGAAACAATGGTTGAAAGAATATTTACCACCCCCACAATTACAGCTGAATATAGGGATGCATCAGCTCCAAAACCAATTGTATTAAACAAAACTGGAGCATAGAACATTACCACATTTATTCCACTAAGTTGTTGAAATAATGGAATTAATATTGATAATATAAGTTGAGGGCGATATTTTTTACTAAACAGTGTCTTATATGGATTGGTCACCTGCAAAAAAAAATAAAAAATTTATTGATTAATCTTTAAACATATTTGATACAACACTATACTATACAATTGAAATCAAATGAAATTTTTTGAAGAATTAAAAAATTAAAAATGTTTAAAAATTAAAAAATTAAAAATAATGATATACCTGATTGGCCAAATTGGTAGCTTCAATTATGTCTTCATATTCTTCATTAATATTTTCAACTCCACGTATTTTGCGTAAAATATTTTTTCCTTCTTCTTTTAAATTTCGCTCAATTAAACTATTAGGAGTTTCAGGGCAAAAAATACCTCCAAGAATGACAATAATAGCAGGTACACTTGCAAGGCCCAAAGAAATTCTCCAACCATCTTTAGACATTTTTGATGTTGCATAATTAATCATATTAGCAATAACAATTCCAAGAGTTATCAAAAATTGAAATGCTATATTCAATCCTCCACGCCATTGTGATGGGGCCATTTCAGATAGGTACATTGGAACAGTCTGTTTATGAAAATAAAAAATCAAGTGGATTAATAATGTAATTTTTTCTAAAAAAATTTAAAAATTAGAATTCTTAAATATAAATGAAATAAAATCAAAAAAATTAAAATATAATACAACATAACATAATTACAAAAAAAATTACTTACCTGAGTAGCACATCCAACACCAACACCAAGTAAAATACGACCAATTATAAGCATAGCAATATTTTGTGCTGCTCCATTTAAAATACCACCAATAAAGAAAGTAATGCCTCCAAATAACATTGATCGTTTTCGTCCATATTTACTAGCCAAATATGATGATGCAAATCCACTTATCAATCCTGCAATGTATAATGATGATGAAAAGAATTGAAGGATTTGGCTATCATATTTACAATAATCTGTCTCCCTTGCAGTATGTTTGTGCTCATAAACACTTGGAAAGAATTCTAAAAGGAATTCATCCATAGATGTCACACCACCTGTAAAAATAATTTTAATTTAGTAAAAATAATTTTGATGTAATATTTATAGCTTGTTTTTAAATTATATACTAAATACTAATAAATATTTATTTAATAAAAAATAGTGTTTAGAAACTCACATGATTAAAAAGGGTAAAAATGTGTATAAAACCTTACCTGATATTCCAATGTCATAGCCAAAAAGTAGACCACCACTTGCTCCTATAATACATGCAAATAATACATACAATGTAAACCGCCCTCCATAATTTCCTTTAGAAGTATGTATCATACTTCCAGCCATTGTTGAAATTTCCCTACAATGTAACAAAAAAGAATGATTATTCGGCTTCCAACTTTTATTTATAATATTTAAAATAACAATGAGTATTTAAAATAAAAGTAATATACATCCAAAACTCAATAAAAACATGTACAAATGAATGAAAAATACAATGAACAATTAACAAAAGAGAATTAAATACTAAACAGATTATTACCTTTATATAATATGAAAATATTGTTCTATATTCAAAACCAACAACTCAATCACTCAAATTTCATAAAAAAATATAAATCATGTACACACATATATATATTCTTTGAGACGACTAAATTTAGTTAATTCAAACTCATGTCATCTAAACGTTTAGTTCATTAATTTTTAATTTAGCTTGATATGTCTTATTACAAGTTTTAAAAGGTTTCTTTTAGCAAAAAAGTTATCACATCTAATTTTAAAGTCAATATTGGTTTATTTTTACACAAAGTATATGAATCATCTTATCTTAACTGATCATTCATAACTATTTTCAAATATTATATTATTTTCAAGTGACGCCCACCTCAGCTAATTCAATTTACAATTCAAAATTAACGTTATAACAAACCAGCTGAGGTGATTTCAATTAAGTGTTGGTTTATTTTTTTTATTATTATTATTATTTTATTTATTTATTTAATTTTTAACCCAAATGTGCTCCTCTAGCAAGTTTGCTCAAATGAGATGGCAATCATTCAAAGGCGGTAACTGGCCAGTGCCACCACGTTCCAATTACAGTCAACACTGAATTATATGACCATGGCAATGGCGTACAATCACCACTTCCATGCGCTGGATTGATTGCGCAGCGGCTGCCAGCTTCGGTGCACAAGCACCAGTTGGTAAAACATTAAAATGGGCCAATTTATTTTATCGTCAGTGCCTCTGAAATTCCTTTCTGCATAGCATTTCTCCTCCAAAAGTTAATAAAATTATTCTTGGTTGTGTCAAAAAACAAAAATAAAGATAAAAATAAATAAAAGTACTATACAAGGTTTGGGAAGCTTTGGAGGTCATCCAACTATTTTCCTCATTTTACTAAGATTATTTGGTAATGTATGTACTTATATGATACTTGGGTGATACCAATGTGATATTTAGGTAAGATTTAGGTTTTAAACCAAAAAAAGTCCTTAACCGCCAAAATCAAATCAATAATTTGGCACTAACTACCTGATATCCTCGATCATTGGTACTGTACTAGACCAAAAACTTCCAACCCAGGTTTAACAATAGGAACAGTAAAAGTAACATTCCACTGTAGAAAGAAAACTACTGAAACAATCACATGCCTGGTTGACGCCCACCCTCCAGCTTAGAAGTAACTGCAACAGTTCTTCTTTTCTCCACCTACAGCACGAAATACTCTTTCTCAGGATATACAAAACAACACTAGAATTTAAAAAAACTGATCACAAAAGAACTAGTATGTTAATATCTGAATTTACTCCGGAACACTAGAATTGATTAAAAAACTGATTAAAGAAGAACTAGTATGTGAATATCTGAATTATTATTATTATTATTATTATTATTATTATTTTTTGAGTCAAATGGTGAACGTTCCATTGCAAAGAGAAAGAATATCTGAATTTACTCCGGAACACTAGAATTGATTAAACAAATGATTAAAGAAGAAGTAGTATGTGAATATCTGAATAAACTCCGGAGCATGTCGTCGACGTTCAAGTGACTAGGAAGCTCATTTTCCAGGCGGAGGTGGGAGCTGGAACATTAATTGTATTCTCGTCCGAAGCACAGCACGAAGAAGCCTAGTTTTTCTAGATTTAGTCAGGGATGACGCCCACGCATGCCCATCGTCGATGTCGATTGCCTGGCGATCATGTTTTTTTATCAAAAGTCCCAGCTTGCAGAAAGTTGACCTCACTGGCAGTTGGTTTGATTCGTCGTCATCGATCGCAGCTTCGACGTTGCAGCTGGCCACTGGAAACAGCGGCGATGGTGGACTAGGCAGAAACAGAGACTGGTGTTATCTGTGAATTAAGATAGTCTGGGTTAATTTGCAAGGAATTCACAGTTTTGATGATCAGGTCTTGATGATCGACGTTGAACTGGTTGGCATGATCGTTGGAAAGATCTGAGCTTGGATTCGGAGACGACTGTAGATCGACTTGTTGATGAGCTTGCTCGAAGCATGTTGCAACTTACAGCTTGTTGATGCTGGAGCAACACTGTTGCCTTGGAAGTGTTCAGTTGGGTGTGTTCTGGAGCCTGGTCATGGTGGTAAGAGAGATGGACGTGAATGATTTCTGCTGGTCCAGGTTTAGCGCGTCTGTGACGTTGTCGGAAATGCATACAATGAGGTGCAGCTGCGGTTATTGATGAATTGATATTTTGAGTTTAATTCGTCGTGGTCGGGAGCTGCCTAAATATGCGACCTTGTGTTTGCAAGCTTGGTAGAAATTGGAATGTGAGGGGTTGCAGTAAGCGTGGAGTTTAGTTTTTTGTGTTCGTGGAGTTCGTGTTTTCGAAGTGGCATTCCATTGCTCGGCGTTTCCTGCATTTTTTGTGGTGGTGATGGAGGGTGGTTGGATGTGGCAGGGATGTTGATGGGTTAGGTGAGGACGTCGTGTGAGAGTGCTGGAGGTTTCCAGCTTCGGAGTGTGGTTTCACAGGGTTAGAATCCATTGTTGGAAGGAAGAAAACCGAAAGGGTAGGGAGTTTGGGAGGAAGCTCAGGAGGGACAGGGATTTTGGTTCTGGAGTGAGAGAAACCATGGCGTCAGCGTGGACGTGGATACTTGTGACGACGCTGTTAGCCCTCGCGCAAGGGGCAAACGCCGTCTGCAGCACATCTATTAGCAACCGGGTGTTTGCTAGTTGCCAGGATCTCCCATCCTTGGGCGCTTCCTATGCGTGGACCTTCAACAACGCCACAAACTCCGTCGATTTCGCCTTCACAGGTAAACCATCTTTTCTAACATATCACAACTTCTACAATCTCTCATCAGCTTAGAGTCACCTCAAATACCAAGTTCTCGCAGCCGATGTTAATCATATTTGTTAACTACTCACATTGTTCGCATAGTCTCTGTGTAATGACTCCGAATTGCAAATCAATCTTGTCCCCGTTTAGGGTTTGGATGATGGAACAGACAATTGGGTTTGGTTTGGTGTTGCAGAGGATATGCAAGTAGCAGGCGGCTGGGTCGCGTGGGGAATCAACCCAACGAACGGACCTATAATGCCAGGCACACAAGCGCTGGTCGCGTTCCAAAACAGCACAGCACTAACAGTCAAAGAGTACAACGTCACACTAGACGTGAGGGATAGTGGCGCACCGCTACTCCCATCGCCGGTGAGCGTCAACTACACCAACATCTCAGCCGAGGTAAGCTCCACCGTGGTGACCATCTTCGGCACGTTCGCACTCGCCGCGGGCCAGAGCGCCAAGATCAACCAAGTGTGGAACCGAGGCTCGGCCGTCGCCCTAACCAACTTCCAGCTCGCCCAACACGACCTCAGCCCAGCAAACCTCCTGAGCGCGGGTAATATCGACCTCTCCACCGGCATCGCCACCGCCGCCGGACTCCCGCACCAGAAACTCAAAAACGTGAGCTAATTCTTGCCTAACCCTCATCTTCCACTCCAAACTAATCTCTTCACATAACTCATACTTCCAACACATTAGAGGATACAAAACATTGATAACTTCATTGTAAACATTGCTAATATAATTGTAAACATCGATAACTTCATTATAAACATTGCTAATACCATTTCAAACATTGATTCTTCAAAGTCGAAGCCAGAATTTCTAGTGATCAATTAAAAGAGATCACCCAAGTTGAAGCCATGATTCAACATCCATGTTGCAAACTTAGACGATCTCTTTATCTTAGTACATAACTTCATAACCTTGAATAAGTGCTGGAATCTAGAAGAAGTTTTGTAATTGATTTTGAAGCTGGTTGCAAAACTTGTTCGAAGTTGCTTTTGATTAATCACAATTACGTAGTTTCTGACACTTCCTATGCTGTTGATGTTTGCAGACGCATGGCGTCTTCAACGCTGTTGCGTGGGGCATTCTGCTTCCGATCGGAGTCATGTCCGCACGCTACCTGCGCATGTTCGCATGGGCTGATCCGTTGTGGTTCTACATGCACATCGCCTGTCAGCTGACGGGCTACACACTGGGCGTTGTGGGATGGGGGCTAGGCCTGCAGCTGCAGAAATACGCCACTCCTATCAAATACTACCACCGCAACCTCGGCATCGCCATCTTCGTCTTCGCCACTTTGCAGGTAAACTTGATCCACATCCAAATCTATAGCTCTATCCACCTTCATACTCTCACCTCTATTCTACATAATTTTACAATGCTTCTCTCACAACCTTAGAATGTTCCGATTCCAGAAGCAAGATAAAAATATCACAATTCCAGTATGCTAAAAAGTTGCATTTGTGTCTCTCAACCGAATGTTGTTCTGAGTCAATTCTAATTCTCTTTTCTCAGTGAAGAGTACTCTTAGAAGCTCTAGCAGCAGGTCCACTGTTTTTGTGGAAGATCTTCAATAAAAATACATGTACCCACATGTACTAATACCTTTTCAGTAGCTGAATATGATTCATAATCATTTCTAGAAAGCTTCAATTAATTTTAATATTCTCATATTGTCATGTGCCTTCTCTACAGGTATAAGCAAGGTGCCTTCCAGTACCTGAATATAATTCATAATTATTTCTAGAAAGCTTCAATTAATTTTAATATTCTCATATTGTCATGTGCCTTCTCTACAGGTATAAGCAAGGTGCCTTTCAGTACCTGAATATAATTCATAATTATTTCTAGAAAGCTTCAATTAATTTTAATATTCTCATGTTGTCATGTGCCTTTTCTCTACAGGTATTAGCAGTGGTATTGAGGCCGAAGAAGGAGAGTAAGGTGCGTCCCTTCTGGAACGTGTACCACCACACCATCGGCTATCTGTGCATCATCCTCATCATCGTCAACATCTTTGAAGGATTTGAGCTTCTAGAGCCGGCAAGCAAGTGGAAGCGGGCGTATGTGGCAGTGTTGATTGTGTTAGGCGTAGTGTCCCTCGTGCTGGAGGTTCTAACATGGATTGTATGGTTTCGGAGACGGCAACAGAGCAAATTGGAGCTCAAAAACCAAGTTTGAGGAAGCTGGGATGAATCAAACTTAGTTGTATAATTACATCACCTCTTCTTTTTTTATTGATAATTTAAGCCGATTGGGATTTTTTGTAAAAAAGCTCAAAAACCAAGTTTGAGGAAGCTGGGATTAATGAAACTTAGTTGTATAATTACATCACCCTTTCTTTTTATTTATAATTTAAACTGATTGGAATCTTTTAACAGTTCGTTGAGTAGTGAGCAAGGTGTAGAAATCATGTTAGAACAAGTGGGTTTACCTTTGCTTCTCATTTAGTTTAATGTGGATATTGATTAGGGAAGAGTTTTTAATTTATCTCTCTTCCTGACTAGATTTATGTGTTGATCCTTTTTAGAGTTTTTGATGATTTTGTGTTTTTAGGTAGTTGATGAGAACATGTAAAGTAATAGATAGAACAACGATGACGAATGGTGCCACTTGTTCACCAAAGTTAATGCAGGCTCAAAGAAATATGTGAATTGGTGTTTGTGTGTCATTAGTTGGGATTGTTGATTTTCTTCTTTTGCTATTCAAGTGGGGAGAGAAGGTTCTAGTGAAATTCACTCTTGAATGTATACCTCAATACAAGTTGTCCTGTATGACATGGTTTTTTTTACAGTTTTTATTTGCTTCTTAAGTGCAGCATCACTTAGTTGACCACAGGGTTGCTTCACACACAAGTCATCGCCTGCTTCATTCACAAGCATCAATTATCTTGAAAAATATTACACATGGTAGCAATAGACTTTTTCACATTGTCAACATCGAAGTTTATCAGATGGTGCTTAAAAGTTAAAAGGACATTGATTCTCCTCTTGTATCGCAGCTGTTGACCCTGTGATAGTGTTAATATTATGAAATTGGGTTGACAAAGTGGCACGTTGTGCATGTGACTTTATGGATTGAGTAAAATAATATACACTGGAGATGTCCTCATTCATTAAAAAAACATGCCAAAGTTCACAAGGCTTACAAAAAAAAGTGCACTAATTATGCTAAATATTGTAGAGTACACTAATTATATACCACAATGTTAAATGTGTAGAATGATAATTCATAAATTCATTGTTCCCTTTTCAAAAGTGAATAAAAATGTAATAATACCTTTTAATTCATGTTATTTACATTCTAGTTACTTTCAATTCAGATAACAGAAAGTGAATTCATTGTGACAACCTTAGGTAGGTGCTGATGTAGAGCTGCAAGAATTGAACTTACATCAATGAATACATGAATGTTTCGCAGGATAAAAGAATATACCTTGTCTAAAGAACATATCCTGTATCCTAAAATATTTCAATAAAACATTTAATTTATCTCATCGTGCATTTGCTTGAGTGTTATGCATTTTGTCCACATACTTCCATTTTAAGTCGAGTTCTTTTCTCATCATGGAATGTGATAGTAATAGTAGGGAGAGAGTTTTGAACTACATACCTTCACGCTGAGGAAGAATTTGCTATCATGTGTACGCATATAATCACATTGCACGCACTGATATTTTAAATTTGTATCTGATAATATAAAATTAACTCTTCATAAGCGTTCAGCAAGACCTGATTAAAGAACTGATTGCAGTACAATGCTACTACGAAACAGTGTACGTACACATAGGCCTTTTGAATAGGTACCGTACTGACATCTTTGACAAAGTTGTGTATTTCCTATCTAAAAGTTCTTATGTCTTTCAAATCGAGTAAACAAGCAGTGTACACAACCTTTAAGCATTAAATATGCAGTGTTGCAAAATGAGATTCATGGGCAAACTTAAAAAGTGAACCGGACATAATAATATGAAGTTTGGTATGAGAAAGTTTGAATCCCCTTTCAAACTGAGTTTCAGAACTCCGGCAATCGTAGTACCCTTTGAGCGAATAGACTTTTACAGGTCGCTTTGCAGCCTTCATAAGAAAGGAAGGAATGTCTATTTTTCTGTTCAATGTCTATTTTTATGTTCACCACAAGAAGCCATGGCATCACGGAAGAGAATGTACAATATCTTACAAAGGTTGAGACGCTTTACAAGGAATACAATAGAGGTCAAGATCAACGCATGTTGATGAAGATACCACCCAGCCCATTTTTAGGTATTCACGCAGTCCCAATCTGCCTGCCATGAACTTGGAGGCTGCTCCCAACCATGATGCAGAACATGCACGTCATAATTCATTTGATAAGATGCTGAGGGATAGTCACGACCATCAGACCTGCCACTTCTTACGTCGTGATTTACTTGATAAGATGTCGAGGGATATCCACCATCAGACCTGCCACTTCTTACGTCGTGATTTACTTGATAAGACGTCGAGGGATATCCACCATCAGACCTGCCACTTCTCATATGAGAACCAATAGTTCTGAAGGCCACTCCGCCTAATCCAGAGAAGGTGCTTACTCAATATAATGACGAAACGTGAATTAACTGATCAATCATAACCACGCACGCGTTGTTCACTCCTTTATGGACATTTCTGACCCTAACTCGCCCCCGGTTCCGTAGGCACTACTTAAACATTCACTTGTACTTAGGTTGTACTTGTACTTAGGTGTAAGTTAAGCCTCAGATTTTGAATTCCGTACACCAAAGCTGGTAACGTTTTTGACATATTTTCAAAAGTCTGCTTTGGAAATTCTGCTTAAAGGATTCAATAGTTTTTACTGTGAATAAGGAGATTTCAACTTACCAGGTATCATTGTATTGATCACGGTGATACAATCTGCGATTTTCAGCATCTGAATGCCTTTGATATGAAGATCCGTTACCACCTCTCCACAGATGGGGCTCTTGCTGACGACGATCCTGGTGAGCGAATCCCATTTGGTCCCATCCTGTGCTGGCTCGTTTTCCCAACACTCCATCTCGTTTAGATCCAGCTTCTGGCGAAGGGATTGTCGACTCTAAAGAGGGGACAGACGACCAATCTGGACGAACAATCTGCAAAACACGATACCACATTGAATCACAGGAGTAATCAATTAATCAGCACAACACATCATATAATCGAATGAGAGGATCACGGCAGTTCTAAAATGTTGCTAGAAAACAGAAGAATTAGAGTTATGATGAGTCGAACCATTGAAGGCTCCTCGCCCTCCCAGCCGCTCTTTTTGGGAGACGCTGGCATCTTCGGCTGTAGTTCCCAGAGCTTAATAGGTCTTTCGTCACTGTCTCTCTGCTGATACACTGGCTTCCTTCTGGACGCGTTGATGATGTCGCTCATCCACTCAACTGAAGTCGCATCGACGAAGCATTTTACTTGTTTGGCATCATTAACCAAATTTCTCCACAATTTGCTGTATGCACACAACGTTGCTGCTGATCCCAGGATCCAAACAGCATGCCTGCCAGCCACATATTATATTTTATTTCCACATCTGTGGAAGCAAAGGTCCTCCACGAACAAATATTCGTTGGTTGGGACTGTGAATAAATGCTTCAGCAAATGTGAATAAATGCTTCAGCACACGTGAATAAATGCTCAATCACTTCATTCACACACAAAAAATTTAAAAAACCATCCAATTAAGTGAATAAAATCAGATACACAAATTCTTCGAGTTGTAAAGTAGAATTGACTTCACCTGCCACGAGTAAGAGCAACATTCATTCTGCGCTCATCATCCACGAATCCGATCCTCCCCGACTGATTTGCTCGAACAGCAGAGAAGATAATAATATCTGTTTCTTTGCCTTGAAATCCATCAATCGATCTCACCTCAACGTCCAGAACGTTTGCACCTGCTGCTAAATTATAGGTTGAGTCACTTTTGCACAACTGATCTTTGATGAAGCACACTTGGCCACTGTAAGGAGATATCACCCCTACAGTAATCGGCTTCCGGAATGATTGAGGATCTTTAAACTCGGCACAAACTGCCCAAAAATCAAATGTTATTAGAGGTCAGCCACTTCACAACGATTTCTTTTGCCTTCACGTAACTAAATCAAACAGTATTACTGGACACACGTTGGGAGTCAAGACCAAAATAACCAAATTGAAATGTTCTAAAAGACTATACTGTAGATTTTGAATTCAATGATGGATGTATTCCCTTTCCAACTCTCTGATTGTTTCAAGGTAAATTACCAGAGTCATGAACTCGTCGAATCAAATGAAGAACAAGCTCTGCCTCAAGAACGTTTTTCTTGCTGGATCCCGCATTGACTTCTGTACCATCAGGGATATCAATGAAAGCATAGGGTCCAAACATCCCCTTCTGGTATGCAAAATTTTCATAATTCTCTTTAAGGACATTATCCCCATTCTTCAACTTGTGATTGTAGAATTGTTTGTTTGGAAAGGCACTGATTGCTGGATGCATACGGTACTGCACATCTAGTAGCCGGTATGAATGCCCCAAGGATTGCAGCCTCTCAAAGAGACTACGTGCATACCCATTTTTCTGCGCAATCTGACAAGAACCAATAGAAAGCATAAGGTTTATGAAATTGTTAGATTACTATCAAGAAGTATAGCAGTGGCCATTGTCCAAGTAATGAAAGCTATGCCATTTCTGTCCGGATCTAAAGCCACCAATGCAAATCAGAATTGTACACAGTTAAGATACCAAACACACTAGTCCATTTCGGAGGAAATCATCACCTGACTCATGACCGTTGCTGGTAGCTGCTTCTGATCACCAACGAGAACAAGCTGCTTTATTTCTTTCATTTGCATGACTATGGTGCTTTCGGCCTCTACCAACTGCGCAGCTTCATCAACAATCACACATGAAAACGGCATACCTAACTTCATGATCCTAAGAGCTGCAGCAGACACCGTGCTGAATACAAGGTTGGCACTTTCGAGACACTCAGCTTCCACCCACTCAAACGATTTGGCTGCAGAATCAGGAAAAATTGGGGCTTCAGCCTTTCCCGAACACAGAATTTCAAGGAGATTTTGATATTCCTTGAGGAACTCCTCGCTATAACATTGGGAAGCTTCAATATTTACTTGTTCCCTATTTGGGTTAGGGGAAAATTGAGGTGCATCATCATCATCATCGCTAATTACAATTTCATCTTTCGACGATTGAAAGCGGATACTTGGGATATTGTCCTGATTGGACCTTAATTCCACTTCCTGCCCACATGATCGTTCAGGCATGCGAGTGGAGCCATCATCGCAACTCTCAGATGAAAGGAGCCCAAGGAGTCTACTTGTAGAAATGGAAACCGCCATGATCATATTCTTCCTTCGTATGCTGAGATGACGACTGGGAAGATCGTCGCACAGTACTTGACCATGAGCAATAATCTTCCGACCGAGTGATTGTAATACAATATGCCCCAGAGTTCGTTCCTCAGCCGGTTCGTCCAACGAAGAACCCATGGCCTCTCCCAGTTTGATCAAGAACACTTGTGTGAGGGGTTTCCACCCGCTGTCGGGATGAAGAGCTGCTAATAGGCGTTTAACTCTGACAGGCAAAAAAATAGCCATCAAGGCACTTCCTTCTACAGCAACCCGATCTTCACTACCAAGCATAACAATGTCTCCAAGTCGTAAGGGCGTACACGAGAATCGGACTTCAGAACTTGCTGCACATTTGGAGTGTACATAGTCGCTGCAGAAATGCACTCTCGTGGACTCTGTGTCATCTTGTTGTTTTTGAACAAGAAATCTCCGTGCAGCCTCGTTTACAGCTGTGTTTGTTGGAGCACAGACCAGGATGCGAGTATTTGTACAAACGGTAGGAGATAGCATGGCTGTCAGCGTCGATGTTTTACCTAAAAACAAGAGAAAAGTTTACAGTCTTAATATTCGTTAAATGATGTAAATTAAGACTGGCAAGCATTTGGTCTTCATTAACATGAAAATATTTGACAGGTTTCACAAATAAAGAGGTGGCCAGATAGCGAATCCATAGGGTGCTATGAGACGCTGGTGACTAGGGACTAGACAGCAAAAGGTCAGGATCAGAACCTGTGCCAGGAGGACCTTGAATGAGCTCCACACCAAAACTTTGCTCCCTATTCAATTGCCTGATGACGAAGCTTT
The DNA here is from genome assembly GCA_014871385.1 of Ceratodon purpureus. Classification (NCBI taxonomy): domain Eukaryota; kingdom Viridiplantae; phylum Streptophyta; class Bryopsida; order Pseudoditrichales; family Ditrichaceae; genus Ceratodon; species Ceratodon purpureus. The sequence goes on along the minus strand of CM026432.1, from coordinate 9,504,064 downwards.
TAACAGCTTCCGATTGAGATGCATTAAGTCGACGGATGCTCTTGCAATACATCTGCAGTTTCGCTTCTTCATCTTCATTCAATGCCGTAGTAATTACTGACTGCGTGCACTGCCATGGGACAACACGTGATAAATTTCACAGGTGGGATTGAGCAAGCATCGCCTTCAGAAATGTACTTATTCGTCCAGAACCTAGTCACGTTTTCTTGTACTCAACAATTAAATGGCACCGACCAATGTTACCCAGTAGAATAAACTTAAAAAGTTACCTGAGGCTTCTGAAAAGTGGCGATATACTCTGCCAGAGGTGTGTTTGAAGGCACATGAAGTGAGTCCCATATCCTTTGACACGTCACAATGTTTTCCAGTTTCATAACATACCAGGTTTTCTCCCCACGCTTAATCTCTTGATACACCGACCCATTGGTTGCGGCGAGTATTATAACCTCGAACGAGCACCCAGATATGTGTCCCCCCTGCACAACTCCTAAAGTAAAACATTCATGATCTTGGTATAGATCTCCAGGGCTCTGCGGTGCGAAAGTTGCAAGAAGTACAATGTCAGAGGCTGCAGGATGATAGACTTTCGGCTGTCTGGATCTTTTGAGCGTCGCAAGAGCGTCCTTCTCTATTACACAGTACATTCTCCGTAACAAGCTCTTTTTGCTGATTGATCGAATCTCCTGATCAAGTTTGACCCCTATACACGCCATGTCTGAAATCTTCAGCAAGTTCTGTTGGAACTGTGCTCGAGTCTCTTCCAAAAGCCACTGGCTTAGAAGTTCCATGTACGACTCTACCTTGCTGTGCCGAAGAGGTATTGGAAAAATCTGACAAAACCCACCATTCAACATAGAAGAATATTATGAGAATATGGATGCACCGAAATCGAAGCTAATCAAGATAAAAACAATACTGTAAAGTTGTTCAACGAAAGCATCACTTAAAAATGAAACAGAAGGACCAAGAAAGGAGCAAATCATCTAGGAGTGCACCATCATGTTGCTAACCAAGAAAGCATGTACTAAAAAATCCCTGGGAAGATCTAGCCTCGGCATCATAAGATGGAGCTGACACTGCATTACTTGATCGGAACGAACACGCTACGGTAATACCACGAGCACACACTTGGTATCAACAACAGAAAACTGGAGTGTAAGAACTCTCGAGCTTTAGATAAATTCAGACTCTACCAAATCACGGAAGATAAAACCTTGCCAGGAAAATTTCTGCCCTTAGCTCGAAATTACGAGTAAATGAATATAAATATCATATCTCTGGCACCCGCATCATTCGGAAAGCATATGGAAACAACAAAACAGTCAACAAATAACTTAAAAGACTTCAGTCAAGAACCACAGGTAGAAAGTGACTCCACAAACTTACGCTACACAAGAACCTCTCAGCACCACCACCTTGCAACTCCGTCCAACTCTGCATCGAAATGTCTCATTACTTACAGGACAAAGCTGGATAGACCGAAGTCTCGGTTCCCCACACATACCTCTTCCGGAGGCCGAGAACCAAATAAATCCCTGATAGACCACTTCAAAATGCGATTCAATAAGTCTTGCTTGCACATGAACTCATGCCCTTGAAACCTCTTCTCTGACTCCTTATCAATGAGCTCCGGCTCCCTACTCCCGCATTCTCCGTCTCGTTTAACCCGTCCTTCTTCCTCTATTTCGTGTAGCTTCGCCAACTGCAAATTCGTTGGATTTTCCACAATTTGCACGGGAATGTCCTCCGCGATCAGTCGTCTAAACACCCACAGTCTCTTATTATCAAACGTGTACCAGCTCCCATTGTATCTGATGACACGGATGCGAGGTACTTCAGTGACCTGCAATTTGTCCGACATTAAGTCTCTGTACAGACTCTGGACCGAGTCATCACTTCGCGATCTTGACGCAACGCCTCCGTCATCACCGCTCTTTGCCCTTGGAGCCCCTCTCTGGAAATAATACTGCACCTTCTCCTCGGTGTAATTAATGGACTTCGGATTCATCCACTGCACCTCCTCCCTCCTCGAACACTCAGCCATTATCGCCACCTCAGAAACCTCTCACCGTAACTGGAAATGCCAGTCACAGATCGCCAACCAAAGAAACCGAAACGCTGTAGGATTGGTGAAGTATGGGAGAAATGAAAGTCACAGCATCAAAACGAAATGCTACGGAATCAAACAGGACAGGAACTTTCTAAGCCAGCAGAAGATCAATGCTAGTCAGAGCTCTTCCATAATTGCAAAGACGATCGTTGAAAACGCTACATAGAATTGTAGAGAGAGATATGGCGACCAGCAAGAGAAATGCAAGCCACAGAACCAAAATAAAGACGATATGGAACTAAAGAAGATTCCTGGCCAGCAGGAGATCTTATGCTAGGCTACAACTCGCTCGAATACAACAACGAAATGAAACTGTACATGAAATTGGTGGAAATAGAGCTGAAGAGGCCAGCAACAGAAATGCACGTCATAGTAACGAACCAAAACCGAAATAAAACTAAAGAGGAAACAAGCTCAGCCGATCAACGCTACGTCACAGCTCGCTCGGTTAAACAAAGAAACGAAACGCTATCAACGGAATTGCTGGAGACAGAGCTCGCTGTAGGAACCAGCATTAGAAACTGAAGTGACGAAACACAAAAAAACTCTCCGTAACTGAAGAAGACGCATAATCGCTCCAAACCAGCAGCAGATCATTGCTAAGTCACAGCTCGTTGAAATACATCAATTGAATCATAAAAAGAAATCGCTCGCTCCGGAGCTGCCAGCATCAGAAAATGCAAAGTGACAGGAACGAAACAGAGGCAGCCCGAAACTGGAGAGTTCAAAACTCACCCAGAGCAGAGCTCTTCCTCGATCACAACAAAGAAACGATCCGCTATCAGTGAAATTGACGGAGACAAAGCTCGCAACAACAGAAATGCAACTCACAGCAAACGCTCCGGAACTCGAAAACGCCACAGAAGCTCACCACGCCAGCAGCAGGATCAATGCCAAGCCAGACAGAGCTCTCACTCGCTCACTATCAGTTTAAAATTAGCGGAGACAGAGATACCGAGCTACAAAATGCCAGTCGCAGCAACGAAACGGAAACGCTCCAGAACTCCCGAAACCGCAGCAAGCGCTCCACGCCAGCCAGCAGATCAATGCGAAGTCACAGCCCTCGCTTCATCGCAACAAACGCCATCAACGGAATTGGTAAAGCCCGAGCTATGGCGGCCATCGGCAAGACATTGTGCGGAGAAGTGAGCACCGAACCGAGAGCTCTAGAGAGTAAGAAAATCCGCTCCCAATGCGACCCTCCCATACAACAATGAGCTCTGTCAAGAGCATGATCTGCGAGAAGAAGCGCAAACTCGCATACTCTCTCAAGCTGTCTGCGCCAGGATTTCCCTATCGACCATCGGTCGAAGCCCCCGACCGCAGCCGTTTCTGTACAACATCCCCCACTTCCAGTCCGACCGAGAGTCGACGCTTGTTTCAGGAGGTCTTGTCTAGGGTGCTGCAGGTCGAACGCAGAGTGAGGGTGAAGCAAAACCAAAGAATATCTACGGCCGAAGAACATTTCCGCTTCAAAATTCCACACATTACCTAGATGATGCATGATTTGAGAGATGGTGACGATTCTCCGAACAGTTAGCACCGACTATCGGTCACTGCTGTCGACCGGCTCTTCTTCTGGTTTGTCTTCCTTGTGATGGGATCCGACCGGGAGTCGGCATTCGTTTCGACCTGCAGCTGACAAGGGTGGTGCACTAGTAAGGGAGAGCCAAATCACCAAAACCGTCGATATCTACATTTTCGTACAATTGATGAACTGAGATGTAGCCATTGCTGGATTGTGTTGGTGTTTGTGACTGTGACGGTTTTGGGTCAGGACAGAGAACTGGATGGATGAGTGATGAGTATGTGGATGAAACGAGGAGAAAGGCGGCGCTTTCATTGCTCTTGGAGCAGGTGAGGTGACTTTGCGAAGTGTGTGGGGCCTGCCCCTGTCGTCGAGTCCAGCGGGTACGGTACAGCGCATGGTACATTCAAGTGGCACTCAGTATACCGGTGTACCGGGGTTGTACACTAAGTTACCGGCGTCCCGGTAAGTTTGCTGGTTTCTTTGCCCTCGCTCTAAACCTCGCCCTCGTCTTAATGACGAGGCGGGCCCTCCCCCTCCTCCTCCCCTTTCTCCTTTCCTCCCTGATCTATTTTTAGAGGCCTTGCGGCCCTTTTTTAGTAATTTTTTTATTTTTAATGAAACCGGGGACCCCGAATTAGCCTAGGGGGACCCACTAGATTAATTTTAGTTAGTTTATATATTTTTTAAATTTTTTTAAAATTTTAATTTTTTTTTTCATCAACATGCAAAATATAGGGGGCTTTTTGCCCCCTCCAATGACAGCCCTGGTTGGGGGGCCCTCGTCATTAAGACGAGGGCGAGGTTTATCGCAAGGGGTTTCTTTGTTGGGATAGGTGAATTAGCGGAGTGATTAGAAACTAGAATTTGGTGCATTTTTTAGTTGATAGGTGGAAAATAATTTGTGATGAGGATATTTTTTTGGGTATATAACCATATATTGGATTTGTTTTAGATATAATGGTGGATTTGGGCAGAAAGTATTAATTTTAAAATTTTGTGTACTTAATTGTATTGTGTTTGCAATGCGGAATTATTGTAACATTCAAAATTATTCCTGTAAACCACTAACAAATTTTTAAAAAAATATTGCCATTTTTTTAAAAATCAAACTATTTTTAGAATTTTTTGATAATTTAAAATACAAATAGATTGTATAATGTTCAATTGAGTTTTATAAATTGGTCTTTTTGCAATTGAGTTTACTGTTTGTAAATGTTGATTAATTTTTTACAAAGAACTAAAATTGATAGAATACTATACAATATCATACATATTATATACAAAGAGTGTTGATTGATATTGCTAATGACAAACAATGCTTTTATTGCAAATGGTCAATTGTCTTCTCGACTTTTTTTAATATTGATTATGAGCAATTTTTACACAAATTTAATATAAAACCAATATTAATATTCATATGTGACTTATAGTCTTAGAAAATTGTCATAAATATTATTAGTAAAATTCAAAATATCAAATATGAAATCATAAATTAATATAGGTTAACTACAGTTGGGTATGAAATCAAAAATATGTATAGCTGTGTGATTGATTCTTTTAAAGTATTTTCATTATTACTATCATAACAAGTGCTACAACTATTGGCATTGAATGAAATCAAAAAACAACATTGCCATGTACTTGACTACTTAATGGCATTAGTTCCCCTAGCATTTTCACAAACATAATCATCAATCAGTGGTACAAGTACTTACTCTTTATGAAATCAAAAATTAATATCACTAGGTACCTAATTGCTTGGTAGCATTAACTCCTTGACATTTTCATAAACATTATCATCAATAGGTGGTACAATTACTGCCTCAATGTGACATCAAAAATTAATACTTCGATGTACTTGACTGCTAGATGACATCAAAAATTAATACTTCGATGTACTTGACTGCTAGATGACATCAAAAATTAATACTTCGATGTACTTGACTGCTAGATGACATCAAAAATTAATACTTTGATGTACTTGACTGCTAGTTCTCCGTGATATTTTCAGAAAACATTATCAACAAGTGGTACAACCACTGGCACATGATGACATCAAAAACAAAGCTACACCACTTGGTATCTGATCCCTATGTAGCATTGGCTCCGTGGACGTGTTCAGAAACCTTATCAATACTGTAAGTGGTACAACTACTGGCACATGATGACACCAAAAACTAATACCACCAGATATTTAATCGCTAGATGGCATTGGCTCCTTAGACGTGTTCAGAAACATTATCAACAAGTGGTACAGTTGCTGGCACATGATGACACCAAAAACTAACATCACTAGTACTTGATCGCTATGTGGCATTGGCTCCTTCGACGTGTTCAGAAACCTTATCAACAAGTGGTACAACTACTAGCACATGATGACACCAAAAACTAATACCACCAGCTACTTGATCACTACGTGGCATTGGCTCCTTGGACGTGTTCAGAAACATTATCAACAAGTGGTACAATTGCATGCACATGATGACACAAAAATCTAACATCACCAGGTACTTGATCGCTATGTGGCAGTGGCTCCTTCGACGTGTTCAGAAACCTTATCAACAAGTGGTACAGTTGCTGGCACATGATGACACCAAAAACTAACATCAACAGGTACTTGATCAATATGTGGCATTGGCTCCTTGGATGTGTTCAGAAACTTATCAACAAGTGGTACAAATATTGACATCAAAAACTAATACCACCAACTACTTGATCACTACGTAGCATTGGCTCCTGGGACATGTTCAGAAACCTTATCAACAAGTGGTACAGCTACTGGCACATGATGACATCAAAAACTAAGTTACACCACCAAGTACTTGATTGCTATGTGGCATTGGCTCCTTAAATGTGTTCAGGAACCTTATCAATAAATGGTATATTGCTACATACTTGATTGTTGTGGGGCATTAGGTCCTCTTGTGGATGGTCTTAAGTCAAACTTTTAATCAAATTGTTTAATAAAATTTGATGTTAAAGAATAAAGACATACATTAAATTTTGATTTACTAGAAGTTCTGTTAGTTTTCTAATTAAAATGAATAGATAAAATTATTTTAAACAAGGAATACATATTTGGTTCTATGATATCATGCAAATGCACGTAGAGTGAGCACATGTATGGTTACTCTTGGCCACACAATGCTGAGTATGTTTTTTTATATATGTATGTGTGAAAGAAAATCTATCATTTGAGACACCCAAGTACAATACACATATTGGAAGTTAGTTGCAACATTGTAGCTTGGTTGTTGGGTTTTATAAGCTTTTAGATCTGTAACACTAAGGTATACACACCCATGAGGGATCAGTTACCCATGAGGGATCAGTAGGCTTCCCCATTCCAGAGCAATGGGAAACCAGTAAAGGATAATTGATGAACAATAGATTTAGGGTATTTCCTCCAATAGAATGCCTATGTGAGTGTGACGGAATCTGTTTGTTCACTCATCTGAGTATGATTGGTCATTGGTACACCTACATGTCAATCATGGGTAACACTAACTTTTGGACAAAAAAATCTGTAGTAATTTGAATTTTATTGATTAATTTTGAAAAAATGCTCATTCTTCAGGAACCTTATGATACTACGTGCAAAAAATAACTCCTTATTGAAAACCCAAGATTTACTATGCTGAAATGCTTAAGTGATCGGTCATAGGTGTGTATACCTTAATGGATGTATATGGTATGGGACAAAAAATTGAAAATGTAGTAATCCATGTGTTTTGAAACTCCACCATGCTTTTGCACACCATTTATCTGTGCTTCGTCCTGAATCAGTTGATTTGTGCAGGAGTTCTTGGAATTTCACCACAATCACCGAGATCACAGATAGACGTACTCAAATGATCAGTTTCATGAGGAATTTTCTCTAAAACAAGTGGCACGGGTATACTTCTACACTGAACCAAATCATAGTTCCATTCAGCGGTCGCAAAGTTGAAGCAGAACAATGCGGCTTCGCTGTTTCTAGGTCACATATGTATTCCGTCTGCGACTTCAATGATCCAGCTGCCAGCACTTATATTAAAAGTCTCCACACATCCATAGCAATAGCCCAGAGGTAGAACTAGAGATTTAAGGATCAGAATTTCAATTTATGGTGACCATACATATCTAATGGAGCCGCTTCTGAGATTCACTTTCATTTCTCCCGAGAATTTAATCGGCTCGGGTGAGTCAGCCAGCTCTCAACTATGATTCAGGCACAAAACAGCCACAATATACAAGTGAAAGCTCTCCAGTTCATAGACAATTTTCAGTTTAAAAAATTACAATCTCAACCACTTCCGCCTCCCGAGCCAGCTTCCTAGGGCATAGCAATATGGAACAACGCTTCGTGTCACAGCAGTGACATTCGTTGACCTAGAATTAGACTATGCTGGAAAGTTCTTCTACTCGACCTTAAATTTGATAGGATTAAGCAAACCTTATAGGTGACATGACTACTTTCAGAACCTCCAGCTATACCTTAACATGACCACCTTCAGTAACCTTCAGGAAGGGTGTTTCATATGCTCAAAACCGCTCAGCGCAAAGATATTGGGCAGCTTCAATTGCAAAGTAGGTGAGGATCACATCGGCACCAGCTCGCCTTATGGATAACAGTGATTCTAGTATTGCTTTCTTCTCATCAAGCATGCCTGCAGCAGCAGCCGCCCTAATCATGGAATACTCTCCTGAGACCTGCAAGAATGATGCACATTGTTCAACATCAGCCTATATCTCCATCACAAAATTTGATTATGGAAATTTGAAGAGGCTCTAGTTAAAATTACGATGAACGATAAGATAGGATTTGCGGATTTTCCACAAATTCATACCATATCTAATTGTAAGAGCTGATAGAATAGGTAGGCAAATCGATGCAGTAAATTATACATACCTGATAAGCTGAGATGGGTAACGAGGTGTTGTCTCGCAGAAGCCTGATGACATCTAGGTAGGGCATGGCTGGTTTAACCTGGGTAAGAAACATTGCCATATACGAATAAGAAAAGATAATAGCTTCGTACTTTCCTATGCTGCATAGAAGTCTTGCGCGAGGAAACTTAAAAACCTTGATCAAGATGAGAAAAAAACGAAATGTACCATGAGAATGTCAGCGCCTTCAGCTTCGTCCATCCTTGTCTCGATCAAAGCCTCGCGATAGTTTGCAGGGTTCATTTGATACCTGATCACCGCTTCCGACGTTAGAGCCCCTTAATAACTATGCATGACTTTCAGTTTTTATGGTCATCATTCATTTCTAACAGCATACAAATAGAAGTCAAGCTATCGTGCCTAGTACTTACGTCTTCTTGTCACCAAATCGAGGATTGGAGTCCAGTGCTTCTCTGAAGGGACCGTAAAAGGCACTTGCGTATCTGCACAACCAGGAACATAACATGAGCAACGGTCTAGTCCGCCTACATCGTCTTCAAGGATAAATTGAACACTACAATGTGGAAAACACTAACCATCTTGTTCCCACTCTTGTCAAAAAAATATTCCGAACTTTCCCCTTTCCCATTTGCCTAAGTGTATATTCTGACCCAAAAGGACAATTGGAAAAGACCAGAATGTGAGAAGAGGGCCTTACTTAGCTGTGTACGCCATGATAGAAACATCTTGATATCCAGCTAAGTCAAGAGCATTTCGGATGGCACCAACACGCCCATCCATCATGTCACTGGGGCTAACAACATCTGCCCCAGCTTGGGCCTGGCATACCAATAAACTGCATCAGATCTTATCCTACATAAACCATACTGGATTCGATTCATAGACGAGGAGAGCCTGGTGCTGAAAGAAATATCTAGCAGCAAAGGAGATTACAAGCAAAGAGCTATGATAGTAGTGAAATAATACTACGGGAGACATATACCTGTGCTACGGCTTGCTTACACAATTGATGAACAGTCTCGTCATTCATAATCACACCTGCCACCAAGACATATCAGCGGTGAGCACCAAGTGAACAGATGAATGCTGAAGAGATTTAACCTAATTCCGTCATCAGTGTTCAGTAAAAGGAAATGATAGAATTTACCATCTTCCCGGACTATGCCATCGTGACCATCTGATGAGTAGGGATCAAGTGCGACATCCGTGTAAATAACCTGTAACATTGATCAGAAAATCTTGAGAAATTATTTGTAGCATATCTAGTTTTAAACGCAGTGTCCCCAACAGTAGCCTTTAACAGGAATCGTCCAAAGTCATACTTTATTGTCACCATACTAGAAGCAAAATTCAAGGGCATTGGGCACCGGAAAATGGGCACATGGAGTGGCTTGAAAACATTTAGTCGTCAGGTAAGGGTCCAAAGAAGCATAATTCCATTTGTTGGATCAAGGAACAAATTTCTAAAAAACTACGGAGGGAAATTAAAGTGGGGAAAAAGTCTGCTAGGTCGGCTCACCAAGTCGGGGAATTTGTCTTTAAGTAAGCGAATGCATCGTGGCACCAGTCCATCAGGATTGAAGGCCTCGGATCCGCATGAAGTCTGCAGCAACATTCAAATCACTTCAGACACGTTTTCCAAACAAAGCAACACAATTCTTAGAATAAATCGATCACAATTTTTACTCCGTAAAGTAACAATCCTTGTGCACCAAAATCACGAATCTCTACAAATAGTTGCCGCATTTTCTGAGTCTATTTACTACTTGTTCTCCATTTCAAATTCACACCTCCAGGTCGAAAATAAATTGACTTTACCTTGAGACCGTCAGGGACTTTGGGAAAGAGGACTACACTGTTGACACCAACATCTCTTGCCTTGTAAACCTGGCAGAAACAAAGAACGCCAATGACCATCAGAGCCAACGTTCCACGAGCCTAAGTGCATCAGTCACTGATCTACGAGAAATTGTCCATTCAGCATCATTACACAATATAACACGATAATTGTAGAGCCATCATCGCATTAATTGACACGATAAAACCCTACCTCATCGATAAGCCCGTGACGCCACCCAAGACGTTGGCATCCTGGCATAGCGCCAATTGGCGCATTCTGTTCTCCTGAATTCACAGAAAACTGAGTGAGCATACGGACTAAAATGCTGAAAACCTTGAATCAACAAGGGAACTCTTCAACCTCGGAGAACTCAATAAACCATTTCAAGTTCATCGGTAATGTCCAGGTGTAACCACCAAAGAACATTCTAGGCCAAAGACGGCATAATTTGCTTCATAAATTGCACTGAACACCACCGCACCTTCGTGGACAAAAAGTGGGAGAATAAAGTTCGCAGGAGACACAGTAGTCTCCTGGAAAGCAGCACGAAGAGCTGGAGATCTGCGGTTCCTCCGTGGCCTCGCCGGCATTACCTGCAACCGCAATCCAATCATCATAATCCACTCACATTCACCTACTCGCTCACTCACATTCCCCCATGCCCTTAATCACACACTACTCAAAATTACCACACTCCTAAACTAACACCTACAATGCAAGCAATCACCAAACCACTAAAACGACAACACACACTCAACAAAGCAACCTCAACAACAAGAACCGAAACAAAAACCACGAAAACCAATTCTCCACTAAACCCCGAGCTCCCGAAATACACCAAAACCCTGACCACCACACCACGTACCAACGGGGAGATCTTCGGCGTGCCTTCCGGCGCCTTCGCCTTAGCCGGAACAGCAGGCGCAGCAGGCGCATTCCCGGCGACAACATCCGCCTCACACTCCTCAATCGTCCGGTCCCGCTTCGTCACCGGCTCCGCAATCGCCTGCACGCACACGCGCCTCGCCAGGCACACTCCCCTGGCCGGCGCGGCCGCAGCCACCACGGGCGCCACACGACGCAATCCCTCGTGTGTGGAGAGCGCTTGCGACACTCCGGACGCCGCCATCGCCAGCCCTGCCATCGCCAAATCCAACCTCCAACCTCGACCTCCGACCTCGACCTCGAACTTCGACCTCCGAGCTCGAGCTCGACCTGCAACGCAGACAGACAACGCGCTTGCGGTGAATTGAGCACAATTGTGACCGTGGTTCGAACCTTGGGTGTGGATGGATTGCGCGAGAGTGACCTGGGTTAGTGACTTGACTGACCTGGAGCGCGAGGCGCAGGCTGCGAGAATGGTGAGTAGTGAATTGGGAATGGGAGTTGGGAGTTGGGAAGGAAGGGGGTTGGGAAGGGAGGTTTGGGAGAGTGAGTGCCTTATCCTTGCCATGTAGGATTGTTCTCATTGGCGTTCTATCTGATGGTCTGGTCCACGGTGAGGCTTTTCTGCTGCAACTGGAGGACTCCGCCATCTTCTTATTTTCCTAGATTTTTGATATTGGGTCTTTATTGTTGTGTATATTTGGCGTTTTGGTAGATTTTTGGGGGTGATTTGGGTGTAGATTCGGAGGGTTGGTGTTGGGAGGGGGCAGATGAGGGAGTTTGTTTTTGGTAGATGGTGGTGGGGGTGGTGATTTTGCGGGTGTCTGTTTCTGCTAAGGCAAAGTGGCAGAGTGTGGTGACATCGGAGGTCACTCTCCCCTACTCGAATACCTGGAATACCATAGCAGGTTCGTCCAAAAAAAAATTCAAAAAAAAAAACCGTAAAAATTAGAATATCGTGATAACAAAAAAAAAGAACAATGGTTTCTATTTGGATTACTTCCATTTTTATTTTCATTATTTTGTACCATTCATAAAAACTGCATTACTTATGTTTATTGTAACATGATATGTCCACATGATAATAATAACAAATCAATTTATTTTCATCCATTTTCTACGTTAAAAAACATTTCATTCAATGTAACACAATTCTTATTAAATTTTGGCTTCTTTTTCCTACTTTTTTGTATGTGAAAATGTCTAATTGTGAATTTTTATAAATAATCAAAAGATAAAAGAACTGAGGCTCGTTTATTTGTTAATCTGAGTAGACGTAGTAAAAAAATAAAAATATGTTAGATTTCTTCATTTTATTCTGATTTTATGTTTTCCTGTAACTCATCTCTTGATCTCTAAAAAATCCAACACTTCTCCAAGATTTGGAGAATTGCACAAATCCACCATAAAATACAGTTAAGACTAATAATTGAAGCAAAACTATTTCCATATTTTGAATTTCAAGTTATCAACAACCATAAACATATTTTGAATGTCAAAATTATTGTGGTAATTTTATAAAATATACCTAAACTTTTGAGTTTGTAAATTAAATATCAAACCCCTGCTCAGATACCACTCTAATACTAACCCTCATGACTGCCCGGCGATACTCGAGCGGTCAAATTGATAACCTCTTGGAACTCATTCGAGACAAGAGTGTCCACAGCAGTTTACAGCAGAGATGAAGATACTACATCGTTTGGGCAACTAAGAGTTTTATTCAAGTGCCCTGTTTGGGACAACAACATGGTACGGACACACAAAGAGTTTGCTCTAATAAAAATGTACTCCTTTGTAGGTGTGAACAATGTATGTGATTGTCTCAAATTGAAATGGGAAGAAGCAGAAAGAACGTCTTTTAGGGTAGTTGAAACTTCTTCCATTATACAGGGTGTACAAGTGATTCTGACTTTGTAACAAATGATGAATATTTTGTTAATAAATTCAAGTTTTAAATTCACTAGAAATGGCCATGATATGTGCCCAGCTTCTCACTACAATGGATTGTTGGTTACCAAGTCATACATGTACAATTTTTTCAATATTTAGATGATTCATTATGTTCATCAAGATTTGATATAAAATTTATATCATATTAATAATAAGAGCATATAAGTTTCATATAAAATATTTTTCGTTAACTTTCTATGAAATTATTATCAAGTATTGTATCACTATGAAATTCATATGTTTTTTTTTCAACAAAGAATTAATATCCAATTTTTTAGTTATGAATTTCATAGTATGTAATGGATGTTATAAATTTTATATAAAATGTATGTTCAAGAGTTAATACAGTTTTCATATTAAAAAAAATTACGTAAATTCTATGTGACAGGAACCACCAAAAAACAGTAAATCAATGTCAAGTTCACATTGATTATTTTTTAGTCAATTTAATATGAAATTTATATAAAATTTTACAAGGCAGACTTTCCTGATGAATGCTTCCAGATACTCAGGTGACACTGCTCTAATAACCCCACGATACCCTCTCCATACCCGTCCAACACCTGACCTATACCTGCCACATACCTCGGTCATACTCACCCTGTCATCTTCCTCAAGAAACACGAAAAAACAACATTTGCTGGTGATTTCGCTGCCTCTCCACCATCGCCAACAGGAGCTCCATCGTCGCCGCGGCCGTCATGCATCTCCGGAAGCTCACGTCGTGGTGCGACAGTAAGTCTCTCGCCTTCCTCTCTTTCCCCTCTCTCTCGCGAGCGTCTTCTCGCTCTCTCCCGTGCCCTGTAGCTTCCGTTCTCGCTTACGATCTCTTCTCCTGCGATTGTCCTCCATACCTCTCTTACGCTTCTGCTGCCGAGGTGCCGCTCTTCAATTGCATTTCTTCTCTTCTTCGTCTTTCGATTTCTCTCCTTTTTCTGTGATTTCGAGTGTTTTTTTCCTTCTCGCATTATTTTGCCGGTTTGCGTATTGTGTCATTAGTGATCGGTGTTCGTTTCCTTTCTCTTAGAGTCTGTTGCTTGAGTTTCCTGAGGTTCTGGCGGTATCGTTAGGGTTTCTTGTGCGTGGATTGTGTTGCCGATGATTGAGTTCCGATGCTGCTGGAACAATTGAAACTGGAGAAATTTGCCTTAGGCGGAATGTATTGCCGGCGTTTGATATCGCGATGTCGTTTATTTTTTTTCTGGCGTTTGGTTTTTGGAAATTTTCATCTCGTAATGGATAATCGGCAATTTCCTGGTTCTGTTCATGGAGATCTATTTGTAGCGAGCATTGTAGGGAATGCGCCATTCTGAAATTCGGATCCTGATGTTTGTGCGTTGAACTTTTTTAACTTGTTAAACTGAAGACCTACTTTGTTCTTTATTTATGGTTTTCGGGCTAACTCGTGTGTTTCTTCATAGACTTTGTACATTTTGGTGATTCTTCTGGCTTCTACCTAGGTTTTCTTCCATTTTCACTAGGTCAGGGCGAAGTAGTGTCAGGGGCGTTGTATGAGTTAGGAAACCCTGGAAACGATCCAAGTAGTTAGAATCGTTCAGATTTGTCATCATCGACTTGGTGTACTAAATTGGCTCTTAATTTATCTCGTTCTAGACAGTTTTCGAGTAGTGCACTAGTTCTCGGAGTTACATTGCCGGTGGTTGCACAGAGCGTATACTAACTTTGTAGGGTGTGATACTGTGTCGCAGAATGGGACGTTTTGGTAGCTTTTATTGCGGTGTTCCATATTTATATGGCCCCTTATACGAAAGTGGAAGAAAGTTTCAATACTCAGGTATCGTAGCATTGTACATGGATGCATACAGATTATAGTACCGAAGTATTTGGTGTTTCTTTTGGGTTGATTTAGTTTTATGACCGGGTGCACTCACTTACTGCATTGTGAAATTCTTCAACTGTTGCTGCTTACTGCAGGCTATGCATGACTTTTTGTACCATCGGCACCACCTTGAAAAGGTATCCGCAATATTAGTTTACAAACTCGTCCAGATTATCTGCATACAGTTACGAAATATTTTTGATTACTGGTTTTGGCTCTATAATGAATAATGTTGGACTTCTATGGCATTCTCGTGGGCGTCTACTGTCAATGACAAATTTCTCGCTTGTGACTGCAGTATGACCATTTTGATTTTCCGGGAGTGGTGCCGCGCACATTTCTCGGTATGATGAGCTGAATATTGAAATTTTTGCAGCCCCCTTTTGTGCATACGTTACAATTGGCATCGACATTAAACGTTTCAAATGCCTAAATAGACATTCCAAACATGGTCATAGTAGTCAATTACCTTTAGTAGAAGCTAACTAGCTACGGAGAAGTTCGCAAATTCGCAGCTTAAAACTTGCGTTTTACATTGTTTTCACCACAACTCACAAATTGCTTCTTTCATATTGTGTGATCGACTGTGCTGATTATTTGTGCATCTCACGAAGTTTTTACATGACAGGGGCACTGGTGATAGCATTAGTATCAGCTCCTGTGGTGTTTTTCCTCCAGTTTCTGCATCTCCCGAAGCTCTATGCACTGTATACTGGTACTTTCCTCACCAGAGTAAAAGGTTCATTTGGATCTACTTTTCAAATTATGAACTATGTAACTTCAGCTAGCTATTCTGTATAACTCCGCAGTTTTTATTTTGCTATCAGGCGGTTCATTGATTGATTGCATTGTGTGTTTTGGAGTTCGCGAATTGTTAGGTTTCTAACAGTTATTAGGTATGAAGTCCCGTAGCATTATTTTGCTAGGGATTTTGAGAGTGTTTCTGAAGTTTTCTAGACTCTGAGATGCAGTGCGATTGGTTCTTGGAGCAACAGTACTCGGCTCCCTATCAGCTTTGCGTACGCAGGTATTCTTACAAATTGCTTATGTTCTTTTACATGAATTTACGACGCCTTAGTCTACGACCATTAGGCACAAAAACTGCTAACCTCGACGTTGGTCCTGCGTATTTCAGTAGGGCTTAAAAGTGAATATGTGGCTGCAGTTTCTTTGTCAACATTGGTATCGCTCTGTTCCAACCTACGTGTTCCAACATATGTAAAAAAAATGAGCTAATTTCATGGTTAATGTTTTACAGGTTCGGAAACAATTTGGCAATGAAGTATCCGCAGCTTTTGCTATAATAACAGCCGTACAATTCCATCTCCTATTTTATTTATCTCGGCCTTTACCAAATGTGTTCGCTCTAGCTCTTGGTAGGTAGGAAACTACCTTCGGCACCATATGCACTACTGTCTGAAAACTGAATTTTTTAAATTTGTGTGTCTTCCTGTCAGCATGGATATGTCCTTTTTACCACTACGGAAGCCTCTACAGTATGTGATTATTTATCGCTTTCCAACATATTCTGATAGAGGATACACTCTTAAAGATTTACGGGTTCACTGTTCAATATAGGACCTTGAGGTTTCCTATTTTAAAATATTAGAGCATATTGGATTAGCACGAGCATGCACTGATGTTTATGGTAACTTGTTGGATACATTGTCTAAGCAGTTAATCTTGCTTTCGCGTCCTGGCTGAGCGGGCGGCCTCTAAACACTTTGAGATATTTGGTACATTACTCTCATACTTGCCATATGTTTTTGTCAGCGACCTAAGCAAACTGTAGGCTTGACAAATACATAATAATTGTATATTTAAGGACTTGAACATGGCTTATTGAGTGCTTGGCATACTTTGCTTCTCAGTCTTCTCATGTTTTTATCAGTATTGTCTACTCAAAGTTCGGAAGCATCTACACTGATATACTATCTCTTGGTTGTATCATCTACTAGAGTATGTTGATTCAGGGTTACGTTGTGAATGAGTTCTGGTGCAGGTTTTCACGGCTGTTGTGTTCCGCTGTGACGTTATTTTGCTTTTGGCTCCCGTTGGACTGACTTTGCTTTGGGTAAGCACCTTCTTGTAATTTTGAACGCTACTTCCCAAATCATATATCTGGACTTCCTCAATATTCTTGTTAACATTTGTTGTAAGATCCTAAATCTCCTCTGCAGACTTCTGTAGGGTGAGCTTTTCATTAGTGCAGTAGCGGATAGCAGTCAAGACATATCACCACTCATAATAGCCTCAGAATCAACGCTCTGCCTATTTCTGCTTGGGTATTAGATTTCATGACCTTGACATGTCCGCAGTTTAAGATTGGTTGTGGTTCTTGTGGGTGACAGCTTGGATCAGTGACACTATGGGGGGCATTCAGGTGCTGTGCAATTACAGCTATTCTGAGCATAGGTCTGCCCTTTTCTGTGTGTTGCCTTATTCTTTGCTTGAGACTATATCTGTGAATGTCTAACTACGTACAGTTAGCAAATCGTGTTTGCATGATGTCTTTTTTTTGTAATTCATGTCAAGCATCCCTATATCAATGTTCTTTCCATGAGTTTCGGACGTATACATGTGGGACGATTTTGGTTTCATTGACCAATAATTTCGAACTCTTTGATGTGCAGCGGTGACATTTACGTTGGACTCGGTGATGTGGCAACAATGGATTTGGCCAGAATTTCAAGTGCTGTGGTTCAACTCTGTATTGAACCGCAGCTCAGAGTGGGGAGTATCCTGCACAAAATAGTAAACATGGCTTTGGAATATGATATGTTTTATGATATATGCACAAAAATCTGTACCACTGTAACTGTTCGTTTCACATAGCTTTACCCTTAACCTATCTGGAAAGGTATCACCCCCACTTTGGTATTTTACCTCAGCGCTTCCACGAGCAATGTTGGCAGCAATGCCGTTGTCGCTGGTACCTCCTCTATTTCTCATGTTTTTTTTCAAGAATAATGTTTTCAAGCGAAAGAGCTTAATGTTTGACACCATTTATTTTCCAATTCTGGGCTGAGTTTTTCAGTGCTATTGATTTGCTTCGACGCTAAGGTATTTTTCTCGAAAAGTATTCATCAGATTCTTTTTCTTTATCTTGACTACTTGGTTCGGTTCCTTCTTGTAGGCAGGGTTGTTTTTGGAGAAGAGAGTAGTTCAGTACGTGCTTCCTGTACTGAGCTTTATTATGGTGTACTCCAAGCTTCCTCACAAGGTATACATTTACCTCTTTACTTATATTGGTATCATATCAAGCATTGTCGTTGTAATACCCTTGGCTACCATGACCCTATTTCACTAAGCTTCACTTTTTTATTTTCTATGGTTGTCAGGAGCTTCGGTTTATTCTTTTTGCAGTGCCGATGTTAAATGTCTCTGCAGCTTCAGCTGTTGCTCGAATGTATGCTCTCAACTCTTTGCTACTAAACTTCATTGAAGACAACTCTTATGCTTAGTTTCCTTCGTTTATACACCATGAGGCTTTTGGAACACATACACTGGCGAATTCTAGCTCAGGAGCGTACAGAACTTCTAGTGTGCCAATATGGTTGATATGTCTCAGTTAGTTTGGTCGATTTTAGGTATTTCCTATAGCAGACCTCTGTCGATTTGAATAAGTCGAAGAAATTGAAGCATCGGTGGTAGTCTGGTCATTGACTCTTATTATAGTTTACTGATCCTGAATGTGATTATCATCAGTCACAATAACAGATGGAAGCCAATGTGGACTCTTGCGTATGGGACATGTTTCATCCTGCTAGTTCTAAGGTAAGTATTGTATTGATCTTTTGGTGCCTGAAAGAACTATATTTAGTTTCGCCTCCATCTGGTTTCTGGACCTTGACACTCGGGGACTGGTATTGCAACATATCTCTATGTAAAATAGGCCATTTTTTTACTTGAAAGATGTTTCCGTGATATTTGTTGTGCAGTGCTGGCGCTTCCGTGATAATGTCGGCTGCTTCGTACTCTAACTACCCTGGAGGCCATGCACTTCAGCTGCTTCATAACAAAGGTATAATATGGTCATGAAAATGTTTAAACTAGGGTACTTTTCAAGTTCTTCCTGCCCCGACCACTTTTTATGCAGTCTAGCCTCTATTATTCGGAGCTGTTCTTTATCACTGTATCACGATTTGTGTAAATTTTCAGATTCCGTTATACGTAAACCGCTCAAGTTAATATTTAGCACAGCCTCACGTTTTATGAGATGGATCACGTGAGTATAATTTTTTGTGCAGACTTGTCCAGCTCACCGAAAACGGTGCATATCGATGTATTGCCTGCCATGACTGGTGTCTCACGATTTCTAGAACGAGGCTCACCTTGGAGGTTATCATCTCACTGATTGTGGCTTAGTTGTTTGTAAGGTCCTGTTTACGCGTACTGTCTGTTATTCGACACAAATGAAAGAACTTAGGTGGGATACACCTCTTGACATTTGAGGTTGAAAGTAGGCCAGCAATAATATAAAAGGATGGTTTTTGGATTATGAATGCATCCCGTGCACGAACTTAACAATTGCTTTATTTTCGTAGTACTGAAATGTTAGTCGCCAATGCGCGTTAGAATGGTCCTTTGAGTATGTTGCAAAGGAAATGAGGAGCAGTCAGTTTTACATGCAATTACGACCAAACACCATATGCCAGGTACATATTTCATTCTCTTTAAAGTAGTAAATGTTCTATTGATTGCTTGGGGGTGGCAGTTATTCCAAGAAAGAAGGCCTCTTAAAAGGCGATATGATCGATGGGAACTTCACTTATTTGCTGAAGTAAGTGAACTACAGACTCATCGCTTTCCGCTGAAATCTCATAGTGGTCCCTTCCGGTTTAATTGTGGAATTCTTGAAAGTAAAGCATATGATTTACTTGATCAGTCTGGACAATTCAATTTGGTTTAATCTGTAAGCTAGTGACCAAATTCTGTGGCTATTGCTTTGAGATATGCTGATGTATTATTCCTGACCTTTTTATACGTGATATTGATTGAGTAGTGCACAATCGAAGGTTGCTGGCTATCACAGCTTAGCAGCTATTCCAGGTTACGCTGGGCTGCGGCTTCAAAAATCTATTCTATCTCCCATTCGCCTGGTGTGTTTTGCATCCCTGTTCTGTTCAAGCCATTTGTTTAACTTTTCCGTGATTAGAATGATTTTTTTTCTTCATTGTACGACATTCTGCTCGGAATATTGAATGTGACATTCCTGTAAGGTCCTGTACAGGTACTTTTGTTACAAGTGCATGTCATACTTGGTCACTTCATCCATCTTTAAGGTTTTTAGTATGTTTAGGACTCGTGTTACATAAATCTAAGCCCTACGTTGCAGGAAGAAACTAAAAAGCAAGTGTTCTCTGTAGTTCCTCCAGCCCTCCAGCTAAAACTGTTATATTAAGCCGGAACTGTATCTGAAAATCCGTCGGCTTTGTTTTGCAGGTCATGGCTCCACAGGTGTACATTCATGGCCAACATAATTGTGATATAGTTGATCCACTGAGATGGCCTAGTTGTCAAACAAATCCCCCTTAATATGTACTAGTGTTGTTTCTTATACAGAACCATCAGAAATGTCACTGATGTTTCTGTTTAACGGAAATGGATTCATTACTTGGTTGGAATCTACACATACAGAGTATGCCACTACCCTAAACCCTAAAACCTCGATTGCCATAACAAATGTTCCATCTTATACCAAATAGTTTAATGGAATCAATTCTTTGCATGGGAGTTGTCTTTTGGATTGAAACATGTGATGACACAACTTCTAATTCAAACTGGATATTCTCTTCAAATTATGCAAAAATTGTTATACATTCTTATAATTGGTCGAACATGTAATGAATTCATTTATGCTGCGTGCAAAGCAGACCCCTCAGTGAAAAGTTTACAGAAATTTTACTCAGGATTATCTTATTTTGTAATTCGTGTGACACCAGTTTCACTAATTCCGAGGTGCACAGACTTTCCTCAGTGCAAGGTCAAGGGTCGCAGACATGCAACTTCTCCGGCCACTTGCTCCCGTTTTTGTCCTGTTCGTTTCCTGAAGATGCGTAAAGTTGCAGAAATGGCCACATAACAGGAGCGCTGCAGTGCACGAGACTTGTACATTTAGGCAGGGGCGACCACCCTTTTTATGCTATGTGATAGCTTGTGAGGAGCTTGTGAGTTCCGGTTGCTTGCGTGGTTCGTTTTGTACGACGTTCATATTCTTGCTGTTGGTCCCATAAGTTGAAGATTACAGATCATTCTGGTTGTGCTTGATAGTGCCATTGCTGACCTGATGTGGTGACTTGACTGGTGAAGGATTACGTAGTGTGGGACTAGGTGTAACACCATTTATCCTTTGTACATCTTTGGTGGTAACCCGGGCGGTAAGAATGGAAACCGGGAATCCTCGTCGTGGCAGTGTTAGGTAGAGGGAACCTGGGTGAACGCTGTTGGATACTCAATGACTGCAGAAGATTCATCCATGGTTACCGGTTTACAGAGAATATGCTGTATTTGTTCCAGGAGTATTTCACATACATACAAATTTTTCGTACTTCTAAAGTATTTAGAATATTCTGATGATGGTTATTTACAAGTACGTAAAATAATCTGGAAGTATGTGTAAATCTAGCCAGAAGTACGTAGCTAAAATTTGCAAATACAGGAATATTCATGTACTCCGGTAACCTTGGATTCATCATGTTGATCATGAAAGATGAAACAGTAGTTTAGTTAACTGACACTGCATGAGAGATCATATCATATCACTGCTGTAGATGAATCTGGGTAGCAATTAGTTAAGTAGATACAGAGTAAGGTAGAGGGTTGTATTCCCGAGCGGGTTGCAATCCCGACCCCTACTGATTGGGGAAGGGGTGTCAGGAACCAACCAGCCTTACTTGAGAAAGTGACCAAGAGGGTTCTAATTACGTCCACACTTGGGAAAACTGAAAGTTTATGATTGGTTCTCATTGGTGCCAAAGCGTTCTATTTTCAGAATCCAACCGCTCATGAATGTAGGACTCTAGTGAACGGTCAATGGTCACTCTATGCCTTCAGACTCAAAAATTCTTAGAAAATTGTAGAAATGTTCAAAAATTTAATTTTTTAGGGGGATGCCTTTGCAATAGCTTTGCGGAGCATCCAAAAATATATAAAAAAATCTTTCACAAGTCTAAGTATGCAAACCTGAAAATCAGTCGGGAATACAACCCTCTACCTTAACTTAATATTGTTAGGTGATGATTAGTGTATATATGGAACATTTTTCTTTTGAAACGGCATCTCGTATCACTTGGTATTCTCCGCTTGACTCTTCAGATTTTACAGACGCTGGTCACAGTGACTGGATAAAAGTATCGGCAGGCCGAATTGGGTCCTTCCCTGAGCTATTAAGTTCGTGGTAATAAATGCGTAAATCCCTTTGGATTTAATTTCTGTAGCCTGCGACGTCCCCTCTCATCGCGTGAGGGGTGTCGCAGGAGGGATTCACGAAATCTGACAGCAAAAGGTGTGCCGCAGAAGGGACTCACGAAATCCTGATAGCCTGACCGTCAAATCCAAATACCAAACCCTGATCCACGGGATTTACGCCGTAAGAGGCACCGCCTCGATGGGCCTCACGGGATGTGAGGTCCCTTCCTCGTTGGGTCGGGCTAACGCCCTACCCCTCCTCGTCAGGGCCCTCACATCCCGTGAGGCCCTCGAGGCGGGGACTCTTACTGTACTTCTACCCCACTTAGAGCATCGCCACGCTTGCTCGGTAAACAAGCCACTGCAAGACACTCTTACCGGGACCACTATTGAGTGAGAGGGCCGTGGGCAGACCTCGCCACTAAGGGCGGGGCAAAAGAGAGGGTCCGCGGAGGCTGCCCCGCCCTCGCCCTGCCCGCACCCTCCCCCGCCCTGAGCCTGCAGCCCGACCCCGTCACTGGGCCGCCCTGTCTCCTTGACCCGCGCTCCTCTCCCGTCCCGCTCCCCGTCATCGCCTTGGTCCCCGCTCGGGCTCGCAGGCAGCTCAGCTCACCCCGTCCCCCTTTGTTCACCCTCTCCGTTCCCGACGGTTCCCCACGTTCCTAAGCACCTAAAAAAATAAAAAAATAAACTGAATTCAATTGTACTATCCTGTCCCTGCGGCGTAGCCGCAGTAGTTCCCTACGCCGGAACGGCGTCTTAGGGTTGATGACTCCTTTGTCGAATATTCTTCATCCTCTTTGGGTTTATAACATGTTTTGGGTTTTAGGTTTAGGGTTTAGGGTTTAGGGTTTTAGGGTTTAGGGTTTAGTTCCCAAAATACTAACCAAAACATGTCATAAACCCAAAGAGGATGGAGAAAATTCGACAAAGGAGTCATCAACCCTAAGACGCCGTTCCGGCGTAGGGAACTACTGCGGCTACGCCATAGGGACAGGATAGTACAATTGAATTCAGTTTATTTTTTTATTTTTTTAGGTGCTTAGGAACGTGGGGAACCGTCGGGAACGGAGAGGGTGAACAAAGGGGGACGGCTGCCTGCGAGCCCGAGCCCCAGCTACGAACTGGACCAAGCGACGAAGGCGATGACGGGGAACGGGAGGGCCTGAACGGGGAGCGGAGGCCCAGTCACGGTTGTAGGGGCTCAAGGCGGGGGAGGGTGCGGGCAGGGCGAGGGCGGGGCAGCCTCCGCGGACCCTCTCTTTTGCCCCGCCCTTAGTGGCGAGGGTGGGCAGAGCGTGTCCCCAGCCTTGCACAGCATGTCTGCCACTGCAACGCGGTTTAGTCCTATCACAGACAGAGTCAACAGATAAGATTTGGTCAAACAATAAAATTCTGCACTTGCAGGGAGGAGCGCGCGCACTGTAGTTGGCCGTGCCGGGTCTCGCATTTGGAGGGCCCTGGCTGAAGAATGCCGTTGAAGAGGATGCGGTGGGGCGCATTTTGAGGCCGGGCCCGTCAAGGGCCGTTGAAGTTCCCCGTTGCAGTGCAAGCGTGGCGATGCTCTTAGGGTGACGGGGAGGGAGACGGTGAACGTTGACCTCGGAGGGAGGAGGGTTGGGGGGGCACACAGGAGGGGGAGGGACGGAGCCTCGGAGGGGAGGCGACGGACGGAGGCGGGGGAAGTAAAGTCAGGTCGCGGGTCCTGCGTCGGTGGAGTCTTGGCGAGAGTGGGGGCTTCGAAACGGAGGCAGCCCTGCCCGGGCTGAAGCGTGGCCCGCGGGGCCTCTACCTTCTGCTCGTCGAAATAAATCTGCCTTCGCAGACACTTCATCACTGTATTGGACTCTTCTCTGGACTCATCTCCAAAGTGGCGAACACTTCATTCACTACTTTGGATCTTCACGAAAAAGAGTCCCAATCTCGTGGACACTCTTCCTTCAAGTCGCAAGTGGGCAGATGTACGGTGTAAGGTGATGCATGGTGATGTAAAGTCCTGGTGATGTTTGAGTATACAACTAAGCAACTAAAACGGTTTTGACGTCGCGGAAGCTAGGATAAGCTCTAAAATTATTCGGTGACTACGATCGAGTTTTTTACAGTTATAATGTGACAAATTCAATGTATGCTGAACTGCCGGAAAGGCACATATGCAGCAAATCCGAGCATGTACAAATTCGCCATCAGACCAACTTCAATCATCCCTCCAATCTTCCTTCAAGTCACAAGTGAGCAACCTTCAACCCAAGCTTGTTCTTCCTATCCTTCGAAATTGACGTTGTACAACGACCAGTGTCAGAATGGCGTTTCGTTTTCACAGCAGTGTGTCGCTCCTTTGTCACACAAGCTGCCTCTCCCCCGCCTCATTGCCTGCTACGACTACGCATCTGAAGCTTAGAAAATCTTGCCTAATGTCTCCCCACTTGAAGCACTGCTCTCGCGGCGAGTACTGGTGCGCATCGAGTCTCAGATTGGAAAATACAGTTCCACCTGTCCAGCTCCCTGCTGATGAGTTTGATGAGAGTGAGCTTCCTCCCCTTGTTGCTTCCCTGGCCATCCCCGGCCTTCCCCCATGCCGAGAGAGCGTCTATGCAGATGAAGCTTGCGCTCACATCATGAAGCATTGGTCGTACAACTGGCTAGATTCTAACATTTTCTAGACCTGCGTCGCATGGGCAAGTTTCGTACACCCTTCGACAGTCCGTTGTGATAGTTTGGGAATCGTCTCTTCCATTTATCTTCTCGTTCTCTTCGTGGACGACATAATGTTTGATGGGCAGAATGACATCCTCAGAGAGAAAAGCGGCATTGACCTCTCGCGCAGCCCAGACAGGATGCGAGAGTATCTCCACAGTTTGAATGGAGTCCTCCGGCAAGAATTGCCACTGCCGAACCCCACTCCGATCCAGGAGTTGACATGGAAACTTGGCCGTGACGTGAGAGAAGTATCCAACCCAGAGTGGTTCAGCGATTTTGCAGATGCGGTCCTGGACTATTTTGACTCGAGCCTTGAGAGCTACTCTGCCGATGTGGAAGGAGAAGGTCATTGCAAATACGTCATGGATTTGGATTCCTACACCAGAATGCGCCTACGAAACACAGGCGGGTCTCTTTGTAATATTTGTGTTGAGCTCAGCAACAATGTCCTTCTTTCAGCTGAGATTCGTGAGCACCCTGTAGTCCAACAACTAACAAAGTGCCTCTGGTATTACAATGCTTACCTCAACGATATTTACTCGTATTCCAAAGAGCAAGATGAACCTCATTCGCGAAATTTGATCATGGTATTCATGAGAAGTGAAAGCATGTCACTGCCTGAAGCTGCATGGAAAGCTGTGAACCTGACCAATGCAATTGCTCGGGATTTCATGGAGCTGGAGACTCATCTGCCCGTGTGGGAGGACGAACAGAAGGCATATGTTTTACACCGGTATGTACAGGGTATGAAAGAATTCATGTCTGGCACTCTTTACTTTCACAGCTTGTCCAAGCGCTACCGGCTCCGTGAGTCCCCTTTCCCAGAGCTGAGAGATGTGAACATCCCTGTTAGAGCTAAAGCTGAACATTTTAAAGGCGTGTAATAGTTGATATTGTTCTCCGAGCATGTTCAGTATGTTTTTAGATGCAATACTTCAGATACTTTGCAATTGCAGATCGTATTTGATATCAGTTCTAAAGAGAATGATCATGTCATGCAAGGACAATCTTACGTTGCAATGGTTACAACTTAATGTCCTTGGTAAACAATAATTGGTCAACATGTAGTTCATTCTTTTGCACAGTAGTGTGCCCCTCCTATACATGCCTTCCTTCATCCTCAGTGCATGTCCTCTTCTGGGTCGAACAATGTCTTGCCTTTCCCTCCACTTCAAGCACTGTTCTCGTCAGTTTAATTGCATTCAGTCTAAATGTAGAATTTGTAGTCAAATCTGTCTAGCTTCCTGCTAAGTTTCATGATAAGCAGGCTTCCTCTGCTCCTTGCTTCCATGGCCATCTCCGGGGATGAAGAATCGAAGGCACTTACTGGACATTGCTACGCAAAAGGTTTAGAGGAACTCAATCTGTCTGACATCCTTTCCAGGCACAACTTGTCAAAGCACCATGAGTACCCTCCTTTAAGAGCTTAGAGATGTGAATTGAACACCAATTCCAGCTGCAGAGCTGAGTACTTAAAGTAGATGTGAAATTTTGAGGAAAAGAGTATTTAACTAAGTGTGAAGGTGGGTGTGCACAACATTTCTGCTTGCTTAACTAGGTTATTAGTGAGGTTTAATTAATGTCAGTCGGAGTTATTTGCTATAACGTTTCAGGTCTTCTTTTCATTATGAGCTGTTGCAATGTGAGTCTTCACAATCTAGGTCTCAAGACAGTGTTCTGAAGATAAAGGACTGCTGATTTCCGATGCTATCTAGTAACTCTGTTTTGCATTCAGTTATCTCTAGATACGGCACACTCAAGTTGAAATAAGGACGTGCAGATTAAGCTCTTTCACAAAGCCATGTCCAGTCTCACTCAAGTATCTTGAGATGAGCATCTCTTCAGGGTGCAAGGATAACGTGTTCAAAGAAGAGTAAGTTAAATAATACAGTACGCTTTACATTTCAATTCTATCAGATCAAGAAAATATCAGTGAAATATAGGGAATTTGTAAATTGTGTCGACTCATTGGATGTAAACTGTCAAAAGATATTCCAGGAAGTACTCTAAATGGCTACTGTGGTGATGGTACATGTCAAATTAACTCAATATCGCTTCTGGATTTCAGTTTTTGGAAACATATAGGAATGCATTAGACATCGGGATCTACAATCCGAAGCATTCAATTAGAGATCTTGAAAATCAGATAACACAAACGATGAAGCTTAATTTCTTTAAAAACCAATTGTCACCAGATATTTCATTGCATAAGGTACAATATAACATTTTTCAGCATTTCTACATGTAGAACTTCTTTCCCAAGGGCAATGTATCTGCAAGTGGGTGCGAATATCCACAATTCAAACATTTGAAGCTCCTTTGTCCTACACTTGGAAGTTGGCATTCCTTGGTTTTTACGCACTCCACTTCAAAAATGTCTATGTTGCCAGCAATAAAGTTTGAACAAATGTTCGCCAAGAAGAGAGACTACGGTATCATTCGGCTTCTCACTGTATTTTGAAAGGGGAGAATGGCAGTCTCCATTACTGCAACATAAAGAATGTGAGACCCAAACTGAAGAAGGTTCACATGGTGTAGAGCAAGATGAGAGTTGGAATACGAGCAATGGAGACGATGGTCCAGGAAGCAAAGAAGGGAATGGGAGGAATATTTGTGGACCGCAACGCCACCGCCAAAGCTTGTGAGAATGCTACTGAGGTAGCAAGGAGCCCCTGGCGTGATGGAAGTGACCAATGTGCCATCATTCCTGAACACCGTCAAACTCAAGTGACGACAGCCTTGAAGAAGATACGAATGACACAGATCACAAGAGATAAGGGTAGATAACACAAAGACCTACGAGATACAGAGAGACACAGGAAGAAGTTTAAGGTTGAGTCCTTGTGTCCTATGAATGACGGTTATGGTGGTCAAAGGAAATGAGAGACACTTCGACCGTTGTCCATATGGACCAGTAGAGTATGATTAGCCTTGTTCTAAACAGAACAAGTAAAGTGTTCGTTGTGTCATTCTTCGACAGAGAATGACAAGATGCCTTACATGATCATCAATACTTTCAGACTTTGATATACCGTTCCTTTTAGAAGACACTATGTTGTTGTGAAGATGTCCTTCACTACCATAGATGTCCTTCACTACCATAGATGTCCTTCACTACCATACTTTACAACGATGGAGGATTTATAAAACACAAGCTCTAGTACAATACCTGATTGATCCATGGTGAGTGTATTGGAGTCTCCCAAGAGAACAAAACTGGATGGCTCGTTAATCCTTCACCCTACTCTTGGAATCAGCTTGCTGCTTCTCGCTCTGGCTCCACACAAGTCCTGGTAGTTACAAATCATAACCTAATAACCCAAGCTTATTACTCGCTTCTCGTAGATGTGCAAACTAAAGGTGCCATAACCACATGCGCTGCTTATGCAATCGATATGTACTGAAGTTAAATGCAGATTGAAGGCAGTTTTGCTTTCAAGGCACCAATTCTGGAATCAGATGGCGCATGTGTCGAAGATTCCAACTTCGATGACTACTGGAAAGCCATCATGTAGGAGACCTTTGAGTTCCAGGCTTGCAGCCTGCGGATTCTCGGTTTCCGAAACCAAGGTTCTCGCCCCTGAGGATTCCACAACATGGGACGGTTGATGCGCTGCTGATAGACCCAAAATAAGTTGGCTCGAGAATGGGGGAGTTCGATATAATTCCTTTTCCCAAATAAGAACCAGACATACGCCATCTTCCAGCTGACACATGCACCCAAATGATTTGAATGATCAGAATCACCAAGAATGAAGGAAAAAGATGCACCAAATTCTAAGAATCCTGCAACGGACTCTGTTTCGCCTTCTTCTGGACCAGCTCCACGAACTCCGTCAGGGCTGTTTGAGAGGATCCTCCTTTTGCAACTGCCTTCCTTGCTTCCATCTGGAAGTTCCGCGAGTTCGACCGGATGTTATCAACCTTCGTGTCCGTCCCGTCTGGTGCCATGATCTGCCTCACCTTGAGCGCGACTTCCTCCTTCGTCACGACTGCACTTTCGCCCCTAACCTCACTCAGGAAGTCAAGGCCGATGTTCCAGACGTGCGCAACGTAGTGGCAGTTTGTGCTCTGGTCGGCGAATCGCGGCCATCCCAGCATCGGAACTCCACTTGCGACGCTCTCGATGATGGAGTTCCAGCCGCAGTGGGTGAGGAAAGCCGCCACCGAGGGATGCGACAGCACTGCTGTTTGCGGCGCCCAGGGCACCAGCAGAGCGCGGTCTTTTGTCCGCACCACGAACTCGGAGAAGATTCTCTCGAACTCCTTGTTCTCGCACATGTCCTCGATGAGGTCTGACCTCACCACCCATATGAATGCGTGCCCGCTCATCTCCAGGCCGCAGGCGAACTCTTGCATCTGCTCCACGGACATGGTTGCGATGCTCCCGAAGGAGACGTAGAGAACCGAGTTGGGGCTTTGGGCGTCGAGCCAGGACAAGCAGAGGTGGTCCTCATCCAAGAGGGCACTTCCAGCTCCGGCTATGGCCACCTCTTCGACTCCATCCAGAGCTGTTGTTAGCTTCAAAATGAGAGGCCCCAGGGCGAAGATGTTGGAATTCATGTCACTCATAGAGTCGAGGACGTCACTCTCCAACGCGTGAAACGTGTTGTAGATAAGGCAGTCGCAGTCGGTCAGAAGAGGATTTTGGATTTGATACAAGCGATACCAGAAGCTATCAAGGTCGTGTGAGAGCATGTTTGTTGGCAAGTCCCCAACTTTCATAGTTGGTGATCCACCGGGAAGACATGTGAGTGGAGCTCGCCGAGCAGCAGCCTCCTCGTCACTCCGTGGCGGTCCAAGCGACAAGTTCACAGGATCGAGCGACGGAGTGGAAGCGTGAGCTGGAGGAGGTGGCAGCGGAAGAAGCCCCGCCGATACGAACGTCAGCAGGTGGAAGAAACATTGCCCAGCAATGGCAGAGGGCGTCACAAATCCTACCACAGGAATGCCCAATTTCTTAGCTGCGTCGTGAGCTGCCGAAAACCTCATATCACGGATTACACACGTGATCGGACCCTTCTGCAGCAAATTCCGAAAGAGCTCATCAAACATAGGTCCCATCTCTAACAATGCCCCGCAGAACGCAGTCACATCGCGAAGTCGGGGGTGATCGTCCGGCAACCCATCGGAGATCGACACGAACTCGATGTCATTACTGCACATGTTATATCAAACACTAGGGTTATAATTCGTCACTCACTTCACAACAAACAACACACTGCAATGACATCCACAGCACATGACCCATCTCAACCATGAGCTCAGAAACTCTCCCTCTCAAAGCTCCAGCACCATAACAAACTTACTCCACCTCCGAATTCTTCGACCGCGCTCTCATCAACCGCTCATGGTTCTGTACAGTGTTTACAAACGTGATCCGGAACCCATGTGCAACCAGTTTCTTCGCGAGCTGCAAGCACGGCGTGATGTGCCCCTGCGCAGCCAACGGGACAATCACCGCGTGCAAACCATCCACCTCCTCACGCTCGATCTTCATCTCCTCACCAACGCCACCAAATCAGCTCAAAAACTACAAAACGTCGAACTCCACCCCGAACACATGACCATCATCACTTCTAGACAATCCATATAAACACCGACTGCAGGCTAACTCATCATCTAACAAACTAACATCTTTACTGTATCATACACACAAAAAACGCAATCATACAAATTAATAAACTCTTCCCAGCACTCATCTTTACATGTTTCTATTCCAAAACTTCCGCCTTAGAAATGACTCTCTCGACTACTCCAGTTCCTCCGAAGACTGATCACGCTGCACACGAGGAGCTCACCACATCGTGATACCTAGGTGATATTCAGGCGAGATCTATCTGATACTAGTATGATACACAGGCAGGTATTGTGGATTACAGACATGATTGCTTCGGATTTCGACAAGAAACTTGAATGTTTTGTGAAGGGATACGGTACTCGTGATGTGGGGGGTTAATGATTTGATTATCTGGTGTAAATTAGTGTCTGCGTTGGACGTGTGTGTACGATGAGATTAGAAGTTGTAAGGTTTTGGGGTGGAATGAGAGTGATGCCGTCGTCGCATGCGGTTCACGAGCGTTGGCTTTTCTCTTTGGAAGTTGGATAAGTTGGAGAGAGGACGGACCTTACGGATTTGTAGATTTCGATGTGAGATCTTCGAGTGGGGAAGAAGGAGAATTGAGGATTCATAGATTAGAGGTCTTTAGAAAGTACGGGAATCTGCGTGGGCGAGTGACGTCTTTCATGTGGGCCTGGAAGGACAATGATTTGGGTTTTTGTTGTTGGTTGCTTGTCTTTGGGGTACACTAAGGTAATGGTACTGAAAACCGCACGAATTTCAGATTTGGCAAGTATATTGTGGAGTGGTGAAGGGTATATTTTTAGAGGCTCGGCAAAGTTTGTGGGAGGCCACTGATGATGGAATTATAATTTTTGAATTCTTTTTGAATTAGTAATGAAATTTTGAATGAAAAATCGTTGGGGCTTTCCAAAACCATTCACCCTAAAATCTAACTCATGTGTATATTACGTTTTGGAGTTGAAAGCTAGAATCTAGCTTTCATGTGATTGCCCCTACTGTGTGGTTTCTGGACGTGTGCAATTTCTGGACCTGTGTGGTTTTCAGAGCCTCTACCTCAAACAACATCCATCGAACTCCAGAGAACCTTGAGTGGGCCCTAGCAGAACCTTCCAACTTACAGGACATTGGTCCAACATCTTGCGAAAAGGGTTCTCCTCACTAAATTTGGATTATAGAATTTGAATTTGGCCAAAAAAAATCCAAAAAAAAATCAAAAAAGAATTGTAGAACCTTAAATTATTGATTTTAGGGTTTTATATGAAAAATATGAATAGCATTTTACATTATACAAAAAGGTTCTCTAAGGGAATCGGTGGATATAGAACAGTGTGCTCCTTTATCTTGTATCCAAGGTTTAAAAGAATATATATATATATATATTTTTTTTAAATACAAAAAACCAATATATTCTAGCAGTAAATAAAGGTGGTTTATATTATGGGCCAAAAACATGTCCCATACAGCTCTAAAATTTGTGACTAACTGCATCAACTAGTCAATTATAGATGGAGTCAATTACAAATTTTAGAGTTGTATGGAATGAGTTTTTGGTCAGTAGTGTAAACCTTAGTTTGTTTTTACACTTTTTACTTAAAGATTAGGTTGAATTTCATGTTTGAGTTGTTTTTATTTTTTGGGTAGAAATGTTTTTTAGAGTATAGGCCTATGATCACACCACATGTGAATAGCTTTGACATTGTGAATGTCATTTGGGAATGGTGTAAATTGGCTATGAAGGTAAGTGAAGTTCATATAAAGCTTCAAAATGTCCATGGCAATATTGGTTATTGCATTTGTTGTATATAAATAGGCATATTATAAAATGGTTAAAATAAATTACATTTATTGAGATTTGTTGGATGTGATATTTGAGTTTGATAGCTTAAGTAGAAAGCATGTTCAAGGTAGAAGGATCTTGCATATGACATTTTATCGTTTTGGTTTTTATTTACATTTTGAAATAAAGTTAGCTTTTGAATAGCTTTACAGGAGAGAAAAAAGGGAGTATGTGCACACTTGTAATTTGATTGAATTGGAAATGATTAGGGTTTATATATTAAAAGGTAGCAATAAAGACCATAGATGAATAATAAGATGATGTATTTAGAAAGAAAAAAACTAGCCAAATAGTGCACTTCCATGTAAACCAAGTATCAGATGTTTTTCATTCATCCTTTCAATATCCATCCATTTTTAATTTTATTTTAAAAAAAAAAATTAGTCCGAAACAAAAGAGTCCAACCATCTTTGCAAATTAAACAACCCATCTCTCACAGATAATGCCTTATTTTCAACTTTCACTAAAAAAATCATCTAGCACATCTGATCTCTCTGTGAGTAACAATCAAGTAAATAGAGCCATGAATGAATTCCAAAGCCAAATAATCCATTGAATCAATTTCATTGGCATTTTACAAAATCACTTTCAAAAAGTCAATATACTATAATTCCATTTCATGAACATGAATTTGCTTTAACAAAATAGCCTAGTTTCACACCACGTCCTGTTGAATTTGATGAGATAACATATAGTTTAGGTTGGTATATGGCAACACCTTTCCAACTTATTTTTCCTCCAATCTCCTCAAAGATTTCGATGCTTGAAAACTTTCCAAGGCAATCAAAAGTCACCGATGGCAACATTGTTTCTGTTTGTATCACTTCTAAAATACATTCACTGAAACATGAATCATGTACAAAGTTTATGTACTTATGCCTAGGAACTTTCCAGTAATAAGAAGAATTCTCATCAATTCGTGATTCTCGACAAAATTGTGAATCTTCTCTTATCTCTACCACACGAATCTTGTATTTTGTGTTATTTTGTATTTTCAATTTTGCCATTGATGTGAAAGAGACCAACCACAAAACAAGATTTGTGCAAGAAAGTGGTTTCCCAATTCGGACAATTTTGTTGATAGGCTCTCAAACTTAGAATCAAAAAAGAGTTATACTTAATGTCCAAAATTTTGGACCATAATTTGATACAATATAAGGATATATGAAGAGTGTGTATTGAAGTGGGTAAATTTATGCATGTGTATGTAATTTCTTTTATAAATTTGATAAAGTAAAATAAAGGTAAATGACTAAAGTAAAATCAAGAAAACATGGGGAAAGTAAAATGAATGAAGATGGTCAAAGTGAAATCGGTTTAACATGAATAAAGTAAAAGGATACTATCCTAGAATGTAGTAAAAGGTCATTCTTTCTCATCATGTTGTCGCAAAGCTATCTTCTGAGCTCCACTATTTGAAAGGTTGAAACTCCATTTTTTGTATTTTCTAGAACGAGGAATGTATGCTATATTTTTTCATGTTTGAATGAAGAATATCTCATTCTAATGGCTTTAATTGATTATCCCTATTTTAAGTATTTTTAACTTCTTTAATATAGATGAAAATTTACTTTAAGCTTATTAAATAGTAGATTTTGGTAGTTTGTGGATTTTTAAAGAAAGTTATGAATTATGCAACCTTCGAGTACATCTCGGTTTGAAAACTGCTATATGTATAAATCTATATTATAATTTGGTGTAAGCCTTAAATCTTTGAATTTAGAATTTTTTATCACAACTAAAATAAATTGTGGCCTATGGACCACTGCAAATCATTCTTGCAATGACGAAGTAGTTATAGCTTTCAAATAATGTACATTTTATTATCAATGACAATTAAACTCAGTTTTCATCTACTTAAAGATAAGATATGATGCTTTTTTACATTTAAAATTAAAATAAATTATTATGAAATTATAAATTAAAATTTGTTTTAAAAAAAAAACAAAAAAAAACAAAAAAAAACATGAATGTAAGTTCAAATGTACATTTTGTGAAATAAATATAGGTTATATAACATTCTCATGTAATGTGCAGAATTTTTTTTGCAATAACTATTGTTTTTAACTTCAAATTTTTTTTTAGACATTAAATGTAAAAAAATAATATTGAGATATGAATTGTGAAATATTTTTTTGATTTAAATGAATTTATAGATTTTTTTAAAAGAAACATTTATGCATTGATAACATGCACTATGTGAAAGTATACATAAACATTCAAATTGAAAATGTGTGAAAAGATACATAGAGAATAATTGAAGAATTTCGAACAACACATAATAAAACCTTTTAAGTAATATAAAAAGATAAGAAGAGACATAAATCAAGATTCACATATGGTTTCAGAATTTTACGTAACAACGTCACTGCAACCGCTATTCATAACTATTTTAAGTCCACGCCAACTAGTATGACATGGACAAACACACGTTCTCCCGCCACAAACCTTCAAGGTGGTAAATGCCTCTTACTTTGGCACTATTCTCTAGACTCCAACAATGCATAAAATATTAAGTGTACAAGGCCATTGTTTATTCTTGGACCATCATTTTCCATACAATGTCTCCTTCGCTACTTTGGCAGCATTGGCCAGAGTGTGCTCACACGTCAGCCTACGGCCGCACTCTAAATTGTTGATCATGGCTTCTCAAGCCTACTGATCGTGACCTCTTCCAGGTTGCCGACAACATCCAAGCCTTGTTGGCTACATGTCCGCCCGGAAAAGTCAAGGGAGTGGTGTTGCCCGCGGAGGGCTTATAGGGCAGCCATGGCTGCGATTATGAAGCCACTAGGCGGCGCAATTCCTGTGGCGAACGAGAGCTTGCTACCGACCTGGACGACAACAAGAAATTGCAAACAAAGTTGGTGAATCCATCTTATAGAGGGCAAGTGAGGTTTTTTTGTAAGAGTTGAATCAGAAGAGAGCATGGTGAATCAGAAGCCCACATCGCCAATCGAGTCTAGGAAACGGGAAGCCCTTTCCTTGACCCTCAAAATAGCTCTAAGGCTTATAGAATTGGCTTGTGACTTATAGAGAAACGGATAGAGTTTGTCACTTATAAAAACAATTCAATAAAAAATCTTTCATGGAAATATTTACATGTCCTATCAATGCAACATTTTTTACTTTTAAAAAACTATTGTATATGTACTTTATAAATTTTAAAAAAAATAAAAAATCTATGTGTCTCTTGAAACTATCATTGAAATTATCATTTTCTTCTACTCTTCTTCATTTTCTTTGTCAAAGCCAAGATGATTCAACTATCTAAAATTTATATGTTTATCTATACTTTTACATAGTGCATGTTGGTAATGCATGAATGTTTATTTTCAAATTATTTAGAATATTCTATACTTCATATTTTTTAATGTAAATTCGAAAATATATATGTATATATAATCAATGCAAAAAAAAAAAAAAAAAAAAAAAAAAAAAACATACTATATGAAGATGTTGCATATTTATGTATATGCGATTTTTGCCAAATATATATTTTAACTTACATTTATATTTGTTTATAGACTTTAAAATAAAAAGCATAAATTTATTCAAAAAACTAATTGTTTAAATAAATTGAATAACATACGGTTCTAAATTTTTGTTGATGCAAAAACAAAGCTTTGGTATGTCGGCATGTTATTATTTTTATATAGATTTATAATAGCTTATTTAAATAATTACTCATTGTTACCATAGATGCCAATGATTTCCAAAGGCCAATAAACAAAAAAAATTAGACTCTTGCTAATTTTTTTTAATTCATATGTATACATTAGACATTAACATTTCAAACAATCTACCTTGATGATGAATTCAAAATTAAGATAGTTACTAATATTTAAAAAATAAAAATAAAAAATTACTTGAATTTTTTTAAATGAGGTGCATAAATTATCATAAATTTATATGGGATAAAAACAAATAAAATTATTTATGCATAAATTTCTGTCTTTTATCAAAATCTTGTTGTATAAAAATTATACATTTATCTAGAATATAATAAAGTTTATTGAAGTGATATATTCCGTTGAGGATTGTAAAATCAAAGAAAGGTTTACACACTAGGAAAGTATAGGAAAATTAACCCCTAAAGGACAATATGCCACATTTGGGCTTTTTTGGAATTTGGGCAGGTACCTATGAATGCAATTTATATCAGGATTTTTTGAAATTTTTATTGAAGGTGGGCCGTTTGGAGATCTTCGTGTGGGTATTCTTATTTTTTCAATTCCGACATCGGGATCAAAAGTTATGAAGGTTTAAGTGTCAAATGCTGCTCGTTGGGCAGCTACTGAATTGTTCTAAGCCACTGTGAATGCAGCAAATTTTGCCCAAAACTGCCCAAAACTGCCCAAAGACTAAACTTTGAAATTCCACCAAAAATTGAGATTTTGATATTTTTTAAAAATAAAAATTTCTATGTATAGAGAAGGCAGTAGAGCATGTTCTCACCGTTCGGATTTTCAATCCAAAATTTTTTCATATGTTATTTTTATTGTCCAAAAACGGCCTTTGTTTGTGAATTTCAGTATACCCCATAGATGAAAATGATTTTTTTGGCAACTTTCCACAACTTTTTTGAATATAATTTTCTTAGAACAATTAGCTAACTCAGTCTTCTTTGGCGTGCATCAAAACCACCAAAATCCATAATGCAAAAAAATGGTTTTTTGGGCCTTCAAAACTCTGCTGTCCCCTTTTTTTGCAGGGAAAAAAAACTTGTTTTTCTACTTTGAATGTTATGATCTTGCAATTGGTCAAGAATGAGTGTGTGAGATTTGGTGGATATGTAGACATAGAAGTTAGCTACAAGATCTTACGATTAGATGTTCTAAAAAAGACCCCAAGTTTGCAAAATCCACCTTGCTTTGAAGAGGGGCTGTTTTGAGGCAGTTTTGATGAAAAATACCCTCTGAACTTTAGGGGTTAAGCGGTACTATGTAGGAGTGGTGTATATCACAGAGATCTAAACCTAGGCAAGATGCTATCTAAAATCTAGGACAATCGTAGAATGTATTGGAGTAGGGGCAGCAAGTAGTCAAGATGGGCAGCTGAAAAAGAAAAAAAAAATTTCAAAATCACAATAATTCGAAAAAGATGAAGAAATTAATACAAATTAATTTAATCTACATTGATTGAAATTACTAGCAATGTGATTTATGAAAATTGAATTTGAAAAGAAAAAAAACTATGTGAATTCACATTACATGGTTGTTTTAAAAACAATGATTATTTAACCTGAAATGAATTTATAAAAATAAGAATGAATTTGCTCCCATCATGGATCTAAGTTCAAAATCATGAGAATATTCAAGTTTTGAAGAATGTATTGATAACAAATATTGCTTAAATTCATTTGAATTTATATTTAATGGTATTTTTGATTAAATTGTACTTGAAGATTTTTCCTGAATGAATGACTATATACAAAGACATGTTTCAGAAAAATAACACAAAGTAAATTAGGTCATTTTAAAAGACATTTTGGATTTCAACAAGTTTTCAATGTTTACAAAATTAATATAGTGCAGAAATAATCATATCATATACATTTACAAAAATATGATATTTGACAACTTTTTACAATATT
The DNA here is from genome assembly GCA_014871385.1 of Ceratodon purpureus. Classification (NCBI taxonomy): domain Eukaryota; kingdom Viridiplantae; phylum Streptophyta; class Bryopsida; order Pseudoditrichales; family Ditrichaceae; genus Ceratodon; species Ceratodon purpureus. The sequence goes on along the minus strand of CM026432.1, from coordinate 9,465,891 downwards.
CTATATATTTTAGATTTTAAATTTATAACACCAAATATTAGTTTTAGATTTAAGATATAGAAAATCAAAACTTGATAGTACAAGCAAATTTTGTAATCTACAAAGAATATAATGGTTTATTTGTTATGAAGCTACATTGATAATTTACAAAGATAGAACCAAATCAATTCAAAGTTTGATTCTACAGGCTTCAAAATGTGTACTTCAGATTGAACTTTGAGAAATTCTTAAAGTTTCTAAAAGCCCTTAAAATTGACACTAAATTTATCTATACACAATCTCTAGCTTTTTCATTATAAGTGAAGCTATAGATATTTTTTTTGTAAAACACTAATCATCTTTAATCATCATCTTTTTTTTGAATTATTTGGAATATGTAGTATTGGTTTGTTTTCTTTTTCGTTTTATAGTTTTCATTCTTGTTTTGCTTTACTACATATAACAGTTGATTGTGTGAACTTAATTTTGAAACTCTCATAAATGAAAATTCTTTTGTTGTTTCAATGAATTGTTGTAATTCTAAATTTAGGCCAAAAAAACCCAATTTAACAATCAGAGTATCATCCTTATTGTATCAAAGTTTTCACATATACATGTATGCCAAAGATGAAATCTTCAATACCAAAAAAAAAAAAGGGTCCAAAGGAACAAGCTTGCATGTGTTGCCTCTTCTGGCATCTTGTTCACAAGCCCTCAAAAAACTTCAACCTTAAAATAAATAAATAATTATTTTAAATTTTTAGAATTAATTAGAAAGGAAATTTTAAAATGATTTTGAGAAATATTTTAAAAATTTGTTGATATTAAAAAGAATATGTGAATTTGAATTGTTTTTCCATCTTTTAAAATTTGATATTATATACTAATAATATATCTACCGCTAAGAATATTATCATCGACGGTCATGCGTAGCATCGCAAAGCCCTAGTTTATTTAATTATTATTCATTTAGTATCTTTATTAAATATTCAAACATTTAAAAACAACATGTACTATTTTCTAAATTTTTGGTATTTAAAACAAATATGATAAAACACATTTCATACTATGATTTTGACATAATTTTCACCAAGTTAAAATTGAAGATTTCAGAAATGTAGATAGAAGGGCTTCCAATATTTTCAAAATTATTAAAATTATGTAGAATAGATCCTTTGAATTCTTAAATTTCAAAATTACTATAATAATGGCTAATGTTGTGGTTGATGATATAGAAAATATATTTTTTAATGAGCAGTGGCTTACTTTTATTTTAGGTTTGTTTTTCTTTCTTCCCTTTTTAGTAGGTATGATTTTGCCGTTTTTGAAAAGAAGTGACAGATTTCCAACAACATCTTATCAACTCGGATTTTGTTTTAATATTTTAGGTTTTAATTTATATATCATTGGAGTCATTGTGTTGGTTCAAATTTTGCATAAACAACCTTCGTTTCTTATAAATTATCTGCCACTTACTCCATCAAATGCCATGAAGACCACCAATTCAACCCATGGCAATTGAATATTGTAAGTTGTTGTCATTCGAAGCACAAGAAAAATAATAATAATAAAATTTTGGACATATGCTTTGTAGACAGTCATGAAAAAATAATGTCATAAGTCTTTTGGTTTTCTATTTTGATTGAATTTTATTTTCTGTAACATAAATTATTGACAAATACAAATAATCAATTCTAAATTTTCATGTTCTCTTTCATTAATAAGCTTTAAACCCTATTAAATCATTAAACTATGTATCTTGTTTATTTTGGATATTAGATGGTTTTAAATTTATTTAGACATTTACTATTGATTAATTAATTGTCACTGTGGTCTTATCTTCACAGAAGGGCAACACAAATCCAAATGGTATGTTTTATTGACATTCTAATATACATGTACATGTTAATGATATTATAATTTCATTCAGTTAGGATCTCTCATTTATGGGCATATCTTTAAATGGCTGTTCATTCTCTTGTTCTTGTTTTCATTAATATGAGAGCGTTTGTGGATGGTGTTTTCAGGGAGTGTTGGACTAAGCGGCTCTATCTTGTGTTATAGATTTGTGAAAGAATGGTCTTTCAATTGAGTAGTGATCATTTACCACCAACCGTACTCAGCCCAAAAAAGACCAATGTGAAGGTGCGGGAGAAAGATTTCTTATAGTAGAGGCTTTGGATGGCCAACCTCGTACATTTGTGTTTTTGTTTCATGAAGAGCATGTGGATGGAGGAATAAGTGTTCGGTTTTATAATAGTTAATTTATCAAAGAAGATGTGAGTGTTTGAGCCCTACTTCACAAGGACTTACGAGAGCTACTTTGAATTTGGCAAGCAACTCGGATTTTGCTAGAGCTTCCACAGTGCTCATGCTGTAGTTTTTTGTAGCTTATATTTGCCAATGCTTTGGTCATTAGTTTTGACTACAAATGATGGCCGATAATAACATAAGGCCAAACTGCATGCTACAAAGTGACCAAAGGAGTGCTTCTCATAATTGCTTGTGGTATAATTTCTAGATATTTATATTATGATATTATGAGGTTTTGTTACTAGACTTTCTTTGTGTGCATGATTGTTGAAAACGACATACGGTCACACTGTGATAAGTGTTAGGGATTGGAAGCATACTTTCAGGTAACACTTAGATAGTAATAACATATAACACTTATAGAGGGTGATGCCGATGATTTGTAACACTTAACAAAATACTACCTCCATCTCACTAAAAGACCATTGTTTGATCAAAAAATCTGTCTCAAAATAAGATTGTTGTTTCTAAATTTGGCCAATTTATATTTAAATTTAGCCACTTATTTTTGAATTTGGCCAACTCAATTCTAAATTTAGAATTTTCCTTAAATATTATATTATTAGCAAACAAAGGTCTTTTAGTGTGACGGAGGGAGTGATACTTAAAAGAATTAAAAAGTTAAATACATAATCCCTTTGTCCCACTAAAAGTCCGTGGTTTGGTAAAAATATTTGTCTCTAAATAAGATTGTTGTTTAGTCTATGGTTATTGAATTTTGCCAACATGGGCCATTCTTTGAAGGTTTGGACATTCCATGGAGGTATATATTGAAACAAACAATATATATTTAATGTATTACGATTTTGGGACATAAAAAATGTAATTGCTCTTAATTTGGCGTTTAATTTTTGTTTTTTTGTTGGTAGACTAACATGCACCTTGGAATATAGCCACATAAATAAAAAAATGGATAGAATCATTCATATTAATATGTTCATTCAAAAATTTATCTATTATAAGGCACTTTTATCCTAATAGTGGCAACTGTGATTTTGTTTTAGAAGATTTTGGCTATTTTATCCATTTTTTTGTTCATTTTTCCTAATGTACAAGTAGCCACATCCAAATTGAGGTAAGATTTAGGCATAAATTTGCCAAAAATTGAAACACTGCCTTAATTCCATTATTCTAATGAAACCACGGTCTTTTAGTAGGACATAAGGAGCAATGTTTATAGGAGAAATGGATGAAATTACAAAAAACTGATTTATTATTCATCTCTAAGTCCGTTGAAAGAATGAATAAATAATATGTGGCAAGTTTATGCTACACGCTAAGATTCTTTTTTCAATGCTTCAATATTCCTAACAAATAACTTGGTGTTGTTAGGTCCTTCCTTCAAAAAACTTCTTCAAAGTTTGAAAACCACTACCTACATCTTTAAAGCCTACAACCTCTTATACTATATTTTAGACATTATCAAGATTACTATCTTTGTGATCATTACCTTCTGAAGATTGAAGCATTTCAATAATTTCTTCATCAGTGGGGTGATAAGGATTATTCAAATCAAACTCAAGCTTATAATTTAAATACTCTTGAACATTCATGTTAGAAATTATTCAATAGGAGAAAACTTTGGTCACAAAGGGGCCTTTGACATTTCTACGTGCAAAAAAAATTGATCCCAAACTGTGATGGTGGCACCAATGCTGCCATCTCGCTGACAAGAGTGAATTTATGTGGGTCCAGCAAGGAGTCCAGCCAATCAGCAATGCCAGCGCTGAAATTCAATTTTTGGTTTTGAGGCCAAGTTGCAAACATGCTATGGCGTTACCATATAGAGTTTGAAGTAAGTAATTTTATTTTATCTTCAATTTCATCCAAACATAATCACTATCTTCTTGATGTCAGGTTTTTGCACTAAACAAGGTCTGAATTATCATGCACACAATGTTATTTTCCTTGTACACAAAATTTTATATGTAACAAAGGGGGTATAATGGCATTGTGAAACAAATTGTGCAAAGAGCTAAATCAAATTTTTATTGAACCTAAATCTATATGGTCAAAGCAAAGGTTTGTTTATGTTTTTTTTTTTAAAATAATAAAAACAAAGAGAATATAAATTCCATGTTTCAAGTTATAAAATAAGTTTTTTTCAATCCTCACCAAAAAGGATTTCAGCACTTTAACTCCTTATGCAATGGATATTTTCTACAATAGACAAATGCTTTTTTGATAGTATCAAAGGCAATTGTTTAAATCACTTGTTTAAAAAAAATCTCAAAGACAAGAGAAGGTTGTAGCAAAAACATTATAGGCGTCTCCAGTCAAGTAAAATAGCTTCAAAAAGCATAATTTTTTCTAGAGGTTTGTGGAAAAAGTAATCATATTTACAAAAAGCACTTTAATTCACTATATCCACAAAAGTTTTGAAAAAATCACATTCAAAACTAACATTGTTGGAACTTGCCTAGACTTCCAAATGTCTATCAAATAGGCTATAGCCCTTCAAGGATTAAAAAAACCATTTATACTTCTAAAAAACACTTTATTCATTTTTATTTTGTATTTTTGTTTGTCTTTAAGCTTGTTACTCGTACATAGTTAAAACCAAATTGATATAGCTTTAGAACCTTTGCAACCTTTATAATACTTAAGTAATTGTTTCAGTGTCTTTTGAAACTTTGGATTTTTCAATTTAAATCTTCAACAGAATAAATATTTGGTAATTTTATGTATGCTTACAAATAAATCCAATTATATTATATTTTAACCACAAAGAATTTAAAATTTGTTAAACCATTTTAACTTTAATAATATGTTTTATTAGATGTAAGTATTTGAGAATATAATACATAATATAATTGATGTTAAATACATGAACACATAAATACAAATGTATATACATTAAATTTTTATGTATATTTTTTTACACGATGTGCTTTTGTGTGTTCATGCATCTCATTTCACATAATACACATTCTTTAATTCATACATGTTATCATTTATTTCATGGACATTTTCAAAACTAAAAATCCTTTTCAAGTTTCATAATTTTTCTAACGCACTTCTTTTGAATCCAAAAACAATATAGTTGATGTTATAATATATAATTATATTACAAAATACTTTTACATTCATTTATAAATATTACACAATATGCGTTTTAATCTGCATATGTGTTTTTTCTTGCTCATGGAAATTTTAAACTATATACAAAAATGGATTCAAATATGAGGAGTATGTATACTATTTGGAAGCTAAAATTACCTTTCAAACGAAGAAAAATGCTTTAAAAGTGTTGATGTTTCAATTTTTTCTATCTAACTTTATAATAGATTTTAGATGTGTGTATGCATTGGTGTTGTAGGCACTAGCAATTTGTAGTAGCCCATAGGCCACAACGTGAACTAATTGTTGAAAAATACAATAGTTGTATAAAAGATTTAATAGCTTCCAAATATTGTGATTCATACATAAAAATAAATTGCTTGATGACATGGGTACAATAGTGATTTTTCTATACAAATGTAATAAATAACTCAACACCAATGAAACAAATTCTATAGAAATCTCAAAAGCTAAAGGTGATTTTTTTAAAGATAAATAAAAAATCTTTAATAAAATTAATAACAATCAAAAATATTATTTTATTCACACTTAAATCTAGTTAACTTTGATGTTCCATATCATTGGATCTAAAAATATTAAATCATATTTGTTTATAAATATTTTGATACCTCAAATTCACAGGTTTAATGTTTTTAAGAATTCAAGCTAAAAAAGTTATATTCATATTTATGAATCAACCGGTTATATAAATGTAATATGATTTTTTCTTGGAAATTTTTGTTTTTTGGAAAATGCGAAATTTGAATCTACAACCATTGCTTTCAATATAAAGCAACTAGCTTATTAAATTTATCTCTATAAAGTCACCTTGAGTTTTGAAGGGAAACTATGTGTATTTTTTTATTATATTGCATTTTTTATTTAAAATAGTTGGATGACATAGAAAGATCTGGTAGTTTTACTATATTCAATATGTCAAAACTTTGTGAAATTTAAATTCAAGGAAAATTAGTTTTACCATCACTATATTGTTACAAACTTATTTTCTTTAAAGTTAAGAAAACCAAGCTTCTCCGCACCATATAAGGAAATACCACCAAGTTCTTACATATTTATCAAATATTTAGACAAAGGAGATAAGATTATTCATAATTGAAACTCATAGTATCTAATTCAAACATCCAATGCCTTTACATATAACTCTATTATGTTGATTTTATAAATTTCTCTTTATTTTATATGACAAGTTCATATTAATTTTCATTTATATTTTTTTCTTAATCATATATTTTTTTTCAAGTAAAAAAAACATAAACTAAAAGATAAAATAATAATGCTACTATAATGTAAAATATTTGGAAGTTATTACTACTTTGTGATTCTAGAAACAAGCTAGAAAAGAGGATGTATAAAATGATTTTTTATTACATAGGAAATCTACTTGCATATTTATAAATGATTGGATATTAGCACTAGAGGTACCAATGAGCTGCGGCAATATTATTGAGTAGGCCTTAGTTGATATATCACATAATCTGATATATCATCATATATTTATTCATAATCACATATATATATATATAAATTAACAAACATAGTTATAATAATCAACCTATAAAAAACAATATATATTACATGGCCTATTTAAATTTTCTAATCTTGAGTGCCACATTTTGGTGGTTGGGCCTTGTGATGTGTTTACTTTGTCAATTTTATGTATTTGCTAAATTTTCTAACATCTTTGCATATGTTTAGTATGTTTTTTGTATGTGTGTGTTTTTTGTACTTCTATTTTGTTTATTTTATTTTATTTTGTAATTTTCATTCTTTCTTGTGTTGTATGTAATAGATCCAATATATTGAGTTCATTTAATGCACTTTTGCATTGTAATTTGTAGTAATATTAGCCAAAGTTAAAAAACTATGTAAGACGTATTAGAATGCTTGCAATTGTTTATTGATGAAGTTGTAAGAAGATATATGAACATCTTGAGGAAAGGTCTTCTTAGGAAAAAATTATGTAAAATTAGTGATGTGTGTGTGAGTATATCATTGCTCATATGAATGAATATATATATATATATATATAGAAACAATCTTTACTTAGATATTTGTTTCTATTAAGTCTTATCATATTCTTACCACATATGAAAATGAATCATAGTTATTTAATACAAAATATATAAATAAGTTTTTTTTAAATTAATCAATATTTAAGATTTAAAACATAAAGAATCTTGCAAAATTCAAGATATTCCACTTTTAAATGAATGTATGTATACAATATGTGATGGCATTTAAAAGAATTTGTATAGAAAAATTATTTTTAGATGATATTATTTATAATATATCTTTTTTCTTCAAAATGTTATTTAATCTATATTTATGAATTTAGGGTTGTAAAAAACATGTTTAGAATGACTTCAAAACAAACTTCGTTAAATCCTATATCATTATGAACACCTAAACTTCCAAACAACACTTTTATTTATTATATATCACTCAATAGTTTGAATTAACATTTAAAATTTTGCTTAGTAGAAAGATGTCATTGAACCTTTAAGATGCATACATTGTAAACAAGATTTAAACAACTTAAAAAAAATTAATGAATAATTTTATATTTAAGTATTAAATTTTGAGATTTCCTTTTATATAATGTTATTTAATTAATCTAACATTTTTTGCAACAAAAGAACTAAACAGAGGCTATATTATACATGTTGTTAAGTAGCATTTGAAGATAAATGAAGGAAAAATCTAAACTTTCATGTGTAGAGCCTTTAAAACTTCATATTTTTCTCAACATAGGTCATATGATGCTTATTTAAAGATTTTTGAAATAAGCCTAATGTGAGATATAAGATTCATATTTCATTGTCCTTGTTCAGACTTGTATTCAGTAATTTATAGTCAAATTATTTCATCATATCTAATTCCTTTGTTCAAATGTTTACAATGGCATTCGAGCATCTACAAGTGAAATGTGCAAGTTTTCTTGTCAAATTTATATCGGATGAAAACCATCATCAATGAGAATGGATGAAAGAATATTGGGCTCATTTTTTTGCAAGTTCTAAATTTAGTCTTGTCACTTTTTGCCCTTGTGAATGACTGGCAACTTGGGCAGAAAATGAAAGATTCTGATTGATTACTTGTAGCCCAGATTTTAAACAAATTCTTCTAAAATTCATAACTTTTGCATCATAACTCCCAATGCTTTGAAATTTGCGTCATTCAAAAACATCCGTTGAAAAATATGTGTATTTAAAATTTTAGAAAATAATTAAATTTTGAGACCTTAAAATAGAATGCCCAATAGTGCTACCACCATAATGTGGTCTCAAAGGCCTTTAGAGGTCAAATCGTAAAGAGGTATTTTTGTATAATTATGTAGAACTTGCTTTTGGTCAAACTAGCTAAAAGAATATGTTGATATTGTCAAAAATTGTCTTAAAGCACAAAGATTGATCCTTTCACTATTAAAATCCAAAATTGTAGAAATAAAATAAATTTAAGTTTTAAAACCAAATGAAAATCATTGGCGTACAAGGCTTATAGAATTGTTATTTAGTTTATAAAAATACTAACACAAATATACATATAATTTTAAAACCACATATCAAACTCAACAACAATTCATATACGTATGTAAGAGACTTATATATATTCTTTATAATCATTTAATACTCAATCATATATAATGTTTTTCATAAAAATGGATTAAAATTAAGTCTTATCCACATTATTGGTGAAGTTTATATAACACAATTAAGACTTAAAACATTTGCTTTAAAGTTTTATATTCAAAGACTTGTAAAAATGGTTCATTGTTAATTTTTTCAATCCCCAAGAAAAATCCACTAGGAATAAGTAACTTATTGTATGCACATACACTTTTGTCTTATTGGTTATGAAAATTTTAAATTTTAAAAACTAGGGCTACGCAATGCTACGCACAAGCATTGACGAAAATCATAATCTATAATATCCTTTGGTACAAACTCCATATTTTTTAATGTAAATTAAAATTAAAATATCTCACAATCAAGTGTCGATTACGGCACACGCCAAAGAGCTGTGAAGTCTCACATTTCGGAAGTAAATAAATAAATTTATATTCACGAAGTTGCAAGCAAGGCTAGGTTGACAAAAATCATGACCCCAACCACGCCAATGCCTACGCCTTCCAATTCCCTTTGTATTTTTCTTTGTACTACGACTATGATTTTTCTTCAAAACCCTCTTTGAGTTCCTCATATATGATAGAGCCAAATATGAAACTATATGTTCTGATAGTTTGTTTTAAAGACATTTGTAGACTAATATTTTTTTTCTTTTCAAATGTGTGCATATAGAATTTATCTTATTTGTCCCAAATGGATGGATAGATAGTTACTCTCACAACATGGCTGCAAATTTAGAAGTTGGAATTAAATAATTTTGATTTTTCACATGTGTAACAAATCCATTTAAGTACAATCACTTTGCACTTAACAACTAGTAGGCTAATAACATGACATTTTTCGTTTAAAAGTGATGCTTCAATCAATTAGAATAATCTTTTATTGAATGAACAAACTATTTGTCACTTATTCATAATATATATGTATATAAATTTAAAATCAAAAAATATATGCAAGTGAGATATTAAATTGAAAAACAAATTGAAAAATAATAGCACTAAACAAGGTCTGAATTATCATGCACACAATGTTATTTTCCTTGTACACAAAATTTTATATGTAACAAAGGGGGTATAATGGCATTGTGAAACAAATTGTGCAAAGAGCTAAATCAAATTTTTATTGAACCTAAATCTATATGGTCAAAGCAAAGGTTTGTTTATGTTTTTTTTTTTTAAATAATAAAAACAAAGAGAATATAAATTCCATGTTTCAAGTTATAAAATAAGTTTTTTTCAATCCTCACCAAAAAGGATTTCAGCACTTTAACTCCTTATGCAACGGATATTTTCTACAATAGACAAATGCTTTTTTGATAGTATCAAAGGCAATTGTTTAAATCACTTGTTTAAAAAAAATCTCAAAGACAAGAGAAGGTTGTAGCAAAAACATTATAGGCGTCTCCAGTCAAGTAAAATAGCTTCAAAAAGCATAATTTTTTCTAGAGGTTTGTGGAAAAAGTAATGATATTTACAAAAAAACACTTCAATTCACTATATCCACAAAAGTTTTGAAAAAATCACATTCAAAACTAACATTGTTGGAACTTGCCTAGACTTCCAAATGTCTATCAAATAGGCTATAGCCCTTCAAGGATTAAAAAAACCATTTATACTTCTAAAAAAACAATTTGTCATAATCTAATCATTTTAATGGTTTCTAGTATCTCAACTTCATAATCTAATTATTTTAGAAATATAAAGATTGTATTTTTTAATCAGATCCGCATGACATTTATGTTTTAGCAATATCACAATAAACTTAAAATTTTGAACTTTACGTAACTAGAAGAAACCGAATTGCCCATCTACATAAAGAGGTCATAAAAAATAAAAAATTTAGCTTCATTAGTTTTTCAAAAAAACCAAAAACCAAATTGGTACATTTACAATCATGTTGAACTTTAAAACGAGATTTATTTGTAAGTCTAGCAATAGCAAGCTTTCAAAACTTCAAAAATGTTGGTGTTTGTGTTTCTCTTAAAATAAAATTTGAAGTAATGAATATGTAGAAACAAAGCATGATCTAAATGATATTAATTTGGCATCTCATAAAAGGTTCTTGTTCTATTCTCTTCTATTTAGAACAAAAAATTGATGACAGTTACAAAGGTATCTCATTACTAAAGGTTACTTTTATACATTGATTTTTTTTCAAATTTCAACTAATCTTTGGCTTTAGATATTATACCTCTTAGATGAAAATAAACATAGAATGGGTTTTTTTGAAATTTAGGGCAAATTTCTATAGTGTCAATTTTTAATGTAAGTTCTTGAATCTCTTTTGTAGAGAAGAGGAATTTCAAGACCTTGCGGGAAAATAATATTTTTGGGTACACTTCAAAAAAGTATTTATGATGCCCAAAGCATTGTATTCTTATTTTTTAGGCACCTCATAAATCTTTGCTACGTTCCTCAAGTATCTTTGGTATATTTTATAAACGCAAAGAATACAAATGCCTTTGAGTATTTAAATATATATATATATATATATAGTAGAAGAAATTATTTCGATGAAAAGTCAAATATATTTTGACCGTTTTTAGTTAGTGTACAAGAAAATATTTTATTGTTTTATTTGATTTTAGAAAATGAAAATCAATTATTCAGGATTGCATTCCAAAAATAGACATATACCTATGTTTTGACCAAATCGATTTACATTTTATTCATATTTATTTGACAGCTCAAAAATCTATCCCACATTGCTCAATTGTATTTGGAATATTTTATAGACGTAACAAATACATTGCCTTTGAGGTTTAAAAGTAATAAAATCTTTTGTATTAAAAAATTTCTTTCTGTACATAATCAAACATTTTCTCACCGTTTTGGGTTAATATGCAAAATAACATTGCTAAATTCAAGGCTTACAAACCCCAAATTATTCTATGAAGGTCCTTTCTAGATCAAGAAGGCCCCCTTTTAAACATAATAATAGTGACAAAGATTTGTCCAACCCCTCCCACCCCTCCTACCCCCTTTGGAACCTTGACTCTCAACCACGCTCGATGGGGGGTTTAGATACTTCCATGGATACAGGCAGACCCACAAATTTACATCCAACATAAGGTATCGACATCTAAATCGCCAAACACCTAATTTCAACTCTTATAATTTCACCTCAAAGTGATTGAAAGATAACCTAAACTTGACCACAACGTCATTAAAACTTCACTAATGAGATAGAACCAATGAGATTAAAGCATTGACAAGTTTTGTCCATGTGTTTCTTTTGTTTCTTTTTATTAGGTGTCTATAACACTTTCACTTCAAAAACTTGTGTAAAATTGATCTAATGTCCAAAATTGAGATTCCAATTAGCTAACACATTCATGATTTCACTTCATGCACTTTGCACTTCCCGGTTACCAATTCCCTTATTCTGTCCGTTTAAGGTGTTACTACTTTTTTTCACAACCCCCAAACCTTCACCCCATTCGCTCCAATCAAAATAAAACAAAACAAAACAAAATAAAATAAAATAAAATAAAATAGAATAAAATAAAATAAAATAGACCCAGATTGTCAATTCCCCTGCACACGCTCACATGATCCGAAACCAACATCGACCTCTGTATTCGCATCTCCAAGCCCCGAGGCAATCCTCCCAAGGGAACACGCGATCCCACGTTCCCACCGCCAGCGCACACCCCAGGGAACACCCTTATCATCCGTTCCCACATCGATCCCAAACACTCCCACGTTCCCACGGACAATGAGAACACGGGAACTGCACAAAGGGAACGCCCGACTCAATTCTCCCCAAACACAGCACCTGCCTAGAAACTACGTCCCAAAACAGAACCATCCGCTCCCCAGCACGTTCTCTAACAGAGAACAAAGACCCCCAAGTTCCCGAATCCACAAATATAGAATATTCCACATAGATTCCAATTTCCCAATAAAGGGAACATCCGCTCCCACGTTATCCAAGTGTTGAGAACAGAAGTTCTAACGTTCACAGAGGAGGATAACAAGAAGTTCCCATGTTCCCAGTGGCGACCAGGCAATGAGCGCAATTCGAAAGCGCAAGGGCGCGGGCGAATTCAAATGGCGAGGCGAAGCGCGGGAGCGGGAAAGCGAGGCGAGGCGCCATCGCCACCAACAAGCTTGCCTCCGGCGCAAACCCGCGTCTCCCTCAAATCCCCCGCACAATCGCAACACACATTCTCTCTCTCGCTCGCTCGCTCGCTCGCTCATAGCTCTCTCGCTCTCTCGATCTCTCTCGCATCCGGTTTCCGTGGCTGCCGATCCATCGATCCGCGCCCCCCGGTTGCGTGCCTTTCTTGCGCGCCTTTGCCGTTTCTTCTCCGCTACGCCGTGCGAAACCCTGGTGTTTCGTCTCGGCTTGGGAGTTCTTGGTTAGGGTTTTATGGCGTCTGTCGACTCGGGGTCGCCGAAGGAGGACGAGGTGATTGAAGGGAACGCGGTGGAGGCGATGGAGGAGGTTACGGAGGTGAAGGCGACTAAGGGCCGGAAGGCGAAGGCGGTGAAGAAGGAGGCGGTTGTGAAGACGCCCAAGGAGAAGAAGGAGAAGGTTGTGAAGGAGAAGAAGGAGAAGACGGTGAAGGAGCCGAAGGCGAAGGTTGTTAAGGAGAAGGCGCCGAAGGCTGCCGCGTTGCATCCGTCGTATCTTGTGGTGAGTTTCTTTGAATTGTTCAAGAAGTGGGGGTGGTTTGGGGTGTGTGTGTGTGTGGGATTGGGGGGAGAGGGTGGGGTTGGTTGGTGGATGGTTGCATGGGAATTCTGTGTTGAATTTTGAGTATGTAGTGTGAGTGTTGTGTTGTTGTTCGTGCCCGAGGAGTGTTAGCAATGGGGGTTTCTGGCTGAGCGGATGGGGTTCAGGAGAATTTACGGGAGGGAGAGGGTTTAGGTGATGTGCATGTCCTTCCGTTTTTGGCAATTTGTAGGCGTGTGTGGTGTTTTCTTTAGACATTGTGTGGGGGTGGGTTGTGTTGGTGCAGTGCTGATGAATTACATACTGTGCGTGCTTGCAGATGATTGTGGAAGCCATTGGCGCGTTGAAGGAGAGGACTGGGTCCAGCCAGTATGCCATTGCGAAGTACTTGGAGGATAAGTACAAGACTGCTCTGCCGCCTAATTTTAAGAAGACGTTGACCGTGCAGCTGCGGAACTTGACCAAGGCGGAGAAGCTGGTGAAGGTGAAGAACTCGTTTAAGTTGTCTGACGAGTTGACGAAGCCCGCGAAGGCGGCCAAGGCTCCGAGCGCTCCGAAAGCGGCTGTGAAGGTTGCGCCGAAAGCGAAGGTGGCGAAGAAACCCTCGGCGGCGAAGACCAAAACTGCTGCAACGAAGCCCAAGGCAGTGACTGCAAAGGCGAAGAAGCCAGATGCGAAGGCAACAAAAGTTGCGAAGCCTAAGACGGTGAAGGCGAGTGCTCCAGCAGCTAAAAAGGCGAAGACAGCAGCTCCTGCGAAGAAGGCTGTGCCAGCACCAAAGAAGGTCAAAGCTGCAGTCCCTGCGAAGAAGGCTGCGCCAGTTGTAGCCAAGAAGCCCGCGGCACCGAGGAAGCCTCCGACGGTGAGGAAGATGGTGACGCCGAAGAAGGGTCCGAAGACTGTGAAGGCCGTGGGTGCCAAGGCGAAATCACCGAAGTCTGTGGCGAAAGCAAAACCGGCGAAGGCTGCAACTCCGGCTGCGAAGAAAGCGAAGAAGTGAGATCTTCGTTTCCTGTTAATCCTATCCCAACTGGTGTTTGTGAACACCACCATCCCATGGAATTTGAATTGGCTCCTGATTCGGGTGTGAGGATTCGTGAATATACGCCGGTGGTGTTCTCAATGCGTTGTACATTGCAGAGAAGGTGGATTGTTCTTGTGGAAGTTGTGGGGTGCTGATTCAGACGAGTGTTGAATTCATCTTTCAGTCTGACATTGGTGTTGATCTATTCGTCGAAATGGGTTGATGCATTGCACCGAGCTTAAGGTGGATTGATTGCTGTGTACAGGGTAATGGCGGGTATTGCTGTGAACAGGTCCACGGAAAGCGTAACAGTTCGCACACGCCTCGGCACGATTGCGAAGAGGGTATCACGACGGCGAGGATTTGGGAGAGGGTAATCGAGGGTTTGTTGCCTTCCAGGCGTGAGGTGATGCAGACTTGCCGGGAATGGCAGAAGCAGCCCCGTTTTGAGAATTCTCCACACAGTTGTAGTGAGCGGAAGCAGGCCGTTTCTCGGATAATTTGCAGAAACGTGAAACCGCCTTCTTCGGTGATGAATACACAGTTGCGCCAAATGTATATCGACCTCAGCTACGTCCGACCTTATCAGCAGTGGGACAAGGACTTGTCGTTTGTACAGTGTACTCTTTTACTATTCTTTGCAAAATGCATAAACTCTTCAGAGTAGATAACATTATGAAAAAGTAGGCAACAGCGGTACGGTATTAGTGTGCAACCTTATGGAAGACGCATGTCGCACTCCTTAGTTTCCACCGAAGCTGGACCTCATCAGTTCTGTATCAGTACACATTCTAAAACTTGTATATACTCTATTGGCTTTTGATCCATACTCCAGTTTCTCCTTCCATATGCATGCATGAAATGTCTGTGCTTATATTATGTTAACATGGGCACGGCAAGTCCGAGTTTGAGTCCTCCAGACAGCATCGAGACTGGAATCGAAACAATTCCAGGAGCGTCGTCCTCGTAGTAGACTTTCTAGCTACCATTGTACCTTTAGAGGCTGGGAAGCCAACAGCTCCAATACTCACATTCAATGCACATCTTTCTCAGCTAGTCAAAACTGTGATTCGATTGAATGTACATGAGTCATGTGAAAGGACTTGACAAACTTCCGAGCCCATCTCGCATCCTTCCTTTCACACAAAATGCAGTGCTGAGTGATGATATCTCCAGTTCCCTCAACTTCCCTGAGCAGACTCAATTGCGAGTCCAGCATGGTAGCTGGCAAGAGTATGAAGAAAGGGATTGCGTTTCTTCACAATCACGAGGACAACTACGTATTAGGTAACCAGCGAGAAGAGGCTGGTTACCTTACGTAACCCTCAGCCAATGGATGGATTCCGCTCAACATCCAAGATTAAAGTCTTTTTCATCTAGAAATCACAATTTTTCATCTAGCAATCATGACTTTTCATCTAGAAATCATGACTTTTCATCCAGCAATCATGATCGCAAGGTTACTGCCAGTAACGTGCTGCTCTTGGCCAATGGGAGTTCTCGATTCCATAATTATGACACCGGCTGAGGGTTACAGTAATTTCACGGCACTTCGAGATTGGGAGTGTGGTAAAAGTTCTGATACCGTAGCTTAGGGGCTGTTGCGGCAAAAAATAATTCCAAATAAAAATGTCGGATTAAAAAATAATATTATGTTGCCTATTTGCTGGAAAACCATGAAATGAAATTAGATGAATGATGAAATATCTTGGAATTGAATACATAAACTAAAAATAAAAGAGATTAAACATGTTAAGAGTGATTACATAAAATTTGCTAAAATAACAAACATTCAATGAAACTTCATCAATTGTGGATGAAAGTTGAACTTAATGTTATTTATTTCCTAAAAAGTCAAATTTGAAAGAATTACTTTTTAAAGTGTCGAACATAAAAATTTGAAATTAATTAATTATTTGACAGAGAAGTGCGGAAGCTGCCTCTAAGGTACGATATGTAGGTGCCTATGGCCATGTGGCCCCATCCAATGCAATTTATTACAGCATGGGAGTCCATATTGGAGAGATCCTATTTTAGCTTTTCAATTTGAAGGGTACTTTTAAACATTCCCCATCCAATTGTTGCCATAGCATTAGTTTGTTGGCTCTGACCCTAGGGAAGAGGCATTGCAGGGACAGCGTCTTATCTACTCTAAATGCTACATTGGCAAAAGTATTTCATTTATTCAATTACGTTCATGAATTAAACCATTATTCATCTATTGGTGACGAGGCAAGATGATGAGGCACGGTGATGGGACAAGTCAATGAACAGTGAGGTTAACTGCAAGCGAAGGCGGGGAGAGGGTACTTGGGACATGGGAGTTGGAAGTTGGGAGAGGGGATTTGGGAGGAAGGAGAGGAGGGGTCGGGTGAGAGGAAATTAGAAGGGAGGGGGGTTGGGAGAGAGGAGGTACGGTGAGGAGAGATTGAAGGTAGGCGATCAGAGGGGGTAGATATAAGAATCATAGGAGAGGGGATGGACAGGGAGTCACAAGAGAGGAGATGGACATAGAGTCATAGGAGAGAAAAGTGTACAGAATCAGGGCGAGGGAGAGGGGGGAGAGGAGAAGAGAGGAGAAGAGAAACATGGAGGGGGAGGGAGAGAGAGAGGAGAAACTCCTGCATATGAAAATTGATGAAGTTGTAAATTTCACAAATATACACAACCTGAATGAACACTTGAATGTTGTCCAGTCTAATTGTACAAAACATAGGATAATATGGATGGTCGTATTTGCAGTATTCATTCAAATATCCACTGACTAGAACAATGCACCTAGGAGGGGAATGGGAGGGGGAGGGAGAGGGAGGTGTAGGCTTCGGGTTAAGAGATTGTAGTTTTATTATTACAATAATTTTTAAAATTATAATTATGTTATGATATTCTTTATGATTGCAATTATTATGTTGTAATCATTTTGTGATTGAAAAATTTGATAGTATAGTAACCTTACATTGTATTTTTTTTTGTATTTATAAGTCACAGATTTGCAAATTATACCTCAAACATTTGTATTTGGTGAATATTTTTACATCAAAGTGGAAGTTGTTTCACATCAAAGTGGAAGTTGTTTCAAGAAGCTCTATCTTCTTATAAAAAAAGAAGAAGTTAAGTATTCATTTATCAATTTTTCTAATTATATTAGATAGTTGAAAAGCTTATTGTATAGGTATACATATATTTGCTAATTTCAATAACATGCTTCATAATTTAAAATAAATTTTTTAATTGAAAAACCTTGACTTATTTTTCATTTGCTTAACTTCAGAAACTCGATTGCCTAAAATTACATAGTTCATGCTTATAAAAATTTTGCACGTCAATCACTTTATATTAATAAATATCTTTGTTCTAAGCACTGTAACTATTGATCACATCTATGACTTATATATTTATCTAATAAATTTTTGGTTCCAGACAAGTCTGATGATAATGCAAATAGACGGATGCAATCACATTCAAAATATGATATCATGAAGTATAAAAACATAAACTTCAAGAGATAATACTTTAAAATAAAACATACGAAAAACTCACAATAAAAAAAGATAAATATATTTCAATTATATAAACACATGATCCAATATAAACATACAATATTTCATACAAAAAACAGAATTATAATAAATCATTACAAAAAATAAAATAAATAGATTTTCAAATTTAAAGTTTGTAAAAATGTGCAAATTGAAACCAATTTTCATTACTAATTTTTTTTAGTTATAAAAATTTGGAAATATAAACCAATAATTTTATATACCAGGCAATACACTTAACGACATAACAAAAAACTGTTACTCAAAACTTTGCCAAACAATATCCCTTGCGACACAGCAAAACAATTGTTCGCTAAATCTTTGAAGTGCATTACCATTTGCCGGTGCTCTACATTTGAACCTAGAAGGAATTTAGGATTTGGACAAAATTGGAAAAAAATATTGCCTCCGACTACAATATCTTTTGCCAATTTTGTCAAATTGTTCGTCAAACTTTTTTTAGGCTATATCCCTTGCAAGAGTGCAAAACAATTGGTGGCTAAACCATTGATGAGCAACATCCCTTGCTAGTGCTGTCCATTTCAACCATGGATGAATTTAGGATTGAGAGGTAATTGGCGAATGATATTGCCTAGTTATATCGCTTATGACACAACAAAAAATTGCTTGTCAAACCTTTGCCAGACAATAACCTTTATGACATTGCAAAACAATTGCTCGCCATACCTTTGATGTGCGCTACCGTTCATCAATATTTCCAATTTAAACTAGGAAGAAATATAGGATTTGATGGTAATTGACGAGGGGTATCTCTTGGCAGCACCTTTTACGATACAACAAAAAATTGCTTGTCAAGCCTTTGCCTAACAATACACTCTAGTACCCTGCAAATCAATTGCTCACCAAATATTTGAAGTGCAATACAACTCCTCAACGCTCTCCATTAGCTGAAACCAAAAGGAATTTAGAATTTCAAAGTAATTGAGAAGGCATATTGCTTGACAATACTCCTCGCAACATAGAAACAAATTGCTCGTCAATCCTTTGCCAAACAATATTCCTTTTGACAGTGCAAAACAATTGCTTGCCTAATCTTTAAGCCCTAAAGTTCCTTGTGTTTTTGAGAGCTTGAATCCTCAAAACTGCAATTTTTTACCACTATGCACTCTCGATGATATGAAATATATTTTAAAACTTTTTTGGAATTTCAATCATAAATTCTTATACCTAAATCAACTTGGAAGAACTAATCCAAATTTCTATTGTTGAATGTTTTTCATTGGTGAAATCATAGTATTCAAAGTTTACAGCAGAATTTTTTTTTCAGCTTGATGATTTTTACCTTCAAACATTTTGGTCGTATTTTTTTTCATGTAGGTGACTAAGTTGTCTACAACTATGAAAAAAATTAGAAAGTGAAACCTCTTTTACAACCTTTGTCAAAAATGTTTTCTACACAAAGGTCATGAATGTGACTTTGTGATTGAAAATAGACAAACTCTTGTAGGAATACAATGGCTTGGAATTATACAAAAGTGAACTGTGAGAGTATACCTTTGAACATTTGTGAATTTTGGGCACATTTATTGTGTATCAAAAATAAAATCTTATTTTTTTATGAATTTCAAATGGCAAACCAGTGAAAAATAAGAGGTAATTAACATGGGCAGCCTAGCAAAGCCGGGCCCTTCCTTCACCCCTTTACCCCCTTGCCAAAGCATGTCAGGCCTCTTGATTTGGTCATTACTGTATGGCCTAAGGCTCCATTGAAAAAAACATTGATTACAACACCAAAAATGGTACGAGCCAAGCACAGCAACCAGCTGTAGCTGACTGTTCAGTGTTGAAGCTCAACTCCAACGTCTACTCACTGTGACCCAGATCAGTAACTTAGTTGGATATTATTTAAAAATTCCCATCAGAATTCGCTCCCGCCGAGCCGGCAAATTGGACCTGGCATGCCACATGGCCAGACCGCTCATCCCTCACGCGACTCTATTGACATCAGTTCCGGACAGCCCCCTCTACTCATTCTGCATTCTGTGACTTCTGTACTCTCTGATTGCATGACTTATTATTTCCTCATAATGCAACTAATCTCTTTCTCAGTATCAGAAACGCAAGTGCTCGAATTCTGCACAAATGCCATCATGTTGGTCACAAAAAATGGAATGTTCAAGTTATAGTTTCAAAATTTAAATTCGGATTTGAAGCAACAATCATGTCAAAATGACTTCTTCAGTTTATGGCATTGAGAGAAGAGCTAACGTTCCATGCAATTAAAAAGCTAGGTGAACACTAACATTTGTGAAATGCTGGGTTAGACATTAATCCATTCCAAACCACTTGCATAAGTCCAAATTTCAGTGGGTACCCAAAGCATTGCCCAGTTTCTGACAGCCACTCTCATTGGCCTAAAGCTCTGCCCGTTTTGCTATTTCTGGGTCTAAAATCTAAAATACGCTAATTGAAGAGCAAAAAAGGGAATTTGGACTTGAAGTTTTTACCACACCTTTGTCATATATAAACTCACCTCCGATAAAAAAATGAATATAATTTTTTTATTTTTGCTTTGTCAATTTCTTTGATCAAAACAATCAAAATCAATTTCGGATTTTAAGGATAGTTAGGGATTAATGTGCAATACTTCTTGCCGGCTTTCCATTACATCTAAGGAGGAATTTAGGATTTGAAAATAATTGGCGAAATGTATTGCCTAACAATATCCTTTGCGATTTATCAAAAAACTACTCTTTAAACTTTTTAGAGGCAATTTTCTATAGGACACAACAAAATTATTGCTTGTCAAATATATGATGTGCTACACTTCTTGTTGGTACTCTTCCTTAAGACTAGGGAGGAATTTAAGATTTGGAGAAAATTGATGAGTGCAATTTCTAAGCAACATTGGTTGTGTCATAACTAAATATTTCTTATGAAACTTTTGTTGGAAAATACTTTTAGCGATAGTGCAAAACAATTGCTTGCCAAGCCTTTGATATGCTATATCCCTCGCCCATGCTCTCCATTTGAACATGGGAATAATTAAGGATTAGGAAGTAGTTGCTAAGGAGTTCGGCCTGCCAATATTCCTCATGACACAACAAAAAAATGCTCGTTAAACCTTTGCCAAACAATTTCGTTGCGATATTGCAAAAATATTTCTCTCTAAACCTTTTATGTGCAAGTTATTTTTGCTTACATGATAATTTTTAGCTTCATAATAATAAATGGATTTAAAAAAAAACAATGAAAGATCTGAAGTGAAGATAAATCGACGCGTTGTGATTATAATTCTAAAAGGTTCGCTCCTCAGCAATTGTGTACGTCAACTTCCGCAATTGGCGACAATATCTTTATGGCATCTGTTATACAGTCGATTCTGAGGCATGGAACTTACTCTTTCACCCTTTTCAAAAGTCAACACACTTGCCGTTGTTGTCGATTTGGACCATGGAGGAATTTAGGATTTGAAAATAATTGCTTATGAGTATTGGCAAGCAATACCGCTTGTAGCATAAAAAAATTGGTCGTAAAAGCTTTGCTATCCAATTCCGCTGGTGACACAACAAATTTTTTTTTGTAAAACTTTTTCTAGCCTACATCCTTTGAGATAGTGCAAAATAATTGCTCAACAAACCTTTGAGGTGCAATACCCCTCTCCGATGCTCACTATTTCAACCTAGAAAGAATCTATGATTTGAAGCTAGTTGGCGAGGTATTTTGCCTCTCAATATTCCTCGTATCACAACAAAAAAGTGCTCAACAAACCTTTGCTAAACAATTTTGCCGTAAAACAAAAAAATAATAATTTGTGTGCAATATCTCTCGCTGTTGTACATTTGAATCAGGAGGGACTTTAGGATTCGAAAATAGTTGGCGAGAGGTATTGCTTGGCAATATTTCTTATGGTAGAGCAAAAAATTCCTTGTCAATTCTTTGCAAAGCAATACCTCTTCCGAGACTCCGAGCGTACAAAACAATTGTTCGTTTTACCTTTTATGTGCAATGACCCTTACTAGTCGAGTCTATTTGGACAATGGAGGAATTTAGGAATTAGAGGTAATTAGTGAAGAGTACTTTCATGCAATATTGCTTACAACTCAACAAAGAGTTTTTCGTCAAACCTTTGCCAATTAATATCGCTCACGGCATAGCAAAAAATTGCTCCTCTAGACGTTGCTAGACAATATTGCTCGCTAAACTACAAAATTGTTGATGGCTAAAACTTTGATATGCAATCCACTTTGCTGGTGCTTTTGATTTAGACCAAGAGGGAATTTTGGATTTTAAGGTAGTTGGCAAAAAATATTGCCTTGCTATACCGCACACGGCACAGAAAAATTTACTCGTAAAAAATTTGCTAGGCTACATGTCCCATGACAGTGGAAAATAAGTACTCGCCAAACCTTTGATGTGCTTATTTTTGGTGCTGTTCATTGAGACTAGGTAAGAATTTGAGATTTGGAACTAATTTGCGAGGGCTATAGCTATGCAATATCGCTCGCAACATAACAGAAAATTGCTCGTCAATTCTTTGCCAAGTGATACCTTTCTGAAAGGGCAAAAATAATTGCTTGCTTAACCTCTGAAGTGCTATAAGTGTTGCCGGAGCTGCTCATTTGGACCATGAAGTAATTTGGGAATTAAAGGAAATTGGCAATGGTATTACCTTGCAGCTCCACTTGCGACACAACAAAAAATTCCTCCTCAAACCCTTGCTAGACTATACTCGTTGCGACATACCAAAATAATTGCTTGCCAAAATTTTGTCAGACAATAGATTTAGCGATATAGCAAAACAATTACTTGCCAAATCTTTGATGTGCAATAACTCTTGCCGGTCCTTTCCATTTAGATTAGGAAGAAATTTAAAATTTAGAGGTAAATAGCTAAGGGTATTGCGTCGTTGTCATTACAATATTTATCTTGTGTTAAAATTGTTCGTATGGTATATTAATGCAGATGGTTTGATTAATAATTGTGGATGTTTTTTTTTTGCTAAACTATTAGGTATTATTTCTAAACAAAGCCAACATGCAAACCAATATTAATTCTTCTGTTTGGTACAAAGGCAAGCCGATGTTAGTGACAATTTAGATTTTTGTTATATTCTTTTATAGAATGTGTGGTGAGATTTGGCGATGTGGTTGATGTTTTTTTATATAATGTGAGGTTTTAGCGTAGATGATGAAATTCTTGAATGCAAAATTTATTTGATGTGTGCTCTAAGCAATGGGAGACATGGTTTTGTTGGAAGCTGACAAATTTTTTATGTATTTTGTTTAGAAATATGAAGAACATTTGTGGTAATTTCCAAAAGGATTTGGAGGACTTAATTGGTGTTGAAGAATATCATAATGCGGAGTTAAGGAAAGTTGAAGAACATCATAATGATAAACGCCGAGTCCAGTAGAAAATCAAACACCCTATGCCACCACTTGTGGCTCTTGGAAAGCAAAGAATAAGCCCCCCTCAATTAATCCGCCACATCAACTCCCCTCATTTCTTTAGTATATTCGAAGTAGATAGGGGTGGTTTTGACCTTCTTCGTCTCACCATCTACTAGCCGCCATACATATGACGGTTTCCCACTTGGTTGTTTTGGCAAAGTGTGGGTGGATAAGAGCAAGACGAGCTTCTTATCCATCCACACCAAACAACATACCGACTCGAATTGTGGAAGTGAAAGTCATACCACCTTTGGGGGGTGTTTCGCATTCTCTACCTTGTTGGTCAAGCAAGGTGGGAGGCCCTTTCTATCACTCCTTGCCGTCCGCGTGGCAAAAATCTCGAAATCTAAAAGAGAAGTGAACAAAGTGATGCTTGTGAAAAAGTTCTCTACCACTATAAGGTATCTTCTTCCATGTAAATCTTCAATAAGTTCTGCACTACATCCCTACCTTGCTTGCCCACTCTCGGTCCACTCTCTTTCTTCTTCTCACCATATTTACAGCTTGCCCCACAATAAATCTCAAAATTAAGGACAAATTTTGCCCTTGAATCTGCCAAAACGCAAACCTTTATACAAAACTTGGTGGGTTTTTTTGGCATGTATTGTCTTATAGGACAATACTTGCTCTTGTACCTTATCATTGTCTCATCCACCTTAAGAACAATGTTGGGATTCCATAGCCTTGTACATGCATCTCAAACATCATTGGTCAACCATCTCACCTTCTAAATTTTATCATAGTTGGGATCCCTCTTATCACCCTCCCTATCACTCTCAGGTGTCAAGTGCAAGGATCTCGTAATAGACTCAAATTGATCGCGGAACATTATGGATGAGACAATTGCACAGTGATAAATAACTTGGTCCGTTGACCAATATAATCGAAGATTTGGAAGTCTCTTGAGACTCAGTAACATGCAAATGGATAAATACCCCTCAAACTCTCGATAGGTTAGAGGAACCCATTTTTTTACTCCTCTAATGCTACCATCATCCATTATCACCTCCAATGAGTAACGGTTTGTCTCGATACAAATTTGTTTCAAAGTAGAAATGGGAAAAAATCAGTGGAAAAGGCCCAAAAGGAAGAGCACCTTCTCAAATTTGACCCTCACACCGGGCTGTGGATCAAAAAATGTACTTGTATCACGGCTGTTAAATTCTACATCAACAGTCCAACTGTCCTCCCAAAAAACATCTTCAATGCAAGCAGGCTGGATTTTTTTTGGGCTTCTTTGAAAGCGGAGCACTTCTCCATCTCCCACCTGCTCTCCTACCCCTGCCGCGACCCATAGTCCCTTGCAAAGCCCTACCCCGTCCACTTTCACCCGCTGGCCCACCCTGCCCCCCCCCTCCGGCCCTGCCCCCGCAAGATCCCCGCCCCCGCAAGATCCCCGCCCCCCTAACTTGTAACAAGTTCTTGATGACCACCAAAAAAAAAATGGAGAAACTTGAGGGCCAATTTCAGAAAATACTTACTGCGAAAGCATACCATTGTAGAAGATCTCGTGATTTAGAAACCAAAGTTAATAATTTGAAACTTCAAAATAAGAAGTTATCAAAGTCTTTATCTGAGGTAATTGTTTGAAATTAAAGTTTGTATATTTTTTAGTTATGTCTTAAAAATTTTGTCAAATTATTGTTTCATTTTTTATAGGTCAATGCCAATTATGAAGAATATTTGAAGAAGGTTCTACAAGTTCATGCTGACTTTGAGAAGTGCGTTTTTATGATTAAGATTGAGGATGAGAAGTGCGTTTTTATGATTAAGACTGAGGATGAGAAGTGCGTTTTTATGATTAAGACTGAGGATGAGAAGTGCGTTTTTATGATTAAGACTGAGGATGAGAAGTGCGTTTTTATGATTAAGACTGAAGATGAGAAGTGCGTTCTTTGATTTGCAATACCATTTGCTGGTGCTGTCTATTTGAATCAGAAAGGAATTTAGGATTTGAAGGTAGACGAGTTTGTATTCGGGGAAATAGATTATGTATGTATTTTGTAGACTTTGTTGCTGTGAGTTTAGTTTCTATAATATCTGCTTGTGACTCAGCAAAAAACTGCTCATGAAATTTTTATGAAGCTATATGCCCCGCCATAGTGCAAAACAATTGCTCGCCAAACTTTTGATGGGCAATACCCCTCGCTTGTGCTCTCCTTTGAGACTAGTGAGGAATTTGAAATTTGGATGTAATTTGTGAGGGCTATTGCTGGATAATATCGCTCGCTAGATGGCAAAAATTGCTCGTTAAATTGTTGCTAGGCAATATTCCTTGCAACAAAGCTAGAATTGCTCTTAAACCTTTGAGTGGCAATGCTTTTTGCGCCGCTACAAAAAAATTGCTCGCTAAACCATTTCGAAGTGCAATACTATTCCCAAATAATCTTCATTTAAGAAGAGAATATTTTAAACTTTTAAGCTTATTTGCGAGGGATACTGCAGTCTAATTTTTGTCATAAATTTACACTAAAAAAAGTTTGATAACTTTTATTGCAAAACTTTTAATTTAATTTTATTTTAAAAATATTTTTAAAAACTGCTAACAAATAAGAGAAAAATACTTGCAAGATGATAAGTCTTAATTGTCTTACAAGATAATGGTCAATATATGATGAGCCATAGTTTCAAATTAATAACTCAATAACCAGTATTGCGATCATGTAATATAATATGTCTACAATCAATAGAATTATTGTCTTTAGCAAATAATAAAGGAGTTTTTATCTTCAAGAATATAGTCTTTCACAAAATTAAATTTGTTGGATGGAAAACCTTAACTTATTTTCAACTTGAGCAAAACTTTTAGATATATCAAACAAACCTTATTTATGCAGACAAAACATTGTGGTAATGGAAACAAAAAATCATAGTAGCTAAAATTAAAAATACTAGATTGTAGATGGTGATCATATGTAAAGTTATAAAGTCATATATATATCCAAATAATTATAAAGTATATTCTATAAATATCAATAAAAATCAGTTGGCAAGAAATATGGAAACTCAACATATTATGCTTCAACTATCAACATCATGATCATATAAACTCCAAACCTTATGTACTGTAGAGGTAATATAAACTCCCATATCATTCCTCTACAGAAGCTTTAATAGACCTTTTAATATTGATGATGTCCATCATCATTCTTATTAACCTTGTGGCTTAATTGTTCTTCATTTAAACCTTCGTAGCAACTCTCAGATATAAACATTGGGCCACCGTCAACAAGAATATCCCTTTTCAAAACCATAATAAGATTGAAGTGCTGCTGAAATTGAAGTGGGCTAAAATTTATTTTCAGCAATTATCACATTTTTTTTTTATCAAACTTTGAAGTCTGCCATTGTAAAACTCGTATATATTCCAATTCCAATAAGTTGATAGTTTGATTAGGATTTTGGTCAGGATTACATCATAATAAAAGATATGAAATAGATCTTAAAGAAAAAGTTTGTAGCTACCCAAATCTGAAGAGAAATTAGTTTGTAAAATAAAAACACTCAAGAAATCATAAATCTCTCTAAAAAATGAGACAATCAAATTGCAATAAAATCTTTCTCTTTAAAATTTTTTATGCCAAAATATGACTTTTTACTACTTAATCTAAGCAATTCATAGCTCCAAAATCCAAATCCAATTTGAAGGAACTTTAAGGATTAATCATTGACTAGAGTTCATTTTTTGTATACTTGTGTATTTTTGGCTGATTTGTTATATAATAGAGGTTAAATTATTATTATATATATATATATATATATATATATATATATATATATATATATATATATATATGACAAAATAGAAGTTAATGGTATTTTTTGACATGCACAATTACTAAAATTGCTATTTAATGATACAATTTGAACTTATGATGCACTTGTATTATATACAATTAGATGTTATTGCTATGGTAATAAATTTTATTATTATTTTTTGAAAGATGAATACTAGACATGATCAACTTTACATCTTTCCTTTATAAATCATTATATAATTTGTGAAGTTCAATGACAAAGGCAAAAACATTTTCTTGAAGTTGTATGGCATGTTAGAGAACAATATTTAAACATTATCGATAAACAACCATTCATCAATATTGAAAAACCTTCTCTTAATATCATCCACTTCAATCGATAAATCCACAAAATTTTAGATTTATTATAATTTGTCCTATTTATAGAATAAACCTTTTAATCATGCATTACTATACAAACTAAAAATCCATATTATTTGAAATCATACATATCTTCCATTCGGTCTTCCTTAATTGAACATTACATTATTTGATAATCTACATGAAGTGCACATTACATTATTTGATAATCTACATGAAGTGCAACTTAAAGTGTAACTCAAAAAAACATGTAAGTAATTACCTCAAACTTTGATTGGAGCATTCCACAAACTGTCACCCATCTTTGATGGAAACTCTCTAAATCCCCCCATCGAGCATGGCTTGGAGCCAAGGTTTGGAAGGGGGTAGGAGGGATATTGGAGCAAATCTTTGCCCTATTATTGTGTTTGAGTGGGGCCCTTCTTAATCTCAAGAGAAACGGATCTGTCTATTTTCCCCCATCAAGAGGTGCTCGGGGCGTGGGTCGGAGGCTAGGCTCAGGGGGTAGGGAGTAGAGGGGGCAAATCTCTGCCCCTATTATTTGCTTTGAGTGGGGGTCCTAGTGATCTCGTGGGGACCTCCTTAGGATAATTTTGAACCTACGGCCCCAAATTTATAAAAAAAAAAAACCAAAAAAAGACCCCAGGACCCCAAAACGGGGAGGGGTAGCAAAATGGAACCCATCGAGCCTAGCAACCAAACCAGCGGTTGCACCTCTCTTTATTGGGGGAAAATAAAGAGACCTAAGAGAAACTTCATAGAGTAATTTAAAGCCTACAGTCCTAGATTTAGCAAAAATGAAACAAAAAAAAAAGACCCTAGGATGCCAAAACGGGAAGTGCCAGAAAAATGGAACCACCCGAGCGTGAGCACCCGAGCAGATGGAAAAATGAAGAGACCCATCTTTGACCACTTCCCCAAACTTGAGCAGCTGGAAAAATGAGCATCCATCCCCTAAAAAAAATACGAGACTTCCGAATAAAAAAACCCAGGCAAAGCCATTCAAGTACATCACACTCCCCTCAACTGACACGATGATGTAACAAGATACAGTAATACTGTCACCCACATGCCTGCAATTCTATCACTTCGCCACGTGGCCTTGTGAAAGTTACCACTTTTCCTGTCCGAATAATTTACACAACTGTAAACATTTAGTCATCAGCTATTCCATTTCTCCACTTCCTGCAATCTGCATACTGTAAATTAGCCTTTAAAGGAAAGTGGTGTAGTGACCTCCAAACGATCCTATTTGAAATCTTTGCACAATTGTTTTTCAAACTTGATTTTGAAAAATCCAACTGAAGAATCTTGTTCAGTGCCATTCAATTAGTCTAGTCACCAAGTTTTATCAAATTTGACCGTACGAATCTTGAGATGTATTCAGAGTCAAAGTTCCAATTTTTGCACAAAAAACAATTCAGATGAGCAACCGGATTTGGACTTCTCTCGACATTAGGGTTAATACAACTAAGATCGAGGCACCCATAGCCGACCAAGTCCCATAACTCATCAGTAGACTTCTCCATTTCCGACAAGTTTTCAAAATGAAATTCTTGGGAGATCTAGAAGAAAGTATCAAGCATGATTGATAAAAAGGGAATCATATGAGAATATTTTGATGGTAGCACACTGATCAAGTTTTGGTGTCATGGTGGTCGGTTTTAGCTGAACCTACATATTGGTTAAATGTATTACAAAAAATTGGCTTTCAAAATTCGTAGTAATTTAAACATTGGAGTAAACATGAAATTTAAAGTTGCATTCCTCCTAAAACCTATTTCCCTTTCCAGAAAAAATCTCCCTCAAGTTATGCACCTCCAATTTTAGTGGGAAAACTCTTATCTAGTCAATTTTAGGTGCCTCTAAATTTTTTTCCAATCCCTCTAAAATCCTATTTCGAAGCCTCACGTATTTTTTTCCAAAATTTTCCATTGCTCAAATACCCTAAACTGTTCGATTCCGATCGGCCGTAAAATCTCACTTGTACCGGATGGAAAACCTCGGCGATGGGTGGCGAAAAGCCACTTGTCCGCTTGCCGCGGATTGCGAAAAGTAATCCGTGTGTTATGAAAAAAATAAAAAGTAAAAAATAAAAAAAATACCCTAAACTGCTCACAGTGGTTGGTTTTAGGACACTCAACCTTCCTGCTCAGTAACACCACCGTTATTCCACAACTGTTGACTGTTTCTGTTCCTTGAAGAGGAGCAGTACTAATTGCAACACTTGGCCTTCACGTCCTGCTTCTCAAAGCTAGCTCAGACAAGATGAAGATAGAGCATGACAAGCAGGTGCTGGAGCAGGAGGAAGACGATGGACACAAGCCTTTGCACGCCGTCGTCATCCCATTGCCTCTGCAAGGGCACATCACTCCAGCCTTGCAGCTTGCGAAGAAACTGGCAGCGCTCGGCTTCCGCGTCACGTTCGTCAACACCAGACATAACCATGATCGACTCATGCAAGCGCGGTGCAAGAATTCGGAGCCTGAGTAAGTTTGTCATATCATTCCTGCAACTTTGAGTCATGTGGTAGTGATGAGCTCACAAACTAGTGCTGGTGATCTTGTGAGGAAGATGGTTGGATTGATACTGGTCGATGCATGTGCAGTGATGATCATATTGAGTTCGTCTCGGTGTCCGACCGGTTGTGTGAAGGGCACCGGCTTCAGGATGCGGTTGCGTTTTGCAACGGGTTGTTGGAGATGGGACCCGTGTTTGAGGAGCTCTTTCAGGAGCTCCTGCAGAAGTCTTCGATCACATGCGTGATCCGTGACAGTAGGTTCTCGGCGGTTCATTACGCTGGGAAGAAGTTGGGCATTCCTGTGGTGGGATTAGTGACGTCCTCTGCTATCTCTACACAATGTAATTACCACTTATCGACATTCTTATCCACGGGGATTCTCCCGTTACCACCTCCTCCAGCTCATGATCCCACTCCGTCGCTTGATCTAGTGAACTTGACGCTTGGACCACCGAGAAGTGATGAGGAGGCTGCTGTTCGACGAGCTCCTCTTACATGTCTTCCCGGTGGATCGCCCACTATGCGCGTCGAGGACTTGCCACCGGTCTTGCTCACGCACGACATCGACAGCTTCTGGCATCGGATGTTTCTAGAAACTCAGAGTCCGCTGCTGCCTGAGTGTGACTGTGTTCTGTACAACTCGTTTCACGGCCTCGAGGGTGATGTCCTGGATGCCATGAGTGGCTTGAATGCTAACATCTTCGCTGTGGGGCCTCTCATCTTGAGCTCGACAACGACTGTCGCCGGGGTCGAAGATGTGGGCATGGCGCCAGCTGGAAGTGGCCTTTGGGAAGAGGACCGGGTCTGTTTGTCCTG
Source organism: Ceratodon purpureus (assembly GCA_014871385.1). NCBI lineage: Eukaryota > Viridiplantae > Streptophyta > Bryopsida > Pseudoditrichales > Ditrichaceae > Ceratodon > Ceratodon purpureus. The sequence continues at coordinate 9,434,780 of CM026432.1, read as the reverse complement.
GCTCGACGCCCGAAGCTCCGACTCGGTTCTGTTCGTTTCCTTCGGGAGCATAGCAAGTATGTCCTTGGAGCAGATGCAAGAGTTCGCCTGCGGTCTGGAGATGAGCGGCCACGCGTTCTTGTGGGTGGTGAGGTCAGATCTCATCGAGGACATGTGCAAGGACAAGGAGTTTGAGAGGATCTTTTCTGAGTTTGTGGTGCGGACGAAAGACCGCGCTCTGCTGGTCCCTTGGGTGCCGCAAATAGCAGTCCTGTCGCATCCCTCGGTGGCTGCATTTCTCACCCACTGCGGCTGGAACTCTGTCACCGAGAGCATCTCAGGTGGAGTTCCGATGCTGGCATGGCCACGAATCGCTGACCAGAACACGAACTGCCACTACATTACGCATGTGTGGAAAATCGGCCTTCGATTCGAGAGCCAGGTCAGGGATGGCAATGCTGTCGTGGCGAAGGAGGAAGTCGCGCACAAAGTGAAGCGGATCATGGCGGTAGAGGGATCGGATATGGAGGTTGATGCAATCCGGTTGAACTCGAGGAACTTCCAGGAGGCAGCAAAGAAGGCAGTTGCGAAAGGTGGATCTTCACAAAGAGCCTTGACGGCGTTCGTGGAGCTGATCCAGTGTAAGGCGAAACATTCGAGTCCACCACAGCATTGCTAGATTTCGATGTATATAACGATGCAGTTTTGTGATGATCTTGACTGTTCTAATCAATTCGTCGTACTAAGCTCTCAGGTAGAGTTTACCTTCTAACTTCTTCGGGAGGAAGAAGTTTATTTGTACAGTACACTACAGTACCATTCAGTATGCAACACAACAATAATGGACTGGTTGCAAGACGAATGTTTGTTTTCAGTTCAGAACGAGAGACTTCACTCAAAACTTGTGACGACAGGGTACATTTTCATGTCCTCCAAAGTTGCTAAGTAAGCATCTGTGTGAGAGTAATGTAGGAGATGAATCGTGTCGAATCATTCACAAGGGAAACGAAACCCACCTACAAACACGGTATCATTAGCGACTTGCGGCCCACTGTAATTTTAAACAAAGGAATTCATCTGCAGTAGTAAGATGAACATCTACTCTCGATCAACCCAGAGTCAGTTCTGAAGCCTTGGACGATTCCCTGAGTTCGGATCCTGTCACGATGAACTCAGAATTTCTAAGTATGAGCAGCATCATGAGCAGATTTATGTACAATTTACAGTATACTTGTTTAAACCATTGTAAATAACCATATAGTTCAGTATCTTGTAAACAATAAGATAATCTGCTGCAACTGTGAAAAGCTGGTTGCACAGTACTTTGAAAGCCTGAATCATATCTTTGTGTAAGGATTGGAACTCTGGCACAAAACTCTAGATGCTCCTACATCACAACAGCTCGCTCTAAATAAAAATCTCCCGACCAGTCTATTACCACTTGACAACAGAACTGACAAGCGAACACTAATATTTGTTCCGCTAGCTACTGCTGTATGCGAAAACTGAGTAGAAGCGTAAGAAATAATAATAATAAAAATGTAACTAAAAATTACCTCCGCTTAACAACAAATCTTCCAGATGAGTTACCGTATCGTCCAGTAACCCTTGTTAAAGAAGTAGGCCGCAACACAACACCATCCAGAACTACTCCGCTCTTCAGAGTCCCACAGGCAGTCTCCCTCATTGAAAACTCCAACGAAGTCTCTTTCTCCTCATCGGTGACAACTACTTCACCCACGTCAAACTCTAACCAACGTTCAACCTGACGAACTGGGGTAAGGTCATCGAGACTATTTTGGTCGGGGCCATTCCTGAGTCGATTACCCAGATAGCGATGGCTGGTAGTTGCCTGAGACCCATCGCTCATTGACAAACGAAAGGTTACGGGCAGAGTAGTCCAACCAGAGCATTTCCTGCGGTATTGAATACGCCATGACAACGTATAGGCCCCCTTGGGAAGTAAACATTTGATGTTTCCTCTTGCATGGAACCACCACACCTCTTCCAAACATGCTACCTCTGGCCACCTGTGCCAAAGCATCATCATATTAGCTCTCCATCAAGGCTCAAAACCTCAGCAATTGTTTGAGAAAACATTTTCACATTTGTTGCATTAGTCAATATAGATAATAACGACCAATTCATCCCTGAAGGAGATCAATTCAAATTGTTCATTGTTTTTTTAACACCTAATAGACGCTGAATGAAACCTGGGAGAGATCACATTGGTGTTTCAGAGGAACGATTTTTATGCATTAACTAGTTTGTATGTAAGTAGTTGCAATCGAAACTCTTTACAATTATATGACACTATATCTAAAGAAAACATACCTTGCACCATTCTGTGGACCCCAGCTCCAGTATCTCCTGTCACTTCCCCAATCAATTCCAAGACCCCGTGCTGCCAAACTGCAACAGACCCCTCCTGTGCCTGGATTCAACCAGTATGCCTGCAACGAACAACAAGACTTCCAGTTTAGCGCTAATGAGGGAAATCATAAGCTTGTCTCACTAAGCCTGTAGTTTCTATCAGATGGAAACAATATAACCATTGAGCGTAATGTCGGTTAATCTCACACACTTTATCGATTGACATGGCCAAAACAAATGCGAAACAGATTTTCATACCAGCGTCTCTTCTAGCAGGAATGGCTTGCACAGGACTGTGAAAATCCTCTTTTTCGTTGGGGCTTGCTCATCATTGAGCCTCACCACCTTGGCAGTTGATCTGGGTACAAATCGTCCCCATACTAAATCAGAGTCCAATGTATTTCGCAGCTCTCGACAGACACATTCAAGTCTCGCAATATCAATGGGAGTCAGATACGGTACAAGCAGACTTGTGCACGTAAAATCGGTGAGCATTGTTTCGGTAGCCATGATCTCTTCGTGGTCGTTGAACGTTCCCAGATCGAACACCAAATTGCTTCTTGGGCTGTTTTGAGCTCCTAACGCCGGCCTGATCGCGTAATACCTTCGTTGTGAGGGTGACGAAATTGTCGTAGTCTCTCAGCGCAGGGATTGGGAGTTGTTACCAGCCGGTAAATTACTCCGTGCAGTTCACCTGGAGACAAGAAGATGCACATTCAATACAGATGCACACAGATGCACAGGACTGGTAGACATCATAGTGTTCATGAGCCTGAATACCCTTGCCATTCACAAATCAAATGCAGTTATCAGTAGCTCCAGAGTTCAAATTACCCTCAAGATGGTTGAGGATTCCTAAACCGCAATTTGAAGAGGCAAAAAGCGCCTGGGCAGAGATAATATTCTCCAACGTGCGATTGAATAGACATTGTCAATACCCTTCACAAACCGTATCAGACTAAGGGACCTCTAAATACACACCTGTGACATCAAAGCCTTCAAGGCACCACACCATTTAAAGTGTAGTATGTGAGGCCATAGCTTCACTGACAGCAAGAGGTACATGATTCAGTAATATGACTCACGTCCTCAATTGCAAAACATCCCACATCCTATCCGACAATCGTCTCTACCAGTGAGCGCTAGAAGACTGCTACGGAAACTCACTCAGCCGACGCACAAGCAAAAGAAACTTTCGTTCAGACTCCATAGCACTTGGTAACACACAAATAAATTTCGCTAGATCACCTCCTAATATCTAAATACAACCCTAAATGCAAAGTTGAACGTCTACATCCAATTGCAAGCACAATTTCATATTAGCTACTAAACCAAACACACAAGTATTTGTCACATATTCCAAAACCGTTCATAACTTCTAGTCAGCCAGCCAAGGACAGCAGTCACCATAGAAACCATACTTCGGCCAACATCATTCAACCAGTTTCCGTGACATCAACCAATTATTTCCAGAATCATACACTAGTTTCCAAAACCCTTCCCACAAAGGTCAAGCCTCACGAAGATCATAAAGCCCACAGATCCATATGACCGATTCTCTGTTTCAGCAACAAACTGTACTTGGGACAAAACCTATATCGGATTCCAGTCCAAGTACACCGACTAACTTCATCCTTCCCACTAGAGTTAACCCTCCCAAAGCTAGATCTCAAGCCTCAGACAAAACTCAAACCGATCCAGTGCTTCAGCAACAAACCACAATCCAACAATAAAAAGCATGGCGTGTTCACCACGGTAATTACCGACAAGGAGATCGACAACTCACTCGCTGATCCCTTCGCACCTCCAAACCTCCACCTGCCTTGATGCAGAATACCGAAGCTCTAGAAACACTAAACCATTAAAAACAACACTCGTAAGCATACTAGATGGCGTCTCATACAACACTTCATCCTCTTCAACAACTGATCAATGCAAGTATCGAGGTCGGCGGTGTTTTCGATCACTCTCTGATCGATCACAAGAAACTTGTGACTAGATATTGGACTGACCATTACTAGATTTGGAAACGATGAGATGGTTACGTTTTCTTACCAGGCTTTGTTGTTAACAATTGTGCGACAAGAGCTTGTTACGGAAAATGAGAGCTTGGAGAGTTTGCAACGAGAACAGAGGACGACAGTGTTTTTGTTGACTGAGGTGGGAGGAGCAATATCTTGTGAAGGTCCAGCTGCTGAGCCTAGGTGGAGTGGTAATTGGAAATCAACAAGTGGCATTGTTGAAGTAGCTCAAATCAACAGGACTAGTTCTTGGTTCAAAGCACATGGTGTTGATAGTCGTGCCCGGACAATAAACTTCGCCTTCGTCTTAATGACGAGGCTGGCCCTCCCCCCTCCTCTCCTTTGTGATTTTGATTTTAGAGGGTGTGCATCCTTTTTTAGTAAATTTTATATTTTTAATAGAATCAAGGACCCCAAATTAGTGTAATGGGATCCATTTAGTTACTTTAGATAATTTATATATTTTTAATTTTTTTTTTTTCATCAACAAAATATTTTTAAGTAGCCTTTTGCCCTATCCAATGGGAACCTTGGTTGAGGGGCCATTGTCATTAAGACGAGGGCAAGGTTTATTTTAGGAATAGTCTTGTAGTATTGATTACTAGAATTTTGCTTTTAGACTTTTGAAGATTCACAAAAATTTGATTCAACTTCTAAAATTTTGACTTTTTTTTTGGTTCAATATTGTCAATGATTTCCCGGCCTTTGTATATTCTTCATCACATCAACTATGCAATTTACCGAGCAAAAAAGTTGCGGAAGTGGTGGTTTATCAAGTTGCTACTTTTAAAGCACTTCTATACGTTAAGGAAGGATAGGCTCTTGTTTAGAAGAAGAGGGCTTACAATTGAAAGGTGGTGAATAACATTTTGAGGGATCCAACAATAGTGGAGAAAACTATCAAGTTTGATAAGAAGTGGACGAGTTCATAAATACCTTAAGCTATATTGTATTATGATCAATTCAAATGATAAATCGACATTAGGTATAATTTTACTAATTATAGTAATTGTAAATGTAGAAGATTCCATATAATTGTCTGTAAATTTTTCTAATAAAGTAGAGTTATCTTAAAAGGTTATGAATCCAAGGTAAGAGTTGTAAGTTAAAATGTGAATTTATGAACACATGGTGGGACTTAATGTTTGAAAAGCTGAAAACCATCAATTTCCCTGTAAATGTTAGAATGCTTTGAATCTTGATAGATCCTACAAATCTTTGAATAGATATCATGTACTTTAGGATCAGTAAACCATATTATGTTAGAAAATGCATTTTCTCAAAGTCGTAGTACTTTAAATAAAATTCTAATGTCTATAAAATAATTCATTAAAAAGAAAAGCATGGTATTAGGGAAAAATCAAAAAATGTATTCCTCTATGGATGTCAAGTATCCATTCTAAGTGTTGGCTAGACAAACCATATACATTTTATCCTTTACTACCTTCAAAAATCAAACAACTCTTATAAATGCCATGAAGACCAATCTATATGGATGAAATTTATATCATTGAAGAAAAATAAAATTTATATTTTATACAACATCTCAATTCTATGTATGACTTATATTCCATAGTACTAAACTTGATAGTTAAAATTCATTTACGTAAAGGTTTAGGATTTTTATAGAAAGTATTTGATTTCTAAGCATTTACTATCAATGATCAACAACAAGAAAACTCCATCTACTAACCATCAACTTTACTAAAGTGGTGGAAATGGGTGAAAAGCATGGTGGTTACAGACTCAAATTCTAAACATATGACAAAAAAAGAATAGTTATAATGGAAGAAATAGTAAAGTTATCTGATTAAAAATACATGTTTCATAGTTGTTTTAAATGGCATGAAGGTAGTTGTGTATGCACATCACATGTTGGTTATTAAAGATTTTTTAATTTTTTTTTAAAGATAATGGGCTTATCTATTGAATATGTAATAATACATTAAATGTTAAATATTCAAAGGATAATGGATTATGGTAATGATTTTGATTTTATCTTTTCGATTTATATTTGAATCATTCAATAAAGTGGATTTTAATGATCAATGTTATTTGTGAGATAAATGAAAGGAATCAGGATTAAGACATTTTTTTCAAGTATATCAAAATAATAATTAGTATTATATTACATTTATTATGAAGACAAATCAATTTACAAGTGACATTTTAAATAATATTATTTACAACCTTAAACCAATCAAAGTTTTCTTCATATTTATTTTTGGTAATATTATTAACCCCCAGAGATCATTGTTTCAAATTGGTTAAAACTAACTTCTTTCTACTAGAGGCCAAATGAATCTCAATATCAACATTTTTAGTAGATTTTGCCGCAAAATCTTAAAATTGATTTGATATAATACTCATATACCAATATGAGATTGTTGACTTTCCTTTATTTGTGAGATCATAAAGATCAAAGTGAGCTAAATTATTTTTCCAACTAATCTAGTACTTCTTTTGTCAAACTTTGATGCATGTTCTTGTAAAACTCATGTACACTACAGCTTGGGTAAGTTGGTAATTTGATTAAGAATTTAGTTAAGAATACATTACAGTAAAAAAATTCAAAAATGTTATTGAAGATAAAATGCTTTTAAGTAACCCAAATTTAAAGAAAAAAACTTGTCAATGAAAAATTCCTCAAAAATCATAAATTCACCGAAAAAGAAATACACAATTAGGTAAAATCTTACTTCACAAAAAATTCTCACTAAAATATTACTTTTTATCACTTTATCTAAGTTGTCAAGATTGTTTGGACGAAATGGGGATTAAAGAAGCCTTGAGGTTTAAGATAGTTGAAAATCAATATCAAGACATTTATAGATTGGTTACTCCAATTATATTTTCCACATAAGTCTATCTTGAATTAAAACAGAAGAGAACAGGGGAAAGTGGGGGGGCCGCAGGCACAGTGCAGAGAGGTGATGGCAAAAATCAAAAGGCTAAGAGTGTCTCCGTCGGAGACTCTGGGAGGCCAAAAAAACGGCCACATGCTGCCAACCTTGGAAAGTGGAATCACATCGTTCACTCTGCAACGGTAGCATAGAAGTCGGACTCGGCCAAGGAGGCCCAGGGCACGGCCAAATCTCACGATATACAGAGCTCTCTACACCGCATTTGAGAGCTGGTCAAAGCAAATCTTCTTGGGTTTTGCACCTTTTTGGGAAGGATGGCGGGAAGTGGGAGAGCTTCTTCACAAGCTGCACCTCTCACGTCAACGCTCACTAGTGCCGCGCCTCTCACCTTTGGACCTGCAGTGCCGAAGCCCAAGAAGGGGCGCAATTTCACACCCGAGGAGGAGCGTCAGTTGTGCAGGAGCTTCTTGCACGTTTCTCAGGATCCTTGTGTGGAGAATGGACAGAGGAAGGACGCGTTCTGGGAGAGGATCACGGTGCACTTCAACGAGCATGTCACCACAGGTAGTCGCCCTGCTCGCTCCCTTGAATCCAAATTTCATGTAATTCGCCACGACGTGAGCAAGTTTGGCGGATGCTATGCGCAGGTAGAGCGGCTCAACGTGAGCGGCACAAACGCGGAGGACACCTTGGAGAAAGCGCTGGGATTGTATAAGTACCACGGGTAGGTTGCCTCAAGTACCTAGCCTCGAACACAGCTCTCACTGCCACTACAAATCTCTTTAAAGATAACATTGCCATGGATTCCCCCAACCTACAGTACTCATTGGTGCCATTTGCACTAATGCCGTATGCAAGCATTCGCAATGCGGCAGTGCATTCTGGATTGACGACAATCCCATCACACCAGCAGCATCACACTTTTGCACAAAGAAGGAATCGTGGGCGCAAACCTCTTCCATTATCCTCAAAAACAACTCCCGTGACATTCGATAACGACGGCAGAATAGCTGAGGTCCAAACACAGGCTCATCTGCAAAGTAGTCACGGTAGATGTGCTCATGGCCGGCCAATCGATCTCGCTGTAAATTAGGTTGCTTGCCAGGCCTTGATCCACCATATCGGCCTCTCCGGACCTCAAACTCATGGCCATCACCAAGTTGGTCCATCAATACACCTATGAGCAAATCATCTTGCTCGTCGTCTTCCAAGAGCTCCTGTCCTCCAGCAACCAGGAGCTGCCTCCAGCCTTCCAGGTCCATCACAGCACAGTAGAGAGGCAAGAACAAGAGAGAGAGAGAGAGAGAGAGAGAGAGAGAGGAGATGAACAGGGGCGGTGTTCTCATGAGCCGGAAGTTGCTTCGAAGTCAGGAGGGGAGTTCGAATCAGGATAAGGCGGGACTGGCCTGGTGCACGAGAGCCACCGGTGGGTGTGGTGCCACTGGATCGACTTTTCTGCCCTCTGGCACATTCCTCAAGCTCGCCCAAAGCCCATGCTAGAGCCATTTCCCAGAGTCTCCGATGGAGATGCTCTAAGGGGAATGGAAAGGAGACCAGCGGAAACAGGCAAACTACCAGCAACCTGGTGATCAAATTATCAGCTCATTTGTGTTGGGCTGTGACAAGGTAGGAACTGTCTAAATCCCTTCATTTAGAGTGGTTCAGACTCCGGGCCCACGATCGGGAGTGGTGGGGCAAATCTCTGCCCCTATTGTTATATTTAAGTAAGCCCTTTATTGATTTAGAGAGGACTTCTATAGAGTAATTTGGGGCTTGAAGCTCCAAATTTAGCTAAATAAAAACCAAAAAAAGACCTAAGGATGTCAAACGGGAGGGCCAAAAAAATGGATCCAACCAAGCCTAGCATCCAAGCTATGCTTGATGGGGAGAAATAAAGAGACCTGACAAGGTTAGTTGTCCCTAATTGCCAAAGTACAATACTTGAATTTTTTTCCAAAAATCTTACAAGGAAATAAGGAATTTATTGATAAGTATGGAATATTTTTTGCAAGTTTGGGCAAATGCAATTTGGAGATCGTGGATTTGGGTTTTTTGGATTTAGAGTTCAAAATCGCGCACCGTTGTTTTTCATCGCCCAAATCCTTAGTTAGACCGTTTGCACGCCCGCTTTGAGCAGTAGTTTACGATTTAGGGCAACGGTTGAGCGGTAGGAAGTACACGACCCAAAGATGGGTGCTTGCATGGCTTTTGGAATCTTTCGGAAGCCTCTCGTTCGTATTTGAGCAGATTTCCATCTTCGAAGCTAAAATACAAGAGTTGTTTCGCATTGAATCATCAATTGTTTGAGAAGCATATGACAACAAGGGCTTGTGTTTGATGGCACTCTCCTTTCTCTCCTCATTGTCCATGTGCCCTTCCTCCATTGAGTTTTGGAAGTACTAGAGGTTGTGAAAGTGATAAAATAAAATTGGAGGCATATTTCAAAAATAATTAAAAAAGTGTGATTTAAATATATGTGGACATCAATTATCTTATATTGAGATTTTGAATCATTAAATTAAATATAAATTACATTAAATAAAGGCTATACTATCAAAACATGTACATTTTAAAGTACATTAAAGATTAGTACTTGTGAAAAGACTATTATTTGTGTCAAATTTCTAGATTTACATATGACATTTTAATAAAGTAATTATTGGCTTGTAATTCAATCATACTCGTGTCACAATTATACTAATATTCTAGAGAACTAATGAGCAACATATATATCTTACAATTATAATAGTGTCCATTGTTCTTAATCATGTATACATTTTCACAAAATAAGAGAATTAGTGGTGAATTTGCTAACGTCTTTCTTCCCAAATTGTTAGTGATCATGCCCTGACATGTGTTCCTCTCTAGTAGTAAATGCTTTGCTTCCTTCCATTGCATTAACACAATGTACTCATGGCCTTTCACCTAGGTTCTTTATAAGGTATGCACATCCTTTTATGATAGTGTAAGGGAATTGGTAACCTGGGAGTTCAATGAGCACGAAGTGAAATCATGAATGTGTTAATAAATTGGAGACAAAGTGATTGGTCTCTGAATCAAAAAAATTGGAGGCTATAACAATTTTACATGAATTTTTGAAGTGAAGGTGTTATAGACACCTATTTAAACCTGTAGACTTACCCAAAAAAAACCCTAACAAAAATTGTCAATGCTTCCATCTCATTTGAGTGAAATTTTAGTAAAGTTGTATTCAAGTTTAGGTTCACTTTCTGGTGATATTACAAGGGTCAAGATTGGGTCACGGTTATGAATAGATGTTCCTACCTTACAGCAGAAAACTGTCTACCAGTAGTTTCTTTCACTTCTTAGGCATACTAACCCTGTTCATACACCCGTGTGAGCCCCTTGCAAACCGAAAGGATGATTCCATTCCAGCCCTCCAACCATCACATAAATTAAGCGATAAGTTAGGCAAATATTCCACTCTACAAGCACAGTAGTGTACCTCAATGCACTTTCCAGATACCAGAGACGCCAAACGTTCACACATGCAGAGCTCTTCAGAAGCCATGACACTGTTGGTTTCAGGACAATGGCAGCCTTGGCAATGAATCCCTGGCATCTCTCACGCGTACCTCACCAGGATGCCCAGTACTTGACCACTGGATCCGAGGGATGCATATCAAAACCTGTCGTCAGGTTTTGCGTCATTGCCCAAACAAATCACACGATCTCCTGTATATTATTGGTGTGTGTTCGTCGTCTCTTCAGGTCTGCAACATCGTGAAAATATTTCATGGAAGATTGTTGCAGCTTCTATGTGACCTGCTCAGTTGCTATAAATCTACCATGGCTATGTCGAAGAGTGTCACTGACATGACTGTAATCCTGAAAGTTTAGACTCCGACCTCTGAGGTGTTGGAGTTTTACTCCTAGCTCTTGGTTCTCTGCGTTCTGCACAGACACAAGTGAGAATCATCGTTGATGGTTAACCCAAGTGTTTAAGAGTTTTTGTGAGTTTGGAAATTGGAGTTATTGAGGGAATCTGCGTTGGTTTATTGGTGAAGGTGAACAAGATGGTGGTTGAACATAGGAAAGGGAGCGAGGGTAGTACCGAGGGCTTGCATGCCGTCATCATCCCATTGCCTGCGCAAGGGCACATCACTCCATCCTTGCAGCTTGCGAAGAAACTGGTAGCACGTGGGTTTCGCATCACGTTCGTCAACACCACACAGAACCATGACCGACTCATGCAAACTCGTTCCAAAAACGAGCAAACTGAGTAAGTCGTTCTCCTACAGCCTTAAGTAAATTTGGGAACCGCAAGCTATATCATGTGCCGCGATGTTCGTCACCTTCCACTTCACAATGTCGTGAGGAAGATTACTAGATCGTAACCTAGTTTCCACACATGTGCAGCAACGACATCGAGTTCGTCTCGGTCTCCGATGGGTTTCCTGACGATCACCCCCGACTTCGTGATGCGACTGCATTTCTCACAGGGTTGTTGGAAATGGGACCCGCGTTTGAAGAGCTCTTCATCAAGCTGCTGCACAAGTCTCCGATCACATGCGTGATCCGTGATATCAGGTTCTGGGCTGCTCAAAATGCAGCTAAGAAATTGGGCATTCCTGTCGTAGCATTCGCATCACCCTCTGCCATTTTTACACAATGTCAATTCCACCTCCCTACCTTCGTGTCTTCGCGGATTCTCCCGTTACCACCTCCTCCAGCTCACGCTCCCACTCCGTCCCTCGATGCACGCACCATGATCCTTGGACCACCTCGGAGTGCCGAAGAGGCTGCCGCTCGGCAAGCTCCACTCACATGTCTTCCCGGTGGATCACCAACCATGAAAGTGGAGGACTTGCCAACACCCTTGCTCACACACGAACCCGATACCTTCTGGTACCGCTTCTATCAAATTTCAAATCCGCTTCTGCCCGAGTGCGACTGCATCCTCTTCAACACGTTCCACGATCTCGAAGGTGACGTCCTCGACGCCATGAGCGACATGAATTCCAACATCTTCGCTGTGGGCCCTCTCATCTTGAACTCGACGACCACCGCCGACGGAGTTGAAGAGGTGGCCATAGCCGGAGCTGGAAGTGCCCTCTTGGATGAGGACCACCTCTGCTTGTCCTGGCTCGATGCCCGAAGCCCCAACTCGGTTCTCTACGTCTCCTTCGGTAGCATCGCAACCATGTCCGTGGAGCAGATGCAAGAGTTCGCCTGCGGCCTGGAGATAAGCGGGCACGCATTCATATGGGTGGTGAGGTCAGACCTCATCGACGACATGTGCGAGAACAAGGAGTTCGAGAGAATCTTCTCCGAATTCGTGGAGCGGACCAAAGACCGCGCTCTGCTGGTGTCGTGGGCGCCGCAAACAGCAGTGCTGTCGCATCCCTCGGTGGCGGCTTTCCTCACCCACTGCGGCTGGAACTCCATCATCGAGAGCGTCTCGAGTGGGGTTCCGATGCTGGGATGGCCACAATTCTATGACCAGAACACGAACTGCCGCTACATCACCCATGTGTGGAAAATCGGCCTTCAATTCGAGAGCCAGGTCAGGGACGGAAGCGCAGTCGTGCCGAAGGAGGAAGTCGCGCTCAAGGTGAGGCAGATCATGGCACCAGACGGGACGAATATGGAGGTCGATGAGATCCGATCGAACTCGAGAAACTTCCAGAAGGCAGGAAGAGAAGCAGTTGCAAAGGGAGGATCCTCAGAACGAGCCCTCACGACTTTCGTGGAGCTGGTCCGGAAGAAGGCGACCCATTCAAGTCCGCCTCAGCATAGGTAGAATCAGGAGTAAAGTGTAAATTGTTTTTTGGGTGATTTTTAACATTCAACCAGTTCGCCACTTCCATGTCTCAAGTAGACTCTTACCCTTATGGTTGCGCGTCTCATGTTAAGCCTTTGCAAGAGACTACGTTTCTAGTACGTGACTTGCAGCAAAAAAGGAATGGTGTGTTTGCGTAACAAACGTTTCGATAGAGAGATTTCACTCAGCAGGCACATCATCATATCGTCCGAAGTCCTGGATGGGGCGTCTGTGTCAGACATGTCTAATCACTCGCTTGGGGGGGTTGAAACTCACCTGCAAGTGAGAGCTCCACTTGACCTGCAATCCACTTTGGTAATAACATAAGCCTAGAGTTACAATTCATCTGACGAAGCGGTTTCCACAACGCCTCCTGTCAAGCCCCGGTTGATGCTCGAGAGTGGATCCTGCCATGTTAGCGCAGAGTCACTGCACGTGTCCAACACTAAGAAGTCCGAGAGTTGCAAGTAGACGGATTTGAAGACGTCACAGTCGCAGATTCTTCCGATTTCTGAATCTAGGCATCATGTGCAGAGATCGCGAGTTGCGTGCAGTCACCTTTAACACCAACCCTTCGAAGACAGAGGCTGGACATTCACCTCCAGGACCTGATGACGTGGATAAATTTCGCAGCTGGTTAAGCACGCTCGTCTTGTAATCGTGTTGACGAAGCACGCTACCCAACGTGTTGACGACGCACGTTTGCTGTTGAAACACCAGATGGCATGAGGAAGAGTTTGGGGGCAGGAGGAGCAAAGACGACATTTCAAGTGCAAAACAGGAAGCCAGAACCGGAATTGCGAAACAGAAAGGAGGTCCACCGGTTGCGAGGGAGAATCCTATCCACGTAAACAAAAATGTCAGACATCAAAATTCAACCTACTCTCCTCGAGAATCAGCACACACTGTGCAGCTAAAAACGGTGCAGTACTCGACGAATCCTCAAAAACTGTGCGCAAAACATCCGTTTACAACAAAGCATTGAAAAATTCAACACATACAATCTCGAGACGATTGAAAATTCCATGGGATGGTGGTGTTCACAAACACCAGTTGGATAGGATTCACAAGAAGCGAAGATCTCACTTCTTCGCTTTCTTCGCAGCCGGACTTGCAGCCTTCGCCGGCTTCGCCTTCGCCACAGGCTTCGGTGATTTCGCCTTGGCACCCACGGCCTTCACAGTCTTCGGACCCTTCTTCGGCGTCACCATCTTCCTCACCGTCGGAGGCTTCCTCGGTGCCGCGGGCTTCTTGGCCACAGCTGGTGCGGCCTTCTTCGCTACCGGCGCAGCCTTCTTCGCAGGAGCTGCAACCTTCGCCTTCTTAGCTGCTGGAGCACTCGCCTTCACAGTCTTAGGCTTTGCCGCTTTCGTCGCCTTCGCATCTGGCTTCGCAGCCTTTGCGCTAGGCGCCTTCGCCTTCGCTCCAACAGTCTTGGTCTTCACCGCCGAGGGTTTCTTCACAACCTTCGCCTTCGGCGCAATCTTCACTGCCGCCTTCGGAGCGCCCGCAGCCTTCGCGGGCTTCTTCAACTCCTCAGACAACTTGAACGAGTTCTTCACCTTCACCAGCTTCTCCGCCTTGGTCAGGTTCCGCAGCTGCACGGTCAACGTCTTCCTGAAATTCGGCGGCAGAGCACTCTTATACTTATCCTCCAAGTACTTCGCAATGGCATACTGGCTGGACCCAGTCCTCTCCTTCAACGCACCAATGGCCTCCACAATCATCTGCAATTTCCCCCACCATCAGACTCACCACCACACCAAAAAAAAACCCCAACTCAAAAAACCCTACCCTCCATCACCCAAACAACCTCCCACAACCACAACCACAACCACAACAACACCACCTCCACAACCCCCACCACAAAACTCACCACGAGATATGACGGATGCAACGCAGCAGGCTTAGGCCCCTTCTCCTTCGCAACCTTCTCCTTAACAACCTTCTCCTTCTTCTCCTTAGGCACCTTCACAGCCTTCTCCTTCTTCTCCTTCGGTTCCTTCGCCTTCCTGGCCTTCATCTCCTTCACCGGCGTCGCAACCGCAGTCACTTCCGCAATAACCACAGCCTCAACCACCGGCGCAGAATCCACAGAAGCCATCACAACACAAACACAAACCCTAACCACAAACCACAACGAAAAACCTCACAACCTCAAAAACACAAAACCGACCACAATCACAGTAACCTCACAACCTCCAACCACAATCACAGACCTCCAACCACAATCACAGACCTCCAAGCACAACCACAGTAACCTCAGCGACGTGAGAACGGAGAGACGGGACGAGACGAGGGTTTGGTAGGGAGTAGCGTAGAAGAGACGGCAAGGGAGCGTGAGAGAGACGGAAGCGGGGGGAGCGGCGGGGGTGCGGATCGATGGATCGGCAGCCACGCAGGGGGGCGGGGGAGGGGGCGAGGGCGAGCGGGGGAGGGCGATGAGAGCGGGGGATGGGGGTGGGGATGGCGATGGCGAGAGAGAGAGAGTGGGCGAGTGAGTGAGTGGGGGGGGAGTATGGAGTATGGGGAGTGGTGGGGGTGGGGCTGTGTGCTTTGGACTGTATGCTGTTTGCGGGGGTGCACATGGCGATGGCGCTCTGGGTCGGGGTTTCCCGCTCCCGCGCTTGTGCGGGGCGTTTGAATTTGCGCGCGGGGTGAGAGTTTGAATTTCGGTGCTCCAGTGTCATGCCCATTTGCACGTCTCGTCGTAGTCTCCTCTTGGGAGCTTTGGGTAACCGGGTTGGGAACTTGGGGGTTGTGATGTTGGTGTGAAGGTATGAGGTTGGGAGATTGGGAGCATTGGAGATGTGAAGCAATGATTGGGAAGATCCGGCAATTAGTTGTAAGTTAGTCAAATGAAAATGTCAGATTATTGATTTGATTTTGGAGGTTTAGGATTTACTTAGGTTCAAAATATAAATCTTATCTAAAGATGATTTGAGTATCATCCAAGTATTCTACATAAATTACTGAATAATCTTATTAAAAAATAAATAGTCGGATGACCTCTGAAACTTTTCAAATACTCATGTGAAGTTTGAAACTTATGGAGCTTTTGGGGTGTGAGGTTGGGAGCTTTAATGATACTTTTGTTTCTTGCTACTGGAAGACCACAATAGGTTTGTTTGTAAATAATTTTCAAAAAAAAAGAATGTAAAAATTTAGAAATTATGAAGACAAATAAATGAAAATTGAATTATTATTTTTAGATATTTTGTTATATTTAAGCCATTTAAGGTTATTTTAGTGATATTTTTGCCAAGAAAACAAAAATCAAGAAAATCAATTTTTGATGGACAAACTTCATTTTTCTAAAAAAAAGAAATGTACTGTAGGGAATGAACTTGCTAGATTGTTACGGTAGATGAAGAGTAAAGGCATATTGTAGGAATTGTATGAATGGTGAGAGGAAAGTGTTTTTGATATTATGAATGATAATTTGTTTGACGATTTTGTTTATTTTTTTAAGATATGAAGAAATTACAATGAGGCAAAGTGATTTTATGATTTTTGTCCTTGTATGTGTTTTTGCTTTGATTTTTTTAAGTCTAGGGGTTCATGGAATGTTTTAGTAATTGTATGGATTTGTTTAGAATGGTTATTGAGATTGGTATTAGATGAATAATGAAGTGATTCACCGTTTGAACCAAAATAGGAAAAATGTGAGTAGTTGATTGGTTGTTATGGTTTTTCAAGAAACTTTAAATAAGTCACATACTTAATTGTTTTGATGTTAGTCAATTGCAAGACTTTGAGAAGGCCGCATGAATAAATTATTTGTTTGTTTATTTTTCAAAAGCATGCAATCTTCATAAGCAACTAGTAACTCAAGACCAAACATATAAAATCACAATAGAAGATTTTTATTTTTTTAAAGTAGATCTAAAGAATTATTTGGTCAAATATTCTTCTTTTGAGTCTATGAAGAAATGCCACCTTCTGCATAAAACCTTTAACCACCATGATATTGTCAAATATTGTTAGTTTCTACTTTAATGTGTCAATGAATAAAGATAGGCTATGCATTTTTTTGATATATTATGGAGGCTTTTTATCATCTGTTTTATAATAGTTGCAAATTAGAAGATTGTTTCTAGCCAAAATATTTTTGAGAAATTTATAAGCATGTTATGTATTCTTCATGATTTGAAGTTTTATTCTGCATTGTTAGATGATTGGAATTTTGGTTGGTATTTTTTAATTTTTTAACTTTGTTTTTATTTTATCTATAATGTTGAGAATCAACATGACCATGTGCATTTTTTTTTGCTGCACTTAATCCAATAGTACCTTAACCACATTTTTAAAATTATTAAAAATTAAAATTATTAAAAAATTAAAAAATTAAAACTCTATTTAGTTTTAACGCAAAAATAAAAATAAAAACATTCATTTATCAATTTTAAATATAGTTTTTCCTGTTTAATTAAAGAGATAAGTATATGATTTATTTGAGTTGACATTAACCATGTGAATCAGAAGAAAATAATGTTTCAAGTAAAGAAGAATATTTTTTTGAAACATTGCAATGCAAAATCAATACATCCATATTTGTAGGATGAAGTTTTTATACAATCACCTTGTAATGTTTGCTCGATGGATTTTTATTACAACCAAACTTAGATGGCCTTCAAGTTTATAAGTTAACCATGCTAGTTAGTTGTATATGAAATCTTGAGGGTAGTAGATGAATATAGCATTTTCAATGACAAATCGCAATGGATGAAGGTTCAAAACATTTCATTAAAAAAATTTAAAAAAAAAAAAAATCTTTCGGAATTTGTATATAATTTACATCCAAAAACTCATCAACAAGCCAATTTCTTTTATCAAAGAAGAAAAAAGATGGGAAAAAATAATTTCCTTTGTTACATCTGAAAGAATAAATGTTTTTTTTATATCCTAGATAGATGTGTGGCTAGATTTTGATTTCTTTCAAAGTAAAAATCATTGTATAATGTCAATAAATTGTTTGAAAATTTTCAAAAGTCAATTGTCTTAGGGACTTGTATAAAAGATCATGAATGGAAAAAGACAAATAGATAGGTGTTCAAAGTACTCGATGTTCATAAATTTCTATTCAAGGTGTTATAATTTTGGTTTCCAAAGTTAGATGGGAAAAAATGACTTACTACCATTTGTTTTGAGGATTTCTTCAATCCAAAAAAACCTCATAAAATCAAACTAAAATATGTCAATATTGAAATCTACCTCAAACTAGAAAAATTCAAATTGTTACAATTTTTTTTGAAGATTATGATGTAATGATATCTTTAACGATCATCATTAAAAGATCCCATCATGTTGTGGTGTACCGAAAATTTCAAAGATCCTTCTAATTTATTTTTATCAAAATTGATTTAATTTCTAAAATGGACTAGAAACTATTATGAAATTAAAGGAAGTAGTAAAATCATTTGAATGGAATTGTAGATTTGTCATAACAAGTAACTACAAAATTTGGGTTTTTACCATGTATATCAAGTTCATCTATTTTTAGATTTATTGGCCAAAAGTTTGACTTATCATAAAGTTACTTTAGACCAATAAATAAAACAAGATTGAGTATATATACAAATGGAGAGTATGAATTTTTTATTTTTTTGTAAATTATTAATAAGAATCAAGACGTTGAACTTTATAAACCAAAAAATAAAATGAAAATGATTTTTTGAGGCAAAGTCAAGAAAGAGGTAAGTTAATACTAGGTGCCTTTACAAATCAAGCAAATTGAAGTGTTAATCTATATTTACAATAATATTGGATGTCTTTAATTTTCTAAGGGATACAAATAATTTACAGGAGATTATTATAAAAGCTTCATTATTTAAAAAACAAAATCGTATATCTAAATGGGATGTTGATATTTTTATATTTGTAGGTAATATACAATTACACATTTATTTATATTGGATGGTAAACTGGATTTGTTCATTCAAATTTGTTGACAAGAAAAAATTCTTGTAGCTACCATAAAGTTGTGTCCTTTAAGTGTGAGCATCACACAAATATTCTTAGTGAAAACTTATTCTATTTTCTAAACGATCTCAAAGTTTATAAAATCATATATACATTGATCTCTATTTTTTTGTGTCACAAACCTTGTCATCTTATATTTAAAGTCATTAAATAATTATGTTAATCTTTACACAACGCTTTATTATATAAAAGGAGTGAAAAAAAAAATCACTCAAGGAAAAAAAATCACTCGGTTTTTAAATCAACACAAGATAGATGAATCATTTGTATTATTAAAACTATGATTATATAAAGCATATTGAGATTGAATTGAAGATGTGATTTTCTATATTTTTGGTATTCTAAAGTCAATTAATCAAATATGATACGTCTTATAAAGTCCTCATTTAATAACCATAGCAAAGAAAATACATTATAGGTTTTTAATTTGAAAAATTGAATGTAAAATTTATATGTTTTGAAATGTAATTGCCTAAGTTCCTCAATATATAGCTACATGACTATATTACAAGGAAGAATTTTGATTAATCTAATATATGTATATCTAAATTTAAGACGTTTGCAACATCTACACATGTCTATGATCCAAGTAAGTTATTAAATAAATGAATTAATAATGTAGATATATAAACGTGTTCAAATGTAAATCTCATAACCAATGCTAGTAAAAGATGAAGAAAAAAATCATATTAATCACTAAAACTTCCAAGAATTGGTAAAAGAAAATCCAATTTATAAGAAAACATTTTTAATTTTTTTTCATAACTAGTATTAATACTATAAAAAAATTAAAAATATCTTAAAATTATAGTTGATAATATTATAACATCAGTGCAACTTTAAATCACTGCTAGTAGCAACCATGAGTTGACAGTAAAAGAAAGCTCAATATATGAAAGATTGGTGATGTGTAAGTATCTTTACTTTGTGCGATACAAAACCATGGTTGTAACTTAGTGTTTTAAAAATCACCAAAAACAAAAATATTAAAATTTAACATCACCTATATAACGTGATTTACAAAATAATGCAATATTCCTTTTTTCTACAAACAACATTATTTCCTGAGAATTTTAATGAATAATTATCCTCTATGAAACATTTATTAATCATCTAGTTTAATTTAAATAGAACTAGATATAAACGATTTTTACGTTTCACTCAAATCCAACCTTTAAATATAATAAATACCAAAAATATAAATAAAGAATTGTACCATTTCCGTGATTTTTTCATGATAGTAGATATTAAAGATTTGGTAAAATGAAAACTTCCCTACCCCTAAGGGTGGGTGGGTGGGACATCCCTTTACAGGTCAACTTTTATCACCTTCCTCACCAAATTTCATTATCAATCAGCCTATTCTCAATTCAAACCTAATCAAATCTGTACACTCTCTTATAATTCCAAATTACCACTATAGACACATAGTGCTTTTCACCAGAGAATTCTCAACACACTACTTACAATATAGTAGTATATGACAAAACAATCCAAAAAATAGAGAAAAGTTTGTCTTAAAACTGACAATACAAGATCAAACACAAAATAGTTTGAATCTACAGAAATCTTCTCATCCCTTAATGTTGGTGTAGTAAAGTAAGAAAAATCCAGAGGTAAAGGACCTCACCTGTCCCCATAAACACAACCAAAACCACAGTTAGGATTATGTTTGTAGACAAGGTGTCAACAACCCTTTACAACTTGTTATTGCAGTCACAAGAAAAATCAAACCCTACACCAAACATACAAATCAAAGGGAGAGATGAAAGAGTCTAATTGCAATCATAAATTAGAAGACCTGAGTAGTAGTTCCACCAGACTCAGCCATGTTGCACTTTACTTCAGCTCCACACCACCATTTACCAAAACTTTACAAGCTCTAAAAATCTCTCACACACATGTAGCAAACTAGAATTACTTTAAAAACAGACAAGTATACATATGCATATGGCAAAGAAACTGTCATGGTTTTATACCCTCAAAGAAGTTTCTAGAGATTCACTTGTTTGTTATATGGACATGAATAGCCTCGCTGATCCAATCATCTCTGACCCTTAGATAAAGGATAACCTAGATCAAATGGTCATAAATTAGTAACTTGCTAGAGTAAAGTTCAAGCTTGTAGTAAGCCCCAAGTAAAGTAAGCTTCAAGTTTGGAGTAACTACCAGTAAGCCATGTATAAGGGAGGTGGGTGGGTTTCACTAATTTACACCTTATTCAGCATACCATGCCATAATAAAGTGACTATCTAATTGCTTGCAAAGTTTTACAAGTAATGTGCAAATTTATTTTGCAAGCCCACATAACTGAAGACTGCAACTTCTGTCTGAATCATTGTAATAAAAACCTTATTTAGAAAATATATTCTAAATTAAATACGGGTATAAGATCTTCCCAATATTTAAAAAATAAAAAAAATAAAAAATAAAAAAAATTTAAAAAACCAAAAAAAGTAAAGGTTGAAGTTGAAAAAGAAGGTGAGATCTACAAATTTATGAATTTTTTCTTTGTAATAAGCCAAAGTTTAGCCACATAAATTGTATCTTCTACAAGGTTATTGTAGACTATTAAATTTCAATATGCTTTTTTATTGTACTTTTAAAATGGGCTTTGAAATAATACAATATTGATCTAGTATATTCTACACTTTAAAAAAAATCAAATTTAAAAAGATATAGATTATGGTTAAACAAGCTATTCACTATACAAATGTACATGTCACACCATATTCCATACGGTGAATAAAAACATTAGTCAAACTTCATGAAGCCATGTTGAGCAATCCAAACACAAACCATAAATTATATGGCAAACAAAGAAGTTGATTGTATGTATGGACTTTGTGAACAAACGATCATTTAAACTCTCCACGTTTCATTCCAAAATTTAAAATTTAAGCTTAACCAAAACTTTTACTACAACCTATTACCAAAATAAAGCCAACCAACAATCTTAAAAACTCACCATGTTTACATTGTCGTTTAAATCAAACACAACAGGCTTCATCCATCCACTATGAGCTTGTTCTACAAATTCATGGATCCATGTATTTTAGTGCTACGAGCGTTTTTAGGAGCCACTCCCATTGCTTGGCTTTTTTCTTCCAAAACCCTGAAATTTTTAATTTGGACCCCCCCCCCCCCCCCCCCCCCAAGGCCATTTTTGGTAGTTTTGAATTTAAAAATGGAGCATGCGGCCCCAAAATTACTCTTAGAGGATTCCCTTAGGAATTTTAAAATAAAAAACCAAAAACTAAGGGCTCATCAACCCTGCCCCTCCGAAAAACGCTCGTAGCACTACAATACAGTGATCCCAAATTCATACTTCAAAAGGAAAAGAAAATACAAACTCAATGTTTCCACAAAAGCATGGGCAATAACATTTACAGATCTTGTCATTTGAAACAACCAGAGTTTCATAATGTCCAGCTCTTATTGGTATGTCAAATTCACATTGTCCTTTGTAGTTCGAATTTGTCCTCGATCAATCTTTGGGATTTTCCATATTCAAAAGGAGGCTGTAGCTTATGGAAGTAAATTTGACTTGTATGATTCCTTTGACTGTGTACATGTAAAAAGAACACCAAATATCTGCCACTTTTAGTACATAAGATGAAAAATGAAATTTGCACAATTTCCTGCAATAGTCCATGAAATTAGAATCTTAGATGTTTCAACCACAAATATTAAAAGATTATAATGAAGGGTGTGCCACCTACAAAAACTCTCTCAATGAAAGAAGGTATTAGACATCTGAAATTTTATTTTATTTTCTTGTATTTTACAATGGATCACAAATATGAATTTGCATTGACGCTGTAGACGGCAAAAAAGTCCAATAGCCAATTTACCACCGCATAATAGACTAGTGATGACTGCAATGACAATAATAACAACAAAGATTTAGTTGTTAGACTTGTAATTCAATAAGGCTTCAAACCTCATGGAATTTCAGCCATATGATCCACAAGAAATGTTCATACATCATGTCAATTTCATTTGATTCACACATATATGAAACTTCTCAATTGCAAAAATCTGTTGTAAAAATTTATAAAAAAAATTAAAAAAACAAACATGCTGTGTTGGATCAAATGATTGCCTCCACGGTGGATTGAACACCGGGCCTTCAGTTTACAAGACTGACGCTCTACCACTGAGCTGAAAGGCCTGAATCCAGGATGAATTAAGAACAACGGACATTACAACGAATGAAACACATTCATCCAAAGTAACGGCCGGAGCAGCCCAACCGAAAAAACGGCAGAGCTCGCACGGCAAGACAGTCCAACGACCATCCACACAAGGGGGAGAAAACATGAGTCAAACTCCGAATCAAAGAGATCCGAAGCTAAGGCGCAGAGGCCAGTCCAGACAATGCAGTCACCGACTAAACAGACCCTACGGCACTAACTAACTACAAAACTAATCCGGTTCTAAAGGAAAGAACCCGTCCCTAGGAACTAAAAGAGAAAACTCGGGAGCAGATGACTGCTGTTGCTCCGTAATAACCGTCTCGTTGTTGGTGCCGAAGTGATTGGCCACCATCGCCGTCGAAGAATGTAACCGAGTCCGAGAGGGACCTGGATCCCTAGAACCCGCTGGCCTAGGACCAAACGGAGGAGTGTGTGTCGAGTCTATCCTAGTGTCGTTGGTGCCGAGGTTGGCCTCCATCGCCTTCGAAGAAGGGGGCCGAATCCGAGAGGGACCTGGATCGGAAGTAACCGAAGGCCTAGAGCCTACCGGATGGGTGAGAATCGTGGCAAAGGGGCGGCTGGGAGTCCAGTTCTCCCATGGATCGGGGTCGGGCTGAGAAGAAGGTCTTCCGCGGCCGGGAGCTGTACCCAGCCAGAAGCGGCTCTGATCCAGCAGGTCCTCCGGGGACTGCAAAGAGTCTGGGAGAATTAAAGAATTGTCCTCGAGATTGGGCTGAACTTGGGGGGGAAACGGGGGAATGCCCGCCTCTAAATCCTGCATGATTTGCTGCAGGATCTCATCTGCCAAAATATCATGATCTCCTGGTCGGATACCCTGGTCCGGAATGGGAATATGCGACTGCGGAGCTGAGGGTTGAGTTGATGGCGAGACCGGAGGGTCATCATCGTTGGGAGGTCTCGGTTGAGTCAAGTTTTGTCTGAACCGAGTGTAACGATTCGCTAGGTCCCTCGGTAGGAACTCACGGTGGGGAACCAAATTCCAATGTATACCATTCGTCTTCGAGCAAAACATGTCAGCTTGACACCATACTTGCAAGAAGGCCTCCTCTTTCGCTATCTGGTTCCTGGATTTTGGTCTCCTTTTATTCTTAGTTAGCTCCTTCCAGGCACCCATGCCGGACTGCACCGTGCACTGCCATGCGCGGAAAAGTGCGAAGCCGACGTGGAATTCTCCATCACGTAAATCATAGGCGCACTTCTCGCACCAAAGGAACCAAATTATGCTCATCCGTAGAATCGACCAAGGAGTCTCATCTGGGTGTTGCGGTGGCTGGTTATCCTCGTCGCCAGGTGGTCCTCGCTGTTGAGCAGGCACCAGGGGAGGTCCCGGTGGTTCAAACAACCCCGAGACGGCTTGCCACCAACTGGTTATAGCTGGATCAAATCCTGCTAGCTCTCTCATGCGTCGTAGTTTATCCCAGACCCCCTGAACCGCTGGGCAAATGTAAAACGTGTGCTCGGGGGTCTCCCACGCCTCGGTGTTGCAGAGATTGCACAAACCTTCGTTATGAGGTCCCAACCGCATTCTCCAGTGGGCCAAAGGGAGTCCCCCCTGGCATGTTAGCCATATCATGGTGGAAATCTTTCGGGGGACCCATTTGTGCCATAAATTCTGGTAAAACTGCTTGCATTGATACATGGTATATCCTTTGTACCGCATTAAACTGGTGAAAGGAGGTGTGACCCCTTCTCTAGTGTTAATTATTTTATACCCCCGCTTAGTGGTGTAATCAAAGAAATGTCCACGTTTGAGTTGCCCTATGGGTGGCCACGACCATTCCTTCAAGTCGAGTTCTAGGTCCCTTACTCTGCCGTGAGCCACCACAAAGACTTCCCAATGGGGGAGAAGATGTGGAACGTATCGAGGATTGAAGCAGTCCACTTTACCATCCGGGTTCTTCAGTAATGTTCGCGCTCTCTGGTAATTCCAGGTTGGTAACCGAACCGCCCTGGGCCCGGAGACTAGTACCAATTTCTCCGTCTGATTAACCCGTCTGTAAACGTGGGCATCCATATTCCCTTCGAGATATACCTTCTGGATGTGGAAATATTCCTCAGGGAGGTTTCTCTCCGGTTCATCGAAGGTCAACCATTCTCCCTTGGTTCGGACATAATCCGTGTTGGGGTTCCATAATATCGCGTTATGGATCTCTGGCAGTATTATATCGATGGCACTGGTACGTGTCTTGAGACGCATATCCTGAACGCTCAACCATTGCCTATGAGGTTGGTCCCAAAGGTTGCGTATTCTGGAGATACCTTTGAGCGCCCATCTTCGGAAAATC
Source organism: Ceratodon purpureus (assembly GCA_014871385.1). Lineage (NCBI taxonomy): Eukaryota > Viridiplantae > Streptophyta > Bryopsida > Pseudoditrichales > Ditrichaceae > Ceratodon > Ceratodon purpureus. Next base: position 9,409,271 of record CM026432.1, on the reverse strand, counting down.
CCTGGTTTATCTTCTCCGAACATCACATTCTGGGGGTTGGTGATGTGAGGGTTGAAGAACAGAGCTTGACGAAATACTTCCTCCTTGGTGGCCGGAATGGTTTTCTTAATCCCTGGGCGAACCTCCATCCATGCCGCCCAGATTCCATGCCACAGTGGGCTACCTTGGTCACAAACTTTCTTCCCGGAGAGAAGCCATTCTTGACATTGAGGCCAGTCTCCTTCACGTTTAACTTGAAGCTGGCTGACCCGGTACTGGAGAAAGATTTTCCAGGGCTCAGGCCCTGGTTCCATACCCCTTGTGATCATTTTTGAGAGTAGAGCTGATGCTTGCGCATAGGGGTCAAAGACCTTAATCCCCCCTAGAGCGTTGGGAAGAATGGCGGAGTTCCAAGCGACCCTGGCTCGGGGTTTTCCATCAGGCGATCCGCTCCAAATGAAGTTACGAACCATTGCCCTCGCTTTGTTCAGAACCGATCGATCCAAGTCGGCACAACTAGCGATATACCAAATTGATGCTAAAACCACCTGGTTCGTCACTAAAATGCGTGCAGCCATTGAAAGAGGCTTGTTTCTCCATTGGCTCAGCTTGCCTCTAATCTGAGAGAGGACCTTCGAGTTCTTGTCTTGCTGGCTCATGTTATATCCAATCGGGAAGCCTAAGCTTGTGACTGAACTCCCTTCTGGGATCCATCGAAGACCTCGATCTTCTCCCCATGTCCACCCTTGAGGATTGGGTGAGACCCAAATCGCCGCGCTTTTGGGCCAATTTATTTTAGAGCCGGTGCCTCCGCAGAATGCTTGCAGCACCGAATCAGCTCGTTCCATATTCTGACGAGTCCCCTGTAAATATAGATTCGAATCATCCGCAAAGAGGGCTTCTCTGAGTATGGAACCATTGGGAAGTCGGAGGCCCTCTATGTTGTTAACAGGGTCGTTGATCATGTAGGCCAAGGTATCTGCTATAAAGAGGTAAAGATAAGGGGCCATCGGGCAACCCTGTCTCACCCCTCGGCCCATCTCAAATTCTTCTCCTATCTCGCCGTTGATTAGTATTGATGTTTTAGCTCCTTCAAAAAAAGTAGCTATCCACCTGATCCACTCCGCAGAAAACCCCATCTTCTTCATGGCTTCCTTCAGATATGTCCAATTTACCTGATCATACGCCTTCTCGAAGTCTATCATCAATATAACTAAATCTTGATGTGAAGATTTAGCCCATTCCATTGCTTCATACGCAAGGAATACATTATCCAGTATTTGCCTATTTTGAACAAAAGCAGATTGGGATGGTTGGATCCATTCCGGTAGATAAGGTTTCATCCGGTTAGCCATCGCTTTGGACATTGCTTTGTATGTGCTAGTCAGCACTGAGATTGGCCGATTGTTGGTAATCTGAGTCTTGTCCCCTCCCTTGGGGATTAGGGATTGCAGTCCTGTGTTCAAATCTTTGTGAATCGATCCCAAGCGGAGCGCCTCTTCCAGCTGGGCTTGAATGTCTGGACCGATTTCTTCCCAGCAGGTGTGGAGGACTTCCGTGGGAATTCCATCCAGCCCTGAGGCCTTATGAGGGGGAAGTTCTTTCACTGCCAGTTCCAGTTCTAGCTGGGAAAAGGGTTGCAGAAGCTTCGCATTCTGAGCTTCGGTGACTACGACCGGGACACTGGATAAGCACTTGTTTCTAGCCCGAATGTTAATCTCCGTCAACGGATCCCAAGCGTATAGGTTCTTGTAGTAGCGCTGGACATACTCCTTGATATCCTCGGGGTCTCGCAATGAACGTCCACCCTCCATCAACTCCTGAATCTTGGTCCTGGGCCTAAGGGCTCTATGAAATTGAAAGAATTCTCTAGTACATTTATCTCCCATCTTCGCCCATGTAGCTCCAGTTTGGTTCTTTTTTCTCTCGATCTTGGCCATGCGAACCTCTTCGAGTTTCTCCTGAGCTCTGTTCAGAGTCTCCCAAGCCTCGAGATTATTCCAGTCTTGTTGAAGCTGGGCCTCTGCTGATCGCACGTCACTGTATTGCGCGTCATAGACTTTGCGCCCTGCTCTTTTATCTGCTTTAGTTCTCGAGAGATTGGTCTTCCTCATGGCTTTAAAAGCTTGGACCACCTGTTCACTCTTAGGTTGATTTGCATGTGCGGCTATGGCAGTGGTCCATGCGGTTATAAGCTCCTCTTTGCTATCCTCATTATACAAGAGCGCCGTGTTAAAATGAGCCGGCCCCCTGGGGGGTCTCGGCTGCTGCAGGGTTATTTGGATAAAAATCCCTGCATGGTCGGACAGATGAGCTACAAACGGCCATATACCATGCCTTCCGCCACACTCTTGTAGGTCACTGTCGATATAAAAACGATCAAGCCGAGACCACTTGGGGGTTGGCCTCTGTTTCGCCCATGTTGCTCTCTTAACTCCAATCCGTCGAAAGTCATCTGTATAGAACACGTCGTTCACCCCCAGGGAGAGAGCAAACTGATTCCACGCGGCTTGTTCCCGATTTCCCATTGCCTTCTCCAAATAATTAGGACTTCGGTCTTCCGCAAATTCAGTCATGTTGAAGTCCCCTGAGACCAACCACTGAGCCTCCGGAAACTGGTATTGACTCAAGCGCATCCATAGGCATGCTCGCTTGCCTGTATGATTGGGCGCGTATATGTTGAGGATTCCTATCCTACGATCCTCTATCTGGAAGACTACAAACTGTACGCGTCCTTCAATAATCACCGCACTGTCCACTATGAGTGGGGCCAGTTGTCTCCCTACGAGGATGCCGGTACCTGCCTTCATTCTGCCCCCCGCGGCAGAGTAAATTGCACTATTCCAGAGACTAGTTCCTCCTCTGAAGTCAAGTTGCCTGGTGTTCCTCATGCAATCTTCGTAGTCAAAATGGTGCTCCTGAAGTAGGATTACCTGTGGCTGAGGATTCGCTCTTGCTAGAAAATCCTTTAATTCCTGACGCTTCCGCACTCCAAAAACCCCTTGCCCTAGGCTTCGGATATTTTGAGAGGCAACAATGAGTTGTTGTACACTCATTCTGGGTGCTCCTGTTGTTGATCCTTGAACTGGCCTTGGGCCTTGGTTCGTTTATGAGCTGGCGGGTGTGGTGAGACATCCTTGGCGTAAATTGAGCTCCCCACTACTCTCCTGAGGGTCGGCTCCGATGTTTCAGATAGCCAGGTCAGACCGGCCATCTGAGTTGATGCCGTAAGAGATTCTGTGATCGTCTCTTCGAGTTTGACCCAGGTATACGCTTCAGGTTTAGCCAAAGGAATGTCCTTCGGCTGGACCGGAATAAAGGCTAGGCATACACAATGGTTGTGATCTGCATCCACCTTTATCCATTGGTACAACCATATTGCGTTATTCCAGTGTTTCAATGGATTGACCCGATTATTAGTGTTAACTATAATAGAACGAAGGGCCATGGAGGCTTCGTTCGTGAGATGAACCATGGCCTCCTGATTCTGCCAATCTTGACGCCCTTCCAAGATTTGCACTTGCTTAAAGGCTGCAGCTGTGTTAGAATATGAGCCGGCATTCCCTTTCTTCTGGAGTATCCAAAACGTCTTGTTCGTCTCCTTGGCTATCGAAGTGGTCAGAATGGGGAAAACGCGGCAGGTATTATGTTTGAGCAACGTAGAAGTGGAGATGTTGACATCTGCCCAGAAGGAGTGGGGAATCTCCGATGTGAGGTAACCACGTCTTTGGGGAATGTCTGGAACCGGCTCAGGCGGCTTGTCAACTACAGGGTCCGCTACCTTGTTCCAGAAAAACTTCCCTTCAGTTCTCCAAATAAATTCGAACCTCTCATCGGTTTCCTTCTGTTCCTGCGTTCGAGTGTCATGCTTAAGCAGGTTCTCGACTGTAGCCGGAGAGGTAACCGTCACCGAAGGTCTTGCCTTCCGTTGCGGCCTCTTGTAACTGTGAGCGTTATCTGAATCAGACTTGGTTTTCGAATTGGAGGAGAGAGAGTTCTCTGTCTCCTCTGGAAGTGTTTGGTGAGCGTCCGGGGGGACCTCTGGAGGCTCCTCCGGAGGAAGCTCGGGGGGGGATTCCTGGGGTTGGCCATGACCCCCCATGGGAATCAATGCTGTACCAATCTGTAACATGTCATAGTCCTCAAGAGGGAGCTGTGACTCTAAAGGCTCTCTTTTCAACATCTCCTCCGGTGTCTCCTTGATTGTCTCAATCACAGGTACGGGAGAGAGTGATCTCTTTTCTGTCGGAGTCTGAGCCTCCTCTGCTGAAACCGGTGAAGAAGCTGCTGGAGCAGACTTTTTCTGGTAAACTGGCTTAGGAATTGGCTTCTTGGTTGGCGTTGTCGGAGGTAACTGGTGTTGAGCCTTCGGAGCCGGAGGTGTTGGTGCCGGTTTTTGGGGCTGATCCTTTGGAGCCGGTTTAACCTGCGTCGAAGATGTCGTCCTCTGGGGCTGACCCTTCTCTGGCGATGTATCCTTGTTCTTCTGCGGCACCCGATCGAGCCCCTGGGCCGGACCCTTGCCTCGATCCATACTCCTTCCTCGATCTGCCTGAGTCTCCGTACGATGAACCGGGGTGGGGTGTTGCCCCACCCGAACCCCGCGCTGTCGGTCCTGAGTTCTCACCCTGTGGTCTCCCGTAGGTCGCCTGGTGCGAGAGGAGAAGCGCTGGGCCCGCTCCTTCGAAGTTCCCCTATTTCGTGTCTGCGTACAGTGCTTGACCAAGTGCCCTATAGCCTTGCATCTCAAGCACTGATCTGGTCGACCGTGGTAGATCACCTTATGCTCCAAGAAGATACCGTTCTCTCCTGGTATCTTGATGCTTGAAGGAAGGTTCTCAACCTCATCCACTAAAACCCTAATCTTCGGGCCCGAGGTCTTCCCCTTAAAAGTATCGGATACGTCTACAGTAAGGATCTTACCCAGGCGCGAACCCAACACGGAAAGACACTCTTCGTTCCGTAGCCAACCTGGGAGACCCAGAAAGTGGGCCCAAACAGGATATTTGATGGTCGTGTAAGTTTCCTCCTTCGCAGAGGAGAACTCCGCACTCCAAGTCGAAAAAGTTACCTCGCGTCCTTCGAAGAAGAACGCGTTCCTCAAGGTGTGCTCTGCGCCCTCCTTGGAAGAGAAAAGAACTTCGAAAAAGTTATTACCGATTTGGGTTACTTCCTCGCAGGAAGCGTGCAAGTTTTCTTTTGCCCAAATCGCCAAAACCTTGTACCCGGGGCTCGAGAGTGGGAAGTGCCCCAACACTGTACGCTCCGTGACCGCTGCTTTGTGATTGTTAAGAATTGCGAGCTCCGCTTCTGAGAAATGGTAGGTAAGGACGCCTTCAACGCACTCTGGCTGTGCTGCCTCGCACGTCGACCCCAATGGGATCGAAGTAGGAGGCGCTGATGCCCGGTCGGGATTGTGAAACTGGGTCGTTCCCTGTCGCTCTGAATCAAAATGGGAGAATTGTTGCTCGTCTTCCCCCATGCATTCGTCCTGTGTAGGTATGTCTACACGATCTGAGTGCACATGGTTAGGCGCGCCTCCCCCTTCAAAACCCTCCATTTTGATCCAAAACAACTCGAAAAAACTGGGAAAAACTCGGTGCACTGGGATGATTGTCACTAAGTACAAGGATCCGCTCCTAACTGCGATGAAGGTGAGCAAAACGACGCAAAAGCAGAGTTAGGGTTTCCGCCGCCCTCCGCTCCGCTCCGCCATCGCTCGCTCTGCTCTGCTCGCTCTACCATCTGAGCTCTACCACTGAGCTATAAAGGCCACCCTCCACGTCAGCATCTCACCTTCCAAGGCCACGTCATCTCGGTTTCACACATGGGATTATTTCCTCCAATCGCACACTTTGACACCATGTACCCAAAATTTCAGAAATTAATTTCATTTCAAAATGAATGATATTTTATAATGTTGTAAGATTAAAGTCGTAAAAAATATTTCCTAGTCACCTTTGCAATGTCTTTGAAAACTCCATCAATTCTCACATGGTACCAACTTTCCATTTTTCTATAGTACACAACAACAAGAAAGTTTATTAATGTCTCTTATGATGGAGTGGGTCAAAGGAACCTAATACTGTCTCAACTATCTATTGATCTATGAGATGAGAAAGAAAGTAAAATGGTGTTCTTAGAAGGGAAGGGAAAAGTAACGTTTCAAAGCGTGGAATCAATGAAAAGAGTTGTAAAATTGTACGTTCTTTAAAAGCTAATTAATCAATAAATCTAATACCAAGTTTTTAGTGTCCATTGAAAAAATAAGAATGGTGATGAGAGTGATAAGCACATGGAATGAAAGGATGAAAATGTAGCGCAATGAAGCTTTCTAAAGAGTGTTAGTTCAATGAATTTGTGTGTCACTGTGTAAATATTGTAGACTTTATTTCTTGGAAATATTTGACTCCAATTTGTGGTGAATAGTTCAGATTGCATCTTATGCATTTGTCTTTAAGATCAATTTTGTGGCGACTAGGGTCTAAAAGAACTATGTGGCAACTTTTTTCCACTATTTTCATATTTATCTTGAATTTCTTTCACACTACACATTTATAAAGGAATTGCACTTCCTATGATTTTATAATTGTCATTGTCATTAAATTGGTCAATCTTGTCCATAGTGGCCACCACGCTAATCAAGTAAAGAGAGGGAATGATTTGAAATCACTCTATTTGAGCAGCAATTATAATGAAGATTGGCCAATTTAATGAATGTGGGGTTGGTAAGTCATACGATTTTTACTGTTTCTAACACACATATACATATGAAAACATTGCACAAAGAGAAAACTTGTGTCCCAAGTAAACTTTAGCCTTTTACTTTGTCCTTTCTCATTTCGCTCTTTTCCTTTGGTTTTTTTTATGTGACTCTTTTACTTTTACTTGGATCATATAAAGGTTTGATTATTCCTTGACATCATTATTTGTACAACTTTCATACTCTCTAGTTTTTTCAATTTAAAACAATATTTGTTTTGTAAGGTCTTAAATTACAATGGCTACAACAAAAGCTATGAAGAAGACAAGGTTAGATGAGTTGAAGGAGGCAAGCAAGGATGATGTAAAGAAGATTAACATGGAAGAGAACATTAGGACATGGAACGTCGTTGATTTATTGAGACCACATGCATATGAAAAATATGACATTTATTATTTCGAGAGGAAAGTCTCAAAGGGATTGAAAATACTTGGATTAAGACGCATATGGAATAGAAACAACACTTCCAAGAAAGATGGCAAGCCTAGTTTACCAAAGACAAGGTTTTGCCTCGATGCTTTGTCTACTAATTTGGACGGGTCTTTTAGCAAACTATAGAGCGGATGATACTGAAGCCAATATTTTAATAATTTTGAATTTTCTATCAAACAACATTCGATGAAAGGAGGTTTGTAGCCTAAAAGGGGAGCAAATCCTCAAAGAAGGTTATTTTAAAAAAAATAAAGTGTAGAAATCAACGAAATCAACTTATTCATAGTCTGGTCCTGTAACTAGAAACAAGTCTACAGCAAATTTTGCTACGTGACAATTTCATGTCTTTGTATTTTTATTGTTAAAAAATCGATGGTTTTTTTTAACTATTTATGTCTAATTGTGTAATATATGTACAAGTAGATTAAGCTTACGTATTTATATGATTAGGCGACTATATAGTATTACGCAATGTTGATTGACTCAAAAATGTCATAGCCAATGCACAAAAGTTTATATATGTACATATTCATCTAAATTAGAAAAATAATATATTCCATTATCCATTTTTTGCCTTTTAAATGTATGCAAAAATTTTGAATACTCAAAAAGTTGTTTGTTCTCCAATTAAAATTCTTTGAAGACTTTCTATAATGGATCTTTCAACACAATATACATAATATTTATCAATCAGAATTTTCACATGGTGAATATTTCAAAATTCATCGTTGTCTTTTTTTCTTTGTTCAAGTTTTTTGGTAATTTTATATATTTCATTTTGTAATAGTTTTGGGCATTACTTGAGTTTTAGTTTTATTTTATTAATGCAAATGAAATTGAATTTTTTTTAAAAAGTAATGAACACCTTTTAAATTATTTTTTATCAATTGTATAATACTTGTACCAGGAGATTAAACTTGAAGTTTGGTTTCTATGTTCAAAGTTGTTATTGAAATTCATCTTTATTAAGTATAAAGAAATAAAGCAGAACGATATCAATAAGTTCTGAAGATGGATTTTAATGAAATTACTTTAGGTGGTGGTCTATTTAGTATTAACCATTAGCACCTAAAGTGTGATACACACACATTTTTAATCGTGTATCATGGAACATTATTATAAGTTATACATGTCTAATTTATCAATGTATTCCTATAGACCAAGTAGTAGTAGCTTCTAAATAATTTATATTGTAAATTATTACATATATTATATATTAGATATTCCAATGATGATAAATCTTTTATAAACACTGCTTGAATTTTTCCTCTTGATTTAATCTTAAGAATATTAGTTTAGAAGCGAAGAAGACAAAGAACAAAAACAATACACTAGTTTAGAAGCAAAGACTTAACATCTACTCGAGTAATTAGAAGAAGAAAAAGGATACATCAACATAATTAGAAGAAATTGTTCTGAAGACGGATGTAGATGTATTAGAAGCATCTAGCAAGTTGAGCGGAATGTCAATTGACTCAAACTATTATAGCCAATACAAAAAAACTATACATATACATATGAATTTATATTATATAAAAAAATAATTTTGTTGTCCACTTTTGTTTGAGTTCCTTAGTTACTAACCGATTCTATATAAAACCTTAATTAAAACCTACAATGTATGCCTTTCCAATGCATGTAGTACTTACGAGTATTCGATAAGATGTTTGTTTGTAAACTATAAATCTTTATCTTCTTTATAGGGATCCTTTTAATACACTATACTTTTTATATATATTGACGTGGGCCTTTCCACGATGCAAATTACGCAATTCAACAAATTTTCTTTTCTACTTATTCATGATATTTCTTGAAAATATATGAACCGCTTTAAACTCTACATGATTTTGTTAAATAATACATGTTAAAAAAGACTAATTTTAAAATTATGTATTATACATGATAACAATAGTACTTTATTTCATTAAATAAATACAAGCACAATTTTTTTTTTCTAAAATGATTTAATTAAAAATTCCTTTTGGAATTCCACTAAATTCCATAATTACAAAATGTAAAAACTATAAAAAATACTACATACATATTTAAACATATCCTATGTTATCAACCTACGCAATATGAAATAATTACTAAGACTCTTAAAAAATACAAATATTTAATCATATAAGAAGTCATGTGCTTAAAAATCAAAGCCAAATGATAAATGATAAATTGTATTTATCTATTGCTATCTACAACACAGGTCTACCAAATATGTAAATTCTTCCACTTCATTTTCCACCATAATTTATGAATTTGAATGCCATTTTCATCCTTTCATTCCATGTGCTTATCACTCTCATCACCATTCTTATTTTTTCAATGGACACTAAAAACTTGGTATTAGATTTATTGATTAATTAGCTTTTAAAGAACGTACAATTTTACAACTCTTTTCATTGATTCCACGCTTTGAAACGTTACTTTTCCCTTCCCTTCTAAGAACACCATTTTACTTTCTTTCTCATCTCATAGATCAATAGATAGTTGAGACAGTATTAGGTTCCTTTGACCCACTCCATCATAAGAGACATTAATAAACTTTCTTGTTGTTGTGTACTATAGAAAAATGGAAAGTTGGTACCATGTGAGAATTGATGGAGTTTTCAAAGACATTGCAAAGGTGACTAGGAAATATTTTTTACGACTTTAATCTTACAACATTATAAAATATCATTCATTTTGAAATGAAATTAATTTCTGAAATTTTGGGTACATGGTGTCAAAGTGTGCGATTGGAGGAAATAATCCCATGTGTGAAACCGAGATGACGTGGCCTTGGAAGGTGAGATGCTGACGTGGAGGGTGGCCTTTATAGCTCAGTGGTAGAGCGTCAGTCTTGTAAACTGAAGGCCCGGTGTTCAATCCACCGTGGAGGCAATCATTTGATCCAACACAGCATGTTTGTTTTTTTAATTTTTTTTATAAATTTTTACAACAGATTTTTGCAATTGAGAAGTTTCATATATGTGTGAATCAAATGAAATTGACATGATGTATGAACATTTCTTGTGGATCATATGGCTGAAATTCCATGAGGTTTGAAGCCTTATTGAATTACAAGTCTAACAACTAAATCTTTGTTGTTATTATTGTCATTGCAGTCATCACTAGTCTATTATGCGGTGGTAAATTGGCTATTGGACTTTTTTGCCGTCTACAGCGTCAATGCAAATTCATATTTGTGATCCATTGTAAAATACAAGAAAATAAAATAAAATTTCAGATGTCTAATACCTTCTTTCATTGAGAGAGTTTTTGTAGGTGGCACACCCTTCATTATAATCTTTTAATATTTGTGGTTGAAACATCTAAGATTCTAATTTCATGGACTATTGCAGGAAATTGTGCAAATTTCATTTTTCATCTTATGTACTAAAAGTGGCAGATATTTGGTGTTCTTTTTACATGTACACAGTCAAATTTACTTCCATAAGCTACAGCCTCCTTTTGAATATGGAAAATTCCAAAGATTGAGGACAAATTCGAACTACAAAGGACAATGTGAATTTGACATACCAATAAGAGCTGGACATAATGAAACTCTGATTGTTTCAAATGACAAGAGAGTAATTTGTAAAGTCAAGAAAAGTTTCAAGAAGATACCCCTCTTTTGATTTATTGTAATACTATTTGTTCACTCTAAATGGTTAGTAGATATGAAAGAGCTTGGTGGTCTTACAATTATAATATTTATTATGTATAGAAGAGCTTGGTGGTCTCTAAACACAAGTTAGAAGTGTTTTAGCCACCTTTTAGAAGCAAAAAGTAGAGGTCATGTTGTACCAAGAATCCTAGCCGCATTTTTCCTCCGTGAACTGATTATAGAAATTTAACGCTATTAAGGGCTGATTTTAATTATTTAAATTGGAGAAGAGAGGGTATCTTTTTCAAAACAAGGGTTACCTTTACAAATAACTCTAAGATCTGTAAATGTTATTGCCCATGCTTTTGTGTGAACATTGAGTTTGTATTTCTTTTCCTTTTGAAGTATGAATACGCAGAACAAGCTCATAGTGGATGGATGAAGCCTGTTGTGTTTGATTTAAATGACATTGTAAACGTTGTGAGTTTTAAGGATTGTTGGTTGGCTTCATTTTGGTAATCGGTTGTACTGAAAATATTGGTTAAGCTTAAATCCTAAATTGATGTCTGGATCCCAAGTAAACTTTAACAATTATATTTACCTCTTTTACATTTGTTGAATATGTTTGGGAACTTGGAGCACATAAAGGTTTGAGTATTTTCCTATATCATTATTTGTTCAACTTTTTATACCCTCTAATTTTCAATTTCAAGCTTTATCTGTTTTGAAGATACAAGGGCTCCAACCACAGATATGAAGAAAGCTGTGAAGGAGGCGAAGAAGTACGAGTTAAAGAAGGCAAACAATGATGCGCTAGAGAAGATTAACATGGAAGAAAACATCATGACATGCCACCTCATTGACTTGATGGGACAATATGAAGAAAAACACCATGGCATATCTTATTGTAGGAAGAAAGTCCTAGAGGACCTAAAAGTACTCAAATTAAGATGCTCATGGAATAGAAACAACACTTTCAAGAAAAACACCAAGCCTCCTTCACCAAAGTCTAAATTTGGCCCCCATGCTTCGTCTTATAATATGGACAATTTGTCTAGTCCTTTATCAAATTGTAAAGCGGATGATAGTCAAGCCAATGATTTAGAAATGGTAATTAGACAATTTGCTAAGTGCACTTGTAATTCCTAAGCTCAAGATTCCTAAGCATAAAGAGATGGGATTAGAGGATCAATCACTTGGATTATTGATAAAAAAACAAAGAGTAAATGAGGTAAATAGTAAATATGTAATCATGGTTAGACAAACATGTAGTTGGAATTAAATGCAAGTCAAACATTGAATACTCTACACTTCAAGGGATAGAGTTCTTTCTACTCAAGAGTTTCATCAAGACTCCGCCAGTAAATTTTCTACTTCTAGTAGATTCTTCTGCATTCTATTTTACGACTGCTAGGACGGACACTTGCAGTTGTATCACTCTTTCTTAACCCCTAAAGGACAATCATCCACATTTGGGCTTTTTTGGAATTTGGGCATGTACCTATGAATGCAATTAACATCGGGATTTTCTGAATTTTTTATTGAAGGTGAGCCGTTCGGAGATCTTCGTGTGGGTATTTTTATTTTTCAATTCCGACATTAAGATCAAAAGTTATGAAGGTTTAAGTGTCAAACGCTGCTTGTAGGGCAGCTGCTGAACCACTGTGAATGCAGCAAATTCTGCCCAAAACTGCCCAAAACTGCCCAAAATTGCGAAAATCTGCGAAAATCTGCCCAAAGATGAAACTTTGAAATTCCACCAAAAATTGAGATTTTGATATTTTTCAAAAATAAAAATTTCTATGTATAGAGAAGGCAGTAGAGCATGTTCCCACCTTACGGATTTTTAATCCAATTTTTTTTCATATGCTATTTTTATTGTCAAAAAAAGGTATTTGTTTGTGAATTTCAGTATACCCCCTAGCAAAAAATGATTTTTTTGGCAACCTTTCACAACTTTTTTGAATATGATTTTTTCAATACAAATAGCTAACTCAGTCTTCTTTGATGTGCACCAAAACTGCCAAAATCCATAATGCAAAAAAATGGTTTTTTGGGCCTTCAAAACTCTGCTGTTCTTTTTTTGCGCAGGGAAAAAAAACTTTATTTTCAACTTTGAACGTTATGATCTTGCAATTGGTCAGGAATGAGTGTGTAAGATTTGGTGGACATGTAGACATAGAAGTTAGCTACAAGATCTTATGGTTAGATGTACTAATTATGACCCCAACTTAGCAAAATCCACCTTGATTTGAAGAGGGGCTGTTTTCAGGCAGTTTTGATGAAAAATACCCTCAGAACTTTAGGGGTTAAATTTGAAAGACTTTCATGTGTGTCAATTTTTCAATAATAAGCTCCAGCCAAGCTCCACTATTTTCATTTCAAATTATTTCAATTTGATATGTCAAATAACACATTTTAATATTGTACTGTTTTAATCTGGGCATTAGAAGTCACAACTGGGCAAAACATACTGAAACACAGTACTCAGTTTTTAAAAAACTCACTAAAGATTCACAGAAAAACCAAGCTAATTTGTGAATCATCAAACGCCCTACTTTACAGGCTGGATTACTTGCTCACAGTCCACCAGTAATGCCCATCAGAAATAAAACCTAATACATGATGCCAGAAACCTAATTTATTCTACATCTTGAGCTCCATTGGAATGTTTCAAGACCTGTTATTGCATTCTCCACACAAATTATAGTCAAAAGTCACTTGAATTCATTGCAAGAGTAGGTCCATTAGACTTGAAGGAGCATAATACATAATTTCTACATTGTTGATAGACACTCATGGAAATTCTTTAGTACCACATTTCCTGCCAGAGACGGAAAGAAGTCATGTTTAGAATTAAAATTGATCATAGCTCAAGCTTGAGTACACATGTATAAGAATGGTCAAATGCTTTTACAACTGTGGCACAACAACCGGTTTTTAAAGCACATATGTACAACACGTCATGGAGCCTTGAGTTGGTTAAGGTCAACTGTCCTAAAACCATCACCTTTCCATTTCTGACATGTAAGGTAGACAACCTATTTCCGATCACCTTAAGCAATTCAGCATACTTCCGCTGAAGTAACGAACACGCAAATAATTTTGGAGCGTAGGGAAATAGATCTGAGGAAAATCATATATTTTTGAACAAATTTTGGAGCAATATTGAATTTACTAGGAAATTTCAAAGTGAAGATTCTCTCCAACCCATTCTCGTTATATACGCTGATCTATTTCCAAGAACTGAAAAACTACATTCCAATATTGGTGCTACTTGATATCAAGAACACATGATATTTGAAAATCAAACTTACTTCCAATTGGAACTAGACACTTGTAAACTTTATACTATGTCGCCATTTACAAATGAATTCGAAAATAATGCGAGCCAATGGTTGGAAATAGGTCGGCCTATATTGCGTTATTGGAGGCCTAATAGGAAACATGTCGTCTACCTTAGACCTTCCTTTGACCACTCCTGTTGAGGTCCAGAACCATCAATTTCACAATTCAAATTGACCAATCCTTGCAAAAAAAAAGCTGGTGGTTTTGAGTATCATCATGAGTGAAAATTAGTACCACATGGTGTGACAATGAGAAAACCTATAGATAAGGTTTGGAATATGGAGGAATTTTGCCTTTAGAAATTTGTATCTATTTCAGTATTGGGAAGAAAATTCCAAAAAAATTGCATTCTCTTAGAAAACAAATTTCCTACATACGAAAAATATACCTCAAAAATAACCTTGCTGGAAAAAAGCTCAAAATCCTTAAGTTGGTGGTTTTAGGACAGTCGACCTTATTCAAATTTTGTACAACATGCATTGTGCTACATACCTACAACAAAATTTGTCTTAGGATTTGGTGTCAAAATTGATGCGCCCTATTGTGGAATGCAAGTTATTGCACAGTGGAAGAGTAGTTGCACCATGCCTACAAAGAACACCAGCTCGTCAACCGTGCGTGAATACTTACTAGAATACTCCTAGACATATGACCTTCTTTTAGAGCAAGGTAGACACCATCCGGAACGTCACCTACAACATCGTAGCCATATCCCCAAATTACTTGGTAATGTAAACTACAAACAATTTGACTATATGCCTTAGAAAGTTATAGAGTTTGAAGTAAGAAACATTGTTTGATGTGTGCTTATTTGATGTGTGCTATCTTAGCAAGAATCAATAGACAATTTTTTTTGTGTCAAATTTTTGCACTACATAAGTTGGGATTTATATTAGTATGGTATACATGAGATGAGTTTCTTGGAAGTCAAAAATAAATTTAGAGATTAGAGAAGGATGTAAAATTGTAGAAATAATTGTAAAAAAGACAAGAGTTCATTTTATTGCATATACTTTTCATTTATTTTCTTTTTTTATTGTTTCAATTTATTTTTATAGAATTTGAATTAGTACAAGTCAAACCAAAGTTTTATGTCTATTCTTGAGGTAGGGAAAAAAAATCTAAAAGAGGAAAAAATCTCTATCTCTTATGTGATATAAATTTTTTTTTTGCATTCTAAACAAAAAGGTGAGAAAACTTTGACACCTCATGTAATGAATTTTTTCTATAATTTATATAAGATGTTATATCTAATTCTTTGTTCACTTTACAATCTCAAAGGTAATCACGTTGGTTATTTGTATAAAAAATCCAAAAGATAGTTTAGGGATGTAGGAAACAAACTCGAGTTTTCCAACGAGTAGAATATACCACTTCAAAGATGTAGATCTTTTTCCATGTCTAGTGCAAAATGAAATTGTATTCTACTGAACCTCTTGCAATTCTCCAAGTGTAAAATTTAAAAAAATCATATTTAGAATTGAAATTGTAAGAATCTATCTCAAACTTCAAAAAGCTAGAAATGTCAAAATACCTACTCTAGGACTAAAGGCATTCAAGGGTTGGTTTTAGAACAATGTGGTTTTTGACTTGCTTATATATGTACTTCATTATAGTCATGGAAGTTACATATCATGATACAAATTTATGAATTCAAAAGTTCAAAACCACTTCTAATATTCTTTATGGCTTTGCAATCAAATTTTCATTAATGTGTTGACTAATTTTAAGACAAATGGTCAAATATGTCAACTTTGAGACTTTGTTCAAAGACAAAGTCAGTGTATAGATATGAAATACACAGTACTCATAGACTTTCATAAATGCTTAAAAACCCATACTTTGGAATTTTTAGACTTTATTTCATACAATGTGCAATATGATTTGTAAAATTTGTATCTACAGTTTGTTGCAAGTCTTCACTTATTCGTGCATTTTAAACTGGAATTCCTGTACAACCCACAGTTGAAGTATACCATCAGGGTTAAACATATGTTCTCAATATTATCAAATTCAACCATATACTGTAACATGATAGCAGGTTTGCCACCTGGCAACCAGATATTTAATTTTACTTTTTTTAAAAGGGTGGTTTTTCAAAAACTGAATTTCTCAAATATCATTTTTTACCAAAATAAAAGTTAAAATGACTTCAAATAGCTAGGAAATAAAAAAACATTATAAAAAATAGTACATTCTATTTTTGATTATTGATCCTCATAATTTTCTAATTTTTACCTTTTTTTTTGTTTTTATAATTATTTTTGGGCAAACCTGCTATGGTACTATGGTACTCACTAGTGTCACAAATCTCTATGAAGGCAAAGGAAACTTATGAGGTAATGTGGTTTTTGGTTTCAATAGAACTTTAGATGCTAACCGCTTGTTGTTACTCAACCTCATATCAAAGTGTTGTTGGATTTCTTCACCTCAAGAATCAAGATCACCTTTTTTTCTCACAAATATGTTCCGAAGTTCAAGCTCTACTATCAAAATCGCCATATTCATTAAATTGATCAATCTTGTTTATATCAAGTGCAACACTAATCAAATAAAGAGAGAAAATGAACTAAAATCACTATATTTGAACAGTCAATATAATTAAAATTGGCCACTTTAATGATTATAGTGTTCAAAATGCAACGTTAAAAATTGCGTCAAACTCGAATCCAAAATTATAACAGGCCAAAATGGTTTTCTCATAACTATTCAAAAATGCAACCTCTTACTTTCAGATGAATTCTAGATACTACCATACGTTGATAGCATGTTTTTTCACCCTTTGACAAATAAATATTTTTTTGGGAAAAACAAGGTTCATTTCTCAAAAAACTATTTTTTAAATTTTTGTTTCTACAAATAATCATTTAAAATAGCTTGATTGGATTTAAAATAGAAAATATTGTATATATTTATTTCTCATCTTTTTAAAATTCCATCCTTCACATTTCCATTTTTTTTAATCATTTTTTTTAAATAACTGTTTATGAACAAATCTGCTATCGCAGTACAGGGTTGGTTTTCCTTCTCCAATCCTCTTGTAGACCTACTTTTTGAACAATGTTGTGAGAGTCTGTCACATTGTAACCATGGTGTTAGGTGTAACTAATGCTTCAAACATGGTGAAAATTGGCTGCAGTATTGAGATCAAAGGGCAACATCATATATTCTGGTGAGACTTCAGCCTTGCAAATGTAGGGAGGTTAATAATCTTCTGAATTGAAATACTTTGGCATGCATATGTCCAAGGAAATGTGCAAGTTCAATCAACTTGTATGTCATGATGTAAATACTGTAGAAATATTCCAGTGTCACCTGGTCCAAATTGCATATTATGCAGTCCGCATCATTGTTGTAGTACATATGATTTTCAATGTTTTGAACAAACGTATACCGATGGAAACATTGCATGAAGAAGAAACTTGTATCCCAAGTAAACTTTGGCCTTTTACTTTGTCCTTTCTCATTTGACTCTTTTGCTTTATTCTTTTCATTTTACTCTTTCACTTTTACTTGGATCATATAAAGGTTTGATTATTCCTCTACATCATTATTTGTACAACTTTCCTACTCTCTAGGTTTTTCAATTTAGAACAATATTTGTTTTGTAAGGTATTAAATTACAATGGCTACAACAGAAGCTATGAAGAAGACAAGGTTAGATGAGTTGAAGGAGGCAAGCAAGGATGATGTAAAGAAGATCAACATGGAGGAAAATATCATGACATGGAACGTCATTGACTTACTGAGACCACATGCATACGAAGACTATGACATTTATTATTTCGAGAGGAAAGCGTCTAAGGGATTGAAAATACTTCGGTTAAGACGCATATGGAATAGAAACAACACTTTCAAGAAAGATGGCAAGCGTAGTTTACCAAAGTCAAGATTTTGCTATGATGCTTTGTCTACTAATTCAAACGGGTCGTTTAGCAAACTATAGAATGGATGATTTTTAAGCCAATATTTTAGAAATGTATACATGTATAATATGATTAATATTTTTATTTGATAATGGAAATTTTAAGAATACAAAAACATCCTAAATGGTTACTAGACAATTAGCTTACTTTACCTATGATTATCAAGCTTCATAATCAAAAGCATTAAGACTCGATGGCATTTGGGAATCACTTAGACTCTTGGAACAAATAAATAGATAAATATGTAATTATGCTTTGGCAAACATATGATTGTAAATGCGTGCAATTCAAACATTAGATTTTGACGGATGGAATTCTGCTCAAGAGTTTTATCAGACTATGCTTGTATTTCTATTTCTACAAAATTATTATGCATACAATTCAACCTCTACAAGACTTGCCTTGGCAATGGAATCACTCTTTTTTGGCATTGAAAGACTTTCATTGGTGTCACTTTTTCCAAAATAAGCTCCAACCAAGCTTCACTATTTAAATTTCAAGCTGTTTAAATTCATACAAGAAAAAACATATTTTTTTGTAAATCTTAATTTGACTTTTTGAATAATTTGATGACAAATAGAAAAATTTAGAAAGCCAGGACTTAACATGCAGTAGGATAAGAGAGAAAGAACAAGAAATAAACATAAACAATATATATTACTATAATTAGAATGCATTTACATAGTATAGTGCATTGTTGATTGACTCAAAAATATTTTAGCCAATGCAAAAATCTCTGTATATAGACATATACATCTATACTATAAAAATAAGCTATTTCATTGTTTATTTGTTTACCTTTTTATTGTATGCAATATTTTTGACTAGCACTCAAAAAGTTGTTTGTCTCTCAATTAAATACTCTAAAGACTTTCTATGGATCTCCTAACACAATATTCATTTTATGTATCAATCTAAATTTTCTTGTGATGTATATTTGAAAATTAAATATTGTATTTTTTTCCATTGTTCATGATTTTTTTGGAAAATTAATGAACCACTTTGAAAATCATGTGTTTTTAAATTAATGATGTGTACTAGAATTTAGTAATAAAGATTATGTGTTACATACTAGGATAGAATATATAATATTCATTTTGATTAAAATATACTAGCCCAATTATACTCCAATATATTATCTAATTAAAATTAGTCTTTAAATTCCACAAATTTCCGTAATGACAAAATCTAAAAAAATAAATATTTTAATATGAATGTTCTAAAATGAATATTCTAATATTGCATCAGAAAAATATTGATACATTCCATTTAAAACTCCACCATAGTGTAAACCAAGATTGAATATATTTAATTTTAAAACAATTAAAAAAAAAAAGAAGCTAAGTTAAAATGTATAATTTGCAAAAAGATATACATAAATATATAAAACTTCAAATAGTGTGCTAAAGAATACTTTTATTGGCTATATATGTTTTTTAGTTGCATTTTTTCAAAAATGATTAGAAGAATTAAATAATCAAGAATCCAGTCGTGCATTTATAACCTGCATTCTTTGATGTATTAACCATTAAATTAATTGAAATGGTAGCACATCTTCACCAACGAATTATTTGTTTTTCTTGAATAAATTCCAATGAAATTGACATAGAACTCATAGTAAGATAGATGAACAAAGAAACTAACGCATATGAGTTCTTTTGAAATAAGCAAATAAAAATCAAACAATTAGATTAACATAAAATTTTCATATTATCTATTATGAATATTCATAGTTTTTGTGAAATTCAATCATGTGAATTACTAGCACAATTTTTTTTTTCTTCCAAAATCACTTTCATCCTTTCATTCCATATCCTTAGGGTAGTTAGCATTATGAGTTTGCTGAGTACCATTTGGTTTCTTTGAGCAGTTAGCTGTTTAGAAGTTGTTCAGTGCTCAGTGTTCAACTTTTTAGTATAGCAGGGAGCCACCGCCTACTGGATTTTTGCATAGGAAAATCCCTGAGGACGAGGGCAGTAGCCTGAGGCTGAGTGAGGTTTTTCTACGCGGAAATCCTACTGGTGGGGCTCTCGGCTGCGTAAACCCCGGTTGAAAAATGTCGCAAGTTCAAAACCTACTGCGAACGTAGGGTTTTCCGCGGAATTTCTTGATTTGCGGGGTTTCCGTGTCAAAATCTCCGGATTGTTTTATTACAATTTTTGAAGCTGGGATTTACTGAAGATTAATCTCCTCCCTCCGAGCCTTCTCGGTCGTGGTTACTTTGCTTTGATTTGGGTCGGGGCTTAAGGGTCTGATTTTGATCAGGGCGTGATGCCCTGTCATGGGGTAGAGCTTGCCCTTGTGGCACCGGTTCCCTAGTTGTGAGCTTCGCTTCTAGGGGGCCCTTCCCGGCTCCGCCGGTTGTTCTGTGACTGTTTTTCAATGCATTTTCCCGAAATGGGATTGATGGCTCCGTGGTAGAGCGTCGGTCTTGTAAGCCGAAGGTCCGTTGTTCGATTCACCGTGGACGCAATCATCCAATCTAGTGCAGCATTGCGGTTAGCAGAGTAAAGTAAGAGAGTTTGCTTTGACACCGAATCTTAGGGCCGGTTCAGACTATGGCCAAACTTTGAGAGGAAAAGCGTCCCAACTTGTCTTGCATTGGTATTTGTCCCGTACATTAGTCTGTGAAAAGATACGTGCACTGATTTTTGATACCACGTTGAACTGGTTTGTCAGACACAAATACCAAATTCATACCCGGACACTGGATTGCCTCATTTATCTTCAACCTGGTAGAAGATCCGTACCTTGGTGAATTATTGCATTGGAAACCCTTAAACATGTACGTCTGCAGTTCGTTAAGCACTTCGTTAAAATTCCCTTAAGGAATCTTGTGCTCTAATATCCCGTTATTGCACTCAGGAGTTTTTAACAAGAGCGCGGGTGAAGTAACATGGAGTTACGCACTCGTTCCAGTGCAAAACCCTATACATTAAGCCTTGCTCTTGCTAATGTATTGGTCTCATTTGTGCACACCGAAATGAGGTAGTGGAAAGTTTTGGAATGTTTGATGGATGATATTTTAGGTTTCATGTTTTGTACTTTTTGCATATCCTGGTTCCTTCTTCACATCATGCTTACATCAGGTACTGGTTTTTCCTTGATCAACAGCATTTCAAGTAGCGATAAAATCTTTTAAAAAACACTTGCACATATCAGACGTTCTAAGGCCCCCTTTACACTAGAGGCAAGAGGCCGTCATAAAAGAAATTTCAGCCAATGACATGCTTAGAAACTGAGAGGAAGAAAAAATACCACTTTACACCTAAAATTTCAGCCCAAGGGACAGGAGGAAGAAAAAATGACATGGACAAGACTTTTGTTCTTGGTGGCAACAAAAAGGCACATTTTTGAAGACCCCCGGATATTTAGTCAAGCCCACCTTCAAGAGGTGGGCCTTACTAAAAATCCGGGGGGGCCATTTGGCCAAAATTCTCACAGCCAATCATTTTCATTTTTTAATGATTTTTCATAACCCTACATTAGAAAATGTATTAAAAATTTCAGCACATGTTTGTAGGCCCCTTCTCACTTTACACTACATCTAAAGGACATCAAAGTTAGAGTTGGTCTTTTCAAGAATGGGCCGTCGCCCTTGGCTGATTTTCTCCTGGTCTTCTCATTTCTAGTGTAAAGCGGGCCTAAATTTCCAAGATTTTTTAAAAACCGGCACCCACTAATGCACTTTACAGTATAAGAATGCAACATTGGTTCCAACCAATGAAATTACAGAAATGCACAAAGTTCGTCCTCTCCGCCTTCACACTAAAGGCCGAAGTCCAAAGGACGTCGTCACAATCCGGGGAGTTTTTTTGGCTTAACCGTATATTATCTTACACTTTTACAAACCAACTGGTTTTTGGAAAAAATAATCGGTTTTTGCCTTTAGAAAATGGATAATATTCTCTGATTTTCCCTTAAAATGATAGGATATTTTCCTTAGATTTTGAAATCAATTCGGCAATTCTCAAATTCAACCGGATAGGTCGTAACTAAATGCTGGTACTCCCCGTTCATTGGACGTCACTTCCCAAGTTCCCAAAAAGCTTAGGTGGCAACAATTCTAGAACATTATGGCGCCAAGGGTTCGGCCTCTCGAGCAAAGTTTGGATGAGCAAAATGCTCGACCTAAACTTCCGTCGAGAGGCTCAACTTTTTTTTCATTAAAATGTGCACAAGAAGACAAGGCTCTTGGGCTATTAAGAGCTGATTGTACTCGAGAAGCCTTGTCATGCTTCATTAATGAACCTTTTGATAATCATTGGCATTACACTAATGCTGGTCCAAATTTAGCTGAATTTCAAATCAATCATAACTTTGTCATAACAATGTATATTTTGCTAAGAATTTTTCCATACATTCTTCATTAGTTTGTACAACTTTACTATTTTTTCATATTTTTTTGACTTTTATTCTATCGACGAGGAACTCGAAGAGGGTTTTAATCCGGAAAAATATTGAAGAAAAATCATAGTAGACGTAGTGGTCGTAGTCCCTGTCGTCGTTACATTTGTAGAAAAGGCCATCAACTACACCGGGATGGACACCGGATTTAGAGCTAATTTAGACATGAGGAAAATGATGTTGATAAAATCGTTTTGGTGTAATTTGCTACAGATCAGGACTATTTTAATAGTTTGAGGTGGGCACTGGGATTCAAACGAGGGGTCCCACAAGATCTAGATTTAGACTCCACAGTTGCCCACGAGTCACATGTAATGGTTAGTGCGGTAAAATGATAGTGTAAAAATAATTTTCTTCAGTTACTGTAGCGCTCCATTTTATTTTAATTTTATTTTTTGTTTTTTCGTAGCGCTCTATTTTTGTCTTTCACAGGGGAACAATCCATCCATTTCCAGTTTGGACTCTCTTTATAACATGAAGACACATTGTAGACACGTCATTAGGGAAAATATGGGGTCTGCAACGGGCTTTTGGTCGGGAGTCGTGCCTCAAAATTTGGCCATGCCCGTGCACTTTACCTGCTGGCACCAATGGTGCCAGCAGGTCGCCCAATAGTGCCAGCAGGTTGCCAAATTGGCGTTTGGGGGGTCCATCCAATCGCTGGCAGCAAAGGCGTGTGCCACTGCTGCCACCCCATTGGATAGTACGAGCAGTAATGACACTGCCAACGAGCGTGTGCCACTGCTGTCAGCCCATTGGACAATAGCGGATTCTGTTGTTAGCGGGACGAATTGTGTTGTCAGCGGGCAGGATATCCACCAATGAGATTACTAAGAGAGGCATGCGTGGGCAGCAATTTACCTACCTTCGAACTGTCTTACAAGGCCCGTTGCAGACCCCATATTTCCCCTAATGTCTGTACACATTCCTCTAATGTCACAATCACTCAAGATCAACAAACCCAAAAACATAACAGAATGAAAATTCAAAAACAGACATCAGCGTGAATCATCACAAAACCACAGTGCCATCCAATCTTCAAGAGCGAGGAAAACAAAACTCCCATTTCGTAGCACTATCAAATATCACTACCTTAACAAATCCTCCCTGATTCACACTAACCTTTGCCCAATCAACGTTCAACTTAGCACAACAAGAGCACTCTGCACTACCCTCGATGCAACTGATGACCCAACACAAGTAAGTCAACCCATACATACACAAATGCACAAAATGAAGATAACAAAGGAACCGTGGCTGAGTTACCAAAATTAGACAACTTTTGCCTTCCTCATCAAAACCCACATGAATCCACTCTCAATTTCGTCTCGTTCCAAGAAAAGCTCCATCTGTGATTGGTTGACGTCGACGTCGTGAACAATGTCCACACATTTGCCCAAGGACAAATTTCACACCGAGAATAGTTCTTCTCTGATTGGTCCGCGCTAACATCGTGAACAACATCCACAGTTGCAGAAGGGCTGATTTCACAGATGAACACCAAAAAAATCCATTGGCCAATCAATGACGCGTTATTATATACTTTGAATGCCAAAATGAATTTTTGGTGTAAAGCACCGGTGTACTTGATGCTTGTTTCTACTAGTGTCATGTCCTTTGATATTATGAAAAAGTTATTTCAAACAATATTTAAAAATCAATTGACATATTTTAAAAACAAAAGCAAAGCTCAACTTCATTCATTTTTTATGTAAATTTTATTTTATTTCATTTTTACATGAACATCTTTCATTTTTTATATTCAAATTAAAAATTATCATTTTCGTCAACAGTTGTGCGTAGCATTGTGTAAATCGTATAACCCTGTTTCAATTTCTATAAATTTTAGATATTTGGATCATGTATCTTGGACTTCTCCTTTGGACCTTCACATTATGAACGACCAAAGGCTTCAACTGGATTATTTTAATATTCATTTTCAACAACCAATGACTTCTCTTCTTCTTATAGTTTGGGCCACGAAAGGGATGCTTCTCCTCTTGACTTTGGCCTAGTATGAACCGGCCCTTAGACACCATCCCCTCACAGTTTTTGTTTTTGTTTTTTTTCCTCCTCCCTCCCCTCACGGTTTTGATCTTCTCATCTTCTCATTCAATTTCAATCTATTTTTAGAATGTCCCTACATCTCAAAGAAGTCAACGTGATTTAGGCACATATTTCAATGCGCTCCTTACAATGACTTGCACAATGTACATTCAATTCATATCCAATTCATATCCAGAATTTCCTATTTTGTTTTTCACATGTTTTTGAATGTCACTAAATTTCCAAAAACTCAGTAGTATCAATATTAAGATCAGTGATGTTACATCTGGAGTTGCTCCTAAACTTGTTGTTGTCAACATGATTGAAGCACATTCCTTGCAGAATTGAGACATTGGAGAGACTATGACATCAGTGGAGAGTCAGTCAGGATCAGGGAAGAGAAACCAAACCGAAGAGATCCAGAATTGGATTGCAAACTTGAAGTTGTAGCAGCAGAGTTGGAGTGGTCATTGAGGGCCCCTTTACACTAGAGGCGAGAGGCTGTCATAAAAGAAATTTCAGCCAATCACATGTGTAGAAATCGAGAAGAGGAAGAAATGCCACTTTACACCTAAAATTTCAGCCCAAGGGACAAGAGGAGGAGAAAATTACATGGACAGCACTTTTGTCCTTGGTGGCAACAAAAAGGCACATTTTTGAAGACCCCCGGATTTTTAGTCAGGCCCACCTCTTTAGGTGGGTCTGACTAAAAATCCGGGGAACCATATGACCAAAATTCTCATAGCCAATCATTTTCATTTTTTTAATAATTTCTCATGACCTTACATTAGAAAATGTATTAAAAATTTCAGCACATGTTTGTAGGCCCCTTCTCACTTTACACTGTATCCAAAGGACATCAAATTTAGAGTTGGTCACTTCAAGAATGGGCCATGGCCCTTGGCTGATTTTCTCCTGGTCTTCTCGTTTCTAGTGTAAAGCGGGCCTGAGGTGTCTACTTTCGAAAGGGGAGTAGATCTTCACTTCCATACCTTTATTTTGTAGGCATTGGATTGGAGATGGATCAAATAGACACTTAATTCACATCGATCTCCTCCGGAAACCGAAGTTTCTCTCTGGTCATCGAGTTGCAATTTTGCTTCCATTCTCTTTCACCAGATTGGGTATGTGAGCAGATTGGTGTGCAGGGAATGTCATTTTGGGTAAGTGGTATCTTCTCATTTTCAGATGAAACTAGCATGAGTTCAATGTGGAGTTGAATGATGGAATGACATGAGAGTTTGGTATGAAGAGAGGAATGGAATTGAAGTGAAGGAGAATTGGATTGGAAGGAGGAGGTGATCTCCACATCAGTTGGATTGCAGATAGATTTCAGATAGAGTGGTTGCTGTTGCTTGTTGGTTTGAGCAGTTATTTAGTTATCGAGTTGCATGCAACTCACAAAGTTAAGTAGGTTTCATTCGGTTCAACAGGTTGGATATGTTACCAGTTTGATGTGCAGGGACTTGCGGAGAGTGACATTGACAGCCTCTTCTTCCTGCCCATTTTTTTGATATGTGGGAGGAATTGGACTAAGTTTGATTTGGAGATGAATGATGGAGTTAGCAGGAAGTGATTTAGTAAGATGGGATTGAAATTGGGGTGAATGAGTGCGGGATTGGAGGACGGAGATCGATGATCCGGTGATGTTCTGGAGCTCGCTGACATTCATAGAGGGAGTTTATGTGAGGAACAGATTGAAGTCGAAGAATTGAGGATTTAGGGTTACAGCGTGGGATTTTGGAAGAAACCCTAATTTGAGGAGTTTTGGAAATGGGAGACGAAGTGCATGTGACGGTGAATTACTATGCGCGAGTTGGCTATGGCCATCATATCCAAAGCTACTGTGCTCATCTCCTTCTCAAGCGGCCTCGAGAACCCATTCTGCTCTTTTGGCATGTAAGTTGGAAGTGACAACTGGTGTGATGTGAATGCATTTGTGAATTTGAATGGTTTTGTATGTGGGTCTCTTCAATCTGGGCTACAGTGAGGATATTGTGGCCGGTTGATTGTGTAATAAGGCTTGTTAGATGTCTCCAGAGAGGTTTTATTATTATTATTATTTTTTTAAATTTTAAATTTTTTTATGGTTAAGGCCTAGAGCATTGCTTTGTGTTTGAGGATTGTGATCCCGAGTTCTTTAGGAGTTTTATGGATTGAAATGGTTTTCGAAGACAGAAGACTTTTTTAGGTGAAATGTAGTCGTCATTTGTTTTTTGGTGTGTGGATCAGGCATATGGGTTAATGCTAGAAGGTTCATACTCGGAGGCCCTGCACGAAATGGAGCCTCTGCAAGACCACCGAGAGCTTCAGGTTGCTGTGCTTGCGGCTATGCTGTACTCGCATGAGCACTCTGCGTCCCCTGATGCTGATGTTAGCCACAACCTGCGCCGGCGCCTTGATGCTGTGGATCAAACTGCGTCGGAGAGGGCCCTTGTCCTGGCAGCCACATTGTACTGGCATCTGGGCGGATCTAAGCATTTGCGAAAATCCCGTGATCTTGTTATGAGGTCAGCATTCGAATACATCATGTACAGGAGATGGAATTGAATTATCACCTTGTTTGTATTTTGTGTGGGTGTTTATCTTAGTCAATGGTTGCTTTAAACTTGGACATGATATGAAGGACGAGGCTCCCTTCAATACACTTAATCATTTGATGAGCTCAAGCATCTTGACTTCGGCGTTGGGACGGGACAGGGCAGAGTGCTGAGGGTGCAGCCGCAGTATACCCAGGCCCAGTGTCTGCATGGTTGGCTAGGCCTGGGAGCCACCCACGTTCGACATGGTCTAGAGAGCAATCCCGCTTCTGTGGATTGGAAAATTGCCGATAAGTCTTTTCAAGCTTTTGAAGAAATTCTTAGTAAAGGAAGCAACGTTGAAGCTTTGATGGGAAGAGCCTATTATCACGAGCTTAAACAGGAATATTCAGAAGCTCTTGCGGACCTCAGTCAGGTATTTCTCTGATTGACGATGGCAGTTTATATTTGATGCTGATAGGTCATCTATGACTATGGAGGTCTTGGATTTCTAAATGCCTGCCGAATGCACATGTTGGAGAAGATCATGAGTGTCAATAAGTAGAATATCGCATATTTTGTGTTCATTCACATGAGGGCAGATGACGATCGTAGGCATGGTGGTATCCAATCCCAACTCAAGGTCACTGTTCTGTGTGCAAGAATAGGTGACAGTTCTGCATGCTTGGTTTTTGCCAGCCGTTTTTGAGAAAGCTCGCATGGGAATGTTGTTGCAAGATTTGGATCTTGTCCATGAAGCTTCTCAACAGATTCTTCAAAAGGTATGTCCCAATACACCTTTCTCCACAAGGCTTCTAATTTCGAATTAACATAGGCTCTCGTAAGAGCGATGCAAAATTGCTATACTCCTTTAGAAACTGGAAATATATGCTTCAATACGAAGTTCATCGTTTAAACATGCTTCAGTCTCTGGCACATACCGAAGGGCACATGTTGTCTTTTGTCAAGCTGAACGGACTTTTGGAATTATGTTGTTCAGATGAAGTATGTTGGTCACTGATTAGAGGTTGTGAATGTATATACTTGTTGAGACATCCACGACTCATCTGAGCCTAATGAGATACATTCTCAGATGCATGATCAGGAAGATGTTAAATTTTTTTCTTTGTTTGATTCGAATACAGGATCCAAATAATATTGACGGGCTACGTTTGGCCATCCATTTGCACCTTTGCTCAGACAACAAGCACTCAACAGCAGCCGGCCTTCTTGCTGACCTCCTTCGAAACATTGAGCATCGGGAGCCCCGAAATGCTTATCTTTGCCTTGCTGGTAAACTAAACAAAATAAAGCGATTCTGAAGTTTAGACAATTAAATCATCTCTACCGGCACCGTTGGTCAGTAATACGAAGGGCTTTAACACTACAATCGTTTCTTTGATCTAACTATCACGTTATATTGCTACAAAGCAGTGAATTTGGATCAAAGGTTTAAAGAAAGTCACTTAATCTGCAGCTATTCCGACTATGTTGCAAGAACTGCTCTTGTACAGTCGACAGTTTGGGTTGGTGGGATCAACTCCCAATTTGTCCCCTCTTACTTAGGACATTCAGAACAGAAATGGGTGTGATGTTTATCTTGTGCGCCTCAAATTTGCACATGGAACGAAACAGTTACGGTGTTTGCAGCTGTTTGTGAAATTTATGTGCTTCTCCTTGGTGTGGGTAGTGGTGAAATCATGTGCGAGACTGGCCGGAAGAGGCGCAACGCTTGTTTTGCAAAAGACAATGGCTATTATTGAGCGGGCTCGACGTCTAAATCCTAGAGAATCAGCATTCGTGGTCGAGCTTGCTGACCAATTATTTCTTCTAGAGGACTACAAAGCAGCCCTGGCTGCTTACAAGTATGTGAAGAAGCAGAACCTCCTTTTAGTAGGCATGCTCAAGGTCATAAAGTCAGTGGATTGGCGATAATCCTAGAATCTTTAAGAGAATTAGTAAAAGTCATCACAAGAGATGAAAGACTACTGTTTTTGTATTAATAAACCAGAAACGTTGTAGACAGATCAACAGCGAACCTGGATGAGTTAAACATGGAGGCTATGTATGGGGCTATCCAATGCTTGGTGGTGCTTGGAGACTTGGACGAGGCAGAACAGCAACTGGAGTTTCTTGCAGAGGTCTCAGTCTCTACTGGCAAGTCTGCAAGCCTACCGTACCTCATGGCGCAGCTATGCTGGAGAAAACATCGACATGGTGCAAGATGTCGTGACCTTCTGGATGAATCTATAGAGATTCAGACAAAAGTATGTGTAAGATCTTAGAAATTCTCACAACCTATGTTCTATGCTTGATTAGAGACACATAAAATTTGTGTTTTATGGAAGCTGATTTATGATACTTCATACCTTGTGAAATTATAATATTGGTTTTTGCGTAGTAGAAGTGCACACCTTCATGGTAGAAGCTGATGGTGAAATACCTGCATGAATTACCATTGTCGATTGTGACGAAAGCTTTCAAAAGATATCCGACATGGTTCTTGGCCTTCGTAAGATTCTCAGTTGGTTTATTTACAGGAGGACCGCATTATTGGTTTGTGTTGACAGAGAATGAGGCCCCAGCACGATTTCACATTCTATGCAGAGCTGAATCCAGACAGGCGACTAGGGATTGCTCATCTTTATATTACAATTTCGCACTTTGAATGCAAGGGGCCTCATGTCGAGGAGAGCTACTCGCTCCTCCGAGCTGTTGACATTCTGGAGCAGCTGACTAACCTAGTGCCAGGTCTAATGGATGCCCACCTCATGCTTGCTCGCGTGTTTTTGCGAATGAACAATTCTGAAGCTGCACAACGATGCATACACTCTGCACTAGCTCTGGACTTTGGAAGTTCAAGCGCTCATCTGCTCCTGGCTCAGGTGCATTGTTCTCTCACCGACGAAATCCATGATTTGTGAACCTTGAACACATAAACAAGGTTCTGGTTCTTATAGCTTCAATTGTTTTGACAGATCTATGTGGATCAATTAAAATACGAGCTGGCAAAGCAAAGCCTCGAACAAGCTCTAAGTGCCGATTTTGTCATACGAGAGACAGTGGTATACCATGTTCTCCAAGCTCAGATAATGGTGAACTCTCAGCAGTTTGACGAAGCTTTGAAAGTATGTTGCAGATCATTTCAAATGTTTTCTCGCAAGTTTAATTTTTGATATTGCTAATCAGGTTTAGCTAATCTCATTGGTGGCTTTTACTTTTATGGTGTATCTGTAATAGGCTTGATCAGAACTAGAAAGCTTTTGAGAGCATTGCTCCAGCCTACAGTAATTAATGACCAAAAGAATGACTTTACTGCACATTTGTCACCTGAAGATGGTATACGTGACTGTCATGACATGATGATAGGTTTTGGTGGCAGCGAGAAGTTTGCCGGAAATGGGACAAGTCGGGATTGAGTCAAATTCATCATACTATAGATCCAGAAAGCATTTGGAAACCACAGATATGGACAGAGTGATGGTGTTTCTATTGCTAGCGGAGGTGCATATTCATTTCAATCATTTTCCAGAAGCCACAAAAACTATACAAGATGCCATGAATAAGTTTTCTGGGACTCCGGAGGAGGTAATATATACGGCTTCTTATCTTTCACTGAAACTTTCAGTTTCACTCATGGGGTAGTCTAAAATGTAAGTGTCAATCTGACTGAGAACAGTCTGTCCTTTTTCCAAGTTTCAGATCGTGCCCTTCTGGTATTTTGACCAAGTATAAACTCTGCAAAATCTGTATCATAGCTTACATATCGACAAGCATAAGAAATGGTCACTGCCTTAGAGGCTACCACCTTTGTACTCGTCATTCACATGCAATAGAGAGGAACTCATTTGATTGTTTTAAAGAAACATCGACACCTCGATTGGGAAGGTCGCTAATTGAAAGCGGTTTCTACTTTCTACTACAGGTACGTGTGGTTCTGTCTAATTGTGATCTGGCGCTTAGTCGAGGTGATGTCCCAGCAGCGATTTCAATACTCAGCCAGGTATTACCATTCCAAAACTTCAAACTCTTATGGTCGAAATTCTCATGATCCGAGACTCCTAAAAGCCATGAGAGATTGTAAAAGAACTACTTGTTTTGGTTTGTTTGTGTAAGATTCTAAACGGTCATTCACTTGCTTCAGAACTGTAACTGAACTGGCAGACACATGGGTTTGCAGGTCCCACCAGAAAGCAACTACTATGTACAGGCGAGGGTCAAATTAGCAGATGTGTATTTGAAGCATCAGCATAATAGAGCCCTTTACGCAAAATGTTACAGGGAAATTGCCCAGCTTCACCCAAATGCGAAGGTTGGAACTATTGCATTGGTCTGTGTTTCTGTGGAAGGGTTTTCTTTGTGATATTCCATTAAGGACGATTATACCCTCGCTACAGTCCATGTGAACCAGAAAGTTATTGGGAAGACAATCTTGCATCATATGACGCTAGTGAAATGATCCTTATCCCTCAGTATGTGCTTCGCAATAGAAGTCGCCTACACTAGAGCTCTCAAGTGTAACGTTGGTGGACACTTATGGCTCGTGACGATTGATTTTCTTAACGCAGGCTTATATGATGTTGGGAGAAGCTCTAATGCGAATAGATGAACCTGAGGAAGCGATGGAGGCATATGGGGCTGCCAGGAAAGACAGCCCTCGTGATGCTGCAGTAGCAAACCAAGTGGGACAAGCACTGGTTGCTACGCATGAATATAAAAAGGCAGTGGAGCACTACGAGGATTCACTAGTCACCGTTAAAGAGGGCCCTGCCAGGCTCGAGCTGCTTTACAATTTTGGAGGTTTAATTTTTTACGAATTTCTCTTTGGCTGTGATGTTTCTTTTATCCTGTCTAAGAAAATTGAATATCTTCTTTGCAGAACCGGACACCTGTAGTTTTAAGACATGCTCTTACCACTCTTTAACCACATCTCTCCATCCCTTTTCTTGCAAATTGTGCGGTTCTGGAATCCGACTCAAACAGTGTAGGGTCTCTGCTGAAGGCTTTGTGTCATTGTTTGGTTAACTAGACCTCAACTTTAAGCTGAAAAACTACCAGCGATCTGCCGAGGTTCTTTGCGAGTTGCTAGCAAATGTGGAGGATGACTGCATGGAGCGAAATTTGAAGAATGGGAAGATGCTTATGCTGTGTCTCAAGGCATCTCTACTTCTGTCCAAAGTGCATAACATCCAGGGACAGCAGAATTCTTCACAGGTTCTATATAGAATCACAAAAAATCCCCTCTCCGATCCCTGATGCATACTTGGTCAATCCAATCATATACCAGTAGGCTTAAATTCTTCTCCCACAAGAGTTTTCAGCTCGAACCTTGCTTAATGGCTATCCTCTAATATGTTAGAGATGGTCTACAGGCGACGCCTGAGGCGATAAATAATCGGTCAAAGTACCTGCATCACTACAAGGTATGCTTTATCTTTCACAATATACAAATCCTTGATCGTATTGTACTGATTGTGTAGGGTCCAAATTCAAATCCACACTTGGATGTCCTGAAAGTCATGTTCCTAATGGTAGAGTGGAATAGCTAAAGTGTTTTTGTGCTAAAAAATTGGCATAATAGACATAATATAAGCATTCCAGGTAATGTTTAAAGCAAGAGATTTATTCAACAATTACCTCGTGGAGCTTCAAGGGCAGCATTGTGACGCCATCAAGGAACAAAAGAATGTGGCCGCGGATGTCTATTTCCAATTTGCTCAGGTTCTCTTCCAGTGTGCTCAGCTATTTAATTGCCTGTAGTTTCGTCGTACGCCCGAGTTATTGAAGTGACTACCGTACGTTTTTAATGTTGAGAAATAATGATGATTTCCAATATGCTTCAGTAGAAAAAATCACTTCACACAAATGTGTCGAAGAAGAGAACCACAGTCGTTCATGTAACGATCTCTTTTGAAGGATCTGGTAACTTAAAGAGGGCATTAGAGTGCAGGGATGCGAGGCGAATAATGATGCAGATAAAGCCATATTGCTGCTAAACGAGGCACTTAAATGCAATCCTGCACACAGTGCTGCATCCGTAGCTCTTGCAAAAATCCACCTTGCAAGGTCTGCTCCTAATTTTACAGCTGATGTTTTTTTATTCTGAAGGACACTTGGTATTGGGATCCTCCATGGGGTGCTGCGTAATTTCTGATACTGATGTGTTATAGTCATTCATTAAGAGAATTAAGCTCATAGCCCATTACTTCTGCAAAATCTGAGGTCATTCGTATGATATGGAGTGTGAAAGTGGGACATTTCATAGAACACGTAAGCTTAGTCAACAGATTCTGGAACTGTGTGTTGGGGTCTCATGTTTTCTGTGACAGGGGTGAAGTGGGAGAATGCGAGCAAAGATGCGCAGCACTCCTTCGGGCAAACCCTTTCAATGATGAGGCAGGAGACATTTTAGTGTACCTCATGATTCATAGGGAGCTCTACGAATCAGCCATCTTACACTTCCAGCAGATTTTGGAGCGTGACCCAAATCATTACTCTGCACTCTCGCAAGTAACTTATTTCTTTCTAGTATGATTATTCTATTTCATGGCTCTGGAGCTACGAGTAATCTCAGATCAATATTCTAATTTGAGCATTACAGAACATGTTTTAGCCAATGTAATTCTTGATGTTTTGGTCCGTAAATCTCAAATGGATATCGTAGAAGTGCAAATTTGATCACGCAAATTGAATCGAGTTTTCACGACGGCCTGGAAGCATTTGTGCCCAGGCAGGCATAATAAGGTATTAGATGTTCTATTTGTCAGACAACGCTGTCTTTTCTGAAGAATCTCTTTGCATTTATGTGCAGCTCATCAGACTATTCAGGAGGTGTGGGAGACTGGAGGAAATCAGCCAGTACCTGAATCAGGCAGAGAAGGCAACACCCATGGCTATCTATCATGCAGGCTTAAACTTCTGCAAGGGCTTGGTCGCACTCCACTCGAACAAACCTTACGAGGCTATAATGGTCTAACCTCTCTCCAAGTTATCCTGAACTTTAGCTGCTAAGTTTACACTTTAATGCTTCAAGGTACTGATTAAATTACGCCTAAGATTGCAACAGCAGCAGTAGAGCCCTAATTTGGACAAGACTTCAGATGCAAAATTTTAACGGCTGGAAGAGGCTATGTTGCTTGATTGTAGCATGATATGTCATGATGTGTGTTTAGAATGTTGTGACTAACGCCGGGGTTTGCTCTGATATCTGAAAGATTGGTGTTGATTCTGAATCTTACTAAGAAAAAATGCATCGTTTTGTTGCAGCTTTTCAACAATGCTCGTGCCGATTATGACTGGGGAAAGCCCGCACTCTTTGCAATGGTCGAAATATATCTCAACATTGCGAATGACCTTGGCTGGGAGGAAGCCAATCTAGAGGGGTGTACAGGCCCGACTGAGGAAGGAATCAAGATAGCTCAAAAGCTCCTGAACGATTGCCGGCAAGCATCAAAATGGCTCGGTCATTATTGCTTCGTATACTAACTTAGCTCCTCTTCGGATACAAGTAACTGGCTTCTTGTTGTCCTTAAAGTGCACAATTTGTGTTTTACTTTCTAACTAATGTCCTGGTTGTGATTGCAGAAATCTGGAAGGAAAATCAGTTAAGCATGTGGTGCTGGAGTGCTACGCATCAATGGCATCTCGTCACAAAACTGATGTTGAGAATGCTCTGGTCAAGCTTCAGGAACTAGTGGGTCAGGATTCAACCTTGCGAGAAAAAGAGCGAGTATGTACTATGCTTGCCATTGCTACAGGACTCACATTACTGAGGCAAACTGCCAAGGCAAAGAATCAGCTGCGAGCCATTGATCGCATGCCATATAAATGGGATGATGGTGATGATTTTGAGCGTGCATGGTTGATGCTAGCAAACATCCATATGCAGGTACACATACACTTTTTATGTTTATAACCACACCACCGATTCCTCTCTAAGCATTTATCGAAGTAGTTCCATTCTATTCCTTTGAATGTATCCTTTGCACGATTCTTCCACTTGGGCCAACCGCAATTGCCGTTATCAAGAATAACTTTGAGTTCAGTAACTGTTTTAGAGCAAGAAAGGATTCCTGAGGGATGTTACAGAGAAATACTTACAACTCTCCTGAGTCATGACTGCATTTTACGAGAAAATTTTAAATCAAACAAAAGTTTCAGGCAGGAAAACAGGAGGCAGCTGAGGAGCTGTGCAAAAAGTGCCTGAAGTACAACAAAGAATGTTCCAAGGCATGGGAGCTCCTGGGCTTGATCATGGAGAAAAATCATTCGTATCCAGAAGCGGTCAGTTTCTACGAGAATGCTTGGAAGTGCCTTAAAGAAGCCTCTCCAGCAGTTGGCTATCGCCTTGCATATACATATCTAAAGGACAAGCGGCACATTGAGGCAATAACTGTGTGTCAGAAAGTTCTTCGCATCTCGCCGAACTACCCAAAGATTAAGAAAGACATTCTTGACAAAGCTCGTGTTTGTGTACGAGCTTAAAAACCTGCTAGTTTTATGATCTTTCTATGAATGAGTATTGCTTGAGGGAAGTATGGAAGAGCTAGGTGGTCTCACTATTTTCGGTGAATAAGACAATATGTATAACAATAATATGGATAGCACTTATATGACTTAGGAATGAAAATAGTATCACGTCTATAAATATATGATAAAAATACTTAAAATTAAGGACAAAGTGACCACTTCTGCTTACGCCAAAAATAGAAAGCATTGTAAAATATCCCAGAAGGGTCAAATTTGAATGTTTCTTGTTCCTAACCTCTACAGAATCAAGCTAGCATTAAGGATATGCTGAAAATTCACTAAGAAGTGCACCTCTGATTTTAGAAAGAAAAAAAACAAATTGGGCGGCAAGGGTGTTTCTACTAGTCTGAGCACTATATTTGATATACTTTATTGAGCATTGCATTTCCCTATACTTTGGGCACATTGTGCACTGAAATGAAGATCTTTGCTTGTGGATTTTTATTTTTAGCGTTTTATTTTTTTGATTGCTTGTATTACCACTACTTTACGGCTTTACCGTTTTGGATCTATCAGAAACCCTTCTGAATTTGCCAAAAAGTACAAGAACAACTCCTTGTTGAAAAAAATTCAAGTTCAGAGTGACGCATGCGTCAAACCCATTTTCTCCAAATTGGTAACTCTGAAAAATCTAAAACAAATTGTGCATGTTCCTAACATACTTTGCCATACTTTGATTTTGCCACTTTGTCTTAGTAATTGGATTATCTCTACTTTTTGGCCTTGGAAGTCATTATAATTCAATTTTGTAAAGGCAAAAAAAAAAAAGGAATAATTTTTTTTAGGTGATATAATGATATTTTGGTTCATCAAAGCCATTTGAGGTTGTTTTTAGTGATTATTTTGCTAAAAACGGAAAAACAAGAAAATCAATTTTGGAGGGAAGAACCTTGATTTCTCAATAAAATAAATGTGATTTTGAGAGCGATCTAATCTGCTATGGTGTTAAACCGGTAGTATTGGTATGTAAAGCGAGACACAATGTGAACCATTAGCAAACCTTAATCATGTGAGCTCTCTCCACTTCTCTTAGAGCTCTTTTTTGAATCGAGGAGTAGTCAAGTTCTTTTGACTTCAAAGATTAAGGTCGAGACACCCATAGCCGACCCCATATCCATACTACTGATTGGCAGACTTCTCCATTTCCGACCAATTTTCAAATTCAAAATCTTGGGAGATCTAGAATAAAGTATTAAGTATGATTGGTAAATATGGAATCATATCAGAATATTCTTGTAGAAGCACAGTGATCAAGATTTGGTGTCATGGTGGTCGATTTTAGGTGGGCCTACATATCAGTTATATGTATTACAAAAAAAAAATGTGTTTCAAAATTCATAGTAAATTAAAAATTGAAGTAAACATGACATTTAAAGTTGCATTCCTCCTTAAACCTATTTCTCTTTCAAGGAAAAATCTCCCTCGACTTATACACTTCCAATTTCAATGGCAAATCTCTTAACCCTTAAACGTTTTTCATGACTTGAGAGGCTGGGTTTCCAGAGAATCTTCTCTGTAGCTCTTACTGAACTCAACTTTTCATTTATTTTTTTATATCATTCTAATCACCTTCTCATTGTGCATTCTCAAAGTGAAATTTTACAATTCAATTCACAATTTGTATGAGTGATTTGTGCTTTGAAAGGATTATGGTAGGTAGGTAGGGGTTGCACATAGGTTGCAAGCTCATCATTGATTGGTTCATTCATGATGCCCAATTTCAAAAAATGCACTATTCATGATGCCCAAGCACAAAAGATGCCATGATCCAAATTCGGGCTGCCCGGCCAGACATCAAAATGACGTTTAAGGGTTAACTGGTCGGTTATACATGCCTCGGCCTTAGTAACTCCCACGTAACCTCCGCATTGAGTGTGAATAAGCACCTGAACTACCGGTTTAAGGTTTGGCAGGCCCTGTCTGTACCTACGTCAAACTGGGGAGAAGAGGACTGTTTTTGGAAGACCACCCTGGCATTAAGCCCTGACATACCCGGCCCCATGGGCCCACGCCCGTGGCCAGAAACCTGACACCCCCGGATTCTGACACCCCGCAAGCGGACCCACAGAGATTCGCATCCCACGGCTGAAATGCCACAATGGAAATTCATGGGCCCCGCTATCCGAGCAAGTCCTGGAACATGTCAGCAAACTTTGACAGAGTGGCCTCCCCCATGCGAGGAAGACTTTCTCACACACAGACAGCCGATCCCCATCGACACTGTTCTTCGTCTTCCTGCACGCCCGCGTCTCATCACCTCTTCAATGCGCCATCACTGCCTTGGCCTGCGCCTGCACATTCATATTCACAGGTTCCTCTCATGCCCACCTTGTCAGCCATCGTGGGATCTAACCTCGACTCTGTAGTACTCACTGCGGTTGGGCTTGCATGCACGACGTTGTTGCAGTAGTGCTGATCGACGTTAGCTAGCTAGGTCCGGGTTCAGTACTTTGGGTTTTGTCTCTGGGGTTTGTGATCTGTTACTGGTGGTTGCCTTTGAAGCTAGCGGACGGAAGTTGGAGGTAGAGGAGTCTGATCTGGAAGGAAGGTTGTCCCGTGGTGTTCGCACTGGAGGTTCAGCTTTTAGAAGAGTATGAGGACAAAGAGCAGCTTGATATGATTGGTTTACGACGTGACATCGATCCTACGGTATGAGTTGGTGTGTTATGTTGGTGGTGATGTTGTTGGTATGTTGTATAGAGGTGTAGAAGAGTTTGGTTTGGGGATTGCTGCCTAGATGTGCGAGCTGGTGATATGCTGGCTTAATTACTTACACAGGGGTCTCATATCGTTCCCCTGTGTTGATTCTTCTGTGAGTGCCACTTTTCCGTGTGATTTCAAGTTTTGACATGAGTACAAAATCACCAGCTTAAGCTTAGTCACCTACTTGTAGTAGGAAAGTTTTTACATGTGTCGAGTTCTGAAGCTCAGAGTGGAAAGTGACACTCATAGGGGAATCACACAGGGAAACCATATGAGACAACTGTGTTATGATGTGTAGGATCATGCTTCACACGCCGAGTTTTGACATAATGTGGGTCTTCTGTGGGCAGGATGCAGATGGAAGGGTGAGCCTGCGAGCATGATCATATCACTTGGAGAAACGTGGGACCTTAGCAAGTAATCAACCACGCCTCTCCACATGCTGGCTGCGTTCGAGGACGTGAGCAAGTGGTAGCCACTCAGTCGTCCACCGACAGTGGTTTGCAGTTACTGTTATTGACTGTAGAGACAATTGGGTGACCATTGCGTGACCACTGGGTGGCATATCGGTTCGTACAACAAAGCCAAGGAATCTCTGAACATGCCCAAGATTGTTGGCTTGGCTGACAAGTGAAGGGTATGTTCACTGATCGCTCATGTGAATGGTTTGAATGGGTTAGGTTTTGGCTGTGATACATGTTAGAGAAATCATGTAGAGTGGAAACGTCAGTGCTTCTTTCGCTGTGCATTTTTGTTTCTGCAATCATTAAACCCAGATTGAATTACATGTTGGTCAGTTGTGTTGGCTGAGTGTAAGTGTATTTTTAGTGTACAATGTGATTCACATCTGAATGAATAGTTTGGTCACAGGCCCAGTCTATTTGGATGTTTAGTGGCATCTCATTCTTCTGAAGTAGCACCTCGGAAGGCAGTGGACGCATAAACCATTTTGAGCCCTTGGAGGATCGAGACACAGCTCTGATTTTCTGTGCCTCGCGCATCTACAGTCGTGGCACACTTATCTCGGACTTGTAAATGTATTGAAGGAGAGCGTTAATGTTGGTTGAGGTCTGTACTTTGAAGTTCCAGTGTGTCTAGAGCATTGGTGTAGCTTGTGATCCGCACTCTACTGTAGTGCGGAGGCATCGTTGATGCATTGCTCGGCACTAAGAATGAGCCGTGGATGCTAAGTGTTCTTTCATTGTTGTGAAGAAAGCGACACATATTCAGGTTTGCTAGTTAATGTCACTGAGATATGAGATCTCTGGATTCTGTCAACTACATGTGAAAGTATCTGGAGCCTATATGTCAATGCACTGCAATGACTAAACTCTATGTTAGTCTTCAGTTAGATGAAATGTTGCGCTTTTAGATTTTTTGTTACAGTTTCTTAAAGAAGGCCGCATTATGTTTTACTAGTCTCATGCGCTATTGCAGTCCTCATTCAAATTATCGACTATTTTTCCTCTCCCATTATAAGTGCTGGTTAAGGCTACAGACACTACTGGAATTTATTTTTCTAATGTCATGCCTCCAGATCAGGATGTATGCATGTCCGTTACTAGTTTTGTGGTTCTCTGTGGAACTGTTAGTGCGAAAGGGAAGCAACATTCTTCAAGGGTGAATTGGGATGTGCAGGTATCGACCTTCAGGATGTTGATGTGCTCTTGCAGTCGACCATTGTGCCCCATTGCTACACAATGGGTCATAGAATCGACCCACTCCCTTTTGGGAAAAAGGTTAGCCTCGAATCTGATACCGCTGTTAACGAACTCTAATCTGTAAACTTTCAAATGCATTCTCAGCGTATCTTATTCTGCCGCATTTTAGGTTACCAAAGGAGTCATTGTTTCTTTCAGGTCTGACCCTGTGTCTGTTTGTTCTTTGGGATGTAGCTGAGTGATTCGGTATTTGAATTTTACAAACCTAAAACAGTGCACCTGGAGGTGGTCTTCATTCATGGATTAGTGCAAGGCAAATGTGAAGATGCCTACTGGAAGACTTGGGCTCGAGATGGTATACCAGAAAATCTCTGGCCAAGGACTTGGCTGCCCAAGAATTTTCCCTCTGCAAGAGTGCTGGCACTGTCGTATGATGCTAGTATTAAGCGGACTGCCACCGATGGAAGGATGGATTTGTATGGTCTTGGGGAGAACCTCATACAAGAAATGGTCGATTTTGGGCGTATTGGACAGAACGGTGTTCCAGTGGTGTTTGTGTGCCATGGGTTTGGTGGCTTGGTGGCGAAGCAAATCGTTGTGTTTGGAAACAAGCGTCCGTTTTTAGGGTACCAGAAGGTCCAGAATCTGTTGCAAAACATCGATGCATTCTGTTTCTATTCCACACCCCACCATGGATCGCATTTGGCTAAATCCGCGTTGTATCATAGCGGTGGTGCCAAGGGCCCTTTGTTGGAGAGTTTTAAGGTCCTTGACCAAGAGACATGTCGGCTCAATCAGGAGTTTGAGCAGTCCAAACGCCCATCATGGCATTTTCATGTTGCAGCCGAGTCGCATGAAATATCCAAGGTCAGTATCTGTTACCATATGTGCTTTGAACTTCGTATGCGGATACAGATGTTCGTGATTATCTTGTGTTGTACTTGAGAACTTCCGTTCTTCCACAGCATGTACTAAGGTGGCAATTTTGGTCACCTTGAACAGTTTCGTGAAATGGTAGTAGCAGAGGCATCTTCAAGGTACGGAAATGCAACTCACATGACCCTGTATGCGAGCTACGTGGATATTTGCAAGCCAAGTTCCAAGAAGGATTCCAGCTATCAATGGTTGACTATGCATTTGAAGGAGGTTCTGGACAGAAATTTGGTTTCTCTTCCTTTGGCGATAGAGAGCCTTGCGTCGGAAAGCCTTGTGAGGTTTCAGGAACAAGAGGAGAGTGTCAAAGGCATGCTACAAGAATTTCGAATCGTGGGTTTGATTGGAATGGGCGGTAGTGGAAAAACCACATTGGCAAAAGTTGTCTACCAATCTATCTGTTCCGACTTCGAGAAAAGCAGTTATCTGGACGATGTGAAATCGAAAGGTACGTTAGATGAGGTGTTGGTAACACTGTTAAGACAGTTCGGGATCAAGAATAGGAAGACGGGTGTTGAGGCACAGCTAAGCGACTTTCAGGATTTGAAAGAAATCTACCTCAAGGACCTGAAGACTTTTGTGAAGAAGCACAAGGTACTGGTGGTTGTGGATGATGTTGGTTCTGAAGAAAACTTTAATCATTTACTAGCATGCATGGATTTCATAAATGGGAGAGAGGATTCCAGAATGATCGTCACATGTCGAGAGTGGCAATTGCTGAGGAAACATGCACCATTGGTTGGGAAGTATGAGATGAAGCTTCTGAACGGATCAGGCCTGGATATTGAGCTTTTCTCCCATCATGTATATAAGGGAGCCAAGACTGAACTGCGAAGGAGAGAATGGCTGCAAGAATATTTATCTCGGGATGCATCAGGGACCCTGATCAGTGACTTTGAAAGTGTGTTCAACAGTATTGTGGATGCCTGTGCTGGTCTACCACTAAGCTTGGAAGTGATGGGCAGCTGCATTGGAAGTTACCTCAAGGATTGCGATGTATCTTCCAGGGAATGTTTGGAACTGTGGAGAGGGGCGTTACAGAAATTCAGGGATGCAGAGGCTTTGGACGGGGCAGAAGCTGGGAATGAAAGGCCTTGGAAGTCGTTACGGATAAGCTATGATGATCTAGGCCCAAGCTTACGAGAGAAGTTTTTGGATGTTGCATGTTTCTTTTGTGGATCGTTGAGATATGATTATAACTCTTTGCTGCGGATTTGGGGAGGAAAACCTTCCGATTGCGTGGACTTGAAAAACCTACAAGACAGATGTTTGTTCAGGGTCAACAAGGAAGACGGAGTAGTTACCATGCACGACCAATTGCGTGATATGGGACGGAGTATTGTCAAAGGTGATGGGGAATATATGACAAGAGTATGGACGGACCAGGATGTGGGGAGGGTCCTGCAAAGCAAGGAGGTAAGTGAATGTTATTTTTTCATTGTTCGTGGTTGCTGTAATTCAATTGGAGTCCTTGTGTGCTTGGGTTCTAATGATTTGATTGTATCCTTGCCAGTCAAGAGCAACAGTGGGTTTGTCATTGGGTGATTGGAATAAAGCATCACACGCAATCGTGAGAGGAAAAGCACAGGAGACTTCAATGTGGGAGATTTTGTTTAGCATGTTCACATGGGATAAGCCTATGGTACTGAGGTGTCGGAATTTGAGGTTAATTGACCTTCGTGACGTTCAAGGCAACATTTGTGCAACCATTGTTCTAGAGGATTCATCATCCTTGCATTGGATATGTTTGCGTGGAGGGAACATCACCAAAGTGCCAAACTTTGTCTGGAAATGCATACACCTATATGTATTGGACCTCCATGGTTGTATAGGATTCAAGGAACTTTCCGAGTTAGTTGGGGACTTGGTCAAGCTTTTGGAGCTGAATCTCAGAGATTGTAAATATCTAAGAAGTTTACCACCATCCATTGGCAACTTGGTCAACTTATCAAGCCTTAATCTTTTGGGGTGTGAGTCATTGACATCCCTACCACCATCCACTGGCAACTTGGTCAACTTATCAAGCCTTAATCTTGGTGGATGTGGGTCATTGACATTTCTACCACCATCCATTGGCAACTTGGTCAACTTATCAAGCCTTAATCTTTTGGAGTGTGGGTCATTGACATCCCTACCTCCATCCATTGGGGACTTGGTCAACTTATCAAGCCTTAATCTTAGTGGGTGTGGGTCATTGACATCCTTACCACCATCCATTGGCAACTTGGTCAACTTATCAGAGCTTGATCTTCACTGGTGTGGGTCATTGACATCCTTACCACCATCCATTGGCAACTTGGTCAACTTATCAAGCCTTCATCTTGGTGGGTGTGGGTCATTGACATCCTTACCACCATCCATTGGCAACTTGGTCAACTTATCAAGCCTTGATCTTTGTTATTGTGGGTCATTGACATCTCTACCACCATCCATTGGCAACTTGGTCAACTTATCAGAGCTTGATCTTCAGCGGTGTGGGTCATTGACATCCTTACCACCATCCATTGGCAACTTGGTCAACTTATCAAGCTTTAATCTTGGTGGGTGTGGGTCATTGACATCCTTACCACCATCCATTGGCAACTTGGTCAACTTATCAAGCCTTAATCTTGGTGGATGTGGGTCATTGACATTCCTACCACCATCCATTGGCAACTTGGTCAACTTATCAAGCCTTAATCTTTTGGGGTGTGGGTCATTGACATCCCTACCTCCATCCACTGGGGACTTGGTCAACTTATCAAGCCTTAATCTTGGTGGGTGTGGGTCATTGACATCCTTACCACCATCCATTGGCAACTTGGTCAACTTATCAGAGCTTGATCTTCACTGGTGTGGGTCATTGACATCCTTACCACCATCCATTGGCAACTTGGTCAACTTATCAAGCCTTTATGTTTTGAGGTGTGGGTCATTGACATCCTTACCACCATCCATTGGCAACTTGGTCAGCTTATATAGCCTTGATCTTTGGGGGTGTAGTTCATTGACATCCTTACCACCATCCATTGGCAGCTTGGTCAACTTATCAAGCCTTAATCTTTTGGGATGTGGGTCATTGACATCCTTACCACCATCCATTGGCAACTTGGTCAACTTATCAGAGCTTGATCTTCAGCGGTGTGGGTCATTGACATCCTTACCACCATCCATTGGCAACTTGGTCAACTTATCAAAGCTTCATCTTGGTGGGTGTGGGTCATTGACATCCTTACCACCATCCATTGGCAACTTGGTCAACTTACGAAGGCTTGATCTTGATGGGTGTGGGTCATTGACATCCTTACCACCATCTTTTGGCAACTTGGTCAACTTTAGGCCTTAATCTTTCTTCGTGTAGGTCATTGACATCCTTACCACCATCCATTGGCAACTTGGTCAACTTATCAAAGCTTCATCTTGTTGAGT
This sequence comes from Ceratodon purpureus, assembly GCA_014871385.1. NCBI lineage: Eukaryota > Viridiplantae > Streptophyta > Bryopsida > Pseudoditrichales > Ditrichaceae > Ceratodon > Ceratodon purpureus. Next base: position 9,365,031 of record CM026432.1, on the reverse strand, counting down.
GTGGGTCATTGACATCCTTACCACCATCCATTGGCAACTTGGTCAGCTTATATAGCCCTGATCTTTGGGGGTGTAGTTCATTGACATCCTTACCACCATCCATTGGCAACTTGGTCAACTTATATATTTTTGGGTATTGGTCATTGAGAGATCTACCACAATCCGTGAAGAATTTGGTCAAACTTTAGAAGCTATCCTTAACCAGCAACTGATAAGTTCATGAATCTTTGAGTTTTGCAATTTTTAAGGTAACTGAATTCGACGGAATTTGAGAAAATGAACGAGTTTGCGTGTTTCTGGCCTTCCGTTTAGGGTAGGCACTGGACATCCCTGTGATTTAAAGAAGTTGCAATACCACACTGAGGATTTTGCATTGCAAGGACGTCAAATCTGTTCAAGCTGTGTGGTTCCTCACCGGATGACCACGCTACAGTTTATGAATTATAGTGCATGAATTACTCTGCATGAATTATAGTGCATGAATTACTCTGCATGAATTATAGTGCACAGCAGAGCAAGGATTCCATCTCGAGTATTTTTTCCAGATCATATGGCCACTTTCAGAATTCGACTCGGTTTTGTTGGCATATGCTGTCGTCATGTGAACTTGCTATCTGTTCATTTGAAGTGAAGCTTTAACTTGAGACAACTTTTGGTCATTAGTTTGGGACGTATTTAGTTTGACGTTCAGTTTGTTCCAGTGCCACAACCTCTTCAGTGGGAGAGAATTCGCCATGGTGTGCAACTGCTGCAGGGCATCTATTTTGAAGCTGTAGGAGAGGCACCGATCGATGCATATTTTCGATCGACATTGATAATAGTGAATTCTCCACAAGTTCATGATTAGGATTGTATAAGATTGGATCAGCTGGCATATCTCGAATTGTAGGATTTTAGACATCAGAGCACTGACAGGGTAGAAATCAGAGTGAGCCTGATTTCCCATCCCGTCCTGTTGTTGGTTGAGCGATCATTTTATCATTTCTGGCTGAAACGTGTTGATGATGCTTCGATTCAACCTATGATTGGAGAATTTCACTGCAGCAACATGTGCAATCTGTTGATTTCTCTGGGATTTTGGATTTTGAAATTCTCAATACAATTATGACGTCTTGATTGGTAGTGTAGGTAACCGGAGTGTGAATATGATGCTGTGGTGGAAAGTGTAGCTAATTTGCAATTTCGGTGGCAAGAGAGGCAGTAGAGAGTACTGACGAAAATGTAGTGACGAGCTCACCTGTCGCAGCCGCTCATGAACAAGCTCCAAACGTTGATGAGTCGCTGTCAATGTGCGCAGTTTCCTCAGTTTGATGATATTGATTTCCTTAGCGGAGAAGACCCAGAGTAGAGGTGACAAGAGATTAACTCACCATCGGTAGGCAGGCATGTTTCTACACCTTTGAACCGGCACCGGTTATATGCAAAAGTTGCCAAAATGCGCCATCAAAACGATCAGTACGAGAGGATCGCTGGAGTTCCTACACCCAACCTCTTTTCACCACATGTTTCTTCGAGAATTACAGAGAATCCTGTGCACAGACAGATTAGAAATACATTTCAATCTATACCTTCTCAGATTAGTCTTCACCATCCACACCAACTCATACACTATTCATGAGATCACCGTCCTCATTCGACAACACTCAAATAACGTTCATTCCACTCATTCCATTGTTCACCTCCAACTACTTGCACATACAAAGCAACCGGCCCTACCAACAGAATACTGACTGAGAAGTTTTGTACTCCAAAGTAGTCCACACACCCCACCTGAACCTCAACAGACACAGCAACTTGTAGTGAACCTGATCCCGAGATCATGAAATAAACGCAGGCAAACATCACGAGAATCAGATCACAAACACAGTTAGAGCACGTCAGAATCAGACACACGATGCTATCGAACTAACTTCCCATGTTGCAGTGACTGCAGAGCTCACAGATTGCAATCACAGATAAGACCACTGCTAGTAAGCTCGAGTAACTAGTGTACGAGGGAGGGATTTATTCTCGCAGCACGATGGTTCAAGTGTCAGGAACCACTTCACTGCACCAGAATCCGCATCACTGCTCTCCGTGATGTGTTGATGGTGTGAGGGAGGTGTTAGTTTCGGTGAAGAGCAGTGGCGATGGAGGTGGGGTAAGTTTGTGGAATCAGCGAGCAAGGGTAGGTAATTCCGTAAATTCCCCTTCTCTGAGAGCACCGCAGGGCAACCGATCCTCGTAATTGATCTGAATGCCGGCTTGTGGAAACCAGGGAAGGGTTCTGTGTTGGAGGAGCTTCATCAGTTGTCTTCGCATTTGTCTCATAACTTACTTTGTCAATTAGGAGCGATACTGTGACGATTGCTCAAGGACTTTGTTCTTGTGGGTAGATCGTCTCTGTAGCGAAGACGCTGCCCTGCTGTTGAGCATGTTTTTGAGCCTCAGTTGTCTCAGCACATGAAGGGAACACTTTTTTATGTGCAGTTGATGGTTAGGCGTCCACAATGCAACTCTGCGTGGTTGTTTTAGAGCCCTGAGAGTGTGTTCAATGTGTAACTATCCTTCAGGGAGGCTCAACTATGGTATTTGAAGGGGATGTAGTTGAGGATGGTGAAGTGGGGGATGTTGAGTTGAAGTGTTCTGTTGCATTTTATAGCGATGGTCGTGCAGTGTCCTTGTTGCAGTGCTTGATTTGGTTATGAGCTGCACTTGTTGATCTGATTGAGTTAAGAGGGTGCTAGTTGCAGGTTGTAATATACTTGCCTGATCTAGTTAGGAGTGTAGTGTTTCGTTATATCTGTTGGAGTTATGAAGTCGTGCGCAGTGTGCTGTGCAATGTCGTCTATCCGTGTGGTAATTTTAGTTCAAAGGGATTTCAAAGTGAGGTGGTTCTAAACTAAAAAAGAACTAATTTGGCAATCACTCCATCCTCAAGGCCTAATTTTTTTGGAGTTTAAAGACCATCAATATGGAGAGACCACCAAGCTCATCAATATCTATTAAGTATTCAAATTAACAAATACAATAATGTTTAATCAAAACTCATGGATCTGATTCAAATACCACTTGGCTTAACAAACAACTCCATTAACAAATCTGCTAGGGACCATAAAAGCATTCAAATACCCAAGGCTGCCTCAAAAAGGTCCACCGGAATATTAATACAGGCATTCAGAGGCTCACAAGTCACGAAGTCGAGCCATTCAGAAATGAATCAGTTCAGAAGCACATTGTAGGTGAGTTTCTCGGTAATCGTATGGAAAACGTTCTCTCTTCGGTGAACAGCCCCAAGCTCAAAATGAGGTCCTAATTCGATTCTATCTCACTTTCCTCCACCTGACAATCAGAGATTTTTGAAAACGAGCTTCTATCAAACCTGAACCTATTCCTCAGGAGCACTAAGAGTCGAAACGACGAGAGGCTTTCAAAACATTTACAAGCAGGGTGTCCACTAGGGATCCAGGAAATCAAGTGTAGAAACTGAATATATTAGTAAAACAAATGAGACCTGGCAGATTAGCCAAAGAACTCGCCTGAGGTGTACGAAGAACATTTGGTTGGGAGTGAGCGCTTCAAATAAAGTGCATCCAACTCCAACCCCATCTGACTAAACGGCTTCTATATCCAACGCTTGCTCAAGTATTTCTACTCAGTCTAATGATCTTCATAAATGCACCCTTCAGCAAAGAACCATCGCAGGGCAGAAACCTAATGACGAAATTGGATAGGAACCTCAAGTCACGTACGAGACGACCGCTGTGGTGTCATCAAGCTTCCCTCCGAAGTAACTATCGTAACCGGCCGTATGTGCTGCTGCAGCAAATGGACTCATTCCTTGCTTCCTAAGGCCTGTTTTGTTCGCCATTGTCACCAGTTGTTTAGCTACAACCTGCAGGCACAAAATGATAAAATTAAACACAAAGTAACGAATACAAAAAAAGTTCAAAATTGCTTAACAGCAAATACTTCCACCCAAAATTTGTGGTGTTAGCAATATCAGACATACATACGATGTGTACGAAAGTAGGTCGATGCGACCTCCGTCACAGATACCCCAACCACAGAATTATATATAACTGTCAATGTCTTTGACCTCTCTCACAAACGATGTCGAGCACCAGCTAAGGCTAATTGCAGCAATAAATTTACTGAATGATCTACTAAGCCTTAAACTTCAATATGCACAAGTAGACCAAATTTTAATGCATGTTTCCAACTCGAAATTCCAATGAAGTCACGAAAGAGACAATACCTCTGGTCCACCGCCCCCCTTTTGAACTGAACTAACAATCTCTATAATCTGTTGCTCGAAGAGATTGTCCCAGATGCCATCTGATCCTAAAATCACTACATCATTTTTCTGCACTTGAACGTCATAAACCTGCAGAAGTTACAGAGATAACGGGACGATGTTAGGAAAAGGAACAAGAGGCAGCGTTAGACGACTGTCTTGTTTCTGAGCCAAGACATATGTGATAGGCAACACTAGTGGCGAGTCGCAGTGCATAAGTGCATACTAAAACTTGCTGACACACGACCCTGATTAGTTAAATTTAAATGTCACTGTCTACAGGGAGGGCTGGGAGTCCGAACCTCGGCCAACTCTGGATCGTCTCCTCCGGTGCCGATTTGATAAGGGAAGTTGAAGCCTCGAACCATGGGTTCTGACCTCGCTACCACGGTGGAGTCCCGTACTACCACAAAGCCGCTATCTCCAATATTGGCCACTCGAAGGGTCTGCAAGTCAATTCTAAGCTTCAGACTCTTAAATCAGAGCAAGACCTACCCTACTATTCATTTTAAGACTTTCATAACATGCATCACGAGCATGAAGTCCAACTAACGACGACGGAAACATAAAAAAGACAAGTCTAGATAAAGATGTTAAACTGGTCCAGAACAGCAGCAAAAAGTTCAAAAGCTGACATTCCAGAAAGGTGATTTAACCTGATCGTATAATGAAGCTATCAATGTCGCTGCAGTGCCAGTGGATTTGGTGCGTTTAGCTGCATATATTAGAACTGACTTGGGGTCGGACGTACTCCCCACTTTGCGAGCCCTCTCCGCACAGTTCCACATAAGCTCCCGTGCATAATGTCCAGCATTTACACCTGTAATGTTCACATGTAGTCGCAATACGAGAGTATATAAAACTCTTCACTCTTTAAGGGAAAATAATTTAACAATCAGTAGAAAGACATCTAAATTAGAAAAATAATGTTCAAAACTGCATTTTTTATAAAGAAATACTCCACACTTGTGACTGCATAACAGCTCCTAGCTGAAAAGGAAGATTATGATAATAGGATTTCAAAATAAGTTACATTGGGTCAGGTCAAGAAGAGCTTACCACTAAGAGCCCAACCACCAACACCATCAGCTACTCCCACCCACCGGGTTCCATCAATGAAGTATGCATCTTCACCACCGGTCTTGACCTAAATGTACATGACACAAAGTTCAATAGGCAACAGAAGGGGCAGATGGTCTCCTTACTATACATCAAGTTACCATATCAAGTCATGACTTCGCTAACTTTAAAATTAAGAGGAGAAAACTGGCTACGACATTTCTTAAAAATTAAAAACTAACCACTAACCTAAAACAACAGACATCGAGCACCCTAAACCCGAAACCATCCCATTGATGACCGAAGGACAAACATGATCAACTCACTTACAAGGTCTGTTGAAGTATTACATACCTTGTCTGGATGAGGAATCATAGCGGCCGCTGAATTAAACATCATATCGTCATTTACTTTATCATCTTTGATTCTGCAATTAAAACAGCCTAAGCATCTAAGTATCTTCTTAAGTGTAAGAAGACACAAGAAAGGACCAGGTGAGTCACGTTGGTGATTGCATTCTCAACCTAAAATAAAATTACAAAAACCTCTTATCCACAACGCAAGCGCTGAATTCATAAGAGGATACGATACGTCCAACTTAGGAGAGTAAGATGCGAACAATAAACATCTTACGACATCCGTTAACTAACTCAGGGTCTCAAAATCATTACTAGACTAAAAAATATTCAGCGTGTTATCTGCGGTTGAGAAAAGAGAACTGCCGCTATGCAGAAGGCAAGGTGAGGCGAAGAAAGTCGTAACGAACCCAATGCCAGATGAATCGGAGCCGTCGCTACCAGTTGGTGTGGCGATGTTTGATTCTCCATTGCCTCCAGAAGTTGTCTGAGTTTGGTTGCACAAAGAAACATTTGTGAGGAAATGCGCGATATTGTCATCAGGCCACGAAAGTGGAATTAATGTGTGAAGACAATCTATAAGTGAGCTAAGGAGATAGGGGTTTCGTTAGTAACTTTCGTACATTGCACACGAAGAACTACAGACCACTATTCTCTTTAGACAATAGTGAGTAAAGAAGTGACCATAGATGGCCGACGTGCAATCAAAAAGATTCTGATCTACACATAAAACGCGTTTGGCTACGAAGTGAATAGGATACCTTGTCTGCAGTATCTGATGCAGCTTCTGATAGGACCTGTTCTTCATTACTTGATGATACTGCCTTCTGTTCATCTTCCTTCATATTCAGCTCTTGTGCGAGTTCCTCAGCACCATGTGCTAGATCACTAAGGCTTGCTGCATCAGGAACATCGTCAAAATCAGACAGAACATCTGCACTTGCAACAGAATTATCTGCAATGCTGTTATTACGGCTTCCATTCACACTAGATCTGTCAGCCGAATCTGAACTTTTTATTTCCTCAGTGCTTGCTCCATTTGACAGGTCTTTAGGGGACTGCTCTGGTTGTTGTTCTTGTTGTTCCGTTGAACCGAATTTGAACATAACGCTGCCATCCGCACACTCTGGGAAACGAAAAAAGTTTTTGATTAGTTGTTCAACAGAAGGTGTTTTAGAAAACGGCATTGTAGGAGTTAAGATTAAGAGAAACCGTGTCTGGGCGTAATTAAAGCTGAGACTATATATAGGCTATCGTTAAAAGTCTAAAACAAATTTCAGCACTACTCTCTGTCTAAAACATAAGGAGCGGGCTTTTGGGGCATTCTTTGAGTAAAAACATGATAAAAAGTAAAGCCATGATGATTTAGCAAAAATATGATAAAAGAGTGAAGTAAAGGGCCTTGATTAGCTGATTGCAGTACATGAGAAAGTCTCCAAAATTGAAGTAGGGCAACAGAACATTCTTCATTTCAGAGTTATTAGATACGTGATTATATTGAGAACATACTAAAAACGACATAAGAACATAGAATTGGGAAACTTCCAGAACCAGGGAACAGATATGTAATTATCTTATACCTCATATTTAAGAGAAGAGGCCCGCTGAAGCAGAAATGAGGAGATTGATACCTTTAGTGTTCAAAAGAACATAAGTAGTTGCTGGCGGAAATTGGTCTTGAAGTGAGCATTGCGCCAACAGTAGCGATGGCGCCCGGGTGCTCCTCTGCGTGGGCCTTGTCGCTCCCGGCCAATAAAAATGGGGCAAAGAGGATCGAGCAGTGAGAGGATGAGGGGACCCCTTGGCCCCCAAGAGGAATTTACATTGCCGTTGAAGGCGAAATAGATTTCGACTCCCCAAAGCAGCTGCTCGCACACCGGCCACGGACATGGCTGACTGGCAACAAGCGTTGTTCATAGTCTTTCCACAAGCTGCAAATATTTGTACACTTTGTCTTTAAGCCAAGAGTTGTTTAGATGCATAAGTCGAAATCCCTGCGCGCGATCAGCACAATTTCTCGTCACAATCAACCAAGCCTTGGGATTACCGTCTCCACAGAATTGAACTCTAGCTCAGACGTCTACAATCATGTTCCAGATAATTTGGAGTGGTAACAGAAACCGCTTCGATTATAACACGAACATGTACAAAGAACTACCGTCTGCGATCCGGTGCAATCTGATTGTTTTTCTCCTTTCTTTGACCAAACACTCCATTGTTCTGAGATTATAATATTTCCAGGTCTGAACTCACGAAGTCACGGAGTCATCCAATTCTAAATGAACCAGGTGCCTTATACCCCGAGCGCAATCAAATTTGTAACACGAGACTAGACCACTGTCCGAGGAATCAGATAGGTTACTAACAAGACTATCATACTGTGCCTCTAAAGCCAAAGTAATCTTAATGCGCATCTGGTAACTGGTAAGCCTGAACCCTAAGAACCTCTAAATGGCCACAGTGCATGATGGAATCCAGAAACTCAACTCCACAAATTACGTTGCACCAGAAAATTACGACAACCTAACAACGACACCGAATTATCCACCTCGAATAAGACCTAAGCTTCCACTCCGTTTACGAAAACGAAGACTATTGCATGCTCTACCAACGAAACTACGCCATTGTCAGTAACAACAATCACAAAACCAAACCAAAACCTCTCCAATTTCCAGAAACATCGAATCGCCAAGGTCACCGAACAACACGAAAATTCTCAACAGCACATACACTCCAGCAAAAAAGCCGTCTCTCTCTCACCGTCAACTGCCGCTACCCGCTAAATGCCTAACCTCCTCCATAAACAGGATTCCCGGCTCAAATTCTGCTCCGACTAATCACCGTCCAACCGATTCTCCTCTACTCCGCAACGCTAAAACCGTACGCTACTGCGCGGGCTACGAACAAAACCACCCCGCTCCCCGCAACAACAACCACAGAACCAAACCAAAACCTCTCCAATTTCCTTTCCAACGAATCACCTAGGTCACAAACCAACGCAAATCCTCACCAAAACACACACACACACTGCAATAGAACAGCCAGCTCTCTCACCATCAACTGCCGCCATCCGTCCGCTCCACTCCGCAATGCCAAATCGCTTCCGCAAAGTCCTCTCCCGGATCCACTCCCGCTCCTCCTTCCTCCAACTGAATTGTCGTCAAATCTAAACCATTCCGCGCCGCGAACGTCTTAAAACACTCCCACGGAAGCCGGCTACAAGCAGACACCAAAACCGAGAGTCCGCACTCGAGAAACGTACACAGAATGTGAGATCCAACACATAGGGCTTAAGCTCAAGCTCCGACGCTGGGGTTTGCCCTGCAACGCAGCCACACTTCGTACTCCAGCGCACTCGCAACACACGAAGTCCCGAACTGTTCGCACTCCAGATTGATACATATCCATTACCCTGTCATGACCCCCTAATACTCTTTCAATACCACTGCAATACTAGTTCGATACTCTACGTATATCCGTTTGATGACAGGTTGATAACCCTCGGGTATCTAGCGTTGCGAGCCTCCGAATTTCCGAAACCTGAAACCCTCCCATCTTGTGAAGAGGACAGAAAGATATCTAAGTGTTGGTGTACTTTTAGTTTTTTGGGAGTCTTCTATTCTGGGTAGATTTATGTCTCTATCCACTTTGAGTATCTGAAATCTAGGTAAAATTTGAGGTTTTCGGAGATTTTGGATGTTGGATATTGGTAGTTTTAGAGGATGACGGACATGGTGGGAATGGGGAATGTACAAATTTTGATAGATGGGGAGATGTATCGAGGGTGTGGATTGCGGGAGAGTAGGCGGATTTAGATTTGGAGGACCGTTAAGATGTACACGTGGACAGGCGACGAAGGGATGGCCACGTGGCGTGGAAGGTGGCGATACTTGTTACAGTGCTTCAGGTGGAGTTTCTATTTCCTTTGAAAAGATATTAGGTTTAGTCTATCATAACTAATTAGTTTAATTTAATTCAATATTAGGTTTACTCTAAAAATATTTTATTTGATAAAAGTGTATGATATTATTGGTTAATTGAAATTGAAACAGCAAACCTTTAACCTGATTGAATGTAAATGGTTTTGAAACCTAAAAATAAATATACAAATTTTGAAATGACATTGAATGATCAACAATTTTATTATGTATAAAATATATTATGGCTTTTGCTTTAGACCGTGATAGAAGCTTTCAACATTTCTTTGAAGCTTTGGAATTAAGAGCAGATAAAAGACATAAAGAAGTATTAGAAGGCTTTAAAGACGCAAAGGAAGAGTGTAAATTAGAACTTCGAGAATCAGCAGAAATAGTAAAAGAGGGAATGAAAGAATCTTTAAAGTGTTGCAAAGAAGAAATGAGAGAATCATTAAAAGACATAAAAGATGTTCACAAAGAATTTCGAGAAGAAATAAAATTATCTATCAATGAATTGCGGGAAGAAATACGGTCTTTAAAACTTGAAGTGCATGAAGAAATGCGTATGGTGAAAAATGATATTTGGAATGAAATTAATGAAATTAAGAAAAAAAATGATGAAAAAATTATCACTGTAGGAATGAAGAAAAGAGGTACTCTTGAAGTTGTCCACAAAATGGTTTCAATTCCATCAAAATCCATAAATTTGATTAAGAACCTTGCTCATTTTTTTAGATGGTGGAGTTAACACAAAGAATGACATCATTAAGGTATACTATTTTATCAAAAAGTGTTTTCAAATAAATTCATGGTTTAATATGATATGTTTTACATGAATGTCATACATAATATAAAGTTAAATCTTAATCCTATAGAAGTTGCATAATGTGCATTATTCAATCATCTATAATACAAACTTTTATCTATGAATGAATAATAAGTGAAAGATGCAATATTTGAATAAATACCAAGTTCCATATGCATCAATCATTTTTTCATATCCATTTATAAGTTTTGATTTTTGTAGTGGATTGAAGATGGAATATACATTTCAATGTTAACAACCAAAAAATATTTTTGTATTCATGTGATTGTATTAAATATCAAAAATTTAAAAGATGTGTTCTTTTACTATTTTTAATTAAACTTTACTCATCATAAACTATATTTTCCAAAGTTCATAAAATTATTTTATAGAGTAATACATATTTTTGTAGATCTCATTAAATTATTCTTACATGTTCTTTCTACTACAATAGCATGATTCCAAAACAAAATATCTTGATAGTGATTATTGTAATGTTGATTCTATATCACTATTTTTCCAGTTTCTGTTGCAGGTGGCAAACATGGCTAAGCATAATGAATGTCCTTTGAAAGAAATCCAAACTCAAAAATTTTGAAACTTCCTTTGACAAGACATTGTACAAATATCAAAATTTGCCTCAACCAAAATACCAAATTGTAAGTCTTTTTAACAAAATTTTCCTAACTACCGTTCATAATTTTCAAAATTTCACGATTCCAAGTCTACAAGTTGCCTTTCCTATGTGCCATAATTCGCTTAGTCATTGTTGCTAATGCTAATGTTAAAACAATAAAACATTTACTCAAAAATTTCATCATCTCTCACTGCCATTGGAATTCTGCCATGTTCACAAAAGTTGGTTTGATCATGCTCAAGTCACTGATTATGTTGCTGATCATCTCTATCAACATCAGGTAAATTTGAACCAAAAAGGGGCCACTCTGATTTGCAGAAATGCGGTAGTATGCGATCAAGTTCTCTAAAAAGGCTTGTCAAAGGACTTCTACACAGCTACAGCATTTACACATCTACAAACATATACTTGTAAGTTGTGTGTCGATATTGCAACTTGGATGAGGAGGCGCATTGAAAAAGTTTGAGCAGTTGAGCTATCTCCAAGTTTCTACAAGAAGCTATCCCCCAAGTACTTGAAAGCCTCAGTATGTAAGACTTATGGGCCTCGATGAAATATAATACATGAGGGAAAACCAAAAAAGAAGACTACACACAATGACGAGTGGGACAGTCTGGCCGGCCTCTGCTCAAGCCTCATGATCTGAACAAATTTTGAAAACAATGATGTGAATGGTGTTGGTTTCTCAGGCTGCCTTTGGAGCGTCTGATTTCGGACTACTGCCTTCATAACCGGCGAGCCATGTCTCCTGGATCAACTTCCACTGTAATCCATTGACGGTGTCAGCCTGCAAGACAGATAGATTGGACCAATTTAATACCCACTGCTTCTAAAACTGCACAAAGTTGTTAGCTACACCGTTCAAAGACGTTCAATCAGACTGAATAGGAAACAGGTGAGCAACTGAAAAAAGAAGCTTAATCAAACTGAATAGGAAAATCATATACGCGAGAAATGAGGTTGGCAACTCACTTTCGTTTGCAGGAGGGCAGTTGTAATTGCACAACCGAAACGCGAGCCTGCATTAGTGGTAGAAGTAGGGAAGTCAGCAATATAAATAGAGAACATCCTCAGAACAAAATGCTTATCATTCAGCTCGCTGTACAAGGAGAGTGCTCAGAAGGAGTATCTAGAAGGTAGTTCGATTGGCTCTCACACGTGCAACAAGACAGCTGTGGAACATTTGAGTATACATCTTCCCTAGAACTTCAGGCATTGCAGAAAGAGAGCTAAACCAAACATGATGGTGATGATAGATCATTATGTCCATAAAACCAGAATTGCAAGGAGCTTGTTTGAAAAAAGTTCACCTAATTTCTCCCACTTGTCGAATCTTGCAAGATATGTCGTGTCTGACATCTTCTCTACCCTAACCCGATCGACCCACATACAGAAAGGCTTCTCTTTCATCACACCGTGCAACTCGCGGATGGTGTCGATCTCCTCATACGGATTAGTTATGATTCCAAAAGCATGGACATAGCTGGCATCAGGTGCCTGTGCATCCCACAGCCAAAGTTATTGTTCGCAGAAACAACAGTGTACGTCATCCCTCAAAACCAATCACAAAACACAAGACAAATCAGACGGGCATAAATATTGCAGACTGGCCAAGATAGGCATGAGACCAAGAGACGGACTCGTGAAGAATGCATACCAGTGATGATTTCAGACGGCTGAAAACGGTGTCACTCTTGTCAACGCCACCTTTCAACCAGTTCTCCATCAGTAATAGATAATCGACAACCTTATGGGCCACAGTGGACGCAGTCATCTGTGAAGCTTCACCCACCGTTCCGATGGAGCGAGCCTGATCCCTTGGAGAGACATTGGGCTGAAGGTCAAAATGCTGCATGGCCTCAAGAATACCTGCAGCACATCTCTCCTTCGCGAGATAGATATGAGACTTATCTCCTGAGTGCTCGGAGTGCCATTTCAGAAGCTCCTCCATGGCATTCCCCACCTGAAATTTTCCCAGCATCATTACGATTTCAGAGGAGACAAAGTGGAACTAATATTATAAACCTTATTAGAAACAGAAAAAAAATGTGAATAGTTTAACTGGTAAACAGTTTAGTATTCGTTTTTCTTACAATAACTCCATAAACATCGGGCACGGTGAAAAGCTCCGCATCATTTCCTGAATCACCGCACACAAGTGTATGACCGGGAGCTCGTCCTTCAGCTTTGAGTTTCTTCATCAGATATGCAAGCGCTTGGCCCTTCCCAGCTCCTGTTGGAAGCACATCGAGGTCGAGTCCTCCACTGTATATAATCTTGGCATTCAACTGCAAGATCAACATAAAAACCAATCTCAATGAACAGAAGATAGAGATAAAAGTAACCAAGACGAGTAGAAGCTTTGTAAGACTTGTACACCTGGTGACATCAAGCAGAAGACGACTTGTCATGTATCTCACCTGACGCTCTTTAAACTTTTCAGTCAAGGTTTTGATGACCTCCTCAGCCTTATCTTTCTCCACATAGAAACTCACTTTGTGTGGTCGCTGCTCTGATTCAACCTGACAGCCAATAACCCACATGTGAACACATGCCAAACATAATGCTAAGTCACGCCTTCGTAATTGTGTACATTCAATTCATGCCTCTCCAAACTCTTCTCACTTCAAGACAAGGCCTGATCACCCATTTACCAATCGTAATAAAGCTTCCAGAGAAAGGAAAAGACAAGAAAGACCATGAATCAAGCATTCGAATAACTCTACCTGAAATTTCAGATCCAACTTCTTCCCCTCTTCAACAATGGCATCTCGGTCCCAGCCCTGGTTCAGTTCCTCCTCCCACCCGAGATCCGGAGCCATGGTATCCCCATACCTGATTTCTGTCCCCACGGACATGATGGTGATGCCGGGTGTGATTAAGGGCACCTCCGACCGAAGCTCTGCGTACAGTGCAGGCGATCGTCCTGTTGAGTATACGAGCAACGAGTCATGGTTGTAATCTGCTTGCCACAGAGCTCCGAATCGTAGCAGTGACGTGTAGTTCTTATCCTTATGATCGACCTACAACGCAAACCACAACAGAAGAAAAGTCACATCCAACTCAGGCAACCAAAAAATTCCAAACACACGAGAACAATTTCACTTCCACGCTCTGTGCAGAGCAGTGCACCCTAACAAGACATCAACCCTAACCATCTAACAATTCCAGCACATCACTCAACTTCCTCCACTGTAAAAGAGTGGCAACTTCGCTTAAGTACAACATTACACGCGACAGATAGAAAATGGAATACCATGGTGTTGTCAAGATCTGACACAATCATCAGCCGTGGAGCTCCAGAGAACCCCATGGTAAGTCGATTTCGACTTCCTGACGCTCCCCCTTCACCGATCTCCGCAGCTCCTGTACACGAAACAACCAGATCACCTCAAAAACAGAACCTCTCACGAACAAAATTCCCTGAAACCCATCTACAACACCATCCAAATATCTCTCAACCTACATTCCCTTACGCCCAATTGCAGTCTCCTAACATAACAATGCACTTCTCCTTCACACCTCAACCCAATTCTAACAAGACCACGACTACATGACTCCCAATTACATCACAGAACTGGAGAGATCATCAAATCAAAACATAGCTCATGTACACAAAACCCGATCTCTCACATGCAACATCAAAATCCACAAAACCCTTCCAAACCTTCACTTCCACCAAGCACTTAACCCAATCGTCATCACCATAAAATCACAAAACAAACAGGGACCCATCTCAAAGACCCTAATCAAACACCTGGAACGACATCAAATCACATGCATCTGCAATCTCCAACACCCCACAAGCCCAATTCTCCAAACCTCCATAGCTTCCATCCCACCAAACTCACATAACCCACATACCTTGCAATCCAGAAAATGCTCACAAACTTCACAAACTTCACAAACTCAAAACAGATGACAGATTGTGATCAAAACAGTGCTTCCAGATCAAAAAAACAATGCTGCTCACTTCACAGATCGAAGCTCTATGTGTGGTCCCCAAAGAAGCGCTCATGTGCATCACTGAGGCACCTAGAATCTAGGGAAGCCGTAGATTCTAGGAAGATAGAAAAGCTCAGGAAGGATGTTTTTCTTTTCTTTTCTTTTAAATGGTGATTGTTAGGTGGGTCCACGTGGCAGCAGTGGGTACAATTCCAGCATATTACCTGCGGTATCTTTACTGGGAATGGAACATCTGGCAACAGTGGACAACAGAAAGAGGATCTGTTTTCAGTCACTGTGGTTGTATTTTTTCCCTGAGTTGTGGTTTTTGGAGCTTCTTCCGGATTGTGTTGCTTGAGTAACGAGTTTGAAGGTGATAAACTTGTGTTGGAGTACAAATATAGAGACTCGCAGTCATGGATGAGTTCGGATCTGCAGTTAAGCGACAATATTGGTGAAATCCTGATTCATGTTTGATTTTAGTTCCTGGACACAACTTCATATGGTTTATAATTTTATGCTTTATAATTGCATAGTGATCGTTTATCTTCGGATGTGTTTGGGAATAGTTTGGTGGTGTTCGAATTGTTTTTTGTTGCTTTTTGGCTGGATGTGAACTTAGAGCTAAGTCAGCAGTGCAGTAGGGACTCGGGAGCGTTAAACTTGCAAGGGAAAAACGAAACTAGAAATGATGTTCTGAGTGTGTTATTTCCTGCCTCAAAAACATGTTCTGAGTGTGTTAGAATCATTTCATTTTATTTTAATGTTTAATTTTACTGGTGATATTCAATTAAGAAAAATTGGTAATTATGTTAATCCCTTAAATGGACAGAGGTAGACTGGTTTAGCTTACAGAATATGCTGCTGCTGAGTTCCAGACAACTTACTGGAATCTAAGAATCTCAGTTGATTCAGCTCCTTGCTGGGCAATGGACCATGTCTATGTCATGTACCCACACACCAACTTGCTGTAACCTCTGTGCACAATGACACACGACGAATCTTCAAAGCTGTCTACAGCTAACATCATGAACCAATCTTCTAACTTCGGAGCAAAAATACATGTGAAGCAATATTCTAGTCTTTTTCTTTAAACATACATAAAATATAACCACAATTTCCAGAAATCTAGCCTTTCACTTTAAACCTCGATCAGGAAGGTCACGGTGATGATTCAGATCACCAAAATGGTGAGCCAAAGCTCCATTCCATACATGCAAGCTCAGTCTATTCAGCACGAGACTGGAGCTATGAGGTTCCTTGAGTGCAAAGCATCAACAGGGTTGCAACTTGGGTGAAGGTGAAAGGAGTTTCCGAGACTGTGTCAATAGAGGCTGCAAAATAAAATGCTGAGGCATTGACTGGCAGTCCCGACAGAGCTTAATTTTAACCCTTCCAAGTTCCAAGGGACCAAATTCCTCTTCTGTACAGTGCAGTGCACACCAAGGCCACAATTGCAACAGGGTTTTTTTTCTCAACGTTGTTTTTGGCAACATTGCTCAGCACTCAGCAATGTCTGAGGAAGCTACAACTCACTTCCTGTGCCCTGGAATTAGTAAGGTGTGAGTTGGAACTGCAGTGGTTTTGGCTGCGCTGCAGGCTGGTCGTGAAGGTTTATCAGCAACTACTCACCAGGACATGAGGAAACTTTCAAGGTTGGCGTCAAGTTGGCTAAGTTATGCATGTAGCAGTTGTATTTTTCTGAATGTTGTGTCGAACCGTGTCATGTTTCATGTCTTCTTGACTCAGAAAAGTGTGGTTTACGTCACTGCTTGATGCCTGTTTGTGGTGGTTTGATCACGAGAATTTTATATGTTCAATCTAGTGATCCTGTTGCCATGTGATATTATGATGTCAAGCAGGTGGGTTCCCGAAAATAGAGCTCTGCTCATGATTGAGAAAAACCTTAAACCCTTTTTGTCAATATAAAAAACTTAAACCCTAAACCCTGAAGTCTTGACATACAGCTTCTTAGTCACCTGAGAAATTTGTTTGATTCTAAGTGTACGAGGTTGTCAATTGCAGTTCAACGAAGCATGGTTTCTCTGATTCTCAGCAAAATTCTCAAAGTGGCGAAGGAGAAGCGATTACAGCAAAAAACTCTACACCAAAGATGAGAAAATCCTCTCATCGATTGGTGAGAGGCTCATTAATAAGTCGTTGCTTTCCAACAGGGTTTTGGGATCTAGCCTATACAATCAAATAGAGCCCAAAACACTCTCTCAGCTGATTGCCAATTCTATCTGCCAATCGTGGCGGAGATAAGAATCTGTAATTGTGTAAAATTTTAAGCATATCCTACACTGATGATAACCTACTTCGGCAGCTTTAAAAATGTGCCGTGGAGGGTCACAGAACCAGGGCAGAAAACTACTCCCAACTGCCTTGATCGTCAATCTGCAACTCAGATCTGTGAACACTCCATCTAGAAAATTCCTAATCCTACAATCGTAAACAGAAGTATGTACTTAAAATGAGATTGAATTATGTGTTATTGCCGGGGATCAGCATGACTAGACGGCGGCAAAGAGGTGGGCGTATCCCAAAGCTCGACACTCTCCGGCACCAGAGGCTCGTTCAAGACACTCTCCAAGCTCTGGAGCTCCAGGTTGATGAACTGGTTGCCCAGATTCTCGTCCTCCCAGTGCCCGTCCACAGGGTAAGAGCCCGGAGCGCTGGACTCCAGGGAAGGAGACAAGCTGGAGTTCGACCCGGAGAGGTTGTCGTCGTCCATGCTGAAAGTTGAAGACGTCGGGTGGTTGAAGTCGATTTGATCCAAAAACGCTTCGATGTCCCTGAGGTCATTGAGGTGCTCTCCTTGCGATGAGAGCTCTGCTTGCTCGCCTTGATAAAACTGGGAAGAAGATGAAGTAGGGCGGCTATCCCTAAAGGTCTCTTGTTGCAAAAAGACCTCCCTCGTGTCGAAACTGGTGGAAGCGCGACCTGATCTAGGTATAGTCATGACAAGCTCTTCATCGAATTCGTCTTCCTTGATTCCTATGTGCATTGAGGTGAAGCTACTGCTACCTGCTGCTTGCGGAATCTCCCGCTGCTCAGTAATCTCGACGTCGTACATTGTTCTAGGAGGCGAGCCTGATGGGGTCGAGGTCGGGACAGAGTCGAGCCCGAGAGACTCCTGGGGAGGGAGGTTGAGCTCAGCGAGAGGACCGTATAATTTGCGAGCTGCGATGTCGTACGCTAACGCAGCTTCTTTCGCTGTCGAGAAGCTGCCGAGCCAGAGGCGCGCCCGCTTCTTAGGCTCGCGAATCTCCGCAACCCATTTCCCCCACGTCCTCTGTCGCACTCCGCGAAACTCACAAGCTGCGTTCTCGGGACCTCCCTTCCCTTTCATCGACCCTTTCTTCCATCGCTTCCCGGGCTTCCGAGGCGGCTTCTCGATGTGGCCAGAATTCGGGCTCAGCCTGCCATCCCCCTGGCTACTCAAATGCATTCCGATGCGCCGAATCGTCTTCGTCGCGATCGCCTCCCCGTAAATGGTCGGGAAATTACTTCCTAGACCTATGGTTGCTACCTTTCCTCTCCCCGAGGCACTGCCTATCGCAATCGCTCCTCCCTTCTGATCACCCAACTCTCCCGTTCTCTAGCTCCGCAAACTGATCACCAAATCCTCCAACTATCCGAAACTCCAAACCTCCTCTCCCTCTTATACCCCAATCCTCTTCTCAAATTTCAATCACCTGGAACCTTCTCCGCACGCCAAACGCAAATTCAGCTGTCCGAACTCCAGATAATTTATTATACTCCGAAAATTCCCCAACACCCCCCAAAGACGCCTTCACGTGCAAGCCGCCAGTCACGACAAATTCCCGATCACTTCCTCCTCTCCCAAAACTTAAACCCCACTAAAACCCACAATCCGAAACACTCTTCCTCTCCAAAACTCCCAACTCCCGATCACTCCTCCACCTCAATCACCCACTCCCCCCTCAAATTCCCTCCACCCTTAAACCCCTCTTAAACCCCAAAACTCCAAAAACCCAAAACTCTCAATCAAAAAACTCCCCAATCTCTCTCTCAAAAAACTCTCCTCTCTCTCAATTCCTACTCAAATCCCACTCAATTCCTCACGCAACTCCTCAATCCTTAAACCCCACAAATCCACAACTCACCACCAAACCCTGTCAATTCCAAAAACTCAATCCCAATCACTCAACCCACCTCAAATCTCACTCAACCCACCACAATTCTCACTCAACCCACCACAATTCTCACTCAATTCTCACTCAATCCCTTCCAATTCACTCCACCTCCTCCCGATCAGTCCTCCAAATTCGCAAATTCTAGCTCTGAATTCCCCTCCAGCTGCAGAAACCCAAGTCCGATGTTCACCTCTCAAGTCCTCGTCACCTCTGCACTACTCAATACACTCCAAATCCAGTGCAATTCAAATGGCGCGGACGACTCCTGGTTTGAATTTCGTTTTTCTTTCGTGCTTTGACGCTCGGTTGCGAGCTCAAATGCGAGCTCAAATGCGACCAAGCTGAGCTCAAGTAGTGAGTTAGTGAGTGAGAGCAGACGATTTCATTTGAGCAGGAAGTGTGACGGTTAAATGAGAAATGGGGGCTGTGCCGGTGGGGGTGGGGTCCACCGCGGGGGGTTGAGGCGGTTAGGGGGTCTGCGCCAGTGAGAGGCGCCTGCCACGTCAGGGGGTGCCAGCTCGGAGGCGACAGGAGGGGGGTCGGCAGAGGGAAGGTCGGAGCGAAGCTGAGTCCCACGAGGTGGATTGAGGGGCACGGTTGGAGTTTGGGGTAGTCCAATCTGGTAGGTACTGGGCCACGGTGGCGGGGGGGAGGGAGCGAGGGTGTCTTGGTGGGATGCGACGGAGCGTTGGATCGGGGGGTAGGGGATGAGATTCATCCGTGCGGGGGAGGGGCGGGGGGGGCGATGGTGGGAATGGGGGCGTGGGAGGAGTGTGGGGGTGTCGTGACTCGGCTGTCGTGACTCGGGCGTCGGGGGCCGGTGGAAGGTGGTGGGAAGGTTCGGGGTTGGGATTGTTCGTTCTTGCGGGGGCGAATTGGAAGTGCGTTGTGGAGTGGAAGTACAGAAGAACATTCTTGGGTTCCGGGGTAGGGTTTTTGAAATGGAATTTGGTTGAGCACATTCCTTGACATGAGCGTTGAGCTATGGGGCTCGAGGTGGGGAGCCTGTATTTGTTCCTAAGCACCAACTTAATCCTTAATTGACATCCTTGTTTTGGAGAATAATGCAACCTCATTGGCTTTTTGCCATATTTCTGCATATATAATGAAACAATTTTGAAAATCCGAAACGGTGAATGTTGAGGTAACTTGATTATGTACCCAATGCAAAAAAAAATCAATCACATCGGATAAAATCTCAAAAAATGCCACCGTTGAGATCAAAAGCTGCGAAAGCCTCCCTCGAGGACCATATTGGTCCGCTATGTCAATTAAGGGTTAAGACCATCCCCAGTAGTACTATAAACCTGAAAGCGAAACGCGGAAAGAAGTGGAAAGACGTGAATTGCAGTTCAAGCCAGCAGGGGAAAAGTCTGTATTCAAGCTTGTAAGCATGTAATTTACAAGTTGAAACTAGGTTTTGGAAGGTTTTTTGGGGCAAACTTGTAAACATGTAAACGGTTTTGGAATGTTTTGCTTCGGAAAGACACTCGGGTTTGGGAGAACGACGTTCTCAGGCTTACAGGCTTACAGGCTTACAGGCTTACTCGGGATGCTCTGAGCAATGTGACCTACATTTAGCAATTCAAAAATTCTTTAAAAAAATATTCTAATCTTCCAAATAGGATTTCATGAGGAATGCATCATGAGATTTGCAATTCTCAATTTCATAGAAAATCTCAAAGTGCAAAGTACTTTCTGACCCATTTCTAACTTAGAATTTCCTATCAGCAATAATAGTGGTCCTCAATTTTGCTCACCTTTGAATCCAAAACCGTATCTATGATTGTGACAATTCACTCACTTGCAAGGTGACCAATAAACAAATTAGTCCTCCAAATGGGGATTGATAATTTGGTTTTAGAGATTCTGGAGGTTAGTAAGGTCATATTGGGGTGTGGTGGTTTTGAGGACTGTGGTGATTTTAGGTATGTCTACCATAGTAGTTTTTATATAGTCTATATAGAAATTGTAGATGACCAGTTTGATTTTAGATTTTAAGTAGAAAAAATTGTGGATTTGATGGTGTCTCTTTGAACATTTTGATAGTATGGTTTGAATTTCATGGTTCTTTTACATGGAATTTCTAAATTTATGGGACAATTTCGTGCTTAAAAAGATATCAAGGTTGAATGTTTCTTCAAAATATTAAGACCAAAGGTTGGATCCGATGGTATTGAATATTTGAAATAATGTCTTAGAATGAAACAAAATTGATGATAGAAAATATATAAATTTAAAAACACATAGTTATTACTTATGTGTGAAGGGTTGTATTAGGATATGAAGTCCATTGAGTGTAGAGGAAGAAAATTTCACACATGATATGTAATCTAGGTGAATGTATATTAGTCTCATTAGAACTATCTTTGAAACATCAAAGGTTCCAAGTTGGTGAGAGTTTGGGAGTTTGCATATGAGTTTATCAACATATGATAAGATTCACTATTTTTGGACCATCAAGTTTACCATACATTGAATTGTGTGTGATTCAGTACTTTGAGATCATCAGACCAGATTATACTCGAAAAACACGCGACCAAACCAACAGGATAACTCAATTCCTCCAGACTGCTGGAAGACTTAGATCCACATTCTGGTTCTCAAGTTCTCAGTGACTTCCACACAATACAAACAGATTCCACCTTTTCGGAATTGAGCATCGGCACACATGGCAGCATAATTGGCACCACCTACAGATAATGCAAGAAAAAACACTGCTCCTTTATGAGGCTGTGAAGCAAGTGATCACACACAGTATGAGCCCAAACTTCAATGAATCATATCCTTATGAAAATTATTTTATATGAGGGTGGTTGTAATGTTGACTGCCTGGGAAGTGAGCACCTGTTCAAGCTGGATCCCTGAAACTTCTCCAGAAATTGACCCACATGGACAAGTGGGGCCCACTTTAATACACATGCTGGTGAATTGGAGGGCTGCCCTGTGGAGGAAACTCCGCTATTACAGCGTACAGTAAGTTTATTTTTTTTATTTATTTTTTAATTTATTTTAAAAACAAATTGGAGCAAGAGTACAGTGAGTTTATGTGGTGAATGGAAAGAGTTAAACTTTTTGGTACCACTGTACTTGGGTCACCTTGAATCAGACACGGTGACGGGTCTCTTTAGTTTCCCCCAACGAGCGTAGCAGTTCGTTTTTTCCTGGGCAGGGGCAGCCCGCTCCTCCCCGTCCCTCCGCCCACCCGACCCGAGCCCAACCCGACCCACGCCGCGGCCCCGCCCGACCCCCCGCGATGCCTCCCCGGCCCCGTGCGCCCTCGCCCGCCCGTGCTCGTCTCCTCCGCCCGCCCGCTCCCGTCGTCCATCCGGCACACTCCTCATCCAACCCCTCGCCGTCCACGTCGTCTCTCTCCCATCGCCGCCCGCGTCTGCAATCGAAATCAATGCAGCCGTCACTGTTATACGCCTGTAGCGTCTTGAGCTTCATGGCGGCGTCACTACCAGGGACGTTGCTGCGATGGTTTAGGACAGGGTTCTTGGTTTTCCTTGCAATGGCTTTGTTGTATTGCTTGTGGAGACTAGTTCGGTTTAGGTCTCCACCTTGGTACACGTCGCAATTCTCGGTAGTTTGTCGCGGATCGTTGCTGGAGAGGGGGGAGAGGAGCTCAGATCTGTGAGTCGCTGCTGTTGTGATGGAGGCCGAAGGTCCTAACCAGGAGGGGGAGACGTCTGCGCATCCAGGGGTCTTCTTGGCCGAGATGGAGGACTTCAATGCGTGGGATTTCGATGGAGATCCAGGAGTTCATGTGCAGCATGCCTCTATTGCAGTTCTGCCCCAATCTCGACCGACTTCAGGACAGCAGGTTCTGTTAGATCTGAACGTTGATGTTGTGGATCTTGCTGCACAACACGATAGCTTTAACTGGAACAGGGACGGGGACAGTCATGAATCATCCGGACAGACTGTTGGGCAGGGGGACGATGATGTGCAGGGCAGCGGTTCTGATGCTGAAGTACCAGATGCTGGAGATTCAGTGCGTCACACCATGAAAGTAGAAGACAGTAACAATGGAGTGGGAGGGAGATCTGAGAACGCTGGGGCGAGTACTAAGAAGCCTAGGCCGTCCTGGAGATTTCCTAAGGACAGGGTGCTGGCTTCAGTACAGATTCCACCTCCAGGGCCCTTCAGCAGAACTGATCTGCAATGGGAGAGTAAGTCTAATCAAGGCTGTGGTCGACGCCGAGAAACTCAGAAGGCCACCATACCCTGGAACAGACTGGATGACTTCCTTGAAGGGGAAATGACTGCAAGGCAGCATCCATGCACCTTTGTCGAAGAAGCAAGGAAATGCATAAAGAAGGATGACAGGAAGCAAGTGCGAGCAGATTCGGCTGTACAGGAGATCAGGTAAACCTCGACCTGTCCTAAACCTATAACTTCCTGTTCTAATGCATTAGACTGCAACATATGTTGACTGATACATTGCTCTGTTGAATTACAGTTACTGGTGTCAATTTGGGCCTGAGGATTACACTAAGCACTATAAGGTAGAGGTGCAGAAAGCTTTTGCACATTGTCTGACCCAGAAGAAGAATTCGACAAACCATCGGAAGATTCTCCAGCGTGCCCAGAAGATCGTGGACAAGGCAGCAAAAGAGGCTGCAGTGAAACCACGTCCTAAGAAGAAAGGTAAGAAAGAACCCCCGGTGGACCTGAATGCAGATCCAGTTGACGAAGACGCAGAGGAACAGGCCAGGGTCAAGGAGGGGCAACAGCGACTATTGGAGGCGCAGGCTTTACTGGATGCCGCTGTGAAACCTAAGAGGAAAACAAGAGTGGGCAAAATTCGTGCAGGGATGTCTATGAAGAGAGGTTGTCAATGTAACTTCGTAGCAAAGCAGTTGCAGATTGATGAAAAGCTCTGCACAATCCAGTTTCACTGCATGACACACACAGACAAAGCTGGGAAGCCCTGTCATGGCGAGCAGTTCGGAGGACAGCGAGCTGGATTATCTGGGCATCTGTCACCTGCGACAAAACAGTGGATTACAGACTCACTTAGGGCAGGCAAGTCGCCAGCCCAGGTCATGGCAGATCACAAAGCAGAGGTTCTGAGGTGTGCCCGGGACAACATACCAGCAACGAGGGACACTTTTGTCATGCCTAGTGATGTCTACAATATAGCTAACAAGTTGGCAAAGGAGCTTTGGGAAAAACATCCCAGGGACGCAATGAGTGTTCGAATGTGGACTGACGAAAATCCAGACTCCTTCTATCATTACAAGGAGTACGGGAACATAGAACTGAACGATCCACCACCTGATGAGGATGACCCTTTCTGCCTGGCCATTCAGACAGATTGGCAATTGGAAATGATGGTCAGGCACGGACATCGCAAAGCACTCTCTATGGACGCCACATTCTCAACAAACGCTCCTAAGGTGAGAGAACTCTCTAAGATCCCTGTCTTTTTAAATTCTGCCAGTACCTTGTTTAGGACACCCTGTCTTTATACTGATCGTCCTGTCTCTGTGGTCCTGTAGTACCCACTTTACACCGTCATGGTGTTTGATGATTGGGAGCAAGGCATACCAGTGGCATTCACTATACAAGGGAGGTCCAGGAAAGTTGACATTGTGCCATGGCTAAGGAAATTAAAAGAGCGTTGTGAGGCAATCAAGCCAGACTGGAAGCCTACTTCATTCCTTGTGGATAATGATGACGCTGAACTGAATGCCATCAGGTATTAGTTCCTGGATCTCTGTACTAGGGTTTCGCTCTGTACACAGTTACCGTTTATAATTATCTGTCCTAACTGTGACCGCCTTCTTTGTGTCCAACAGGGAGGTCTGGCCTGAGACAGAAACGATGGAAGGACATGCAAACAATGACGTTAAGATCCTGCTCTGTCTGTGGCATACTAGAAAAGCATGGTTGGAAAATGCAACCCAGAAGATAAAAGCAAACTATTTAAGAGCAGAGGTACTTAGTGCTTGTGCAGACCTGATGTATGGAAACGGAATTTTACAGGGTGAGCTAGCTGTGAAATCCGCTCAGGACAGGTTTGAACACCTGAAAGCGAAATATCCACAGGCGAAGGCGTTTTTCAACTATTTCGAGAAGGAGTGGATCCCTAAGCTGGAGATGTGGGTCAAGGGATTCAGAAACATCCCTCATGCCAATCAGGACACGAATGCAGCTGTGGAGAGCTATCATGCTAATCTGAAGGCGATTCTTAGGACAAGCAGACAGAAGTTCGACGGTAGGCGTGTGGATTGGTTGGTTTACCATCTGGTGAAAGACGTCTTAACACACTACTGGTATGCAGTGCAATGTAAGTTGTATGGTTTTATAAAGAATGGGAAAGCTGAGGGTGTAGTGGCGAATGCTGTGATTAGGGCAGAAGAAATTCCTGACGAGCACGTTAGAATCTGTGAAGAGGAAGATGTGGCCTACGTGGCCTCACAGACCAATTTTCCAGTAATCTGGGTCATCACCAGTCCGAATTCTGATTGGGCTAGCTGCAACTGTCCCTTGGGCATGAGGGGGAACATTTGTAAACATGTTATGAAGGTTTTCAGGATGATTAACAAAGATGTGCATCCTGGAGACATTGTTCGTTATGCAGGGTCTTTGAGGGGTACTATCCAGATGGGGTATGCTACAGCTGGTATGGACGTTGTATCTGCACCTGGTCGAGCTGACACTGCTGCAGATTCAAGGACAGGCACTGTGAGAACTGATAATCCGGAGAAGTTGTTATTAGACTTCAAAGCTGTTCTTCGTGAAGCGGAAGGGGTGGCTGAAGAAGACACTGACCTTAGGTCTCATTTTCTGGCTTTTGCTCATGAATTTAAAGGGAAGATGTCTGCCCTTAGGGCCAAGAAGGAGAAGGGGCTTCTTCACCCACTATCCCAGCCGTCCTTTAAGGTTGGGCCTGGACCGAAGAATCTCCGACGATTTAAGGCGTGCTCTGAGACCGGTAGGAAGAAAACTAGCACTAGGACGAGTCAAGCTAGGTAGAACAGTAGGTGCTCTTGTTCTGACTGAATCGTTAGGACAGCGGAAAAACTTCTTGCCTGTTCTACACACAGGGCATTGAGGTGTAGTTTAGGGTATTTCATTTGAACTGGTCGGGTCAATTTTGGCGAGAGTTCTCATATGCTCGGACTGAGATGCTTTTCATTTGAAAATTGTTACAGGTTCTTTGTCATTAGGACAGGTCTGTCCTACAATGGTACTCTGAAAGCTGTATCTCCATATTCGTATGTTAACTTTTTATTTTAATTCGTGATTTTCAAATTTAAGATTCCGAGAGTTTATTTTCCCATCCACTCTGCTTATGGATGTGCAGTTTTTTATAATCTAAATATTCTACTTTTTTGCATGTACACTATTCCCGTGTCACTGGGTACTGGTACGCATTAGACGCAGTCTCCGCAGCTGTGCCATACACATTTCCGGAATTTTTGTTTTTTTCTTCTTAAGCAAACATTTACAGGAACATACACAACTTCTATGATCTTCGTACAGTGAGACACTCAAAAAACACGGTACCCAGCAACTCCAGTCCGGCACCAGTAGCGGCTAATGCTGTTCATAATACAGCGCCTGTCCTAATATATACTTGCAGGCATGTACGCTAACAGTCATGTAACTATACACAATTTTGAAACACAGTCTCAGAACTTCTCAAATCGGTCCAGGTTTCCAATCGGGGTTAGCAAGCACCATGACACCCTGACCTAATGAACAGACTTTAACTGATGGGTACTACGCTGCCCCTGTGAAAAGCACTATTGGAGAAATTGAAGTTGTGGCCGACTCGAGCTCTTCCCCTACTCCGGAGACGTCCTCCCCCTCGCCTTGTGATGCAACGTTGTTCCATCCTTCCTTGTCCGAGCCGTGCGAACCCTCTCCCTGAGACGACAATGCTGTCCACGCAGCTTCGAACTTGGCATGATCAAAAGTGCTTAGAACTTGGGATGGTCGGAAGTCATCCAGATCCTCAAGTTTATCTGTCAAATTCCACGCACTAATTTTTGACTTGCAGACAGTTAAGCTCTCCCTCCGCATGGCCTTCGCGGATTCAAAGAAGTCCTCACCTGCCTTCGGCCAAACACCAGTACACTCCAAGGACCCCAAACAGTACTCCAAGTCTATATTTTCACGGAGAAGGAGAACAGATCTGAAAGACCTACAGACAGCCTCGCGGTCCACGCCCTCCCGGTTCAGCCACATGTCGCGCATGACGCCCGCCTGGTCCAATGCAACCATGTCCAAACAAGCACGAATGAAAGTATTCGACCTCCACGACGTGTACTTCTCGACCTGCTTGCCTGTATTGTCTCCCGAGTCTAACACAACCCGGAAATCAGCAAAGTCCTCCCCCGTGGTATCCAGTGTAGGGAAGAAGATTTTCCCAACTCTAATGAGTTCTTCCATAGCAAACAGCACCTGCTGGGGACGGGCATTGAGGGTGGCAGCAGTCAAGCCCTTCACCGGGCACAACATAGGTGTACGACTTCCCAACTCACTCCGGCTAAAAAGCTTCAGTGCTCGTGCAAAGTGGGGCGGGGGATTGGCGACACCAATACGGCTTCCTTCGTCTCGCAGCCAATCCAGAAGTCCTTCGAACTCCTCCTTCGTGTGACTGAAAGGTCGACTAAGGATAGGCGGCATCGGATTAAGAATGAAGTTGGCGTACAGGGGGGACCAGTCCCATTCGGCTGCCTCGGCCGCAATCTTCAACCCTGTTTCAAACTTTTCCAGTTCGTCCTTCATGTAAGCAGCCCGACTCTCCTCAACAATCCGAATGGACTCCTCGTATTGTGCCTGCCGTGCCGGGTAACTCAAGACGTCGTCATGGTGAAGGTAGAACTTCTGTATTTCCTTCTCAATCTCAGCTGGTGATTTCTTCATGAAAACTGCCTTGCACTTGTTCACTGCGTCCATGGTGGCACCCGGCAACTTGTCCTACATGCAAAGCAAACCCGGTAAGACATAAAGCTAAAAAAGTAGAGGACGGACAGAAAAAATTTAACTTAGAAATCCGCGAAGCTTACCAGCAAGTCGGGGCTGAATTGGATAGCCCCCCATGCGTTGCCGACCTTCCTGCCTAACTGCCCTAACTCTTGCAGACCCCGCAGCGCTTCCACTGGCGCATGCAGATCCTGGAGGGAGTCTAGTGCGAGGATATCTCCGGTACAATGAACAAGTGCGTAAAGCCCCGGCGGTGGCCCGGGCCTCTCAGGTGCAGCTGAAGTAGGCACTGGGGGAAACAGCTGTGCGGCCCTCTCACGCGCCGCGATGTGACACTCCGCCCTCGCCCTTGCAACTGGATCCTTCGGCAGCGTAGTGGGCCGCACCCTCTTCACAGTGTCGATACGGAATCCTGAACTGGACAGTCGCTCCTGCGAACCCGCCCGCTGATGACCGGGACGCTTGCCTGGCCGACCTTGCACTGTTGAGTCCTCTCCGTCTTGCGCTGCTGGCACCGCATCCTCTCCCCTTCCTTCCACCGCCGGCTCGCTCCCCTCCCTCCATGCTCGCTTACCCTTCTGTGATCCCGGCGACCCCGCCTGTGCAGCCCTTGTCCTACCGCCTACCCCTTCCGGGAAGAGAACCCCACCCCCTGCTCCTCCCCTCGTTTGTCCAGCTGCTGTACTTCTCGCTCCCTTTCCACTACTCTCTCCCACCTTGGCCTTTGTCTTCCCCTTATGTGAGCTCCCGGTCGCAGCGCCTTTCCCCTTGGATTGCTGCCGCATTCCTTCCAGAACCTCTGCTACGCTCGGCCCCTTCCCCACGTCCACGCCGGAATACGGGGTCCTCACTTCTGGGGGCTGCACCGTGGCGGGATCCGCTCGCTCCCCACTTGGACTCGACAAGTTGACAATGTCGGGTCCTCCACCACCGGCTGCGTCTTCCATGAAGTCGTCCTCTCCTGAGCCGCTGTCCTCCCCGGTATCTGAGTCGAGGACCACTCTCCCCTTCCTCCCGGAAACTGGCTCCTTCGGCCGCATGTGCTTTCCTACCATCTGCCATGGTACCGGGAGATTGTACTTGCGGAAGACAGCGCGGGACTCCTTGTTGCCGTCCAGACCCCTGGAGGGATAGATTTTGAGCTTTCCACTCTTCTTGGCGTCATAATGCGCACAGAGGTCATTCTGCCTGTGCCACCCAAGGTTGGCTTTATCAACCATGTCGACGTTGCAATATCTGCAGACGAATGGTATTTTGGCACGTGCCTTCCCGGACCCTGAAGAAGACGCATACTTCCTACGCCACAACAGGTTCACCTCCACCATCAGCCAGTCGTACTCCGACATGGTGAAGGCGTCCCTGTTGGGGTCATAGCATGTCCAGGTACTCTGGCATACTATGACCTCTTCGTCCCCAAACTTCCCCTTCACCTTCAGCTGTTTACACCATGTCATAGTCCGAATTAGTAATCAATGAAGCAATGGTGAAATGAAGAGAAGCAAGAATTAAAGAGTGAGGGAGGAGAAGGTCAGACTTACCCCTTCGACGATCCCTGGAGTCTGCGTTGCGATCTTAGCCTGCCATTCTGGCGACAAACTGCTCACGTCCAACACAGTTGCTCTTCCTTTGAGCACGCGGCATGCGTCCTCGTCGCTGAGCCGGGAGAGGTCAGGAGCGCTGGTTGCGGCAATCTGCAAGGAGGAGCATTCAGCAGTGAATGAGAAATATGCCGACCAACCTATGCCGAATAAGCGTTAACTTGAAGAAATAAAAACGAAAAATAAGAACTAAACCGGGACAAATGAATACGCGGTGAAGAGAACAGTGGTCTGAAAGCATGGCGAGAACAAAACAATTGGAAGCTGGTGAGATCAGTGACAGGTAAGACAGTGGACCTTCGGCAATAAGACGAAATTCGAAATAATAACAAAAAAGGAAGAAAGAATACCATAAGAGCAAGCCGACTGTACTAAGAGAGGAGGAAATAAAAAATAAAAGAAACACTTACACATCAAACATGACATAGTCTACTAGAGGACGGGCGATTTCATTGCGAGGGGGAGAAATTGTGATAAGGCAGCACGGGCAATTGAGGAAGGTGGTCTGACACTACTGATCGGAAGGAAACCCTAAGGGAAAAAAAGAACACGAAAATACCTAATGGCCAGACCGGACTACGAGAGACTGATGAAGACATCCTACGGGGTGCGCTTCAACAAATACAGCAGACTCAGCGTAGAGTTCCGAACGACGTACCAGGGAGGACAGGGACGACATGATTCCTCTCTTGCGCCCACGCTGCCAGTACCCGAAACCCTAAGTGGAAGGAGACGGAGATGCCGCGGTCGAGGTTATGCTCTCTCGCCCCCCTTGGAACTCCTTTCGTCCTTCCCGCACCAAGTTCACCCCCGCCGTCACCTTCCAGCTCCTGGTCGTGTACCCACTCCTCGATCGCCTCCTCCACGCTGATCCCACGAATCGCATATACGACGGCACGCCCCCCTCGGCGCCGCAGCAAAGACTAAACCCCGCAAACCGCACCTAAGAGTAAACCCCGCACATCACCCGCCCTAAAACCTAGCAACGACGAAGTCCGCTCGACTATAGCTCCTCCCCTGCGATCGGTGAAAGACTTCTCCCCAACACCTCGGAGACCTTAATTACTGAAATGCTCGCATGCTGTCACCACCTCGAGCACAAAATCGAAGACTCTCTGCAGATCTCCTTCGTGTGCTCCAACCCTACACCGCAAACCTCGACTTCCGCCATCGCCTGTCCTAAACCCCACAACGCAAAACAGAGAGACCTAGGACACGCATTGATGACGCGGGCGGCGATGGGAGAGAGACGACGTGGACGGCGAGGGGTTGGATGAGGAGTGTGCCGGATGGACGACGGGAGCGGGCGGGCGGAGGAGACGAGCACGGGCGGGCGAGGGCGCACGGGGCCGGGGAGGCATCGCGGGGGGTCGGGCGGGGCCGCGGCGTGGGTCGGGTTGGGCTCGGGTCGGGTGGGCGGAGGGACGGGGAGGAGCGGGCTGCCCCTGCCCAGGAAAAAACGAACTGCTACGCTCGTTGGGGGAAACTAAAGAGACCCCACGGTGACCCTTGACAGCATTAATGTTTTATGTAGTTACCACAGTTTTATTTATTGCTATTGCCAGGGTGAGCTGATCAGAAGAACCTTTGTGCAGAGACTTCAGTGAAAAGTGAGGCCTGAATTATGATTATACTAAACGGGTAAACCATAATTGATGTGAAATTTCCATCGTAATTTACTCTCAATTTATTTAGATAAATAAACATTCAAAATTTCAACTGTAATGAAAATTGTTTTCTATCTTGATTGTTCATGATATATTATTGTTGAAATTCAATCTTCGGTTTCAGTTTATTCTTCCGTAAAGCTAATATTTCATTTTCTTTTTACACAATGCTTGGTTCATTGGCATATAATAAACCTATTCTCTAACCTTCAGTTCGTTGTCATTTGACCATAGCAATATTTGACCCATATCTCTACGTATCTACTTTCAGACATGGGCTTTGACGAAAACCATCAAACTAGACACCTACAAAATAGCTTACCTCTGCAAGGATCAAGGGTCAAGAACCAAAAAATAATATTTTGTGCTTCCATCAAATGCACATAAAAAAATAACTGAGCTAGAGAGGCTTCATGAAGAAGGAAGTGGCAGCCGCAACAGCAAGCTTCCCCCTCAAGCAAAGTGTGGATAAAACCTTTTCGGAGTTCCTGGGCGTGGCAATGCCCAAGTGTCCGAATTCTCAGCAGGCGGCAGAGAAGAAAGAGAGAGAGAGAGAGGAAATGGGTGAGGATCCAACCGAAGATGAAACTGGTGACGTAATGAATGAGATCAGTGGCACATGCCTCAAGCTCTGGTCCAATCATGCCCAGCACTGAGCATTTTGTTGAATCATTCTGCTTCCAGAATCCACCATTCCTTGACACCTTGGACCAATGATCGGGGAGATTCGGTAGTTCGT
Organism: Ceratodon purpureus; assembly: GCA_014871385.1. Classification (NCBI taxonomy): domain Eukaryota; kingdom Viridiplantae; phylum Streptophyta; class Bryopsida; order Pseudoditrichales; family Ditrichaceae; genus Ceratodon; species Ceratodon purpureus. Next base: position 9,332,926 of record CM026432.1, on the reverse strand, counting down.
TGTAAGTCAGCCAAATGAAAGTGCCAAATTATGGTGTACACTAATTTATACCCATCAAACTCTTTGTAGAACCTATTTTAAAAATTTCTTGTACCCAAATTAGGTTCTACGACCCAAATTTAGTCTTGAAAATCCTTCGTGAAGTATATGGGACCAATATCTAGCAAGTTGAGATGTTCTTCTAAGGTCTAGTCACCATTTTCCAAAGAGTTTGTGGGTGTTCTTTAATGTTCCCCCAAAATTATCAATTTGATTGTGGAGGTTTAGGATTTTTTTCTAGATCAAAACCTAAATCCTACCCAAATGTTATATGAGTATTATTGAAGTATCACATAAGTGTCATACATAAATTATCAAGTAATCTTGTTTAAAAGAGAACAATAGTTGGATGACCTCTGAAACTTCCGGAACCTTGCCTTGGACTCTCCGCCTGGGCTGATTCAAAATCATTCGTTCTGGTACCTACCCGATGGGGATTTTGTATGGAATTCTTGTACCCGTGTTTGGTTCTCCGATGGCATTATTTGCGACTTCCATGGTCATGACTCATCGCAGTATCTAGAACATCTGGATTTTCATTGTTTGGTGTTTTAGAAATTCTGTTTGGGATGGACTGGGATGTGAAATGGTGTACAATGTACATGGTAGAGGACACGGGTGTTTTTATGGCAGTGAAGCTGTACTGGAGTCACAATTATCTGCAATAGAAATATCCGCCAAATATCTCATTTTCATCAGATGCCATGTGACAGATGAAATGTTCAGCAAATCCTGCTGACAGGCTGAATTTGAGTCAAGGAGAGAAGGGCTTGTTGACTGAAGGATTAAGTTATTGTTCAAGTTTTAGATGATGTCTGTAGTGGAATTGAAGAGTCACGCTGACAATGTAATCATTGATGAGTGCATTCATGACATCACCCTTTGGACAAGTATTCCTGAAATATGATGCAATGGAAGTGGAATTCTTTCATCATAACATTCTTAGATAAGGTAGGACTGTGCAGGGCCATGTGCAGGACCATCTGCTGAGCCTAACATAGAAATTTCATAAACCGTGAACGATCACAAGTCGTTTCTCAGACTACCATTAATGTAATTAATAATGTAACGGGAAATTGTTTTCTATTAGAGTAACATTGACCAATTGGCTTCTTGTGTTTTTCTATGATTTGGATAGAATTGTGGGTTAATATATATATTTGACTTTGGATTAGTTCTATTATTGGATTAAAGATGAACCTATATAACCACTAAAGCGTTTAAACCCTAATCAGCCGTGACCATTTCTCACCAAAAACACTCTAAAAATTATCATTTCAGAAGCAAGTGTGAACAGAACAAAAATAAAATTGCTTTTGCATTTCTAACCGTAGGATCTCATATAGGACTTCTAAAAGATCATGCACAAAAAAAATTAATAGATTTGACCGCGTGGATTAGAAGATTATAGGGTTTGAAGTAAGAAACATTGTTCTTTTTTATCCTTTCAAAACAAGATCACCTTACTTCGACTTTTCTTTGAGTAAAAATTTTACACTATACAAGTTGGAGGTTTTGTATTAAAATGATGTACATGATGTTAATTACTTGTGCACCAAATTTTAGATTCAACAAAAAGGCGTAGCATTGTGAAAAACATTGTATAAGGAACATGGATCTATGTTATTGTTAATACTCATTCTATTTTTTTGATAAATCATTTTATGTTAGAATAAAAATCCATGCAGTCAAAACAAAGGTCTATGTCTATTCTTGAATTAGAAAAAAGATGAAAAAAAAATAGCAAAATCCCTATCTTTTATGTGATAAAGAAAAAGTTTCTTTCATGCTTGACCGAAAAAAATGATAAAACTTTGACTCCTTGTAGAATGAAAATCTTCCAGAATATAAGAATGTTTTTTTGATAATCTAAAAACTAATCATGTTAGTTACTTGCACTAAAAATCCCAAAGGTAGTTGAAGGGTGTATCAAAATTTTGGAGCTGCCGGAGAAGTAGGAAAAACCGCTTCGGGCACCATAAATATTTTTTTCAAAGTTTGTTGCAAAAAAAAATTATACTCCCGCGAAGCTCTTGCAATTCCCTACGTCTACCAAAAAAATTCAGAAACTTACATCTAAAATTGTCATCGTAGGAATGTGCCCAAATTTTCAAAAAGCCCATCCTAGGACTTTGGCCGTTTAGAGGTTAAAATGCTTGCTACTTTGAAAAATCGTAGAATAAAATCTATATGAGACAAAAATATGAATCACTTTTCCTATCCGTGAGTTCTCGTTCTCCATAAAAAAACGTTAATTCCGAAATTAAACTTTCATTTCTAACATATCTCAACATGTTTGATTTCATGATTTCTGATATTTCTTTGTTGAGTGCATAATTTTTTAAAAAATAATTATTATGTGTGATTTCCCAAATTTTACATGTTCTTATAGTGTGTATTCATATTACACCACCGATGTCATTTAACCAGTAGTAAGGCTTTAAAAAATGTTGTGTTTTCTGTAGGTACTTTAAGTAGAACCTTGATCTCACATACACATCTTGTGTATGATGGTACTTCAATATGACATTACACCCTCCTTCAATTTGATATTTTTTTCTTTTTTTAGAACACATAAAACAACTTTTTAAAGGTAAAAAGAAAGATGAGTAGACTGCGGCCTTATTTAGCCTTAAAAAAACATGTCAATTTTTTATTCTCCATAGATAACCAAAAAGCACATTCTTTTACTGCATGTACCAAATACAAAAAATTCGGTTTTAAAGCTTATCTAGACTCAAATTAACCACCAACAAATTACATCAAGATGTATTTACGGACATCAAAGTTGTGGTATGATTCTTTAGCCTTTGTTAGTCATCTGTACTTTAAGCATCAAACCCGAATTTCTTTGTATGGGCTCAATTCTTCATCTTACTAAACGAATCCATAACAATCAACAAATATCCAAAGTATGAATCCATTGGTTCCAAGATGGGCTCTAAACTTCTAAGATTGTAACGCTATAAATATTTGAAGATTCATTTGAATTTTGGTAGTTGAGATGCTTGAGCTGATGAATCAATAAACCAATGCCAATGATTCGCATATGAAATGAAGACCCTACAGCTACCTTATATAACTCCACCCCAGGTTTAATGTAAAGCATATTTAATCACAAATTAAGTCCACCAAAATATCAATTAGAATTTTGCATGTTAAAAGGTAGTAAAGAGAACTTCAAAGACAACTAGCTTGCAAAGTTCATGCTGAGGTCTGGAAGAAGGCTATGAAGGCAGAGCAAGGCCAACATTTTCACGTGGTCAGTAAACACAATAGATAGTAGATATATGTGTAGCGGTGCTCAATATAAGAAAAAGAAGGAAAGAAGAAGTAGAGCCATACTCAACTCAATTAAATAATAAGCTTAGGTAATTAAGGACAACACTTAGAAATTCAAGATAGGGGAGGGCGGAATCAAACTACAATACTTCATGAAGGTTTTTATGAGAAAAAGAGTGATTACAAAAAGTAGACAATACAACACAACAAACTAGTACAAAGAAGCTAATTTGAAATGAGAGCGAATCAAAGCCTCAACAATTCAAGAGAAATCAACAAGCATGAAAGGAATTAAATCAAAGTCTGGACTTGGTTATATTGAAAAATACAAGGAGTTAATCACTACTTGTGCTTCTTTAAAAAACCATTGATGGATTAATATTGAAAAAATATATATTTAAGGAAATCTTCAAAGAAATTTAAGGAAAAAGTTGAAGCAAAGTCTCTTCCTTTACTTGCTATGTAGATTTCAAGAAAGGTTGTAACTTCTAGCAAGTTGAGAACACAACTCATCTCCGAGTAGAACATCTGTATACAAGTACCTTAAGCATATTTTAAGGTGAATAAGTATTAATGTTGATAGTCCTTATCTCTGATAGAATTTGTTGACGCAATAACAAAAATTAGTTTGTCGTAATCTTATAATGTGAGAAAATATAATTCCTTATTAGCTAGAATGACAAAAAGCCATGTTGAAAGAATTGACCGTGACATTCTTTTCTTAAGAGTGAAGTTTAAACTTTATAGGGAGAATGTGGAGAATCTCAATTGGATGTAATGGGCACTAGACACCTATAAATGACATGCATCATCTTGAATTAAATTGAGGGTATACAGTTGTTAGAAACATCACGATCTTGATGAAGACAGTGGCGCATCTATTAGTATATGGATCATCTTGATGAAGATTGAGAATAGACACCTATAGTGACATACGCTATCTAGATGAAGATCGGGAATACTCACTTTTTAGTGACATGTGCCGCCTTGATAAAGACTAGGAATACACAACTTTTAGTAACATGCTCTATCTTGATGAAGACGAGGAATACATACCTTTTAGTGACATGCACCATCTTGATAAAGACTGGAGATACACACCTTTTAAACCGGTAGTCTTTGCTCAATGCCGAGGTTACCTCAATGTTTCCAAATTCAGAGTAAAAAAAGAACCTGACCACTGCTGTGATTTGCAGTGAGCTCCAAGAAAGGTAGAGACACCTCACAAGATTAGGGTTCCAAATGGTGGAGAGTGTGTCTCCGCTTTATATACCCAAACTCCCGGTTTAATGACATAGACCATCTTGACAAAAACAAGATTGCAAGTGAAAGTTCTAATTCGATCATAGTGAGTAGCACTGTAAAGCAAGTAAGGTAACGAGAAGCAATAGACGAAGTAGAGAAAATACAAAAAAGGATGAGAAAATGAGAAACTATGCACAATTGAAAGGAATAATTGTTTGAGGTTTACAAGATTGCTCCAATTTAAGTAATTATTTTGATAAATGATTACTTTTATATCTATAAATGATTAACACAGGTGGTAATGAGTGATCATCAAGAGTTGTTGAGAATTGTGAATTTGACGTGGTAAAGGTAAATTTCATGATGTCACATAGAGACCACCTTCAAGAAGGGGCAAAAAGCATGGCATGAGTTTTACAAGCCTCTACCTCCCTTGTAGCAGCACTACCTGAACAAATTCTTGAACAGATTCTTAATTTGGATCTCGACTGAGGTTTTCTTTTGGGAAGGAGAGGGAGGAGGTTGAGGTGGAGGGTGAGGATGAGAACGTGAACTCCTAGAGCACCAGCTGATTTGAGACGACATGAATTAAAAGATTGTAATTGTGCCCAGCAAAGAATCTTACGCCGGATCAATGTAACCTGGGAATGAACTAGGTAATTGAAACAAATAGTTGAAGCACCAAGTACAACTTACAACCATAGTCGGTGTTTTAAACGAAATAAGAATTTTGAATCAGAATTTCTTAAGGAATTTAAAAAAAGTTAGCCTATTCTTCCATATCCTCAACAGGAAAGTCTTGCCCTCCTAAACTTTACTTCAGATAGTACCTGGTCTTGAATCTGTTCGCCAGTTGTAGGAAGCATTCAATACCGGTTATCGGTCGCGAACAGGAATTAGATATGTCTGTTGATACTTACAGTGAAGAATCATATGGTACTAAACTAATTCCGAAGTGTTTACCACCGCAAATTGGATAATCCCTGACCGAGTTCAACTTGCTTCCTCTTTTAGTTGTCAACCATCAGAATCGTTGTTTCAATGCCAAATCATCCACAATCGACATTCGAATACAGTTCTGCAGATGAGCCTCTCAAATTTCATAACATCTAGATTCTAAAGTACTCCTGTATAAGAAAAACCCAAGTGAAACACTCTTTAGCCACCTCAAATGAGGTGTCCAATAAATTCACTACATCTAAAAGGCGATCGTCAAATCAACCACTAAGTTACATGAGAAGAGGACAGACTATCATATCGGCTGAACAATTATGTAAACTCAATATTCAACACTACACATTAGTATGCCCCTCATAAACTCCAAAACTATCGACATGCGGTCGCAGTATCCGTACCATAAAAATTCAAACATGCTGACGTACTAACTCAGAGCAACAAATGCTACGTCCAGACTGTTCCAGATGGATCTTAAGAAACAACCGTCAACTCCACGATACCAACACTTAGCAGCTCCCAGATGTTCGATGCTGCACTAGAATGACTGGATGGCAAGCTATGCGGCCGTGGGCACTAAATATGAACACCGAATCTGATGACTATTAACTTGATGAAAGAGGCACTGCATGCAGTTTCCTACTTGGCTTTTCCAGCTTGAGCAGCCTGTATACGCTGTTGTATTTTCATCACCTAGCAAAATGCGTAGAAAGAAGCGCCATGAGACTCATCACGAGTTCTAGCAGAATATGAACACCGAAGACTCCCAGAAAGACCGCAAGATAATCAAGAATATCATCAAAACAAGATAAGAAATCTTTCATCTCCATAATGCAACAGGCTGAAAGATTACCAAGTGACCAAGGGAGAGAAAACGTACCTCATCCCGCTTGGCGTTCTGTTGCTCTTCCATTGTCTTCAATGTTCCGTCCATACGTCGCCTGTGAAATATAAAATCATCGCCAGTATCAAATCACTGAAGAAATCAACAAGGAAGCAATATGAACTGAACATGAACACATTCACTAATCATTATGGAAAAAGTGAAATCTTACAGCTCAGCAGTGATGTATTCGAGTCGCTTGTTAACATTAGCCTTCGCTTCAGCCAAATCTTGCTTTACCAAAACAGGACCAATCAGCTTAAACACGTTCGCATCATCATCCAAGAGCTCCAATTCCTGCAAAATCACATGCACACTTTGACGATCAGCAATTCAAACTGCTAAGACCTACACATTAGCTCCAAAATCCACACACATGATGTAAACTCATCGAAATCAAAAGAACTACAGTACCTTCTGCACCATCTCGTTCTCCCCATGCTGTACAGTATACTGGCGTCTTACTTGATGATTCTTACCTATATCTGTAGAAATAACCACCATCTACAAGTCAGCTTCAATAAAATCACAAAAACCGGATCATCGCAGATACATAGAAATGTGTAGCTGAGGTAACATACAATTCACACAACTATAAATTTCCACAACTACAATGCCGTTATTGGTGGTTTATGATGCAATTTATGGTAGCTCATTAACAGAACATCGCAAAACCCTAAAACCCAAAATCCAAAAAATCCAAAAACCAACAGAGCTCCCACAAAGACATCGAACGAAATGAGGAATGCTTGCAAGATCTTATCCAACAGCACGAAAAAACCAGCAAGAACCCTTACGAAGAAAACAGAGAGCCCCCAGCAAACACACAAAAAAGAAAAAAAGAAAAAAAGAAAAACCCAAATGCAGTTAGAAGTTCCACAACCTTTCTGAATTTTATTTAATGCAGCAGCCTGATTCTCCAACTGCGCTTGTAGCTCCTTCAGTGCCGACGCCATCGCAGAGACAAACCCACCACCTAAACCCTAAAATCCTATAATCACCCCCTCGTCGTAAAACCCTAAAATACTCCCACCTCACCAACCCACACCCAGAATGCGCTCTCACACTGGGAAAACAAAATCATGCGACTTTCAGCGAAGACCCACAAAATCCATGAACTCGAGAGCACTAGAAAACTCCAACCCAGTTTCCGATTCCCCCAAGACTAGGATCCTACCCACAAATTGTGAGCTCCACGAGGAGAGTGTGGGGCAGGTGATTGGGTGTGGAATGTGGAGCTACAGATGGAGTGTCTGAGAGAAATGGGGCGTCGGATTCCTAACCTCCGATGTAGAGAAACATGGAGTTTGATCGAGAATGCACAAGATCATTAGTCTGCAGCTTAGACGACAAACCTTGCTCTCGTCTTGAACTGGAAGTCTTGGAACCGATTTCATCTAGAAATTATGTACATTATAGGTAATATATATCTAGTAATTATGTACATTTTGGTAATCTATGAATGGGGTGATTTATGACGGTTTTCGGAGTACATGGTTTGATGCGAACCATTTGTGTTGTTCTCAAAACTCTCATTATTCTTTCTGATGTACCTAAAGCCGCTTTCATCTAGGAGTGGTCTTCATTGTAGATTGTATAACCTACGGATTGGTTGATTTTTGACGGCTTTTGGAGTGCTTCCCTTAAACCGGTAGTTCCCGCACTCACTGTTGAGGTTACTTGGGTAATTCTGTATTTGGAGTCAATCAAACTTGACTATTCCTCTGATTTGCAGAGAGCTCACAGGATTAGGGTTCCAAATGGTGGAGAGTGTGTCCCCGCTTTATATACCTGGACTCCCGCTTTAAGGACATGGGTGTCGTTGGGTTTGATGGGATACATTTGTGTTTTTTTTACAAAACTCTCATTTGTTCGACAATTATTATACTTATCTAAAGAATATTTGATTTTTTATTTATATTATTTTTTGTTTTATCTTCTATACTTTTTGCATTTGTAGTTGAAATTTATTCATTGATTTTTTAGAATTTATTTTTTAACGATAAAAGAAAATGACGACGGAATGGAAGGTGTTAAACAAGAAAGCTTCTACATTCTAAGAAATCAAAGAACTCACAAATGGTAGTGCTAAATATAGTTTCGTTTCCTGTTTATTCTCAGACATGTAGTAATTACATGTATTGCATCACAAAAATCAATATGCATAAAGAGATAGTGCAAGGAGAAGCAAACTTAGAAAATATTCAAGTATATCGGATCCATTTTAAATGTAGTAGTTGTTATGCTGAGATGACCATGAAAACAAATTCTCAAAATCATGATTAAGGTTGATTGTCCTAAAACCAACAACTTAAGCAGTTTAGGGTGTTTTGAGCACTGGTAAATTTTGAAAAAAATACAAGAGGTTTTTTTTTTTTTTTTTTTTTTTTTTTTTTTTTTTTTTTTTTTTTTTGAGTCAAATGGCGGAATTTCCATTGCAAGTAAAGAATTTCTACAGAATTCCAAAGTGCAAAGTAACCTGTGACCCAATTCTGATCACATGCTCTAATGTACAAATGAGGTATATCTAATTTTCACAATCTAGAAATTAGGCCTAATTGGTTTTAGAGAGTCTACTGATCGGTTTTGAGGCAGTGGTTGGTATTAAGACAACCAACCATATCTCATGGAAATAGGGGCATCTTAGAAATGAGCTTGCTAACTCCAAAACAAATTAAAGGAGGTTGCTGCTAAAGAGCGCTAAAGCAGATCAGATAGTTTAACCTCTAAAATACCACAAAACCCAAAGTGGGTTGCAAGAACTTTGGCAAGCTACCATAGTTAGGATTTTTAATATTTTTTGACAAAATATTTTTAGTGAACATGATAATTCATAATCTTTATGGGGTTGAAATTTTAGCATTTAAAAAAAATAAAATTAAAAATATGGATTTCTTTGAAATTTTCAGCATTTTAGAAGTGAAAATTGGCAAAAACGGGCCTGGAATTTTAGGGGTAATTCTTACACTCCATTTTAGATCTGTTCTTCTTCTTTGGTGATCAGCTTTGGAACATGTATTTGCTGACACGGCCATAACCATAACATAAGTTACAATTCAGTGTCCAACTTCCAGGCTTTCTGAACTCAGCTTCCATACTTGATTTGCTAGCCACTGATTGGACATCATACTATGATGCGAAGTTCCTGAGAGAATTGGAATAGATTCTTGATCATCATCACAGATCAGTAAACTCATGTATACTCCAGTGCAAGGGAATGAAATATATCACATCATACATGTATAAAATCATGACTTTAGGTACCTTTCTAGAGCTTGCCCTTCAAGATCTATATGATTATGATTTAACATACACAAAATTAACTTTTGAAGTTGCAGAATAATCACATTAAAACCCTTGACCAAGTTGCATTGAAGAATCAGTCTGGACGCCTGCACTTCACTAGGAGTTGTAATGTGTGATATCAGTGCCTTTCCTTATGCAAGTGTGTATGTGCAAGTGTCGCTGTGTAGGCTATCAGACAATCCATAAGACTAGTTAAATTTATTACAGTCCTCAAAAACATCCATCACCTCTAATGATAAGGATGTACTCCAGTTTATTCAGCATTCATATAGATCAGCTGTTTCTTGAATTGAGATTTGTGTAATTAGGTGTAATTGTTGGTTACAGTGGATCAGATGGTTGTTGGCCTGATCATGCTGTGTGATCCAATGCTTGGGTTTTTCCAATGTCTTCCTGCATTTTTGCATATCAGATTGGGTTATGTCATTGTGGACAATTTACGTGCTGGTATATTGGATATTGTGTTGAAAGAACCAGAGTGTTTATTTTTTTATTATTTTTTAATTTTTAAAATTTTAATTTTCAAATTATTTTATTTTATTTTAAAGAGAAAATGAACAAATTTCATTGCAAAGAATTTAAAGTACAACCCTCAGACAAATGTCCAGGGCGATGACAGACTTCTGACTTCAGAACCATAAGAACCAGTGTTTTGAGGCAGGTGGATATGTGGATTTGTATCATGTTGTAAGAGTCATGATGTTCAAGAGCAGCGAGCTGTTTGCAAATGGCCTTCTCAGTTGGTGACATCATAATTTCGACTTGAGGTGAGGGTTGTTGGTGTTTGGAGGTGATAATATTGCTTCTGCAAGGTATGATAGTTTTTGACGATGTAAAGGATTATGTGAATGTCAGGATGGAGTAGGGCTAGGTTTGTGGAAATGGCCACATGCAGACCCAGTTGGTGCATTGGTTTCAATTCTTATACAATAGTCGAGAGTCCAGATCATAAGAAAAAAATGGTTACAGTGATGATGACCAGTGTGCTCTTCAAGAGTCGATGCTTCAACTCTGGTATTTGGCAAATGCTTGGTGTAAAATTGGGCAGTATTCTCTTTCTCTTCAAGTGATAGAATCTTGAGGAGTAAGAGAACGACATTTCAATGTTGTGTTCTGCAATGATTCCATATGATCCGTCATTTCGAAGGATGACCTTTTTGTTGATGTAAATGCACTACTACTAACTAGAAGAGATGGGCCCAATCTTTTCAACCAGAAGTACTTACCCAAGCTGCACTCCCTTACATCTTTCACATGCAAGCAAACAAACTTTAAAGCATGGAAACTAACAGCTGACATAGTAACCCACATGAACAAGAACTTTGTCATGCGACTAGAATTCGCAGATACACTAAACAGCCAAAACTGTGCATTAATCCGAAAAAACTACGCAAATCATTGTGGCTATGTCCTCATCTGATCCGGAGAAGATAACATTCCCTTCCGACATCGTTTCCCCATCGCCTTGTGGCGCCAATCCCGGGACTTATTGCTGGGCAGGAGCATCATGGGCATCTGGAATTGAATGATATTATTTTCGTATTCTGATCCAGTGTCTCCGGGTAAGAAGTTGATTCTTCCCTTCTGTTGGAAATATCCTTGATGCGATCCACTTCCCTGCTTGTGTCTCTTTCATCATTGGTGATGTCCTCACGGTCTCATCTCTTGGAAGGGAGCGGAATGATACTGTACAGCTTCTGATTCCCACGCTTCTGGTGCACATATCTTGACAACTTGAGAGTGGCTCTTGCGATTTGCATCTGGTATAATAGAATAATGATATCTGAGAGGCGCTTGTGATATATATCACTGTTCTATTATATATCACTGCAACAGTGATATCTGAGAGGCGCTTGTGGATCTCCATTTTGCGCAGAATATTATTCCTTGTATATGCTAAGAGAATTTGATACGCAAAGTTTTGGGAATTGCTTGGACAACAATATCCTGGCGGTGCGGAGTCTTTTACACACAAGTGCAGCAATTTGATGCCAATGTGGGGATCCTGAAATTCTCGTCCTTTGGGACTCTGATAGACCAACTATCTCGAAGTGTCGTCACAACATCAAACCACTTACGACATTATAAATACTCACAGAACGTACATCTCCAGAGAGCTGATGCAGGAAAAGAGGCGATGTGGTTCCACCGCTTGAGTAACTGAAAGTCTTATATTATGTAAGGATCTTCCGACATAGGATATCCGATATCTGCATTGCAAACTGTTCGCTGCATGTAAGGTGTCATTGTTACAATGGGGCTACATCGAAGTGAGTTAATTCATAGAAGACATAGCTTTCTCTCTCAATTACAATGTGGTTTTAGTGAAGGCTATCATGCACTCACTACTACAAAGGCTGGTTTTCTCCATGTCGTATTTCGACTCAGGTTGCGTCGATTTAGACCTGCTCCATCGTGATGGAAAATACCAGGCTGGTGGATCACTCCTGGAGGACGCCCGCATAGGACACCGAACATTACCGGACCTCACGCTTACCTTTCCGATTTTCGGGACCGGCGATTGACATCAAACTCGATGAATTACCCGGTCCTTTAGTTTTGACCTCGTACATTTACGATACTGCTCGCTACGGGCTGCCCGCGAAGGAGCTGCGGTTAGTTTTTCAAGCCGTTGGATCCTGCTTCACGATTCGGCCGATTAGGACATCATAATCGTTGAGAATGTGTTGTGCTGGTGGACCATGATTCGTCCATGTGCGTTATCCTCCGCGGTTGGATGTAGTGCACCTCAGCCGCGGGATGAAACGTTTCTACACGCTCGGATTAAGGAAGGTGTGGCCGTCGGATGTTTTGCTTTTCCGCCACTGATCATGTTAAAAACGGGCGGTGCGATTGATCGACCCTGAATACTCAAGAGGAGATTGTGACCGTTCAATAGCGCGTATGCTGACCGCTGGATGAAGACAGCGCTGACCATACGATCCTTTCCCCCATGTCGTCCGATTTGGAGACACGTCCGTTCCTGTTTTCACTGCGCGCCAATTGATTCTGTGGTGCACCGCTGCATGCTATTTTTGTCAATACATTTCCCTATTGGAGTGTCGGTATTCCGCGGCGGCGGACAACGAAGTCCAGCAGCCGACGCTTCGACGGCAGATTGGAATATGTCGGTGCTACGTGGGAGATCTGAATTGTCATCGAAGCTGGGTATGAAAAAGATCGAGCAGTTGTAGGGTTTAGGGGGGGGGATTTGTGTTCGGATTTAGGTGGAGGAATGAGCGGACAGAGGCGTCGACACTGTTTTATGGATACAATGCCGCAGCTGGTTAGGCAATCGCTCATGACTAAACAAGTGACTGTGTAAATGTCCGATGCCACAAACATTACAATTGGAATGCAATAGATCATGCAGTGGACAATATTAAATCAAATGTGCCTTCAATATAAGCCGTATGCCATAGCATCACAAGGCAGCGCACACTGAGAGAACCCGGTGGACATTTGAAAATATAGCTACTTAAACGTGACGCAGTTAAGAGTCGATCATATTACAGTCACATTGCATGCTCTCTGGAGTTCTCTTTTATGAATATAAAGAGATGCTACATATCGTCCTAATATAATAGCGAGACCGCGCGGCAAGAACTAAAAGGATACGTACCCATCAGTCATGTCTGGCAGCTTTGGAGACGTCCGCAATTCAAGCGACGTCTGTAGATAACGCAGACACTTCTTGCATTGAAGTAGCCGACCTGAACCTCACCATCCCTGCGGAACCTGTTGTGACGTTCATCGCAGCAACATCATTGCCAATTTCTCGCACAGAAATAAACATCGCATGACAGCAGCTAACCATGCCGAGTGCAAAGATATTAATATGCACACTACTGAGTTTGGCGAGGGAGGGTAACTCACCTATAGCACTTCAAGTAAATACTCCGTGTTCCACATGATCCAAGTTACGTCGTCCACGCATGAACCCATGGCGTCCTCCATCTTAGACACATTCTTCTGCTTAGACGCATACATGGGAATTACACCTGGAATGAACACGTCCTGCACATGCACCCACTGAATACCAGGTTCACAGGGTCGGTCTCGAGGGATTTTGGATTTGGCAACTTTGTAGTGAACACCTGCGCGGCCTTTCGCGATTGCAGTCCCTCGATGCTCCGGGTGTAGTATCCATACATCCTTGTTCATCCTTATAGGGTCCTACACAAAGAGCCTTTCAGAATCAAATTCCAGACTTTGGGAAGGTAATTTCAAAACCGGAATGACATCTACCTATATAAGTGACTGATTCATCTCAATGCATCGGATTCAGACCATGTAGGTTATTTTAAATATTATGAGGACGTCAGTAAAAGCATGGTGCTCTGTAGACATTGCCATGCACCCATAGCGAAAGTTACCTGGCCTGCTCTTGGGAATAGCTCTTGCGACGACCCGTCTTCTGCTAATCTCTTGGGTTTCCTTTTCTGCCTGGCTAACTTCTGCTTTAGGGCTTTCCCGGCAGCTAGTACGGCACTCCTCTCCCCTGCAACATCTCCTACCATATCGACGTCTGCCTCGGTCACGGATGCCTCCTGCCGTCGCTTCTTAGGTGGTGATATCTCAAACGCGTTCGCCCTCCCCTTTTTGCATATGTTTGTGTCGAGATCGCCTGCATAATACACATACGCATCGTGAGAAATGACAAATATTTTTCTCCAACTAAAGTATTTACCGGCATCATATGGGTGGATTATCCATGATAAACTTATGATCAATCGTTGCGAGTTCTCTTACCTTGTAATTCCTGGACGCTGCCTACCGAGACCCCTGTAGATGGCACATTAAATCCCGTGAGGGGCATGTCACCCTCTACAGTGGGGCTTTGTGAATTGTCTTCACCGTCCCCTTCCATGTGTAATTCGGGGGCTTTCGGGTAGTTGACATTGCTTCCGTCCGCTATATCAGAATCTAGGTCTTCCTCTAAGGGGCGGATAGGACCTTCGGTTCCTACTCTTCCATTTGACGTTTTACCTGTAAAATCTTCCACATCGACAGTAATCGGTTTTGTGATCCCAATGGAGCCCACACGTCCGAGGCTGGGTACTAGAATTCTCCCGGGTTGCCGTTTCCCAGACATGGTTAGGTTTTTCACTGCGGTTGTGAGTATATCCACCTGGCGACGCACGGCATTTGCCTCCTCAATTTTTTTGGACAAAGCGCAAGCGGAAATCTGCCCCTCTCGCTCGAGTGCACTAACTTTCGTCTTAGTGCGGTGGAGATCTACAACCAGGTCTTCAAACTCGCGTCGGAGGATCTCCATAGCCTCTGTTAAGTTTTTCTCGACGCCTGTTTCTGAAGTGGATGTCCCGGATCGCAGCGACGGGGGCGGGGTCGCCATGCGTTCATCGAGAAGTGTAGGGGGGAGTACGATTGGATCATCGATCACGTCATGGCTCCCTCCAGTAGGCGCGCTGTTCGTTACTGCCTCAGCACTGTTATTTGGGGCGGACACTACGTCTTCGTATTCCTGTGAACGTATGAGATGTCATTATTCATAAACTTCCAAAATACGGTTCCTGATCTGCATGGTGGAAGGTTCCAGGAGGACGTCCACGTTTCTATTTCTAGAGGGTTCGGGGTCATGCAAGCGGATTACTTTCCCTTGTAAACTATGTCATTGGCATAGCACGGTGCACCCTACTCTGGTATGCGGCCTCCACAAATCCAATTATATAAGGGAAAGCTATGCTACCGCGTGAGTCTGCTTACCTCTTGTGGGGCTTCCATTATATCGTCCCCGCCGTAGGTCGTTGTCACGGGGAGGGTACCTTTTGCAGATTTGGGGGTCGGGCGCCTATGCGACCTTACGTTTCGCATTTTCGCGCTTTGAATTATGCCGGCCTCGCTCGTCCACTGCGCGACCAGAGCAGGGTACCTCTTTTGTGGACATTGAGGGTGTCTGGTCTTGTACCTAGTCCAGTGAGTTTTCCACTGGTACCGGCACCAGCTCAAGGCGTCCTGAAGATAGTCCTTTATGTACCCATTCCGGAGCGGCGGGTTGAATGTGAACTGACTGTGTATGTCATGTTCTATGAGCTGGAATTGCTCCTTCGGGTGGGAACTGAACTCCTTCACTGTGACGTCCAAAACGCGGCCTGCCGAGTCTCTAATTACCTTGTTGAGAACACCCCTCATCTCGGTAGGTTCTCCCTCTGCGTCTGTCAGCACCAACGTCTTCTCTCCTGTGGCTGCGTTGTTACGCGCGTTCCTAAGATACTCGTTCCTTAGCCGCCTCATGTGGTTACGTCGGTCATTAGGATTCCCGAACAACGCTTGAACAGGTGGAGGGGGCGTTCCAACCTGCGCCGGAACAACATTGACAGGTGCAACTCCGTTGGATGGTACTTGTTGCTCATGTCCGGCGCCTCCGACGGCTGTTGTACCTGTGGACGGTGAGTACACAAGTCTGCTGGTTCCCGAACCGGGACTACTCTCCATGGCAGGCGGATGCAAGAGAACCCGCCGGGTGCCGGTGGTAGGCGGAGAAACTGGATCCGCGCTCAATGACTGCTGGCATGTGGAGTTGGACGCGGGGGATGGCGAGCCACTAAGCGAAACTCCAGGCAGTGTCTGCCCACGACCATAGTTAGCGCTCGAAGGTGATGCATTCGGACATGCTGGTGTGACGGAGCCAGATGCTTCTGCATGTGTCCCCTCTTGAGCGGGTCTTCTCTTCTCCGCGGCAGCGTACATGCTGAAAATGACCTGCTGCATGAGGGGGTGGCTCATGAATGCGGCGGGATTGAACGGGGTTCCCATCTGCGAGGTCTCTCCCCCCGCAGTTGTCCCAACATTGGCATTCATAGAGCTCGTTACATGATGTGTACTCTTTCCCGACATGCCCCCTACCTCAGCCTGAATGCCGTCCAAGAAACGGTCAAAGTCCAGGTGCTGCAATGGGTAATCTCACATGTTAGGTTCTCAATCACAACACAGAGAAAAATGCAAAACCATGTTATGTGTACGTCATGGAATAGTACTCTCTGCTGAGCTATATCTACAGTACTGCATCATTGAGAAGGGTGTATATCTGACAACGTGACGTGTAGAGAGTGTCTATGCGGCCAAAGCAACTGAGAACATACCGTTTCCGCAGGTTCATCACTTGCCATTGCTCCTCTCTGATCGTGACCTCGGTAATCAACCAGGATCTCTTCGTCTAAGAGGGCTAATGAAGGTCCAGGCGCAACGAGAGAACCTCGGTGTAAGTGCCTTGAAGTACTCACGGAAGGGATACATGCAATGCGCTTGATATGCAAATGGACGTACAGCCGGAAGCTTCGCGAACTTCAGTTGAACCCATAACTGACCCATCCTACTTCCATGGCTTTGCGCAGTTAGACCCAGTGGTCATCGGTGCCCGCCGTCACGGTTTAGGATGCATTACCTCTTCCTTCAGACGGGCTTGTTCGGGGCACCTCTCCGCTGCCGCCACATCCTCCGCCGAGGCTCTTATTTTTAGGGATACATGTCAAGGAGAATGCTGCCTGAGGGTTGGCGACAAAAACAAGGACCGACCTCCAGGATTTGCGGGTATTTTTGGACACCGTTGCCGTTATTGGCCAACGAAATTATTTCTGATTCTTATCTCCGGTAGAGGAAATTAGAAACAACCTACGGCGCACCTAGGTCTATTCTGCTTGGACCACCTAGTTCTACCTAGAAATTCTGATTTTCCTCGAGAGGTAAGGCTACCACTAGTGTGCTCAAACACTCAGTTCTTTCAATTATCGTTGGGCTTCACTTTACTGGTCCGCAACAAGTTAATATGTATGGTAGGCCCATACTTTACTTGCATTTGATATTCATATTCCATGTACAGGTGAGTGATACCAATGGTTTGGCACCGATGAGTTCCAGGCGCTTCGTGTCTACGTCGACTTTACCGCTTCGTGTACAACCCTCTTTTCTGATGAGTATGTAGGTAGGATCCTCCGCCTCTAATCTCCCTGAGCAGCTCACTCTTTTTCATCATCAGTGTTGTATTAGAGTCAAGGGTTTGTGGGAAAACACACCATGGTCACTGACTTCAGTTCCGGCACTCTGTATATGTTTTAGGGTTTTGGTCGGACCTGCAAGATTATCGTATGGTATGTCACGGAACCAACATCCGTGGTTTACACGGAGTTCTAATTCAATAGGTACATCATCCCTACCCATAGACTACGCAGGATGCTTAAATGGTTTTTAGGGTTTTCAATATCTCCCACTCTGTCGCATCTTTCGTCCTGGTAATGTCTGTGTAGAGCATGTCGCTCCCTCTGATGGGCGTTTGCGGAATAGAAAGCTTTTTTCAATCTATGGAATTGTACCTTGATTGTTTCGGCGAGAATCATAGAATGTGTAGTAACCACG
Source organism: Ceratodon purpureus (assembly GCA_014871385.1). Classification (NCBI taxonomy): domain Eukaryota; kingdom Viridiplantae; phylum Streptophyta; class Bryopsida; order Pseudoditrichales; family Ditrichaceae; genus Ceratodon; species Ceratodon purpureus. The sequence continues at coordinate 9,314,844 of CM026432.1, read as the reverse complement.
GCGTGCCTATCACCTCTGCATTGCAATCGTGTGCGTCCACTGCGGGTTTTGTACGGATCATGTAGGGGGCCGTGCGAGTAAGTCCCAGAGCATTCTGTCGTCGGATTCCTATTAGGATGTGAAATCGAAAATTCAATTGGAAACGACACTGTGAATTCACACATGGTTCTATGTCACGCAGGACTCAATGCCTCCGCGCCGTGCACGTGGGCGCCTACCCATTACGCATGCTGCACGACAGAGAGACAGAGATAGGAAGCTCATTGATCGGGAGCTGCGAATTGCCACTGCTGAGGGTGCCGTTCGTGTGAGGTGCCCCTGTCGCGTATGTAACAGAGGCGCTAGAAGTCTATACAGCCATCGAACGACGCTGAAACATGTTCGGTGGTACGGATACCATCCGTGGCAGCGAGGCAGTACGGAGGTGAGCAATCCGAAGACATTCTGCTTATTTTTTAGCTATATCATCCAAGGAAATTATGTTTCTCTTGATCATGCAGTATTCTCTCACAAGTGCGTCGCAGCAATTAATGTTCACGAACGTTTTTTAGGGACTGTAGTTGAACCTGTATAAAACCTCAGTGTCTATGTCTGAATTGCATTTTCTGCAAAGCAGGGATTGGAACCCGACAGTTCAGACAACGAGTGGGATCAGCATATAAGTCGAGAGTACGGTGAAATAGCACGCAGGAGTCCAGAAGTGAATCGCGACCCAACAGCCGCAGCCGTTGATGTCGTAGAAGTTGTGAACGATGCCTTTGGCAGATGGGACGAGGTGAGGGACTGGTCCGCGGCAAACGCGAATGCCCGGGCTGACAATTTGGGAGGTAGGCAGGAGTACGACGGTGACCATGAGAACGACGACGAAGACATTGCCGAACCTCGATCTTCACATCACTCTGACGGTACAGACTCCGACGATGGAGAAGCAAGCGACATCGACTGGAGTGATCTGGACAGGATTGACATTGAGACTGCTGCTGAATTAGAGAGGATACGAGAAGTTGCCAGAACACCTCTTTACGAGGGATCACCATTGTCGACGCTGGAGGCAGTTATCTTATACCTGAATCACCACAGAGCGAACAACGCTACAAATGTCCAAACAGATCAATCTTTCGCACTGCTTCACCGCGTGATACTCCCTCAGCCGAATACGCTACCTGATTCTGAGTACGCAGCATCACGTATGCTCAACCGACTGGGACTGGAGTACGAGTCCATAGATGTCTGCCCCAACAACTGTGTCCTATTTCGCGGTGTCTACAGAGACCACTTACTTTGTCCCAGTTGCGGATCAAGTAGGAAGAGAAGACATGGGAACTCATTGGTACCGCAGAAGATACTACGACACTTCCCAACTCCGCAGAGATTGAAGCGTCAGTTTCGCAGTCGTTTGCAAGCTGCCTCAATGACGTGGATAGCAAGGGGAGGATCAGATGATGGCCAAGTTCGACACGTCTCTCAGTCGAAACATATGGCTGATATTCGACAGAAACATCCGGATTTCTGTGAGGACCCAAGGAGGCTCTTCTTAGCTTTGGCGACGGACGGTATGAATCCCTTCAGCGAGAAGAGGAGTGTGTACTCCACTTGGCCGGTCACGCTGATGAACTATAATATACCGCCCTGGATGACGACAAAGAGATATTTTATAATGTTGTCTCTGGTCATTCCAGGGCCGAAATCTCCAAACGGAGACGACTTCGATACTCTGATCGAACCATTGGTGGAGGAGCTGGAGCTGCTCTGGCACGAGGGGATAATGGCAGAGGATGCTGCTCGCTTCCGAGGAGAACGGTATTTCACCCTTAAGGCCATGCTTATTTTCTGCATTCATGATTTCCCCGCTTATGGGATGGTGGCTGGTACCGTCACCAAGGGGTATCATGGATGCCCAATCTGCGGACCGAATACAGTATCACGACGATCACAGTTCTTGAAAAAGAACGTCTACGATGATCAAGCACGTATGCACCTTGATGACTCCCACCCACTTCGCTCCAATACTACCGACTTTCGAGGTAGAGTAGAGTACAGGCCTCCCCCACCTCGGGTGACTGGTTCGGAGGTTCTGGCTTATGCGGATTGGCGGCAACGGTGGTTGGATGGTGGTGGGCAGCCCGGAGCTCCCGGTGATCCAGTTCGGCAGACCGGGATCAAGCGGCGCTCTATATTATATCGGCTACCCTACTGGGAGGTTAGTCCCGTCTCACCATTTTACGCTTTAAATTTATATCTCCCCATACAGTCCCACTCAGTACGTTTCGGTTCGATCATGTCTCTGCATTTTACGGTTTACGGTGCTATCTCCCCTTACAGTCCCACTCAGTACGTTTCGGTAGGATCTTCTACTGTTCCTGGCCGCATCATGCAAGCTCACCGACATGTCATTCTATCTCGTCAATTCATATGTCTCCACGGCATGTACGCTAAATTCTATGGTTTTTATTACAGGGACTTCGGATACGTCACACAATAGACGTAATGCACGTGGAGAAAAATGTCTCTGCTAGCATATTAGGGTTCATACTCGGCGACAAGGACACTCCCGCTGTACGAAAAGATATGGAAGCAATCGGCATTCGCCCTAATCTACACCTACGTCCTCGACCAGGGCGAGAAGACTTCATCAAGCCGAAGGCCCCCTACTTGTTGACTCCTTCCGAGGCATCTAAATTTCTACGCTCTGTTGGCTCCATAAAGGTTCCAAAGGGCTATAGCTCTGGCATGACCAAGCATGTACGAGACAAGAAGCTACAGGGGCTGAAAAGCCACGACCACCACGTTTTTTTACAAGACATTCTGCCGGCTTGTATCAGGGGGATGCTGCATCCAGGAGCTCGCGACGCCGTCATCAGGCTCGGTAATTGCTTTAAAAAACTATGTACGAAGACAGTTGACCCCGCCGGCATGAAACCTCTTCAACAGTACGTGGCCGAGACGTTATGCCTTTTAGAGGTATGGTTCCCACCAGCATTTTTCGACATTATGCCACATCTGCTCCTCCATCTAGTTGAGGAGTTGGACTGGTTTGGACCAGTCCATGCACGTTGGTGCTATGGAGCCGAGCGCTACCTATATGTTCTGAAAAAATATGTGCGTAATCGGGCGAAACCGGAGGCATCAATTGCGATGGGGTACAAATATGCAGAGGCACTAGGTTTCATGGGCGAACACCTGTCCCTCTACCCACATTTCAAAAAAATGTGGGACCCCGATGAGGACGATCGAATGAGCGGCGAAGTTCTCGAGGGTGGATGGGTCACCCGAGAAATGCCAGACCATGAGTTGAAGGCCATCCACAACTTCATTATTTGCAACGCGCAGGCTACACAGGCACTAAGAGAGTACGTGGTATATTCCTCTCAATGTGTTAAGTATATCTGGGTTTGCTTCCCTTGTATGTCAGGAACACATGTGCCCTTATACTTTGATTGGAGTAGATATATAGAAAATGCTAGGCTTAGCGGTATCATTCACCTCTTATTACGCTATGTACTACAGGGAGTACGATCAGCTAATATCAGGACATAGATCTCGCCAGCGGAGGAGGATATTGGGTCCCTTTTCGGCGTGGCTGGACAGGCGCGTGGACTCCATGTTGGCCGCGGGAGAGGCAGTACCCACAGACCTTCGAAAACTATGTCAACTTCCGCAGTCCACTGTCACTGAATACAAACGTCTATGGGCTCATGGAAATCACTATCGAGCAGAAGATCCGGTGCATGGGAATCCCTTTTTTACGTATGACTCCGGTGTTGGTTGCGTAGCCTCCACAATCTGTCAAGCCTCACCCTCAGATGAACGCCCAGTTGAGGCTGAGTTGAAGTACATTGGTGTTTTACGCAAGATTATCCAAGTGGACTACGTACCCTTGAAGATAAACGTTATGGTATGCGACTGGATTAAGCCAAATCGGGCAGGACATCCCACAATTAGGCAAGATGAGCATGGGTTCTGGCTCATCAAGAAGGGGGCGTTTCAAGGGCCACGTGCCGAACCTTACATTCTTCCCCGTCATGCGTCCCAGGTGATTTCATATGCTGGACCCCGTTGTTTATAATTGCATATGTCTTTTCTGGCCTCTTCATAATCGACTTTTCCCCGTTTTTTCTCATCGATTCCTAAAGTGTCCTATGACGTCGTTGTGAGAGAGTAGGTATTTTTCGCGCCCGACAACGATGACCAAGCCTGGAGCGTCGTAATCCAAAAGGAGCCCAGATCGAGGAGGGTTGAAAATGAAGAGGAAGAGGGTGTCATAGGTGCCTCGGGATACGCTGTGCCCATCACTTCGGAAGATGATATTGCTTCAGGTGGTATTCATGGTCCACATGCGGAAGACGGAGGAATTGACGTACCTGGCCCAGAGGTTGAAATCATGGACTCTCTCAGGGAAAATCCAGGGGCTTCGGAGCCTTTCGACGACCTAGACCATGTTGACGACGATGACGAGGAGGATTTCGAAGAGTCAGAGGAGGAACAGGACGACATGGAAACAGTTGACCCAGAAGATGGTTAATGATATAGCATCACTTCCGAATTGATTATCCATATCGAACTATGTGTGCCTGGGAGGTACTTCCAATTAAAAGTCTATATATCAGCTAATATTTCCCCGAGTACTGTATTGCCACCCTTGATTTGTGAGGTCTTTCTGTCTATATTATATAAAGAAGTAATCAATCGATTTTTAGGAATATAAAATACACTGTGTTCATGCGAGAAATGGCTTTCATGTCCATTAAATTACAGTTACAAAATTTGAAAGAGAAAAAAAATAAAAAACAAACGGAACATGAGTTGATTGAATTCAAACAGTAGGGATACATGATCGTGTCATCAGAGTGGGGTTGAGGTAGCGGAGTGAACTCTGGAGTTCTCTTTCAGTCTCGAGGAAAACTGTAGAAGGTCATGCATTGGTTAGTATACGCCGGCACGGCTTGATCAACATGTAATGAAGTGGAAGATGTGTGGGTTTGATGCAGAGGATGCATGATTTACTGTGATTAGAGTATGGAACTCAGTCACGGTTTGAAAACAGAAACCGAGGCATAAGTACCCATGTCTTTCATTGACTTGAATGCACTCCTACAGATGACTACTACTCGGGGATGCAGATGTGGCACTGTGGCTGGAATACCCCTGGTATTACTCTCCGGATATGGCCGAGACTTTCCTCATTATCCAACGGTCATCCAGAAACATATGACAACACGTCGCGGAATATCAGGTGAGTAGCCATTCGACTGACCCCTCCAGATTGCTTACAAGTCACTGAACATAAGTATGCCTCATTCCCCACTCAGATAGGACCCGGTTTTACAGAGCTTTCCGTTATTCAATGCGCAGCCAAGTGAGCGAGAATATCTCTAGAACTGGACGTCGTGGCACTTTCTTTTCTCCTACGGATGCGCTGCACCGTTAAGGATGCCACAAACGACTCCTGATAGCGCCTTACGTAATTTGCCCCGTAGAAACCGTTAAACCTCCTTCACTTGGAACATGTGGCCAAATATGACGTGTAGCTCGAATTAGAAACTCAACATTCTAGCAAAAACCTAACATCTGCGGATGGCATACATGACTGAGAGACAAAGACTACCTAATAGAAATTAATTTACGAAGTACAGGTGCCCAATGCGGACAGAAATTATCGGGAAATTTCCCTACTAAGCCCTAGAGAAGGTAACGCACACTCATGGTCTCTGCGTTCTTCCTCTCGAGAGATACTAGTTTGAACTGTCTTGCACTACTCTGTTTTACCGTTCTGCTGTCACCGCGTATAACATAGGAGTGTGTCTAAGATGCCATCTCCTTGTTCAAAAACCGAATCGCTATGTACGTGCACCTGTAAAGACTGTTGCTTAGATAGGTGGGGCATGTTGAGGCCACCTTGCAAATGTCCGTTGGTTTTGAAAGGAGCTCTAGGTCTGGATTTTGCGGTGCGCCAGCAGCGCCTGAAATGCAAGTGCCGAGCGTCAGGCCATTCGAGGGTGCTCCCTAGTTGGATGTGCAAATGCAAGGTCAGAGACGGCTGATACAAGGTAAGTTAATCCTGCTTTGCTGATGGTACGTGTCCATTGTAGACTATGTCCTAGTGGAATATGTCGTCTGTAGAAGTTCAATTCGCCCATAGTACAGTCGGTATATTCGCACGAGGGAGGCGGATTATGGTGAACATGGGGCTACTCCATATTCACCCTATGACAGCAACATGAATTACCTAAAAGTCACATGTGTACGTTTCTGTGATAGTTACACATTCCGTCTCTCTCAAAGCCATTTCCATTCCTATAACCACCTGTGATGTACTTGTTTTTTTATATTATTTTCCAGTTTTATAGGCTAAATAGAGACATGGTTGAAAACATGTAGTACATGCCGAAGTCAATGCAATAGCAGTAGGCACAAATAAGGCTCTGATACTTTATTCACTTTCTAAGGAATGTTGGACAGATTAGAACAGCGCCTGATGCTCATCTCCAATTCCACAAATAAATTAGTACAGTAAAGGGGTGGAATTGTCGGTAGGATGATGTACGATGATAACGACGTAAGAAAGGAATATGCTGTACAAGTTTCACTTTCATGCTGTCAACATTAGTACGTCACTACAGTACTTAAGTATGTATGAAACACGTTGGTAAAATTAGTAGAACCTTGTGTGTACAAAGTAGTGTTGAAAAGCATACGTTGCTTGCAATGATATACATGTATCATTTGTTCTAGAGAAGTATAAAACCGAGAAAAAAAAAAAAAAAAAAAAAAAAAAAGGCCTAGGTTATGCATGTGAAACAGAAGTGACTAGCTTTATAATTTCATTGTGGGTCAATGGCGATCAAAGTTATAGGAATATGAGAACGGGGATCCTGTTAGATGACAAAACCTAGTGTAATCACATGTTGGGTTGACATACATGTCCTCTGTGGTTGAATACAGGAAAACAGCTAAATACTATTTTAATGGTATTGCATAACACATAAATTCTAATGTACTGTTGACTTTTAATCAGAGAAATACCTCCCAGTCAGGATATAAATTTCGACTGCACATCTCACATTAACTCAGTTTAAGCTTGCGGCTGTCACACATTTGTTACCGTGCTCGATTTTGGATAATGGATTTATATTGGGATCCTGAATTAGAGACATGTGGTCTTGAATCCTAGACATGACTGCATCAGTGACACCCTCCCTTGCTTGTAGATGCTGCAATGAGTGCCTTTATAGACCTGCAACAGAGATCCTGTATTTATGTTCTATGAAAATTTACTATAAGTGCTTCAAGATTGATTGACATTGTGATGGCCATGAGGTGCAGTCTGATGTGTGCCTACATTGGTATGTAGATATGGTGGACATCATCATCAAAGTGCCCTGTGCGTGGAGAGTGGGGAATCTGTGAACGGCAGAGCCTCGTGTCGTTACAGAAGTGGGTAAATTTCAAAACATATGCCCCTACCTTAGATCTCAATGATGAATGCGCCTTCAGAATTAAGGATGGCGTGCGTGTTTAATGAGATATCTTGAGATTTTGGGAGACTTGTGTTCCGTGGTGGTAGAAGTTGTGGATTACACATTCACATGATGATCAATTGATGGAATGCTGTTATCTGGGTTTTTTCCATAGAGATGGGACTGTAGCTGGCACATCTGCAGATGGACATGGAATCGACCACTTAGTGAAGGAGTCTCTTTTTGCACTGAGTGGGTTTTACAGCCTATGCGAGTCATTCATACTCCCGCGCTATTAGGGTGGTGTTCTTATTCATCATCATCTCACACGGGAACCGAATACCGCAGAGGGGACACGTCGGGAGACTCAAGATGTCACGTAATGGTGCGTGCTGGAGGTGGTGGGGGATGATGACAGAATGACAGCCTCGTGGGATTCTCCACCCTCTCCACAATCGCGTCACATTTCAATCATTTCAGATTACCGTGCGACTGGAAAGTGGGCCTGAGCAGGAAAGTAATCCTGAAGGGCATATAAAGGAACTCTGCTTCCAGAGTTTTCGCATTTCTCAGGTGGGTCTCCTCCTTCGTCTCAGTTTCATCGCGCTCCAGCGTCAGATTACCTTGCGCCTGAGAATTGCAGTCTCCTTCGTTCCCTTTTCTGTTTTCCGGGTACTTAGAGTGTTTTGTGTGATCAGTTTCCTGTCGAGTAATTCCCGTTTCCTGCCTGTCCTCTAATTGCTCTCGCAGTGTCATTGTCCTCCGCTATCCGGGTTTGTCGTGCGATTTTTCTCTCGTAGTCCGTTCAGTACGCCGCTATTTCTAGGATCTCTGCGAGTTTCGCGAAGGTGAGTGAGCATATGACACAACGATGCGTACATTTCCAACTCTCCGTCTTTTTGCCGTAAGAGGGATTCTGTTTTAGCATCAGCCATGCTTCGCGTTGCTGTTACATGCATATAGGCCGCATGCTTTCTCACATTACCGTCGCGTTTTGTAGCTCGGGTTCGCGATGCATCTGAGGAGCAGGACAAATGGGTCTCGGAAGGCGCAGCCTGCGAGAGGGGTCAGCGACAGCAGCGGAGTCACCAATGTAAGTTCCATTTTCCTCCCGCGAAGCTTATCTCTTAGTAATCGAGATGGATACGAACGGGCACTATAATCCTTTTCAGCTTTCGCACATTTTGCTATCGTAATGTCGGTTACGGTTGACATTCATGGAACCATCATCATACAAGTATCTTCTCCTATTGCAGGGCTCTAGGCGACACAAGCGTGAGGCCACGATGGCCGACCAGCACCGGAGACTACGACGCAGGTGCAAAGAAGAGGTTGTAAGAGGATCCGTGGGAGACATGTCCGAAGGCTCCATCTTGTGGTTCATGGAGCACGAAGGCCTCAACGGGCACGGGTACATCCCAGGCACGGATCTCGGAGACGATCAGTGCTCGAAGGAGGAGTACATTGCATTCTGGGGGCCGAAGAATTACTTCAACGGAGGACGATACAGGAAGAAGGTGTCCCCGCGGATGGGCCGCCACATACGACGATTGTACCAACTTGTCTTCCAGCGCCCTATTGGAGCTGCCGACACCATTCCGTACCAGTTCGGCCGTGCATTGCTTGCTGAACGGAAAGGCCATCCTATCAATTGGGCCGCGTATGCCCGCAAAATGACGCATAGGGGGACAGGGGATATGGCACATCTTTCGGAAACCCTGGCAGAGCCCGCGGGGTTGTGGAGAAACGGGGCACCGTTCACGTTTGTGTCCATGGAGGCATTGCGGGGGAAAACACCACCGGGTAATTGGCCAAAGAATGAGGAGTCCTTGGTCAGTGACGGAGAGGGCGGTAGTCCGGACGATTGGGAAATCAACGTCAAGCATTTTCCGGCCATGGTGGATGACTCCGTGTTGCATGATCAGCCGCAGGTCCTCATTCCAGCCACCACGACTCCCAAAGCAGCAGAGAATGCAGACACACTGCCGAAGGAACAAGGTAATTCTGTATCCGAAACTTTTCTTGCGTGGCCTTGGTTGTATGGGCGTGAATTACTCTGAAACAGCTTAGATTTTTCCAGACGCACATATTAGTAAAAATTACCTCCGGAGTTCATGCTGATGGTTCACTATTTAGCTTGAAAATGAATGTATATGTGGCATCCAGGACTCAATGCAATCAAGGAAGCCTTGGACAAAGGGAAGCGCCCAGCGGAGGATGGTGACTCAGAGGAGAGGAGGCCACCTGAGAACTTACGCTGCACGTGCTGCGGGTTGCATAAGCCACCGAGCTCAGGAGAAGGGGTATCTGTACGAGAATGTATCGCTACTAAAGGTCAGCACCTTATCTCATGACTTTTGAAAACCGACGCTGATGTTCTTGATTTACCTATTACATTGAAAGAGACAGTCGATTGTCAATGGCTACCTAGAGATGCTGATGCCCAGGCGATGTGCCCATTGTAGGTGTAGGATCAAGTGCTGCAGTATGGGCTGTGAAAACGGAACAGTTCGAGGTGGACGTGAAGCCAAACATTCGGAACAGAGGACTGGGCAACGGGAGAGGAGGAGACATTTCGCCACCACCGAAGGAAGCCACGGCTCCTACACCAACGGCGAAAGAAGTTGGCCGAGGAGAAGGTACGGATCACATAAGATATTTCAGGTTAATCGTTGTCACGTGCAGCGCATTTGCATGACAGAGTGAGTTAAATTCGATTGTACTGTTTTAGAATAAAATAAAATATGCCTCATGTCTTTTGCCAACTTGATTGCACGTACAGGTGAAGCTATCACGGGGAGAGCAAATGAAGTCAACGGCAACCCGGTGCCCGATATTGCTCTTGCATTTAAAAAATCAATCGCAGGTAAACACTGGCTTCAGGCACCTTGCCCACACAAGACACGAGGACAATGGGAGAGAGAGAAGTATTGTATGTGGTTTGACTCCTTTTAATGTAGTTTGAATTTGCAGAACCTTTTTTGCACTCTCAGCGTTTGAAATTGACTTACAGTACTATGTTTAAAACAGGCGAATCAGGCGTCCTACCTTCACCGCTGACGATGGAGGAATGCCACGCTCACGTCGTGATGAAGATTTGCTTGGCCCGAGAGGTCCTCATGGAGAAGAGTAGCAAACTAGCGGCTATGGAGTCCGACGCCCTCGAGAAGATTGGCCAGTTGAAGATGCAGGAACTGCGGGTGGAGCACTTGCAGCGTGCATACACGATGGAGGTTGCCGTGACAAAACATCTCGAGGAAATATACGGGAGCACGCCAGCCGGGAACGGTCAGCTTACAGCTGAGGCGGAGGCGTTAAGGCGCAAGCTGGATGCTGAAAATACGTGCCTCACAGCATGGATGGTCGTCCGTAACCATGCGTCGGACTTAGAGAAGATGTGCCGAGGTATCGCTACGCTGCAGAGAATTCTGGGAGTGTGGGAAGGGGATATTGACGGCCACGCGGAATGTCTCTACAAATGGCTCCGACAGCCGGGCATCAAGGAGGAAGCTGCGTTTCAGAATGCAGGCCTAGAGTGCATGTGTGAGGACCCGGCATGTCAGTTCCCGTTCAATATAGATGCAAATCACGAGCATCTGTAGTGGAGTGCTTCTCCGTAGCGGAACTCAGATTAAGTGTTGATTCTGGGTTTTTTTTGGCAGTCCAGTAGTCATGTATAGCTCCTGTTCATAGCGGGTTTTCACCTCGTCCTTTAATATCAGTACAAAGCACCACTTTAGGAATTTACCGGAATTGGCCTAGAGATGTGGAGTTTTTGTGGGAACGTTGCCCCCCTCCGCTGAGCTCACTTTGAACATATTATTCTACCATGGTCGAGGTAGATAAACACTATCCCATTCCAAGAGTGGGCTGATGGAATATACTACAGATATGTTAGTTTGGATACAGAGTATGAGTTAGAGCCCCTGTGCCTCACTACAGACTCAATGTTTCATGTATGGACATATTTGTAATGGAAGCTTCGTGCAATTTTGAGTTTACAAGTTTCTGTGCCACTTCGACTTTTGCAGAGTAATTAGCATCCTCCAGAATTCCATGAGCCTGTAAATTTTAGGCAGTTTCAGAGTAATTAACGTCCTCAAAAATTACATTAGCGCTAAATTGTAGAAGATGCATGTTTTAGGCAGTTTCGGAGTAATTGACGTCCTTGAAAATTACATGAGCGCTACTTTAAGAAGATGTACACGGCACAGCCCGCGCATCACTGAGTAAACTGAAGTAAACCCTAAACCGCATGGTGATAATTACCATCTTAACGGGAAAACGATGCACCTGAATGGGTAACTAGGTGGAAGTTCCGGTTGTGAAACTGATGTTCATGACTCCACGTCGCAGCACACTCACCAGGCCGTAATTACACAAATCATAAAACTACCGGCGGGGCTTGTTCAGGGGAGAACAGAGTGAACCGGAGTAAATTTTGCATAGATACGACAACGTCGACTCAAGATTAATCGCGGGAAACTACGAGACTGGTCGCAAAATCAGGGATGCAAACGCGGAGGGGTCTTTCCATACGCAGCGTGGGGAAATCCTGGAAAAAGCCCTCCTCCCGGACTAGAGAAAACCAGCCTTTGTAGTAGTGGTACTGCTGCTCCAGCACTTGCCGTTCACCTCTTGTTCTGTATTTTGATGCCTCCGAAGAAGCCAAGTTCATGGCAGTTTCTCTTAAACAAGCAGATTAAGCCAAATGGTGCTCGAGTTGTTTTCTGGATAAGTTTAAGGTAGAAACACCTATAACCGACAACTTAAAGCAGTTTAGCATATCAAAGCTTGGGTTATCGACAAGGAGATATTTTTGGTTCATAGGAAAATAAGGTTCATGAAGAATGCACATTTTTTCATGAATTATCTCCCAATATTGAAATTTGTACAATTTTTCAAAGTGAAAAGAACTTCCAAACCAATAGCCGATATATACAAATGAGGTACATCTGTTCTTTCATAATCTAGGAATTAGAAGATATCGGCTATTGGTCATCTGTCGACTATGGGTGTCTCAACCTTATTGGTTATTGAAGAAGGATGCAGTGTTGTATATTTCACTGTTAAGATTTCAAATTTTCATTATGCTTTTTCCTTTAATCGAGTGCTTTGAGCGTCAACCTGTCACATTCAAAATTTGGTATCATTGCTTGTGCTGTCCACGACTAAAGCATTTTATAAATATACAATAGAATAATGTATCTGAAGTTTTCTCATCATCATAGTGAGGCCTCAGGCACTGAGTATGTTTGACTCAATGGAACTGGACATCCAGTACCATCAGGCCGGAAACAATTCTTTGAGAAATGTACTTGCAACAAATATTCAGAAAAGGTTGAGTGCAGTTACGTTTCAGCTCTTCCAAGTGTTGGTTGTATGGTTTTTGTGGAGCTGTCCAGGTCCAGCACTCCAATAGAAACGATGTCTTAAGGGGGCATGAAGCATCGTTGTTGGATTAGTATCCATCTGGACCAGTAATTTAAGGTGTATCAACAACTCTTCTGGCAATCGACTGTTAAGTTAAGACGAAGTCAGACCAGACAGAACATTAGACCAAGTTGAAAGCCCACATGAAATTGGGAGGCCCCTGTTAAGATTAAACCATACACGGAACACAGATGAGTTACGTGGGGTACTTGGAGACCAGCAAGCAGGGTCCTGGCTTGATAGAGCATAGTTCTTGGTGCTCACCTACTCTGCTTGTACCCCACCCATCACTGAATTCTCGTGGCCTTCCATCATTCGGTTTAGGACAATGCACAACCGCGTGAGATGGTTGAATCACAATAAACAACTGCTGCAATAGGAAAAAAACGTCAATGCAGTGATACTGGTGAGCAACACTTATCAACATGTAATAGAAATATGACTTCCAAGATCTAGAACAGTGACCCACATCAGAGGTAATGAAACTCTGAAATGACAGGTGAAATAGGCGAAATAGGTGTATTGGCTAGAATTGGAGGCATCGATTGATATAGCAATAAAATGATTTTGATCTTGGCTGAATTCTGCTCCCAGTAACAGAAACAGCCTAGAACAGCAAGGCCTGGTGCTGTCTATGGCCACCCATTTATAACCTGGAGCTGGCAAATGGCTATGTACAGGAAGATGCCCTTGCTCAACAACCTCCCACTGTATGTTTGGGCTCCCCTTGAGTGGTGAGTACCAGCTCAGGACAAATGTCTCCTTGAACTGAAATGAAAACCTACTGACATATACATGGTTCTAACAGCAGGAAAAGGTGAGGCCTGTTATCACTGAGGTGCGTTCTATGAGCCAAGGCATCTCCGCTGTAATGGACAAATTGTCCCAACAATAAGCATGACTCTTAGATCCCCAAAGTATATGTACTACGGGATCTAACAGAGTTCCCTAAAACTTGGGAACTCGATAAAAAGCTTAGGTATAGTGCCAAAAAGTGGTTCAGCCCTTTACAGTAGTCTCTGCAACTCCACTTGCCTGTAGCGTTCCTTACGAGCTTCCCTTTTATCCTTGGCAGTTACCCGCGGAGTGTCTAGCCACCTGCAACAAAAGAGCAATACACAGACAATACCGAGTTCATTACAGCGATACCGAGTTTATTACACAAGCTACTTTACCGAGTTTATTACACAAGCTACTTTACCGAGTTCATTACACAAACCACCATACAAGCGCGCATGAATGAACAAGGAAACATACCCTACAGTAATTATTTACCTGAAATAGTTGCAGCTCTCTTCAGTAACATCCGAAGGAGGCTTCTTCTTCTTTGTGAAGAGTTTTCTATAGTTGCTGCAACTCCAGTAACGGAGACCTTGATTTGGATCACCACTTCGAACAACGGTTTTCAGAACAGCTTGGCGTGGAACAACCTTGCATAAACAATGCGGAGCATCGATTTCTGATTGCAGGCCTTCTGCAAAATATGAAGCGCACCAAGATGTTATCAGTCTTAAAAGCTTCCATCAAGATCAGTGTTTACATGAAATCAATTACTTTTTGAGTAATCCATGATGGTGACTAAAACATCTATGAGCAAGACATGAGCTTCCCAAACGCGTGTACAGGCAGAAAGAGATGAGGCAGAAGAAGAAATTACGGACCCAGGCTAGCACTAGGGACGTCACTTCCATCCAAAGATATTCCACATTCATCTGGTTCACTGGAAACTCCTTCACGCTTTCCGTTCTCTCTCTCTGTATTACTGGCCGACCTCTCAAGCTGAGAAACTCTGTCCTCCCCATGTAATTCTGTCGTTGTGTTGCCTTCTATTGTTGTGCTGCAAAGAATCATGGAGCTAGGCTCGCCATCAGCCTTTCCCACAACTCCGGCCTGAAACACACACCCCAAAGACTTGAATTCTCCGTTCTATTCCGTCAAAATATAACATAAGCTCTAAAACTAATTGCAAGCATAATAGGATGAGTACTGTAGAGCATACTTAGTTCAACACAGTTCTTCCAACCAAGATGCTGTGAAATACTGGCTCTGAGTTAGTCGGACAACTTGCATCTTGAACACTAACACACCCGTTCAAATACAAAAGGAACTAGAACGAACCCCTGATTGATATATTTCAAGCAAGCAGACATATCCACATCAGGGACATACGAGGAAAACGATGTCGACAACAAAGTACTTGCCAATGCTCAGAACCATATCCTTCATCAAACACTCTCAAAATAATACAAAGTGGACCCCCGTTCCCCGGTCATATGTCTCACCAGTTCAGGCTCTGGAGTCTGGTTTGCACCGCCAGCTGCATCACTCTTGAGCCCATCCGCTATAGAATATTGAAATTCATCAGATTTTTTGCTATCCTTCCTTGGTCTTCCCCTTTTCCTCCTCTGCGCAACGTTATCCCCTTCTGCAACAACTGCTCGCTGATTGGTAGGACCTCCAACTACGCCGTGTTCTCCTCCTGGAACTGAAGCCTCAAACTCCATTGCTGCACTCCCAAGAGTAGCCTGTCGTGCGGGTGCAGCTACATTGGTTATTTGAGCATTATAGTCTGTGCTGTCATTACAACCATCATGACCTTTTTCTTTCTCTTCCGTGATGATAGAAGAATCATCAACTTCACCTCTTCTAATTCTTGGATGTGCACTATGTGTACCTTGTGAGGTATCGGCAGACTGCAAAAGTCGCATTTCACTCTGAGTAGTATCTGACCCATTCAAACCCTTCCTAGAAAAGTTTGGTAGAAGGGGTGCCCTACCTGTAGACTTCTCATTTCTCCAATCTAAAGGCACGTCAACCCACTGGACTTCTGCTTGACGCCTGGGACCTCCTTTCGGACCACCCTTCTGTGTCGGAACCACTGAACGAGACCTTTTACTTGTAACAGCTGGGGCTCCAATAGAGCCAACAGATCTGGTCTTTTTACCAGAGGCAGACCTCCAAACAGAGTTCACGAACCCTGCATTTTCACTGGCAGCTGCAGCTCCAGCATTATCCGCTTCCCGTGGAGATTTCAAGCCAGTGTCCTGATCAAGAGACGCATGAGTAACATCTTTTTCAGGCTCATGGTTATTCACTTGGTCCACTCTACCATCAGCAGCCCCGACTGCCATTAAGTTGCTTCCGCTAATCGCAGGCTCCTCAATTGGCTCATCGATCCCTTCCACGTCACCCTGAAGGTCGTGAATTTCATGCTCATCGCCAGATACCACTAACTCCCTCTCATTTGTCACTGCAGCATCGTTCAAGGCATAAGGCTCGGAGCTTTCATGATGAAGGATAGAATCAGTTTCCGTAGTTGCCTCTCCAACTTTCATGCTTGCACTCTTGCTGATGACCGATGCATGCTCGTCAGCTCCAACTTCGGCACCAGTTTCAGCAGCCAGCGTCTGAAGAGATATAATACGATTCCCTGGTTAGTCTTCACTTCTGATAATACGATTCAGTAATAATCTAAATTCCCCGTAAACACCCTTAATTATTATAAGCTGGTTCATATGAGGATGTTCCTTGACAGATCTTGACGAGTATTACCTACACGACTCCCAATGTATCGATCATCCTTAGCAAGTTCACAATGAATACGATATGAAAAATTAATTGGTAAAGAATCATCGACATCTAATATACCCAACCCTCCCGACAGTTAGTGTCTACGAAACTTCCTGGATAATGTAATACAAGAACTGAGAACAAGAACTCAAGGAGCCTTTTAAGGATCCCTCAACTTGATTTACTTATAATTCTAACATCGACAGCAAAACCAGGTTCAAACTTACACTTGTCTGAGTCTTATCGCCTGTGGATTGCTCATCAGGCAGCACAGACATTTGCTGGCCTTGGAGAATCACACCCGCCTCCTCAGGGACTTTGGAATCATTCGTACCTTCCGGAAGCAGTTCTTGGACATTTTCCAAGACTTGATCATTTCGTACTAATGAACCACAGACGTCTGGTGTTGATAGCAGCGATGCATTATCTAGAGGCAACTCGGCAAAATCGTCACTTCGCTGTACATCTTGATCTTGACCGAGGTGAGTCGACTCTGGTTTGATTGTATCACCTGTATAGCTCTTACTATCTACAGATGAGTTTAGATTCCCACTTATCAATGTATTTGAGTTGGGCAGCTCCTCCTCAGATGCGGAAATCGAAGCAACCTCCACGGTCTCGTCAGGCATCATTGACACTTCGTTTTCTATATCTACATGGTTCTTTTTCAAAACATCACTCATCTCCTGACCATCAGTAAGTGAGGTACTCGTAGTCTTTTGATCCATGGGCGACCCAGAGATACCAGAGTTTTTTCCTCCGCCTGCGATTAGGGTATTGTCTGAAAACACTGGCTCACAAATGTTTCCAGAACTCTCAAACCCAGCCACTTCGACTGGCTCAGGCACAGCCAAAGGCAATTCCTCCCCGGCTGCTGCAGCTTCACTCACCGCTTCAATCCTCTCCTCTACGTGCATTTTTACGTCACAATCTTCAGCTTCCATCGCCTCTTCATCCCTTTCGTCCTTAAATGTCTCCTTTGCCTTCTCCACCTGCTGCGCTTTCTCCTCTTCATGCTCTTGCTTTGCCCATGGTATTTCCAATGACCAGGGATCATCGGGATCATGATAATCCTCGGCAGGTAACTTCGCCTCATACCGGACAGTTGGGAATGCACTTGCTAGTAGGGGCGTCTCAACCATTGAAAACAAGGAATTTTGCCCTCCCGAGTTCTGTTTACACAAAGGCGATATCATCTAATCAGTTCATTGAAGAAAACACTGAATTTTCTTACTAGAAATGCCAAGAGATCCTAGACCGTACAGCTTGCACACAATGAATAATTCTGGTACTTACAACGGAATTGCCCTTCCTGGCAGAAGATCTTTTAGGAGTATCTGCCTCTTGCATAACAGAATCCTCTGAAAGAACCCAAGACAGCTTCCTCTTCTTCGGTGGAGACGTGGCGTGTCCTACTTCTTTGGGTTCTGAAGCCACATCTGAGGGTGTATTCTTTCCAAGCGATTGACTTGAAGGTGATAAGCTATGGTCCGTGCCAACAAGGGTGTTTGTTTTTTTACTAGCCATCTTCGCAGGTACCAAAGGCTCCATAGCGCCATAAACTTCCGAGAGGGGCAGCTTCCTCTGCTGGCGTCGTGTCTGTGGCTTGGTTTTCTTTTCAGGTTCTACTAGAGAAACCTCTTCTACAACGCGATTCACTCGAGACTTCCCTGGGCCTAGCTGCAATTTATCACCGATAGTTTCAATCTTTGACTTCGGCTCTAAAGATCTGCCACCTTTGCCTTTCTTATAGTAACTTTTAAAACGGTTGTCCGTTTCATCTTTCTGACCAGCTCCAAGACTTTCGACATCTGCCAAGGGATTTGATGAATCGAGATTAATAGGATCACCATCTATAGCTCCAACCTGCCCTGTTGACCTTCTGAAATAATGCAAGGGTTTTTTTTCAGAGGAGCCAAATCCAGTGCTTCTTCCGCTACCGCTACCACCAAGTGAATATCGACTACTGGGTCCACTTTCCCCTCGTACACTGCGTCTCTTACGAAATGAAACCCCTTGCGATTTCTCGACCACTTGCGATTCTGGGCCAATATAACTATCCGTCCAATCAATTGCCCGTTTTCCTAAAGTACTCAATGGAGTACTGACTGCAGAAGTATCTAAGCTAGGTTCCTGAGCAGGCTCGGGAGCTCCTTTTCTTAGAGCAGAACGAGTTAAAGTGCCTGCAGAGGCAGGCCGATTTGCATCTAGTATATCATCCTTTCCAGATTCCTCAGCAAGCCCTTTTTTCCGCTGCTTTCGTGCTGGCTTCACTTTCAAATCAGGTGTAGATTCCAGACCTTCCGGTAGTAACGAAGTATCTTCAGTATTTCTAGAAGTCGGAATTTCAGGGGGTGAAACATCCCCTCTTTCGTCGGCGGACAAGTTGCCAGCACCAGAAGGCGACTCCAGATTACTTTCCTTGGCAGATGATCGAGTGGGGATAGGCGCATTTAATTCTTCCGGGTTTGTCTTGTCTTTCTCATGATTCTTTTTATCCTCTTTTGAGGTATGTCTTGGGGTGTCCAGCCACCTAGAAAAGAAACCAATGTGTATGACATAGAAATCTCAGTTTCCATCTTATTTTTAGACAATATAACATGAAATACGATGTAGTCACACGATGTATCTTGCGCTCAATCAACAACTAAGAGACAAACAGCAATACAAAGGGAAGTAGGTTCAGATACGAACACAGGTATGACACTTAAAATTGCCCGAAATTTTACCTGAAGAATTTACATTTTCCGATTGTATCAGAATCTTTCCTTTTGCCCTTTCTCTTAAAAAAAGATGGGTCTTGACGGGGGCACATCAGGTATCGCAAGCCTCGGTTCGGACTCTTCTCACCGACTACTCTTACAACAGCAACAAGTTCACAATCGCAAAGCACTCCATCTTTGTTTGCTTCGGTCATACCTGGTTCAGGCAGAAAGAACAGATCTGTCAAAAAAGGCGTCAAATGCTAGAAGAAGCCGGTATTGAATTTCAAAGCAAATTACATTCCTCCGCTGTGGACCTTCTGACCTCAAGAAATATAGGACAGAAATTGAGGAGTGTAATTTTCCATTTACGAAGGAGAAAGCATACCTTGGATGTTATCTGGCTTCTTCAGTCCAACTCCACTGAAAACTTCACCAGTTGCAGCAGCCTCCGCAAGCCCATCCGCCAATCCTTGAGCAACTTCTTGCGCAACACTTTCAGCGATAACCTCTGCCACCGCTTTGGCAATAGCCATTCGTTCAAATCTTCCACTGTCAAACACCCGGCCTTCCATTGAACCTTGTCCACTTGCACCTGCTGTTTCTTTGGCTATGGTCTCTGCAATGCTTTCTGCTATACCTTCGGCCACTCCCGCAGCAACTCCAGCTGCTACAACCTCAGCTATACTGTTGGTGATCCTGTGCCTATCAGTATCTTTTCGAGAATCTTGGTTCACCGTCGAGATCTCCAGACTTTTCATCGTACCATCACGGTTCTTGATCGTCTCAGTTTTCTGAGCCAATACTCTGGAGCTAAGCAAGGACTCCTGGGCTTCTTTACCGTTCGCAATTTCAGTTGAGTTCGGATTCGCGCTCTCACAACCATTTACTTTCGTGTCCAATCTCGTCGACAGTTCAGCAGGATAATCCATTTGTAATGGCTGAGTCTCGGTTAAAACAATAGCATCCTCCTTCACTGGTGATGAAACATCAGTTGCTGCATTGAAGAAGCCAACCAAAAAGCTCCCGCAATTCAGACATCCAACTTAGCACTCGTGTCCAAAGCAAAGAGGAGATATGGACATTATCGATGCAACGGAATACGTAAGACAAAGGCTAGTCTCTTACCAGCTTCTACGGCAACGGGCTTCATTGCAGAGTCAGTCACGTTTTCACATGCTATCAATCCTCCATGAGCTTCATGTCTAGTTTCTATTTCGGGGTTCTTCGTATCTGAAACCAAAGTGTCCTGAACAGCAGTACTGATTCCTCCTGATGGCATCTGCTCCAACGCCAATACCGCCTGCCAGCGCAGCAGGTAAAGCATGATAAACATTAAAACCATCCAAGAGAAACGATAAGGCCAGGTACAACAGAGTAGGATAGTAAAAGGACACATCCTCACACCCACTTACATTCGAAAAATCCCGACTCATACATTGAATAAATTGTTTGTAGAATCAACCCTCTCAAGCAGGGATTCACCCGTGATCTCGCCTCAATTGTTTTTATAATTAGAGTATGTATTCCTATCTGAGAAGGTGTCACCCACCTTTGACCAACTCATACAAATCCTCAAGATAAAGCTACTCTTTCAACAACTCAAGAAGACAAACTCTAGAAGCTTGTTTGAGAAACTGGGTGTGTTAACAAATAATTCTGGTGTCAGACTCGAATCCTGAGTGTTCTTAATATATTAACTCCTCCATCATCTTTGCAATCCAAGAACACTCTTAACTTCTTCTGAAATTGGACATCTACAACAGACAATCTCAGCAAGCTGCCGTACTCTAAGAAAAACGAGCAAGAGTTTATGGACCCTCAGAAAAGGCACCCTGTTCCCTACTTTGCTCCAAAAGACACTAAGACAAATAGTGCAGTGCGTCCTGAAAACGACCCTAAATTGCACTCCAAATTTCCACGCGAGCAGGGGTTATAACAGCACGCCAGACAGATGAACCCTAACACTTAGTTGGCCAAAGTGCGAGAAGAGTATCTTCGATTGTCACTAATAGAATGAAACTCAACACCACTTCACACCGCAAAAGCAAAGACACTAGCACTTCGATTTTAACTGTGAAGGATTTACAACTCTGGAAGAACATTAAGTTGCAGCTCTGAGGCCATTGTTTTCACAAGGAGCAACAAAGAGACATGAACTTGAGCATTGGAAAGAATAGCATAACATGATTGGCACTCACTTCCGTGCTTCCAGCAGTCGATCGCACAAGCAGCCCAGCTTCCTCTTTCCTTTCATCTCCGCTCTCCAAGACAACGCCTTCCGTAGCTCCTAATCCAACGGCCGCTATCTGGCTTGCCTCAAGAACCCCTTCTTCAGCAACAACAGTCTTCTCTTTATACTCCACCTCCGAACCTCCCACTGGGCCTGTATCAAGAATCCCATTTCTACCCCCACCGGCTATGTTCAAAGGCTCAGAAGCTCCAAGATCGTCTCCTGCATTTCCAGCACCTGGCATCACCTCCTCCGTCTCCATTCTTTCCTTCAACCCACCCGCCCCTTCCATCATCCCCTCTCAGGGGAAGTAACTTGGACCAAGTGCACCAGCAAAAGAATCAACTCTTCCTGATATGGGCTTTCGTTGGAGGCATCCTAGATATCAAACAATCCCACCTCCGACCGCAACACCTGTTGCTGCAACCTAGAAATTTAAGAACTCTTTTTTATCCCTTGAGTAGGAATAACGAATAATGAGTTCGTCTCTCCTTCGAAAGTTACGACTACTGGTTGTTGGGCCACGTCCGAGTCACTGATCACGCAGATTTCGCTTCGCTTAAAAGGTTACAGCTACATGGACATGTGTAGGATGGAAACTAGAACAACCCAAGTGGTGAATAACTCAAGTTGGTCTCTCAGTGGCATTGTCAAAGTAGTCCAAATCCAGCATAACTTACAGAACACATACAAACCTAATGGAGAGCAAATAATATCACCTCCAGGTCCCGTAATACGATCGAGAGACGGCACCTTTGGAGTGGGAATACACAGAAACGTGTTCCACCGATCTCCAAACGAACCTTCTCGAAGGAGGAGCCAAAAAAGAGACCTCTTGAGCGATCAGCGCCCAGGAATTTTGTTGACGTGGATCAACACCCCGATTTCTAAACCCCCAAAGAAACCCAGAACCTCGAAAGGGAGCCTCTTGAGGGAGTAACTCAGGAGCTTCAAACCGACCCCACGCCGAGAGGAAGCCCGTCTCCCGCGAGAGAAAAAACCCCACCTGAAGAAAATGAGAGTGCTCGTCCAAATCTTGTCTCCAAACTTAGAACCCACGAAAATTCTCTGCTCTAAAATACATAGCTTCGGTTTTCGCTACGAACGCGAGGATGTTCGCTACGAATTATCAAAACGCGCCGCCAGTTTCTGATCGAACAAACGCCCGAAAGCTGCTATGGACGGCAAGTGGGAAAGGAGTCGCAAAAAGGAGTCGCGGTTCGAAACCCAGAAAATTTCCGCACACTCCAGCTTAGTAGAGCAAACACTCTCCAAGCGCACGCTCTCCGCGGCGAATTGCGTGAACGCATTAACCGCTCTGATCAGCCAAACTCCTGGCGCCTTCAAAGGACGGCAATGGCGAAACACGCTCAAACAGACCCACGAGTCGAAACCCACAAAATTCCTCTACAGACGAGTCCGGAACTCTACTCTCCCCTCCGCAGCGACACTCCCCGCGACGAATTGCGAGAGCGCATGGGCCGTTTGCGATGAGACGAAGCGAGCGAGCCCGCGGTGATGGAGCGGCGAAAAGATGAGCTCTGGCGGGGTGTGAGAGGTCGTTGGAATGCGCATGCGATGGGAGGGCGCCTAGAGCGGGAGGCGTGAATGCGGGAGTGGTGGTGGCGTCGGTGTGGGAGAGTGCGCAAGCTCCATGGCCGTGATCACGCCATAGCCATCGCACGAGACGAAGCTCTCTCTCTCTCTGTCTTTGCTTCTCTGCTCACGCTCCCTCTGCCCCCCTCTTTCACCCCCCTTTCTCGCCCTCATCTACCTTTTTCCTCAAAAATCAGCGCTTTACCCTAGATGACTCAATATTAGTTTTTCCTCTAGATACTGGTCGCGCAGTTCATGAGGTAGGATCTAGGATGTGAGGAGACATCTGAGTGTTTTCCTAGATTTGGGGCTCAGAATTTGGTAGAGGAGTATTTCTTAGAGTTTGTTTTGAAATATCAGGTGCCTCGGCCCTGCTTCGAAGCTAGGATCTATGGATTTGGGTCGATGTTGAGGTTCATTTGTAGATTTAAGTAATGGGGATGGTTTGGGAGCCTTAGTTGTGATGAAGAGTGTGAGATTGTGGAATTTTTTGTGGATTTGGGGTTTAAGGGGTGGTGTGGTTTTGGATGTGAGGGTGATTTGTTTTTGAGGTTGAGTGTGTTGGTTTTTAGTAGGGGATGGTGTTGTGTGATCTTGTCTATTAGGGTTTAATATTTAGGGGTGATATTAGGGTGTCTTTGAGATCATGTGTGGCGAAGGATTTGGAATTTAACTGTCAAAATTTGAAATCAATGGTGCAACAGCCACGAGCCTACACTGTAGTTTTTGGTGTAGGAACTTATAAGTGCTCAAACAAGGTACGAGGATAGCCAACACTGTAGTTTCGGTGTAGGAACTCACTGAGTGCTCAAATAAGGTACGAGGGTAGTCTCGCTTTCACTCTCTGTCTTTAAGTACAATGATTTTGTCAGTGACAGTTGATGGCAAATTCTGCCTATGTCCTATTCAGTACTTGAAGAGCAATCAAGCTATGGGATTTTTTGCATGGTAGATAGTGTTTGTGGCTGTGAAGATATGGTTATTCTGCGATACTAGGTTGTCCACATAAGGAAAGAATGCACAAATGTGTAAGTGTCACTATGTTATCAACGTTGGATAATAATATCTATATGTGTGGCTGTCAAGGATAGAATACATACCAAGGGTAGAATCCATATCATCTGCAATAGATTGTTGCTATCTATGGTCTGGATATCAATTTCAACTTTTGGTTCAGACTCTCTCTATTTTCACCATTATCAACATCTACTACTCATACAGCTGCTAGATCAAATATTGATGATTAAATTAATCAACCTTCTCCCTCACCAAGTTCTAACTACCGAAGCAAAGATTATGCACATTGTAGAAGAAATACAAAGCCATCAATTTCTAGCAAGGAATGAGAAGACAACACTCTTAACATTGAGAGTTGAGACAAGTTATCAATTAAAGGGCTACCCATGGAAATGTCAATCTTTGCCTATATTTGTCAAGTTCTAATGTATTAATAACTAATAGACTGGTGGTATGTGAAAAAACATTATGCGTCAACATAAGTAATTCCATCTTGGATTAAATTAAAAATATGGTTGTACATGTAGTGTAAATTGAAAACCAACAAGAACAAAAAAAATGAGTAATATCATGAGTATTCAATAATACCGCATAATACACTACAAAGAAATATTTTATAATGGGATTATACTAATGAAATTAAAGATAATACAAACTAGGGAAGAAACTACTTAGATTTGAATTGTTACATGTATGAATGTAGGTCTCATATGTACCACGTTGGTGGCTATAAAGTCTCTTTATAGATCACAAGTGTAAAAATAAACTAGACATTTCAAGGGCCTTAGTGGTAAGCATCAAATCATGGTGGTATGTGCAAACATACCGTAACACTAGAGCAGTTTCATTCATAAATAATTTCAAAAAAAAATATGAAAAAAACTTTGAAATTATGAAGACAAAAAATATATATAATAATTTTTTTTGTGATATTTTGTTACAACTAAGCCATTTGAGGTTACTTTTAGGGATTTTTTGCTAAAAAACAAAAATCAAGAAAATCAATTATCGAGAGACGACCTAGCGTTTAAATTATTGACAAACTTTTGCTGGAAACCTATCTCATCTTGCATGTGGCAACTTAAACATTGGAATAAATGAGAAAAAAAATGAATGAAATCGCCAAAATTTTCTACAAAATTAACCAAAGTCGCCATTGTTTGGATGAAAGTTCCTTATAATAAATAATTTTATGGATGAACATTCTTCCTTGGCTTCATTCCTACAAAACAAAAAAGTAAATTTGGGACAAACCTTGTTTTTCCAAAAAACAATATTTGTTCAACAGAGAACAAACAAACCTGCTATGGGGTTCCAGTGCAGAAAAATTGCTAAATGCTTGCAAAACCATTAAAAACACACAATCTCAGCTATCGTATCATCACCATCTTTTGACAAAGAATATATTAGCGCACACAGAACCAATCAGCCTTTGTGGCGGTAGCATGAGAGACTTCTGTAGTTGGAGGACCATGTTAAGTGCATTATCATGGACCAAAAGCAGCAGATAATTTCTAGACAAGGACTATGACTCGCTCAAGGAGGGGAAGTCACAATTCAGAGACAAGTTTGCAAAATGAACCTAGGCGCAGGAGCAGAAGCTTATATCCAGAGCTCCATAGTTAGGGTGCATAACAAATTAGAAATGAAGCAAAAGTTCAAACAAATAGGATCATTTCACAGATAGAAACTGGAGAATTCACAAATAGGGCAGACCATGAATTAAAGAAATTTGTCACAAGAAATCTAATACAGCTTGGATGCCAATGCAATCCAAGAAATTACCCAGTGCACAACCTGTACTGGTTCTAACCAAGTCATGGTCACTTGGGACATGGGACATGGGAGTAGCTGGTGATTCTGCCATATCTACTGCACCTATCACCTAATAAACACATCGAGCAGTGCAATTCCTGCAAGAATCTTGCATTACAAAGCCATACTTCTGGTCTTCTATCTAATCACGTAGCCTAGATTATTTAACTATTTCTTCAAATAGAAGAATTACATCCTAATCAGTATATGTACACTATTCAAATCTGTTGAACAAGGCTGATAAAAAATTAGATAACTGGGGAATGATAAAACACTAGGCGCTTGAATGGCATCGGATACTCTACTTTCCAGTCTACCTAGAGATCAATGAACAAGAGGGTTTGTACCTGAATATCATCTCACATTGAAATCTATAATCCCAATGTGGACATTCCGTTACTCTCTTGTGGGGTGTTTGTGGCAGACAGGGTGTGCATGTCACAGAAGACGCACCAGTGTGGAAGGGAGAGGAACAACTAGCTGCTGTGAGGCCTGTCAGATGCTTGAGACTGGGATCTACTCACCAATGCTGGCACAATGGAAATAAGGCCAATAACAAATAGAGCGCCTACAGTCTTAACGTCATACAGCTCGTTAAAACTCCTGAGGGTGTTCAGTGCAAGACCAGCCTGTTATGTCCACGTCAAGAAAAAGGTCAAAATGGTTCCTCAAGATACTTGCGCTTCCAGAGAGTGCGAATATGTGAAAGTTCAAATATTTGTTAGACTATAATATAAATTAACACAATTTAGAATAATTACTATGCCCACCACAATATAGCTATGATCGTCACATACGACTGTCGGAAGCTGAAGTTGGTGAAAACCGCACTTACAGAGACGAGAATCCAAGCAAATTCTGATTGAAAAGAAATGATGTCTAAGATGATTGTTCAGCACACAAATACACACCCTATTACTCTTTTGCAAAAAATGATCATTTACTTCTTGTACCTTATTACGTTTGTTCTTATGATAAATGATGGAAGGCCAGAAGCACAGAATAGTTGCATGATATAGGCAAATATGGCTTACCCGAACAGTCACAAATGTAGCAGGCACCAAACCAATCACTGTAGCCACCAGGAACGTGGGGTAGGGTATATTTACAATCGGGGAACAAACGTTGATAAAAGTATTTGGCAAAGTTGGTGTGACTCTCAAGAAAAGCATGTAGTTGAAGAGGTAATTCCTTCTTTTAGCAACCTGCACGCATGCCATTGTCAACATCACTCATTACAGATGCTCACAAAAGTTTCAAGAGTCTATAATCACTGCAGCGAAAGACATTGTGATCTGTACAAGCATTGCATCTATATCAGGTGGTCATATCGCAACAATCCAAGAAACAGTCGGAAAAGAGGAACTCAAATAATCGTTCTCGCATAATGCTGGTACCGGTTTAGGTTAGGGACGCCAAGACCCACCTCTCGAGTGAAAAAGTGAAGTTTGTCTGGCCACAGCCACATTGCCAAGGGTCGGCCAATGAGTTTGGATAAGAAATAGCAACAAGAAGCTCCAGCTGTAGCTGTAAAGATCACCAACGCCATCCCCTGAACTACACCAAACAGAGAGCCGGCAAGAAGTGACATTACGATTGTTCCGGGGATCATAAAAGTCTGCATAAATATGTAGATCGTGCAGTAGCCCAGCAACACTTGCAGCTTGTAATCATCTGTGTACTTTGAAACATAATCCCTGCAGGATTCAACACAACCAATTGAAACAACTGGTTGGAGATACATTCGTGGGTCAAATTAAGAGAAATTTTAGGGTTCCAATACCTCTGAGAATCTAATGAATTTCAAAAAAAATTCAACCAGAATTACAATCAAAGAACAAGTGCACCCTGCAGAGAAACGACTACAATGTGAAAAAGAAAGATGCATGACGCAACCTCATGCACATTAAGAAAAAAGTAGAGTCCAATTACGTCAATATGCGCAACTCCGACACCGTCCGAGGAAGCTTGAGGAGTTTGTGATCAACACTAGGCATGGTAATATAAATACACAACAACGCGGTTGAGAACATCACAAAGATGCTCACAACAATAATCAATTCCGACGTCGTCAAGGGCAGCCGCGGCATTCGCCTTAAACCCTCGCCCTTCCTCTCCTGATTCAACGGAAGCTGCTCGTCCTCTCCAGAATCAAGCATCGCCATCTCTTCAGCAGAAATCGCACCCCTCTGAACGGTGACGAGTGCGGCAAGAGGAAAGGGACTAGCGGCCCCTGGCTTCATTCTGATGCAAATCCACGATCAAAAACAACAATCATCAATACGGATCTTAAATCATACGCAACCATTCCAAGACGCATGCACTCAAAAACCCCAGTACAAGGTACGAAACACAAAACGATTGCAGAACACATCACTACCTCCAATCTCAACACAAACCAAAAGATCGACAAATGCTCCTGCTCAGGACACAAAAAGGTGCGTGCAACTTACGCCTCTTCAAGCGCACACGGCACTCTCGTGGCGTGCAACTTACGCCTCTTCAAACGCACAAGGCTCCCTCGCCGCGCGCCCTGTACATGTACCAAACTCGAGCACCAAAGTGCTTCATCAACGATGATAACTCAACTTGATCTCTCAGATACCACGCCAGGGGGGCATTGTCAAATTTGTCCAAATCCACCACAACTTAACAAACGCATCCCCGAACCTCGAAAGCAAACTCCTCTCCCGATCAACTCACGACCTCCAGACTCCTCTCCCCTCCGCAGCGACACTCCCCGCGACGAATTGCGAGAGCGCATGGGCCGTTTGCGATGAGACGAAGCGAGCGAGCGCGCGATGATGGAGCGGTGAGAAGATGAGCCCTGGCGGGGTGTAAGAGGTCGTTGGAATGCGCATGCGATGGGAGGGCGCCTAGAGCGGGAGGCGTGAATGCGGGGGCGGTGGTGGCGTCGGTGCGGGAGAGTGCGCAAGCTCCATGGCCGTGATCACGCCATAGCCATCGCCATCGCATCAGACCAAGCTCTCTCTCTCTCCCACTCTCTCTTCGTCTCCGCTCCCTCGCCCTCGCCCCCGCCCCCATCTACCACTCTTTCCCAAGATCAGCGCCTTTTCCTAGATGAGTCAATATGAGCTTTTTTTCCAGATAACAGTCCTGCAGTCCATGAGCTAGAGTCTATGATTTAACGAAGATGTCTTGATTATAATGTAGATTTTGGACCCGTATGGTGTTTAAATACTGTTTCCTTGGCACGCCTTGTGAGGGATGTGTAACGTGTTAGAGTTTATTTTTGAAATATTAGACTCCTCACCCCATCAACCAAGGTCTATGAATTTGGCTATTTGTAGATTTTAGTAACACGTATATTTATAGATGATTCGGGAGCCCGTTTCATAGGGCAAACGTGATGAGGAATGTGGGACTGCGAAATTGATTGGAGATTTGGGGCGTCAAGGCTCTGTGCATTGCTGACTGGATCTAGATTGTGAGGGTGATGTATGGTGAATTGGAGTTTGGTAGAGGATGGTTTTGCGGAATCTCATCCATTAGGGTGTATGATTTAGGGGTGATATTAGGGATCTTTCTAGTTTTGGAGTGATAAGGGACTTTGGAGATGTGTTTAGGGCATGGCGCTGAAGAATTGACGTTTTATTTATTCAATTTTTGTAGGAGTATGAAATAAGAAATTTTTAATAGTTAATATGGCATTTTCTCTATGATTTTCAATATTATAGGCTAATCAGAATTTAGAAAATAAAAATATTGATAAATAAATCCACTTCCACAAAAGCAAGCAAACAACAAATACATATATATATATATATATATATATATATATAGATATATAGATAGATAGATAGATAGATAGATAGATAGATAGATAGATAGATAGATAGATAGATAGATAGATAGATAGATAGATAGATAGATAGATAGATAGATAGATAGATAGATAGATATATTTATATATATATATATCACTTTATTCCACAAACTATTGCGCTAAAGTGCGAAAAGCTACGCTCTGTGGCCTTGCTCGAATTCAGCTCTTCGTGCTTCTTTCATTATATTGTAAATCTGAATAGAATGCACCATGTTCAAAGCATTACGGACGAGATCATAGGAGATAATGAAAATACATCTTATCTATGTTATTATTTCTTGCTAGAATTCTTCATGCTCACTATAGTGAAACATCTTTATTGGGGAATTTCTTATTTTAGTAGGAGCACCAAAGAGCCAATGGCGCGAACATTATAGTTGAATAAAGGTGCATATTTTTTGAAAATAAAATTTTATTTATAATTTGACAATGATATTACAATGCACAAAAAAGATTCAGTGGATTTTCACAAGGTCATATTGTATGAAAGATACTTTAAATCACGAAATATATAAAATCTTTGTTCAAAATAAATTAGACATTCTTAAGGTCGTAATTTCCTGAAATTCTTTTATTGCACTTATCTAAAACCTCATGTATTTAGACCATTTAAAAACTAAAACTAATTCAAATTTTGCTGTGTCAAAATTTCACATATGTCAATGAAGTTAAATTAATTAATATAACCATATAAAATAATTTCCAAACTCATAATCTATAAGCACACCAAACTCAAGTTACATAATCCTCCTCGGTCTATTTTAGAAAAGACCTTTGCGATACTTTACTCTGACACAGACTTGGATTCCTCCCCTCACGTGCTTTGTCCTTCAACACACCGCCACCACAGCAGGCCCACGCCTACCCCAATCCCCACACTAGTCCCAAAACCAACACACCACCACTATCCACAAAAAGCATAGATTCCTCAACGCCTTCCCGTACACTGCCGCATTTGTGCGCCACTCCTACCTCCGTCCCCTACACCCAAAAACCAACACTATCTACATATATTATAGACTATAATCTCAATAATCTACTCAATATATAGATAATTTGTTTCTTTGGGTACACTAACGCAGTTAAACACCCAGTCTCCTCATACTCAAAATATTCTTTCCTCCGACGTCGAGTCCAGTTGTTCGATCAGGCTTCGATCGGATGACAAACTATCTACGAAACTATAATATATATACAAAAAGCGTAGAGTTTACACTCTAAAATCTACTTTTGGTTTAGATATTGCCGTCTATCCGCATGCTCAAGCAATTTTCCTGTCTTCGACGTCGAGCTCCAGTTTTTTGCTCAGGCTTCGATCAGAACTTGCAGAGTGGGGCTAGCGATGGCGAATTCCGGCGAAAACATGGCGCTAGTAGCGACTCTAGCACTAGTATTGCTAGTAGCGGTGACGCATGTGGAATCTCATGTCAATCTGCGGCTGAAGACGGACCCGGGTCTGAGCGAGGAGGAGCGGCAGTTCGGCGACTGGGCGCTCAGGCACGGCCGGGTCTACAGCGGCCTGGAGGAGCGGCAGCGGCGGTTCAGGGTGTGGAGGGAGAATCTAGACTACGTGCAGCGGCACCAGGGGAAGAATTCGAGCTATCAGCTTGGGCTGACGAGGTTTGCCGACCTGACGAATGAGGAGTTTCGGAGGCTGTACACTGGGACGCGGGTCGACTCGGGGAGGGTGAGGCGGAGCAGCAGCAGCTCTGGGTTCCGGTACAAGGATGTTGTGGCGCCGGAGTCTGTTGATTGGCGGGAGAAGGGGGTTGTTACCAAGGTTAAGGATCAAGGCTCTTGTGGTAAGGTTGAATCTGGTTTTGTAGAGATCTGAGGTTTCTAGATGCTTGCAGTTGGGTAGCTGTTTGGAGTTTTGCAGTTGCTGTTTAGTGCTACTAGGTTCTTGAGAGGGGATCCTCTAGAGTTCGTTAGGATCGGAGAATTGAGTGGTGTTGCTAGAGTGTTTGTTTTAGTTTTGGCACCGTTTTTCAGCTGGTAGAATGTGATACTGTTGTTGCGAGATACTGATAATCCTCTGAAATGAGGAGTTAAGTATTTTGTATGAACTTGGTTTGTGAGTCGCTCTTAGTTTGAAGTTCTAGGATGGTGTTAGTTCAGTCGACATGTGGCATTTGCGTTATCAAGTCTTTAGTGTTCCAATACATGCCTAAAGGGCTCAGTTGAATCGTTAGTGGGTGTAGCTCTGTAAAAGTTTAGTAACTGTATTATTGTATTAGGGTTTTTTAAATTGTATTTGTTGGTTGCGATGCTCAGCTGCAGCAGTGTCGTAATTAAGAACCACAAGGTGGTTGTAGTTAGGTCGATTGCAAGAGCTTAACAGTGAGTTTGTTTAAATTGGAAGATTTACGAACAGAGTAGGGTTTTGCATGTTTGATGGTATGTAATTGATGGCCTAATTCTGGACCTTGCAGCATGTTTTGGTTTTTCTGACAAGTCTTCGATCTATGATTATCAGGAAGCTGCTGGGCGTTTTCAGCTGTTGGATCCGTCGAGGGTATCAATGCAATTCGCACCGGAGAAGCTATTTCTTTGTCAGTGCAAGAGCTCGTTGATTGCGATCAGAAATACAACCAAGGCTGCAATGGTGGTCTCATGGATTATGCCTTTGACTTCATTATTGAAAATGGGGGCATCGACACCGAGAAGGACTATCCATACACGGCCTATGATGGCCGATGTGATGTCAGCAAGGTGGAGGTTTTTGACACGCTTGATTTTGTTAATTCTAATTTCTTTTGGAGTAGGTTTACCAACACCCGATTCTGTTTTCTCTTATTGTTCTTAACCTAATGTTATCATCTGTTGTATGAAATCGACTCATTCATATGGTTTACTGAACGCCCCATTTGATTTGCAGAAAAATGCTAAAGTAGTCACCATCGATGGCTATGAGGATGTCCCTGAAAATGACGAGGAAGCCCTTAAGAAGGCAGTCGCAGGTCAACCTGTTAGTGTTGCCATTGAAGCTGGGGGTCGCGATTTTCAGCTGTATACTGGGGTTAGTCGAAGCTTTAAAAATCTCTTCTCCAATCCATGTCAATTTACCGTATATCTTTTATCCATTCGTCTGTAAGTTATATTCTGTCCGCAACGAAGAAATGATGTTTCATGAATATCTAGAAGCACTGAATAGTCACTGACTTGGTCGTTTGCATCTCTTCAGGGCGTTTTCACTGGGCATTGTGGCACTGACCTCGATCACGGAGTTCTGGCAGTAGGATATGGAACCGAGAAGGACTTGGATTACTGGATTGTGAAAAACTCATGGGGAGAGTATTGGGGAGAGAATGGGTACCTTCGTATGCAGCGGAACCTGAAGGATAGCAATGCGTTTGGATTATGTGGTATCAATATTGAGCCTTCATATGCTGTGAAGACTTCACCAAATCCTCCAAATCCTGGGCCTACTCCTCCATCGCCATCACCCCCTGAAGTGGTGAGCAGTCTGTCTCAGCAATGAATCGTTTCACTTGGAACATGCTTACATGATTATAGAAATAGTAGCGTTTTCTCAGACCATGAAGCTCTTAAAAAAACTGTTTTGGATCAGGTTTGTGACAAATATCGTAATTGTCCTGCTGAAAACACATGTTGCTGCACATTTCCCGTGGGCAAAATGTGTCTCGCGTGGGGTTGCTGCTCCTTGAAGTCGGCAACATGCTGCGAAGATCATTATCACTGCTGCCCTGAGGAATATCCTGTTTGTAATTTGGCTGCCGGTCTTTGCCTCAAGGTATGTCATCCCTCCACTCTACTCTACTTGTAGTACAAGTTTCGTACAGTTGGCACTGTACAATGTTCTTGAAGATCCATTCCTTGTATTATCCAGTAGCTAAATGAAGCATAGATCAGATTAAGAAAGACTCTCAAACTTTGACGGGATTTTAGAGGGATTTGCAATTTTGCACTGAGTCATTTAATTGTGGAACAGGGACCCCAGGAGAAGGAGGGAGTTTCATTGATGAAGCGGACTCTAGCTCATATCAACTGGGCAGCAGCTTGGCAATAAGCGGGTCGAAAGTTGAGCGCTGCAGTGCAACACTTGAGCTTGATATTGACCTCGCTTTGGAGTCCAAAACGATTATATCTGGACTTTGCTCAATCTTTCCATGTAAATGCTTTTCAGGTTTCCCCTGAACAATTCCTGTCTCCGCATCACGGGTGCATACGGGATTAGGGTAATGTAAATTTTTGTGAATATCTTTGAAATAATCGTAGTGAGGGTGTTTGTGTGGAAATCAGATGTAAGAGAATTTCTGAATCAAGCAGCAGTGTGAGTAAGCAGTGATTCATATTTTAGGAGGTTGATGTAGCTCACAAGGTTGAGGTATGTTGGCTACCAGGTTACAAGTATCAATAGGTTACATTTGGGAAGAGTGATGGTTTGAGGTATTCTTATGATCTTTCGAGAGTTAGTACAGCATGGGTGCTGGTTGCTAGAGGAAGGGGGACATACGGGAAAATGTAAGCGGAAATGGAGAAAATACATGAGATATGTTTGTCCGTGTTTTACAATTGCCTCAGGAAATGGACTGAACAACTTGTGTCTACGTTGCTTTGACATTTCATATCCATGTTAGCAACTGACATGCTCGATTTGTACCTCCGAGGTCTACAACAATGCAGTCAAAGAAAAACAACGAACGAGAAGTTTCGGTTATATTAATTGTGCTGGAAACTCTTCAATGACGGATATGAAAGTAACATGCCTTACGGAGCTATGGCACAACAAGTTTCATGTTTTGAGCATAATCACAATGTCAAGATTTATATCGTCACGTGCCACTATTTATTCAAAGACTGAGAAACGAAAAGAAAGAAAGCCCAACAGTGTACAATGGTAGGAGAATCAATAGTTGTCCAAGCAATTCCCAAAACTTTGCGTACCAAATTCTCTTAGCATTTCCAAGTAATAATATTCTGAGCAAAATGGAGATCCACAAGCGCCTCTCAGAAGAGCCACAAGAGCCACTCTCAAGTTGTCAAGGTATGTGCACCCGAAGCGTGGGAATCAGAAGCTGTACAGTTCAGTATCATTCCGCTCCCTTCCAAGAGATGAGATCGTGAGGACATCACCAATGATGAAAGAGACACAAGCAGGGAAGTGGATCGCATCAAGGATTCCAACAGAAGGGAGAATCATCCTCTTACCCGGAGACACTGGATCAGAATACGAAAATAATATCATTCAATTCCAGATGCCCATGATGCTCCTACCAAGCAAACGAAAAAAAAGAAAGCCCATGCACCATCAATATATAATACCCACAGAAAGTGTGGTCTGTTCACCCACTCCGTTGTACTGTCATGTACAAACACTAAAACTTATTAATATGCTACCTGATCCAAAATGCAATTCCTGCACAAACAAATAAAAACGAGGTGTAATTCCTAGACTTAAAGTACGATTAGAATCCTAAATTGAATTAGCTGACAAGCCGTCAATTCTCGTAATGCAGAATGGGACCTAAAGGGCCGCAAGGGGTCTATCTGGTGAACCTAACTCCACTTGAATCTCGCCCTGAAATTATACGTCTTAAAGTATCCAAGGAAGATTTCGGTCAGCAAGTGTCTCTTACAGATGCTGTGAAAATATGCGGAGTAGGTGAACGCCGAACAACCAGTGAAACCATCACTCGAAAACAAATCTACCTATCCGAAGTTGAAGAATCCATAGCAGGAAATCTTATGCTTGAGCCACGCCTTCTAATATCACTTTTGGAGATCCTATAATCATCCAATGCACTGTAACCTGTATGCCCCTACAGAACCAAGAGTCGGTACATACTGGAAGTTAGAGTAATTAGCATTCCAGCTTCCCAGTCAAATCATGGTTCAACTGAAAGCAGGCAGCTGCTATCACTGCAAGAAAGGATTCAAGTTCCCTGCAGAACCAATTTTCTGACTGCAAAGACTCTCGACCTTTGCTCTATGTTTCTTAATACGGAAGCCTAATTCAAACATCCCATGGCTAGTACTACTAGGCACATATTATATCTCCTCTGGAATTTTAAGACCCAGCTTTGGTCCAAACCCGCCGAACGTTGCTCTACCCTGTGTGCAAACTACAGGTGCTAAATCATAGTTTTTAAGTCAAGAGGGGAGAACTTGTAGGCTCAATCCCACACTCGGAGCTTGCCTCAGATTCCTGAAATTCACGGCAGCAGCAAGCCCACACGTGACTTGCGAATTCGGAGAGAACTGAAGTAGACCAGCAGCTGTGCCAACATCATCTAACTTCCACTTCACCGTAGTTTGTGAATCCAACACATGAGACCCTGCAATTCTCACAGACTTGAGTTTCCTCTCAAGCAGAAAAGTAACATGGGCGCCAACTTGTGTTTGCGGTTGGATATAACGAGTGAAGTAAGCATCTACGCTTTTGTCGACGAATGGATCACACAACACTGTGGCTGTTGTGTCCCCATTTCGGTAGCCACAACCTGTCCACAACATGCCAATTGATAACTGTCAAGAGACATTTTTCTCTGTTGCTAATTATGTGAACTTGTTCCTAGAGCAGATATTTGATGAATTTCGACCTCACTTGAAGAATTAGTTCAAGTGAACTTCACCTTAATATGGACGTAAGTAGTTTCAGCCAAGTTGATTACAAAGCTTAATATGAAAAAGTGAAGTTCTTACAGCCAATTAAAAGGTGACATTGTTGTTGATCTCATATAATATCATCGAAATATTTTACGTTTTAGATTTGGATGCTCTAACAATTGACAAGTACCGAAAACGTACCAATTTGAGAAGCATCCAAATGCCTGGTGCGTGCATCCATGCAAAATCTTCCACCAGCAAAAGTATTTAGCGAACCCAAATTCATAGCAACTTCAGCTTCAGGTCTATCTTTCGTGCCAAAAACCTTCGCACTCATTGCAGCCATGGGATGCAAATATTGCACCTGCACAGCAAATGACAATGCTTACAGGTTATCGATCGCTTTATTCTTACGAAGTGTCTCGGAAGCATATGTTTCACCTCACATTGACGCAAATGTCTTAATTAAGCTTAATTGTTTATGCAATACGCACCGCAGTTTCCTTGCCACCTCTTAATCATATAATATAAACTTGCTAATTCACAGAGATTATGTGTAAAGACATATTGTCATGACAAAATTGTCACAAAGTTTAAGAGTGGTACAGAACGTCATACGTTGACAGAACCATCGGTGGACCCTTCCTTCATCGAAGTCGATACAGCTACTGTCATGCCCGGGGTCCACAAATTCAAGAAGGTGGCTGTGCCACTTATCTGCGAAAGCAACGAAGAATCGCAAGGAATTTCAGAAAAAACGGAAAAAAAGAAAAAAAGAAAAGAAAAAAGAGACAAGCCCATTGAGATGAAGACTCGACTCAAATCTAGAACAAATAAACTTGCTTATGAGTGCTCAAAATAATCAAAGATAGACATGAACAACGAGCTCCAAAGGGCTCATCACCAGCAAGCATGATAGCAACAAGTACAAGGAATTAGCACAAGTACCTGGTTGTTAAGTGTGCTGAAAGTTAGCTCGTGTTTTCGAGGACCCTCGACCAAGGTAGCACTCATAGCTCCGACTGTGAAATCATGAGCTATTGTTGCCGAGGATGTAAGCCGCGTACCAAATGGGCCCAAGCATGAAACAGATAACATCTGACCTCCAACAAACCCCCTGTAGATAAGATCCCGAGCAGAATTTGCCACTGTTTGGAAATGTGAAGGTGGAATTCGAGGAGGAGGGCCGGCGCCGCAAGTGTCTCCCATCCTTGCTCGGAGTTATGTGTAAGTAGAGAAAATAACGAACAGAATATAAATCTGGTGTACTGGTATATAAGTTTTCACATGATGAGAACCACCACGAGTTCCTAAGAGCCAGCTCAAGCGCGTTCTACTTGTTACCACGCCCTGGAAATTATGGTGCATACTTCGATTATGTCCATCAGTGCTTTCAGAGCATAATCAGTGTCCTTTCTCCAGGGAAGCCAATTGATATCACTGGTCTTACAAGAAATCCAAATTTCGTCTTTCTTCCCTTTTCCGCCTCCACTTCCTCCAAAACGTTTGACATTCACCTAGCACCTCCTCAGAGATGTACAAGGAGGTTATGGGAGGCATCTTCTTCACCGGATTTTTCTACTAATTCGACTACCCTAACGCTTGGATAACAGAAGACTACATTACATCTCACTAAACACCACCCGATGTGATCCTCTTCAAAAGCTGATGATTTCATTACTTCTGTTGAATGTTCTGCTCTTCTTGATTCGCTTTTCCAGGTAGGAAACTCAGTTGTGCAGCACATGAGCCATCTTCATCTCAGCAAGTAGCAATTAATACCTAAGATTTTGTGCCAGGTCTTCTTCGTTGGCAGCAGTTTTATAAAGCCAGGAACCATTCATATACCGTCATATAAGATCCTTGTCACATAAACCAATCTCTGTTCGTACACCTCGATAGTAGTAAAGCAGAGATTCTACAGAAGAGAAACATCTGCTTTCCAAAAACTCTCTCCATATCTTTTAAGTTGTCTGAAGCACTGGAACAACTTTTTCCACTAATGATTATGGTACCCAGAAGCTTGTGTAAGGGGACACCTGTTATACCAGAGCCACGAAACACCATTAGGCTTAGAAGATGACAATAACAAGAAACTGAGATCCTTGAAGTAGATGTAAGCCTCCGGTTTACATTTCTTTCATGGGCCATGACAAACGAATGCTCAATTGCAAGTAAAGAGCTCTATCTCGTCTACGGTAGCAAGCTACGACACAAACGACCAAAAGTAAGACGTTCAGATGAAACACCAGAAGATTGGTTGCTACATGAGGAATACAATTGTACATAGCCAAAGAAATTCTTCAAAATTCAGTGAGCTTTGAGCACAAGCAATTTGTGGAAACGTTCTATGTTTCATCTGTGATTGAGATAATGATTTCATGAGCACCAAAATTAGAAAGGAGAATTATGAGATATCCTCTTCAGTAATTGAAATGATCTGCGAAAGGACGGTGACAGTGTTCAGATATAGCAATCTAAGACTGACAGCCGAAACGAACATGAACTAGCACTCTGGTAGTTACTGACACTCTGAGTGCAGACGAACGTGTAGTGACAGTTCTTCGAAAAATGAGCCCATCGCACTATTATAATTAAATCAATAAGACAGAGATGCAGGAAGATAAATACAAAACCGAAGAACGAGGATAGTCTGCTCTCTCTTTCACTAGATTGCAGCTCTTTAATTTAATGAGGTTATGGCAGAACCGAAGAAACTTAACCCTCAGCGTTACATGCCCTCCGTTAAATTTTCATTATAACTGAAGACCAAAATCGCCCACCTAACATTCAGAGTAAGCCGGTTACCAGTAAACTCTGATTGTCAGCCATTTCCATGTGTGCATCAAGTGAAGCAAATAACATTCTGCAGATGTCATCTAATCTGAGACAATCTCTATGACGACTCGGAGCTAGTGTGGCTCAAGCGAACTGGCACTACACATCTGCATCTGGAAGAAGAAATCAAATACACAAATTTATTTTCATGTTTCTGCAATAGTAGCAGTAGATAGTGTCGGAAATAGTGCAATTCAGGCTCACGAAGCCCTCATGCGAAGGAAGTGAGGAACCTTAACAACCTAACCTAGTAATCCTCCAATTTCAACCAAAATGGACACATTAAGCCTACCCTCAAGAATTTCAGAACAGAACTGACGAAAGCCATTCACTAAGCCAAATTAAGAAGTGACAGCATAATTGCAAGTAATGAAAATCTATGCCTGACCGTGACTTGAACAACAGATAGACCTCGTATCCGGTTGAACTTCGAAACGTCTAAGCTCTTCCAATACCATTGTGCTCGAGAGCACAAGTATGACAGACGCAGCTCAAGCTTCACCTTAAACAAAGTCAGATAAATTCAGAAATGCAGTCAAGCCACTACGCAGCAGTGCAGCACATGTTCTCTCTATCTTCGTAAATCATAAAAAAAATCCCGAGTGAGGACCAAGTTCAAGAGACAAATTGGGCACATAGCTTTCTTAATTAAAATGCTAGAACACGTCTCTCAGAAAGGAAACAAGGAAGAAATTGAAACCATGACTGATTATACCTCATCAATTGCACAATGCCTTGAACCCCGAGCAAATTAATAACAATCCTGAATCCTGCATAAGCCTACCAAGTGACATGTGCAATGCGAGCAAGCTAGAAACAGAGAGAGCAAACCGGGAATTCGAATTGGCAGCACATGAGATCGAAGCGAGAAGGACATACCTGTTCACATGGTGGTGGAGAAGAGAAGAGATGTGAAAGCGAAGAGGCGGCAGCATTGTGAGCAGAAAGCAGCGAGAAGGCAGAGAAAGGCAGAAAGCAGCATGGAAGGGGAGGGGAAGCGCTGGAAGAGTTGCAACATGAAGAGACGAGCCTGCGCCGAAATCCGGGGGGATGTAACTTCATCTCTGAAAGGAAAGCATTCTGCCTCCTCCCCTGATCAGCCATCTCTCCCCTTCAAGACCTCATTCAAGACATCCTCCCAACCCCTCTCCAACACAGCCTGCAAACTTTTAGTCACCAATAAAACACAGAGTTGCCCAAGTTACCCTGCAGCTCCAGACTCCTCCCCTCAACCCACCCAGCCTCAGGATCTCATTCAACACCTCCTCACCACCCTCCTGCCCTCCAAGACAACCTGCGAACTCAAGGCACAATCCCAATGCAGAGTCGGCCAACTCCTGCAGCTCCAAGCTCGTGATCCACTGATCATCAGGCCACTGTCAAACCACCCAGCTTCAGAATCTCCTTCAACACCTCCTCACTAGCCTCCTGCTCCCCTGCTCCCTCCAACACAACCCGTAAACTCAAAACAAAATCCCAATGCAGAGCTACTAGCCAAGCTAGTCTGCAGCTCCAAAGCTCCTTCGCCACTGATCAGTCCACTCGCAGTTCAGGAGCTTCAGAATCTGATCATTCCACACCACAACTCCCAGCTCCGCACCACCTTCCTGCTCCCCTGCTCCCTCCAACACAACCTGCAAACTCAAAAACAACTTCTCGATACAGAGTTCGCCAAGTTTGCCTGCAGCTCCAAAGCTCCAGCTCCGGCACTGATCAGTCGACTGGCAGTTCAGGCTACCCAGCTTCAGAATTTGATCACCTTCCAGCTCCTCACCACGTTCCTGCTCCCCTGCTCCCTCCAACACACCTGCAAACTCAAACCAACTCAACGAAACAAATTCCAATGCAGAGTTGGCCAAACTAAGTGCTCCCTCCAGAAACTAGCTCCGGAGATGCGCGTTTTGAGCTTCATCGGTGGCTAGCTTGGCATGGGTTGCAAGTTGCAACGTGCTATATCGATCGATCCGGTGGGATGTGTGATGAGTGATGAGTAGGGCAGGGCAGGGCAGGGCGTTGCAGGTGCATGGCTCGGGGGCCGAGGAGGTAGGCCTGGCCTCGAGAGTGGCTGGCAATTCTGTTTCCGCCAATTCCCCATGACTCTTGCGGCACGCCGCCCGAGAGCGGAGTCAAACTTCATGGCTGCCTCGATCGGGGTGGCCCTTCTCCTGCCCCCGCCCCCCTTTGCATTTAGTACAGGGAGTATTTTACCCGAGCCTCAATATCTTGCGCCTCGGTCATGGGTCCCCCTCGTTGCAGCACGGCCTTGGGTTCCCACCAATGGACATTGGAATTCTACTACCGTAACACCATAAGGTAGAACCACCTATTTTTGTGCATTTAAGAGGATACCTTGGATGCAAAGTGGTGTAAGGTAGAGGGACATATAGTCGCCTAAATTTCAGGTTTGCTCACTTGGGACAGTGGTGGAAAAAGTTTATAATTTTTGGATGGATTGCAAAGCTAGTGCAAAGCCATCCCAAAAAAAATCATTTTTTTAGTAAGTCTATGATTTCCTATGAATTTTTGAGTGTTCAATCCTAGGGGGGCCACCAACCGATCATAGAGTCTTGGTTTATATGAGCAGTTTGATTCTGAAATTAGAACGTTGCTACACCAATCAGAAGCACTCAAGTTTTGCAGACATGGACGGAATTAGAGCACTTCTGCACATTTGTAGGAAATAGGCTGGATGGACTTCTGTGACCTAGCTGAGAAGCCTACTGGGCGGTTATTGGACTTGGGTGGTTTTTGCCCCCTCTAATTTATGAGCTGAATTTCTTTCTACAGATTCGTAAATACTGGGATATGAGAATAGAAGTGAAATTATATTTTTCTCATTCTATATGAATAAGTTATGAAATTTTAGAGCTTTGTATGGCTAAACACCTATTTATGTATATAGACCCCTCCTAAAAACGTGCACAAGGATAACTCACCTTTTGGTGACTTGTGCCAATCAATGAGTGCCTTGTGTTGGATTTGTTTAAGAAAGTAGAATCTTGTTTGCACAGGAATAGGTGATGCATTGCTTGTGAATGCATGCATTTATAGGGATTTTTTTTTTTTCTTTTTTTCTTTTTTTGGAAGGGGGAGGGGGGTGGCCTTGAGTATAAGTGGTTCTACCTTAGTAAGTTCATTCTTACATAATTCTAAATATATAAAAAAAAACAAAAAAAAAACAATGAAGACATAAAAACGAAAATAGAATAAATTAGTTTTTGGAATATTTTGTTATTTCTAAGCCATTTAAGGTCGTTTTTCCTATTTTCTTTTGTTAAAAAACGGAAATTGAGAAATTCAATTTTTGAGAGACGAACCTTAATTTTTCAAAAAATAAATAAATATTTGTCTGCTGCGGGCCGGACCTGCTATGGTGTTATGGTAATACTTGAATAAAATTTGAGATATTTGGGTCGTGCCTAGATGGTATTTGTATAAGGTTTGTCATATGATGATATATTCGTATAATAATACATGATTTGGTGTTTGACACTGGTTGTTTTTTCAAAATATAGGATGTTTTTTGGATATTTTGAAAAACCCCTTGTTCTTTGGTTTGTAAATTAATGTTAGACTTCCCATTTAGTCATGTTGAGGTAACTTTTGCAACAACATAGAAGGTTCTTTTTTTCCTAGTTAGTTGATTTTTTCCCATTAAAAACTTCAAAAAAATACTGTGAAGATTTTTGAGATAGCGTTTACGGTTTGCCGCCTGCCAGACAAATATATCCTTTTATTTGAAAAAATAAGGTTCACTTTCCAAAAATAGAATTTCTGGATTTTCTTTTTTTTTAGCAAAACATCAAAATGACCTTAAAAGGCTTCGAAACAACAAAACACCACAAAATGAATTTCTATTACTTTTATTTTATTTCCTTTTTTCCCTTTTTAAGATTTTAAGTTTTATATTTTAGATTTATTTTTGAGAGAACTTGCTATGATGATACGGTATTTAGGTCCTTTTCAGATGATATTTGTGCAATGTCTAGATGAGTTGGTGTTTCAAATCAGTATTTTCTTTTCCCCAAAATATAAGATATTTAATAAATATTAGGAAACTCTTCGTTTTTTGGTTTGCACAATAACATTAGATTTCTCATGTGATTTTTCATTTGGTAACCTTGGTAATTTTGAATTTTTTTGCCAATTAATTAAAAAAATTCCACTGAAAGATTTCTAAAAATATATTTTGAGGATTTTTAAAATACAGAAAAATGTTTTTTTAATTTTTATAATACATATTAGGTGCCAAGGTAATATTTTTTAGATAATATTTATTTATAATTGGAAGCAAATTCTTTTTTAGGAACTATCTTAAATAATACTGTTTTTATTTCAAAATAATTTAATGAATAAATATTCAAACTATAGTCAAAAAGTCAAAAAATTTGTATGTATTTATAATTTGATTTACATAATAATTATGATTGATTTTTCATTTGTAATAGGTTCATTAACCCCAGAAGGTCTTTGAGCCCTCATTGTGGTCGTGGCACTTCTAGATAAGCTATTCTGAGGTCTCAAAATTAAACTATTTTCAAAGAAATTTACTACATGTAGCTTTCAAATTTCAACAGTAGCTTCCTAATGGCACAAATTACAATGCAAAAGTTGTAAATTTTAGAAAAAATTGCTCTAAATCTGGCAGCCAATAACCAATCAAAATCTCCCATTTTTTGCCCAAGTTGTCCGTCATTCATCAAAAATATTTTTTATCAAAATTTCAGAAAGTGGGCACTTGGAAATTGTTATGCCCAATATTTTTCATCCATACACATTGATGACACATTTCATCCAATAGATATTTTTCACTAACCAATAGTTTCCATTAAGAGGGGTTGATGAATATTTTCATCCAAATAACAGTTATCATCCAAAACTTAGTTTGCATCTAAAATTCAATTTCATCCATTAAAAATATTACATCCAACATTTATTTTTCATCCAAACTCAATGGATTCCATCTTGAATCTACAATGTGGCAAAGGTTCCATCCATAGGATCCATATTACCTAAACTGCCCTTCAAAATTTATGGAAAAATATATAATTTACACTTTAAAACATTCTAGAAATTCAAGTTTTACTTTGATTGTATTGA
This sequence comes from Ceratodon purpureus, assembly GCA_014871385.1. NCBI lineage: Eukaryota > Viridiplantae > Streptophyta > Bryopsida > Pseudoditrichales > Ditrichaceae > Ceratodon > Ceratodon purpureus. The sequence goes on along the minus strand of CM026432.1, from coordinate 9,270,666 downwards.
AATTATATACGATTCTTTCTTTCATTGTCATAAACATATCTACCATTTGGATTTCCAATGGGACATGTTTAGATTACCATTTTGGTATTTTTTATTTTGGAGAATGTAAGGCATTTTCAGCACACTCCTTTTTACAAAATCAAGGAATTTTTCCACTTTCCAAGTATGTACGAGGCTCAACTTTGCAGGCCTATATCTAACTTCTATACCTACAAAAATTGATGACCCTCTTTAAATCAGATGTGTCTGTAATGTATACTTTTTAGACATCAAGACTTAGGTATAGTATCGGGACAATGTCAAAAAAATAATCTCACATTGTCTATGGTGAAATGAGCTTAAATTTGGTATTATTACACCTTTTTAAAACAAGGTAGATGCAAGATTCTACAATTATATATTCCACTGTATGTCTAATTTTATAAATCAATAGGTTGCTATCAGCAAGGGTTTGTTTTTTGCAGTATTGGCTTCAAAGACACTAAAAGCATTTAGGGGTTAAAATATTTAGAAAAGTCTTAAAAGTATATTTCTATCATTGAAAAACAAGATATAGACACCTATCCTCTCAACTACCACCAAATTTAACTATGCGTAATTTTGAAATTTAATTTAAAATTTTTTCTTTCAATATACATAATTTAAATTTATTTATAGAAATGATGATATTTTTTAATGAATCCTTGTTCAAAAAAATCATTATAAATTGTCCATTTTTAGAATTATTTATAATTTGATGATACAATCGTTAGATTCAAAAGCTTTTAAATTCTACTCATTTGATCATAAAAAATTTAATGCAAAAATATTTTTAATTTAATAAAAAAGAGTTTTATTTTATTTTATATTACAAAAAAATGTACTAATAAGTCAAAGGTAGATAGGGGAGGTAGGTCCATATCTTATCCATTTACAAAAGACTAGTTGAATTTACTACAAAACAAATAGATAATTTTAAATAACACTTCAATGATATCTACTAGAAATATATGGTATTTTATTTTTTTCTAAGATACATTTTAAATCAATGAATTGATTTAAAATACAATTTTAATATGTGCTTTAAAGACTTTTTTATGTCATTAAAATATCTTAAAAATATCTTAAAATGCCTTTGTTCCCCGTGTGATTTGTATACTTATTATAATCTTTTCACGTATAGGTCTATATTAGACACCTTACTTTTTTGTAAGAAGTTTTGATTTTGCAAAAGAATGTTGGTCACCAAGTAACAAATTATGATTTTTTTGTTGAATAGAATGTGTTTTACGTAATTAATTTAGATTCAATATTCTATGAATTCACTTAAATGATTTATACTATATACCAATACTCAAATGAATACATAAAGACTAAGATTGAGCTTTAGACAAGGAGTAGTTTCCAAAAAATTACCACAAGGTTTTACTACCTCTAAAACCTGGTAAATTTCAAAGAACCTAATTAAACTCCGCAGCCATATAATTGATCTTCTCCATGTTCCATTAGTTGTCCTTTCTTCATTCTTGAATTAAAAAGCACAGGGTGGATGTTTTTCAACCATTTTAGATTACCTCCAACATAGAGACTTGGATTTTGCAAATACTCTTAAGTCTTGTTCTCACATAGATTCATTGTTCCAACTTCCACTAGTGCTTGATCAGTGATAGGATCATATCATTGTTATGTGTTAATAAAAAAACATTTTGCATCTCTTGGTCAAGTGATAAAGCCATATTATTCTAGCATATCTTCCTAAAGAAGCATTCTGCATTTCCTAGTCCAGTGTTTGGTCTTAGGATCAATAGTTTCTTTTTTCTTTAGAGAATTTAAGACATTTCAATTTGATAAATGATCTAACGATCAATTTTATTGGTTGACAATTAAACACCTCACATTGTATGAATTATAAACTAATAAGATAATTCTTAGAAATGATACATCAAATCTTATTATTTTATAGCCAGATCCATTCTTTTTTCTTTATTTTATTCTATGACACATTGTCTTTAATTTAAGTGTAATTATACATTGTCTTCTCTAAATTTATTTATTTTTAAAAATTCTTTTAAAACTTGTGTCAAACTTAATACCAACTCAATAGAAAATTAAATTTAGGTGAACGTGAAATACATGTGGTTATTAATCTAAGTGCCATAAGTGTTTGTCAAATCCTAAAATTATAAACTCTAATACTAAAATATAAGTCTATATAAGTAGTACACAACAACGTAAGGTGTCACTTTTTTTCCCATCACAGTTATTTTTTTGGACATTGAAAAGGTATAACTGTTTATAATTTACACCTCAAAGAGAGATATTGGAAGTAGATGCGATTACAAGAAATTAATGTCAAGGAATGAAGGAGTTTTAGAAGTGTGTATGTAATTTAAATTCACCTAAATTTGGTTTTTCTAATTAACAAGTTTGAAGTTTTAAACAATTTTGAAGTTTTAAACAAGTTTGAAAAGACAGTGTATTGTTTAATGAATTTAGAAAGGACAATGTATTATTAGATGGTTTTAAGTGTCTTATTTGATGGTTTTAAGATACAATAAGATAGCTCGATAGTAGTTTCACATTTAAATTTCAATGTGATTTAGGACTTTCATATTTTAAATTAAGTCTTAATTTACAAAATATTGATTTTATTTGTAAATGAAAATACATGTTTTTCTATCGACGTTTTGTTTTTATCTTGCTACAGAATAGGAACCTACTTAAGCTTTGGCATTTGATGTTGTCTTCTTGGCTTTGATAAAAAAAGCGACTCAATTTCAGAAAGACTCTGGAGATGACAACTCTTAAATATAAAGCAAATTATTGCGTTTTAGCATTTTTGTTGAACCCGCATGAATAAAGTGGTCTGGTGATGGTGAAGCAAATTGAAATTGCCTTTGCTCCTCTGACAATCTCCAAACTAAGTCTGTCAAACCTCAAACGCACGATGCATATTGCGTTTTAGCATTTTTGTTGGACCCGCACGAATAAAGTGGTTTGGTGATGGTAATGCCAATATTGCATTTTAGCATTTTTGTTAGACCTGCACAAATAAAGTGGTCTAATGATGGAAATATTATAGGATGCATTGTTTAATTAAAAGTCCTTATGAATATTATATGCTTGTTTAAGAAATACTTTGGTATGATATCAAAGACTTACCCATTTGAACATGTTTTATTTACAATTTTGACGTGGTTCTTCTGTAAAATACATTTACATGTTGATTTCATCATTTTCACTTTTTTAAGTACTTACAGATATAATGTCACTATTAAATTTTATTTTTTTTGAGATAAAAATGAAATATAATGATTTCACTAATTTAACTCAAATTAAAATTAACTCCTTACTCTTCATAAATGTTTTTTTTTTTTTTTCATTATATATTTACATCATATATATTCGATAAGTAATATAATAATACTTTAACTATTTAATATAAGGTCTAAGTGATGATTAGAATGTTTACATTGCCTACATTTGAGAGGTACTTACTGTAAAATCTTTAGATAATTTGAAAGATTAGTGTTTGTTAATTTTTCATTCATGGGCCTACATTCATTTATATAACAATGGGCAATGGACAATACTTTATTCACATGGTTGCATTCTTTTGGGAAAGCAATAACAAACAATTTCCATAACTTGGAATAACATTATTGAATAAAATAATAAAATATATTATTTAATAAATTAATGAAAAATTATGTATTATTTAATAAAATAATAAAATAAATTGTGTTATTTAATATTTTTTAATTTTTTTAATTTTTTTACAATCTTCTACAAACTATTTATTTTAATTTAAATATGTGTCATCATTTGTTTAGTAAAGCTTCTAAATAATAATGTAGGAATTATAACTTCATACATTTATAACTTTAATAAATTTACTCATGACTTTATTAAACCTAAACATATAGAAAATCTAAAAGTAAATTATATAGGCTTTTATTTTTTGTTCCTGATATTGAAAAATGGGGATTTAGAACTGTAGTGTCTCTAAATTGGCTTTACAAAAATATAAAACTTTAAGATTTGATAATAAAAAAACTAAGATCTAATATTAGTTATAATAATTAGCAAACAAATGAAAGAATTATCAAAATTTTAAAAATTCCTACTTTAAAATAAAACCCTTTCAATGGATTGGTATTTATTTTTCAATGATGATTAACAAATTAGACATCATAACTTAAATTTTAATAATAAATCAATTAAAACTTAATTCATATAAATAGAAATATTTTATTAAATTAATTTTTAAATAATTGAATTTAAATTTTGATATTGATATTTACGAATACGCTTGACTGAGGACTAAGATCTGTAGTTGATCAATGACTATGTTTAAGAATCTACTTGTAGTAACTTTGATCATGTTAGTTTGTTGGATCATTTTTGGCTAATTTAGGAATATGCTACAGACAGGAGCGATGATGGCCAACGAGCATCGGCGTTCATGGCTTGTGGCCGTTTATGGCCCTGTTTTGAAGATTGGTGCAATTGGTTTTTATTTTCAGTGGCGCTATGGTTGATGTCATTGAGAGGGTTGGGCGACTTCGGTTGCACCGTGGCGAGGTGGAAGCGGAAGTTTCACATGGTAAGGATTTCACATGCTCTTTGTTTTCAACATCAACCGTGGATTATAGATCAAACAACATAGAGGCTAACTTGATCACACAGTCGTTCCAAACTTCATAGATGTAAAATGAACAAAAGAGGCAGAAAGCAAAAAATAATTTCAGAAAAATTAAGATAGAAGCTGCGATGATGCTTTATTTGACCTTGATCCATCCATTTTTTAATCTTCAAGAAAGGAAGTGCTCGTTGTTTAAATTGTGTAACCTCTTATTGTCCCTTCATATTTTATTTTTTCTTCCACCACATATATGTTATAAGAATAAAGCCACTCATATCACAAATTCAACAACTTTAGTTTATCTATTAATTTTTTTAAAATTTTGCATGAGTTAAATAATAAAAAGGAGACAATTTAGTTTTTCATTGATTTGGAGCTATATGCTTCACATTTAAAAAAAATATAAACTACTAGCAAAAACAAATACCTATTTTTTTAATCAATTGCATGCATAAAAATTTATTCTACACCAACTGAATTTTTTTACTCAACATTTAATTAGTAATAAACCAATCTCAACATAGTCAATCTCACAATGATAGTCTGTTTTATTTTATGTCATCATGAATGTAATAGTAAATTTCAAAATTTTCTTAAAAACAAAATGTTTAATTCAATAATATCTATTTTTAAAAATAAAATTATATATATATATATATATATATATATATATATATATATATATATATATATAAAAATAAAAGCTAAATAGTTTTTTCATTGCAATGATAGAAATATGAATCAAAGTATCAAAAAAATTATTCCTTATTTTAAAAGTAATAAAAGTTCAAATATATTAAATATTTATCATCCTTTCAAAATAGAATTACTAATTACAGATAGACTTAGTTTTTTCATTAAGTTTCATCTGTGCTCAAAATTGAAGCCTTCATATGAATTTCATTTTAAAAGGCCCTGAAATTTTAGCATTGCGATTGAAGGGCATATTTAAATCTAGAACATCAATGGAAATTTTTTCAAGGAAATATAAAATTATATTAAAATTATGCATGATTTGTATGCATGGTACATGCTTTCTCTATACTGAAATAAAATCTGGATGAGTTACTAATCTTTAACTAATTCGAAGCTTCAAACCACTGGAAGCTAAATCATTCCCGACTTTTGAACTTCCCATCTGGATCTTGACTCAGCGACACTCGAGTCCAAAGTTCAAAACCTGAGTCGTAGGCTCTTTTCCAATCCAATTCATCTCATTAAGAGTGAGAGTCTTAGTTGCATTGTCAAACAGATGACTAGATGAGCTAGTTGAAATGTTAAACAATACTTGAAGGATACTATTCATTCAAAACTTCAAGTGATAGGAGCATTAAAATAGAAGCATTAAGACATGAAGATTATGTTTTGAAGAACTGCTTCTTTAAGGTATTTTTTAAAGTCCAAAAACTCATTTGAAAAGCACTAAAGACTTCAATTTTGAATATGAATATGAATATCAATATGAATGTTGTATTTGTATGTATCTAAAGCTTTTTTAACTCCGTATATTTAAAAATAAATATCTTCTTTTATATTTGCAAATCCTGAAGTTGTATATTATGATCTAAAAATATGTTTATTTTTTTATTTTACTAAAAATTATCAATGCTTACAAATGCCAATCTACGGCATGAATAAGAGATTTATAAATACCAAACATCACCAGTATATTTATTTGTCTAGCCTGAATGAAGCGATCATGACAATTAAATGAATTCTTTGTAATGCTCTCAATTGCCTATTCTTACATTATATCTTTCTATTCACATGAGAATTTCTATATACCTTTTATTTTTGGTGTGCATTTCTTTTAGTCATAACTTAGATTTTATGCATATATGCTTTATCTCATGCATTTATGTGATTTTTGTACACATTATTATCTTTTGCTCATGATTTTTTGCATCCACATTACACTAAATTTGTGTTGTATTTGGATTGAAGTTATTTATTATGTCAATCATATGCATATTGAGTTTTTATAGGAAAATTTTGGGCCTTGGCATCATTCTTAGCCTTGGTTCTTTTTTTTGTTTATCTTCTAACAAGAAATGGTTTTGTAGGTTGAGTCTATTTTATTCTAGAATGTCAAACCTATGAGTCGGCCCTATGACCATAAATTTATGCTTTACAGAATTTACATTCAATTTATTTACTTATAATTTGACAAAATTTTAATGAAGGTTGCTGAGTATAAATACCATTTTTTGTAAACATTATCAAAAGACCAATTCTTTTCCTATTAATAAATTAGCACATTGATTGCACAAGTAGTTTCCATCATTATCATGAGTTTTAAGTTTGTATATATGATAATGTCATGGATTCAAGTAGAAATAAACTCTATATATAATATATAGATTTTAAATTCATAAGAAGAATACATTTACTTTATCGTTTCAGTATTTTTGAAAGCTAAAATATTGTGGATACTTTTTTTTACTCATATTCAAAAAATTATCACTCAAAAAATACATAACTAGAATATAGTCAAATCAAAAAAAAAAAATTTCCATATATATATATATATATAAAATAAAACATGAATGTTAAATTTTTAATGAACTTTTAAGAATAACTACCGGTATATAAATTTTTTTAAATTTAAAAATAAAAAATAAAAAATAAGACTTATCAATAATGTAGTGCCACTAAATAATTACATTTAAGCTAAATTAGAAATCCAAAGATATCTTCACTTATGCAGGAAAAAAATCAAAGAGGAACACCTTTACATGTCCATGAATGCAATGTACTCTTCTTTATAATCAAATTTAGAATTAATGTCTTCTACAATAGAATTCAACATGTACATTATTTATCATTTATGAGGTTTAATGATCATTGGCTTCAAAAAAATATTGAACATAATTTATATTTAGTATTAAATTATTTAAAGAAACATAATTTTTTTAAATTAAAAAATAATTAATATAATCTAATTTTCTTTCTAAATTTTATTATGACCTCTATCTAGAGACACTAGAATTCATATCTCTCACCTTCCATGGTGGGAAACAATATCAAAAAGTTCAATCACAGTTATTGAGCAAAAAAATACTTTACCATACAAACTAATTCATTCTAATAGTAATTGACATGTGACCACATAAATCCAAGTATACTTCAAATCTAGTATTTCACAAATTGTGACCAAAAGCAAAAATTCTTCAGATTTGGTGGGATAAAAATATCTGACTAATATCAGTTTGAAGGCAGGGGTCCACACTTTGTTTTGTAACAAACAATATCTACAATGTTTGGCATTTACTTCAAGCAAACCTCAATAAAAGACATTGCTCCTTCTTGGATAGTAAATCACAATTTTGTACACCAGTCCTAATACTCAAAATGCAAAGGAATGAATTTGTAGGTAAAACACAAATAAACACATTCATCAAATAAAATTAAAAAAAAAAACAGAAAACAAAACTTATCCAAAATGGTTTTTTTGGAAAATAATAACATAAAATAAAACAGATCATGATTTCAACTTTGGAATATTTAACGAGAAGAAAAAAAGTGTAATTAAAACATTAATCATTTACCCCAGATCAGAGCCTAGAGGTGCCAAACCTAATATATTCCTCATTTTCAAACACACTCCTCAATGTCCCTTGACCATGGCAATATCAAACCTACCACATTAACCAACACAAACATTGCCATACGGTATTCATTAAATTGGCCAATCTTGTTATAATGGCCGCCACACTAATCAAATTAAAAAAAAAAATTAAAAAAAAAATTAAAAAAAAAAAAAAAAACTATAATCACACCAATATAATCAAGATTGACGAAGATTGGCCAATTTAATGAATATGGCATTTAAAATAATTTTGCACCATCCCTCCAAAAATACCTCAAAAAGCGGTTCTTAGAAGTTAGGTTGATCATGGACCCTTAAACTTCCAGATGATAAAAAATGGGTACCCACGGTTGTTGCCGGGGCCAAGGGGCTGGCAGTTTGATTTCGATCGGTTGTAAAATCTCACTTTTACCCCGGCAATGAGTTGCAAAAAGCAACTCGTCAGTTTTTGTTCCAGATTGCGAAAAGTAATCCGTGTGTCTCAAAAAAAAAAAAAAAAAAAAAAACCTCAAAAATGTCACACATCCAGCTCTCTCTCCCTCTCAAAAGTACAAAGGCTCCAAGAAAAGAATGTAGTTGGCCCATGATCAAGCGCAGCAGCCAGGCGAAGTGTGTTTCCAAACTGCAGCTGCGCCATGCCCACGCTTTTACTGTGCCCTTGCAGTACCTCACCTGATGAATCTAAGCATTCCTAATTTGTACAGCCCTGGCTTGCTTCACCTGCAGCCCAGTTCCATGAAGCAGCCGCCTCTGACTCCATTCCCTGCTTCAAGCTTCCTCTGTTGAAAGGATTGACCGGGATAACATTCATTACTTTGGCAATTAATTTTTTGCTTGGAAAAATGAGACTTGGAGTTTCGAAATACACTACATATTCATGTCTAGAGCTGAGGACTTCCGAAACTGCCGAAGTTTGAAGAAACTGCAAACATAGTGAATTTACTCCATATTGCACCTCTTGCATCTAGCTTTGGATCGATGTCACCGGTGAAGAAGATGGCTGATCTTAGAGGATTTAACATATCTCCCATGCAATGGTTATGTGTGCAGCTCTTGTTTTTTGTAGTTGGGATTAAGTTGATGGTGCAAGGATCAGAGGCTGGAGCTCGGGGGAGTGTTGATGCTCTGGAGACGTTTCATCATGGATATGATCAGAAGTTGGAGGTGAGTTCTGCTCGGCATCCGAGGGGAGGGTGGGGTGTGAGAAGGAGGTTTGTTCAGGGCGGAGCTGATATCGAAGAGTCGTACTCTCGAACCTGGAGGTCAGTTTTCAGGGATGGTGCTGAGTTTGGGGACAATACAGTCATGGTGGTGAGCTTGGATGGAACGGGGGATTACAGGTCGGTGCAGAGTGCTGTTGATCAGGTGCCGGATGGTAATACCAGGAGGGTCACAGTTTACATCACGAGCGGAGTCTATGAGTGAGTAAATGCTGATGGTTAATCTCTCCCGTTGGTGATTAGTACATGAGGTTCTGCTCATGGCATATACTTGTTTTTATAAGTTGGTAATGGTTTGCCGGTTCTTTGGATTGAGTGGAGTCGTTTCGTGTAGGAGTTGAGATGTGTCAAAAGTCTTGGTTCGGTGAATGTTGTGTTGTGAGAAAGTGTGCAGGGAGAAGGTGATCATTCCCATCACCAAGCCGTTCATAACCTTGCAAGGAGAGGGGCGAAACCGAACTGTCATCACATGGAACGACACTGCGGACGCTGCGGGCACTCTCATGAGTGCTTCGGTTGTGGTCAAAGCCGACCATTTCATCGCAAGAGATATCTCGTTCAAGGTAAGCACGACAGCAAGTTAGTCGTTTTAAGGTTCATTGAGTGCTCCGTTGAGCTTATAGGTTTGTTGGCTGGGTAGTAGCGAAGCTCCTGTTGCACCAAGTGAGTTTGAAAGGAAACAATCCTTGAGAAATCAGAGGCGCTGAATCTTAAGCTTCCACTTATCTGCTCAATTTTTCTTATGACTCTCCTCTGTGCTCTTCGAAGTGCAGAATTCGGCTGGACCCCCGGTGCCAACCAGAGTGAACATGCAAGCAGCGGCGTTCCGCATCTCTGGCGACATGGCCTTTCTGTATGGATGCAATTTCTTCGGTTACCAAGACACCTTGTATGACCACGAAGGTCGTCACTACTACTACAGGTGCTTGATCGAAGGTTCCGAGGATTTCATTTTCGGCGTCGCTAGATCTCTTTTCGAGGTGCGTTCTCTCTCAGCCAAGCAACCCCAGGTGATCAATTTACATATTTCGACCACTTCCATACATATTCCTGTAATATTATCAAGCAGGAAACAACAAGACGTCCCATGTAATTGTCTGTCCAAGGTTTTACAAGTGCTACGAGAACGTCCACAACCGATCTACAGAATCATTTTGAATCAATCACTTGTTGATCCAATTGCCAGAGATGCTGGTTGCATTCAATTGCTGAGGATGGAAGAGGCGCACTGGTGGCGCAGGGCAAGTACTACCCTGGCAGCATCATGGGCACATCCGGTTACTCATTCGTAAGCTGCATCATCACGGGCACTGGTAGACCATGGCTTGGCCGAGCATGGGGCCAGTACTCAACTGTTGTCTACTCCTTCTGCGAAATGGATGCGGACATTATCCCCGAAGGTTGGTATGATTGGGGCTTACCGGAGCGTGCAAGGTACGGCTGCTACATCTTGACTGATCCTTGCTTTTTCGCATTTAGAGATGAGATGACACTCTGTTTAGGTAGGTAATTCTCACACATTCTATCAGGATGTTGCACCGCTGATGCCTTCGTATAGACAAGTTAGCTCTCTGAGATTATTAACGACTGGAGAGAGTCGTGTCTGTGAGTTTGGTGTAGTTGGTTTTGGAACTCATCGTTCACCTATACCTTGTTCATGCAGAACTGCATACGTTGGGCAGTATAGATGTACTGGAAGAGGAGCCAACACAACCGGTCGAGTTCCTTGGGCTAGGGAGCTCACAGATGGGGAAGCACAGCCGTTCTTGAGCATCCAGTTTATCGATGGTCCGTGGTAACTATCATTTCTGTCAATTAGATGACAATTAAAACCGAATCATGATCTCATACCTGAGCTAATCACTAAGGTTGTGAACTTATGAGAGTATACGTCTTAGCAAAGATGTGCAAGATGGTTATTCGGACATTTCACGTAGTTCATAACAGTCCGATTGACAATACCAGTTTATGAGGTCTAATATGGTGACAAAACTGATCTGTCTTCAACAAGTGTGAAACTCTAGCATAGAACTCACAATTGAATATTATGATTTAGTGACATATTACTTTTTCCCAGAGATATCTCAAGCAAGACACTACTAACACAATAGTAGTGTATAACAAAACAATCCAAAGGTATGGACACATATGACTTGAGCTCAAAGAACCCAACATCTTTTCTGTATCGAGCTTGCCTTTGATTGTTGATCCTGCCAAGTCAATAGGCAACTCCTACCAAGTGAATAGGCAACTCCTACCCAAAAAGAGTAGAGGGCCCATAACGATATGCTCGTGTGAAGATTACCATGGTAAATGTCCATCATGAGCAAGGTGCTACATAGGTCACTCCTAATTTGTAAAGCAAGAAACTGAACCACTGTCTATGTAACATTTACACTGGTTATTATCAACAGAAGGTAACATAATGAATCTCAACAAAAAGCAAGCAGAGAATTGAGCAGGACAGCTGTTCTTGAAGCATAAATATGACCACAACAGCACATAGTTGGAGATATGAAGCACAAAACCATAACAGAAAAGTATCAGCAAATTGAGCAAAAAACATTTAATGTCTTCAGAAACTCACTAGACAAAACTGTTTTGACTCTGCTAGGTTGGCAAAAGGATCAAGCTGCATTGCAACCTGCTCTATGCTTGCTTCATTCTCTAGATCACAAAACCAAGGTTTTTAAAGAGAAGTGCTCCAAAGAATGACCAGATCATTTCCATGTCAATGTTGCGGAGATTTGATCAGATACACCACTCTTCAAAGCTGCAATGAGGTCAAGCCTAAGAGAGTGAGCTTTCAGTAGACAGTGCTCCTATCAACATCTCTCGACGCTATACCATTCTCTAACAACCCTCTCCTAAGTACTTGAACATCTTCATGGAACTCAACACAATTCACACAACACAACACAGTACAATTCCAACTCAATACAATACAATTCAACTCAACACTACACAATTCACACCCTCGATTCTAATATACGAGAACTATCACATGCACGACCATTTTGAAAGGTACAGTGGCGTGCTAAGAACTTGAATTAACATTCTATGTGTACCTCTTGTTCCTTGGCATCTAAGGTTCCACATCCCAAAATAAAAAATAGGGTCAAGCGAGTCGACGAAGCTCTCCTGTAAGCAAAGCATATTCACGATGTCGCGACAGAGTAGCTCTAGTGATGACATCAGCCAAATGAGAGTCCAGAGTTCCATTGTCCGAACTCGACATTGCAGTTAAAGCTGCATGCACAACTGTTTGCAAGATCTGGAGCGTGTCACCATGACTCACCACCAAAACCGCACACCTGCGTATGTATTTTTGATAGTTTGTCAAACTTGGGATAAAAAAATATCCATCTGAGAAATTATCAAGTGTTGCTTTAATGTCTCACCACAACCAATCGCTCGTCTTCCATACAAACACAGAAGGCCCAAAACATTAGCAAACAAACTTGAGTTGGAAGACATGGCTATACTTAAACGATAATGAGAAAATTTGCGAAAGAAACGAACCCTTGCACTTCTGCCTCCATATGGACGATGGCCTCTGAAACTCGAATTGCAACGTCAGCTACGCTTTCACCTCCTTCGGGTCCAACCAGTGGGTCGATGGCATCAATAGCCCATATTTCTGGATACTAACATATGATCAGACCACTCAAATAGTTTAGATTCCACTTGAAGAGACTCCATATCCAAGAAATAGAACAACTCTAAAACCAACCTAAAAAAGCACAACCTAAAACATACCCAAATCACCTCCTATCTCTTAAATCATAAGAACCAGTTTTAGGATGTCACCCACATGTTCATGACTCTGAAGTTCCAGAGGAGGTCCAAAGTACCGCTCCCTCAACCCCTCAAGGTACTGCGTCAACAATAAAATCACACACAGAAATAAGAATTAATTGCCTTCAAATTGCGTCGATCAAGCATAAAGCCTCACTGTGGAAATTCCGCTGGAAATGTACGAGTACATGAAGCAAAGAGAAATCGAAATCACTTGGTTTAAACACATGAGAAGTACACCTTGATTGCAGGTTTTGCGTGGGCAACCGTACTCATTATACTAACCACGGCCTCAGCCGTCTCCAACGTTCTCCTGAAAGGCGATGCAAAAATTCGGACATGGTCGAGTGGAATGCCTGCTACCTCAAGTTCCTGCTTGTTGACATGACATTGCAGCTCCAAGGCCACGAATGAGTAAAGCTTTGATATACATATTTGCGAAACTAGAAACAGTAAAGCTTGATATACATCTCAGTCCACATGAAAACTCTCTGACCTACAAAGATCAAACCCTCTTTTCAACTTCCACATTGCTTGAAGCAACAGGATGTCCAAACCTTCAAAAATCTGAAATTCCTGGGAAATCATGAAGTGATTGACACGGCTTTGAAAAGCCTTGATTGTGTTATATTCACCTTCAAGAACAACTCCCCGGCTCCTTCAGCTTGAAGAAGTCCCGAAGGCGCTAGCCCGTAAATTGGCAGAACCCCATTACTCTGCCACCAAACCAACTTGCTTAAATCTCCTTTTCAACATGCCCTCATTCATAAAAACCCACCTTCCGAACAAAACTACAATCTAGAACTCTAGAAAAAAAAGCCCATCACCCAAACACACCATTCCTATCATGGCTACCAACTCACTGATATCCGAAAAATGCAAAACGCCAACTGGAACCATCGTTCCAGGTCCGATGCAATCAACACAGACACGGAACTAAAAGATGATTTACTAGATGATTGTACCATGTGAGAGACAATGAGGCCTGATTCGTTCGGGACGCTGCGACCGTGCCGGAGCACCCAGTAGCGATTCTTCAGCTTCGCCTGCTCCATGGCGACACAGAATTATTCCGGTCGCTGTGGAAGGTTGGTCTAGATAGACAGAGATCTAGATTTTATATCAGTTTGGTTACCGAAGCTGTGGCCTTCGATGATTCCAACGGCGATCTAGCAAGTTGCTTAGTCATGGCATGAATGGAATATGCTTTGTGAACGCAAGAGCTTGGGCACCGAAATGTGGATTTGCGCAAGGCGGTCACCGGTGGGCCGTGGACGTCGGTGACGCAGTGGACTGAAGTTGGCCCATTTTGTTTGCAATAAATTGCAAGGCTAATTTGAGGTTGATTACGTGTAATTGGACTCTGATTTAGTTGCTGATGTGTAGCTCTGTTTCTGCAAGCACAGATAGACATGTGCACATACGTCACGGATAACAGGCTTCATAATTTGTGCAAAATGTTAAGGTTGCAGATCAGACGAGCGAATTTGGAGGAAATTTTCAGAGCAAATGATGACCAGATATACAACTGGGGAGTGATAATAGTCAGCAGTAGGTATAAAGCAATTTTACGATTCAGTAGCTCATTATAATTCTCTCATCATATCACGGAGTGGAATGTTTGAGAGAAAAGGGATGAGTACATGGAAGATATAAGTTCTACGCTCTAATGCAACTCTGCAGGTACAAGTGCCGGGATCTGGTAAGCCTGAGACCCATCGTATACTAATCCTCTAAAACCACAGAAAAGATCTGGGTAAAACAAGAGTTACAACACTATTCCGCTGCAAGCTTCCACATATCAGTGTGTGTCTCAATCCAAGCATCTTGGACGCAAAGAATTCCTGCTTACAAAAAGTGTCCACTACAACTAGTAGCGAAAATTAGGGGACTATGTGTCATTTTGAATCAAGGCTCAAAAGCCTTTTGCTTTGACGCTGGATTGACTCTGATAGAGTCTATTTGAGCTTGGGAGGATAAACTGGACAGGGTATCATCAGGATGGACAGATTGAGAATCGATATGCACAGTAGTTTGAGTATTGAACTCCTTTCTCAACCACTCCACCGCCATGAAACTAACCGCAGACGCAGGTACAAACCATAGTACTCGCGGCACTGCTCCTCGGAAAAATCCCTTAACTCCTTCGTGTCTCCAGATTTGATGCCACGCATCAAACCAGCCCTTGTATCTGATAAAAATGTGAACAAATATTGTTTCAATAATTGAGAGTGAGCAAATCCAGGGCCAACAATACTAGTTTAGTAAAATATCAGTCAAGAGCAAAGTGGAAGGCCATGTGAGATATATTAAGTGCCATTCATAGAGTTTGCGTGAGAACTCTGTTCCCCGATTCCCCGAAAAGTAACACATAACACAGCACAGGTAACGCAACACTAACCTTATGCGAGAACCTTGTATTTGAAGCCTAGTCTTCAAAACATCCATGGGAGTTGTCAGAAAAGCACTCAGACCTGCACACATAGCCAAATAAAACAGAGAACCAACAAGCTTGGTCACATAATATAGGAAATCTTGATAAGCCCATATATCTTGTGGAAAACTCAACTAAGTTTAATTCTGGACACAACTTCATCTATGCCTCTGACTTATAAGACGACTGCTGGACCAAATTCTATTGACGACAAGTTCCTGCACAACATCACATTATAATGAGCTACACAATTAGAAGGACACTGTAAAAAACAAAGAGCATGCATTGTATGTCAGGTGACACATGGGTCTTCTTGTAGGGTTCACTAGTTTTAAAATTATTCACCGTCACAAATCTCTTCATTTGACTACTATGGTACCAGTTCCAATTCTCAAGATACTACAGGAATATGTCAACAACAAGCCAATCAAGAGAGAACTTGTAGACCTACCTCCTGCAGTTCCCCCCATAATCAGCTCTTCCCATGAGCTAAATTCGTGCTTTGGGCCCCCAGCAGCTGGAGCAACGGCCCAATTCCTCCGTCCGTACACTGTCGCCTTCCTCATACCCTCATAGAGCATAATCTATAGCACAAATAATTAAGTGGTCAAACCAACAGCTGATAAGAAATTGGCTATTGTTTGGTAACTGCTGAAAATGCTTAGGCATATGAAAAAGAATACAAAAGTATTTCAAGGCCTTGATGAACTGAAGAGCAGCTGGGCAGCACCAAGGAAGACCAAGCAACAAGAATAAGAACCATTCATTCGCTCAATGAGGACATGGCCTCACCTGGAATCCAGCAAAGGGGACATCCCTGGCAAGGGTTGATAAGTACCTGCAGATGCAGACAACAAAGCCAATGTCAATACCGACACATATCATCTAAGAGATGCAATTTAGCAACAAACCTACCACAAGCTATAGTTAATAAAACAGCTGATGGTTGATGAAGTGAGGGTCGCATGCGATGCAACATACATATTAGTTGCAGTATTCTATCCTAAAGGCATAACCTCAATCTACCATCAGAGCCGAAAAAAGAGGCGCCTCTGTATTTACCCAGCATATAGACCAGAAAAACCCTCATACTTAAAAACCACTCGTCCTGCATGTAGCAGTCCCGTGTAGTATTGTAAGCTTGGTGTCAAGACTCTAGAAGATACTTCATGTCTTTGATGCCAACCTTTGCTGCTGCCTTGAATCTGCCAGTACATACATGCTACGGTCAGAGGATCTATTCCATGTGAGTGCATACAAGTTACGATCAGAGGGTTTACGCCAATCAAAGTTTCAAGCAAATGCAAGTCAAAAAAGTACCTGCATCCGCTGCTTGAGCACTTCACATGGAACGTACACGACTGAACCTATAGTATCACCTGATCAAAAAGGAGAGGCAAAAGTCAAATAATTGAATAATCCCTTCAAAATGACCACTCTTACAATCTATGAAGCCAAAATCAAGCCTAAGGATTGTATTGACCTCAAAAGATCCACCATCACACTTGAAAAGCGACAATAAAAACGTATACAACCAGAGACATTTCCACCAAAAATAAAATAGATGAGGGTGCAGTGTTTAAGGCCATACCCATAGCACCAGCACAAAAGTGCGCCCAGGGACCAGCAAGATTGGGGCGCTCATGCTCCAGCCAGTCTTTCGTAGACTCGATAAATCCAAAGTATGTGGCCCCTGTTATCATTGAGCCTGTCAAGCCTGGTACTACACCCCTGTAAAGAGCTGCACATCACCAGTAGAACAACTTGTAAGACACAGCATTCCAGATAGATTACCCGTTTACTCTGGTGAAGAATTGAAAAATACACACGGCATACTATGCAACGAAACATTTGACGGCTCTTGATAACTACCAGTAATTATACAGTACGCATTTAAAGTTGCGATCACTAACTTGAATCATCGTACAACTCGTCCAAAAACTAATACCGTATATTCTCTCTCAAAAGCCCCTTGACAATAATGCACCTTAACTTCATCTTATCTCTTGCAGATCAATTTGGGATTCAGAAATACAAAGAGTACATGCGATGCGACGATGCCAATATCAACTACCAAAAACACTCACCCCGAACGCCGTCCATGGCCACAATATTTTTGAGAGCATGCCCAATGTCGCTCTGCTTCTGCCAAAGCCCGAGCACATCCCAATCCGTTCACATGTCGTATAATATAACCACTGATTTTGAACTGTAAACTCGCATGTAACCTCAATAATCTATAAATGTACACGTGACAACGAACAATCGAGGAAAAAATGATTGAACTGCACTGAAATGGAGATATTTGGAAATTTCTTTCATAATGGCAAGTATCTGCTATGACGCTTAGGCCTCCAGACATGTCCTGACCTTGGAAGGTTATGGTTCAATGCTCTTGTACATAAACCAACAGTTAATACATTTAGAACTCATTTGCTCATACGTAAATACCATAAGTGAAGGATACCTGCAAGGTGACTCCAGAATGGCCACTTTGAATACGTGTTTTCAAAGTGTCTACCGGATGCATTAATGTCTCCCCGAACCCACTGGCCAGTGCACCCCACGCAAACTCCCTCCATGCTGCCAGCATTGCAAAGAAAGAAACCTTACTACAATGTGATACTCATATGAACCGTCCTTCTCATACGCAACAAACTAAACTCCTAAAACTCAGCACAAACTGCACGACAGCTTATCAATCAGCTTTAGCACTTCTTCTGAAAGCGTGGCGTAATTCTAAAAAGTCCGTCAGGGATATCGCTCTTAAATCATGTACAAAAGAAGAATACTCCACCCAAAACAAACTTAACCATATTCACTCGAAGTCAGAACTTACAGAAGAAGCCTTTCGTCGAGGCCGCCGGTGTCTGGAGCCCTTGGCTCACCACATTTCCCTCCACCATGGGACTTGGCAGAGAATTTCCAAAACCTCACTGCGAGTCTAAACTCTGACGTTAAAATCCTAAAATCCGCCCATCTCTCTGTCTCTTTAACCTTCTCATATCAGCTGATCACATTTCACCCGAACCCAAAATCGTCGAAAACTTTTCACCCTCTTAAACCCCTACAGAATTTGCACTTCGGGTTTACAATCCACTTATGCAAACCAACTGCTCCAAATACGATGACCGTAAAGATCAAATTCCTTCCTCACCTCACACCCCCCATCCTTGAATCGATCATGAGCAGCAATCCATAAACCCTAGGATTCCCAACCAAGATTGTCACCCTAAACCCCCAGCCTCCCAAATGCGCCCGCCGTCTGCGATCTCAGCTGAAATTCACACTCTTTCACGCGATTCAAATGGCGAAACTCAACCAAAAAAATTAGAACATGGCGAACCCTCCCATTCCAACTCAGAAAAAATCGGAAAAAAGATCAGAAAAAGATCAGAAAATTAGAACATCCAAAACTGAACGTCCCAATTTCGAAATACTTTCCCACCCGAAAATTTTCTGGTTCAAAGAAATGGAAACCCTAAAAAGTAAGGACCCCCAGAAAACGCTAACCCAAGTGATGACTACGACCAGATGATCAAAGGTGGGAGATAATTGGAGACTAAACACAAAGTGGATTGCACCCAAGAAAGAATTTCCACTTCAAGAAGACAAAAACCCTAAAACCTCACACTCTCAGAGAATCCTAAACCAGGTAATAACACCGACCAGCTCACTAACTGGAGGCGAATTGAAAATCAAAACTGAGAAAATTGCAGAAATTGCACTCCAAGGAGCCAAAAACCCTAAAACCCGAATCCCCAGAAAACACAAACCCAGGCGATGACAACCAGAAGAGCACTCTCTGAGTCGACCGGAGGCGAATTTGACTCTTTCCCGGAGGCGAATTTGAACTGAAACTGAGGAAATTGCAGAATTTTGAGCTGAAGGAAACAAAAACCCTAAAACCAGAATCCCCAACCGATTTCAGAAATGAGCAGAAGTGGGAGGTGACTGACAGCAGGTGAATTGGGAATGAGACTGAGGGAATTGAGATGAATGAGACGAGAGAATGGGGAGGTGTGGGCGTGGAGGGGGAGAGGGGAGCCCAAGCTAGGGCTGGGAATGGGGCGAGAATGCGGGGCGGGGCTGCAAATGGCACTGCCTTACGCCATAGCCATGGCCAGCTTGAGCGTCACTGCGAGTGCGAGAGCTGCTTCTCTTTTCTGTGCGTGCATACGCTTGGCCGTCACTCACCATCAGGGTATAAAGAAGGTATAAACCCGGGTATATTAGCGGGTATACAGGTAAGGTTCCCGGGTATATTAGCGGATCCTCGACGCTCCCCACCTCCGTTCCCCTGTTCCCAATCTCCAGTTCCCCTGTTCCCTCTAGAGTTCTCAAGTTCTCCTGTTCCCTCCCCCTTATTCCATGTTCCCTTACGCGTTCTCGAGTTCTCCCACCTCGAGTCCTTTCTTGCGTTCTCCTGTTCTCTTCGTTCGCATGTTCTTATTAACGTTCCCATGTTCTAAAATGGTGTTCCCTAAGGCGACAGTTCGAATGGAGTACAGAGAATATGCTGTATTCGTTCCACGAATCTTTCACATAAATACGAATTTTTCGTACTTCTAAAGTATTTAGAATATTCTGATGATGGTTATTTACAAGTACGTAAAATAATCTGGAAGTACGTATAAATATAGCCAGAAGTACGTAGCTAAAATTTGCAAATACAGGAATATTCCTGTACTCCGGTAACCTTGAGTTCTGCTTGGTTCAAAGGGGGCAGCATCAGGAATCTGCTCTAGTTCAGGATTCAGACCAGATCAAGCCTTTTATTTTTTTATTTTTTTAATATATATATTTTTCTTTTCTGACTGTTTATTGAAAGTGCGTAAGTTCAACAGGTGGCTTTCATATTCATGAAATATGAATATGCCTTCAATTTTTTAGTTATTAAATATAATTGACTGTATAATATTATAAATGGTAGTTTATAATGATGGTGACCTTTATTTTTAAGTCAAGCTACTTTGAGTTTTTGAAAGATACCATGAGTTTTTATTGTCTTATTAGTTTTTACTCTATATACTTGGAAATAAGAAAG
This sequence comes from Ceratodon purpureus, assembly GCA_014871385.1. Lineage (NCBI taxonomy): Eukaryota > Viridiplantae > Streptophyta > Bryopsida > Pseudoditrichales > Ditrichaceae > Ceratodon > Ceratodon purpureus. Next base: position 9,249,954 of record CM026432.1, on the reverse strand, counting down.
ACCTTATTGGCCATTATTCCATAATTGGTGTATGAGAATGAGGTGGTCCTTAAACAAAAAAACTTATTATATAAAGAAAATATAAAAAACCAAAAAATTATGATAATATATATAAACTTTAAAAATATTTTTAAAACAATTTACTATTATGAAGCCATTTGAGACATTTTGAGATATTTTTAGTTAAAAAAATCAAAGAAAAATCATTTTGGGAGAGATGCTAACTTTTCCAAAAAAAGAAATATTCCTCCTGCACGTGACTACCTGTTATGTCTGTAAAATTAACACTATCTACACAACCAGTACACCATGTCACCCCAAATGTACAATTCACCTACAACTTGTTCCTTCACACAAACTGGAGTTCGTAAGTCCCAACTCACCCCCACAAACCCACACTATCTACGCGACTAGTACATCATACCAATTCAAATGTACGTCTGTGTTAGATCTTGACCATCTCCTTCGGAATGAAGTGGAGTGTGTTGCGAGGAGCGAATGCAAAAGACGAAGCAGACAGACACAGAGTAGGGTTTCGCAGATAGAGAGACGGGGAGAGAGAGATCGCGAGCGGGAGGAGGGCGGGTCGGAAGCGATGGCGGCAGCGAGGTATGGCGACGCGCTGCTGATCGTGGCGATCTCGTTCGTGTCGGCCATAGTGTGCGAGGGCATCAGCTGGGTGCTGATCTACCGCACCACCAACTACAAGTCCCTGCGCTCCACGATCGACCGCACGCAGAAGAAGATCGACCAGATGAAGCTGCAGACGTCCACGCCGGCCGTCACCAAGTCCAAGTCGAAGAAGATGGACCGGTACGAGGTCTCCTTGAAGGAGTCGAGCCGCGATCTATCGCTCTCTAAGTTTAAGTCTGGTGCGGTGGTGGCCGTGGTGCTCATCGTCGTCTTCAGCCTGCTTTCGAGTTTGTTCGAGGGCAAGGCGGTGGCGAAGCTGCCGTTCGCGCCTATTCCGCTCGTGCAGAAGATGTCGCACCGCGGGTTGCCTGGCGATGATGCCACCGATTGCGCCATGGTGTTTTTGTATTTTCTCTGCTCTGTTAGCATTCGGTCGAATTTGCAGAAGCTTTTAGGGTTTTCTCCTCCCCGGGGCGCTGCCGGGCAAGGCATGTTTGCAATCCCTGAGCAGAAGATGAAATGAGGGATTGTCTTGCTTGATAGAAAACAAAAGAATTGAGTTAAAAAACCAGCCATTTAATCTTTGGCGATAGCATCATTTAGGTCAAATGATTGTGTATTATTTATAATCTGGGGTTTGTGAATCAATGACAGGTTGAGCATCTTTGCGCTTTGTTTCATGCTCTTGTTTGATTGTATTTGAGAAGGAAACTGATGTTGAGATGGTTAGGGTTTTCTCCTTACCTGAGGAGTTCTCTGAGCTGGAGTTTTTTCGAGTAGAATTGCGCTGATATTGGTCACGTTGGATTTGTTCGCCATCTTTTGGTTAATGATTAGCTCAATGGTTTTGTTGGTAATGGCGCTCTAACTAGCCGGATGATCGAATTTAACTTTCTACAGCATTGAGGATCAGAGTCGGTGTGCTACGTAGTATGTGGAGATCCCAATTTGATACTGACCACTCTATTCGGTATGTACGTGAGATAATAGTTGTTGACAATCCACCATCAGAAAGTGAACTGATGTGGAAGCACAACAAGCATCTTTCATGGAGCTGAGAACGTTTCTCACCTTGACGAGGGACTAAAAGGTAAGCATCTAACTGATCACAAGCACGTCTTGAGAAAATTCTCTCAATATAAGTTGATGCAAATTTTCTCTGCAACGAATATAGAGCTCTCGCTTATTGCCAGTTGTCATACTCATGCTCTATCAGTGAGTGCTGGTTGCTGAGTTAGATCACAGGTCTTACAGCAGATGAGAAACATAATCCCAGCATGTTAAACTCTGATTGTGGAAAAACTGTTGCAAATTTGATACTGTTTATATCTGTAAACATGTTGGCCTTTAATTCTGGCCTCCATCCAGGTCGAACCAGTCACATGGACAGGAATCTGAGTAGGTCAACATTCACTCCTCGCAAGTGATGACCATGGGTATTGCACTCAAGAGGTCCTTACAAGGTACAGCATCTGACAAGTGGAAGACAGTACATTACGTGCACCGAAACTTGCTCCAAACTTACATACATTCGGCTGGATACCTACAAGCATACTCAGCTAAATTACAGAATGCTGAGTAATAAGTTGCTACAACAGAACAGCATGTTGAGTGCAACAGCACAACATTGTCCAGATACCGAACCCATATTTTCAGATTGTGGAATGGAAGAAAACCAGCACCACCGCAATGTGAAATAAGTATATTTGGATGTAATTTACATAATGGTTGCGATTAGTTGATCCCCCAAGCCCAGCTCTTGCCTCAAGAGGATGTGAAAGATCTGTGAAGGTCTGCACTGCTCCATCATTGGGAAAAGAATATTTTAGCAACAAGCTAGCTTCTATCCCTCGGAGTATTCAGCAACTTGCACTTCGCCAAACCATTAGAGAAGACTCCTCCGTTGATCCTTCAGCGAACAGACATCTTCGGTTCGTTCCGACATGAGAAGAAACTCAACTAAATGTCCAGCTTCTGCTGAATGTCGCTCAAGGTCTTGGCAGACTTCTGGAGCTGCTCCCTCTCTTCGTCTGTCAAGGGGCTGTCCATGACGCCGATGATGCCAGCGCGTCCGATCTCCGCAGGCAAGCTCAGGTAAACCTCGTCTTCAATGCCATGGAAGCCCTGTGCGCAGACAGAAACAGGATGGATCCGTCTCTGATCACGCAACACGCTCTTCACCAGGCTTGCAACGGAGTACCCGATAGCCCACGACGTGTAGCCTTTCAGCTTGATCACTTCATACGCACCATCGACCACCATCCTACAACGCACACTCCAAACATCAGATCTGGGTCCTCTACATCTGCAATTCGCAACTGACGAGCTCTGCTACTGGTTGGTTAGAAAGAGTTTCTACCTGTGCAACTCTTTGAGTGTGCCAGTGCTGTAATCGATGTTGTTCTGCTTGAGGTAGCCGATGAGCGGAACGCCGCCGATGCTGACAGTCGACCAAAGTGGGACCGAACTGTCGCCATGCTCTCCAACGATGTACCCATGAACATTCTGAGCGTTCACATCCAGGTGATCCGCCAGCAGCCATCGGAACCGAGAGGAGTCGAGGTTTGTGCCGGAGCCGATGACGCGGTTGGGCGGGAGGCCGGAGAGTTTGAGTGCCACATACGTGAGTGCGTCCACTGGGTTGGAGATGATGAGCAGCGTGGTCTCGGGACTGTACTTCACCAACTGTGGGATGATCTTCTTGAAGAGCGCAACGTTCTTCTCCACGAGGGCGAGACGAGACTCTCCTTCTCTCTGCCTGGCCCCCGCCGTGACAATGCATATGTCGGAGCCTTCTGTCACTTTGTAATCCGTGTCGGCTAGAATCGTCGCCCTGGGAAGAAACGCCGCCGCGTGCTTGAGGTCCAGCATCTCCCCCTTCAGCTTATCCGCGACCACATCCACGAGTGCGATCTCGTCGCACAGGTCTTGAGTTAGGATCGTCTGCGCACATGCCATGCCGACGTTGCCCACTCCCACCACGGTCACCTTGTAGGTCCTCTTCACCAGGCTCGGAGCACTGGACCCCGGGATCGCCTTGAACAAAGTGCTCTTCACCTTCTCCGCCACTGCAGACGCCGATCCCTCAGCGTGATCACCCGCTTGCGCCCTCCAATCGAACATGGTACGCGCCTTCGTCTCCTCCTTCGTGGCCATGGCTACACGTAGCTGGAGACGAGACTCTCCCTGGGTGAAGAAAACGCTCTTCGGACTTCTGCTCGTTGCTGTGGCAGGTGCCGCAGATCTCGTTTGTATCGAGGAGCTTTGGATCGTGCTTGTCGAAGCAGCTAAAGCACTCATGTTGGACTAGAAGTAGTCCTCCTCGTCTCAACCCACTATCTGCTCAATCAACATCCATAGAAACAGATGGTCACATCGACAACATAGCACCACGTTCACGTTCGTGTTGTACTAGCCTGATGGATTGAATGATCGAAGATTAACAGCTTGCAGACCCAAAGAGAATCTCAAGTTGAGAACTGTTCGCAATCGTTGAGCTCCGAAACCCTATCTAAACCCTCACTTTGTCTCCATCTCATCTCCTCTCAATCCAAAACTTCATTTGTGGGACACTCGGAGCATGCACTCTGAGGTAGAATTAGGTGTATACTAGTGGGATATTAACTAAGCTATGATCCTCAAATAGCTCCTAGGATGATTATGCATTTCTTTGAAGTTAGAATTATACAGAGTTATACAGAGCTATGGCGAAAGACAGACTTGTGGAAGCACTGTAAAATGTGAGCTTTGAGCGTCACTGATGGGGATTTTTGTGCAAAACTACCGACAAGCAGCAGATTGGCAATCCTAATCAGACTGACAGACGCCTTGCAGAATTCTCCCACAAAGAGAATGAGTACAAAGATATGGCGATCGAAGTAGCCGATGAAGTGAAAGAGAGCAGGGAATTTGAGGTCAAGCTAGGTCAAACAAAAGTCACTAACGCAATTGTTACACGAAGCCTCACATTCAGCTCTAGAAACTCTACACTCGGTTGCAGTGCTCCCCTTGCAGAACTAATCCCTCCAGAAAGAGAACAATTACAGAGCTACAGTGATGGAAAAAATTGACCCAGTGAAAGAGGGCGAGCGTTTTGTGCATCCAACACTAGCAACATAAATCACTAGTTAGCTCTGTGCAAAACCGAGGACAAGCAACAGATCAACGTACCTGATCAGATTAGCAGGCGCATAAGACAACCCAAGTGACACCTTGCAGAATCTCCCCAAAGAGAATGGTTACAGACGGCAGAGCTTGAAGAAGCAAAAACGACGTAAGTCTTGAGCGTCAATGATGGAGAGTTCTGTACAAAACCAGTGACAAACCAGCAGATTATGCAGAATCAGATTAGCAGACGCACCATCCTTGCAAAGCCCCTCCTCAAAGAGACTGATCACAAAGCTAAGTTAAAAATCACCACTCAATCTAAGGTCCAACTAGGTCGAAGAAAGGCAACTTGATCAATCAAAGTAGCCTCACACTCAACTGGAAAACTATCCCATATCCCCATAGCTATGACAAAAGGAGTTAAATAACAAATGAAAGATGTGAGTTTTAAAGGCCAATTAGTGGCAAGTTGCAGCATATTAGTGTACCTGATGATGAGAGAAGCAAGCAAGTGAGGATATAAGTTAGCCCAAGTGGGTGTCCAGACAGACTCCTCCAGGAAGAGAATGATTCCAGAGCTATAATGGCGACAGGAGTTGAGTCATAAGTGAAAAGAGAAAGTGTGAGTTTTGTGTACCTGATGAGAAGGAGGCAGTACTTTCGGAGTGCACCACTCCGAGTGCACATAGGCCTGGTCATGAACAGGCTGTCAGTAGGAAACAAGTCCTGCGACGACTTAGGCAGGTGACGAAAGACAATATTCATCAGGAGCAGTGGTAGTCATCCATAAGAACCGAGTACAGCCGACGAGCGGGTACCAGTCAACAAATACGGTTGGGACAGATACATCATCCAAAGCACGGATGGTCACGAACATCGAAGGTATATCACAAACATACATTACGTCTACAATACATATACAAAATACGTAAAGTAGATACAGGTATAAAATATCAGAGATTCACTCGGTAACCACCACCTCAGAGCATCGTCATTCATGTATTTAAATAAGGACAACGTGTAGCAGCTCCTGGACAAATACAACGTTTCAAGTTTAAAATCGTGTAAGTCTAAGCGACGTCTGAGAAAAATAAATATTACTTTACTGCAATAATACTTACTGCGGCGTGATATACTCAAAAGATGGAAGGGATAATTAAACTCAAAGTGAATGACCGTACCTAAATTTAATGACCGCTGAACTCAATACACCGCCAATGTCCCTGGGAACACAAGCGCGGTGTGGATAAAACTTGTCCTATTCTCAGCGAAACAACACAGACCATTCAGTCGAATTCTGCACTCATGGCGAGAACGTCGAACTCGACCACGGGTTAAATACAGAAAATCGAAAATCCTATTTGGAAGGGGGGAGAACGCACGAGACATCGCTGGCAAGGAGTCCAGACATCTGAAAGAAACCTAGTGCGCGAGTTGAGCATCTCAAAAATATCCCATTCGGGATTACTTTGCGGACCAAAGATTGACGAGGCCCCAAAAATTGAGTTCAAAGACTAATTTGTCGCCTTAAACATAATGAATCGTTGAATGAGTTCTCAAAGGTGGCGCCGGCGCCAAATCAGTTGAAACAGGATGAAAAATTACGAACGAACACGAGACAACCTCTACAGAATGAAGAGCTTGAACAAAAACAACTCCCGATCAATCATTACGTTTACGGGTCAAACAATAAAAACGAGTGGTGCCTTACGTCATGATCCTTTGGTTCACCGAATATCATTAGCATGTCGAATGCGTGCTCGCAGTGCGGGTGAAGAAAGTGAAACTTAAAAGCAGAATCAGTTATGTCTGCATCTGCATATCCATTACATCCGACGAATTGTGAGTATGTACAGATTCATTTCAGCTCTAGCCAACTTCTGCGAACTCGAGCGTAAAATATTCATAGGTCGACAGAGCCCAAGTGAAATGAATGCCGCCAGCGCCAAACGCAATCAAAGCTACACAACTCCGTCTAAAACTCTCTGACTAATCCACGAATGATGGGAGAATACCCTTAATCCATCAGACATTCAAACAAAGATTGCCGTCATCAACTGTAAGCAATTTCGATGATTACGTGGTAATCAAAATCCCGATAAAATCCCAAGGATACGATCAACGGTACCTAGAATATTTTCTGGGGAAGACACAGGTATGATACACAAATATGTGTATGATTCTGAATAATTAAGTGTTATACGTGTGATAATCAAATGGACCAGCCCGGCACGGGAGAGAACGATTCTATTCACAGCCGTTGCGAGTGTCACTACAGTAACTAAGTTAACGTTATCAAGTATCCGTTGTAGATTATATGGCCTGACATGTCAAACAGCCTGAGAAAATCAACATTTACTCCCTGGGAGTATATCGCTGATCGAGTAGATGTGCAAGCTACTATAAGACAGAAATTTCTTCGACATCTAACCACGTACCATAACTTGTTCACGCATTGCAAAGCACTCTAGTCGATTCCTGTTTACATCGCAGTACAATAGCTGAGGTTCAACTATATTACCATGGCGGTTCTAGATGCAAGTGCCACCAATGTTAGGTTGTCACAAGTTGGGGGGAATGTACACGTTGATTACAATGCCTTAGGGTCTCATTTAGAAGTCTTAGAGTCTGATCTTTCCCGGACATTTCGATTCTTGGAGGGGACCATACACATCAAGACATTCGATCCAGAAGGCGCGCTCCATGCCCACTACTGGCCTGAGGACTCGGGCAGCACACCTACGTTTCGGATATTGCTCATCGCAGCTGGGACTTATACCGTCTATGGGGAGCCCAGGAACTTGACTGCACCGGTCCCTCAGGAAGTTAGATTCAGAAGACAACCTCACATGGTGATCGATTTGGACGATGAGTCGACGGATGCGTCCGAAACCGACAGCGAAATGTCAGAAGGTAGCCAGAAGTCCGAAGCTCACCGAAGCAATCGAGGATTAGGCGGCACTAGAAGGCGATCTCTATGTTTAGAAGAGTATCCAGTGGAGCGTATCGCGGACATGCCGCCAGTGATAGATGAAACCATTACTACACAAACATGTTCAGGTGAACCAGTTTGTGCAAGTGCTAGATTTCCCACATCTTCACTGAACCCTGCTACCTCCCCGATAAATACTAGTGTGGACAACGTAGAGTTGGAGCAGTCACCGCAGGCAGCCACGGAACTACCAAATCCGGCGAGGATAGAGACCATACAAACCGATCAGCCAAGTACTACACCACCCAGTAGGATAGTTTCGAAGGATTCAACATTCCCGCTGAGCACATTTTCGATCATTCCACTGCTAATGGATCTCCCCGGCCATGGATGCACCGGAGAGTTTGCATCCTTGCCCTTAGACGAGTATCCACAAACAAAATGTCGGTACTTGCCTACCAAATACGACGGAAACCAGCTCTTTGAGGTTCCACCTGTAGTCGACGATGACACCATTTCGACAGACATATCATTCGACGGCCATCCTTGGGTCAAGTCCAACAGCTACAACTCGAAAAGATTAGAGAGTGTAGGATTACGGGTGCGAAAGTCATTTTGCGGTGGGTCATTTGTATGTAGGAATGAGGATTGTAGTCACATCTCACTTCACCAAAGCCCAAACACTCTTTTCTGGGAAGGGCGATGCCAAGCAAAGCCAGCGACGGGAGAAATCCCACATGATGGGGACTGGAGATGCTCTTTTTGCAGGTGGACACCGCAGTGCGTCGCACAATGCCCATGTGTGCTCTGGGTTGTGAACCATGAGTCCGACCTATGTACGAGGGCCGTTGTCCATTCCGGAAAACACAGCCACCACTCTGCTCCCGGACGTAATCGAGGCGCATATGTAAATATGTCCGAAACCATTGAGCGATTCCTCGACGACCAACCCTGGCTGATGGGAGCACCGGGATGGGTCGGGTTCCGATGCGCTCATAAGAACTTCCAGGACCTTATTATGCAGACGACAACAGTGGCAGAACAGGAGCTCCTGACCGAGAAAGACCTCATGGACATGCTCGAGAACGCACCTCCATATCATGACAAAGGGCGTGTTAAGTACATTGTCAATAAGTTTCGATCAGACCAAGAGCGATGTATATTCGCCCTAAAACGTTATAGTCGATATTGCTATATTCAGGACAGCCACTTTCCCGGTCAGTCGCACAATGGCATTCAGTTCGTGTTCAAGATGTCGACAGTGGGAATAGGCAGTGGCGTGCATCTCGTTAACCGTATGATTGAGGGTGACCTCCGAGAGTCGTTTGTGATGTTTGACCACATCAAGAGAGTCCACGACTGGACAACCATGGCTGCGCACGTATACGACCACAACTTGCAGCGACTTCTCACGATTGCCGTTTGTGAAATGAAACTCGAAAATGCAGAAAATCAACAAAAATTCTGGGAACTGCTTAATCAGACGATGATACTGCGAGGGCATCCTAAGCCAAAGTTTAGGGGCTTTATGGCGGATGCAGCCCCAGCAAATTATAATGCTGTTCGAGCAGTATATGGGGCTGCCGAGGGACTCAGCGAACAAGTAGACGCGGGTGCGCTGTGCGATGAACAGGCCAATCAATCAGAAGTTCCCATCCTCCGAACGTGTTACTTTCATTTCGTTCAGAGCATTAAAGATCATACTAACAAGTGGGTACTTGAGAAATTCCGTACCCACCATGCAGAGATGTGTAAACGATGGGCCATGGCACCCACCAACGAAGAGTTTCGGCAGATCGCATATGAACTCGAGGAATGGTGGCAGAACTCGGGAGCAGTTCTTCCAAGTCACGTTCGGCACATGCAGGCTTGGAAGACATGGTGGATGGCAAGACGCACATTATTCGCATACCATCATTTAAACGAACTTGATTTGGACCTCGAAAGCGAGTCTGTGATTCCAAAGACGAATCTCTGCGAGGCAGTCCACAGCTCGATGTGGGCGACATCCGCAAGTGGCTTAAAGGTAAAAATGGACCTGTACACAGTGTGCGCAGAAGACATGACCCGCTCACTACTTCAACAACAGTTTTGCCTCGCAGCATCGAAGGGACAACTACGTGGCTCAGGCCCCTCCAAGGCCGATCTCATGCTTCGAGCAGCAGCGAGGTCGCACAAGCCAGAACGAGTTGCACTTGCTGTTAAGACTGCAGTACTTGGAACGGAGTTCCATTCAAGGGGTCTCGGATTAGAGGGCGAATTTGATCGCACCCAAAACGTTCGAATCAGTTCACGAGTAGGTAAGCGAAGGGCTGCCAGATCCCACCGACCGGACAAGGACAGTAGGACCATTCGAAGACCCCTGAAGGAGACACCCGAAGGACTTTTGACTCCAAAGACTCCCCGCTCATATCCAAATACTCGAGGAGTTTCGACTCCAAAGACACCCCGCTCATACCCGAATACTCGAAGTTCAATAGCACACACAACGCCGCCGACGAGAGAGCAGCTACGGTGGCCCAATCTGACAGCCATGGATAGGACGCCTGTAGCCGCGCATCAAGCACCCAAGCGTCCGATGCCGCCGGCGCCACCATTGCATCCAAGCTTCGTTGAAAACATTGACCACACATTTATCGGGCGGCAAGCAGAACCCCCAGAATTTCAGATCGCCGGTGAAGTCCCATCCGCCACTAGGGCGACGAATTCTTGGACCTTGCAGCCACGAGCGCCATGCGACGCTCCAGAACCGTCCCAGAATTATTTTGTCACAACTAGTTATCCGAGTTCGAGTGCTCCCATACCATCAAATGTCCATGACGTTACATATGAAGGCCACTTGCAAGGAATGTCTCAGATGCCTACTGGACCTCGGCAACTGCAAACCAGAGCTTATCATATATGGGGACATGGGGAGCCAAGCCAACCATATGAGGGCCACTCTGGAGGGATGTCGTCAATGCATAGCGGACCTCAGCAGTTCCAAACTAGACCTATTCATTTGCAGGAGTCTAGTACACCAAGTCAACCATATGACGGCCACTCTCGAGGGATGTCCACAACGCCTTCCCAGACTAACGAATTTCAAACCCGACCTTACCATTTCTCGGAACACGCAACGCCAAATCAGCCAGGCAACTATCCGAATGCATATCGATTATTCAACACCGAATCACCCGCCTCTACTAGGATTAGAGCAGATGCTCCCCATGGATTAGAGCATCTGCCGCAAACAAATCGGAACATATCAAGCCAATCGCCGGCGTACATAAATAAGGTGATCCAAGTGCCTATTGCGGCACCAAATTCCACAGAGGACGCGCCCCGGACGTCCGGCATCAACCCAAACTTACCACAGCACCATCCCGATAACATCAGAGCCCCTAACTTGTGTGCCCTCCAATTCGGTATTCCTGTCGTTGAGATCGACGTTGACCACAAATGCTGGGCCATTCGAAGATGTCTTCCGGCCGAGAATCCGAAATGCTCGGCGACCATTGATAGAAATGGACGCTGGGAAACTTGTGGACGCTTTATAAAGGGCGAGGTTAGTAGTACCCTTCCGGCTCCTTCTTTTTATGGAATGTGCGAGACTGGATTCAAAAAAAGTTTTCAAATATACTGGTTTTGTGTTTCCTCTCCCAATTGCATCACAAGCGACCATGTTCTTCACCTAAGAGGAGGCAAGCCCCCACAGGTTCCACGGATCTGGCCAGTTGATGTGGGAACCAAACTTACCACTGATGAAGCGACTTTACTAGCAAGGGCAGGATTCGTGCTCGTGGATAGGCCAAGTCACACTGTAGGACATCAGATGCCATTGCGGAATGAAATTCCGAGTCCTTGGTGCCAGTCTCCCCAGGATCCATTAAAAAGGCCCCAGCGAAGGGCAGGGAAAAGAGTACACAAGAGAACGATGACGGAGACGGGCGAGTCTCGAAGACGGGCTGGACTGTGCCTAATAGCAAATGTCCGCTTGGTCGACACGCATTTGGAATCCCAGATTTACCAGTTCGAGTTGCACACAATTTCCACCACTTCAAACAAACCAGTTCAGTACATCATAACAATCAGTGAAACTCCGTCTTGCACTTGCCCTTTTTTCGTAAATAGCGTGGCAGACACGAAGGCAGGACACTTCTATATGACTTGCAAACACATGTACCACGTTTACCATGTTGTCATTGGGCTGCCTCTCAGCGACGAACGCCCGCATCAACCCACCCTTAGCAAGGTCGAGGTGGAAGAGATGATGTCCACTTGGACACGGTCAGCAACATAAGGGGGTCGCCAGCTCATTCTGGAAATGGCGCGGGCGTCAATTGACCGGCGGATGTATCGAATCCAAGGTACTTCTTCTTAACCGTCGCGCTACTAATCGAAATACTGATGTCGATATGAATTTGGACTGTTTTGAAAATTCATCAGAAAAAACTCTTTAGTACTTGCCTTGGACATTATAACAGAAATTCAGAACTCCTTTTTTGTCAGATAGGCACGCTTTTTCTTTGAATATCGTAGTTAGAATTACCAAACCAAATCGAAAAAGTTTTTAGATTATGTTCAGAAGTTTAACCTAAGAATTCATCGATGCAAAACATTCAATTTTCACCCGACTAGGGAGTTACAAAATCCGGATGTGATTCCCATGCAGGCACCACAAAGCAGTTGGCGCCAGCGCCATTTACCTGCGAAGGCACGTATCGCAGTGGAGCATTTAAGGGTTTAATTATAATGTATCTCCTACTTTTATCACGCATAGTCGACAGATGTTTTGAACCGTCATTCAAGTAGATCGTCTCGGTCCAAGTGCATACAAATCCGAGTGTCGAATCCGTTTTGGGGTTCACCATGTACTTAACACCCTTTGTAATCAATCGAGGGTACTTCTTGAAGCCATTGTCATATGACGCCAACTATATATTGTATTGGGTTGTTAACTGGAATCATCCAGGTTTAAGTTTGGCACGCTAACCACTGCGAGTGCACTTCTAAGTTAATATCCGAGGTAGCTGTATTACGTTTGGCGCCGGCGCCACACGTGATTTAGTACACCTTGATTAATCCGGGATCTGTTGCTTATAAGTCCCCAGGTCTCACACCACCACTAACAACCTAAGGAGCGCAGAGCGTCCCTACTGCATTTGTATTCTTCATTTTGCTGCATAGCTAACCAACTGGTGGAATACGACTTGTTAACCTCGTCGAGGATAACTTTTATCACTTTTGCTTCATCGTACCGATTGCGTGTCAGTCATGTCCAGTTTAATTGATAACAAATCGTCCGCACGGTTCTCCCGGGACTCCTGCATCTTGGCTCACAAGTTACGGATCATCATTGATACAGATAGGAGCCTCAGGATAGCGGAGATGCGGTTGAAGTTGCTCCAAGAGGAATATACAATGCAGGACCGTGTTGTTGCTGCGGAGGGTCAGGATTATTCTGGGATAATATGTCTTGAAAATATTCTTCGTGACAGTCATATGAGACACTTGATGTTGGCGGACTTCATGGAAGACGAAAGCTCAGCAGCTGCTAACGTCGATGCACAGACTTCCGACCCTATAGTGCTAATGGACGCTGAAGCAAACATGCTAGAGCTTAAGGAGAAGCTGGCCGGGCTTAAACTGCAGCGTCTAAGGGCCGAGATAAACTTACGCAACCACGCGGAGTTCCCAACTTTCAACTCCCTGATTGCGACAATGCTAGACGCAGAGCGGGAGGTACTCTTTCTACGCGAGGTGCTGGGCGAGGTTGAGGCCGAATACGACCTTGTTTTAAACACACTGAACTCCTGTGGAGACCACGTTCAACTTAGGCTCTCCAAAGAGATCCACACTGAAGACATACCAGCAGAAGACGGTGGCCGACGCTGTGAGATGTGCGACATGGGATTCCCCGCAAGTGAACAAATCGTCTCACCATGTGGTCACTTTTACCACATCTTCTGCCTTGCAATTCGTGTCGCGATTACTCCCGACTGCTGCCGTGCAACGTGCCGAGAGCCGTTCGCACCGTGTTGGATGTTGAACTTTGGGTTTCCGCGGGATGTCCACTCTGAATCAGGGACGGTGTCATCTTTGTACAGCATTGGTGTGCTCTTGACTCTGATGTGTCTGTGTTTGTTGTAAGTTTATTTAAATCAGATGTTTCTATGTACTCGTAGAAAGTGAAACGATTATAACAACGCAATTTTTTTCTATATCAGAGAATGACAGCGTCAACGGCGATATCAGTGAAACCTGGGACCAGATTCATCCAACTACGGAGTCTCCGGATAGTCCACTTCGAAAGCGCCAGAGGATGACGTATGCCAAGGCGATGGAAGGTGTGGAAGATTAATTGCCAGGATTCTCATGAATACGCATGCAAGCTTTAGTTTCCTGTCGTAGTTGTATCATATTCGGACCTGCCGAGGGATACCGTAATATGAAACACGTATTAAGAATTTACTTTCCCATGAAGAGACTCTTAACTGGAGCGTTCATTAGTAACTTTAGGTTTCTGATTTATACTTTTAATTGCTTTGAAGCAAAGGGTTTCGATTGGAGAAAGTAGAGTAGAAGCCCACTTTAGGGAGAGGCCTGGACAGAGCCGAGCCTAGGGCTGACTATTGATTTTTACATTAGGATGGACCGAACTCGTCATCTGCTCCCAATCCTATCGCAACTTTGGTTTCAATAAAATTTGTCTAATTGAATTGTATATATTATACTCCCAGACAAGTCCCTACAATTTTGGCTATAGTAGCTTGCCAGCCTTCGATGGTATCAGTTGTTGGGTATACTGTCCCATTCACTATTCCACAAGGGAATTAATAAATTACATCAATTATCCTTGTTTTGCTCTCACTTACAAGTTTTTTAGCTCATAAACACGAAGTCTTGTGATTTGGACTTAGGATTAACCTTGAAAGCGAATCCTGTTAACCCCCAAATGCCTGAGCCTATGACCATGGAAATAAACATTGACTTTGGATGCTCTATTTTGCTACTATAAGTAATGTAAAATATGAATTTTTAATTAAACTTAGCTAGATACACATGTTATCTACAAGCAATAATTTTATCAAAATTAATGGATTCATTATATAATTAATATAAATTTTCAAATCAAGACAAATAAAGAAAATTCATAATAAATATAGGCTATTCTAAAAAATTACCAAATATTTACCATAGATGTATATGACAACCAAGAACCTTGTACTAGGTACCGTGCTCAAAAATTATGTTTTGATTCAAAAATATGATGAAAAAACCTAAAAGCGTGGAAATTCAAGTAGTAGCTACGGTTATACCCCTTCGTCTTGTACCAGCTATAAATCAGTCAATTTTAGGTATTTTTCATATTTTTAAATTGGAATGGAAAAAAAAATTTCAAACTACATTTCATCAGTTTAGGTCGATTGCATAAAAGATCATCCCGATAGTCAAGATTGTGTTTCAGCTGTGTGTATTAAGAAATTTTTGAATACAAACACGATATCGATCTTTTGGACTTTAAAGAGGCACCAAAATTCATGAAATTTTTATTTTGAGAAATTTTTAATAGGATTAGATAGATTTCTCACAACTTTGCCACATGAAAAAAAAATGGATGAAAAATTGTCATTTGGATGACAGTTATGGAACTTGGAAAAATGAGAACTTGGAAAAATGAGAATGAATAATTCCATTTCATTACGAGTCCCCAACCAGACGGTCAAGGTAAAGGTTGATTTCTGTCCTCAAAGTAAGGAAGGAATAATTTAAAAAATTTAAATAAAAAAAAGCGAATTCCTAACCTTTATAAAGCGAAAATGAAGATTTCAGAAGACAGTGCTAGAAAGCAAACACTATTGTTTTGGAGATAGAGCAATTTACTAATCGAAGGACTTTTCTCATGAAAAATCTTATGATGATAACATTAACTGGTTATGGATACAATCTTAGTGGATAAGAGGTGGATTCAACATAGTTGCTTAAATTGGCCTCCAAAAACAAAAGAATGTTCTCCAACTAATTTTATAAGTGCCAAATTTGAAAAATAACTTACGACCCCCCCAAAATATACCGTAAACCGAACAGAGAGCTATAGGTCCAAATTCTAAACAACCTCAATTGAGGCAAAATTCGGAAATGCACATGCGACTTCACTATACATCAGGATTTTTTAATTTGTCTCCTAAGTTATTATTTTTGTCATTTTTTAACAAGATAGTCTTCAAGCTATTACACTACGTGTGCCATTTTTACAAAAACGTTAAAAGGTGCTATAATTTATTTAAAACATATATTCTTGTATGAATAGCCTCAACAATGTTTTCTTTTCAAAGGACTTCATTGCAAAGATTATTTGTATTTTGAGAAGTTTATGTTTAGAAGAATAATTGGCATGACATTCCTATTCACATGTGCTCGTTGCAAATGATGTATACAAATGTGAGTTACTATAGTTGAATACCCTATCTCTATAATAGGCTCCATTCAATGTACACATCTTGCCACTATCCAAAAAAATAAGATGGATCTCTAAATGAAGTTCATTGTTTCCTTAGGTTAGGAGGGAAGTGCATTTTTTCCTAGGTTCGAGCATCCATCTATGTATATGCAAATACAGTCGCTTACAAGCATAATATCAAAGTTCTTGTTGAAAATGGTTTTCTTTTACTTTGTAGTGGTGCCTTCAACTTTCATAAAGGAAACAAGAAGTATTTGTAGTGTGAACATTATGGAGTGAAATAAGTTTCTTTTTTGGAACTATCATATATGACATCAAATCATCTACGAAGATGATCTCGGAGCTCTTGTATTTAGGAAGGCCGCCTGAGGTTTCCGTGTATAACATAATTATAATTTTGAATGCCTAGTCAAGATAATATCAGATCCCCTCAAGGCTCTTGTTAAGGCTAACATTCGCAAAAAAAATAATATGAGACATCTCAAACTGACATCAGTGATACCTGCCCGAACTTAAAAAAGGACCTCACCCAGGACATGAGTCCTATGCGGGTTAAAACGCAGTGTTATGCAGCTCTTTGGGATCAATGATTTTATACTCGTTCTTGTAACACTGACGTACGACTTGAGCGCCGTCCTTGCAGGGTTGCAGGATCCCAATGTAACTAAGTGCGCCACCTCAACATTGTTAGTCCTTAGTGTATATCGTTTAAGCTAAGCATGATCTCGACGCAAATGATCATAGTGAGCCAAGGTCGTGTTTCGTTCGCGGCCAAGGTCATCCGGATCAGTTGCTCTTGGGCATCTCTCGAGTGTCGCGTTCTCGCGGATCCGCTACTGTGTGTGGCCCTTCGATTATTGTCTATGTCTTCTGTGATGGACACGAAGAGCTCAAGTTCCCCTCGCCATCGTCGTGAGGGTGAATCAAACAGAGTCACTGAAGCCACTCTGAGCCGGAGATATCACAGAGTCAGTGATGGGGTCTGGCAGACGCTAAAGCGCACGTTAGTTATTGAGGAGGAAGAGGCAGACGAGCGTCTGTTCCTACAAGAGGACGTCGAAGTCTTTCATACGCCGCCCAGTAGTCCGCGAGAGTCAGGCTCCGATGACGATCCAAGGTTGGCTGATGTTGTGCTCTCCAGCAGCAACGCACTCCAACGACAGTATACGCCATGTCGAGCACAACGAATGCTCCACCTGCATGACACAATTGTGAGGGATTTGATGCATCTTGATGGCTCTCCTGCTCCGCCGAAGGGTGTAGCACCCAAAATTATACAAGGGCGGCGGAAACTAGCGATGACTTACTTCCCCGCTGGTGAGGGTGGTCCAGGCCGCACAGAGAAATATTTTACGTCTGATAGTGGAACTAGTATTGCTAGTGTTGAAGGAGCTCATGCGTCACAAACATCCACGGCTTCTAAATGTTTTCGTTAGGACTCCAATCGAAAGGCATGATCATTATGTATACAATTATCAATAAAATGGTTTGGTTGCATTTGTTACACCTCAATGATTTTGTGAATTCTCTGTGGACAGCAGTAGAGTCCATGATGTATTATAAACATCCAAGACAAATATGCACAAAAACAATCGTTGTGTGAATACGCAGGCTACGAACTTCTCAGGTAATCGTGTAGTTCACAGGAGCCTCCCACAGGTCAATGTCTCCAATATCTACCCTTTCAAAGACACCTACTCAAGCAACCCACACTGTTTGACAACAGGTCGGATTTCCGGCGTCATGAGTGGGTACCTAAGTATCTCTTTGACAGGAATGTCGACATCCTGATCTTTGGGCCCAGACAGCGAGCCTTCGCTATACCAACCTCCGCCATTCCTCTTCCACGAAGAGATTGTTCGCAATATGCCTTTGGTGGGCAACGTAGAGTCGTGCACCGAGATTATTGCAAGTTTCGAGAATTCCTCGCCGAAGTAGATGTCATTCCAGAAATCGACCCGCAGGAATGTCGGTCCGATAGGTGGGTGAGGCTGTGTAAATGCCATCGCGACAATGAATCCAACTGGCAAGTTGCCTGCAAGGCCCAGTTCCTGCATTGCCCCGATCGCGTTAGATTGCGGTGCGAT
The DNA here is from genome assembly GCA_014871385.1 of Ceratodon purpureus. Taxonomy (NCBI): domain Eukaryota; kingdom Viridiplantae; phylum Streptophyta; class Bryopsida; order Pseudoditrichales; family Ditrichaceae; genus Ceratodon; species Ceratodon purpureus. The sequence continues at coordinate 9,231,752 of CM026432.1, read as the reverse complement.
GATTCCGCCCCCCACCACCTCCTTGAAGCCCAAGCCGGGTTCCCAGACCATGAGCACCATACAATTCATCGTGGTTGGATGGGCGTCCGCGGGTTTCTTATCTGCAACGTAGCAAACTGGGCAACGAATCAGTTTCAAAAGCCAAGTTTTGAAGTTCATCGACCAGTCCAGCTCTGGAGACTGATAAAGGGAGTAGTCCACGGTAGCATTTGGAGTTCGCTTGCAAAGAACAATATCGCCAGTCTTTGGCTCTGCTATAGGCTGAGTGTCGCATACAAAATGGGTCCAAGGATTCATGCAGTAATAGATTTGCGACATTGTATTAGCGATGGCAGGGGCGTGAGTTGAAAGTGGCTGAAAATGGCTTACCTTATATCCTGCATTCCGATCAGCGCTCATAGTCTCGTTGGTGCTGTGGATTGCTTCTCTCTTTTGGCGCAGCTTGTGAGTTAATTGAAATCTCCAGCACGATTTTGTGATATCATTGCCAGATATGTCAGGGTCGCACGTGCGTATAGGGTAAAGATGCCGCGCCGTGGTACTGAAGGATAAATGTAAACAGGATACTGGGAGATCGTGGTGGGATCGGGGAGAGCAGCCAGATTAAAATTTTAAAAAGCGCGAGCTGAACGCGTCACAACATCATTGATGCAAGAGCCACCAAAGGAGTTCGTAGACGATGGCGACTGACAGACCGAAATTGTAATTGTGGTATTTATATAAATATTAAGGTCTGTATTCACAGTGTCCTGGGTCTGATCCGTATATATGATGGTCGATATGCATGTCAAATGTGTGATCAATTTCAAACCTCCCAACGTCAAATTGCAGAGGTTGCTCTTCCGTGCAAAGCGGCGATGACCTTAATAGATGGAATTCCTCGGGACGTTGTGGTAAACTACTTGATTCCGAAACTTAGACTTCCTAAGTACGAGCTTGCTGTCGACGATAACGCCGTCCGGGATGTCCTCATCCGACTTCGGCGATGTTGGGCAACTTCGAAAGAATGGAAACTCTGCATTGAGGACACTGTGGAATGGGCGGCATGGCGTCTTGCTTGCTGGGAGGCGGAGTTGTACATGGAAGAATCAAACGCTCCAGGTAACCCGCTGGATTTACCTTTACATTATGATTGTGCCATCCATTGTAAATGTGTGAGGAGAATGTCTAAGGGCTTTCGCTGTCTAATCAGGATGGTCAGCCTTCGACACCGCCGACTACCTGCATGGGAAATCCCAGGCCTTTCAAAACTTTAAGATCAACATGAGTGCGTTCGCAGAGTCGGAGGAAATCATGGTTCATTTAAATAGCCCGTCGGGGATTTCCGAACGCAAAATTGTTACCCCTCTGAATAGCCTTACAAACATTCAGCTCTTTCGAATTCGAATGGCGCACACTAGGACACTGGTGATTGGGACTATTACTGCTCCGCTCTAACAACTTCAGAGGGTTCTTGCGACAGAGTCCCATCAATCATCTACATCGAGCGCGGTTCGTGTCCTGGCAATTTTAAAGGCACCATCAACATCTTTGGCTGTCCTCAATGTCACGCATTCTCGGCGCAGCTTACAAGTCCGGCACATGCTAACTTTTGGTAGGTATTTTGATTAGTCAATACCCAAAAAGGATCTTTGGGTCTTCTTTACCCACGGCAATGCCGGTTTCTATAGATCCTCTGTAGTTCATCTCTGTCACATATGCAAACTGTTGTGCATATCGTTGACTTTACCAATTATTCAGTAGACAAAATTGCGGATTCATGAAGGGTTGTTTGATCTGAACATATTCCGCTTCCAATATCAAGTTTTCAAAATATGAGAATGAATTCTTCCGGTGTGCAGTCCGCATTTGCATACCTGGTTCCGCTAATCCTAGGTAGCATTGGTGTGGTCTGGTTGGTTTAAATTCTGACACGGCTTTAGCGAAATTCAAAGGCCCTCAGATTATTAAAGCTTTCTTTCCTTTCATGGAACGTGACATCTATAGCATTGGCTTCTAGCGCCGGCGCCAAGTTCTCATGCACAAATCAAAGGCTGTTCCCAACTAATGATAGGAAATTGTGGGATTCATAGATATTCAAGTGCCCGCTGCTGAGGTGAAACGACCTGATGGCGGTAGATGTTCTGGACGGGGTCAAGACAAACATTTATCAACGATCCAGAAACAAATACAGGCGTTATCAATTTAGAATCTACATGTCAAACAGTCAAAAGAAGTAGGCATATACGAGTTGTTCATAAAAAGGTTTCTCTTTGTAAGAAGTTTATTTTGCAAACTTAAATAGTAAGTACGAGTTTGATTTCTGTGATCAGTTTGTTTTTGCGGAAGTTGGGACGTCGTAGTAATGCATCTCAATCGCATGTTTAAGCCGCGTTGTCTATTGTACTCATATTAAGATGACCCCCAAGGCTTTTGTACTTCTATTTGCCGACTCCGTGGGGAATTCGGATATCATGTCCACAGGGTCAATGAGGATCTTGGACAGATTATAGTCACAGATTATAGTTACGTGCCATTGACAAGTTTAGTCATGGAGATTGTAGGTATCCCTACTAGCGCTGGCGTCAATCGGTAGGAAAAACGGTTTATTGAATTGGGCATGGTTTGCTGTTGCATTAAATAGTGCCAGATATCTTGACGGAGGCTGATACTCCCGGCCACCAAGAAATTCTGGCTGATTTCAAAGATATGCCATTACCTGGCGGAGCATGACGCAAAAATTGAAAGGTGCTCGATTTATTATATTGCGGTCGTCATGAAAATTTCTGGACATTTACTGGCATCCTTCGTTTACTCGGATTTGGCGCTGGCGCCATCTTCATTACGGTGAGCCTTCGCCCCTGCTATTATTAGCCCGGTATGGCATATCGGGAACATGAGCTCGCGACCATTATTTGTCATCGTTAGTAGGAAGTGAATGAGTATGGTCGAGAGGAAATACTCGGCCATTAAGCTAGCTGAACTTGAAAGAATTATGACAATTCCATGAAATCCCACAATCGCTAAGTTGAGACTTTATCTAGTCCCAATTTCTGAAGTTAATGCTTCATTGTAGGCTTTTCATTGGTTTCTGGATTGAATTTAAAGTTTACAGAACCATTTTGACTAAGTATAGTAAGATTATCCTTAGGTCAAGGATTATATATAATTGGAAAGTCCAAAAAAGATCCAGCTTGTCTTGAGGTTCAAACATTATCATTTGAGCAACATGGAGATATGGTCATTTGAGCAATAAGGGATTCAGTTGAGTGGTCAAAGTAGCTCCAATCGACTGCAGCACCCATAGCTACTGGACTAGTATTTGGAAGGTACAGTAGATAAGTACAAATACATTTGACAACTCAATGTATAATGCGAAAGACGAGATCTAGATATCAATAGATATAGAAAGATTTATTTTGTACTGCAAGTTTCGGTACTCTGTGGCAGGACAAGTATTGCAGTTGCATTGAATGTTGCAATATACATGGACGTTGGTCGATACTCACGGCTATCAAGAAATTCCGGCCATTCTGCCATTACCTCACGACACGTGAGACTCAATTGGGAAGGTCCTCGTACTATTATGATGTGTTCGTTTACTGAGATTTGGCGCCGGCGCCATCTTATGTACGGCGAGCAATCGCCCCCGCTATTACTTTACTGATCATCGAAAACCGGTTACTCGAGCTTGTTACCATTATCTCTGATGTTCTTCACGAACTTAGTTTGGGCTGTGTTTGACAATTTTATGAAGACATTGTTTTCCCATTTCACTCCAATTTCTTCCCACAGTCATACGTCTAAATGATTCTCAAAGAAAGTACTACTTTATGCATTACGTGTTCCTAGTTTGCAAACAGTGCATTCTGTGTGCCAATTAACAACCGTTGTCTGCTATCTTCCTGAGGGCTAGAGTATTGCATCATGTATTGCTTTAACGATGTTAGCTGTGCAAATCCTAAGGCAATTAAGTGCATAGCAAAAGGTATTTTTATAGCTCCAAAATTTGATACAAATTGTTCCAAACCGGAGCAATGAGCCGGACATGGATGCCCTGCAATATAACTAAATTTTGAATTCAAACTCTATCTCAAACTACGAACTCAAACTATCCTAGAGAACACGGCCTAAGTCTCTTCAGTGTTTGTAGTTTGAATTTCGACTTCATCCCATTCGTTTCCGCTATTGCAAAGATAACGCGCAGTCCCTCGATGGATCCAAGTTCTGCATCGGTTATCTAACTGCCAGAAATGCAGAACCTGCATTTCAGCTCGGCCTTTGACCTGCCTCGCTATGAGAACATGCCTCGGGAGAAGGGTCTCCCATTTGCGGTTTAAGTATAAGGCTATGCGGTCTGAAACAGGCCCAACACTTGCACCCTTGATCAATACAAGATGAGGATGGTAAGGGAAACAGTCAACACTTATCCCTCGAGTAATCGACAACCATGGAAAGCAGTCGCTTGGGCAGGGATCGAGATGTGGGAGGATGGCTTTTAGCACTTTGAACAATCGCCCGGAAGACAACGATTTAAACCAGCGAGGAGTCAAGATAGTACTTGACATGATAGACTCGCTATTGGGTTCAAAATCTGAGTCGCTACTGTCGCTCTTATCCGAGAGAACTTGCACACCTCCTTCAAAATCCGCCCAGCGCAAAGCCTTTCCTGAAAGCAGTGCCTCATCTTCTGGCCTCGTTACTTGTCGCTTGAATCGACTTCCAGAATCATGTCGCGTTGCCATTGGGGAGATGGAGATAAGAGTTGTGACGGTACTGAACTGGGAAATTTGGTTGTTTAGACGCTATTCATATACTAGGTCTTATAAACGGGATGCGTGTACCCATATCAACTACAAAAGATCTATAAGCTCAAGCCATAACGATAGCAAGGATCGAGATTTATTTCTTGCCACTTCAGAGGTGTACTGGTGGCTGCTTCTTGCTTCTCATGGCGATCCTGGCCGGGTGGGTTCAATTGATGAAGGAGATTTTACCTGCCAACAAATCTTTCATGGGGCAAAGTAAACCTTGATTTGGCGCTGGCGCCATTTCCTTTACAGTAAATGCTAGAGTCAGGAGGCCTTAAACAAATGCCGTCAGACATTGGTTCCTGGGCTTCAAGGGTATGCAACGTCGCATAAATTACAACTGCGGAGAAATCAGACCTTCGAGAGTGTGCCTCTGCAAATTTTCAATGGCAGTCCCCCGTCGAAGAAGGAGAAGACTGATTAACCGGGGGTCTCACCGGCGACGCGTCCGCCGTGGTCTCGTTAGAAATATGCCGGTCGAACATTTCGAGCCTGCATGTGCAGGTTAGTATAGTTTTCTAACGTCTCAGCATGTTTGTTATGAAGGTTTGCACATTTGTCTGCGCCCTGATTGTTGTGGACTTTGTGCAGAGTACGGGTGTCTGGTTCACGCGGCCGTCCATACTGCATTTGATTACGGCCCCGGAATACATGGGTTGGATGACGCACATCTGATGACCCTACCTTTACTTAGTGAATCGCGTCATTGGGAGTTCCCAGCATTCGTCGCACCAATGTGGAGAGATCGGGAAAGGGTGAGTAGCGACTTTGTTGGATTAGAACTTTGCACCGTTGTCAATATTATTTCGGGGTATTGGGCTGACTCGGTCTTAAATGATGACGATGGTCCTTAGTAGGACTCTATTTCAAAGGCATGTTTGATGATAGGCGCGGTTGTTATGTCGGTTGAATTGCTCAATGGAGAGTATGTTGTAAAGTGAACAAAGCTGACAGAGCTTTGATTACCAATATGAATGGGCTTGGTTTTATTGAAGACTGTATATGCTATCTTGTAGGACATGTTGAAGATTGTATATGTTGACCATAACGTCGTCGTTAGTTCCAACTGCAGTTTCGCCGGATGAGGGAACAGGCAGGCCGTGCTTAACAGGACGGTGACGGATCATTAACCCTGTGACAATGGTGTCCAAGCGCAAGAATCACCGCGAAGGGAGGAGGGATCGTTAGAGAACAATCTATCGTTAACAATGTTGAATAATCTATTGTCAATTGAAAATTGAATATTAGTAGACTCTTCTTTGTCATGAACGGAAAGTTGTTTTGTGTATGAAGACAGTTATTGTGAAGTCCATGACATGAAAAGTCAAATTTATTATTTACTATGTAGAAACAGTTCATGGAGTTCATCTTCATCAAGACGATCTAGGTAGGCAACTCCTACGCTATTATAACAACAGCTCCCTAGCTGTGCCCGCGACCTAAGATCCATTGGCAATGCTAGCCATGCCGTTGGAACTCCCGCTTAGTGCGGGCTTTGCGTGTATTGCTGGCCGTTCTAGGTCGTCCAAATGCTCCTGAAGACTTTGGATTCGGGTCTCCCCTGCTGCGTTATCGGCGATAGGATGAACTGAAAACTCTTTTAGGAATACGTCGAAGGCGATCAGATCCTCCTCAAGAGCAAGGATGTGCCTCCCACAGTCCTCGCAAGCGGCGACAGAAGACCCTGCCAATGATACAGAGACCAAGCTATTAGAATAACGTGAAAGATTGAAATATGCAATGGGATTTAAAATCTGCAACAAAGCGGACAGGAGCTCACCAACACCAGCAGTTAAATCTATAACCGCGCTTCCCTTTCCCGTGCATATCTCAATCATTGATTCCATGAATGCGGGAGATTTTTGCTTCGACCCGCGATAGGATCCAGTTTCCTCGCAGCGTAGAAGATTCTGGTCCGTGACGATGTTTTCAAGGACGTCGGACTGTTCCGGGTTCCAGTCCATTACCTTGCTCGCTATTTCGTTGAAACGGAAGTTCTCTTGACCGCAGCCTCTCCTACGCATGACCTTTGCCTTAAACAACTTTTTCTGCATCCGATGAGAATAACCAGGATGTCAATAACAACAGCTTAATTGAATTAGTGTAAAAAGAAGTAATAACAAAGACTATTCCATTGGCCACTTACCCATTGTGGGGTGAACGCACGGTGGTTAACGACGTAAAACGTTCTCACACATTCCCAGTCCTTGACCCACGGGCCCGACGCGAGCTCGGGTTGCTCCTCAGCAGGCACGAACAGCAGAATAAACCCAGAATCCGCTAGCACAGCATCGGCAATGTGGAAAATTGAAGCAAATGTAGTCTTTTTAATCATATTCCACGGTGGTGCACTCTCGTTCCCTGGCTGTTTCACCCCTGGAACGGGGCTGTTGTCGGGTGTGTCGCAAATGATTAAGTCGACGCAGTTTCGACTAGCGATCTTGTTGTGTTGCCTCAGCCTTCCTCCGTTTATCTGCACAGCACGACCCCACCACTCCCTTTACACCAGGATTGCAATTCCTTTAGTCCAGGATCAAAGCTGAGCTTGGTGGAAGATAAACAAATCGGAACATGGCATTTGTTGAGGCACTGTCTACGGTTTCAAACCCAGAACCCACATAAAAGCCAGCGCCACTCTGTTAAATCCGAAAGAATGATAATCCGATTAACATCCCAAGAGTATGTCGGCTCGCGCCCAGTCGACCACGGAACTAGGATTCATCAAGAAGCATTCAAGAGCTAATGCTATGTAGTATTTACTAAGGTGCGTATTCATATCTTCAGCTTCACTAAAGCGCGGCATATACGGCTAAAGGAAGTCGCGTGGCGCCGGCGCCATGAGGTAGTCCTGGAAGGAGACAGCTATCCGATCAAGTAGATGTCTAGATCCGCGTCGGCTACAACCATTGGCTAGAGTTCAATGCACAGAAAGCTGGGTCCACCATCGGCTAAGACTTCCGAGTACCGCCATTGACTCTCGCCATAACTATCGGTTACCGCCATTGACTTTTGCCCTACGTATCCGGTCATCAACAACATTTACAGATTTCCCAAGGCCTCCGAGATTTGCCCGACTACGGTCCTCGTTTCGGATTTTAATTGTTTGTCATAGCAAAATTTGAATGCCCGGCTAGGCCCTAATGCGAGCGACTTGGAGACTAAGTCCTAGCGGCAGCAGAAATCTGCAGTCCAAGGTCCTCCTCACCTTGCAGGTACACCTGCAAAAGCTGGCAGACACTGAATGTCCTGTAAACATTGCAAATGTGACTACGAGAGGGAAACCAAGGGACGAGTTTCAAAGGTACCGGATGGCAAATCTAGCTTACATGCTTTATAGAGTTCAGAAATGCGTCAAACGTCTGTTTGTCGACCCCCTCGAAGAGATTCTCCATAGCGATGTTTAAGGATCGACGCACGGACCTCTCCACCCCATCAATCTTGGCAGCGCTAAATTTCATCTCCAGTGTATGGTCAGGGTCAGCTTTTGCCGGCCTTTTCACAGGCCTCCCAGGAGGTCTTCGTTGACTAGCCTCAATCTCAGAGTGAGGCTGGGTTTGCTTCAGAGGCCGAAGCCTGAGATCACGTGTGGGCTGCATTTGCGTTTGAGCAGGCTGCGCTCGCGTTTCCGCGGTTATGGTTACGTCGTCATCGGTACGTGCCGCGTTGTCAACTTCCTTAATTACTCCAGCAATTTCTCGAGATGGATCAAATGGCTCGGAGCCACTGACATTCTTATACGTGTTTATAATCTCCTGCAGCTCAGTGAACAAGATGGGTCCGTAATGAGATTCAACTCCGGAAGTAGTAACCGGCACGTATATAGAATCAATACTACCAGCTAGCGCAGAAACAAGCGTGGACGATGGGCTAGGAAATAATCTCTCTACCGTATCTTTCTCGCCATCCTTATCGCTCTCGGATCCCACAACTTCCTTGATCTTGTCGAGTGTCTCGATAAGAGCCCCGGCCTTTTCCAACAGTGGAGCTTCTATCACACCCCGAATCTCCGAGAGGACATTCGCAAAAATCAGCTCATCTCGATAATCGAAAAACCCTTCAACTCCCGGGAGATCCTCGATATACCATCCCAGCGATTTCAAATGTGGTAAGTAATATGCTAACTGTTGATCATTGTAAGAGCCATCGCTGGTCTCGCGCATCCAATCCACAAATATTGGAAAATGTCCGAGGTCTCCGGACTCGCTTGGTATCAAGCTGTGCTCTTGACATAGCCATCGTACAGATCGCATTACACACCTCCTAACAACTTTCTCTCCCAACTCGTACTTGATCTGATCAGTCCAGCACTTGTGTCTGACTGGACCGCCCTCCCCTGTAAATATCTCCGAAAAGAACCTCTCAAACCCGTAGACCATGACGCGATCCAAGTACTCTTCCAAATACTTCCAAACGTTACCAGGCCGGAGAGTCTTGCAGATTCCTTTTTCAGCTTTTGACTTTCCAATAAGGCTCTTCAGAACTTCTGCTACCCTGGATAACATCTGAACCACAGTATTTCATTAATAATTCGGCCCGTCACCGAAAGGAAGAAGAAGCGTCTGGCCCTTTAAACAGAGGAGCAGGACAGGCTCCTAAATAGAAGTAGCACATTCAGTGGCACATCAAAAACAATAGGTCTGCACAAAAAAAAGTCGAAGTATCAGTTGCTCACCTGCTCCCACCATGCCCTTTTGTTTAGCCACTTCTGAAATGCGGTCCTCGTAAAGTCTGAATCCGGGAAACAATACTTCGTCTTCTCTTCACTGCTCCCGTTCCACAACCTTAAGACTCTCTTGATGTCCACGCCTTGAGCACCGACCAAGATGCCAAGGTTATCTATTGTCATCGCGCCAACCTTTCGCGGAGGCCCGCGCATATGGTTGTCAAGTTCTTCAGCGAGGTGCGGGTGGTATTTTGGGTTGCAAAGACGGAATATTTTTCTCATGTACTCTACTTTCTCTTTTCGGATTCCTTGGGCACCCTTGAACTTGGCTGACTCGATTTCGGCCGCGGTTGGCATTGCAACCGTGTCCTTCAAGGCTTTCACAGCGTCCCTCTCTGCAAGAGATATCTCTCTCTGTTGACAGACACAAATCCATGAGTTCCCACACCACGCCAATGTAAATGTCAAATGGCAATTTTAATGTGCACAAATCTTACCTTGAAATACACCTCACAAACTGCATCGCACGTCATGTTATACCATCGCCCCTTGCAGACCTCAGAAATCCGTTCAATCTCAGGCTCTGTAAAGTATGGTTTGTAATCCCTGGGCTCCCTTTTAGCAATTTGCATGACTTCGAACAAGACATGGGCCAATTGTTTCTTCACGACTGTGTTTGCAGAGCCGCTGCATATCAAAAAGCTCACATGTCAGCGCCTTTGCATTCCCAAACAATAGACGATGGCCCTACAGTGGCCTTCGGGATGGCTAGAGTAAAACATTGATCGAGTAATGACCAAAACGGCATTGCAATTTTGACGAACGGAACTCAGGGACATATTTCTTCAACAAGCAGTGAGGGTTGAGGAGGTTCGAGACTAACTCGTTAATGTCGCGCATGAAGTTGGATATCCATCCCCTGTCCGACTCGGAGTCGTTCAGCACGAAGCAGTTCACTACGATAGGATCTCCGTTGTTGTCCTGAATGTGGCGCATCCACGCAATGGCCCTGTGATTACCATCCCAAACGTGAACGTACCTGCCAATTATTCTCTCGTAGGTTTCCCGGTTCTCTGGATCACTGGCCGCTAGCTTAACCAGATTACTATCAAATTCTTCACACACGGCGGACCACCTTTGACCATCTTTAAAGTCTTTGTCGGGGTAAACCCCAGGATCGCCGCAAGTTGTGACCCAGAAATTAGTGCCCCAGTTTCCAATGTGAAACCCATCGTAAACGGTCTTGACGTCGGCTTCAAGGGCTTGTCGAACCCAATTCGTGGGTTTCAGCCTGCACAAGGGAACTTCCAGCCGTATAGGTCTGATTTTCCGGGAAACCAAGTGCTTTCCAATGTTAAGTTGGCTGAACAATGATTCTTGGAATTGCTCGAATGAAGAAACACTAGGATTGGGATCAATATTCCGATCGATGGCCCCTATAAATGAGTCGTCCTCGTTCGGGGGCTCGTCCTCCCCCGAGTCGTTCTCGTTTGAATCCTGCCCCAGAAACATCAAGCAACAGTGTCAAGTTAGTTTGCACCTCATCCTTGCAAGGCATGGGAAATACAATTCACACGGCCCATGTCAGCTACTGATCAACCTTGCTCAAAATTTAGGGTTTACCGATGATGGATACAAAACAAGATGTTCGCTTAGACATTCTATTTTGGAAGACAACATAGTTCGATGAGTAAATGCGATCACAGTCAACCACCTAGCATTGGCGCCGGCGCCACTTCAATTTACTCGATTCTAGTGCAGCAGTTTAGATAGCATTGAAACCTTTTCCCTACCCTGGGCCCTATGTATCACTTTAGTCAACGACTCCGAGCACTATCGCCGCATACAAGGTGTAGGGCACCGAAGTGGTCGAAAGGCTCAAATGCAGGGTTTGGAAATTAAAAGGCGGCGGTGGCAGGGCTTTCTACCAGCTTAAAGCGCATGGCGCCGGCGCCACAACTTCGGGACAAGGCATCAAATGGGAATCGAAGGCTTAAGAACAGCTGATGGGGTATAAATGGCGTTGGGTTATCACGGACCTACCAAAATTGGAAAGACCCAGAATGCTAATCGTCACGACTAAACTGGACGCAGAAGCCGATAACTAAGACGGATAATCACGCTAAATGCGGGAAAACTTCTCAGCCAACGCAACGAAGTACGCATGTGATTGTGACAACGGTCAGTGAATGACCTTGCACATCTACAAATGATTACCATAAGTAGGAGGACTGCTAAATCATTCTTATAAATTTGGTATTTGGGCATAGTCCTAGAAGACACAAAAGCGCCGGCGCCAGCTACGCCCATTACCAAGAATGAGTGACCTTTCCAGCGCGGAATTGGTTCTAAAAGCCCTAATTACAGCGAGAACAGGACAGATGCGCAAAGTTCTAAAGTGCAGCAGTGTGTAGAGTCAGCTCCTTACCTCCGCTTCTTCTTCGTACTCAACCGTCGTCGTCCTCCTCCGCTTGCGAGACGCCTCTTCTATCAGCACGCGGTTTCTCGACCTACCCCGAACCTCCATCCTTCCTCGGTTCTCCATCTCTAAGCACGCAGGCAGCATGTCCAGTCCGTCACCTCCAAAGTAAGCACCCAACAATGCTCCTCCTCTGAGCTTTCTTGGGGTACTAGTACTGCTCGGCATTGTGTTTTCAACTTAGGAAATAAGTCAATGATAAGACAGATAGTTTAAAGATAAGACAGATGGTTGAGTGGATGGAGCTGCCTAAATCAGAGCTATATATACGTGCCCGCAGTTAAGCAGCACTGCAGTTAATGGAAAAGTTCCGTTACCCTCCCCCTCGTCAGTCGACGCGTAGATATCTTACGCAAACGGATCCATCTCTGTCAGCGTGACCAAGCGAAATCATAATTAAGACCTCCAGTAAAGAATCGGATTACACAAAATCAATCTAGAAGCATCGGGTGGATTCATGGGGCCGCTGTGGTTCTACTTGACATGATGGACGACCGTTTCTCACGACACATACAGCACCAACGACTCAATGGAGTTAATACGTATCCGTTAATTTCTTTAATGTTTCAGCTTGCATGGCAGTATAAGTGTTGACATACACCGCGTAAGAAATCCATCAGCTCATATTACAAACATTGTTTACTTGTTCTGGCTCTCCGGCTTTGCTTGTTCGAGAGCACCTACTCCCCACTTTTTTGTTTCTCTCAAAAGTAACCATTTTTCAAATCTTAGACTCTTGACCTTGCTCGGAGCGCCTAATTGCATTGTACTTTCAGCGATGGCTTCCTACCCGGTGGCGAAGGTGGTCTATGGCGGTGGAATTTTGCAACTCCTATTTTCTTCGATGGAATCCCATATCTCGGTGTCAGAGAATGACCTTGTAACTTCACTTCGACTGGGGCAAGGGACCATCAGCATCCAGGAGGTGGACTCGAATACCACAGCGTGTGCTCATTTTGAACCGTATGGTGAAGAAGGCGGGAGGTACATAGATTTGCCAATCATTCATGCTGGGACCTACATACTTAAAGACCAGCCGTCAGAAGCAAGTGGTCAGCAATTCATCGTGGTGTGTTTGAAATATACCAACAGGGGAACCCGTGGGATTGCTCCTGACTCTTCGGCTCCTGGCAGTCCATCTCTCGTCGGTGGGCAAATTCAAAAGGATTCGTTCGCAGCACCGAACAGAATACGAAGGGAAGGCGTTGGAGCTAGAAGGTCCCCAATACATGAAGATTATCAAGCGACAGCCCTAGCGGCTTCCGCGACCGATATGGAGGGTTTAACCTTGGCTGTTCGGGGCCATTGCGGTGACGAAGGAGTACAGTTGGATCAGCTCAACCCGGATGCTGCCTTCAGAAAGCAAGGCGACTCTTCAAATTCCTCGGGTTTATGTGAACTTGGCTGCGAATTCCAAGATGCTACGCTGGTGTCCCCGATGCAGGCTCCTTCACCCGAGCTTTCAACACCGCATTCTCCCTTGCCGGCCAAGGCATTAGTTGCGGAAGACGATGATTCTCCTTTCCCGGGGGTGTTCTCGATTGTTCCAATGTTCTTTGACTTGCAAAGCAGAGGTCAGACGGAGGCATTAGGTTCATTGTCCTTGGCTGATTTTCGGTTAATTAAATGCGAGTACTTACCAAGGGTCTACGATGGTGACAGAATGTTTGAATTGCCACCAGTCATTGACGACGACACGACTGCGAGTGATGTATCGTTTGATGGCCACCCATGGATAAAATCCTGTACCGCGAACTCCAAATGCATCATAGATGCTGGTCTCCGCGTCAGGAAGTCAGTGTGCGGAGGCTCATTCATCTGTAGGAACAAAGATTGCAGCCATAGAGTAGTACATAGGCGGCCAAATACACTTTACTGGGGAGGCAAATGCTACTCACAGCCGTCCCCCGGAGAAATTCCACAGGACGGTGATTGGAGATGCTCGTTCTGCAAATGGACCCCTGTATGCGTCCATCAGTGCACCTCCGTTCTGTGGACCATTGCTCACGAAACAGAATTCTACACGCGCCTCATTATTCATTCTGGAGAGCACAATCACGAATGTGCCCCTGGTATAAGTCGCGGGGCATATTTAAGCATGTCGGACTCGATAAAGCGATACCTCGATGTCCAGCCATGGGATATGCAAGAACCGTGCTCTGTAGGAATCCGATGTGCCCAGAAAAACCTATTTGATCAGATTATGCAGACAACTACTGTAGATGACGCCAATCTGATATCAGAAAGTGAATTGCTAAACATGCTCGAAAATACCCCACCATACCACGACAGTGGACGGGTCCGGTACCTGGTATCGAAGTATCAAACTGACCAAGCCCGCGCGGTACTCGCGTTGAAACGCAATTCACGCTACATTTTCATCCAGGAGACGCACATTGCAGGACAGTCAGAAGTCGGACTACAAAATTTTGTATTTAAAATGTCCGTGGGGGGTGCTGGGAGTGGTGTCGAGATCGTAAAGCGCATGACATCCGGTAATTTGACAGGGTCCTATGTCATTTGCCACCATGTCCAGCGCGTCCACGAATGGGTGACTATGGTAGCGCAAGTGTACGATCACTATCTGAATAGATTGCTGACCATAGCAGTATGCGAAATGAAAGACAACACCATAGACAATCAGGTGAAGTTCTGGGAAGTACTGAACGAGACTGTACAACGGGCTGGTCTACCAACGCCAGCATTCAAGGGGTTTATGGCTGACTCCGCACTCGCAAACTATAATGCCGTAAAAGAAGTGTATAGAGGAACGCACGGATTAATTGTCCCGGATGAGACGATTCCTCGCGCAAACTATGAGAATTTTGATCAGAGCATTCGAGTGCACACATACAGGTGGGTGCGTGAGACGTATCGCTGGAAACATACGGAGATGTGCGAGAATTGGGGATCTGCATCTACAGACCAAGAATTTCTCGAAGCAGGTCACACTCTTGAGAGGTGGTGGATGGATACAAAAGCAATACATCCTTGCAATTTGAAACACGTCTTGGCTTGGAAAGCGTGGTGGACGTCTCGGTGGTCTTTGTCGGTTTATTTACCAGAAGCCGAGACACGTCAAGCCTTGGATGGCGAATACAGCACTCCAATAAGACCTGACTCCAATCGGACCTCACTCAACCACGTACATGACACGACATGCGACACGACAAGGGCCATCGCAGAAAAAGGTAAGAGAGCAAAATTAGATCTCTATTCCGCTTGTGCACAAGACATGACAAACTCGTTATTGCAGCAGCAGTACTGCCAAGCCGCTTATCATTTGCCGCTGCGGGCCTCCGTGCCACATAATTTTGAACCTACCTATGAGACTGCAGCACAATCAATTCTATCCAAGTGGAGTGTGCTAGGCGAACCAAGCTCCACAGGAATGAGTGAATCCTTTGACAATGATCAAGTTTTGAATCCTCAGACTCGAATTGTCCACTCCAAGGCGCCGTTCAAGGACAAGAGAATTAAAGATCTACGGGCATCACAGAACATCCTAGGTACGGGAACGTCAAATTTATATCAGCACCTGCAACAAATCTGCATGGATCAATCAACCTTTCAAGCAGTGGACAGAACTGACTCAAATTGGCTGAGCCGCTCCGCGGCATCGACGGCGCCGGCGCCATCAAAATTGCCGCATTGTCTCCGTTCGTCAAGTCTCCGCCCTGATAAGGAGCGTGAAGGGGCTAATAGCTCATTTGTTTGCGGGCAGCCTTACAGACATTCAAAAGTCGAGAAGAATACCAAGAAAGTGGAGTGGGCAATCCGCAGAAGCATATCCAATGAGAATCCAGAGTGTTCCGGAGCTGTCCTGCGGAATGGCCAATGGGAGCGTTGCGGTCGCCTCATTTCGTCCAACAGCGCCACTACCGTGGTCGGACCCAGCATTTTTGGGATGCCTTCGGCTACGCGTCCGTATTGGTTCTGCCAAAATTCACCACGAGGCTGTGCGTCGAGGCACGCAATGATAGTCTTAGCGGGAGTTCAGCCACCACCACTGCCAGAAGTCTGGCCCGTGGAGATCGGGACCAGCCTGTGTGATTCGGAGATTCATATTCTATCACTCGCTGGGTTCTTTGGACAACAAAACTTCTCAAAGTTTAGACCTGTCGAACATTCACCACCATGTCCTTCGCCGCAGGGTCGATGCAGAAGGGCCTCAAGGCGGCAGGGTTTTCGAGTCAACAAGAGAACCCTTACGGAGTCGGCCGAGTTGAGAAGGAAGAAAGGACTTGTAATGGGAGCCCACGTCAAACTGATCAGCGAGGATATGGAGGGATCCTCCTACATATTCCGGTTGCAGAAGATATCGGCAACGACAAACAAGTTCAAGCTTTTTGATGTCACAATAGGCGCCTCGCCTGGGTGTAGTTGCCCTTTCTTTCAGAACAGTATTTCTCATTGTAGAACAGGGCAGTATTTTACGACATGCAAACACATGTACCACATCTACAACAAGGTAATCGGCCTCCCGCTTGAGGACGAGCGTCCTCACCAGGCTACGCTCAGCGCAGCAGAAGTAGAGGACATCATAAGCTACTGGAATCCAGCATAGACCGGATACTCCTAAATTACTCCGAAACGGATTCGCTATCGGTCCCAAGCAATCAGTTGAGGACACATGGAAGACCCCCCATTATGATATACTTGCAATTTTCTGATGGAACCAACCGCTTTCAGAATAAAAAGCTTAGCTTTCTAGCGTATATAAAATATAAAAAAAAAAATAGAAAAAAAAAAAGAAACATGCTTCGAACACAGCTCTCTGTACCTTTATATTCTATACGATGATCACAGTAAGCCTTAGTCGCTCTGCCAGTGGGTTGTTAAGATAGGGCTCCACTCTGATTTGCTTATGCAGGCCAAAATTTTGACACCTCGGTCTTGATTTGCAAGGATGCTCTATGCTATTTAAATCCATGGTGAGTTTAAATCACCATGCTTTTCTTGAATTGAAATAAAAAAACTGTCCAAAAAAGTACTTGCAAGCTTCGGGATTATCCAAAAACTTGAAATTCATCGACAAGCAAATAATACTGGGTAAGTTTCATCGAATGGCGCTGGCGCCATAAGCACTGCACTTCCGATGTCGTTCAACAAGAGTATCGTTCACGATCGGCTTCATTCAATGTTTGATTACCCTTGTCAGATTCAATTCCACATGCTGTTACAGCACTTCATCCTGCAATAGAACCTTAGTTTCATTATGTCGCCCATGGGACAGTCCAGCCTCCAGCTTCAGGTTGGCGACTTCTCCAACTAATTGAGTAGGTTTCTAAACAGAATTAAATTGTCCTCAAGACTGAGGCTTAGTTTGTGTTCCTCCTAGATTCATAACTATCACCTGACGATCTATCGTTGCTTATACGTGTGGTACTTTCCCTCATGACGACGCATCTTGATCATCCTTTTAAATCCAAACCAGTTGGCGCCGGCGCCAGCATACCTAGCTCGAGATTTGTAACTGTGACACAATCCAACACGAAAATTCACACAATCTCATCAAAATACGATGACATTCTCCACCCAATGAACTACACACTATAAGAAGGTAACTCGTGTTGGCAAATTGTATAAACTTTAGTTGTTCAAGTCCATCTCGCAAGCCACACCCAGTCTCCAAACCTTTGTTTCAGGACTTAGTTATAGTGCTTGTAGCTCAAGATGGCTAGCGGCACAGCTCGTTCCGGCAGTCCTCGACCGTCGCGAATGTCTGCCATCCTTTCTTACAAGTTCCACCTAGCGAGCGATGCCGGGAGGAGACTAGGATTCGCTGAAGTTCATGAGCAAATGTTGAAGGAAGAATTCTTGAGGGAAATTCCAACGCTGCCTGAGGAAGGGGAAGGGTCCAACGCACTTTGCGAGGCTGAAGGAATTCTCCGGGATACCCACACTCGATACCTACTTTGCGCGGAGTCGGTGAAGATTGCAGAGACTCAGTCCGACAACATTGACGCTGCAACTGTGGACCTCGCGGTCCGGTCAGAGACAAGGGCGAACTTAGTTGACCTGCGCGAGAAGCTAGCGGCTCTCAAGCGCGAGCGTTCAGCTGCCGAGGATACTCTTCGAGGCGTTCCTGGCTTCGCATCTCATCCTGTACCGGTCGTTGTGATGGCCCTCGAAGCTGAGCGGCACTCTGAAATGCTGAGGGGGGAACTGGAAGAGCTCCAAGCCGAGCACAGGCTTGCCGTTGACACCTTGAACAGCCATGTGGAGCACACTCAGCTGTCCCTCCCAAGACGCGTACCAATGCCAAGAATTCCCGTTGTCGACGATGGGAGGAGATGCGAGATGTGTAATACCGGATTTCCAGCTAGTGAAGTTGAAATTGCGCCATGTGGCCATTTCTATCATATTTTTTGCCTTGCAATCCGAGTGGCAATGTATCCAGAGTGCTGCCACTCAGGTTGCAGACTGCCATTCCCACCGTGTTGGTTGCGTAACTACGGATTCCCCTCCGTCGCACTATCCGACTCCGACACTGAGAGTGTACAGCTTATCGAATCATCCGAAAGCGATAGGGGTACTTTCCATCGATTCCTAGCTTAAATTATCCACATGAGTGCCCTCGAACTGTAAAATCATTCTGATGCCAACTTGTTCTTGTGATGTAGATGACGAGGAAATTCACGATGGACACAACTACTTTCGAGCGTCTCAAGCGTCTCAAGACGAGGGATATCGGACTCCAGCATCCTCGCCTCCAACCCCGCTTCAGAAACGACGTAGGGAGAGCAGGGAATTGTAGTTGCTCCCAGAATTTCAACTCAGATATATAGGGCATTTGTTTCGGTGTTCCTATTTATCTAATCTGCAGTGTGGCCGCTTATTTAAGCCGTAGTTCTCGCAGGTCTCTGTGAGCAAGACTATATTTCTATACTGCAGAATCAACGATTAGATGTTGCCGATGTGGCTGGCTCATTGCTCAAAATTTCAGAGAGCATCTAATATATGCCATGGTTTAACTGATGCGTAAAACTTGCATTGTCGGAGAATTCCATCTGAGGTCCATGAATTGTCCACTCCATTTCATAGCAAATGTCATCTCTCCATTACCGCGGAACATTCTCATCAGTCGAGTAACATAAATCAGGGCGAAAAGGGCGAGTTCGGGCTTTCAGTAGATGATCAGGTCAACATTGATCAACCAAGTCGTTGCTCCCAACATAGATATTCCAAAGAACTTCGTGGATAATCCAAAGAACTTCGTGGATATTCCAAAGAACTTCGTGTTCTTTTTTTCTTCGTTGTCTTGACGCAAATCATACTGTTTTCAACATAAACTTTTGACATCCCATTTAATACAGTTTCTCAGTTCTGCTTTGTTATGGTCGGCCATGTTATTATATTTCTAATTAATCGCAATTCTGACATTTATAAGATCCTCCTCGGTCGAACACAACCAGTTGGTCCGAGCAGAATCAATTGTGACCACACTGAGCGACCAACTTGTACCATCAATACAAATGCTCGGGAAAGCAAGCCATAGATCCGTAAAAGTGCGTAATGGAAATCAAAGTAATTAACCCAATGTCATTCTAACAACATCTGCCATCTCAATCCTTTCAAAATGCAAGGACGAACTTGTCTGAAATGTAATTAATTAATTGGATAGCTGTCCCGAGAACTTTGGGAAAAGTCATCAGCCAGGTACATTAAACAGCAATGATCAAGAGCCCGACCTCGGAGGCTGTTTTAAAATCAGGACGACAAAATAAAAAGGAACCGGTAGTGCACGATGCCTCAGTCGAGTCTATCCCGCGGAGTCACCCAAGTCTGGCCTGCGGAGTCCTTGTTGTTTGCTCGAACAGAGTACCTTAGTACATTTCGAAGTCTGTATAGCTCAGCAACGGATAGAGCTTGCAATGGGGCTTGGAGTTCGCGAACACTGAGCTTAGGGTGTCTTTTGCAATGGACCGAAATTGCCTTGGAGCGGATGAAAGCACTGACATTGGTTCTGAAGTTATCGACAGCATTAAGCCTTCCAAAAGGAGGATGGCGAGGGTCTACCCCCAGCAGAGAATATCCTATAGACAGAAAACACAGGGGTCAGTGCATAAAAATCGCCGCAGTATTTTCAAATTATCCATTGAAAAACAAAATCCACGCACATTAAAGTTCCTACCTGGAGCGTTAAAGTTCTCGTCGTATTGACCTGCCTCCCAGCGAGCTAAACGCCAGGCCGCCCACTCAACTGTGGCCTCGATGGTTCTTTTCCAAATTGCCGAAGTTGCCCAACAACGCCGAAGCCTGTTCAGTACCTCGACTAGTGCGGCTTTGTCAGCTATGCACAGCCGTTGCCGCAAAGTCGGTACCATGAGCTTCGGAAGGATTTCTCTTTGAACGAGATCGTCCGGTAATCCCTCGATGAAAGACATTCTGGCCCAAGAATTTCCAAAACACCTACGACCACGGGTAACTGCGACACTTTTCAGTTAGGAAAGCAGTGAAATCAACCCTTTCAAAGGAGAGTTGTGGACGAAAATCAAGGCCCCTCCCCCTTGGGCGGATTGTTTGTGAGGTGACCCGTCTACATTCTCTGGAATGAGAACCGACTGGATTGGTATCAGCGTTCTTGCTTTTTGTTTTATAGGACAACTGCGACGGTCGAGTGATGGCAATGGCGCTGGCGCCAAACGGTAGGGCGATCGTTTTCAGATTCACACCACGCGGCATTAAATAGTCAGCCCACCTAAAAAATTGTGGGAGCGGTGCAATCTGATCCTGGTTTTGGATATCAAGTTCTACGATGACTGAAGAGATCCCTTCGGTATGTCTAGCTCCAAATCAGAGGAGCAGCCGACGGTGGTGTAGTGAGGCCAAACCCACGCAAAACTGCAGTCTTAAAATCTGTTAGAAGTAAGCGAGTATTGCACTAATCATACACCGGTTACTGAGATCCCATTCAAGTTTCAGTGTCCCCCTTTTTTTTTTGGTCGCAAACGATTGACAATACGCTTTGGAGGGTTCGTCGATGTCATCTGCCGCATTCCAGTGGATCCACACTCATCCTCGGCGTGGAGTATCTAGTTAGGCTAGTTAGGCAGCAGTGGTTTTCCAGGTGTTCAGCTATTGAGGTTTCAGGGAAATAGGTACGGTTAGGTTTTGGTTTGCTGGCTTGGGCTTGCCCTTGCCTGGTTTGCAGCGGTGTACGTTTTTCATTGGCAGTGGATTTCGCGCACCATTTGACTGAAAATAAATTTCTAAACAAATAACAAATTAAAATGATAGAAAATCCATTGCAAGGGGGGGGCAAAAGGTACGAGCCCACATTCGACCAAATCCAGGATAGGGGGAAGTTTCAGTGTTCTTTGAAATTACATCAATCTAACAATGGGGGATCGTGATTTTCAATCACCCTAGCCTTTATCTGATATTGTCATTGCCGTAGACCTGATATTGTCATTAATAAGCTAATGGTAATGAAAACCAAAAATCCTTGAATTTTGAATCAATACAAGTAGAAAGATCTCGAAATTATTCTTTGAATTCGGTATGGGTTAGAAATTACACAAAGTTGTAATTGTTATGAGCCATTGATTTAGTGCATTTACTATGAGCTAGACGTAGATCACAACAAAGAGAATGTCAACCCAAAATTGTTTAGGAAGAAATACAATTGATCAAATAATTCATAATATAAAAAACAGTAAAATCTAAAAAATTGGGGGGTTTTGCTTTGCTATGGCAATTCTATTTTCTTTGCATTTATAGAGTATAGTTAGCCTTGTAATGTAGATGTCATCCAATTTGTTTATTGATCCATCGTACTAGTGCGCGCTATTCAAAAATTCCCTTATATAAATACCTATGTAATGATACTAATTCAAAAAAAATTACATTTCATGCAAAATCGTAAAAATGGGCTATGCATACTTAAAATCTTATAGTATTCCTGTAAATGTGAAGATACAAATAATTTTGAGTAAAACGTGCTACTCATTATTTGGGCTTTGTTTTTTTTTTTTTTCCCTTAAAGAATCCTTTAGTAATTTAAATGTAATTCAATGATAACATTTACGAAAACCTATATCTTCAAAATTTGATGTTGTTATTAAAGAAAGAATTGATGGTCATTAAGGATGCTTTCGATTGGTATGTTTTCTCGATGCGAGATAAATATGGAAACAAAATAAAATCCTACTGCAAAATTAAGGGTTTACAATTGTTTTTGTTATTGTCATTTCTTTATTTTTTTTGGAATAAATGGTGAAAAAATCCATTGCAAAATAGGAGATGACAACGCTAGGAAATCAAGACAAGCAAGTTGTATGGCAAAATGAAGAGTTGCTGCTTGTTTGAAGAGGTGCTCTTCCCACATTTTACTATAATACAAATCTACAGCTCTCGCATAGCGCCAATGCCAACTAAATTCTATTCTTTCAGGATGAAATGAACCTCGCGTAGAGCTTGTTTTCTACATGCTATGTGAATGTTATTGGAAAGTTATAATGACAATGATCAAGTTCAACTTCAACATGTTGGTTCCAAAACATTCCCTCATTCTTAAATATCTATACAAAAGAATAACGTAACTAACAGCAGCACATGCATTAAATAATTGACTACAAACATGTTTTCGAAGTTATTTCTGTGGTTGTTTCTCGTGTGTGCATATGTTTTCTTTTAACTTAACTAAGTTTTTATTAAAAGGGCTTCATTAAAACACTAAATCCCATATTCTATATATATTAATATTTATTACTAAAATATTTTTTGGATTAATTTAGGCCACAAGTCTTTGACTTAAGGTTTCTTAAAGTCTTACATTTTTAAGAATCAAATTAATTAAATATATTATTTTAAGAATATATTATGATGATTTTAAGCGATAATTTTTTAGAAATTTCAGTTTTATTATGACATACATGAACAGACCATTAATTATTTTTTCGTAGACTCTTGGTTTTCTGTGCCTTAATTTATTATAAATAACGACCGCAGTAACTAAAAACTCGTACTATAGAGTTATTTTAATATTGTATTTTAAATTCAAACTTACAATCACCGTTCTTGAGATTAGTAATTTTACAGGGCTAAAACTATTTCCTTTAATAATGATGAATATATAATGTAAAAAATTATAATTTCATTTAAAAAATATACACATTTAAATATTTTACTTTGGTATAATAATTTAATTGTAAAAAATAAATTTCGTAGTGCTAAGGTTGAGAATTTCTTCGATAATTTTTTAGGATTGTAAAATGAAAGGACAATTATATAGGCACTGCATATGATTTCAAGGTGCTCCACTAATGCCATGGCAATGATTGCAATTATTATGTATGGTGATTTAGATAATTACACAATAAACATATCCCCTAACTTAAAAACGAATATTTTATTCTGTTGATTTAAATTGCTGCTTCGGATCTGCAGAGTTTGAGATATAGTGGTTTACATAATCGAATGTGTAATGATGAGAAACATCAAGTGCGGACTTTATTAGCGATTACTCATCTTTCTCTGTGTACTTCATCATTCTTCTGCTTCTCTTAAATAAGTGCTCTCTAGTAAGTTCATATTGTAACTAACTTCAAATAAATGCTTAAGGCACAAATGTGGTTTACAAAGAAGTTGTAGGTGTATGAATTGACAGTTACTAAAGTTATATCAAGTTCAGGAGGCCACTTTTCACCGTAGGTGGTCTATTAGACCAGTCCATTTCTCCATCGTGTTCGATTAAATTCGATAAAGTACTCACAGTTCATATATATTCAGATAAAAATATGCAACAAAGAAAAATTTCAATGAGCGAATTTGCTAGCGACTATGCTCACATTTTTACGTACAAGCAAAATGGATTTTATGCAGCACTTAATCCTGATAGTGTGCATTTTTTCCAAGTTTGTTTGAAAACTGCCAGAATATTACATACATGAGTCTTCTCAATCAATCCTTTTCTAAAAAACCATATATATTCAAACTCAAAGGTGTTTAGAGGGTTATCCAAACTTTTGAATTGATACGATTGTTTTATTACTATTTAAGAATTTTATTTACGAATTCAACGATTAATGTCGACGTAATAAAAATGTTTTTCACGTTCAATTTCATGATCTTGACAAAGTTATTGGAGGATAACTTCTTTGGTTGGATGCTATTGATGACAAATAATTTGAAGTCTTTGTGAAAGCTATGTATTAGTTGAATATGATGTACATTAAAGTTAAGTTTTTGGTTTGCATCGGTACAATTTTGATAGTGTGCAATTTGCGGCAATGCATATATGTAAGATGTATTTAAAGTGTTTTCACGCCATTTTAACAAACAAATTAACAATATTTTCTTGAAATTGCAATTAATATTTAAAAATGTTTTGATAGAACCAAACATAAGGAAACTTGCATTCTTTTTTGAAATTGTTCATACGCAATAACCTACTTCCTGTATTGACGTTGAACCCGGGAGCACTGTAGTAATAAAGGTTTTCATATAAAGAAGACGGTGGTGGCGCTAATAGAATATATTACCAGTTCTTGGCATTCTCATGAACAATAATCAGGATATTAGCTTCCATGAAGAGGTAATATAATTATTATGGAATCAAAATAAGACTTATTTAATTTTCAGATAAACTTTTACGATTAATATTTAAACTATTCATTTTTTAAACCACTGTTTAATATTAAAACACTCGCGTATATTATTACTTTTCATTGATATTATATTTTGGCCCAATTTAGGCTCTAAGATCATGCCTAAAGTGCCTCATGATTGATAGATAAAAACAATTTAAAGTAATTTGCGGATATCTGATTGATTAAATATATAATTTAGAATTCAATTGCAATTAGGTAATTAAGATTTTTGAGTAGTTTAATGTTTTTATTGGTTTGGCCTTAACCCCTAAAGGACAATCTGCCACATTTGGGCTTTTTTTGAATTTGGGCATGTACCTATGAATGCAATTTATATCAGGATTTTCAGAAATTTTTATTGAAGGTGGGCCGTTTGGAGATCTTCGTGTGGGTATTCTTATTTTTCAATTCCGACATTGGGATCAAAAGTTATGAAGGTTTAAGTGTCAAACGCTGCTCGTTGGGCAGCTGCTGAATGTTTCTAAGCCACTATGAATGCAGCAAATTCTGCCCAAAACTGCCCAAAACTGCCCAAAGACGAAACTTTGAAATTCCACCAAAAATTGAGATTTTGATATTTTTCAAAAATAAAAATTTCTATGTATAGGGAAGGCAGTAGAGCATGTTCCCACCTTTCGGATTTTTAATCCAATTTTTTTTAATATGCTATTTTTATTGTCCCAAAACGGCCTTTATTTGTGAATTTCAGTATACCCCGTAGCGGAAAATGATTTTTTTGGCAACTTTCCACAACTTTTTTGAATATAATTTTCTTAGTGCAATTAGCTAACTCAGTCTTCTTTGACGTGCATCAAAACCCCCAAAATCCATAATGCAAAAAAATGGTTTTTTGGGCCTTCAAAACTCTGATGTCCCCTTTTTTCGCAGGAAAAAAAACTTGTTTTTCTACTTTGAACGTTATGATCTTGCAATTGGTGAAGAATGAGTGTGTGAGATTTGGTGGACATGTAGACATAGAAGTTAGCTACAAGATCTTACGGTTAGGTGTACTAAAAAAAAGCCCCAAGTTTGCAAAATCCACCTTGCTTTGAAGAGGGGCTGTTTTGAGGCAGTTTTGATGAAAAATACCCTCAGAACTTTAGGGGTTAAATTATCGAGTGTTAATTATTTATGACAAGCTTGCACATGTCTTAAAACCAGTTTGCTTTGGGGTTAAAGTCTATTATCGCAATCATATATACTGTTTGAGTGTTCTACATAACTAAATTTGAGTCTCTTATTCAAATTGTGTTGTATAATCATTAACATTTGTAAGAATATATATTTAAAGAGAATTACGTATTTTTAATGTAATTTAATAACTATTTAATTTTTTCATTTAGTGTACATTGGTAAATGTATGGTCTATTTTGCTATGGTAAGGCATGGTAGACGGTAGATCAAGTGATGGAATTGCAGAGTCCATACAGCTTTATATCGAAGTGGCCTGACTTCGACAAACATTATCAAACATGCCAAGGTAAGACAAACACTATTAAACAATAGGATTAACTATAAAATTGTAAGAAATCTAATCAACGTAGATGCAAAGTGCCATTGAACGCTTCATTGACCTGAAGGGCTACGCCTTCCTATGATCCTTGTATGATGGCATGCAATATGGCATTGGACAGTTGATTGGCTAGAAAGGTCAGACGTACTCATGATCCTTGTATGATTTGTGGAAGTAGGTGTTTTTGCAACCCAAGTTTTTATGATTGCAGATGACGATTGATTGCACGAAACAAAGAAATTAAGATTTTGGAAAAGGTCATTTTCATGATTTAGAATTAGTGGTCAAAATTTAGTTTCAATTCAGGATCGATGAGAAAGACAAAAACAACAAAAACGAAAAAACAAAATCTTGAAGGTAATGGTGGGGATGGAATGGAATAAAAGAGTGAGAAATATAAAAATAAAAAATAAAAATAAAATCAAAAACAAAATAAACTTCTATACCTGAATTTGATTAAATGATTTGCACTTTTTAACTTTTTGGTTTTGTTAAGTTTGAATATTTTTTGTCAGAGCACTATAATGTAAATTGTACTTGGCTATAAAATTTAAAGACAATTACATCAATACCAGTTATTACGCAAATTCAGTTCATTTCAAGGTACTTATATGAATTTCTCGTTAACATTGCACAACATATTCATAAGGTATTTTGATGTTCAAGCACTCAAATTACAATTTAATTCTTTTATAGTGACTCTTTCAAATGATTGCATCCACTTTGCATGGATTTAAAGTATTCATACAATAACTTTAAAGGAGGCTGTCTTTTCAAAGTGCGTCCTTTAGGGTGCATTGGTGATATCCAGGCTTCACCAGGCAAAATGCAGACTACTTGGTATTGCATTGAACAGAGGTGCCACTCACAGAAACTGAGTCAGAGAAGAGCAAGCTACTGGTCCTGTTAAAAATGTATGTGCCACCATAAAAGTGGACTTATCATAATTTCTGGGCATTCCAAAATTATGGAAAAAATTATGTGAAATTATGAACATTGTGGTTGTAAAAAGATAAGACATATGTTTCACATGCAAATTTTATTTATTTATTTAAAGGTAATTCTTGATTGATTCTTCTTTCTTCTTTATTATAAATCAAAAGAGGGTGTGGCATGTGCCCCACCCTACTATCCGTTTATCTAAAAGTTGAATAGGCTGTGGCATATGGCCCCCCCTTCTCTCGGTTTTACTTATTTAGAGTTGAATAGGGTGTGGCATATGCCTCCCCCCCCCCTCTCGGTTTTACTTATTTAGAGTTGACTAAAGGGTGTGGCATATGCTTCATCCTTTTTTTCATCTTATTTATCTTTTTGTAACGTCATATTTAGATGAAAAAGAAACTGAATGCACCATAAATTTAATAATTTAATATTCAAAAATAATCCCTTAAAAAAAAACGCACGTGGTTATGTCCACTTTTAACAGAACCGATGTTTAAACCGGATCCTCATTCCAATTGCCACAGTAAAGCCCGAACCTTAGAACTCATTGGTTTTTTAATTTTTTAATTTTTGTTTTATATATTGAACAATTTAATCAAATAATTTAATGATGATTTTTATAATGAAAATATTTATAAATTAACATTTAGAAATTTATTTATTACATTTGTGATTTTCTAAAAATAAAAAATTAAATTCATTGAATGATTGGATCAAGTAATTGTTTATTGACAAATGATTTCTTTAAATGGTTTTTTGCATCTTAATTCTTTGATTTTGATAATTTTACTTCTAACATTATTTGACTGATAAAATCGGGGCTATGAAACCCAACATTCAATGAGATAAACCCTAGCTATCTCGGTATCGTTGTTTTGGGTGAACCCTAAAATTACCTACCGGACTCAATCTATTGCCCTTATTTAAACCCTTCTCGCTCGGCTCAGTAGGTTTAAAAAGCTAAGAATTGCCTAGATATTTTTATGTGAAATGTATATATATATATATATATATATATATATATATATATATATATATATATATATATTTTTAAATTTAATGAAATTAATTTTTGAGTTGTTTTTTCTGATTTTATCTTGAAAGGACTAGTTACAGTTACAATTTGGAACCGTATATTTCATTGAAGGAAGCATGAATCTTTGTTTTCGTCCCCTTCCTCGACATGACTAGTGACTTTTCAGATTTTGAATCTGTCCGTGGACAAGGCTATGCGCAGTCGGAGTAACGTACTACGAAACGCTGCCCTCTCTTTAAAGAGTCTACTTTGTACGAAATTTTCCAAGGTCCAAACGAGTTGAAAATCCATATTAGCCAAAAAAGTTGGCTCTAAGACTAAGAAGGTTGTAATTCCAAAAGATTCTAAACCAAGCGTTTATATTTGCTAACCTACGCAATACTTACCTAGTAGCGTGATGCTCTAAATATTCTGTTACATATTTTATTTTATTTTTTTAAATGTAACTTATGAATTCAACCAATCTCAAAAAATTCAAATATTAAAGATAGAAATTGAAGTTTTATTGAATTTTCAAATATTTATTACTTTAAAACGTTTCAATATGATGGAATATGATTTTTGAACTTTGAACATTATAAATTATATCTAATCATCATGATTGACATATTTATTTTTAGAAATAAATCTCATCAAAGTTGTAGAAATCATAGAATATAATGCATCTAAGATTAGTCAAATATCCTTGGCCCTTCAAAGATTAGTATCACATTATCTCAAAACAACTAGTTTTTGGTATTATGGCAAGTGGTCATTGAATTTGAAGAACCTCATTAGAACCGATCCTCATAAAGACATTAACTTCAAAAAGTACCATTTCTAAAGTAAGAGTGAAAGAACCAAAAATCAAGCTTTCTTTGCATCTCCAAATGTAGGATCTAACCTAAGACTTTTAGGAGATCATGCATGATAAAAGATTTGAGAAGAGTTTGAAGTTTCTAATTTAAAAAATAAATAAATAAATAAAATATTTTTTTTGTTTTTGTTTTTAAAGGTTAATTATTTAAATATTTAAAACTTAAAATTTATTATTATTATTATTATTATTTTTATTATTTTTCCTATTGAGGCTTTTCATTCCATGGATGTGACGCTGATATGGATGGTTTTACGTGCTTCTATTTGTAATGCGTGTCTGTGTTGCAAAGCTGCACCGCTACAAGTAGTATTATCAATCAACCATCTAGAATGATATGAAATGTTACCAGCAACTCCTGACGTTTGGAGTAACGTGGCGGTGGCAGGTGACAAGGTTGATGCCTTCAAATGCTTTGATCATTGATGAAAAGACATGGATGCCTGCCCATGAATCTCCTTACCCCATTCTAATGCTATTGGACTTGCACATGCTTTGAGAACGCACATGTATGCGATCTTGTTTGGCACCATACCCTCTTGCAGCATTTGTTTGAAGGTCGTGAAGGACTCTACAGCCTGCTTTTACTCGGCATATCCTCCAATCATTGTTGTCTACAAGACAACATCTCGTTTGAGCATTTTGTCGAAAACTTGACGAGCGTCCTTCAAATTTCCCGCTTTGAAATACATATTACTGATAGCATTCCCAAGTCTAACATCAGACACAATTCCAGCTTCCACAGCACGAGCATGAATCTCCTTGCCACAGGCCAAACCTGCTGGACGCGCACATGCGTTTAGAATCGTCGCACACTACCACTTGAACAGAAGCTACCACTTGAACAGAGGCTACCACTTGATCGGAAGCTACCACTTGAACAGAAGTTAGGGAGCAAAAGAATAGAACTTGTTATGGAAAAAGTAATGCAACTGTAACGGCGAGAGCTCAGCAAGAAACTTGTGACTGACCAAGAAACATCCATAAGCACATCACTTAATATGGTATTTAAACACTATATCTAACCAACAACCTCTTCACACCACGAGTTTAATTTGATAGTAAGATTTTCATGAGCACGTATTTGTGACAACCGAGATGTATATCTGGCTTTCTAGATCACTCTTCACAGAACGTATGTAGCAGTGGTTTGCTGTGCTTTGCACGAAACCGCCGTTTTCAGAGGGCAATCCTGTTTTTGTGCCTGTTGTTATTTGAATTGCACACCCTTAAGTTTGTGAGAACAAGACTAAGACAGATCACAACCATGAAGTAGAAAGTCACGAAATAACTTTGTCCATAACCGTGCAATTCGACATCGATTCCGACCTGCTGTAAATACCCACATTATTTATGGCAAAGATGAATTTCAATCAACAGAGACGGTATTTACTCATACATTCCAAGAGAAGATTTAACGAATTTGAGCGATCGTTTAAAACAACGGAGCCAGGGCTCTGTATAGTTCGAGTGCAGCATGACTATGTGCCTATTGAGTTCAAGGGATAACCGAAAGAGGCTGAATATCTCGCATACAAAGTAGTTTGAAATGTGTAGGTTGAAGTAGTTTGCAAAACTGTGAGATGTTAACGAGCAACTGGACGGATTCAGAATCTCTATGGTCTGAACTGATTACCTGCCGAATGTACCCTGTCCCGCTAGTGGGCTCATAGCTCAAATTTCGCATAGTGGGCTCATAGCTCAAATTTCGCATAATCAGAGTGGTTTACTGATCTTTATTAGCTTGTATTCCCAGGCTAGTTTATTCTGCACATTCAATCACAATGCCGATTCAGATGTGGTGAACCTCGGAACGGTTAGGTTTTTGAGTTTTCTCTTTCTCACATCCTTGACCGACTTACAGCTAATTCTAAAGTTTTTCACCTTATTATCACTTCCAGCAACTACGAATAAGAAACACCAAATTCTGATAAAACGAAGCAAAAAGACTATGCTAGTTCATTTACCTTCATCTGAATCTGACTCCGGCTTCATCTTGCTCTTCTTCGCGCAGGATCTCTTCTCTTTAATGTAACTCGCCCCTCCTGTGTCTTTGTTTATGTGTTCCCTTTCCTCTGATTCCGATTCCGCCTTGACCTTTTTCTTCTTCGTGGAAGATCTTGGCGATTTTATGAAACTCGCCCCTCCTATGTCTGAGTTTAAGTGTCCCTTTTTCTTACGGTGTCGACCAGCATTCCTTGGCACACCCGGGAGAAGTTCGTCTACCAAATAATCCAGTTAGACCATGGCCATGCAACGAAACAAACAGATCATGACATGAATGAATTTCGAGTGCTTGTAAAATACCTTTCGAGTACTATTTACCAGAATCGAAGGTGATTCACATAAACTAGTTTCTTGACTCTGGCATTTAAGCCCTCTTGACTCTAGCATTTACTGTGAAGGAAATGGCACCAGGGCCAGATCAAAGTTTACTTTGCCCCATGGCCATGCAACGAATCGAACAGACCACGCCATGAATGAATATCAAGTAGTTGTAAAATACCTTCGATCTGGAAGAAACCGAAGCTTTTTCGCCATGCTTCTAAAATGTGTTTGTTACAGGTCGGGTCGGCACACTTGTCTTGAAGTAAACAGTGGACTGCTGCACACCATGGATGATATCCGCAAGAGCATGGGGCTACGACGATGTTGAGGTGTGGAAATCCAGATCCACACAATGCGCATTCTCCAATTTTGATGACCCCAATCTCCTCGGCAGACGTCTGCATGCGAGCATCGCCCTCAGCAAAGGAGCTCGGAGCAGATATGATTGGACTCGGGCAATTTTCTTGGAGCCACTTCAAGGCACGCCCTAATCGGTCAGCCTTGAGTTTTGTCGCCATTTCTTCGGCCTCCAGCTTCTTCTCTTCCTCGGCATGTTGAGCAATGTCAACACCTGAGACAACGAGACGCTCTTCCTTCCTGCAAATGAGTTGCTTGACAGCAGTGATCCCGGCCTCTTCGTTCCGTATTTCTTCCTCGTGCCAGGTTACGACTGCTGAGCTCCCATGTTCATTGATCAATGACTTTAGCTCCCGCTTGAGCTCTTCAAGCTGCATGTTAGAAGACTCTAGCACTTCTCTCAGCCGTATCAGCTCCGCGACGGCCCTTTCCCTCTCTGATCCCGTGAGTGGGCGTCGTTGCGACGCTACTAGTGTGCTCACAAGCTCCTTAGCGCGCCCATGGGCCAGAAGTGCTGCTTCGTGTTCCACCACTGACGCCTGCAGATCTCCTTCATACCTCTTCACTATCATTTCGAAGTAGCCATTTCCTCGACCAGGACCTTCATAGAGAATTGGTGGAGTCTGTCCAGGCTCTGGCCTCTGCCCGTTCCAACGGTCCTCGGCGTACCTCGCCCAGTTCATTGGGAAATTGAAGCAGACCTCGGAGACAACGCCGCGGGCAAAGCTCTCAGGAACGAAGGAAAGTTTAGGCATCTGAGTCGTCTGCCATATAGGAAGATACAGCTCCCTGCAGCGTTCCCTAACCCTCAATGATTTTGAGTTTCTATAGTTGTATCCCTTGTGCCATTCCTTCTCTCCGAATATGTGAATCAGTAACTCGTCACTAACGTGGTTGCAGTCCCTGCCAGGATCTAAACCAGCGCTTGGGAGCCCGATCTCTCTCGCAAAGTACCCATCGCTCTCATTCGTAGCCATTCCCCTTCAGTTCTCCCTATCGTCCAATCTCTCTGGCGAAGCAGTCTACTTTCTCATTCACTTTCATGCGGCTTCAAAATCCCCCTAAACTTACAACACTCGCACAAGGTTCTCAGGTTTCACAGCAATGTCAGCCATGGCTATCGTCTTGCAAGGGTTTGTGTGGGGGTGTTAATGGCCCTGACCGGCTAATGATCGGCCTATGATGGGCAGAGTTATGGAGCTAGTTCAAATCATCACATCCATTGAGAAAATTGGAGGCCAGCGTGCAGATTTGATTGTTTAGGGCAAATTGAACAATTATGACCCTACGGCTCGTTTCAATTGTTATGAGTAATGTCAGTGCTGGACAACTTTGATTAACTGCTTGCTTTAACTAGTTCTTCACACGTTTGAATTGCAGATTCATGAATGATTTAGCGTGCCGCTCGGTGCAAGAAAAGTTTGCTTTGTGTTCTGTCGATGGAGGTGGCGCTGGCGCCACAAGCTGTTTGCATTAAACGTCGATGGAGGTGACGCTGGCGCCACAAGCTGTTTGCATTTAACGTCAGATAAGAAATCTGATTCCCGAGGTTACATGATGTACTTGCATGTTCTTGTTATTTGAAACACCAACCAGTGTCAGTACTCAATGGTATCGTTGCCTACATCCCATGCAGACCCCAGGATCATCTCGGCCCTCGTGTCCATGTTCTCCTATCAGTTTCCAAATCTTTCCAGTCGGGTTCGCTGTCTAAATGATTATATTGCACGAAACCTCGATTTCAATTTACTTGTGGCATACTTGATCCTACTGGATGCGGACTTGAATTGTGAATCGCTCAAAATCTTTCCTTTGCTGGTGCTAGTGGCGCCGGCGCCTGTCCCGGGATGCTCCCCGCATTTTCTCAGACACTCATGGTTGTAGCCCATGGTATTGGTATTCAACCAGTTCTAAATGTACGATTTTATACGATAGTAGGGACTTATACATCAGTCGTATTGCCATACTTGGGATGAACGGAAATCCCATTTCATCTATTTGTATTTACGATTGTATACTTTGTATATGTACAGATGTCGTATGTACCTTTATCTCCAAAGATGAATTGGATTTATCGTCAACAATTAATCGTTCCTGACAAATTTCTCGTGCCTGCCAACATTCGATGATGTGGTACAGGAGGGTCTATGCATAAGCAGGAACGGCCTATGTATCTACCCGTGCACCCTAAACGGTGCACTCGGGAAGGCTGTCCTCGATGAGAAGTAGCTGCAAGGGCTTTGCAGACTGATGTAGGAGAGTAGAGTGCGTGAGTTTGAGGTGCGACAATGATTGAGAGATTTGTGCAAACTAAGTGAGTAGGCAATGGAGGTTGGATGGAGAGGAGGATGGGAGTGCCAAATGGCTGGATCAGTGGAGCTGGGCATGGGAGGACATTCGCTGCTGGGGCTATTCCTGGAGGTCCTCCGGAGCCAACTTAGCTGACTAGGCGTTGGAGTGGAGGGGTAGGGACTGAGGGGAGCTGTCTCAATAACTCCCTTGTAAGTTGCAACACTGTATGAAGAGAGAGAAAGAGAAACTTCGGTTTCCGGAGGAGACTGACGTGAATTAAGTGTATGTTTGATCCACCCCAATCCAATGTCCACAAGACAAAGGTATGGAAGTAAAGATCTACTCCCCCCAACAGTGTGTGAATTCTTGTCTGTGCTCAGAACTCAGGACTCAGGACCTTGTTTGATGCCTAAGGGTTAGTTTATACTTGGGGTTGGATTGAGGGCCAGCTCAAATTTTAAATGATAAGATTATTTGATTATTTTAAATTGGGCCTACGGGCTTTAAACGAAGGTTGGACGAGAACTTAAATTTATCCTATATGGTATTCTATGTAGCACTGCTTTGGGCTGGTTTGATGCAATCGGAATAAGGTTTCCCTTGGCCCAAATTTTCAACTTCGGCCCAAACTAGAGTCAAATTGGAGGGTGACAAAATGTTCAATCTCGCCCACCTTCCAACCAATTCCAAATTGTGTATAAAGTAGGCCTAAATGATGAGACCTCTAACCATTAACCAAGTTGTGTATTTGACGGTTGGATTTCATTATTCTTTAGAAAAGAAAAAATTGACCTTGTGCTTGTAGTAGATGAAGGTAAATGTTTACTGCAATTCATAAAAAATTCTTTTAAATTTTGGTGATAATTTGAAATCATCACAATTTTTCAAAGTGAATTAGAAAAAATTATGTCAATCTCAAAACAAACTATAGAACTTTATATTTTTGACCATAGGTGTAAAATACAATGAGGGATATCATGATAAATAATTTCTATCTCAAATCATTTCAAAAAAAATTACGATATTTTTCTATCACTCTAGATTATATCTTACACATTACTTGGATGAAGTTAAAACCAAATCAAAGCAAAATAACTATGGGTCTAAGCCGAACTACAAAGAATTGATTGAAACCACTTGATTGACATGAAAAGACATGTATGTAGAGATTGTAGAAACATACTAGGTGGTAGACTAACAATCATAAAATTCACCATTGATCATTTTTTGGCATCTCCTTCGTATAATTTTATTTAGCATAAAAGTAGACTACATTGTCTTTACAATGCAATTAAGGATTAAGGATTCATGGATTTGGAGCATTTTTGAGCTCGTGGTTGGTCAAAATTCCCTCTCTACCCTCTTTCTGCACTATTCCGGACAGCAACATATCTTTTCTGGTGGATACTCTACATCACTTCACACTATGCAAACCAAGCCCAAACTTAGAGCAGGTTGCAAGAATCAGCCTAAGGCTGGAAGACTAAGTAAAACACCCAAGTAATTTGTCAGTGCAGAACACACAAAGTTAAGTTTCAAGAGCTCGCATAAAAAGTAACATCTTCATTTTGCACCTATCTCTCAACTAGTGAGATGCTTCTGCTAACATGGGACAATCAGTTCAATGTTCATAAACAAATAATCAAATTCTGAACTCTGGCTTTCTAAAGAATGGTTGCTATCTGGTGCAAGGGAGCACTTCCTGGTCAAGGGAATAAGAAGAATCGAAGCCTTGATGAATGTCATGATCCAGAACTGTAAGGGAGCTCACAGGATAAGGCTTCAGGTCCTTTCTGCTTGTAAAGAGCAGTCCCTAGAGTCTCTGCAACGCTCTTGCATTTACATTGTAGGCCTGGTCGTATTACGTTTCCATATACCCCCATCTCTATCACATCAAGCTCCTTGTCTGCCACCACCCACACCAAAGAGTTAATGCAAGTAGAAGGTCAAGCATGCTCTTGATTAACCAATAGTTTCTTAATTGAGTTTATCATAAAAATACTTCAGTACAATAGGCAGATACTTGGTTTACAGGTTCAATGATTATTTTTCCTAACAAGGTTAGATAAGTATCATAAGCATTCTCAGTTCTTTAAAATCTCTACACGACTTTTTGGTATGCTCTACCTCAATCAACAGATGCAATGCTCCAGATCAGACGTAAAACAGAATTTAGGACTGTAATCACGTATTACAATGATAATCCAAGTTACTATGAAGCAGGATCTTAAGCTCATGAGTGGAAGTAGGATGCTTCTTTGAGGAGCAAAAGCGAAGTTCGTTTGCTAAAATCTAGGGAATATCGGAGAGGATTCAAAACAGAAAGGCAGATAAAAGGTCAATAGAACTCACCAGTAAACTTTAGGTTGCAGGAATATTGTTTGAGGTCGTCGCTAGCCAAGTCACTTTTGTTGCTCTTCAACCTGTTGACGCGAGACTGCAATATTTGGCAATTACTGACTTCCGTCTTTCCACCTACACACATCCACGGTGAGCAAAAGCTTTCAATACACGAGCATTTGCAAAATTTATCACATGTAACACGAAGCAATGGTAGGCTCATAACTACAAATTGAAGACCGATCACACAAATAAGCTCAGCAGGCAATTCAGGGATTCCAAATTATCTACTTCCCACATTCACATAACGTACGACAGTAACAAGTAAGGACCATAATTCCTGCAACAGACACCAATACCGTATTACATTTCTAAAACTTTAGAAGATTGAAAGATCTCAAATGACAGGCTTAGCAAATAAGAAGTCTGGAACTGTAATTGCTGCAACAGACACCATTTTGCAATCCCAAAACCTTGAAAGGTTGATCGATCAAAACACTGCAAGGTCTGAAATTCAGATCTCATACGATAGACTTAGCAAATGGCTGGAAGAAGATGAGGAAGGAGATAAAACAGCAGAGGGCTTGACATGCGAAGGGAATTGGAAGCAAGACCTTTAGAGAAGGGGCGGATGTGATCATACTCATAGCAAAGACAGCCTTCGCAGCGAGTGAGTCTCCGGCACACGATGTTCCCAGCTACGTCCTTCCTCCATCGCTCAGGGTGCCTCCCGGGCACCACATCCGCTTTCTGCCAGCACTGGTTTCGCATCTTATCATCAAAAATTCTGTTCTTCTTCGAGTGGCTTGCATTTCCATCTCCCTTGGTTGGAAGCCCATCTTCCTCATACACCAAGGCGTCATCCATGTATACCAACCCACTCGATTGCCAGATAAAGGAACCAATCCAAAACCAAGGCAATTCGTAACCGTAACCAAAAGCTTCAGTTGCTAGCTCCTGAAAATGATCCCCACATCTGCAAAATAATCGAGGTTTCACGGTCAGGTATTCATGCAGATGCTCACTAAACCCTCTCGACCAACATGCTTCTACGTGATATTCACTCTCAAAGCTGCAGAAGGCGATTGCTACTCCCAACACACGGATGGAGAAACTACAAAGAAACATTCACGAAACCCAGAGCACCACATTCCTAACAAACTAAGCCTAACCATCACCTGCAACGCCTCAACACACAAGAAAACTAAAACCACAACAACATCCACCTCCATACAACCACTCAGCACCACAAACCCCTCGAAAAACAGAGGATCGCTCACCCAATTGCTCAATCAAAAACCATCTCTCAGTAGCAAAAACCGCATGTCAGAGGCCGAAATCTCACACTTAAGCCATAAACACAAATTGGGTACTCATGCAGAGAAAATTTCCGGAATTAGGACAGTTAATGAGTAGATCTCCGAATCGAAAAGCATGTGTTGTGTCACTCAAATCATGATTAGGGTTTCGAAAACTCATGACATATGAGCACTATTTTAGGGTTCCCATGAAGTTCCCGGAACGCTTTTTTTGGTGCAGGAAACGGTGTGGGCTCTGATTTTGTCGCTAGGGTTCAGGGTTTATGTGTTCATGCTCACCATTTGGGTTTAGTGGCATGGTTGCATCATTTGGTGCAATTCATTAGGATGTGATTTGATCAGAAAAGAGCTCAGGTTTCAGTATTTGGAGAGAATTTTTATGGTTATGAAGGGTTAAGTTGGGAGGGTTGTCGGGTTGGCTCTCCGGGTGCTGGTGTGAGGAGGAAGAGGATGAGAGCTCCAGCAGGGGTGTTTGTAACGATCCAGGAGTGATTGGGTTTTGTAGGTTTGAGAAGCGAGGTTCGAGTTTTTGGGGACGGAAAAATGCAAAGGGTTCGATGGGCTGCCTTGAGGCAGGTTGAGCAGGCTGTGGGTTTATCACGCGGGAGCGCAAGGTCGTTGCCATCTTACTCGTGTGGTTTTCCGTTGTGGGAGCGCAGTGGTGTGAATTTCAGCCCGTTTAGTACCTCTTCTGAAGGTACGTGGTAGTTTATCAACTCAGGGACCTTTGCAATTTTCTTGTGTTCTGTGATCGCAGTGTTCATTTTACTTGATTAGCTGCGCGTTGGCACAAATGGCTGGTGCTGGAGCTGCTGGATTTACCCCTCGTTTGCTCAATTAGGAGACGTTATTTTCTTTCCAGTTTAGGGTTTAAGAATTTCCAATGCCTTCGCAGTCAATGGCTGAATTTTCTGTAAGAGATGTATAAAAAGTCAGCTGAGGGGTACTTTGCAAGGTCGTTTCAAGACCTAAAACATATGGATGATTGAATGCACATATTGCATGTGGTGCTGGGATGCTACCGGATCGTCGTTGCGACGTAGCATTGTTGTTGGGCCATGGATTGTAGAAATGAGGGCTGAGATTCTTAGGTTTTTTTCTCCGGAATTAATGCAGGGGAGCCACCCAAAGATGGCGAGAAGCCACCTCGGCCGAAGAAGATGAGGAGAAGGGCGCGGTTCGGGACATATGATAAGACATTCGAGGATGAGCTAGACATGGTGCCTTTGGAACAAGGTATCACCCATTTATACAACACTCGTGGTATCGTCGACAAGTGGTTGGGCCATCCCACTCTTGACTCCATATTCCCAGGTTTGTCTCTTCCTCTCTTCCCTTCTTCACTGCTTGGGATGTGAGTCTCCAAGCACTTCTAGTACAGCAGTTGAGTCCAGGATGTGGGATATTTTGTTATGAAAGTATAAGGAATGTTTACAGTATTGTGAGGAGACCATGATAGAGCAGCTAAGCTAATTTCTATTGCTAAGGGCTCTCACTTTATTTATGCGAGTTGTATAGTGATATTCTCCAGGGCACTTAAATAGTGCCGGAGAACTTACGAAGCCTACAACTGCTCTGTATGATATTGAATTTGTGTAGCCAACTTCAGTGGCTGAATGTGGCTCTTTGCATACAGATAAGGACCTCTATGCGAAAGGAGAGTGTCCAAACATCGATCCACCGGGCGAAGGTCCAGTATTGCGGTGGACAACTCGAGTAGTGTTGGGACCTGGCGGGGATGCATGGCACCCAGCCAATCGAAAAGTGAAGCTTGCCGTCTACTTGAAAGAGTTGCAACTCACTAAACAGGCCAGGGAGAGGTTGCTCCTAATCGTAGGCAAACGGTACAACGCGAATAATGATGAGCTGACCATCACGAGTGAAAGGTAATATTTATCGATTTTACTCCCTTATATAACTCGCAGTTTTGTAGGTTTTCGCTTTTGTAAATAGTACCACGATTGACGTGGATTCACTCTTTGCTTTTGTAGGTTCGATTTGAGAGAAGAGAACAGGAAGGACGCGCTGAGAACTTTATATGCACTTATTGACGAGGCAAATACTGCGAACGTGAATGTGTCGTCGACACAGAGCACTGCAGTTCCATCAAATGCGGCTGCTGCTATTGCAAGTTAAGTTTTTACTTTGTAGGCTTGCATTTAAAGAAACCCCAGTGTCGCAGTGCACTCTCTGTGCCTGACAGCTACAGAATTTATTTTGAATATGAATTTGTCGATGGCTTGTGCCGAAGAGACTGCTACTTTGCTAAGAATCTTACCTCATCTCTAATTGAGCTTGGCGGAATATTATACATACCTCTGATTTTCATGTTCGCATCTTCGTTGTCAATGTCTCATACTACCTTCTTTCCTCTATAATGGTCTTGAATCAAACCTAGCAGAACGCGGTACTTCTCTGCGATCTCCTTGATTACATTTCCGTTTTCAATGTCTTGTAATTCCTTTTGAACATCTTCAGTACTCCAGTTACTAAGAGTCTGTACCTGATCTCTAACCGAGCTTAGCTGAACATTACACATATCTGTCAATTGCTTCAGTCCGTTTCCGTTGTCAATGTTTCTTATTGCCTTTTGAAGGTCTTCAGTACTCCAACTACCCAGCTTCATTTCTGTCGCTTTCTTCATTGCATCTCCATGGTCCATGTATAGTATTGCCTTCTGAAGATCTCCAAAGCTGCAAATACTGTTTGCTGGCTTCAGAGACCTACGGCATTTGGGACCACCGCAGACGCCCAGATGCCAGTTGTTTACTATCTTCAAAGGTTTGCGACATCTGATATCTGAACAATTGCGGCATATAATGGTCTCCATTGCTGCCTCCAAAGTGGCTTGTTCCTTACATTTTCTTGTTGGTCCTTGGCGTTGCAATACTCTAGGCTTTAACCTTACTTGCTTCCTGCACTCCAGCTTTGCTCGTGTGAAGCGGTCCAGAGGAATCTTACAAGCTTGTGGGCAACTTTGGCAGATGTCCTCTGGTTGAAGCTCTGGAGTGCACTGGGGAGTATTCTTCCTTGTTTGTGGTTGTTGTGGTTGTTGTGGTTCTATGCACCCTACCTCAGGTGTTGGTTCCTTTACGTTAAATTTCAATGTAGTCAATGTGCAGTCCATCCCCGGACTCCAACTCTGCCACCACGAACTAATTGCGTTACATTGTTTACACTGTTTACATGGTTCACATTGATTACCTTGCTTACATTGGTTCTGCTGTCTACATTGTTGACATTGCTTACATTGTTGGCATTGCTTAGATTGGTCACCTTGGTTATATTGCGTTACATTGCCTGTGTTACATTGATTTGGACCTATATTACATTGTTTTGGACCTGTGTTACATTGTTTTGGACCTGTGTCACATTGTTTTGGACCTGTGTCACATTTTTTTGTACATGTGGGAGGTTGATGTTGAACTTTTCCTTCACACTTTGTTGGACACCCATTACCATTAATTTTTGGGCTATTCTTGGTCGATTTAGTGTTTCTACCATTGAAAATTTGTGAGAGTACTTGTTGGGCTGCTAAATTAGCATTTTCATTCCTACATTGCTTCATATCACCATGCTCAGAATTGTGAAATCCTGTGGGCTTTAGTGGTTGTTGGGCACAATATTCTTTGAGGACCGTTCTTACTGCTTGAGCATAACATCCTTCAACAACCCCTTTCATCCTTTGTTCAAAATTTGCACCTGTATTACATTGTTCTGGACCTGTATTGCATTGTTTTGCACCTGTATTACATTGTTTTGGACCTGTATCACATTGTTTTGGACCTGTGTCACATTTTTTTGTACAAGTAGGAGGTTGATGTTGAACTTTTCCTTCACACTTTGTTGGACACCCATTACCATTAATTTTTGGGCTATTCTTGGTCGATTTAGTGTTTCTACCATTGCAAATTTGTGAGAGTACTTGTTGGGATAATAGATTAGCGTTTTCATTCCTACATTGCTTCATATCATCATGCTCAGAATTTTGAAATCCTGTGGACTTGAGTGGTTGTTGGGCACAATATTCTTTGAGGACCGTCCTCACTGCTTGAGCATAACATTCTTCAACAACCTTTCTCAATCTTTTTTCAGAAGTATGATCCATCAGTAGTTTAACTTTAATCCAGATCTTGTAAATTTATAATGAGGCTCAATGGTATGGTAAGCTTGAATTGCAAGGAATCAAACTTGCCACTTGGTAAAGTTTACTTGTTGCCACTTGCATTTGTCCATTTAATACAATTTATATTTTTTTCCAAGAAGTAGTGCTCCAAATACTAAAGAATCTTGTGAAGTATTTTCATGCTATTATTTTGTACATTCCATTGAAATCATTTGCATAGTAACTTTATATTCTCTGTGTAACTTCTACTTCCTTTGAAAAGAGAAACATACATTATACAGCTAATCATTCTTAGCAATTCAATGAGTTTACATATTGATTTGTATTTTCAACTTTAGCATCTTGTGATATTATTATTTGGAAATTACTAATTACAACTTCAAGCATTTTGCTAGGTGTATTAATTAGTCTTTCGATCATTTTCATATGCTAATATTTTTAGCAACAAAATTCACTTACAATCAAGTGTAATATTGTATGTATCTAGAACCATAGGACTCCACAAATATTCCAAGTACAAATTTTATATGATTAAAAAATCCAACAAAATCTCTATCAATAGTCATTTCTTTGCTAATCATAATTTTGGTTATTTCAATTTTATTTTCAAACAATTGTAAAAGAATGCAAAATCATCATGTCTAGAAATCATAGCCCCTACAGTTGGTACTGAAGGCAAGTTTCTCCATAGGCCATTCACCTTACATGCATTCCATCAAGTATCACTTCTTGATATGGAATAATTTTTTATTTCTTTTATGAATTTCAAGGTAAAATAATAACCTTTCAATAGAAGATAGTTCACAATAATCTTGGCAACTCTAGATTCCAAGAGTCAATTTTGAAATGATTGTAGGGCCAAAAACATGAGAGTATGCTAAACATTCAAGTTCATTGAATCATTTTGTAGAAAATCCATGACTTTTCAAATAACCCTAACAATATATCTCTTCACATCATTATTTGAATTCTTTCAATTACATATACCATTCAATTGAAATAACTTTTAATTAAATTTTATATGATTTGTTGGTATTTGATGTAATATTTTTAATTCAATTTTAATTAGAGTAAAGACTTAGTACTCTTATGAAATCAAATGTTGAATAAAGTAAAATAATTATCATCAAAATATTTTGAGGTCACTTTCTTTTTAATCATCAATGTACAATAAATTAAATGTCTTAAATGTTAATAAGTAATTTGTATAAATTTTTAATAATTATGTATTTTTGATCTTATCATTTTTTATTTAGAATTATCACTATATTAAATATGAATTTAATTTGATTTTAAACTACTAATCATCAAATAAGAAATCATTAGATAATGAATGTGCCAAAGGACATGTCTATAGAAACTACGCTTGAGTACTTGTTGAAATGATTCATTTCTTTACCATTTTATAATGTCAAAGCTATTAAACATTGGTTATGTTTTCTTATATTTTAATATCTATATGTTAGAAAAAAGATCATAAAGATATATGCATTTTTAAATGATTTCAAGGCACAAATGTTGAATTCTATACTTAATTCTATCTAATAAATTGTCATCAAATTATTACAAAATAGTAGTAATTTAAATTTAAATTTACTATTCTTATATATCATTATTATTTTTAATTATAGTTATTTGATTCAATTAATTGATACATATCTTAATTGAATTTTAAATAGTTTATTAATACAAGCAAATCCAGCGTACTTGAAAATTTCTTAAAGGAGTATAATTTAAAAATTTAACTAGGTTTTAAGACTTGCCTCTATTGAAACCTTTGTTGATATATTTTGAGATTTTTAAGTTTGTATTGTGCCTTGTTAGAAGTAAAAGGTTTTAAGAAATGCATAATTTTTTTAAATTGTTAAAATAGACTTTTAGTAAAAAGTTGATATAATCCAATAAAAAATCCAAATCTAATTAAAATGGCTAAAGATTATGATCCTATAACACCTGGATACGATCCACCAACATGGCAACAAAAATTAGAATTTCAACGTTCATCTTTTCGACCATTAGAAAAACAACCACAAGAAGAGCAATTGGAAGCTATGGACCTTAAAAGGTTCACAGCACCATTTGCACGGAAATGTGTTGCAATTCCTTATAAAATTGAAAATAGAAGAATGAAGTGGTTATATGCTCGATATAGATCTCGATTAAGAGAACTTAAATATACTGAAGATTGTTGGGTTG
The DNA here is from genome assembly GCA_014871385.1 of Ceratodon purpureus. Classification (NCBI taxonomy): domain Eukaryota; kingdom Viridiplantae; phylum Streptophyta; class Bryopsida; order Pseudoditrichales; family Ditrichaceae; genus Ceratodon; species Ceratodon purpureus. The sequence goes on along the minus strand of CM026432.1, from coordinate 9,187,919 downwards.
AAAGGATGAACGTTGGAAAGATGAACCTTCCGGCAAGTCCTCTTCCATCTTTTCCCGGACAGAATCCTGCATTATTAAAGAGTCCAAATGCATATACAGATTTGGGTGGAAGACCACCGGAACCTGAAAGTATTTACCCAACTTGGGAACAACAGTTAGAAACATCAAGGGCTAGCCAACTTGAGGCTATACGAGGAGTTCGTGGAAATCCTGACTATGCATGTCCTCCACCTCCAAAGAAAACTTCACTTCAACTTCTTCATCAAAAAATAGATGCTATTTGTATGAGACAATTACCTAAAACTCCTATACAAAAAGCATGTAACAATGGTTGTTGGTAAAAATGAGGCAAATTGAGTTTTAGAATTAGCCTGCAAATAAAGATGTCCGATTTTTTTCCAATGAACTATCAACCAAAAGGATTAAGGCTTTAAAATGCATATCCTTTTTAACTAAGTGCGGAATTCTTGGATAAGATAAACATTCGTAAACAAGAGTTTATATTAACCAAATTTATTTCATAAAAACTATATTAAGTATGATATTCGTTTTAAATGCATTTAAACTTCAATTTTTACTGAATTTTCAAGTAAATTTTCAATAATTATTTTAACCGATTGCAACAACAGATACTTCTTCAACAAAGTTCACAAAGATAGTTTTGTAGAAATTACAAACAAACAACTTCTTTCGATTTATGAAAAGCTTTCAAAGCACCTTGTATTTACACTAATATGATAAATTATGTCTTTAGTTGTTCCTACTAATGTCATTTCACTATAACCTTTGAAACTTCACAACTTATTTACACCAACTCCAAAGAAACTTAAAATCACTTGTATTGAACTTCATTTTGAAAACTAACACACAACAAGTATATTTTCTTTCATTTCTAGGCTCTAGCATAAAAACTTGCTTACTTCAACCAAAATAGGTTCGTTCACCTGAATTCCAAATTGTACATTGATAGCATGTTCATTCAACCTTGAATGATTATTTAACTTTTTTAGAAACTAAGGTTCATCCCCCAAAAATTGATTTTTTGATTTTTTACTTTTTCAAAAGTAATTATTAATAACAACCTTAGATGGATTAAAAAAAGAAAAATAATTTCTCACATATTTGTATTTCCATTCTAAAAATTTCCAACATTTTTTGTTTTCAATTTTTAGGATTATTTATGAACAAACTTGCTACAGACATACGATACAAAATTTAACTCACAGTGCAGGCCAATTGAACGGTACTGGCCATGTTGGAGCATGCCATTACCAGAAGCTCACTCCTCCATCACTGATCACTTTGCACTAGTAGAAAAGAGGTTAAACTACACCGAATATTATACCAAAATGGTAGCTAATTCAGGCTTTTCAAAATCATAAATGGTGTACTCAAAAGTCTCTTTGGTGTAATCCGGCACCTGACATGGGCAGAATCAAAGGTGAATAGTGTCGATGTGGTCTCCACGAAAATTGTATATTTCTGGCCTGTATCAAGTGGGTTTCGTTGGTTTCCAGTAAAAGTAAATCCGGCGTTTTTACAGCATCGTAATTATTTTGTATCGCTACTGACTGGATGGAGACTAATTCTATTCGTTTGATATTATGTTGTATTTCATAGGTTACCCGCTTTGTGGTGGATTTTTAGATAGTTTTGATTCTTTTTTAGCCGCTTTTTCAAATGAGTGCATTTACTTTGCTTGGATTTAAAGCCCTCGTACAATAATTTTAAAGTATCCATTTTGCACAAAACTTTTCTAAGCTGTAGAAAAACAAGTTGAGAATCTACATTACCCAAAAAAATTGAACTCAATTTTACATCTTTCCATCACTTAAATTGTGCAATTTTTGCAAAAAGGCTGAAATTGAGAATTAGATAAGCACTTTTTTGGTCCACTTTACCGTGCTTCTCTCTTAGCAAATGTGTTGTTTTTTTATTCCTATTTTGAATCATGAGCACGTCTAACTACTCAAAATAGGAATAAAAAACAACAAGGTGCCACTTTCCCTATTTGACAAGGTGCCACTTTTCCGGATGTTCAGTAAGTCAAAAGCGTCGCATATGCTTCTAGTGATACTACATTGTTTGAGGTTTGAGTCAACTAATATGTCAACTTCTTGAGCTTTACACCACAAGAAAACATGTCGTTCCTCACTCATAAAGTGTCGCCTTTCACTCACGGAGAATGTGGAAAAGCTCACTTTTTCTTGTCTTTTGTGACCCTAATGAGACACTCAACTGCTAAGATACTTGAAATAGTAAGTGAGGGGCTACAGGATTGCTAGTAGTGTTAGCCTTTGACATTTTTCCAGCATTCATGGTAAGGTAGACTACTCTGAAACAGTGCATGACCAAAAAGTCTGTTAAGATATAAACTTACCACCTTTTCTCATTTCAGGGCGGAAATCATGTACATAGCTGAGCAAAATCACTGCACCTTGAGATGGCTCTTAAAGATATACCGTTGCTTGCAAGCAGCTCTTGCAATCAATTGATATGTAGCGGTACTAATCACCTTCAAATTGGTGTGCTAGCATTTTCCTGTACACTCAGCTCCACCTTCTCCGCAGTCTTCGATCGACAGGTGACCAGTTGCTCATGTTGTTCCTAAATGCATCACGGTAGTCTGCGAATATCCCTCGAACTTCGACGAAGAGCCAGGAATCCAGAACGATGGGGAAACAATGTCGATCGAAAGAGAATATCCTACCGACGAAGTGAGGACCTAGTCACAGTACTCATGATGCGCAAGCTACACTTGATCTTACGCAACAACAAAGGTTATGCCGTTGCTGATCTAGTCGCGGTGGAACCCCTTCATCACCGTAACAACTGGTGTTCGTGTGACTTATTTCAGTTGTTAAGTTTCGGGCTTCTGTTTGCTAGTGGTTGTTATAACTAGAGGTTACTTGCACTACTTCTGGTAGGTCTAGTATGGCCCATCTCTTCAGTTAGGAACCGTGAAGAACATCGTCAGCCAAGTCGCCAAAAAGACGCTCTTCATGGGCCCCAACGGCACCCTCCTCCCCGCTAGATTCGCCGAGAAGGACCTCCTCCGGGTAGTCGACCACCAGCCCGTCTTCACCTACATCGACGACGCATCCAGCCCAACCTACCCCCTCATGGAGAAGCTCCGCCAGGCGCTCGTCCAATACTACCTCAAAAACCCGTTTTCAGATGCTGTGAGTGATCCTCATGTTGAGAGGCTAATTTGTAGAGGATCAGTCATGGAGAGTGAGCGAGCCGAACTTGACAGACTTCGAAAATTTGTTCAGGAGGAGTCACCAGGAGCGGTCTCTATGCTTTCGGCCTCGGTTCATTGCAGGATGAGCATTTTGAAAGATGAATTACTTAACCTTACGGTCAGTTTGACAAGAACACAAATCAGGGACCTTCAAGCCTCTGATGGATGCTACAACCAGATAGTTTTCACGTTTCGAGTGAAGGATTCAATGATGCGAGTCTTTCCGATGCTAGTGGCTTGTCTCAGTTTAACGGAGTTGAACCTTCGATTCTCCTTTCTTCAGGACCTTTCTGCTTCGCGTGTGCCTCAGAGTCCTGAAAATGGCCTCGTGCTGCAAGTGTTCTCTGTTGTGTGTAGAAGCCGCAGCCTCTCCTCGTTGGGCATCACGTTTAGTGCGTGTGCAATATTCCGCTGTGATGCTCCCGACAACATGTGGCGACCAGGGACCTGGCGTCCAAGATATCATGTCACGGCGAAGTTATATGGTAGACGTTTCTTGGATTCGGATTTGCCGATACTGTTGAGGAATAATCCGTGTTTCGAAAGACTGACGCTTACAGCTCTTGAGGAATTGAGCTCTGGGGATGAGTTTTCCTGGCCGGAGCGCACCATCTCCTACTGTTTCACTCGAAACTTTGTCCCTAGGTCGTGGACACTGACAACGTTTCGGTCCCATGAAAGTTTTGTGGGAGGTAGCTCCCATCATGACTGCTACGGATTACAGGAGATTATCAGCCTCTTCACCACCGTGGAGCAGGGCGATCTGGTCAAGGAGCTGGTGCTAAAAAGCTTCAGCTCGAACAAGTCATGTGAGGATTGCCTGAAAGGCGTAGCCGATCTGGTGAGATGTAACACCAAGCTTGAGAAGCTGGAAGCGCGTGAAAATTTGATCTTCATAGATCATAGCTTGGACAAACAATCAAAATCTATGGCAAATGCACTAAGATGCAACTATTCATTGAAGGAATTAGGTTATCGATGTACTTTAGAAGAATTCAAAATGTTTGTGAGTGTTTTCCTACCAGATGCGTATGGTCGTCAAGCTAACACTTCACTCTCTACACTCAAACTGAGTCTGCTAATAACTGAGAGGATGCTCATGCTAGAGTTGATGACCTCTCTGGAAAAATTACTTGGGTCGAACACGACCCTGAAGCATGTTGAACTATCTGTGTCGTGGCTCGGTAATGGTGATCAGAATGACAAGGAACTGAATCTGAAGATTAGAGCCAAACTGGAGCGCATACTCAAGAACGAGTTGAGTCGAAACACCTGCTTGCAAACATTGTGCGTGGAGTCGCCGAATGCGTCAGTGTGGCGGCTTTCTCGAGTGGGGACTGGGTCTCCATGGGAGATGAAATATAAAGGTCCATGTCTGCTGCTTCCACCAGTACCACAGGAAGGTGAGTATGATTTAACCTGAAAATTTGCAGCCTATGCATTTCATGGAATTTCATGCGACGAGTAGAGGTGTGAATGTTTCGGATGAACACTTACGGAGAGAGAGGCTGGCTACTTGCAGAATACTTGGTGAAAGTCAAGCTTCACTAGGAGCTTATCTGAGGTGTTCCGGGTGGGATTCAGCACAAAATGCCTGGGAATTATGGCAGCACTTTCTTCAAGGGGGGATTTCTATCAAGGGAGATTTTCGTCAAGCATGTCAGTATCAGAAATTTGTACTCCAGATTCAAGCAAGGATAGTATTTCAATGGTGCATTAATGTGGATCTTGATGAAGAATTCGGAAGAGGGAAAACTTTACTGAAGGACTATGAAGAGCATTATCAACTCAACAGAAATTGAGCTCTGAGTAGCGATTTTACCCCTACAGAAATGTCACTGTACAGCTTTGGATTCAATCACTCCAGTTGAAACGTTTCTTCACAAAGTTCATCTACAATTAGCGTGCACTAAATTAACGCTCATTTTGTCTAAAACGTGACGGATATCATGATAGATGGACAATTTTTCATCAGAAGAATGACTAATATGAAGTAGTTATAGTTTTCTGAAAAATAACTGAATCAATTTTATTTCTAAATAAGTTATTTTGGATCAGTAATATGGCTCCAACACCAATGTATGTCCAAGAGTTTAGAATAACTAGTGTATGATGAAACTTCGGATCATAAGAGCAATGCAAGAGTGCAAATTCTAGAGAATCTAGCTCACTCCAATTGGTCCAATTCAAGGCCCTAGAGCTTCCATAGAACTTATGCAAAAAAAGTAGTTGAAGCGCTTCCCAGCGATACTTCAGCTGAGGAGCTCGCTGGAGGAGGATTCACACATGAACCTCAAAGTTCCTTCAGGTACGTGCTCACAACTCCGTCATCTGAACCTTCTTGCAATACTTCGAAGTTGAGTAATTCTTGCCACTTATTGTGGGCACACAAGAAGGTTCAGATGACGGAGTTGTGCGCACGTACCTGAATGAACAGTGAGCAGTCGGGAACTTGCAGTCGGCAAACCACACAGTCGGCAAACCACACAGTCGGCAAAGGGCAACGTATATTTGGGTCGATGGTTTCACGAAGCCATGTGGAGAAAAGGATATACTTTCCTTCGCACAACATTTATTACATCTACATCCATTATCTTCAAGTCCAGGAGGCTCACACAGAGGCTCTTAAGTTTACTTCTATGTGAAATCCCAGTCCCCATCCGGATATTAACCATATTTCCAGGCATGCAGTGGGTAGAGCACAACTGAACCGCATCATCTTTACTACAACCAGATCCTGACCATCGCTGAGCTGCGTCAGTCGAAGTCCAAGGATAAGTACGTCTTTCAGGAAGCGATGGTTGAGGATGGGTAAACAGAGGTAATAATCCCCTCAGTCTCCACCGGCCTATGCGACCCCACATTCACATGCCATTCCGTATCTGCATTCAAAATCGTCCACAACTTCAGCCATGACCGAATCCCACCCCCAGCACTCTCCCCACTCCACAATCTTACCAAGCAATCCACAAGCTATATAATCAATTTGCTGGAACGAAATGCAGCGCTTCAGAAGCCAGAAGAGAAAGAATAATCAGTTCACAGCTCGATGGAATGGCCACCCAAGACATGGCGATACATGGTCACGGAGTTTGAGATTCTATCACGTTACAATTCCAAACATTTGTTCACATAAAACCATGGCTGATCTTCTACAATCTATCATGATCCCAATCATTCATTCAATCTGGAACCTGATCAAGAAACCATAACTTATGGACATGACTCAGAAACTGGTACAGATGGTGCATTAACACTAATCACAAACGTCAAAGCCTGTTGGTATTGATCTCCAATCAACAACAAATTAACACAATGATGCCTCAAAACACAAGGTGATGCCTTCAAATAAAAATGTGCCTCAAAATTACACAAAAGGTGGCTTAACAAACTCACAGGTTGGAAATCCAAAGAGAAGAGAATCCACATTCATGAAGACATTACAAAGCAGTTACAGCACAAGTTTCAGAGTGCTGCTTGATTACTCTCATGGGCACATAGCTACGAGAAATGAGAAACTATCCACAAAAATATTTATTCATTTACAAGAGTGAGAAAAGAGGAAGAACCCATCTAAACTAAAACCATCCACCTTCAAAACTCAAGGGGACAGTTTTTTGCGGAATTCGAAGAGGTTGTGACTGTTCTTATACCAAACCCATCTGCTCGGGAAGCCCACAGTTCTCTCTCTATATACACTCAGATTGTGTCTCCTTCTCTCAGATTGCATGGCTGCTGTGGGAAGATCACTGGAGTTAATCACGTTGAAGGATTTATGTGGAATATTCTCTCAAGATACCTTCATTCAATTCTTAGGCACATAATCAGATTGAGAGCAAACAGACTACTTGTGCCAGGACTGCAAATACGGTTCAATATTCTAGTCGGAATCGTAATCCAGTCCAAGAGGATTGGTTTTTGGTTTTCGTTTTAGTGGTAAAACTGTCTTGTTTTTGCTCCTGTCAGGCTTGACATATTGGTGAACATTATTCATTCTGGGAACAAACTTGACTGACTCATTTTTAAATTTGATAGATTTCACCAGTAGTTCATCCTCTTTCATTTCCTGCTCATTCTTCGTGTTTTGAAGGGCTGCCCTGATGGCATCCAGGCCAACATTTGAACGCCTTTGCTTCATGGATTGCAGTTCATCTATTGTTTCCTTGATCTCGTATTCCTTTATGGAATTCATTGCTGAATTTTCTATGGCTTTGAATGGATCATCAGTTTTTTTTTCTTTTTCAGGATTTACGGCCTCATTTTGGACTGTGTGAGCGCAAAAAGCTCCATTTTCCATGACATAACTGTGATTTTTAGGATCAGTCTTCATTATAATCTCCGCGGAACATCTACTACATTTAAAGTAGAATCGATACACTTGAATTTCTCCCAAGTATGCTTCTCCTTGCACTAATTCTTTCCGCATATTGAATTTTGTCCCTCGATACATGTAATTATTACATGTACGACAATAAATTGTAAACGGAATCATATTTCGCAATGGATTCTTCGGTTTCTTCGAACGTGGAAGCTTGGCTGGATCAAAATCTGGTGGATAATATTTATTCAACACCTTGCGTTCCGCCATCTTCTTCTTTTATCACTTTAAAAAAATAAAAATAAAAAAACGAATTTGTTAATAAAAATAAGCAGTACCAAAAAAGAAAGCATCAAAGATAAAATATAAACCTTATGATTGTAAGATACAAATACAATTTATAGAGGGATAAAATGTAAAAGTTAATGTAAAAGAAAAATTCAGGATTCAATGTAAATTAAGAATAAAGTAAAATATAAATCAAGAATAAAGTAAAATGTAAAATAAGAATATATCGCCAAGTGTATATGGCTGGAGACTCTATGATAATGCTTTTATTGGGATAAATATATGCATATCTATCTACTGTCGGAGAGTTTCAGGGAGAGTTTCAGGTACACCTCATGACAACTTTAACCCCAGCATTTACTTCCAACCTTCCCTCTGTTTCTATGTTTGCTATCATCTACATTGGAGACTCCGATTATACTCTCCTCTCTTACAGTTTCCATTGTTAGCGTGCTTGCCATCTTGTACCATTCTGCTCAGTGTGATTTTATTTTCTTCACGATCACTTTTCCGATAGCACAATTGCTGTCCGGGAGAGAGCTGTTGTATATATCCATTAGAGTGTTTTGTTGGTCACCGTAGCAATTCATACGTGTATTGGGGAGTAGTGTTGCCAGTGACACTACTAGCAAACCTGTCGTTCCTCACTTACTATATCAAGCAATTTCGAAGTTGGCGAGTCACTGGAGTCACAAAAGACAAGAAAAAGTGCCCTTTTCCACCTTCTCCGTCAGTGAAGGGCGACACTTTTTGAGTGAGGAACGACAGGTCTGCTTCTAGTGTGAATTACAATGTATTTCCATGGGATTGAAGGGACGGACCCTGTCTCGAACGAATGCCGTGGTGTTCATCAGTACGTGTGGTTACAATGGTGTGGGATTGTTTTGTAATTTTTTGAAGATAAAATGCACTCTAATGTATGGGGTGGGGGTGTTCCACACAGTCTGGCAGCATGCCTCGACGACGTGGGAGTCTCCCATTGCCATTGGAGAATGAGCGACGGCAGAAAGCCCGGGACTTGAAACTGCTTGGAAGGGAAATTCAGCTCGCAACAGAGCGTGGAGATCGTCGCATCTGGTGTCCCTGTCGGATATGCAACAGGGGAATCCGCACACTTTTGTCACACCCCACCGTCAAAAAGCATATCCGTTGGTATGGATATCATCCTCGCCAACGTGGTAGCACAGAGGTAAGTTATGACACAGCTATTCATGGCACTTCACGCACATTGATTTCGTTTGATAGAAGGTTCAACAGTGGGTATGTCGATCACTAATGAAGTGCCAACACCTAAGCATGTGATGCCGTTTCATTCCATGTAATTCCAGTGCGCTTGGTTTTTATCCAACATGTTTCAGATTTGCCTTGGGTATGCATGCAGGGAGTCGAGCGCGATGCCTCCGACGTTGAGTGGGACGAGTCCATCAGCCGGGAGCTTGAAGCGGAAGCCGAGTTCATCAGCCGGGTGCTTGGAGCGGCAGCCGCTAGGAGACGTGAACCTCAACACGATCCTGCAGCAGCAAACGTGGACATTGTGGAAGTCCTGCGTGCCGCGCACGGTGTGGCGGATTACATCAGGGATGTTGCTGCCGAAGGTGCGAACGAGCGTGAGCCGCGCAGGCAGCCCACCCAACCATGAAATGGACGATGGGTGCGATTGGTGAGCCAAGCAACATTCCCCCAATTCTGGCCGAATTATATGAACTCAAGTGGTGCAATCTCCGGCACAGAAAATCAAATTCTCATTACTCAAATGCAAGGCAAACCTGTACGGACCACTGCGAGCGGGGCGGCTATGAAGTCACGTAAGCTCACGTTGAATCCGGAAACTAACAATTCAAACCGTCGGAAGGCAGCGCGAGGGACGGACCCTGTCTCGATCCGGTGGCCTCGGATGGGGCAAAATTATACTCAATTTGCTTGTGTACTCCATGTTCTCAATGGAGAACTCAACTTTCCATGTTCCTCGTAGTCCCCCGAGTGCTCAAAGGTTCTTAGTTTTCAAAGTAACTGCCATCCACCTTGGGAGCAAGTGGCTTCGGAGTGCCGCTCAAATTTGGACGACAATGTCTCTCGAATCGAACGTCATTTGTTCTCCAAGCAGATCAGCTGCGATCGTGCACTTGCAAAGCTCACAATTGCACTGTAAGTTTGCGTCAATTAGAATTGCTTCACTACCAGTCTTTTCGTAAGAGGTACTAGAGCCTCAATGCTCATTTTTTTGAACGATGTAATTTGCAGGATGGTTGGATTACAGCACTGTGGGACCGTGAAGCTATGATCAAATTGATTGTTTAGGCAATTCTTTATGATTCCAAATGAGAAGTAGAAGTTAGTGTGCTATTTTGAGGACATTAAGGAAGCATCCCTTGAATCATTGGGAAGAGGTTAGCTATGATCAGGTCCTGTAACAAACTAAATAATCACTGTTGTGAGTAGAGTGATGTTAAATGGAACTTGCTTGTGAAAGGTTGATAATTACAACGGTTGAAGGCCCATTACAAAGGAATTCTATAGCAGCTCCATTAGTGGCAAACATAACTCAGAAGTTGGTGAAATACTCTTCCCCGACTGGGACCGAAAGCGACGTGACAAATTTCTTGAGGATAAAGAAGCTCATTTCAGAAGGTTGTGCTTTCTGCTCATTAAATTGGACAGGGTCTTGCTGATTGCACATCAACAAGGTTTCAGAAACTTGTAGACGAACCTGAAACATAAGAGTCTTGGTTTAGCGTTTAAAGACTTTGAATCAGTCCAAATTTCAGGTTAGATTAATTTACTGCCTTTTGAGTTGAACGACAACTCTGATGTCATCACTAATTTAAGGGAGAACATTGTTACCACCCTGCCACTTATGGCACTCTATGATGTTAGATTCTGACGGGGATATTTGGATGCTTTCGTGTGACAATCCCGAATCCGTAAACTGTTCTGGCAGACTAGCAATCTCTAGTCACATGCAGACTCCAGCTAAATCTCTTCGTGAACCTCGTGTTCTGCTTGCAAAGAGGGTGACTAATTTAGCATCCGAACTCCCGCATCGTTATAAAACTACTAACCCCATCTCGGATCATCATTAGAGCCCGACAGGTTCTACAAATCTAGTGCTCAAGGATCCCGAGAGCGCACTCTTCCTTCCTCCACCTTTTACAGCCCGTCTAGAAAAACAGGATGCATGCTCCGACACTCTCAAGTACCTCGCAGACAGCAGAAAACGCCCGTCATCATAGGAGAAGCCAATCAGTTGCAAACTACCTGTCGAGTTCCAATGACCCTGCAACAAGATCATGTGAAGAAGTAACCGGCCATGGACGATTCGAACGAGGTTTCACACAAAAAGATAGCCCAAATGCACAACTATCATTCGTGAGTAAAACCTATATAGCTTCATATTTGTTGAGTACTCAACTCCATTGTAGCTCTGCAAAACTAACATGACTACATCTGCAGAATTGGCATACATCATCAGCACCCAAGGGTAAAGTTGGAATGGAAAACATTTTACGAAGTAGCTTGATGTCAAGTATATACTCCTGACAAGGTTGCAAAACCTCATGTCCAAAAAACCCCAACGTGGCAAGTAAATTAAGCCTCTGTTCCAATTCAGACTATTGTACAAAAAGGAGAAAGAATGACTCTCCAGTAAATTTACTATTGGTGCTTCCAGGACTATAATTCCAATTGACTACCGTACTTGGTTGCTCATGAATCAGAAACTACAACTCTATGATTTCACAGGCATGGTTTCCCAAGCTACCTTGACAAAAATATCTGTCCACAAGAGAGTGACTGGAATTTACTACATCTCCAAGACAAGTCGCAGCACCCAAAAAGGTTGCCGAGCATATTTTCCCCGCTGCTCAATACCGCTTCTGAAGTTGCAACTGGGACAACTTGTACGTCGAAAACAGCGGTAATGTAAAAAATTCAGAAAGCCAATCCAGGGGATCCCTCACCCCCGGAAAAGGAATCGCAGATCCTCCGTGGTCAACCGAGATTTTTCCCCGCCTCCATCAGTCTCCCCAAATGCGGATGCAACAATTTGTCTTTTCCGTTCCTGCACCGTCCCCGCACACACACCATCATGAGAAACGAATACGAAAAGAAAACACTGATAATCAGAATGACGATCAAAGACGTTGCTCAACTGGCCTTGCAGGACACACATGACATAACTCGAAACATGACCACATGATGTCGAAATGGACTCTGAGCAAACCTGCAATGCTAAAATACGATCCTCGATCGTGTTCTTCACGGTAAATCGCGACACCCTCACAGTCCGAGTCTGCCCAATGCGATGCGCCCGGTCAATTGCTTGATCTTCGGTAGTCGGGTTCCACCACACATCCAACAGAAGCACATGACTTGCAGCCACCATATTCAGCCCCAGGCTCGCCGCTTTCAGAGACATGATCATCACTGTCACCTGCCACAATCAAACCATAACCCATAGTAAGATTCCCGTCGTCAAAATCCTTCGACAGTCTGCACATACTAGAAAGGATCCGATCAAAACACAGATACCACGAATCCCTCAGGAGTGACGAAAGACCAGACCTCCGGAAGAGTATTGAAATCGGAGACGGCTCTATCTCGCGCAACCACCGACATAGTGCCATCCAGCCTTCGATAGCAAAATCCCGCCTGCTTCAATGGTTGTTCTAGAAGGTCCAGCATGCTTGTCCATTGCGAAAACACGATCGCTTTCTCTGTAGAGTCCACCTTCTCCACAATGCTTCCAGTAATTTCGGATGCCACTGGAACAATAGAAGATTCGGATGCCACTGGAACAATAGCAGATTCTGATGCCACTGGAACAATAGAAGACGCAGCTTCGCCCCCATCCATTTGCGAAGCTTCCATTTTCAGCAACTTCTCTGCTTTCGGTCCCTTGACGATCTTCCCGTCCTCCACCAACACACTTATCTTTGGCAAGGCTTGCAATGTATTGATTACAGCGTCGATCTTGGAGGACGTGTTCCAAACAGGTTCAATCTCAGCAAGCGGTTCCCCATTCACGATGCTGCCACTTCCTCCATCAACATTTGGATTCTTCAAAGCAGCAAGGGTGAACAACAAAGACGAGTTCAATCCCCTCTTGCACTTGGGAAACCGGCAGGTTGTGTCGTCACCATTTGCCATCTGTTCGGATATGCACTGTCTGCAGAACACATGTGCGCATATGCTAACCACAGGTTCTTCAGGCGCATCCTGATAACAACAAACAACCCAAATGGTAAAGCACACGTATGAAGTCGTCATCCAGATTATGACCCAAATATCCTACGCACAATCTCAGCTAGAATCACCCTACAGATCAGAAACAGCCCGACCGACAACAAAGCAAACTCAGACCTCGCTAAATCCTGAATATTCAGAAACCGATCCACTAACCACCTTCACCCACGGACCGTTCAGTGTTCCACATCACAAATTTCCGATTCTTCGTCATATCAAAACCTCCAAACTAAAAGTTTATATAAATCAGCTCCCATTACCTCCACAAAGTAGTATGGTGGAATATCAAGAAAATACCTGACAGATGTGGCAAATTGTCCGACTACCTTCCAAGCACTGGATCAACTCAGCACGTTGAGGAGGAGGCAGCTTCCGAATGGCTTCCAGTGTCGTCTTCTGAAAACTTTCGCTCTTCACACTTTTCTTCACAAGCATCGGATGATCACATGCTTGCCTTAGCCGCAGTAACATCCAAAGAATGTTCACATAGTTGCTTTGCACAGTTCCTGCTCTTGCATACTCCTGCATGTTGCACAGATTGACGTCAATGAGATATGCTCTCACAGAAACGACAATTTCTTAGTGCCTACTTAGCCTAAGATCACAGGGCCTCACCACCATGTGCTACTGTTTGACTAGGTCCATAACGTCGGAATGTATGAAAGCTGTAATCATCATCCCCACGTCATTACAATGACGCGTTCCGGAGAATATCTAAACCTAAATTAGTAGAGCAATCCTGAAGTTAAAATACGATGATATTGGTATTACAAACCTGGAACTGCGCTCGAGACTCCGTCTCTAAGTTCGAGTAGAAGAAGCGCTCATCCATGCTAAATTCTGATTGCTGCAGTTTTACAATTCTAGGAGGTAGATTGACGATGGGCTTTCCGTCTATGAACGAAGCTGCACAAAAACGGTTCACATTCAGAAACTCAGGGACCGACTTCCCAAACCAAATGATGGTCAAACTGCGTCACCAAATCTCAACGGAAACTGCAAACTAATCGATGCTCCCAGCCCATCCTCTCTAAATCTTCACAAGTTCGATATCATGCAACCTCAGAGCAAACTCATCGTAGCCACACCTAGTCACACATTGCATCAAGCAAACAAATACGCTTCAACGGTACGCTTGTCACTTACTTTTGGTACGCCTCAAGACTATCGGTTTCAATATTGCTTGCAGCTTCTTGTAACCCTCATTAGGATTTCGGCTCACAGGGTCCTTAATATCATGCTGAAACTTCTTATACACATCCCACGGACAGTAACGTAAGAACCGAAAGTAACTGAACAGATCGTCTATAGAATTCTGAATAGGCGTCCCGCTCAGACACCATCGCCTTTTAGCCCGGAGACCCCATGCTGCACGTGCCACCTGGGTCCGGTGATTCTTGATGCTCTGAGCTTCATCCAATACCACTCTGAACCAGGCCACCCGTGCCAGAGGGCCTGCGTCAAGAGAAAAACCATCGGCGTCTACGCCCACCTTCTCCTTCTTCGGCTTCTTAGTTGGCTTCTCTTTCTTGGGCTTTTGGAATGGAATAAAACCATGCTGTTCGAAAGCAGCCCTCCTGCTTTCTTCCTCCTTTTCCTCGGGAAGTGCCTGTTTTGGAACCTCCATGCTCACGATGGAGTATGTTGAAAGCACCACGTCATACTTGGCAATCTCCTGTGGATCCTTGATCCGATTACTTCCATGATACACCAAAACTGTCAAGTCTGCCTCCGATGTGACCTTGTCTCTGATTTCTTGCGCCCATTGACGCAGAACACTGGTGGGACACACCACAAGAGTCCCTGCAGCCGGCCTGCCTTTCCTCAATCGAATCGCCCCAGGATCATCGGGCTGTGACAAGCTGCCATTTGGGCTAAAAGTAGATATTGCCCAGTTGCCAGCGTCCTGTTTCTTTTCAAATACCGCTGGAACATCGTCATCTTCATCACCGTCCAGATCAACTGTCGAGGCCTCAACGTCAAGAAGCTCTGCACCACTTGAGCTTGCTTTTCGAACTGGAGCCCTGTTCTTCAGAATCAAGGAAATAGTAGATATCGTCTTCCCAAGCCCCTGGTAACAATTGGAATTGGTCAGCCACCATCATCGAGGGGCTATAAATTTCAACTTCCACCATTAAGAGGGCACTGGAATGAATTAAGTAAACAAAACTACCGCGCATGAAATCTCACCTGATCATCAGCCAGAATACCTCCACATGGTTCGCTCCTTCCACTCTCTCTATTCACCATCCACGACAAAGCTATTCTCTGCAACGCAAAGTTCCAAGGAAGGCGTCTCATGAGACTCGAATCCACTTCTCAGAAAGAAGAGCGAAAACCACAAGATAACAAGACGAGCATATAGAATGAGGGATAACTTATGAGAATCCAGACCTGATGCTTCAGAAGCGTCATCGTTAAAAGCCCTTCGTCAGGGGTCGACTCTTCTTGCTCATCTCCCAATGCAAAAGCCTGCCCAGAAACACAGTGTAAGATTAGCAGGAATAATTGAAATGTATCCCGTACATCTGCCGACAAAAACCCAGACGACGCTGAAACCCTAATCAGTACCTGGAAAACAGCTTGGTGCGCCAGCTCCTCGCTCCGCTTCATTGGATCCACTGCAACGGATAGTCGTTGATCTGCTGCAGCAGCTAGGCGCATTCCATTGGCCATCCCTGAGTACGCGCTCATGGTTCCGGGTAAAACCCTAAGTGCTGCCCTCTCGTATGATGTGCTCACCTCCCCCGAGCTAGTTCTTTTAGCCATGCTCATCATGCTAGTCGCATAAGTCTCCCTATACGCTGAAGTCCCTCTCTGAGCCTCGACCCCTGGCATACCTCTCAAAGATGTAGCAGTTGTAACAGAAGACTCCAGATTTCCCAATTGCGAAGGATGCCTCATGGAGTTGTGTTCCCATGATCGGGACCTGTTCGAAAAATGATTCATCTCAGCCGGCTTCTTCGCAAATTGTGCGAAGGGATTCGAGAGAGCAGAGTATTGATGACCACCAGGCTGAATGTGACCCATACCTTCACGTGGCCTCTTTCTTTCACCACCTGCACCAGTGGCCCAACTAGGCAGTTTCCGTTTCCCACGCACCATTTCTATCTCCCTCAGCTCAGACTCTTCTTCATCTCCATCGCTATCGTCACTCAGATCTACAATGGTAAGGCCATTAGGGATGCTAGAGTTCCTGTTCTGAACAATGCTATTGCGCTCAAACGGACTACCAAGCCTGTGTTCAGGCCTTGAAAAATTAAAGCTATCCAACATGGCGATCGGCGAACTGGAATTCGAACGACTGGGTCTGGACACGTCAGGTGACAGCGTCTCGGGGTACGTCCAGTTCGACGCTCGCACAGAGCCGTCTTTCTGCTGAGGCCTTTCGTAATCAACAGAGGGGAAATCCTCAAACGCCGATAAAAACTGCGTCGCGTTGTCGACGGAAAGCCCCTCCTCGGAAGTGCTTTCAAAACCTGCAGCACACGAGAAGATATAAATGCATAAGGTATTCTTAAAACTAATGCTTCTCAGTCAGTAATGCATCAGTGGAATTGCCTGCTCTGCTCATAAACCAATATAGCTCCAGTCTTCTGTAAATCCACCAAAACTATATCCTAGCAGTAAGGTAAGCGCACTCCAGCATAAGTAATGCACCCACGCAATAAGAGTAGCTCATATCCCAGAACGCCTGCAACACCAACTTTATGGAACTGAAAAGAAACCTTAAAAAACCAGCTTGCGAATTCCTTCTACATACCAAGGAAGGTGATATTTCCCCACACACACCTTCAAGTGTTCCGATCACCACAAGAACAGATCATCAACAGGAGAACAAAAATCGCATGAAATCTAACCTTCTCCACTCCCATTCAAATCATGATGCCAAGAGAGCTCCTGCGCAGCCTCATTCGCTACCGGCGGCGCAATTGCGTCATAATGCGCCTCAGGAACTGCAGGAGTATTTGGAGCGATCTCCGGCTCCATGTGCGACAACGGAGGCCCAAGTCCAAGCATCGTATCAGGGAACCCCATCTCTCCATTCATACCAGGAGGTGCCTCGACCTCTTGCAACTTTTCTTGCGCCTGAAAAACACTCACTCATCGTCATAACTAATCCCAAATCAATGCTCTATCTCACATACTCTAAACCCACTCCCAAGATCCCCCTCCATAAAAACGCCCAAATCAGATGCATCCAAACCCCTAAAGCCTCCCAAATCCTCCCTACACATGCAAAGACCGAATTCGCTTCCAAACGTGCCGAAACTTCCAGAAACAAACCCTAAAACCTCCCCCATCAAGGCAGACGACACGAGGTTCAAAGTCCGAACTCACCACCCCCAAATCTTCCTGCATTACACCGAAAAACTCCTCCAGCCCTATGTCAGGCTCCTCCTCCGCAACCTCCACGGGATCCCCACCTCCCGAACCCTGCACAAAACCCTCCCGAGCCCGCGCCAGCTCGCCTCCTCCTCCTCCTCCTCCTCCACCACCACCATACCCTAACTCACTAAATCCGAAATTCTCCACCACCATACCCCGCTCCGCTGAAGCGCCCACCGCCACACCCCCATAGTGCGCCCCCTCGGGCGCACGGAACTGGGCAACACCCAAGCTCCCTAACATATCGCCGCCGCTACACCAACGCCAACGCCAACGCCACTTCTCCCCTCATCTCATCCAAATCTCATCACCATCATACGCCACTCCGTCTCCCACTCCCCCTCCGCCTCATCCTCATCATCACCACCACCATCTCACGATCCCTCCCCTCATCTCCCCTCCTCCCCTCTCCATCTCCAAATTCAGATCCCACCATCACCAAACCCTCATTCACCCCCCACACACACCCTGTTCGAATTCCGTCCAATTGCCGCGCCCGTTACATCTCCCGGAAGCGAATTCTCCACTGATACCAAACTCAAACAACCACCCGATGAAGGTCCTGATGTCCAGATCGCCATAGCCGACATTTTACTCCCTCAAAAACCTCCAGCGAAAAACACCTCCCACCATCGCCATCTCTACTTCGACTCCAGTTCTCCTCTCCACCACCGGACGACCGGCGCTTCCCAGTCACCGAGAACTCCCATCTACACTTCCTCATCCATCCCCCACTCTCCACGTCTCTTCATCCATCCCCCACCCCGAGGCGTTATCTACGACATACCTACATTTCCTCCCTGTAACGCGTTTTTTAGTTTCTATTCCGCTCGAAGGTCAACCGGGAGAGCCGGTGCGCTCGGACTGGGAGACTGAGCCTGGGGGAGATTTTCGGCTGCCGTGATGTATGTGAATCATGTCTGACCGTCCAATAGATTGTTTTTTTTTTTTGGTTGGTTGTTTTTTTTCCCCAATCAATCAACAGTGGTTGTTTTTTTATTGTAGTTTTTTTTTGCTAGTGGTGTCAATAACTCGTGATGTCGGATGTGAAGGTTCCAGGAACAGAGAAGTGCAACATTTATTTCCATTTAGTCCACAATGGTTGCTGGAAGGGAGCAAGCCGTCATGAGTTAATATTCATTGGTACGTTCCAGATGGGAGACTTGTACATCACGGTAAGGAAGGATTATCATTGATGTTTGTTGCAGGTGATCATCAATTTGAGCTTTCATGTTGTGGCGTCTCAAGGTGGGAGGCAGTCTCTTCCATCTGAGAGGTTTATTCTACCGACCCTGGGTGATGAAGTTGCTGATGAGGTCGGTGCGTTGCTGTGTGGGACTGGAAACGAAATCTGGGGAGAAATCTTCTTGTGTTGACATGGCAGTGGTGGCTTAAAGAGGGTCTAAAGTTGGTGATGACCAGGAAGTAATTATGTTGAGTTTAATAATGCAGGCAGAATGGACATGCTTAGACAGAAGAGTGATCAGGGTGCACATGACGAGATTGAAGGCGTTTCTGAAGGAGGATTGTATAAAGGAGTACAGGTTCTGAACTGATCAGAATACAGGCTCAGATTGTGGAATAGATATGAGAACTGGAAACAGTGAGAGAGGAGCAGTTTCTATGAGATGCTACAGTTGATTAGCAATCTTGTGCCTGAGGATAACCATAACCAACACTAGGTTTGGAGAAATACAGTACTAATGAGAAATCTCTACTGGGTGTCCACCAGGGGAAATTCGACCAGGTTGTCACGGACTGAAGGAGTGGAAAAGTGTCAAACTGTTGAGAAAGGAGCGGTCGTGCATTCCTCCAAATCTGTGCTCGTGAAATCTGGGGGAGATATTCTTTAGGGGACGTGATCCCGGCTTGTGTGAAGGTGGATGGTGGGGCACATATCCTACAAAACGTGATTGTGTTCCTGCGTTTGACCTGTATTTAACAAGCGGATCAAAACACACCACGACATGCACCGTGGGGCATCAAACGCAACAACAACCAAGCATTCGATGCTTATCTTCAAGATGAGGATCATTTCTCCACGACTGTGGAAAGAAGGATACAAACGACCTGGCAGGTCAATATTCAATATTCAAGGCTGATCTTATCTAAAGCAATTACAAAACCATTACAACACTCCAACTACACCATCGGGTCACCATCAAAAACAACCCGACTTGGATTTGTCACCAACCTCTTCTCAACTTGTCTTCGACTTCGCCATCGGCTTCCCCTGG
This sequence comes from Ceratodon purpureus, assembly GCA_014871385.1. Lineage (NCBI taxonomy): Eukaryota > Viridiplantae > Streptophyta > Bryopsida > Pseudoditrichales > Ditrichaceae > Ceratodon > Ceratodon purpureus. The sequence goes on along the minus strand of CM026432.1, from coordinate 9,168,202 downwards.
CTGGCCCGCACCATGACGAATCCCACGAAAACTAGCACAAAAGAAACCAGTGCCGCAATAGCGATCCCCGGTATGATGATCGCATACTCACGCGCAGGAAAGTAACTGTGCACGAAGTGATCCGAATCCACAAAAGGCTGCACACATGACATCCATATAATCAATCCACTTTCTTCAAAAAAATCACCATAAACCCATCTAATCTCCAATCAAAAACAATAAAAACAACACCACTTCTTCACCTAACTGCTCTCCAATCCAAAAACAAAAACACATGACACCATTCACTTAACCCAGCTGATCTTAAACCCAAAATCACAAACAACACCCTCGTCATGGAGATCAACATGGAGTCATCATTCATAAGACTACCCAACTGACATCCAACATACCACCATCTTCTTAACACAACTGATCAACAATCCAACACGAAAATATAACACCATCTTTTTCACCCAACTGATCAACAATTAAACATGATATTATGACACCATCTTCTTCATAAACCCGATGACAACAACATGGCTAACAGATGGAGAGACATCTTACCGTAATGATGACCCAGAATGTGTAGTAGGCGAAGAGCGTGGTGCTGAAGAGCAGCAAGAGGAAGCCGATGGCTCTGTCTCCGAGCTCCATTGTCGGAGTTTCGACGTGGGCTGATCAGTCTACGCTGCCATGCAATTGATCGACTGATTGTTGTCGACAAAGTCCGAGGAAATCGTTCCGGTGATGGATTTGGGAGAAACTGGTCTGCAATGGCTTCAACCCTAACCCTAACTTTGGTGCCGGTTTTGAGCGAGCTGAGTTTAGAGAGGATGTGCACAAAACCGTTACTATGGCTAAATCCGTGGGTCCGGAGTGGGACACAACCCCGTTACCCCGTCCGTGTGATTCAAATTGTAAGGTGGGGGACCCAAGACCATGGGTTTCACCTTTTTTTACCAATTCGGCAGAGATTTGATTATTTTTTAAAATTGTCAATCTTACAAATTTATAACAAAATCATTGATTCTAATATTTGTTATAAAATTTGTTATTTACAAATGACTAATATAATATAAAATTCAAATGACACATATAATATATTTATTTATTGAATGTTGAAAATGTTGAAATAAAAATAAGTGGTGATTTACTATTTCTAATCAAGAATTGTTATTATTTCATATCAAACATCATTTGAATGTTCTTTTCAACTCATTATTTGTTATGTATAAAAAAATTTGCCATCAGAATGACTTTTTTACTCATAAAAGTGAGCAGTGACAACTTTGTCAAAATTGATGTTTAAAGCAAATATGTAGTGTTTTATTTAAAGGCCAAGAAGAAAAAATACGGCATTACTTTTGCACGTTACAATGTCCTCATTGACAGATTTAAAGTAGTACTACAATGATATTTTTGCAGTCACTGAGCTAGAGATTTACAATTGTGCTACAATGACAGTCATGTTCTCATTAAATGATGGACAAGTCATTGAGAGATTTACAGTTGTGCTACAATGACACTCATGTTCTCATTAAATGATCGACAATTGTGTTGTAATGACACTCATGTTCTCATTGAATGATTGACAATTGTACAACAGTGAGACCCATGTTTTCACTGATTTATTGACGACCGTGCTACAATAATACTCTCCAACATAAGCATTTAGCAAATAAGTCTGTATTGTCTTTTTAAAAGATCATAAAAGTTAAAAACAATATTATTCTTGCAAGTGTGACGCGTGCATTTATTGAAAAAAAAACTCTGATCATTATGTATGGACCAGTGTGAATAAAGTGTATGTTTGTTCGACCATTCAGTCTGTATTGGTGGAATATAGATAAATGGTGTTGAATTACTCTCCTTTTTTTATTGAAAACTATAAACATTGCTATAAAAAACACTATCAAGTTGAGTTATTCAATATGTAGAGATGTTTAATCATCTTAATGAACTAGGCTGAAAAAGAACATGCTAACTATAATTTTGCAAGTCTTATGTGGCACAGCATATAAATATTACATTAATCTTGCAAAATCTTTTGAATACAATTACAAAATTCAATATATCGTGATTTATAATGATTTTATATGAAAGATAATACTTAACAATCCAGCACTTGATTTAAATTGTGCTTTATAGAGTTTATACAACATATACTACAATATAGACATTATCAATAATAAATTAACATGCCAAATTGAAGCAATTAACATGTTGTTATGTCTTATCTCATATCAAAAAGTTATATATAGATATATAATTAATTTGGTTGAACCTTGTTATTCAATTTACAAAATTTAATATTTAAAAAAAATAATGAGATGGATATATTTGTTTAATTTTATTATTATTGTAACACAAAATATAGTACATAAATCTAAGTGTGTCCATTTTACGTATTTACCTATTTCTGAATGAATCTTAAAAAAATTATAAACATTATATATAGGATTTACAATCCTTGTATAGATTACCTTCCTAATAAAACTACAACTTACTTAAATTTGTGAAGATACTATTAACTAAGTTCAAAATATTTCCCAATATGAATATAAACCATAATTTTTTCAGATTGTAATATGGCTAATAAATTTTTAATATGTCAAGGTTGATTAGCGATAAATTATACCATGTAATTTGGTGAAGAGAATTCAAGTCTCTAATGATTTTCACAAATAGAGTGATAGTATATAGACTTTCGTCTCAAAAAAAATACCAATCCCTTAAATTTTGGCTTTCTGCTTTTCTTCATTCAAGATCTCATTTTATTGGTACTTTTAGGTCAGTTTGGGTGTATAAACCTTGAAGAAATATTAACCCCTAAAGGCCCTTCAAGACCACATTGTGGTTCTTTCTCTCATTGACTTCAACATATTTATCGTGCATTTTTCCAATTGAACATGTTTAGATTATTCTTCAAGTAGTTTTTTAAGGATTTTTTCCCCTTTTCAAGCCCGTATGAGGCTTAAACGTTTTGAGCATATATCCATACCCAAAAGATTTGATGATCTTCTATAAATCAAATGTATTTGGTAAGTAAAATTTTTGGGCATCAAAACTTCAAGAAAAGCTTTTACAATGAATTCAAACCTTATAATCTTGTAGTCTGTATAGTGGACTACCCTCAAAATTGGTATACACCTTTTTAGATAAGGTAATTACAAGATTCTACAATTAAATATTCTATTGTATGATAAATTTATAAAACAATAGGTTTTTATCAATAGGGGTATATTTTTGGAAGTTTTGGCTCCAAAAACACCAAAGGCTTTGATGGCTAAAGGTGGAGTGCCATGTTGTGATAATTTAGTGAATTGGGACTAAGGTAGAGGGCCTTGGAACCGTCCTCTGTTTCCAAAACCGATCAGGACTGAAATGTAACAAATCATGTACATTTCAGTGCTAATCGGTTTTGGAAACAGGGGACGGTTCCAGGGCCCTCTACCTTATTGCACGCTTGTTGTCCTCCTTCATGTCAACTTTAACAATAGAGACAAAATATTTGTTCAAAAAGTCATGCTATCACAAATTAATAGCAGCTTAGGCAAAGAATAATTATTAATAAGTCTGCCCAATTTTTTTGGAAGAATAATTATTTACAAGTCTACCCAAATTTTCTAGAAATTCTTCGCTCTATTTGTCCAAAAAAATTAAATTAGTGTATGGTGCCGGTAGTGGAATGTGATGATTTTACAGAGTACACTACAAAGTGTACATTAAAACTGAGATATTATTTTTTGAATCGCCTAACCAGATTTTGCACTTCAATTAATTATTAGGCAAAAGAGTGCCCAAGCGGCTAGTCGTAACCTCCGGTACATACCAGCCTTATCATAGGATTTAATGCAATATTCGTTAAATGCAATTCCCCTGGTTTACCTGCCAGAGATGGCCAATTTTCTTCCTGAGCAAAGTCGGGGTAAAACATTATGGACAAGTTTAGTACACATCAGGATGAATAATCCATTCGTCACAAGTTACCAACAACAACGAGTTTTTCAGTTCCATGGACTTCAATCACGAGGTCATTCGAATATGGACACAAAGAACTTGAAATCTGAATCAATTTATAAAACACGAACGATGCACTCTGAAAAGGCAATAAGCTGGACAAGCAACAGCCAAATATGTGTTTCCATCTGGAGTTGTTACACGATTCAAAGTGACCTATAATGACACTCATGACATCCAAGTATTTGAAAAGAGTCGAACCGCATTCTGATGGTTACTGAACCGTATCCGGGCCGCTGTCCATTTGGGCATCACCACACATGGTATAACTACAGCAGTCTCCCATATCAGTACTGCAACGAACAAACTGCAACTTCAGTTCACAAGTTCCGTATAACTGGGCTGCATGCTCCTAGTCATAAGGTAAACTACTTTTGAGTTTGATGAATTGTTGGTGGTAACCATACAAAATATAAAGCGTATATAATATGCGCAGGAGAGGCACGATGTCACCGAATGTCTGAAGCAGGCAAGGTTATTAAAAAATCCCGCCTGGTGGTCGACTGATGAGCATGCACAGCCAACAACTTGGAAGATAACAGTTCAAATCAGCTGCAGATGAGTAATGTCAGTCATCAACATCCTCTGGATCGTGATCCTTCAACTTGGGTTCCAAATCCTCTCCATATTGTATGCAGTTGTCAATGCAGGACAAGAGGTACTGAATGCTGCAAAAGTGTAAATTGAATCAATATCAGTGACAAAACAATGGAAGTAAATGAATTAGATCAATTAGTTGCTTCACGTTACTCTACTAAAGCGGCGGTAACCGAGATTCTGTGTATAAGATCCAGTGAATTTGGTGCTAGGCATACCTGACATAGATCACACAAATACGCAACAATAAGAAATAATAAGATATAAATTAAAAATCACACCCTCCCTTACGACCTCATAGTGAAAATCTAATTCCTGGATAAAATTGATAAAACTCTACCTCTCTTCCTTTCTTATGTCAAGAGGCACAAAGTTGACCATGCTGTAATCATCCACCTGCAAAGAACATGGTGGTGCTCAGTACTTCGCCTTTGCAGCCAAAGTGCTAATCTCTGAGAACCATCGCCGTAGACGAACAACAAACTAAAGAATTATACGGCGTCTGAGAGATATAGGCCTGGGCTTAACAAAAGCATGGATCACATGACATCAGACGCTCCCGTTATCAAGGCTAAAAAGAACAGAGATTAATTCGAGGCAATTGATGCAACCTTCGGTGAAACATGTTCACTGATCTGAATCCTAGGCAATCAAAATTCGAGGGACCTCTAAAAGCAAAAATAAGAACTCTAAGAAGCGCTGAATCAAGACTCAGTATAATCGCTAAAATGAAAATACCAGTTCAGCAAGTGCATGGTTTAGTTTCCGGAAGCGTGGAGCCATATGAGCGTTCAGGTCATCAAAAAGAAGCCTCACATCAGGATCCAAGAACCTGGCAAATCCACGTTGTGATCAGTCCAAGGGACTCAAAAATGGACTCAAGACAAAGTGCACAATAAGAGGTTCTCCTTTTAACACCACCAGTCACATTCAATATAAAATTGCTGTTGAAATTCATTTATCTATGGAAAATGAAATGAAGAGATCACGTAATTACCTATCAATGTCACGCTTGTTGGGAAGAAGGTCGACCTTTGTGAGGACATTAATGTGTGGAAGTTCTAGTTGAATCATAGCTGAAAGCGAAGCCATACAACCACTTATATACTTGGTAACATCTGACACAAACTGTACTCCAAATGACAAAGCACACCCTGTTAGATTAAAAACAAAGACCAGTGATGACATGGCAGAAACAACATGTAAAAGATGCAATATCTAGGCTACCCAAGTACTCTTAGATATTAATCTGACCACGATATGAAAATTACTATCAAATTTTACTTGCTACAATAGTCAACAATATTGATATGAGTTGGCAGCAGACCTGAGAGTCAGTCATGTAAACAGCACAAACATTAAAGTCCCATCTCTTCAGCTGATCCACAAAAGTACGAAGAACAGGGATGTGTGAATAAAGTTCGATCTGACCTGCGGACACAGACAGCATGTGATCATCAGAAACTGTATCTTCAAAATATTTTAAAACCTGTTTCAGTCCTTCGCAAACTCATGTGACAAAAAAGCACTATACAACATCCGCATTTCCATCCCGGTTCAATGTTTGATCCAAAGAAATGATAAGCTAATTACATCACAAGCATCCTGTCCAAATTGAACTTCCAAGACTGTTCCACCACTTCTAATACAAATCACAGATCCCTGAAGTTTACCCGTAGTCCTGTTTCTATCACATTCCGCAATAAAGGCATGCGAAACAAGCAAAAGAGCTTAGAAATTTTCATTACTAACACTCGAGGTCACTAATCTCGAAAACCCCGGAAAGGGGACATTTAAAACACTCTGGTTTTGTGACCATCCCCTCCGGGAAACCACACACGGGTATGCACCGTGAAATGAGTTTTCCCAACATTCAGCTAGTAACGTCGGTATATCGAACAGAAAGGAGGAAGGGCAATTAACGCATGGTGTGCCATCGCCCAACAAAACCGATTTGAATCCCAGAAAAGACCTAAATTTAAACACCAAAAATCATTTCTTCGATATTGATGTTCATCATCACGCAACGAATAAGGAACAAAACTGACCGGGGCAATCAAAGATGAGGTAATCATCCTCAATGTAGTTTTCCAACTGCTCTGCCAGCCAGTCATCGAGATTATCCTCCAGATATCTGCCACTTGGTCAAGGTCTTCAAAGACTAAAACATCCACGAACTACTGTACTAAATAAACGCCACATTGCACAGACATATTGACCTCATGAGAACACTCAGAAGATGACAAAACACGTCTACTGGATTTTCAGTACAAAACTCAAACGACGAGGAAATGGATACTCCATGCAGTACACAAGACCACCATTAGGTCCAAGTTTAAGGTCCTCCATTACATCTTCTAGAGATATCAGCTCCCGAATATCTGTACGCAACATGTAACCACACTCTGAGTCAAACTGGCTGTAATCCCAAAGGCTCTCGGTTAAAATTCCATCAACCTCCATTCCAATCCATAAACCCTAGAAACCCTAAACCCTAAACCCTAAAATAAATCTTCCACCAATCCACTAAATTGCGAAGCTCATCACACTCGCATCCAAGAATTCACACGCAAAACCCATAACCCTCAAATCACACCACCAGAAATCCACTCACCGATAGAAACAGGGTACTCGAAGTGGTCAGCAGCGGGATCCAAGTTGACAACGTGGACAGTCCTCCCAATACTTTGGCAGTGCTCGAAAACATTCTTACAGTATGTCGACTGCAACAAGCAACCCACAAACCCTTCAATTCCAATTCACTTCTCCAAAAACCACAAAACCCTTAAAACACTCCAAATCCCGTAAAATTAATCACAACATCCACCCCTAATTCATCATACCTTCCCGCTGCCGGCCGGCCCGATCACAAGCTGTGCATACCGCATCTTCGGAGACGGAATTCAACCTAAGCCTGCAGCAATAGCGATGGCGATTGCAACGGCGATGGCGATGGCGATGTCGAAGCTTGCTTTGCATAGCATAAGCAACCTCGAAAAATTCACAGCGTCGAGCTCTTGTCCATTTCCTGACGGAGCGACGCAGTATCACACGGGTATCACAGAGGTATACGAAGGGTAGATAACGGGTATCACTTGTGTAATCGAAGGGTATTTTACGTGTATTAGAATGCATCAGGAAAGTCTGATGGAGTAAATTTTATATAAATTCTGTAAGAAATTACTGTTGAATATAACAAGCTAGCCATTTATATAAAATAATTGTAAATCTTTTGTCAATTTAACTAGTATCCTGTGTACTATAAAAATAACATTAATTATAAGTACAATTTTGAATGTAAAATTTATGTAAATTTTATATAAATTGCATATAAAATTTGCATGAAATAATTCTTAAAATTGCACATGAATCCACTTCTATGTTAAATTTTGGAGGTGGAATATTTAATATTCGTAGATTTCGGACTGAATGCTCATGTAGCTACAGGGTAGATTTAGAGTTGGAGACATGAGAGAATATGGTAGATTTAGAATCAGTGAAGTGTAAACATATGGTAGATTTTCTGCCCATAAAACACATATAAGTGTACATTCCATATTCATGCAATGTAACAATGACGCAGATGTATAATACATCAAATGTAACAATGACGCAGATGTATAATAGATCAAATGTAACAATGACGCAGATCAAATGTAACAATGACGCAGATGTATAATAGATCAAATGTAACAGTTGCATACATTTAAAAATTAGGGTTTAGGAAGCGTGAAATGACGATCCTCATAATCAAACAATCAGTTCCTTCGCACTCTAAACAACCGGATCACAATTTGCTAGAAGATGCACATCGCTATAAAACCTGAATCCATTTTCTGGCTCAGCCCCGGCTTGATTCCTTCCAACGCTTGAATGCCTGCGGGTTAGGTCAAAGCACACTAGGTCAATGAGCAATGCACAGATGAGGAGCCATTAAATGCAGTACCTAGAAGAATGGACCCTAAGTTGCGAGGCATCAAATTCTGCATTACAATGGCATAAACATGTGCTACACAGAACCTGAGATGAAAGTGTAAAGTTGAGGAGGAATCATGCATAAGTTCCTTCTCGAGTCGAAAAATACCATTTTGTCCGATGCTAATCCCAGTTCCAAAGTGCTTGCGTTCCTTGGGTGACTTCAATGCCTGACAGAACAACTTCTGTGAAATAAACAGCCCCGAATTGGATCCCCTGCCTAATGAGCTTCGGAGGCATGCGATTTAAAACAGATGTCTGTCAAAACCCACAGAAGTGAGCGACATTTCTCAGAACTACCGAACCCATAGGATCATTCCTTTAAGCAACCCTTATATTCCGTGGAGACTGGCATGGCTAACAAAAGCTGCTTCTTGAATTAAGAACTGTAATCCGAAGTTTCAAATATCGGAGTCATGGTACCCACTAATCCAAGGAAAGGATGACAGCAAGATTTCTCTCAGAATGTGGGCATTTTCAGTTTATATTTTAGTGGTTGGTATCATCTATATTCATGAAAGTAAGCACTTCAAACTCAGACTTCAAGCAATCAAAACCCCCAGAAATCTTCATAAACGATAAAGAAAACGCGGCCAACCAGATCACGGGGCAAGACATTGAATGTTGCTACCTTTCTATGGTCCCCTTGGTAAACCACGCGGAAGTCTCAGGCTTCGACCCGTATCCATTACCAGGTGGAGGCTTCAACTTGATCTCTTTCGTTCCGGTGGCGTACTGGTCCTCGGCAGCAGAACTAACCACGGTTTTCAGTGGACATTGCAGCTGTCGTAATCGAATAGGATTTGCAACTACCAGCACATGATCGCCAGTGAGATTGGAGCCTGCTAAGACAAATCAAACATAATCTTCTTAAACGAATTTTTTATTTTTTTGAAGAATTCGCGATGCATACATACAAGTTCGCAACAATCGGCAGACGAGTGTGCCCTGTCCAATAGAACATGCTCCGATCAATCCTCTTGATCAGATCAGCATATTCTGCAATATGTGTTGCATAGTTTATTTGAAATGCCTGGAATGCTGCAGGAACTAATCGAGAACAAAATGTCAGCAATCTCAGAAAACAAAGGCCGATCGGTGGCTGCCTCAAAACAAATCACCGAGTCGCTTCACTTGCTTTGAAGCTCACGAGGTTCAGAAGGATGATTTGGGACTGAAAGCGAAAATTCAGACCAAATTAGCGCTCAGAAATTGCAATGAATTGAGTGCCTACTCATGTAAAACAAGGAACAATAAATTCCACACCAAGACAGGACGCACGTACACGCACATAGAGAGAATTAAAAGATGCAAGTGACGATTAAAAATTAAACAATCAACCTCCAATCGGTGCCGAACATCCATCAGCAGCAACTGACCTGAACGAAGAGCAGGCAGAAAGCAGGCGCGCCTTGCGCAGCTCAAACGAGGAGCCGGCGCACCACGAAATAACATCCTTCATAATGACGTGAATCGTATCATCCGGCTCTCCTTGCAACAGGCAATGCCAAGCATCGTCGTAATACCGGAGCGTCTTGTCGGTAGACTTGGCCTTCTCGTCAAGTAGTTTGCTAATGGCAGGGTCAGTGACTAGATCAGCACCACCGTGAAGTACCAACAATAGCAACGAAACCTGCACGAGCAACAAATCAAGATCAATCATATGCGCAAATATGGTCTAAAAAAGTGCAAGGTTATCTAAAAACACTGGAAGTGGATTTGTTTGAAGATTGACTGGAATGGCTTCTAGTTGTACCTCTTGAAGATTACTCTCGATGTAATCAGTTATCCGGAGCATTTGAACGGCAGTTCCGAGCCGAGGATTACCTACATACGCAACAGGATTCATATCGGCCTGCAAAGGTGATGCACATAGATTAGTAGCTTGGTCGGCAGATAAATTTATATAGTTCAAACATGTTTTTGTACCCACTCTGTTTCCTGAACTAGTACATCCGAGAGCAAACAACTATAATTGCTCCAAAATGTGGCGGATGATTCAAGCATGTATCTACTTTTATCACCAAGCTTGGCAAGAATGTTCACCTTCGTTCATTCTAAAGCGATCATGCAAGCAAGCGTATTCTGAATACATGTATTTGTATGCATTAAACACAATGAGTACACACATCTGTACATGCAGATACTGATAGCCTAGACTAGTACCCGCTTGTGTTGCAAATAAAATAACTGACGCTTGAGGTGAAGATGGAGTGAAGGTCTTCAGCAGCAGAAGAAAGGTGGTTAACTTACGATCTTTCGCTTCACCGGGTCACGGAACCCAATTTCAGCGATGTTGTTGCCAGGCACAAGCTTGGCCTTGGGAATAACACGAGCAAGGGTGACCAGAATTTGCACTAGTATCCAGGGAGGGTACATTGAGTCGGCAATCTTGCACATTGGCGCCACCAGGACGGCACCGTCCCACATGGTGGGTTCCTTCAGGTGCGCTCTCAGGGCAACAGCTCCTCCCATGGATTCACCGAATAAAAAGCAAGGCAACCCCTTCAGCTCCGCACGACTTGCAAAAAAATAACAACTTCTTTTCAGTAAGATTCACATTCCATTCACTAAAAACACAGATCTTCCCTTTCAAAAATTCGAAAAATAATGCTTGCAAGGTATTTCCCTTACCTTTGATAATCCGATACTGTTCGATGACATCATCCACAAGTTTGTCGAAGTTGGGGATATATCCATGCAATCCTTCTGACATGCCGAAGCCAGGATAATCCATGCCGTATACGGCATACCCAGCCAGTGCCAAGGTTCGCGCCACACCTGCATTGCACTCAGGTTTTAATTTTCTGTTGGCGAAACATGAAGAAATAAATCATTTATTAATCATCGTTTTAAAAACTAGGTTTGGTCTGGATTCAAGGGAAATTAGAATTCGTTTCTATACCTTCAGCGTAGAAGGTGACAGAGTCGCCGTAACCATGGCAGAGAAAAATCACACCATGGAGGTGCTCATCTGTCGGCAGCCAGCTCTTCACGAAAACCTCCACACCCTTGGAATTCAACACATAAGTCTGCAATCAACCAAGTGCTAAGTGAGTTTACTTCAAAAACTATCTCACAAAATCCCAACAACTTCACCAACTCGAACCTCGCATTCCGACTCGCCTACATTCAACCACGCACTAACGAACCCAAAACCTCCCGAATGGCGTCCAAAAACCCTCGCCTCCCCCGCCACCATTCCAACAGCAATCCATCACCATCGCACGAATCATAAAAACCCATAAAAACCCACGAAGCAATTCAACTCCCTCAACCACTACACTCCAACTACAACACCTATAACGCACATCAGTCACCCAAAACCCCTCAAAACCACCGAGCAAACACAAAGAAACCCTAACTCTCCCCGAAGTTCATTGGCTAATGGTTCATACACTTACAGATTTTCAGATTTTGATGATTCATAAAGCTGATGAAATTTAATATAAAATTCATATCATATTAATGTTAAAATTATATAAGTCTAATACTAAATATTTTATATCAATTTTGTATAAAATTAACATCAAGTATTTTATCATTATAAATTTCATATGCTTTTTTTTCAACAAAGAATTAATATCCAATTTTTTAGTTATAATTTTCACAGTATTTTACGGATGTTATAAATTTGATATAAAATGTATGTACGAAAGTTAATACAGTTTTCATATCAAAAAAATTTACATAAATTTTCTGTAACAGGAACCACCAAAAAACAGTAAATTAATGTCAAGTTTACATTGATTATTTTTGAGTCACTTTTATATTAAATTTATATAAAATGTTAGGGGGGAGACTTTCCTGATGTGGTAGTGAACGGGTATTATACCAATACTACCTCAGTATAGGGTAGGTATTAGTCGGAAGCATAGTACATCGAGGCTACGCAGGTCTGATTGAGGGAGGACTATACCCAAAACCGGCCGAGTATCGCCCGTGTACCGTAGCGGTATCTCCGGTGCATCACTGTGGTACCTCCGGTGCATCGTAGTGGTATCTCTCGTGCATTACCTGGGTACGTAGCGTGCAATTGCCCTTGTAGAGCAAAGGTATTGAAGGGTGGGACCTAGGTTAAAGCGGAAGTTTAGAGTGCAGACAAGGAGCTACTTCAAATTACTTCATTCATACATCAAAAGTAGCTTGACTACTCATATGATTGGAAGAGAGATAGGAGGAATATAGAGGGCCCTTACAAAATTAGGGTTACAAATGACAAGGCTATTGCCGCTTTGGATACCGGTACCCCCAATTTAAGGTCAGAATGGTGAATACATGTGAAGTGGAGAACACGTTTCGTGGAAATAAGACACCATGCAGCCAAAGGCATCACGTATAACCTCTCCATGTGCTTTCTATCTTGTCCTGGAAACCCATTGATTGAAACAAAGGAGGATATGTTTTCTCGATCATGCAACCTCCTTGCCCCTTGTGTGTTATTGGATGAACACAGATAGAGGGACCCAATGGGCAGATTTTATGCATTTGCTTCGCTTGACTTAAGGCACATAGTGAAACAGAATATTGGACTTTCATAATTTCATTTGGAAGTTCCGATCCTGGGGAGCTTTTCCCATGTGATGGGATCCGCTTTGCAATGAGATAGAAATTGAGTGCAAAGTAGCTAAGGACAACAATCTGGCAACCTTTCCAATGCATTCAAGACTACATTTTAAGCTTCAGTGTTTAGGTTCGAAGGGGACTCCAAGGTTCTGAGTGTTTGTTGGGCTTTGCCATGGCTTAGGTGAGGTAGCACCCATCGTCAACAGATTTGTCATTGTGAATATCCCTGAGTATATTCAGGTTACTGTACTCAAATTTTCTTTAATTTCCATCAGCAAATAAGATAGAGGATGAATGCCACAGAATGAAGATTTTTGAACAATAGATTATTCTATAATACGTCTCAATATGTTAGTGTAGCTCATTTCTTAGTTGATGGTAAGTAGAATCATATCCATTAGCATTTTTAATCCTTGTATGTTCTTCGACCAATGCAAAGAAAACAAAAATTTGATAAATTTCAATAAAAACCAAAAACCTTCCAAAAGAAAATCCTTGGAAATAGACTAAAAAGATAGAAATAAACAAGACATAGAGTTGCGACACTAGATAAAGCTAAAGAAGACATCTCTGATTTCAAATTTCATATCCAATTTTTTTTATAGATTTAAAAACTCATTCCTTGTTCAATTCTCATCCATTCCTTGGCGAAGTTGATTCAATACTCAACCATTCCAAATCCATTTCTATGTCTATGAAGAATGTACTTACCTTACAATTTACATGCTCATAACGATGAGGATGGATGGTAAGGACTATGACATCAGTCTCATCATTCTTTCTCACATGCTTGAATGCCGTTTCTTCACACGAGTTCTCAATGAAATAATCCCAGAAATAGACTGCTATCATGGTGTGATTTTCATCTGCATGAGGTGGAATACTCATGAGGGATGGTATGAATGTATGGAATGAATGTGTGGACACTCTCATCATTCCTTGTCACGACTTCAAAAGGGTGGCTGTACCTTTAACCCAGTTTGCTGCCATTGTCAATATTTCATTTTTTGACTAACAGAAAGTGGTAAATCTATACTGTATGTGATTTATCCACTCTACAAAAATTAATGATCCTTTTATAAAAAAAATGGTGGTTTGCTAGTTTTACACAAATCCGATTTTTTTGGGGAAAGGGTATAAAAATGAATAAAATTAAAGAGTACATTTCAATTAATCACAACATACTTCACCCATATATTATCAATCTATTTTTGTTATCGTTTTTCAAAAATAAAATTGATTTCTAAAAAATTAAAATTACAAGTACATTGTTGATAGCAAACATAGGTTTACCATAAGATGTAATCTCAAAAATATAATCTACAACTTTAATTTGGACATCAACTTATATTTTATAATGAATCTTTGTCATTGTACAAACTTCTCTTCTGGAGAGGGGGCAGATCCTTTACAAGTTCATGTGGCCAAGGTGAACAACAGGCTTCAGTTTTTCCCTCCGAGAGAAACACACAATAAGTTGAAGAAAATGCAATGTGCTAAGGTATACACACCTATGAGGGTTAATGAACCCATGACTGATTTGTTGGCTTCCCTATTGCAGAGCAATGGACAACCAGTAACCGATAATTGATTAACAGTAGATTTAGGATGCATCCTCCAATAGAATACCTCCGTGAGTGTTATGGACATGTTGTTGTTCACTACTCTTGTTGTTATCCGTCATTGGTACACCTATATGTTGGTTATGGGTAAACCTAACTTTTGGACAAAAAAAATTGTAGTAATTTGAATTTTACTGAATTAATTTTGGAAAAATGCTCATTCTTCATGAACCTTATGATACTACGCACGAAAAATAATTCCTTATTGAAAACCCAAGATTTACTATGCTGAAATGCTTAAGTTATCGGTCATAGGTGTGTATAACTTAGATATGGTAGGACATTTGAGCAATGATAATGATGAGGCCAATGTACACAGGACAGGCCCAAAGTGGATAAGCTTCCTGCAAGGAGAATGAAGTCATGGGAGCATGAATCAGGCGGAATTCTTCTGCTCAGATTTTTGCTTCACAAATCTTTAGCTTCATGGAACTTGGACCACTTGCCTTCTTCTGACTGAACGAGGAATTTGATACTCTTCCCTGTGCAATGAAAGTTGTTCAAAGTGCTTTCTATTGTGTTAGAAATGGTAGATCAGTTATATGGAGTTATAGGTGTCCTCTACATCATGACAGGTTTGTAGCGGAAGTTGCAGAAGCCACCTGCCCACAGCCATCGTCGTTTCTAAGTTACTGCAAATTTGTGTATCCACCCTAGGGTGAGTGTCAACTCCAAGTTGCATGCAACCTCCAAGATCTTCCTTCATCAAGGTAGAGTTATTGTTATTTGCATAAAAAATTATTCGTCTCGTGTATAATTGTGAGGGTCGAAATTTGTGTGAATATTAGTAGATTCCTACTCTTAACCCCTAAAGGACGAAGCAACCAGTTTTGGATTGCGCCAGAAATTGGAAAACCCCGTAAAATGCCCTAGAAGGTTCGGATTTGAGTGTTTTTTGTTCCTAACCTCTTTAGAATCAAGTTGGCAATAAGAATACGCTAAAATTTTGGTGAAAAAGTGGAACCCTGATTTTAGAAAAAATAAAGAACATGAGTCGGTCCTATGTTTCTACAGTGAAGTTAGTGTTTCTACAGTGAAAATGTTTCAACCAAACTTTGAGCACATTGAAAACTGAAATGAAGATCTCTCCTTGTGGATTTATTTTTTTAGCATTATTTTTTTTGGAAATGCTTGTATGACCACTCTTTTATGGCTTCACTGTTTTGGATTTATCATAAATCCTTTTGAGTTTTGCAAAAAGTGCCATGTTGAAAAAAATAAAATTCAAAGTGACACTTATGTCAAACCCGTTTCCTCCAAATTGGTAACTCGAAAAACCCGTTTCCCCCAAATTGGTAACTCGAAAAAATCTTTAAAAAATTGTGCATGTTCCTAACATAGAGAAGAGAATTAGCTTTAGTTGCCAAGTTTTTATAAATTTTTGAATTAGCAATTTTCAGTCAAACTTGGAAACTCGCTGTTAGTATTTTAGAAATTCACTAAACTTCCAAACTTCACATGTTATAACCTTCCAATCCGTTGCTTCTCCAAACTCAAAATTTGGTACAGATTTTGGTAGTCCACTACTTTCAAAGATCTTACGGTTAAATTGCTTAAGGTGATTCTCAAATTTGTCTCACCTTGGAAAATGCAAGAATGGCATCGTAGGTACAGAGAAACTGTGAAAATACCCCTCCGTCCTTTAAGGGTTAACAATTTCAAGGCTTGAGGTTGCATATCAAACCAGCAATCAACAAAGAATGATATCTAGTAGGTGAAGAATGGCAAGTTATTAGATATTCTTAAAAGCACAAACTATTTGGAATTAAAAGACAAACTTAGACCTTTTGCAAAACTATAGATAAATGGTAGAATATAGATTATTATATGCTTCATTGTATGAAATATTGCACAATATATTGACATGTAGAGTTGAGTTCTTATATGCTCTATTTAGTCAACATGTAGAATGACCAATTTTAGATGAATTGCTTAGAGCCTTCTATTGATGTCTTAAATACTGCAAACTTTGTATTCATAACCCTATGTATAGTTATATTTATCATGTTATTGTAATTTTCTACACTTTTGATTCTACTAGATATGAAATATCAATAATGTGATGAGCTGCACTTAAAAAAACCATTTAATCTAACATGTCCTTGCTTAAGTTGTTAAATAACTATGAAATAATACACTTGTCTACTCTAAGGAGGGGAGGGGAGGGGGGGGGGGGGGGGGGGGGGGGGGGGGGACAAACTCATGTCTCCAAGAATAATTATTGTCATTGAATAATTTAATTGCTCCATCACTTAGCTTGTATCCATAAGAGTAGTGTGGGTCATAGTGTAGCTCAAATAATATAAACTTTTCATTTAAAGTGACCTTTATTAGTTGATGACTTTTTGAATAACATAGATTGCACTAAGAAATGTAGCCTATATTAAATATGTTCAAAGTGTAGTTCATATGTTGGGTGATGCTAGTAAGCTTGAATACATTGTTATGTGTTTTATGTTGTTCTTGTAATAAAATATGTCTTTCTACATTTCTAAGATAAAAAACCAAAAAAAAAATAAAAAAAATTAAAGGTGAAAGGAACTAGTGACTTTTCTATGTTCCAAGATTGAACAAATGGACACTTGATTTAGAGCGGTCTCCTTTTGAGTCCAAAGTTTTTCTTCTGCTTCAAGGTTTGTTACTAAATTCAAATTGCAAACAAAGCCACTAGCATGCTTCATGTGTTCATTTTCATAGGTGTTGCAAACAATGACAAGGCTTGTGTTTTAGGGATATTTTTTGAAATCAATTTGTCTATATCATTTTACCTTCAAAAAAATATATTTATTTTCTTCCATAAAGCGTTGCGAAAAACCTCAACTTTAGGTATGTGTGTTTTTTTAGTTGTGCCTATTTTGTAGTCCAAAGGTTATTTTTGGATTTTTTTGCCATATAGCCTCTTCAAAAGTCAAGTAGGGTCTAGTTAAAAAAATAAAAATAAAGGTGGATTTTATTCCCTGTGTTGACTCCTTCTGAGCTTGTGCTCTAAGCCACGCTCAATAATGATATTTAGAAAAATTAGCTTAAAATTATGATTCCTTTCTATTGTCTTAGTAAAAATGTACCTCATGTGATTTTCCTTAAGATTGCTATATCATTGTGTTACAGCTCTTACTCATTATACATTGAGTCATAATAGCAGTCTATTGTGCCCATTCAATGTTTGATTCTATGTTTTGAATAAAATATCATGTTGAAGAGAGCAGGCTTGTACTTTATGTGATTCATCGTAAGATTTCTATATCATTATATTATTGTTCTCACTTATTGTACATTAAATTATAATGGTTGTCAATTATGCCCATTGACAACTTGACATGATGTTTTGAACAAGATAGCATTAGATACATAGTAACTTTGTGACTCAATAGTATACAGTCTACCCTCTATAAATGTTAACCCTCAGGAGTAGATCAAAATTAACATTTATAGAGGTGTTAACAATTAACAATTACAAAATTATTTTTTGAGCAATATACAAATCTTAACATTTATAAATATAAGCAATTGTAAAGAAACCTTGTGAGTGAATATCATTGATTAAATTGAAATCACAATCAAAGCTTTAATCAACATCATCTTCTACAAATCTTTTGAAGGTTACAACTGAGTAAAATACTTAGACATTCTCATTTTGTGCGATATTGCCAAAATTGACAAACAGGAGTATATAATAGAAGAAACATTTATCTTGACAGTCTTGATTCAAATATCTTAACCACTTTACAAGCTTGTAAATTTAAGCTTTGGAAATCAATTTTTAGTCGCTCTGCCTCCACCCCAACCTCGCCCTAACGCATGGTGACAGAGAGAGGAATGTAACTGGATCTGTAGTTTTTATCATCCATATTATGGTTATATTTCATTTGTTAACATTTATAGAGTCAAAATTACAAAGAAGGGAGTACTGTATTGTTAACAGTTAATACTTTTCACATTTATAGTGTGCAATATGTGGGGAGTAGAAGGAAGTTAACATTTAGAGAGGGTTAACACTTATAGGTGTAACATTTATAGAGGGTGGACTTTAATCCTAAATAATAATATTGCAATGTGTAATTGGATACATTAAATTTGGATATATAGTTTTTGATCAAGATGCAACATGTCCTTTGCAAATGGGCAGAGCCGATTAAACTCACATTAATCCTTTGTTGTCTAACGTATTTTTTCTCAATGATTGAAACCATTTGAAATAGATAATGCTAAAGGAAAAGTAATTGTAGAATTCTATTTTTAGATAGAAAGCACTTTTTAATCTAGAATTAGATATTCATTCAACCATGGAATTAAAAGAGTATAGTATGTATGTGAACTGCATAATGCACATTCAAAAATGAGATTTTAGAGGGTGCTTGACATCAAAGAAACAAGGTTAGAAGTGAATTTTCAAAATTGAAACTAAAGAAATTCACTAATGCTCCATATTAACACCTCTCCTTACAATCTTTCATATCAAGAATAGACTTACAAATAGTAATTGTGAATTTTATAAAAAAAAATAACTTATCCATATATCTTAAAAGACAAAATTTTATATGGTGAAAATTGAAAAGAGTAGGTAGACTAGTCAAGATTAAATTACATACATTAATGGAAGATGAACAAGAGAACAAACTTCCAAATGCTAGAAATATTACATAGAACATGTATTGTCTTTTTAAGTATTTGTTGTAAATTTTCAAGTATTTGCAGTATTGATGTATTTCGTTCAAAAGTATTTTAGTTGTTACACAACTTCGAAGTGAATTTTTTCCCCTAAAAAGTGTATAATGTAACTCCACATATTAAAACCTTATAACAAAACTTCTAATTCTTCAAGGATTACATGCTACCGTAGGTTACTAGGTGCTCAGGCAAAAAAGAATTCAATATAGGTCTGCCTAAATTTTCTGGACATTCTTCACTTTGTTTGCCCAACTTTGAGATATTATTTTTCAAAATGGCTAACCACTTTTTGCACTTTAATTAAATATTAGGCAAAACAGTGCCGAAGCTACTAGTAACATACGGTATTTCCATTTCTAACATTGATGTGACCATTCGAGGGGTCACTTAGGAAGAGAAGGGTTACGTGCGTTCTTTGATTGCAATCTTGTCCAAGTGCTGCAGCTCTCACACCAAGTTACAAAGCTACTTCTAGATCATAATGTGATATTGTACGGTGTATACTAAATTTGTCAACTCTCAATTGCTGTGGTTTGAGTACATGAATTGGCATGATAATTAGGGCCGGTTTACACTACGGTCGAAAAGGCCTCCTGTCGGTCAAGAATGTTTGGCCAAGACATGGTTATATGAGGCAAATGGTA
Source organism: Ceratodon purpureus (assembly GCA_014871385.1). Classification (NCBI taxonomy): domain Eukaryota; kingdom Viridiplantae; phylum Streptophyta; class Bryopsida; order Pseudoditrichales; family Ditrichaceae; genus Ceratodon; species Ceratodon purpureus. The sequence continues at coordinate 9,148,125 of CM026432.1, read as the reverse complement.
GATGTGCCGGAGAAGAATTAAAGGCAATAAAATATTTCAAAGGGAGTCTTGACCAGTTGTAGTCTAAACATCTAGAGGAGAAGCTTAGGGGACAAGTCCACCGGAGAAGTGTACTGGTGAAGAGAAGCTAACCAAATGGTGAAGTTTTTTTTTCATAAAAAACCATAATTCTCTACATTCACATTATATCAAAAGATTTAATAAGAATTGTGTTCATAAAAAATGAATATGCATATGCATGACAATTTGACTAAACTTCAAAAATATTTTATTATCAATTTATGCAGAATAACATTAATTTTTTTGAATTATTTTTACTTTCTATAATTAAAAACATCCCATGGTAATATAATATTCAGTTTTATTCAAAAGATAATTAAAATTGCCAAATTGCCAATTGTTAATTTTGGCCCATGTATCAACACCTAATCAATAACAACAACACCATTAGTACCTTGCATGCTCATGTCTACAGAAACATGATGAAAAGCCCAAAAGGTAAGGTTTAAACCTTCAAAATGGCTTTGAAAAAAAAATTACAACATGTAGAGCTAGAGTAGGAAGTGTATAAATCCAATTTTAAGAAGGTGTGGACACAAGGAAAAGGTGGTGGTGGACCGCCAGCCAAAGAGGCTTATCTTGGCAAGCACAAGGTGCATTCTGTTCTTGATGGTAGACTCTACGGTCCATATCTGTTTTGAAAATTAATTTTTTATTCACTTGGACTCGTCCAGAGAGGGAGTTTCTTGTCTGGCCTCAAGAGGCCGAACAAGAAACTCTTCCTCCGGAGAAGGCCAAGTCCAAAAAGTATTGCCACGTAGGCGGCCATGTCATTTTATCATCTATGAAAAATCTTCACCACCATTGTTGTCTTCATCTAGTGTAAACACCTTCCGGTCAAGAGTTACATTTTTGGCCTATCATAGTTCACAAACACCCTTTTTTTCATGACCGGTGGACTTCTTCACCGTAGTGTAAACTCGCCCTTAAATAATTCACCTTCGATACTCTTACTTTTCTTGTAAATTTAGAAATAGGCATGAGCAATGTATCCACTGCATGGCACACTCATGTCAACATTCAGAACTATGATTAGAAATTATTTTTTTGACAAAAAACTTGGCAAAGGAAAAAATTATGTAGGAAATGTTTTGTATGTTAAAATACACAGTCCGCTGACAGACTCACTGCCTCTTTATACTTAGGGTTGCTTTACACTACCATGGAAAAGTGCACCAATTGATCAAGAATTTGTCTAAAGCATGGTTATTTGAGGCCAAGGATGGAATGCAAGACGAGATGGAAAAATCATTTAAATATTTCATTAAGAATATATGACCAATCATTGTGTAAACACTATGAAGAGAAGTTTTATGTACTAACTAATTTAAAGAACAACTTCAATAATCTAGAAAATGCTTGAAAACCTTGGAAATTGCGTTATAAATGCTAGAATGTATTATTGTTTAAATGTTCTACAAAAAATTAATTAAGGAAGCAATTCATTAAACCATTCTCTATTCCTTGGTCCAAAACATTTTGACCAAATCTTTAAAGAAGGAGGGTAAATTAAAATTTGCCAAAGTACCAATGAAATCGATAATGAAGAAGATAAGGCTAGCCGAGACTTATGAGAGAATCCCTTTGCAAATATTATTCCGGTTTCCTTGGATGGAATCCAAGATAATGATTAAAAAAGCTAATTAGAAACGTCATGGATTGCAAGTTTTATTTTTTGGCCTTCTTGCACTCGCTGAAAGATTCGCATCCAACAATGTATGTCTTGATTTTTAGTGTCAAATTCTACACCTACATTTCAATCGAACAAAAACATTATTAGTCTATCAATCTCAAAGGTTGGTTTATATATAAGTTCATAGGGTTTATGAGCAAGTTGTGCTTGAGTTTGAAATTAACTGCTTATGGTGCAAAAATGTTCATGGTAGCCATGAAATTGTCACGAGAGAAGTAAAATGAAAATGAAGAAGGAAATAACACTACTCTATTTAAACAAACTAGGTTCAACATTGTTCATGTGTCTGACACTTATTTTGTACTAAAAGTTTTGAATGTTGAGATTTGACTACACAAGAAATACATTTTCGATTACTTGGAGAATGAATTCAGCAAGTGTTGAACAATCAAACATTCAAGAATGAGACATCAATAGTTGTAAGAATGATCACTATATGCCCAATAACATCTTTGTGCACCTCAATTTCCAAGTCTTCTACAAGTTCCATTGCACCTTACAAAGACCACATTGTATCTTGATTCGTGGCAAAAAGAACATGGTGCTAGAAATAGATGAGTTGATTGCATTGTCAAGTCAATTGATTGAGCATTTTGTTGACTCTCTTACTCTAATTGGCGTTGATAAAATTCCTACGGTGACCTCTGAAAAGAACTGCCACTATCTTTTTCTAGCAGCATTGTTCAAGACTTCTAAAGTAGATGGAGTAAACAAATATAGGGGGGAAGCATGATAAAGTGTACAACAAAAGTGCTTATCTATTTGTCAATTTCAGCCCTTTTGCAAAAACTGCACAAAAGTGATGGAAAGATGTAATTGAAGTCAATTTTTTCTACTAATATAGATTCTCAACTTGTTTTTGTACAACTTCAAAAAGTTTCGTGCAAAGTAGACACTTTAAAGTTATTGTATGAGGGCTTCAAACCCAAGCAAAAATGAATGCAGTCATTTGAAAAAGTGGCTATAAAAGAATAAACAACTATCTAAAAATCACTTTTGATGATGTGGGGTCCTCTGTATGTTTAAGGAGTATTCTAAAATAGTCAATTCATATACTCATCAATTGGTTTGGGGTTCCAAAAGTACCGCAAGGATGTTATTTAGGAGGGTCACTTCCGCGGTTCTTTTTGTGAGTTTTTTTTCACCGAACGTTGTTTTTTAAATTGAAAAAAACATCCTCTAAAGACAATAAAGGGCCCCAAATGAAGAAATTAAGACATTGAAAAAGTTCATTTTCATGATTTAGAAGTAGAGGTCAAATTAAGTTTCAATTGAAGATCTTTTCTTCATGAAGATGCATATAAGAAACCTTGTGACACCCAAAAACGTGACGAAAATGCTCAAAAACTACACCAAAATGCTCAAAATCAGATTTGAGCTTTGAAAAACAACTCACTTCATAATCACTTCCAAATGCTTACATGTGTCACTTTGTTGTATACTTTATCATGCTTCCCCCCTATATTGAAAATAGCAACAATGAAATTCATGGACTTTTTATCACATTATTTTTATAATTTTTGATAATTACTTTCTTTGTTTGGCATACTAACATAACTTTGACAGTTTTTTGAAACAAATATTCAACTATAGCAACAATTTTTTATATAAACTTTTTGTAAAAGAATAGGATTGTGTTGTTAATTTTTTGTGGTTGCCTTGCTTTGAAAAAAATGTCTTCAAATTCCATAACAATCTTTCTAGAGGTCTTGTAAAAAAATCATATTTCTATAAAGCTCCCAGCTTCTAGGATCTCTATATAAAATCCAAAAATTCCTGATCAAAGTTGGTAAAGTGGGAATTTGCTCAAAATCTTAAAAAACTCATTTTGGGACAAAGAAAATTCAAGGGTTAGCATGGAGCCAATAAACGATAATTCAAATAACTATTGCAAAGACTCAAATGTATTCTTTTCATAAACGAGGTTGATTCTATCGATGCTGCATTATCAACATATGAATGAAATGATTAAAGTAGAGGTGCCTGTGACTGAGCATGAATTGCTTTGGACCTCCCATTAACAACTCATGATGGCACCATTTTTTAACTCGTCATTGTCAATCTTAGTGGCTCCTCATCTGTCAATTAATAGTCGAACACTTATCCTTTCTGTAGCCACCTAATGGTGGTTCTCATAAGCACTTATTGTCCATTATTGAAACTCTAGTTTCTTGACCTTTCAAAGTTCACAAAAAAGTTAAGACAATTAGAGACAATTCTAATTTTTTTAATTCATTTTCTTTATGTTTAAAAGCAGATGTCTATATATATATTTTCTTTATGTTTCTAGTGTTGTTAGCTTAGCAGTAATTTTTATCAACAACATGAGTACTAGTGAGATCAATAGTATTATTGACAATAAATCTTGCCCTCATCTTAATAACAAGGCAAGCCCTCCCCCTCGTCCTCATCCTCCCCCTCCCCCTTCTCCATCCCTCCTTGATTCTAATTTTAGCACGCATGCGACCCTCTTTTGGTAATTTTGAATTTTTAATAGAACCAAGAACCCCAAATTAGTCTAGAGGAATCTACTTAGTTTATTTTAAATAAGTTAAAAAATAAATAAACAAACTAATCAGTAAATAAAAAATAATTATTTTTCATCAAGAAAATATTCAAGGGAATATTTGCCTCACGAATGGGTGCCCTGCTTGGGGGCCCTCATTGTTAAGACGGGAGCGAGGTTTATTGCGAGGGCTTCATTATCAGTGGATTGGCTGTTCCACTGGCAGAGTTAGTAGCAGTTTCATTAGCACTGTGATTAGCAGTTTCATAGCAGTTTCATAAGCATTGTGAGTAGCACTTTCATCAGTAGTATGGTTAGCAGTTTCATCAGCATTGTGATTGGCATTTTCATTAGCAGTACTGTGATTAGCACTTTCATTAGCAGTGGATTGGCTATTCTGCCGGCAATATGATTAGCAGTGTGATTAACAGTGTGATTAGCAGTTTCATTAGCATTGTGATTGGCAGTTTCATTAGCACAGTGATGAGCAGTAATGTGATTAGCAGTGGATTAGCTGTTCTGCTGGCCGTATGATTAGCAGTTTCATCAGCAGTGTGATTAACGGTTTCAAAAGCATTGTGATTGGCAGTTTCATAAGCAGTACTATGATTAGCAGTTTCTTTTTTCTTTTTTTTCTTTTTTTTTTCTTTTTTTAAATATTGGGAAGATCTTATACCTGTATTTAATTTAGAATTTATTTTCTACATAAGGTTTTTATTACAATGATTTAGACAGAAGTTGCACTCTTTAGTTATGGAGGCTTGCAAAATAAATTTGCACATTACTTGTAAAACTTTGCAAGCAATTACATAGTCACTTTATTACGGCATGATATGCTGAATAAGGTGTAAATTAGTGAAACCCACCCACCTCCCTTACACATGGCTTATTAGTAGTTACTCCAAACTTGAAGCTTACTTTATTTGGGGCTTACTACAAGCTTGAACTTTACTCTAGCAAGTCACTAATTTATGACCATTTGATCTAGGTTAACCTTCATCTAAGGGTCAGAGATGATTGGACCTGCGAAGCTATTCCTGTCCATATAACAAACAAGTGAATCTCTAGAGACTTCTTTGAGGGTATAAAACCATGGGAGTTTCTTAGCCATATGCATCTGTTTACTTGTCTGCTTTGAAAGTAATTCTAGTTTGCTACATGTGTGTGAGAGATTGTTAGAGCTTGTGAAGTTTTGGTTTATGGTGGTGTGGAGCTGAAGCAAAGTGCAACTTGGCTGAGTCTGGTGGAACTACTAGTCAGGTCCTCTAATTTATGTTTGCAATTAGACTCTTTCATCTCTCCCTTTGATTTATATGTTTGATGTAGGGTTTGATTTTGCTTGTGACTGCAATAACAAGCTGTAAAGGGCTGTTGACACCTTGTCTACAAACATAATCCTAACTGTGGTTTTGGTTGTGTTTATGGGGACAGGTGAGGTCCTTTACCTCTGGATTTTTCTTACTTTACTACACCAACATTCAAGGGATCAGAAGATTTCTGGAGACTCAAACCATTTTGTGTTTGATCTTGTATTGTCAGTTTTAAGACAAACTTTTCTCTAATATTTGGATTGTTTTGTCATACACTACTATATTGTAAGTAGTGTGTTGATTGAGAATCCTTTGGTGAAAAGCACTATGTGTCTAAACTGGTGATTTGGAATTACAAGAGAGTGTACAGATTTGATTAGGTTTGAATTGAGAATGGGCTGATTGAGTATGAAATTTGGTGAGGAAGGTGATAAAAGCTGCCTTGTAAAGGGATGTCCCGCCCACCCACCCTTAGGGGTAGGGAAGTTTTTTGAAGCAATAAAGGTAGTTTATTGCAAGGAAGTTAGTGTACAAGCCCCCATCGGACAAAGTTCGGGGCCGTTGTTAACCAGAGAGAACAACTTACCAAAAAATGAGGGGAACATCCGGAGGAACCAGATTCCACACTATACTAGGACCTGTTCTAGTGCAAAAAACCTTGTTTTGTAACCATACAGAGTCAAAAGAGTCTAAAGCTTTATGTTTTTTCTCTGGAGAAGTGGTGATCCTAAGCACCTTAAGAGTACGGCACCATGCAACCCTCCCGTAATCAAGCATGGCATCCCAGGTGTAGGTTCGGATCTGTTGGTGACTCCAGAAAGTCCCCTCGAAAACCACTTCATTCCTTGAAATCCAGCATCCCCAAATCGCGACCCCCTTAAGCAGCTCCCAGATCTTTACCATCCCCATTTTGCGAAGACGGGTGGGCCTTCCAAAGAGGCATTGGTTAAGTGAGTGCTGCTGGATGGGAGATTGCTTCGCTGTCCCCTTGTTTACCCAATGAGACACCGCAAATTCGAAGGACGAGAACCTTTTAGAATGACTGCAGTCAAAGAAACGGTGGATATATGTTTCATTGGTACCTGGAGTGCACAAAGGGCAGTTCGGTTTGCTAGCGGGTTGAATCTCGCTCGCCACATGTTTGTGGCAACAACTTGGTGCCAAGTTGACCAAATAAAACCTGCTTCTTTTTGAGAGCGGCCTTTTCAGTTTTCCTTCCATTTGAGCTGGAAATTCAGCTCCATCTCATGTCTCCATTTCTCAGCCACGGGTTTGTTAAGAGAAGTTCTTTTGCCAATGAGCCCCCTTCCCGTTTTAGCATTGAACATGGAATTTTTTTTGCTGTTGTTCCATTTCCAAACCTGAGGGTCAAAATGCTCCAATCTGCCGACTATCCCGTAGTAAACTGCAATGGTGGCTTTTCTTGGGCCGTTTCGCTCCACTTCAGCAACACGAGCCAGCTTGAGATCCCTTGTCCAATTAGTTACTCTTGTGTATAAGTGTCCCGAGTTATCCTGAATTAGATTCCTCGATTGGGCTCCCACCAAATAAATCGGGTAGCCCCAAGGAAGCTCCTTCAGCATGCTTCTGTCGTCTGTGAAAGGTGGGCACCAGTTTCGGCTTGTCCTAACTATAAAAACTGGTTCAGGGCTGAGAGTTTCATCGTACCCTCCGATCCATGCTCCTTGGTGAATTAGTGTTGCTAGTGTTCAGCTGATTCCTAAATTGACTTTAGAGGTCTCGGCACAATGCTTCGACGCTCCTGCTTTCTTGGGCGGTGAGGCTGTAGGTCCTGACAAGGTCCTGTACCGGTTTGAAACTCTTGGATGCATGGTCCCATAGGTCACCAATGTATCGCATTCCCCTGGTGTACAGTGATAGGGCATTGAGTTGAGAAAGGTTGTAGTTACCTCCTTTAAAATCTGTACTCCACCATAGCATCTTCTGGCATGTATCTGCTTCATTCTGCGGAGGTGCTTCGCTGAGTTCCCTATTCATTTTTCTCCAAGCTAGTTGTACTTTACTCTAGACCTTTGATCCTGGAATTGTGGTATGTTTTTTCGACAGTCCCCATTGGGCATGTGGAGGCCATGCAACTCTCTTATCTAGGTTGGCCCGCTATAACTTGCTGCGCAGGATGATTTGCAGGTTCGAAGCACCTGGGAGATAAGCTTCTAACACCCATTTGCAGAGCAAGATAGTGGTGGCCTTCTGGGGGTCTATTAGGTTTATACCTCCGATGCTTTTTCCAACGCACCAATCGTGCCAATTGACACTGGATCTGGAGTGATGTTTAGAGCCAGACCAAATGTAGTTCTTGAACATAGCTTTAATCTTCATAATTGCCTTGACCGAACCATTCCAGATAGACAAGAAGTACCATAGTGAAGAGAGCAGAACCTGCTTGACAATGAGCACCCTTCCAGCAAGCAAAAGCTTAGTTGTCACCTAGTAATCTAGTTTCGCCTCTACCCTGTTGATAAGGAAGTTGCCCACGTCTTCAGTGTCAACCTGTATGCCGAATGGGGTGCCGAGTAGTTTCGAGAGATCCTTCTCTTCTGCCCAGATCCAACCTAGCTGATTTAACGAGGGAGGTTTGGCTGAACTGCTACACCAGTATGCGTGACTTTTGTGCTAGTTTATGTCTAAGCCAGAGACTTCCTTGAAGAGGTTTAGGAGGCTGACCATTTCTAGGATAGAGTTGGGTTGGCTGACCTCCAGGGAGACCGAAGTGTCATCAGCAAATTGTGATAAAAGTTGAGTTACCTGGGAATGGGGAAGTGTGATGCCCTTGATCTTTCCATCTTGCTCTGCTGCTTTGAGGAGGAGATTCAACGCCTCTGCAACTAGAATGAAGAGCAGGGGGGCCAGAGGGCAGCCTTGCCGAACCCCCCTAAGGATGCTGAATGGCTTGGATTTTCGACGTTTAACTTGCACAGATGCTTCAGCTCAAGACTGTGAATAGCAACTTGGTCAGGCTGATGAAGTTAGCTCCCAGCCCGAGTCTGTCCATACAAAGGAAGAGGAAATCCCAGTTTACGCGATCAAATGCTTTCCTGAAATCCACCTTCAGGAAGAGCAATGGTTGCCTGGATCGCTTGGCAATGTCAATCACTTCATGTGCAACAAACACGTTGTCCAAAATGAAGCGCCTCGGGACAAAAGCAGTCTGATCTGGACAAATCAGGTTGGTAAGGAGAGGCTTCAGTCTGAGCTGCAAAGCTTTCGCCAAAATTTTGTAGGTGGTGTTTAGCAAAGTAATCGGTCTCCAATTTCCGAGGTCCTCTTTAGGTCCAGATTTATAGAGGAGGGTGATCAGGCCTTGTGTCATAACCTTCGGGAGTTTTCCTAGAGCTAATGCGTCGTTCACCATCTTCAAAAAATCCGGTCCCATCATCTCCCAATGGTGAGAGTAAAATGCTATGTTTACTCCATCAGGGCCTGGCACTCTGTCTCTGGCGAGGTCTTTTGCGGCCTCTCGCAGCTCCTCAGAGGATAAGCCTCTGTCGAGGCCCACTCTCATCGTAGGGGAGACTTTCGGCATGATGAGATTTAAAACTTGCTCAAGGGCTCTGGGGTCAATCGAGGCAGGTCTCGCATAAAGTTCTGCATAGTAATTAGGGCAAACTTCTCTGAGCTCGTTATTTTCCGAGACCAGGTCCCCCGCAGAGTTCTTCAGCTGCAGAATGGCTTGGGTTTTCGGCTTCTCCTTAACTGCCTGGAAGAAATCCTTCTTGCTAGAATCTCCCCAGTCCTTCGATCTCACCCTGGCACGAATTCTCCGGCCCTCGGCTCTGGTTCGTTCGAGGTCAATAAGTCCTTCTTTAGCGTTGGCTACTCTGAGTTGGAGTCGGTATGAACATGGATCGCTGTGAAGGGCTTCTTGTGCCGAGCAGAGGGCCTTCCTTGGCCCGCTGGGCCTCGGCTTTTTTTCTTAGAGTAGTCTCGGTAGAAATGTAGCACTTTTTTAAGCTTAGAGAAGAAATGAGAGGTAACCGGTTGGGCTCTCCCGATCTCCTGCACCTGTAAGCTGGTTTCCTTAATATATGATGCATTCATCTTCCATGATCTTCGGCCTTTTTGTGAGTTGCCGAATTTTAACACCAGCTGAATTGGTAAATGGTCCGAAAGCGAACAATCTCCTAGAATCCCATTCGTTACAACCTGCATTGATCCTTTATCGGGAGGTTCCTTTAGTGTAGAATCGGTCGAGTCTTGCAAGTATCCGCTGCCCTTGGACTCTGCCATTGTCCCATGAGAATTTCAATCCCCTCGGTTTGAAGGTGTCTTCGAGATTTAAGTTGTCTTTAAGCGCGTTCCAATGCAGCCTCTCCTGGTCGCAAATCATCTTCTCACAAGCCGAGGATTTATCCGCTAGGCTCTCCACCATATTGAAATTGCCTGCTAATGTCCATTTGCAGTGGCTTGGAATCGTAGCCGGGAGAAGGCTCCATAGTTGCCGACGATCAGATGAGTTGGTTGGGCTGTATAGGTTCAGAATAACCCAGTCACCTCCGGGGAAGTTCTTGAAGCTCGCCCAAAGGGCTTTTCCATGGAAGAAACCACCCGAGTAGTCTAGGTGGGAGGTAAGTCTATTGTGTACAAGGGTGGCTACGCCACCACGGCCAGCACCAGAATCGCCTTCCTCGTTACCGCAGCCTGGTAAGGCTTTGGTGTAATTGTCTTGTACTGGGGACTAAATGTCCTGCCGAGAGAGGCTGCCTTGGAACCTGTAAGTTTATCTTCTTGAAGGAGGAACAAATCCGGAACGGGTTGGAGGGACATGATATAGTTCTTCAGTGGCTTGAGCTTGTTAGGGTCATTGAGCCCCCTAACATTTAAAGAGTAAATGGACAAAATCATACTAACGGTTTGGGGATTGAGTGGCCGGATCAGCTAGCGCCGGGGCAGGGCTGGTAGCTTCGAGGCGTTTGGATACTGCGTTCCACTTGGCTCGGAACGAAGCATCGAGCTTCACCGATCTAGCTCTTTGGTCAGAGGCTTGGGTCAAATTGCGTGGGCTATCATCCAGAGGGGGAGCTGCTGAAGGCTCACATGGAGCTGGCTGATCAAATCTTCCCAAGTTAGGGGGCTGGGCTGAATGCGAGCTATCGAGAGGTTGGGTGGAATACCGGTCAAGGCTCAAGCTAGGCGACTGTTCCTCCCTGTGTTTTCTTCTAATTTCGTCTATAGTTTTGAATGCCTTCTGTGGTGTTTTATCTAGTAAAATGCAAATTGCACCTGTGATATCTCTACTGAGGGTTGGGAGTATCTTGGGTCCGCCTCCGAGGGCAATTCCTGGCGCTTGGAGGTCGCACTGCTACGGATGGGTGAACATTGTGTGGAGGAGTTACCAGCGCCCTTCTTTACTCCCGAGAACCGTCGAGGCGACCAGGCCATGGGGGTGTTGTCTGGGGAATCTTGGTTGGATGAGAGCATTTGGGCTACTTGTTCAGAAGTAAGGAGCTGTGGAGGAGGTTGGGTTGTGAGAGGGACAAGTTCATTGTTCTCACTAGCCCGGCTCGGCCCCGCATGGCATCATGACTGAGCTTTCGGAGGTTTGCTCTTCCTCCCCTTCCGCTGGACAAGGGTGAATCCGTCGTCAACATGGGCTGGTGTGGGATCGTATCTCTGGTCTTCATGGTCCATCCTGGGTGCACTTCTCTCAACCTACTAGTTGCTAGGCGCTAGCGGGTTCTTCTTGTTTCGGGGAGGTGGTTTTGGCTGACCTGCAAATTCCCTGTCTCCGGGTCTGCAGACTGCGAGGGTCAGGTGAGGGAAGCCCGATGAAATTTAATTCCAGGCAGTCTGCGACCTTGTGTTGGAGCGAGTGGCAAAAACAACAGCGGACCGGGGCATTTTCATAATTCACCAGAATGGTGTTGATGAATCCGTCCGGCCCTAAAAAATCTACAGCTGAAGGCCAGCCTCTGCTCAAGTCTAGTCCAACGCAAAAGCTAGGGTCTCAAAGATGTTTGTTCTGTGCGTCTGCTTGGTACACTGGACCAAGAGACCCTGCTATCAGTCCTTCAACCCTCTTGAATTCTAACAGAAGCTTCACCAAAGAAATCCAGACTGGGACCTTAAGGCCGGATGGGTAATCTGGATTCAAATTTGTGTGCCATTCCTGGTAGATGCATTGACCCCACGGGGTCGAGTGTGGAGTCATTGCAAGGACCATCCTGGTAGTGATCACGCTGTTTGTGAAGAGGAAGATAAAGCCTCGGCCCACATCCATTCGAAACGAGACGCCATTAAATCCTAATTGATTGTTTAGCAATTGCAACCAGTCAACGAGAGAGCTTTGGGGGATCTTCTTACTCACAAAGCTCGCAATTATAGTTGTTTCCTTGAGTGATGCGGCCTCCTGCGCAATTTCCTTCAAGTCGAGTTGAGGGCCTGTGTTGACGCTCCTCATCAGCAGACCGTAATAGTTTCTTTTGAAGCGTGGGGGAAGCTGTTCGCCTGGCTCCTCTTGGTAGGGGTTGTGTGGGCCTGCATCGCCGATTCTGTAGCAGAGAGGGGGGCATGCGAGGGAGGTATCCAGAGTGAAAGCTCTGTGTGGTCCGTGCCCTGTGGCCGGGGGACCTCGCAATGCACGCGTGACGGGAACTGGCGCCTCCCGTGCGAGGGTGTCTCTGTAAGAAGCCATAATGCAAAGCTTTGAGAGAATTAATACACTTGAAACTGGCGGAAACGACAAAACGAAGGAAGATTCGGCTGAGGAAAGTTATGGAAAGCTAATTAGGGTTAGCGATAATGAAGGAAACGCAATCTAAACTGCCCGCTAATCTTCATTAGCAAGTCCTCGAGGAAATAACGTATCCTTAGAAAGCACGAAGAGAGTCAAGTCGATCATCTTGACAAATCGAACGAGGAAGATCCTCGTGAGCTCATCGCGCTCCGCTCTCCCACCATCTATGATTAGCAGTTTCATCAGGAGTGTATTTGCTGCTCTACTGGCAGTATGATTACCATACTGATTGACAGTTTCATTAGCAGTGTGATTAGCACTTCATTAGAAGTCTGATTAGCAGTCTGATTAGAAGTTTGATTAGCAGTACTAACGTGGGATGTCCTTGAACCGACAAAGGGAGGAATTCAATGTACTTGTGAGCTGAGAATATGTGATCTGATATTTTTTGGTGATAGGAAAAGAAGTTCTACGCTGTACTATGCATAATTTCGAAGTGCTCGAACTCAAATTATTGTGAATTTCATGACTCAAAAGTGTCATGACCCTAAAACCCGATTAGGCGTTCTAATGTACAAATGAGGTACATCTGTTATTTCACAATCTAGAAATTAGGCATGATCGGTTTTGGGTCAGTGGTTGATTCAAGGGCATCCCACCTTAGCACTTCATCAACAGTCTAATTAGCAGTTTGATAAGGTAAAGTCACCCATAGTCGACCGAGTCCCCATAATCGATCAGTAGACTTTTCCAATTCTGACCAGTTTTCAGATTTAAAATCTTGGTAGATCTAGAAGAAAGTATCAAGCATGATTGGTAAAAAAGGAATCATATGGAAATATTTTGCTAGTAGTACAATGATAAAAAATTAGGCATGATCAAATTTTGGTGTCATGGTGGTCGGTTTTAGGTGGGTTTACATGTCATATCTATTATATGTATTACACAAAAAATGGTTTTAAAAATTCATAGTAAACTAAATATTAAAATAAACATGAAATTTAAAGTTGCATTCCATCCTTAAATCTACTTCCCCTTCCAGGAAAAATCTCCCTCAACTTATACACCTCCAATATCAGTGGGAAATCTCTTGAACCAGGAGTTCGTGTATACAAAGCGGGGACACACTCTCCACCACTTGGAACCCTAATCCTGTAAGGTCTCTCCTCCTCTCTCGAAGCTCACTGTGAAACACAACAATAGTCATGTTCCTTTTGACTCCGAATTTGGAAACACCGAGGTAACCTTGGCATATAGCTGGGACTACAGTACCGGTTTACCTGGTCGGTTTTAGGTGTCTCTACCTTAACTGGGATTAGGAGCACGGAGGCAGGAAGGGCGGACGGAGGCCAGGAAGCCAGTCAGCAGGGTACAAGTTGCAGTCTAGGAAAACTGCCCCGGGATGCATCAAACCTTTGAAAGGGCTCCATCCGATAAGGTGCCATCCGATTCAGCAAGGGGGAGTGCACTTGGCAGCCCAGCCCAATGAGCCCATGCACCTACCATTAAGGTGCTATGCGCAATCCGGGGAATCCATGGAAAAGCCGGACTCCCAGCGAGGACCGACTCCTCCCCTCTCTCCTCTCCGCTCCTCTCCTCGCCTCTCCGCTTGACGCCTCAACGTCACCCCGGTCAGGTCAGGTACCCACTGGATCATCAATCAAGCTAGTAACTTAATTGGTCCTAGTGTTGGAACCTGAGCCAACGGCGGAGCCTCCACTGGAGTAAAGTGGTATGGTTCGGACTCATCCAACTTGATGCCTTCCAAAAGCTGGAACGACTTTTGTTTCTTTCTGTTTTCTTTTTTTTAACATAGGATATAGCGGTATACCATGTTGTGTTATGTTGCCCCCAGTGCCCACGACTCAGAGCCAGCATAGGTCGGCAGACACAGGTTTGATGATGATGATGATGATGCAGTTGCAGCGATGTTGGGAGCTAGCTAAGTTAGCTAGCTAGATGTATGCAATGGTTTGGGATACAGTGTTGTTGCGAGATGAGCAGGAGGATGGGGAGGTTCGAGGGAGAGAGAGAGACGGAGTGGATTGATTGCCTGATTGGAGTCACGGGCTATAGATAGCTCTACCATGAATCGGAGCCGCCGGTTTCCATTTCTGGGGGTGGACTGGAGACTGTGCGCGGCATTGCCCCTTTCGGCCATCGTGCCTGCCCCCAAGGCCAGCAGCTGGGTCCCCCACACAGGCATCCGTTCCGTCCAACCTGCGGGTCTACAGGCCTATATATACCATGCCATGCCCAGCTTGGAACATCACTCGACATTCTCCCCCAGGCATCCTGCCTGCTCAAGGTCGCCCGCCTGGTATTCGTTCCGTCGTTGTGCATAGTGAATAGAGCACAGTGTCTAGTGACGAGAGCTGCACAGTGCGTGCATGATGCGTAGTAGTGTGTGTATTGGTGTAGAGAGTACAGTGCATTTCTTCTCGCTTGCATTGGTCTGCACTGCCTGATTTTCTGTTTGTATGGGATCTCGTGCTGCGATCGCCGACTCCCAGCTCCTCGCTCGCTGTGCAAGAAGGGAAGCTGTCGTTGTGCTTGTTGTGTGAGGAGTGTAGCGGTTCCGTTTTTATGGTGTGAGGAGTTTTCCTCTGTTTTATTTCGTGTCGGTTTTGTTTTCGAACAAGTCGAGGTTCGGTTAATCGTATGTTTATGTGTATCGGTGTGGGTGGTTGAAGATATTATGGTTTAGTTCTTTTGTTATCAGTTTGTTATTTTTGTGCTGCTCATGAGTCAGAGTTTTTGGCCTCCTGATCAATCGAGCAGTCTGATAGATGTACTGTGTGAGCTGTGATTAGAGTAACCAATCATTGTGTATTGGTTTGCCAGTTTAAGATGATACTGATCGGATTGAGCTATCACAGAACCGGCTGAGACGTCGGCAGCTCTGAGAGGTTTTTGGTAATTTATCTTTAGTTCAGAGGGCGTTTTAGTGGTGATTTCTGTCCGTCGATTAAACTCGTACACTTGTGTGTCACTGGAAAACTAGTTCTTGCACTGATCAGGCGCGACTGGTTTGTTTGGGGAGCTGTTTTTGTAACTGGGTTGAATCACAGTTTGCAGTCTTTTAGAAATAGTTTTAGTTTTTTCAGAGTTTCAGTTCTTTCGAAATACATCTTGTGATAAGCAAAACAGGTGTAAAATCAGCTTATGGAGTGGGAGATTGTCATGATGTTGCAAATGAGTTTGTGAGTCTCTATACTTCTCTGACCTTGCATGGAGTCTATGTCTGGATCTTCTGCATTCACCGTTGTGCTTAAACAACACATAAAAGAATGCGAATATTCCGATGGTCCAGACATAGCCTTCATGCATGTTGGAGTATTATGGAAACCCGTGAACTACTTGTAACTGTCACTGGGTTGTTTTACAAGACCAAGTCCTCCTGATCATCTGTTGTAATATGAACGTGAACTGATGAGCTTTCTCCCTGAGAACTCCTAAATTCATTTGATCAGGTATGTTTACTTATCCTCGTATTCATTTCTTGCTACTCACCCTTAGAACTAAGTACTAAAATCATTTGATCAGGTAATATGTATACCCATCTTAGTATTCTTTTCTTGCTACTCAGAAGTAATTTTGCCTCTTAGAATCGAGTTCTTAGCTTGTGACGTTTCTGATGCTTTCACATGCTTGACACGTTAACAGTGTTCTTCATATGTGGCATGGTCACGCTTCTGTCATTGCAGGTACCAGCACACGAGTGGAACGTACGAAATCTGGACATGAGGTCAAGAGTCGAGCATTCCTTGATAGCACTTAGATGGATTGCCCTCTGTCGCATGGTAGAACTTTGCTTTTTAGATTCTGAATTTTTTTGGTTGTCGCTGATCAGTACATCAGTGAGTGTCTGTGTGAAGTTTCTAGTTTTAGTGTGCATTAGTTGGCCCTTCAGTTGGTTCGTAGGCGGAGTTCTGAAACATCAAATGCCACTGTTGGCGTTTATGTAAACTGACCTTAGTTAATTTAAACATCCTTGATATTGCAATCAGGAACAAAGTATTCTTAACTTATGTCTTCTGGAACGTTCCAGTCGAAGAAGTAAACCTGATTATATGGATTATATTGTGCTGCTTTTCAAATCTATTTCCGATTGCCAGTTCCCTTGGAACTATTGGGGACTGTTGCGTTCACGCCTAATTTGTCAACTAGATACGCTTCCATGCATACAGCTTAACTCGTGGCTCTGGAAACATCCGAACACCAACTGTTTGCGAATGTTGTGATGCGTATTTTGGTCATGTTCCTCAGAAGCTACGTCATTTGTTGCGAATAGTCATCATTTAATACAAGATCACAAGTTACTCTGGGCCCCATCCGATGTTGACGAGACCAACCGTGAGCCTAGTCGAAAGATATTGCTTTGTCGTTTTACTTGTCGACCTATTCGTATGTTATTCCTTCCCATACCTGTGTACACCATGTACTCTTCCTCACCACTGACTTTCCCTGCCCAATTCATTCAATTTGATGTATTTTTTACTGGCCAAGTGATCCTGAAGTACATGCCGAGGGTCGTCGCATGCAGAAAAAAATTGAGATAAAATTCGTGACCCCTGCAAGGTAAAGGAATTTAATTATAAGTCTCGGCCTTGGATACCTCATTAAAATGAGCACAGTTAATCATGTTCGAAACTTCAAGAAAGGCTCCGCGAAAACTTATGCATGCCTGGTTCTCTGTATTTAATCAACTTTGTTTACGTGCATGCTTTAAATTCGAACTTAAAAAACCTTCTCCCTTGTAGCGCTTGCGGATTCCTTCATTTTTAAAAATACGGACTTGATTGTTTCCTGCCAAGTAGATCCAGTTGCCAAAAGACTTTTTGAGCTGTCCTCCGAGGGTGCCGATGGATTGTCGACGCTGTGGACGGCATCGAGTGATGTCCCATGAGGAATGCGCTGGCCTGGGCAGCTGTCAGCTGTGTAGCGCTGCTGATAATATAGATATCACTTCCGAGAATTTCATTGTCTTTTTCCTCGAGTGCCCTTTCCAGATTCTGAAGCTGATATTCTAAGCAACTGACAGTTCATTTCATTCACTGCTCATTCCTGAAATAGCCCAGATAAGTGATCATCTCATCATCTCCTTGGGTTCAGTCAAGAGTCAAGACCTGGATCCTGAATCCTGATGCTTGAACTGATTCAAATTATTCAGACCGTTCTCTGTTTATTTCTTCAAATAAACACTGACGACAGCGGAAGAGTAGTTATTTATAGTGATCATCTCACGGTGCACTGGTGTAGGTAGTGAAGGGGAGCCACCGGAACGGTGTACCTACTAAATTACCAGATGAACATTGAACTGGGTTGTTGATATAGTGATGACTCTTAGTTTAAACCATCTCAGGGTTTTCAGTGTAGCCAGCTCAATTTCCAATCATTAGCCAAGTGGCAGCTCAGATTCATAAATATGGCAGCGCGGATGCAAGAATGTAATGCGCCGTGCACGTGCTCTGCTATTTTCGGTTAGTTTTTAAATGGGAAAGGATATACGTATTTTAGTCACCTTCGGTATCCCTTTCATTTGAAAATTAATAAAAATGAATATTTACTTCGAACACACTGAAGACGATTCTGCCGCATGCAGATATTGTAGGTTATAAGCATTGGGCATATTTAATGAATATCGTCTCGCTGAACAAGAAGCAACCCCTATCATCAGGCTAATATCTTTCATCAACATCCGGCAAATGAGCCAAGTTTCCTTTCAAAAAAATAATTGAAAGTACATGCACTGTGGGCATGGTTACTGTACAGCTTCGTCATGGGTAACTTGTGTGCAACCTTCCGACAAAGTGTAAGGTCAGGAAGCCCATGTTTTCCAGTGATGTTTTCCAGAGTACGCAGGAAATGAGTACGTTTGCAATGCTTCACGGCATTGAAGCGGCAATGTGATTGCCCAAGTGTCAGCTTCATTCCCTTCTCGTCCTGTCACTGCTTCCATTTTGATGATCCCTGAGTCCGTCGCAGAGGGACTGACATAAGATGGAACTGGCTGTTACATAGCTCACGGGACGCTCACGCTATCCTTACGTTATGATTTTATTTATTTGATACAAATTGGCTGCGGTGTACTTATGAGAACAGGGTTGCGAGGAGAGACAGAACCTATGTTGAATCCTCAAATATTGTTTTTATTATGGTGCAATCATTCATTGCAGAAAAATCTATTGACAGATGTCATGGAGGGAAGGCTGTGTCCATTTGCGATATATCTAAGTAGGAGCAATCATGGAAGCACTTCTCGTCCACTTCGTTACCGTGCCGTGCTCACGGTTATCATTGTCATGGGATTGGACCGACAAAACGATGATTGGCAAATCGAGACAATCGAGAGCGTAACGCTCAGCTTCGAGCCATCGCCTTGTTGCAAAGAGTTGAGCAGGTTTTGGAATTGTGCTTCACTGTTGCGCCGAATGCAGTAAAAGGATTGACACAAATGAGATTTGCCAAAACCTTTATGTTCGCTTAAAAACGCTGCGTGATGAGCAAACATTTCAGAGACTCGGCTTAGCTGCTGGTATTCAGGTATGCCATTACTTGTGTGTGGAGTACTTCTGATGAGTACTCGAAATGAACTTACGTCTTTGAAAGAATGTATACAGAAATTCCTCTCAAATTATATGCAAAATTAACCTATCTAAAGAATATGTGCCCCGCATTTACATATAGCTCTTCAACAGTTGAGGGCAGCAATTCTGCAAACCGGAATGGCCACGAGAAAGAAATGGGCATACCTCCAAGAACCATTGTTACACTATTTACAGGTCCACCAGCAGGAGCAGGAGCAGGAGCATCAATCAATCAAGAGCCACCTCCAGTACTTGGTATAAATTTACGCAGGGATGCGAGGCTCAAGTGGTGAGGTTGTCCTTGATGCCAGATGACGGATCATATTTTAATACCCGGCACTCAAAAATCACATCATCCGACGGGTTTGGATCGTCAGGCAGTTCATTCTACTCTCTACAACCAAGTTGGCTTCATCGAAGAAGTCTGGCAGAATAACTTAGCCTTGGCTGTTGCAGGAGTACATGTCCCACCAGAGTCTCCTGCAGTTTCATATATCTCCTCGACAACAAATCTTGCTCCCCCAACACAGACCATTTTCACAGAAGGAACCCAGACTGCATGAGGCTGTCGTAACCAAGTCGCGAGGAATTATCATCATCTTCCACATTCCAACCAGAACTGGATTATATAATTCACCGACTTTGAGCACCAATGCGAACTCTTATCCAAAATTCCCGTTTCTCATCTGGGTTTTAATTGAGTGACGACAAAGTTTCTGCTATGGAACAACTTGTATGTTGAGTCTTCAATCCAGGCAAATCTCCGGTTCACAGCCGTATGGATATACTCGCAAGTTCTCATAGGAATGAACAAATAGCGGTGTGCGAAAACAGCTTCACCAATGCCTATCAACGATCCTGCAAGGACGTCACAAAGAAAGTGCCTCCCAAGGATGATACGTGACGTCGTAGTAGCCAATGCCCATCCCGTTATGGCAGTGACGATAGCGCTGATGAGGATGTTCTCGGCAATGTGCACGGAGTCCTTGAGTATAATTACATGCTCCTTAAGCTGCTCCACAATGAACGGCATCCAAATTCTCCGTGACTGGTCCTTCCACATGGGCATGTAGAGCCCGAAAAGAGTCGTGGTTATCAAAGCACGCGTTGAGTGACCGCTTGGAAATGACCAATAGTCCACCTGATGAGTCCGGAACTGTCCATGGTTGTATGAAGGACGCGGCCGCCTCACAATCTTCTTGATAATCGACACAAAGATCAAGTCGAATATGAACGTCATGAAGAGGTTGAAGAAGAACATGCGAACCTCCGGTGTGAGCTTCTGGGCTGGTGAAAGGAACGTCGCAGCTGCACACGGGATCAGGAAAATGCCATCACCTGAAAATTCCAGCATCCGCAAAAACACGTAGAAAAAGAACCCGAGGCCCTGTTCGTGTACCCATGCTGAGACTCTGTGGTCGATATTCACAAGGGTGTCCAACAAGCTCCAATGGACGTGGTGGTGGTGCACGACATGGTCGTGATGCGTCACATGGTCGTGGTGCGTCACGTGGTCGTGATGGTCCAAAACATTCTCACAAGTGATAATTTCAGGTTCAGGAGTCCTGGCAGGGGACCGCCGGGATCGTCCAGGTGAAGGTGTTGTTGCTCTCGAGGATGACCTTGCTACGCAAACTCCCCTCCTTCTACATGTTGAAGAGGGGTTCACCATGGCTTTGCATCTCACAATAACATGCAACGTCCACCCAAACTTCCCATGAGGCCCGAAATTGAGATTATTCTTTCAGACTCTGTCAATCCTGTGGCATCCACTTAAACGTGTTAGTTTTTGGCTTGCACTCACTCTTTGACAAGTCATTGCTGAGAAGATGTTAAAAAACTTTATACACACATAACAAAGGTGAAAAGTATTCGACAGAGAGGAACCCACAGTCAGATGCACCTCTATACATTCAAAAAACCGTTAATATGTCGGAGAAGAGTCGCTTACCAACATGCTTGCTGACAGACATACATTTCTGAAATTCTTCACCCCTCGCGACTTCTGCTCGTAAATTAATTCTCGCATCCATAAAGCTCAAATTGCTAGTGTAAACCTTCAAATTGCTGGTGTAAACCTTCAAAATTCCTCAAATCTCTACACATTTCAGAGGATATAATCAGCATGATCCATGACAAGAGTTACACTATCTGATAAGTGCCCATCTACATGTTTGAAGCTGAAGTTTAGCGATTGAATATTTAAGGGTGTTCAAGCAAAATTGCCTGCTACAACTTTCAGGTACAAGCTGGACGCACGAAATGGACTACAATCTTTTTACGAATTGCAACTGCAATGCGTGAAACACCTTGACACACAGCGGTATGTGAAGGTAGATTAGTAACTAAATACGACAGATTGATATGCATAGTTTGCTCTGAAATTTGTGCATTGCTGCCAACAAGCAACTCCAAGTTGCTCCAGCACGAAGTATTTTTACTTCAAATTTTAACAAACCATGTAAGACTGTTCACGATTCCAGGGTGCTAAGTTGGAAAAATCAGCAAAAATATTGTACAAACTTGGGCTGTATTCACAAAAGCTAAACCTAATAATATTTCCAATACGCTATTCAGATTTTGTAGCAAGTGTATGTGTTGCATCCGTGTCCAATACCTTCCTAATTCTACTTGTTAGATATTCCACAGAATTCACCGTCTGTAGAAATTCCTCACGAAATCGACTTGTTTCAGAATTCGAGGGCAAACTAATAGAGAAGAACAGAAAACATTGCTCACTCTTTTTCACAACTCCGAAACCAGATTGGAGCCCTTGATTGGCTTCTTCACTACACTCAAACAAATGACATTAGGGTTTTAACACACCTCAAATATACATTGACGATGTGGAGGCGGAGCCTGCTCATCCTGCTTGTCCCTACGGAGATGCTGGCATGCAACGCTGCAATTCAAGGCTTGAACATCCTCACGCTTCGTCACAACCCTCCACCCCGTTGTTAAATCCATAGCTCAACCTCCACTAACTTGCACAAGACACATTGATACATGACCTCTGCAACTATCACCTACCAATCTCCCCTGGGTCCACATACCTACAAGCTTCCACTTGGGCACACTCATCTTCCTCCTCAACAAATCCCAGACCCCGAAACACGCCCAGCGCATAAATTCAAAGTCGTCTTCTTCGCATCCAGAATCAAAACCCTAGAACAAACACCCGGCCTGCTCATCGTAAAGTCGAACCCACGTTGACGTTCCTAAAAAAACCGAGAATCAACAACTCCATTTCCCGAAAGCATGCAACTTCATCATAAAAACGCCGATCGATTGCTTCATTGTCCCTGTTGACATGACCTAAACCATTTGTTACAAAACTAAGAAACATAACCTAAATGAAGTGCCTCCTCGCATGTGCTTTCACCACCCCCTGTTCACACGTCACATGCATTTGCCCCTCTTCTCTCTCACTGCAGCCAGCCATAGTGATAAAATACAATCAACATGCCTCCTCTTCCCCTTCACCTCCAACTTCTCCTGGTTTCTGTGATTGCTAGCACTCTATGCTAACAATGGACGCCATCTCACTAGCCCACGACTTGAGCTGGCCTTTCATGTCGATGCTGGGATCAAGCAATGGCGCATTCATCATCGGAGAATCAGGTCTCCGAGGCCAGAGCACATGCTGGGAATGTGGTAAACCTTTCTGCTGCACCATGGTGGTGTTCTGGCTCTGGCTCTCTGCACCGATCCGTTGCGGGGAGTTGTATGGCGGAATGCCTTGCCTCTGCAAGCCTAACATCCTGACAACATGTGGGGTGAGGTCGTCCTTGCTGACCTCGAAGCCCAAGTCCTTGAATCCCCGGAGCTCCTCGTACTCCAGATCAGTTAAGCTCTTGGTGCCCTTTAGCCTACGCCTCTGGCGAGGTTGGGGCTTTCTCTTGACTGGAACTGATTCAGGAGTGTTGCTGTTTCGATTCTCCTGCAAGGGGCCGAGTGATGACCGGCCGGGGTTTATGGTGGTCAGCTTGGCAGGTCGATTAGCGAGCATCTTAGCGAAGAGATCGTTTTCCATTTCTTCGTCCTCGGTGACGCCCATGAGAGGGCCCGAGGGAGGGCGCGTCAAGGGTGAGGAGCCACCTGCTTCGTAGCGACTAAACCTCGACTGATCGGACTCGAACTTGGAGGGTGTTATGGGGAGGCTGCTGGATTGGGAGTTGGAGATGTCTGAGAGCCGCCGCTGACGATCCTCTGGACCAAGGCGAGAGGCATGGTCCCGGTCCAAGTAGCGTCTGAGATGGTGGTCACCATCTGAGAGACGCCGGGAGCGGGGTGGGTAAACTGGCCTTGAGATGGGCTCGGTGAGTCCCGTGGCGACCTCGGATTGCGACGTTGCAGAGAGCCTCGATGGGCGTCGGAAGGGGGAGGAGTCGGCCTCTTTGTCGATCACGCCTGGAGGTGAGCCGGGGCGGGA
Organism: Ceratodon purpureus; assembly: GCA_014871385.1. Taxonomy (NCBI): domain Eukaryota; kingdom Viridiplantae; phylum Streptophyta; class Bryopsida; order Pseudoditrichales; family Ditrichaceae; genus Ceratodon; species Ceratodon purpureus. The sequence goes on along the minus strand of CM026432.1, from coordinate 9,124,840 downwards.
GGATGGCCAGCGGACGACATTGTCGGAGAACCACTGCTCGTCGAGCTGCTCCAGGACGAGCTCCGCAGCGTCGTTCTCTTCCCGTGTGTGGGCACTCGGGGTGCTCATCCCTGCTGCGTGATCGTCTTGCTCTCGGACTTTAGGAGTGCTCACCGGTGAGACACCCCCCTCTCTCCCGCCCCAGTACCACTGAAACCCAACCTTCGGCGAATCCGACATTTTCAATCTCACGAGGATAGTCACTCTCTCGCTTCCAACGCAGTCCTCCTCTCCCTCACACCCGCGGTGTCGGGTGCAATCCACGCCGCCACTTACGTCTCCTCTCCGACATGAGATAGTACTCATCTCTCCCGGCTTCCATTTGCATGAAAACCTGCATCCAACACCACACACATCAAAAAACAACCATTCTATCTCCCTCCTTACATACCATAAACCAACACCAACAACAACCTTCCTGCCAACCTACCAACTCCACTTCCCTCTCATCTCCGAAATCCATTAACTTAACCATAACAACAACACTCACCTGCACACCCTCCACTGCTGACACCGATCTCTACCAACAAAATCCCAAACCAGAATCGTCAACCAAAATAATCAAACCAAACCAAACTAAGAGAAGAGATGTGATTTGCTTACAGCTGATCATAAGCGCAACAAAACGAAACTACTGAGCTAACTTAATCTAGAACCAGAAAACCAAAGCCACCAACTTACCAACCTGGCGTGCAGGGAGAGAAAGCAATGCAGTGGAAGTCAGACCAGAGTGGCAGAGCAAGCACTTGGGAGTTGAGGAATTGATTCGACGTGAGGATGCAGAATCACCAACCATGGCTGGCGACCATAAACCCCGGCACGCAACCATTCAAGTCCTCCCCACACAGGACCCGAAATAGCAGACGCTGCAGAACCTCGCCATATCAAAGTCGTATGATGCCATTCAATTCTCACCATATTCCGGATGCCAAGGAGTCCGTTTGGAGGCTGCTGATTCCTCGAGTTTCCCGTGCGCAGGCAGCTTCCGCAACATCGTTGCATCGTATCGTTGCATCACGTCACCTGTCGGGTTTGGAGACCCGGAAGGTGTGAGACCTGGAGGTCATCAATAGAGGCTAAAACCCTGCTGTTTCTAACAATAGGGGGAGTTTTGAGCTCATGTCCTGCTCTCGAAGTTGGAGTTTTGTGCCTTCCGGTGTTTGGGTTTCATGTTTTGGGTACGAATCTGGAGTTGGTCATGTGGTTGGAATGTGTGTCAGAAAGTAGAATCTCATGTGGATTGATTGATGTGGAGCTTGTTTGAGCTGGCTTTTGTTTTGAGGAGCGTTGGACAGGTTCTGTTGCTGGTGTCAGGAAGCTGAGTTAGGATATTGTTGAGGCGGAATTGCTGGAATGTTAGTGTTGGGGATGGATTGTCGTTGTGAGAGGTTCCTGCGTTGTGTTGGGATGTAGCGGATTCGGTGCATTGCGGTGGAGAGTCCGGGAGATGGACTGAGGTTTTGTTGTGTTGCTGTTGTGGAATGAAGAGGAGGTGTGGTTGTGGGATGGTTGTGTGAGTTCAATTTTAGGGTTCGTAGCTGCAGGAGAAGCAGGGTGACGTGAGAGTAATTGGGGCGCGTTTGCGTTGCCTGGCAGGTATGTTTGTGTACATTCGGCCTTCTCTCTGGTCGAGTGTGACGAGGACTACTCGGTGACGAGGACTACTCGGTGTGCTTCACGCTAGCTTCAGGATTCAATTCGTAACGCTATGTTGTCGAAGATGCAGTTCTTGTTGTGCATGAATTGGGTCGATTGAAGCTTTCGTTGAGGTTGGTCGCCCGTTGAGGTTGGAGGCATTGCTTTTAATTGCTACACAATAGTCGGAGTTTAGATCACGAGAAAGACATGGTTGCAGTGATGATGATCAGTGTGGTCTATAAGAATTGATGCTTTAGCCCTGGTATTTGGCAAATGCTTGGTGTAAAATTGGGCATTCTCTTTCTCTTCAAGTGGCAAAATCTTGACGAGTACGAGAATGAGGCATCTTGACAGTCTCTCGTATTGGTGCTCATTACTTTGTGCCCAATTCTTGATTTTATATGAGTGCCGTATGCTTTTGCAAATCGAGGACTGTAAATTGGTACTCATTTTCCAACCATCATGTATCGTGCATTTTCGTGCTGCAGGCGCAGATTGTACACAAACCACACAAGGGGCAGCATCACATCTTGGCAGGATGACTGGGGAACCCGACAAGGGTCCTATTTCCTATGAGGAACCTGATCCTATTAGCCCAAGGGATCAACCTAGGGTTTCATCTATAATCCACACCCCAGTGGCAGGTGAAGCAGATATTCCTGGACCTGCAGCTGCAAGCCATGGAGCCCCAGCCTTTATCACTAAGTTGGTAGCACTTGACAGACATTATTCAAAGTGGGTGCACGAAAACTGTCTTACAGATTTCACCTACATTTGTCTGCGGTTTTTCGAATTCTCAGGTGAATTACCCGGGGTCTCTGCATGTCTGTTGTCTTTTACAATGAACCCATATGATCCGTCATTTCGAAGGATGACCATTTTGTTTCTGAGTAACTATACAATCACACAGGTCGTGCGGTTTTATATGTCATGATGGCTATCAATTTTTTTCTAAAGAACACTAACGTCCGAAGGGCTTTTCACTTTGCTTGCCTTTTGTTGTTATTGTATGATGATCTCGAAGCCTCGCTGACTTGCAATCTATTTGGTTTCAGGTGATGGATTCTTTTGGTTGCCAGTAGCAATAGCATTCTGGTTATCTCCATCGGTGGGGAGTCCTGGTACGCGTCTGTTTGCTCTGAATCTCTTCGTGTGCTTGCTCTTTGACCTGTTGGTGGTGGGATCAATCAAATCTGCTGTGCGCAGGAAGCGTCCTCATTACAACAGGGGACACTTTGTAGTTGTGTCAGTGGATAGCTGGTCTTTCCCCAGTGGGCACTCGACTCGTGCGGTGATGATAGTGACCCTCATCTGGCTCTACTCTCCTCTGTGGCGGACCATGATAACCTCGTATTGGTATCCAAACCTCGTACTGAATTACAAGGAGAATTATTTCATGGCACATTACGTCCTGCCGTATGTTGAGAATCATCTGCTCACAATTGCATACTTCGTGTTGACGTCGTGGATGTTGGCCACAGCCTGCTCCCGAGTGGTTCTCGGTAGGCACTACATCTCAGACGTGGTTGGAGGGATTATTATTGGTGTGCTTGAGGCACTTGTCGCACATTTTTGCTTGCACGTGCCTCTGAAGGTCTCAGAGTTGCAGCATGCTTATCTACTTGCTAGATTTGGGCTGGACGAGGAGTTCTTTTGGAGATTCTTTCCCGGAGGGTGGTTTTCTACCAAACACCACTTTGGAGACGTAAACCAGGCTGAGCAGGGGATTAGGTAGCAAGGGGTACTGTCCCCTTGAGATTTAGGGGTGGATGGTATCAATTTAGATAGGTCCTTCCTCTCTTGTCACTTTTTAAAGTGAATGATTTTTTGTGTGGATAGTTTCTCATTTCTCGCATATGTGCACTCTTGGAAGTAATTGAGCAGCATTCTGAAACTTGTGCTACCGCTTTGCAATATCTTCAAGGATGTGGATTCACCTTTTTCGGGTCACACCTTGTTTGTATTTCATTGGAGAACAGGTTTTTGATGCAGTAATAACTTGAGTACTTGCGCTATTATGTAGAATTACCGATTTCTGGTGATGACGAGCCTGAAAAACTGATAGGTACGTACACACACCCCATTCTTTTGATAATGCAAATGTTCCTCACTTGTCTATTAGTGATCATTTGTAATGGAACCTAATCGCAGCTTGTTGTGGATGAACATAGTAAGCCACATGAACAAAAATTTCATGGAATGAGAATACAGGGGTACACTAAATGGCCGAAACCGTGCATTAATTCGAAAGAACTGTGCACATTATTGTTGTGGCCATGTTCTCATCTAGTCCGAAGAAAATGATATCCACTTTTGACATTTTTCCTCATCACTTTGTAGCTCCAGTACCCCGACTTATTGCTGGTTTTTTTATGTAAGGGTATGTGTTTTTTGATGAGTGGTGAGCAACATTTATCAACATGTATAAGAAATTTGACTTCCAAGATCTAGAACAGTGACCCACATCAGAGCTCATGAATGACAGGTGAGATAGGTGAAATAGGCGCATTGGCTAGAATTGGAGGCATCAATTGATATAGCAAGAAAATGATTTTAATCTTGTCTGAATTCTGGTCTTAGTAACAGAACCAGCCTAGAACAGTAAGGCCTGGTGCTGTCTACGGTCACCCATTTATAACCTGGAGCTGGCAAATGGCTATGTTGAGGAAGATGGCCTTGCTTAACCCTTAAACGACAATTTGGGTCCTGGGTGGGCAGCCTGGAAAGAATCTAATTTTTTTCCCCCAAGTACGGCTTTGTAGTGCAGCTTTGTAGTGCAACACTGCCCAACACTGTAGCACTGTAGCATTGCAACACTTCCCAACAATGTAGCACTCTAGCATTGCATTGCATTGCAGCACTGTTGAACTTCAGCATTGTAGCACTGTTGAACTTCAGCATTGCAGCACTGTTGAACTTCAGCATTGGAGCACTGTTGAACTTCAGCATTGCAGCACTGTTGAACTTCAGCTGCCCCATCCTCAAAACTTATTCGATTTGATAACTTTGATTGCTTTACCAACGATTCCACAATCTCTCAAATGAAGCAAAAACTTGGAATCTAGATCGCTTTTTTAGTAGCTTTCGGACGCAACAAGTCTCGCTTGATTTGGTTGAAAAATGAAACTTCTGTCTCCAATTATTCCCTTAAATCAAGCCCATGGGGCTTGCCCTGATGTTTAAGGATTAAGAACCTCCTACTAAATGTTTAGGCTGCCCTTGAGTACCAGCTCAGAACAAATGTCTCCTTCTCGAGGGGTGTTAGGAAGGGGTCGGGTGGAGGAATGGGAGGGGCTTCGGGGGCGGGGTTGGGAGCATCATCTACTACAACAACATTCACAACTCACTCATCACATGCAACTTATGGTGCGTTAGAATATTAGTTTCATCAGTCGGTTTGGTCTTTTGCGGAGATCGTTTCTGAGCAACTTTGGGGGTTTAGAGAAATGAGGTTAAGGAATGGGGGAGATCCGAAGTTATTTTTCTTAAAGATTGATATTCATCTTTGGCGTATTTGTCTTGTTGCTATCCGATCTAAGTGCCAATGGATTTTGAACTTTATTCTTTTGTACTTCTAACCAAAAGATCTTGTACCTAACAACTGGTATGAGTCGCATGCAAGATCTTAGGTGGATTTGTGACTTCAATTGCAAGGTCATAACAATTAAAGTAGGGACATTTGAAAGCTTTTTTCAATACTCCCTATATTACAAAGTGCAAATTGCCCAAGGCCAGAAATTTGCATGTTAGACCAATTTTTGTGAACATACTTTCTTTCACAAACTAGCTAGTTGAAACTTTAGAGCATGCTACAAATCTAGCCAAGGACTCGGTTAAGAATTTGCTTAGAGGAATATGACTAGGGTTCTTGACTTCTTTCCTTATTTAATCTCTAATGTCGAAATCAACCCGATCGGGTCGATTTTGGTCCGGTCAGGCTCGCAATTACTAAATTTAGATCAAATGGAGTTTCTATTTTTGGAAAATTGTAGAGTTTTTTCATACCTTTCCGAAAAGTCATCTCATGCTTCAAAATTCCTCATACTTTAGGAGATATCCACAGTCAAAGTTTGAAAACACTATTTGAAATCTGCCCGAACTGCCGTATATGCTCATTTATTCTCAAAAACTGCCCAAAATCAATATAATTGCAGAAACTTAAAAAATTCACCAAAAATTGAGATTTTACGTTTTTCCAAGTTTTGTTTTTTTTTCAAGTAAATAAGGTTGTAAGGCATGATCTCACCGTTTGGATTTTCAATCCAATTATACTTCACATGTTTTTTTTATTGTCAAAGATTGGCCTTTGTAGTTGAATTTCAGCATACCTCTATGTGAATAATCAAGCATTTCTTTAGGTTTTATAGGTTGTATGAGGGTAAAAATTGCAAAGGCATGTTCCTACCTCACCTGAAAACAAGAATTGGAAGAGCCTCATATCAAATATTTATTTCAAAAAATGGTTTTTTTGGCCCTCAAAAAACCAGTTACCCTTTTTCCAACAAGCATAAAAACTTTTTTTCCATCTTTAAACATTACGGTCTCACAATTGATAAGGAATTTGAATTTAAGATTTGACATACATATGTACATACAAGTTAGGTACAAGATCTTATGGTTTCATACTCAAAAATATATAAAAATTTAATAATTTGCACCTTGCATTTAAAAAGGACAGTTTTGAGGGTTTTTTGCAATTTTGAGGGCATTCGACTTTAGAGGTTAAAGAAAAGTAATGTGAGTTACTCCATGATTCACCCCATAACACATCAAATAATGACATCATCCATGCATGTAGAAAGAACTTGTTATACTATTTACTCTTGATGTAACGATCAATTTATTTCTAACACAATTAGTATATTCATGCAAGCTAGTAGAATAATAATAAAGTTCATGTGGTGTATAATGTCAACTAATTACTATGGGGCACCACAATAAATCATTCGGGTAATAGTTTGTGGCAGCTACCAAGGAGGCACCCTGGAATCCTTGAAGCCCCCGAAGACCATTTTTGATGATTTTGAGTTGCCCCCTAATTACTCTTGGAGCATACGCCTTTGTAATTCAAACCAATAAGGTGGAGGCACCCATAGCCGACCAGGTACCCATAACTAATCAGTAGACTTCTCCATTTCCGACCTCCATTTCCAACCACTTACTGTTCAAATCTTGGGAGATCTAGAAGAAAGTATCAAGCATGATTGGTAGAAAGGGAATCAAAGGAAATCAAAGGGAATATTTTGGTAGTAGCAGAGTGATCAAGTTTTGGTGTCATGGTGGTTGGTTTTAGGTGAGCCTACATATCGGTTGTATGTATTACAAAAAAAATGTCCTTCAAAATTCATAGTAAATTAAATATTGAAGAAAACACAAAATTTAAAGTTGCATTCCTCCTTAAACCTATTTCCCTTTCAAGGAAAAATCTCCCTCAACTTATACACCTCCAATCTTAATGGCAAATCTCTTAACTGGTCGGTTATAGGTGCCTCCACCTTACATGCAAAACTAGAAGGCTCCTTTACCGGGTCTCTCTAAATCCCCGACGAGCGGTGCTCGCGGGCAGCCTCTCTCGGGGGCAGCCAACCTGGTGGATGACGGACGGAGTCCGTCTCATTCGTCGGAGACCCCTTCCCGCCCATTCCCGCCCATTCACTCCTGCTCCTCTCCGCTCCTTCCTGCTTCGCCCCGCTCCTCTCTCCTCCGCCCCGCTCCTCCACGCTCCTCCCCGCACCGCCTCTGCCTCCCTCTGCAACGGCTGCGCCAGCCTCGACCCACTTACCACCACACTCACCCCAAATGCGCAAATGGCCCCCCCAGAATCACAGCTTCCATGACCACCATAATGACCACCACTTCCAGCAAAACCCAAAGCCTCAATCCCAAAACATGAAAATCCAATTTTCCCTGACAAACCCTTCAAGCACCCAATTGCAAGATTAAATTTCAGATTCAATTCCATACATTCGTGTACAAAATGGTGCCCAAATTGAGCCAGGGTCTGCTGTGTACTTAAAACTAGTCAGATCTGGTACCAGTTGCCGGCTAGTGAGGACTCAGTAACTCAGGTGTGGACTGATCAGGTGCAGATCAGGTGATGTGCTAGTGTCTGTAAGTTGAGTGATGCGGCGTTGATCGGATGGGGAACTTGGAATGGTAGTTGAGCTCTGACTGGTATGTTGGTATAAGTTTCGGATGGTGGCAAGGTGGTGGTTTTGGCGAAGAAGTTGCAGCAGGTTCAGCTGGTTTCGAAGCGATGGGGGCGTTCAAGGGATTGGCGGCTTGGGTTGTGGTTGTGGGAGTTGTGTTTTTGGTTCAAGAGTGGTTGTCCGATGGAGCTTTGGTGTTCCGGGATGACGACGGTCTGGTGGAGTACGAGAGTGTGGAGACGTCGGAGGTGATGATGGACGCGGGGGTTTGAGGTGAGTGTGGTGGTAAGTGGGTCGAGGCTGGCGCAGCCGTTGCAGAGGGAGGCAGAGGCGGTGCGGGGAGGAGCGTGGAGGAGCGGGGCGGAGGAGAGAGGAGCGGGGCGAAGCAGGAAGGAGCGGAGAGGAGCAGGAGTGAATGGGCGGGAATGGGCGGGAAGGGGTCTCCGACGAATGAGACGGACTCCGTCCGTCATCCACCAGGTTGGCTGCCCCCGAGAGAGGCTGCCCGCGAGCACCGCTCGTCGGGGATTTAGAGAGACCCCTCCTTTACCCCTCCCCCATCCTCCTTGGTAGCTGCTACGAACCCTTCCCATATCATTCGAGAACCGCAGTGCCGCACCTGCCAGGGTGTGCGCGAGGGCTAATTATATCACATCGCAGACAATCAATGCTTCGGAGTTCGGACGCAGAATATTATTTCAGTCGGCAAGTCAATAATTTGTAGCAGACTCCAAGACTCAACATGTAATAAATCTAGACGTCGATATAATTAGCCGGCAACGGCGAATTGTGGTGCGGAGCGGAGCGGAGGAGTTGCTCAAATCGACCGGAGCACTTGCTATCCACGCACTGGTACTACGTTCGTCGTCTCAGACCCTTGCTTGTTTAATTGTGGCGCTTGGGGTAGATTTTTCGACACGCTCGATTGTTTTCTAGAATACAAGACGTTTCCAGTTTTATGCAACTCGATCACAATCTGGAGTTGATCACCGGTAGCACATCTACAAGAGGTGAGTGAGCCTTTTGAGAATCATTTAAACATTTGAAGTAATTAGTGACGGGACTGTGCATGGTAGCCTCTTACTTCGGTGCATTACGAGCGGGTTTTTAAGTCTGATATTTGGGCACAGGGCATTAGTGATTGATGGCGAGCAGCTCCAGAGACACCAGCATGTGCGATAAGCTACGGGAGAAGGGCAACGCCCTTTACCGACAACTCGCGGGGCCACAAGTCTACGCGGCGCCGCTGCGAAGGATGAAGTGCACGCAAGCGGAGAAGTACTACCAGGAAGCACTCGCCCAAAGCCGCACTCGTGCAGACCGTGCCTCCTGCCTCAAAAATCTGGGCATGCTCCACATCCTGTGGACAAGACTTGAATTGGTTGACACTGCAATAGTGGACAACGAACCGAGTTTTGTGTATGCGCCGCATCTTGCATACGCGAAGAAGAAGGCGGCAGCAGCCGTGGGGCCTCTCGTGGAGGCCCTGCACTCGGGTGAGGAGAAGCCCCAGCAATGGCTGACGCATCTGCAGGACCATCTCGTAGGATTCATCGAATGGGCGCCGAGGCCGTTGCTGCGGTCCTTGTGCGAGGAATTTGACCTGGCACTTGGGAAGCGCACCGTCCGCTGCAAGGCCGCCGTTGTCGCGCATCTCCGCTTCGCCGAGAAGCAGTTCGGCCAGGGAGTGTTGAACTTGGAGTCTCACAACTTCACGGGCTGCATCTCCATCATGAACGACTGCATGCAACTCCTGCGCAAGGCGGCGAGCCTCGAAGCAGAGCGGGATTCGGATGAGTACATCTCCATTACGGAGATGCAGGAGCGCGCCGAGACGCAGATCTTCGTGTGTGAGTCCATGCAGGCGTGCGCGTCAGGAGACCAGGTGCTGATGAGGGCTCTGTTTGATGAGGAGGAGGTCAACTTCGAGCTCGCCTTCGAAGCCATCGATCTATACCGAAGAGCTGTGTTGCTGACGCGCGAGCGCGACATCGAAGGCGAGGCGGTAGCCATGAGCAAGCTGGGGAAGGTGTACTCGGAGGTGGTCAAGGACCCCGAGCGCGCCTCCAAGGCGCACTACCAAGCCACGAAGCTGGCGCTCACTGTGATGTCGCCGCGGATCGCCCGCTCGGATTGGTACCGCTACTCGTCCGCCAAGCATGCGGAGCACCAAGAGGAAGTCAGGCGCACAGAGGAACGCGAGCACGAGGAGAAGGTCGCCCCGACCAAGAAGAAGCTGGAGGAGGAGATCCGGTCGTTGGACCTGGAGGCCAAAAAGGGAGGGCGGCACTTCTTGGACTACATTTATCAGAATCACCCCAATCCGGATCCGAAGAAGACGCCCGGTGATATGCTGAAAGCCGAAAACCGCGTGTTGACGAAGGAAATGCTGCGGAAGGCCATCTCGCATTACCATCCGGATGCGAATGTGGTATACGGCAAGGAATGGCAGGTGCTGTGCGAGGAGATCTCCAAGATCCTCAACCTCAAGTACGAGTATTTCAAACTCGAGAAAACCTCCTAGTTTGTGGTTTAAGTAACCTCGCAATACCCTCACTCGCAAGGTGAGAGAATCCTGTACATTTGTAAATCTCCAACTCTTTGCGCCATCACTGAAATGTGGTGCAACCCATAGTCTCCCCATCATCATAGCTTAGACTCGAACAAGGCGCCTCAATCTCGCATTCACATGGCGACGCAAATCCTGACCTGCATATCGACCTCGTTATCAAGCAAACTACCCTGGCACACGAAAGAGTAGTTACAACATACGGTACGAGCAATGGCTGGAGACAGAGTATCAACATTTGGGCAATGGCCTCAGACGGAGTAAAAAGCGGTGACTGGAGGCAGAATTACAACATGTCATCGATGGCTGGAGGCAAGGTTGCTGCGCATGTTGACAGCGTATCGGTTGTGCCAGCCCTGGCGTGTTTTCTCCTATGGTGGTCACGACAGCTTCGGCATCGGATCTTGCCTGGCCTTCACCCTGCTCTAGCTGATGGGCTCCTCTCGTAGCGATCCTTCAAAGTACACTACAACAGGGTAGGCTATGATTTTCTAGAATGATCATGCGATGTAGTTGTAGGTGTTCAATTTTCTTGTTCAATGGAGGTTTATTTTCTAAGCATCGTACCATTGAATTATCCTTCGCTCGAAACGTGAAAACTATCTGGTTGTTGCATCCATCAGAGGCTTGAAGCTCCCTGATTTGTGTTCTTGTCAAACCGATCGTAAGATTGAGTAATTCATCCTTCAAAGTATTCATCCTGCAATGAACCGAGGCCGAAAGCATAGAGACCACTCCTGGTGACTCCTCCTGAACAAAACTTCGAAGTCTGTCAAGTAATTCGGCTCGCTCACTTTCCATGACTCCTCCACAAATTAGCCTCTCATCAACATGAGGAGCACTCACAGCATCCGACAATGTCCTAACTGACGAGATGGGCCATACTAGATCTACCAGAAGTAACTGTGCAGGTAAGCTCTAGTTATGACGATCACAAGCAAACAAAAGCCCGAAACTTAACAGATGAAAGAAGCCACACGAACACCATTTGTTACGGCGATGAAGAGGTTACACCGTGACTAGATCAGCAACGGCATAACCTGCGTTGTTGCGTAAGATCAAGTGTAGCTTGCGCATCATGGCTATATGACTAGGTCCTGATCACTTCGTCGGTAGGATATTCTTTTTCGACATTGTTTCCCCAGCGTTCTGGATTCCTGGCTCTTCGTCGAAGTTCGAGGATATTCGCATACCAGAGTGATGGCCAGACGAATGCAAGCATTTAGGAACATGAGCAACTGCGCCTTACCTGTCGAAGACTGCAGAGAAAGAGGAGCTGAGTACAGGAAAATTTAATATCATTAATATCAAAATTTAATATCATGGACAGGAAAATTTAATATCATTAATATCTCAACTTAGTAGTCATCTCAAAAGAAGGATTTATTAATTAGGTTGCACACCCTATGGTGCACAGAAGAGGAATAGTCACGGGAGTTTATACACGTATAGCAATCTTACATGTAAACAGTCCAGAGCAGGTTCCAGAAACTGAGACTGCTTCATCTCAAAAGCCAGACTCAAGGGGAGGATCACCAGATCGACTTCCGAGCCCTCGAGAGTATGCCCTGCCTCAGCCAAAGTCGCAGCAGCTGCCTGTCCAGTGCTTGGTTTAGCTGGGGATGTGACTGGGCTTGCTTTCACAGACTTTAACGTCTACTTCTGCATCTGCCTCTGATTCAGTAGGACTTGATAGATCTCCCTCCTACTCGAAACCGATTTGCAAACAAAACTTAAACCCTTAACAACTGATCCATATAATCTAAACCTTCAACCATAAAATCTTAAACCCCATTTATCCTAAATCAACGGATTTTTCTTGATATCAAATTGTCGATGCCTTCTCGGTCGCCATACTGCTTCTCGAATTGCACAAATTTCTCATAGATGTTCTCCGCCTTCCCCTTGGGAATATGATCAAGGGCGTACTCGTAGATCACTCTAGCACGCTCCAGCTCCTTGCATCTCTCTTCAAAGTTTGCAAAAGCGATGAAGAACTCCTCAATCACGTCGTCTTCGCCCAATTGGTTCAAGGCGCGTTGGTAGCACAATCTGCCTCGGGCAATTTCTCCATTTTTCACCTCGAACTTCGCATACCGAATCCAAGCCTTTTCCCCCGGGTGGCATTCCACGTACCTGTCGTAAATCCACCTCGCCCGCTCGATTTCATTATACCTCAGCTCGAAGTTGATATACGCAGCCCAGCCGTCATGATCAGGCTCCCAAATCATCCACCTTTCGAAGATCTGCCGCGCGCCCGGAAAATTCCCTAGCATCTCCTCCATGTGGATATACTTGTACCATAGCTGGTCGATCCTGGGCAACAACGACACAGCCCGATCCCACACGTTGCGCGCGTGATTCACAAACCTGTTCTTCATCTCCATCTCGCTGTACTTCAACCACAGCGTCCAGTTCGTGTAGTCCACCTCGATGGCGCGCTCCCAGATGGAGCGCGCGCGGGCGAAGTCGCGTTGGCTCTCCTCCCATTGCGCGTACTTTACCCAGACGCTCGTATTCCATCGCAATCGGCGAACGAGGTCCTCGAACTCTTTACGTTTGCGGAGGCGATACTCCGCGAGCTCCTCGGCGTCGATGATCTTCTGCTTCGGCAGTCGGATCTCCGCCTCCTGGAGCTCGCTCGTTACGAGCAGAATCTGCTGCGTGGTGATCTGCACCGGCGCGGGGTTCTTGTTCTTCACGTGCATGGGTAGCGGCAGCTCCACCTCCGTCTCCTTTCGCGTCAGAAACACGGTTAATGCCGGGTCGCCATCCTTGTTGTTACTGATGCGAGACGGCTCTTGAAACGGCGTGATCTCCATGGCGACGGACGGCACAGCACCAACACAACAAGGGATCAGAACTTTCTGATCAGTTGCACTGTATATGAACAAAGAGCTTCAATAGATGTGTTGAGTACACTCAAAAGCCCTTTCTTATATAGTACTCTATCAATGAAGGTAAAAGTAGGATGGAAAGTAAAAGCTCAAAATTGAAACTTATAAAATATGAGCGCATCACTGCATGTTAAACTGGAAGTTTGCGTGCCCATCACTGCATGTTAAACCGGAAGTTTATATTAAGTCGGAAGTTTGAATCAAAAAATAGACAAATGGGATCTAAAATTAGAAAATCTGAATCCAAATTTAAGGAAAATATTTCTATATTTAGGAAAATGGGCTCTTAAATTAGAAAATGGGTTATGTAATTAGGGTAGTCATGTTTGTTTTGCAGAGCTACAATGGAGTTGAGTACTCTATAAATATGAATATGAATATGCATATGAACGTAAGTTTTAGTTACGAGTGATAATTTTGCATTAGGACTCTCTTTTTGTGTGAAACCTCGTTCGAGTCGTCCATGGACATGATCTTGTTGCAGGGTCATTGGAACTCGACAGGTAGTTTTGCAACTGATTGGCTTCTCCTACGATGACGGGCGTTATCTGCTGTCTGCGAGGTACTTGAGAGTGTCGGAGCATCCTGTTCCTAAGAGTGCGCTCCCGGGATCCTTGAGCACTAGATTTGTAGAACCTGTCGGGCTCTTATGATCCGAGATGGAGTTAGAGAGAGGTTATGGGTGCAGTAGACGGTCCGGGTGGACGGTTCCGCAAGACTTGCACTTAGTGCTACATTCTAGGTTGATCTCTTTGCAAACATGGTCAGCCAAATCTCGTTGAGAACGTCGTGTTTTGCTTGGTAATGCTTCTTTCTGTCAAAGAGGGCGACTTAGCATCCAAACGCCGGCACTTTTGGGAGAACACCATGGGAAAATACTAGATATCGCTTATTAAGGGTTTAATAATGAACAGCCTAGGACTCCTCGCTCGGCATCATGATAGTTGAAGTTCCGCATTCAAGCTGCTGCTCAAGTTATGCAATCTACAGCTAGCATACTGTGCCTTTGATACGACACGTTTCGCCGATACTCGTCTGCTAGAAACACTCATAGCACCAAAAGGGATGTGCGTTAGATTTAAAATAACTCTCATGCGAAATTCCCCACCTCAGCCTTCAAAAATCCAGGATAAGGTTGAGCCTTGCATCAACTTCTGTCAAAGTGAAAGTTTATTCCTCTTCTCTGCTTGTTTTCAGAGTTCAGTGTATGATATTTTACTTTACTTTATGTTATTTTACTTTAATGAAAATACTGAATGATTTTGGTTTATATAGCTTTTAACTTTTACTTTTCAATATTTCTTTATAAATTAAGAACATGAATCACAACTAAGGTTTATATAATAGAAGTGTATACTTTATGACTAATAGTTTTTGGAAGTTATAACAGAAATTGATTTTTGTCTAGAGTCTATCAAATCATTATGGAGGTGTCATCCCTGGACGAAGGACTTTTAACCACGACGCTTATGAAGCATCAGGTCTGGATTCTCATACTTTATTCGTCATTCTGTATGCTCGTCTGGTCATCTTGTGGTATTCGCTCTTCTTTCTGAGAAGTGGATTCAAGTCTCATGACACGCCTTCCTTTGAACTTTGCGTTGCAGAGAGTAGCGTTGTCGTGGATGGTGAATAGAGAGAGTGGAACGCGCGGACCATGTGGAGGTATTCTGGCTGATGATCAGGTGAGATTTCATGGCCGGTAGTTTTGTTTCTCAATTCTTTCTAATGCTCTCTAAATGGTGGAAGTTGAAATTGATAGCCCCTCGATGATGATGGCTAACCAGTTCTAATCGTTACCAGGGGCTTGGGAAGACCATATCGACTCTTGCCTTGATTCTGACGAACAGGGCTCCAGTTCGAAAAGCAAGCTCAAGTGGTGCAGAGCCTCGTCACGTTGAGGCCTCGATAATTGATCTGGACAGCGATGAAGATGATGTTGATCTAGCGACCCGTTTTAAAATGCAATATCCGGACACTGGCAACTTGGCAGTATCTAATCTCAGCGGAAATGGGCGCAGCTTGTCACAGCCTGATCCTGGGGCGATACAATTGAGGAAAGGCAGGCCGGCCGCAGGAACTCTTGTGTTGTGTCCCACCAGTGTTCTGCGTCAATGGGCGCAAGAGATCAGAGACAAGGTCACACCGGAGGCAGGCTTGACAGTTTTGGTGTATCATGGAAGTAACCGGATCCAGGATCCAGAGGAGATTGCCAAGTATGACGTGGTGCTTTCAACATACTCCATCATGAGCAGGGAGGTTCCGATAGAGGCACTTACAAACAAGGAAAAGGCTCAGAAAGAAAGGAGGAGGGCTGCTAACAAAGAACATGCTTTTATTCCATCCAAAAAGGCCAAGACAGAAAAGCCAACCAAGAAGCCGAAGAAGAAGGTGGGCGTAGACGCCGATGGTTTTCCTCTTGACGCAGGCCCTCTGGCACGGGTGACCTGGTTCAGGGTGGTCTTGGATGAAGCTCAGAGCATCAAGAATCATGAAACCAAGGTGGCACGTGCAGCATGGGGTCTCCGGGCTGAAAGGCGATGGTGCCTGAGCGGGACGCCAATTCAGAATTCTTTAAACGATCTGTTCAGTTACTTTCGGTTCTTACGTTACTGTCCGTGGGACGAGCATAAGACGTTCCAGTATGATATTATTGACCGTGTGTTTCGACATCCGAATGGCGATTACAGGAAGCTGCAAGCAATCCTGAAACCGATAGTCTTGAGGCGTACCAAAAGTAAGTGACAAGCGTACCTCTGAAGCATATTTGTTTGCTTGATGCAATGTGTGACTAGGTGTGGCTACGATGAGTTTGCTCTGAGGTTGCATGATATCGAACTTGTGAAGATTTAGAGAGGATGGGCTGGGAGCATCGATTAGTTTGCAGTTTCCGTTGAGATTTAGTGACGCAGTTTCACCATCATTTGGTTTGGGAAGTCGGTTCCTGAGTTTCTGAATGTGAAACGTTTTTGTGCAGCTTCATTCATAGACGGAAAACCCATCGTCAATCTACCTCCTAGAATTGTAAAACTGCAGCAATCAGAATTTAGCATGGATGAGCGCTCCTTCTACAGGAACTTAGAGACGGAGTCACGAGCGCAGTTCAAGGTATGTATTATCAATATCATCCTATTTTTAACTTCAGGATTGCTCTACTAATTTAGGTTTAGATATACTCCGGAACGCGTCATTGTAATGACGTGGGGATGATGATTACAGCTTTCATACGTTCCGGCGTTATGGACCTAGTCAAACAGTAGCACATGGTGGTGAGGCCCTGTGATCTTAGGCTAAGTAGGCACTAAGAAATTGTCGTTTTTGTGAGAGCATATCTCATTGACGTCAATCTGTGCAACATGCAGGAGTATGTAGAAGCAGGAACTGTGAAAAGAAACTATGTAAACATTCTGTGGATGTTACTGCGGCTAAGGCAAGCATGTGATCATCCGATGCTTGTGAAGAGTCTGAAGAGCGACAGTTTCCCGAAGTCGAATCTGGACTCAGCCATTCGTAATCTGCCTCCTCCTCAACGTCGTGCTGAGCTGATCCAGTGCTTGGAAGGTGG
The DNA here is from genome assembly GCA_014871385.1 of Ceratodon purpureus. NCBI lineage: Eukaryota > Viridiplantae > Streptophyta > Bryopsida > Pseudoditrichales > Ditrichaceae > Ceratodon > Ceratodon purpureus. The sequence goes on along the minus strand of CM026432.1, from coordinate 9,107,983 downwards.
TCGGACAATTTGCCACATCTGTCAGGTATTTTCTTGATATTTCACCATACTAATTTGTGGAGGTAATGGGAGCTGATTTATATAAACTTTTAGTTTGGAGGTTTTGATATGACGAAGAATCGGAAATTTGTGATGTGGAACACTGAACGGTCCGTGGGTGAAGGTGGTTAGTGGATCGGTTTCTGAATATTCAGGCTTTAGCGAGGTCTGAGTTTGCTTTGTTGTCGGTCGGGCTGTTTCTGATCTGTAGGGTGATTCTACCTGAGATTGTGCGTAGGATACTTGGGTCATAATCTGGATGACGACTTCATACGTGTGCTTAACCATTTGGGTTGTTTGTTGTTATCAGGATGCGCCTGAAGAACCTGTGGTTAGCATTTGCGCACATGTGTTCTGCAGACAGTGCATATCCGCACAAATGGCAAATGGTGACGACATAACCTGCCGGTTTCCCGACTGCAAGAAGGCACTGAACTCGTCTTTGTGGTTCACCCTTGCTGCATTGGAGAATCCAAATGTTGATGGAGCAAGTGGCAGCGTCGTGAATGGGGAACCGCTTGCAGAGACTAAACCTGTTTGGAAAACATCCTCCAAGATCGACGCTGTAATCAATACATTGCAAGCCTTGCCAAAGATAAGTGTGTTGGTGGAGGACGGGAAGATTGTCAAGGGACCGAAAGCAGAGAAGTTGCTGAAAAGGAAAGCTTCGGAAATGGATGGGGGCGAAGCTGCGTCTTCTATCATTCCAGTGACATCAGAATCTACTGGAAGCACTGTGGAGAAGGTGGACTCTACAGAGAAAGCGATCGTGTTTTCGCAATGGACAAGCATGCTGGACCTTCTAGAACAACCATTGAAGCAGGCGGGATTTTGCTTTCGAAGGCTCGATGGCACCATGTCGGTCGCTGCGCGAGAACGAGCCGTCTCCGATTTCAATACTCTTCCGGAGGTATGGTCTTTCGTCACTCCTGAGGGATTCGTGGTATCTGTGCTTTGATCGGATCCTTTGTTGTATGTGCAGACTGTCGAAGGATTCTGACGACGGGAATCTTACTATGGGTTATGGTGTGATTGTGGCAGGTGACAGTGATGATTATGTCTCTGAAAGCGGCGAGCCTGGGGCTGAATATGGTGGCTGCAAGTCATGTGCTTCTGCTGGATGTGTGGTGGAACCCGACTACCGAAGATCAAGCAATTGACCGGGCGCATCGCATTGGGCAGACTCGGACTGTGAGGGTGTCGCGATTTACCGTGAAGGACACGATCGAGGATCGTATTTTAGCATTGCAGGTTTGCTCAGAGCCCATTTCGACATCATGTGGTCATGTTTCGAGTTATGTCATGTGTGTCCTGCAAGGCCAGTTGAGCAACGTCTTTGATCGTCATTCTGAATTTCAGTGTTTTCTTTTCGTATTCGTTTCTCATGGTGATGTGTGTGCGGGGACGGTGCAGGAACGGAAAAGACAAATTGTTGCATCCGCATTTGGGGAGACTGATGGAGGCGAGAATGGATCTCGGTTGACAACGGAGGACCTGACTTTTCTTTTCCGGGGGTGAGGGATCCCCTGGATTGGCTTCCTGAATTTTTTACATTACCGCTGTTTTCGACGTACAAGTTGTCCCAGTTGCAACTTCAGAAGCGGTCACTGAGCAGCGGGGAAAATATGCACGGCAACCTTTTTGGGTGCTGCGACTTGTTTTGGAGATGTAGCAAATTCCCGTCACTCTCTTGTGGACAGATATTTTCGTCAAGGTAGCTTGGGATACCATGCCTGTGAAATCATAGAGTTGTAGTTTCTGATTCATGAGCAACCAAGTACGGTAGTCAATTGGAATTATAGTCCTGGAAGCACCAATAGTAAATTTACTGGAGAGTCATTCTTTCTCCTTTTTGTACAATAGTCTGAATTGGAACAGAGGCTTAATTTACTTGCCACGTTGGGGTTTTTTGGACATGAGGTTTTGCAACCTTGTCGGGAGTATATACTTGACATCAAGCTACTTCGTAAAATGTTTACCATTGCAACTTTACCCTTTGGTGCTGATGATGTATGCCAATTCTGCAGATGTAGTCATGTTAGTTTTGCAGAGCTACAATGGAGTTGAGTACTCTACAAGTATGAAGCTATATAGGTTTTACTCACGAATGATAATTCTGCATTTTGGCTATCTTTTTGTGTGAAACCTCGTTCGAGTCGTCCATGGCCGGTTACTTCTTCACATGATCTTGTTGCAGAGTCATTGGAACTCGACAGGTAGTTTGCAACTGATTGGCTTCTCCTATGATGACGGGCGTTTTCTACTGTCTGCGAGGTACTTGAGAGTGTCGGAGCATGCATCCTGTTCCTCTAGACGGGCTGTAAAAGGTGGAGGAAGGAAGAGAGCGCTCCCGGGATCCTTGAGCACTAGATTTGTAGAACCTGTCGGGCTCTTATGATTCGAGATGGAGTTAGCGAGAGGTTCGTGTGCAGTACACGGTCCGGGTGGACAGTTCCACAAGTGCTCCATTCTAGGTTGATCTCTTTGCAAACATGGTCAGCCGAATCTCTTTGTAAACGTCGTGTTTTGCTTGGTGACGCTTCTTTCTATCAAAGTGGACGACTTAGCATCCAAACACCGGCGCCTTTGGGAAAACACCATGGGAAAATACTAGACATCGCTTATTAAGGGTCTAATAATGAGCAGCCTGAGACTCCTAGCTCGGCATCATGACAGTTGAAGTTCCGCATTGGTAGTCCTGCATTACATGTCTTATTTTCATGTCTTGCATTACATGTCTTTCATGTCCCTTTCATGCAGAACATGCAGGTAAAAATATAGTCCTGCATTACATGTCTTATTTTCTGTGACCTAAAAAATAAGCCATGTACTAGGGAGCTACATTATCAACCTGAAATGAACACACTTTATGGATGTTAACCGTTTTTGGTTGTACCTTAGCATATTGTGCCTCTGCCATGACTTGTTTAGAGGGAAACCATTCTAATGTATGTTATTTTACTTTACAAATAATGAATGATTTTGTTTTATTTTGCTTTTAACTTTAACTTTTCAATTTTTTGGAACTATTTAAGAACATAGATGACATCTAAGGTTTATATAATGTAAATGTATCACGTTATGACTTATAGTTTATAGAAGTTATTACAAAAGTTAATTTTTGTTTAAAGTCTATCAAACCGTTATGGATACAGAAGTGAAAGCTTGCATTGTGAATAAAGGGGATAAAGCTTGGATTATGGATGAAGAAACCATAATTCCTATTGTGGATGAAGAAACCATAATTCCTATTATGGATGAAGAAGTTACAGCAGCTACAATTTTAATGGAAATCAAGAGATCCAAAATTAGTGAAGACGATTCTTTAAAATTAAATCATATGATACATGCTTCATGAATTAAATAATATAGTACCATAGTAGATTTGCAAAAACACAATTCTAAAAATAAAAACTATAAAAATTAGTTTAAAAAAAAAAAAAATAGAATATATTGTTAAAGTTAGAATATATAACTTATCAATGTCTATATAAAATTAATAATAAACACAAATATAAATTGAATGATATCTATTTTAAATTTTCTATGATTTTTTGTAAAAAACATTTCCATCAAAGATGTAGTTATTAAACAGAGTACATCAATGATTCAATGGGTAATTTTTTTTTAAAAAAAATTAAAAATAAAAGAAAAAAATAAAAATAAAAATAAAAATTACATGAAACCATTACTACGTCATATTTTATTTTTTTAAATAAATAAAACCATCTATGCGCACCATGCAGTGAATCTTGCTTAGTAGTTTTGGTCTGCATTTGTATCTAAAACCACTAGCACCCTCAGAACCAACGTGTAGCCTGTAGGTCTCCCCATAACCGCAACTAAGCTGAACTAACATTGTTAGAACACTCAATTCAACTAACCAATCAAAACACTCAAAAAGCTCGTGGTTTTGGGTTGGATCATGAGTGAAAATTAGTACTAAGCTAGGTTGTGACAATGGAAAAGTCTACAAATTAGTTTTCGATCACGAAGTACTTTTGTGTTTAGAAATTTGTATCTATTTCAGTATTGGAGGAAAAAAATTGAAAAAATTTGCATTATGTTAGAAAACAACTCTTCTACATGGGAAAATTGTACCTAAAAATAACCCCGGAAAAAAAGGCTCAAAATCCTTAAGTTGGTATTGTTAGGTACATCAACTCTATAACACATTAGACATCAGTAGAGAGCATGTATTTTATTGTGTTGGAACATGTCATATATGATATGCTTTGTTTGGTATTAGAATGTATTTTAAAATATGAGGTGTTAGTTTCAACATTTTTAATTTTGTTACCAAAAGTAATAAGATCATATCCAACAATTTATCTTTGCATCAAAACATCTTCATTCAAATATATGAATTTCTTTTTTATTACAGAATCATGAGATTATAATAATTTTGAACAAAAATATATATATAACTCAATCGGATCTAGAGAATCAAGCCAACTTATCTAGCTAAAGTTGTTTTAAATTACTTATTATGTATTAACCAAATTTGTCATTTTACAATAATATAAACTTCTAGAAAATTTATTAATCATTGTAACTCAACCTCTAATCCTTATGTCATCAACTTGCTATTTTTGTAACCTTGATTTATTCAAACTTTGACAAGTCATTTCTTTAGTATGGTATTAAAGTTTATTTTCAATTAAATTTGTTTGGTTGACCTCCAATTCATTTCTTAGTTTTGTGATTGAATTCTATCATAATTCAATATTCTGTGAAAATTCGAAAATCATTTTAAATTCATTTTGATTTGTAAAATCTAATTGGATTATGACACTTTAAGGCCATAATACTTTTGGATAAATTGATGTTCCTTCATGATTTTTTGAGGATCAATGTATCTTTTAAATAATGATGAACAATTTTGTTGGTAAAAAATATTATTAAGAGAGAATTTGGTCAATGGTAATGGCATTTCAACTCCAAATTAAGTGTTCTTTTTTAATATAATAGTGACCTTTACATAAACATATAATAAAGAATTGAAAACCAATGAAAGGTAACCAACAATAACTTGTATGAAACTTTCATTGCCACATTTGTTTATTATATCCAAAAATCAATCATTTCTTTTATTTAGTTGGATAGAATTAAAATTATCATTACTAAATTCTTCATGTTTATAATCCCGTTTGATTAGTTGAATATTCTAATTGAGCTTTTTTTGAAATCAAAAACATTAGAAAACATTTTCTATCTCTAGATTAAAGTTTTAATATTAATGAATTTTTTGAATTTTTTGAATTTTTTTGAATTTACATGTTCCATTTTTAAATCTTGACTTTACAAATTTATATTAAAAGGCTTTATTCACATTTAAAATTTACACATATTTTTCAATTCTAGATTTTTGTAAAACTTAAATAAGGAAAAGTCTTGACATCAAGTAGAACATGAAGTGTAAAAGTTGGATTGATTTTTTTTATTAAATACAATTTAGATAAAGTCTATATGATTTGATTATTTGTAAATTTAATATTTCCTTAAAAAAAATCCATGCTTTAATATCACGATGTTTGATTAGGATATCTATTTTAATATTCAAGTTTTGGATTTTTTACCTCTTTTTAATAATTTAATAAATTTTTCTTTCTGAAACAGATATAATACTATTTAAGAATTTGATTGCATGTACTTAAGTTCATTTTTTTTTTAGATTTTGAAGTTTTTATTAATCTTCCTTCTTTAATTTTCAAAATTAAATTCTTATTTTCAATTATTAGATTTAAGTTTTTCAGACTCTAAATGCTGAATAGTTTTAGCTATCAACTAAATGTACTAAAAATTGTGACTTTTCTAGGTTCTTAAAAGATTTGTGGAATCCAAAAGTTGTAGTAGGCACCATTTAGAATTCTTCTATCTATATGAACATGATGTAAGTATCAAAGAATTTTGTAAATTAAATATTTTAAAAGATTATTTTTTGAGTATTCATAAAAATGAAATATTTAATATTTATATTATACTCAATTATATTATGTTAGAATTCAATATTCATAAATAGATATTAAATTCCAAAATTTTCACTTTTTATTTTGTCAAATCCTTTGGCTAGCCATGTTTTTCCATGAACAACAACATTGTACATACACAACAAAATATTTTTGAACTATGCAAGTTATAGTTTACGTAATTGAATAGGTCACTAAAATACTTTAAAAAGATATGTTACAATACATATACTTGAATGCATTTTTTCGATAGATTTAGGGTTTAGTATTTGAATACAAATAGTGACCTCACATTATTCCTACTTGAGTTAAAAGTTAAACATGGAACGATGACCATGGCATTGTGGTTGGAGCCTTTCAATAACATTGATTTAAAGCTTACAGTTCTAGATAGGCTTAAATAGAAGCTAATCCAATGCTCAAAAGCAATTCAAGTTCCTCAAAGTTTCCCCCTTCTATTGCGCTCAACATCTTCTTGTTCAACTATGGACGAGCCCCATTTGTCAATTCTACATTATCTTTTGCCCTTGAGTTACTTTGTTTTCTCATCCAACACATCAACTCAAAATTTCTTTACTAAACACACATTTTGTCGTAGATCTATGTACACAAAGAAAAAAAAAGAAATTTCCATGGTTTTGTGATGGAGTGTTTTTATAGAGCGGCGACTTGCATTGATTTTTAGATTTTGTGGTTTTTGATGTAGGTTTTGCAATTGAGGTTCTTTGTTAATTATCTTGATTGTATCCTAATTCTTCACATTATTTAGATCTATAATTACAACTCGTGATCTTTACAATTAATTCTATATTAGGTAGTAGTTGAAATTTATAGACGTTGTTAAGAACTTTGACAAAAATAGGTAAAACAAACTGAGGTATGCTATTACATTGCCTTCACTTCAAACTTGTATCATTGTTGGCGTATAACAAACACTATAGACTATAGTGTTATAGACCACTCTAAAATTAAAAGATGATAGCTCCACTTCCATTAACCTCTAAAGGACTAATATTCTTTTTCCTTAAAACTACTCATTTAGTACCTCTTGATAAAGCAAGCTAATTTTTTTGACATTGTAACATTTTTCAACGGATTCAATTGGAGAATCTTATAGTTTATAGTAAAAGACTCCCTCTTCAAAATTTAAAGTTAAATTAAAAACGGATTGCAATATCTTACCCCTAAACTTCAAGAAGAAGTCTTTTTTCAATCCTTCCTAAAACTGAGAATTCAATTGCCTTTGATTTTCAAAAAGTAAAGCTCTATGTTCTCAATTGAGGAAATTGATATTGTGATAGGTAAATGATTTGGGAATTCACACAAAAAAATCCAAAAGAAAAAACCCAACATCCATTTTTCAAAAAATTATAAGGTGCTAAGATAAAGGTATAAATTGATAGTTTTACTGTCCCCCTGTCCTGTGGGCACCGGGTCAGTAGCCTTACAAACGGACACTTTATTCACGCCGGTCATTCAATTGACTGGTGTTTCTATCTATCTATCTATCTATAAATTGATAATTAAAGTTAAAACATTAAATATGTTGATATAAAATACAATAATAATATACCCAATGGTGAAAATGTTGTAGGAATCAATTGTAACCTTTTTTTCCTTTAAAAATGAAATGTTGAATTTGAGTTAAAAAAGAAGCTTCAAAGTTTTTTAAGTTTGAAAATTTTGTAATTGCCCACAAACATGGCTTTTTTTATCATTTGCTTGACTTATGAGAATGGAATGAATTGAAGCTTTTTATATTCATAAAAACCTATACAATATGATATTGTTTTTATATTTTTGAGATTTTTTGAAAAAATAATTAAAAAACTATTTTAGCCCTGCTCTTGCTACTCTGATTCATCATACTGAATCTTTGAAATCTCATAAGTTTTGTTTTGTTTGAAAGGGTTTAGAAATACCTATCCTTAGAAAAAAAAAGTTAGAAAAAAATTGAATATTGAGGGGATAGAAATCTGTCCAAGTTCTGTAGAGGACCGTATTGGTCCACTTAGTCCTTTAAGAATTTAAAGAGTTAGAAAATATGTCATATTAATATTACATTGTGGCACTCAAACTTTTTCGCCTTGAAGATTGGACGTGGTTACAAAGTTTTTTATTGGTAGGTAGAAGGCAATTTTATGTTTACTTCAATGATGATGCATAGTAAAAAAAGACTTCAGTCATTAGAATTTTAGTGTATTTGCTATAGGAGATTGATGAATGCATTTATAAGACAATCTATCTTCTGACACAATCTTTGTATTGCATGATTTTCTATATCTTCACATAATGCACATTATAAATTTTAAAATGTTTAAAACCTTAAAAATTAAAAAATCAACTAATATTTTGTGTATTATAAAATATAAAATTTTAACTTAGAACTAATGGTCAATTCAAACATATTTTAAAACACTATGAAATCTTCATATGTTTATGTGTATTTTTCACACGATATACATTTAACGTGCATTTATGTTCTTTTTAACCATAGAAATTTTTATATTAGATTAAAGAAGACATAAACTTATGTTTCTCTAATATAATATAAATAGCCCAATAAAATAAACGTATACATTTAAAGTTCTAATTGTATTGTTCTACAAAGCTTTATGAAAATGAATTTATAGGTTTTTTTATAAAAGAATTTATGAAAAAATGTAAGAGTTGAATCTAAAACTAACATACTTGATACAAAATAAATTTAATTTATTATGACAATTTTAAATATTTTGTGTATATTTCCATGATACTAGATTATGCCGCATGCGGTGGCTTATACAGTATACTGCTGGGTCCTTCATGCCAAAACATTATCAATTTAAAGTAATTATTAATTTTAAAAATTAAAAAAAAATGAAATTTATAAATCACTTCATTTAGGTATTTTTGCAAATACAAAAAGAAATTATAGTAAAATAAATAAATTTGTACATCCACTTTAATAAAGACAACAAAGTAATAAAAGCTTCAAGAATTGTTTATACTATAATAGCATAATTTGATTTTTTTTTTTTTTAAATTTTCTTTATTAAATTGAAAATATCCTATGATTAAGGAAAAACATGAATGCACATTGAAATGTACATATCATGAAAATAGAAATATATAAAATTGTCATAATGGATATAATATTTATATTTTATATTTTATAATGCACATTGTGTGAAAGTTTGCAAAAACATATAATGAGAGGATTGTATTAAAAAGGTACATTAATATTCAAGTGATAGAAATTGGCTAGTTGATTGACAAACGTAATATTATAGATTTATACTTTAATGTGAATTCATGTTCTTTTTAGACATAGAATATTTCCAAGTAAAAAATAGTTTTTAAAAAATAATTAAATAGTGCTATTAGCCTGTTACAGTGTAAACTATTTGGAAGCTATTATTACTTTGTTGTTGCAAAATGTTTTGGTAGAGTGGATGTATAAATTTATTGTTTACCATACAAGATGATTATAAAATTGAAAAAATATATTGATAGAGTGATGTGTAAATTTTATTAGGTGTTTTATTAGGTTGACGCCGATTGGGATGGCTCTTGTTGGAGTCGGCGGGCGGACCTTGGCCTTGGACCTAAAGTAAGCTAGGAGCCGCGTGAGAGCGGTGACTAGTCAAGGTGGAACCAAGTGGTTGTGGAACTAAATAAGCACGGAGCTTGTCTTGGGAAAGCTTAAGGTGCCTCGCTCCTACCCGGGACTTGTCTCTTGGGTTGAGGTCACATGGGTTAGACTTAGTGACTCTTACTAAGTGACTAAGTGCCACAGGATAGTTGCACCCCAAGATACGCAAGGCGCACCTTAGACTAGACTACCGTGTGGAACTTGGGTGTTTGTAGGTAATTGTTAGCGCCGCGACAAACTTGGCCTCTTAAAGGACAAATAGCCCTCCAAGGGCTTCTTTAGAAATTGGACATGTACTTGTGACTTCAATTTAAATTGGTATTTTTTGAAACTTTTTGTAAATATTTGCCGTAACAAAGACTTTGAGGGAATATATATATATATATAAATATATATATATATATATATATATATATATATATATATATATATATATATATATATATATATATATATATATATATTTTCATTTAGACATTCAAAAAAATAGGCATGGTACCTGAAATGAAATTTTCTATTCAGTGGGCAATTCAGGCAGCCATGCTAAATACATCTATTACCTTTGATGTTATTTCTAGAAATACTTAATGTTTTCATCTTTGAGATTTTCCAAAAAAAAACCTTTTGCAGCTTGCAGTCCGATTTGGCCTATGGGTGATGAATTGCCTGCGTTTCCGGTTTTGATTGTGAGAATTGGACTTTGCTCGGAACTACATAAATCTGGGCACTGGCATGGAGCAAATTACCAAATTTTCAGATTAATTTTTGGACCCTCCGGTGGATTTCTATGAGTCAGAATGGTTGGGTTTCCGGGTATTCCGTTGTATGGTAGGGCTGAGCGTAGGTTGCGACGTACTGCGGGGGCGGCGTCTGGTACTGACGCTGCGTAACTTGCGGTGGCCGTTGGTCACCGGCTAGTCAGGTCGTTCTCGTTGGAGGGACAGTCGCGTGTGAGGATGGGGAGCACGATTGGATTCTTCGCGTTCCACCTTCTCCACTCCTGTTTTGCAGCTTCAAGGAGTTCTTTTTCTATTGTTCATGTTGTTCCGGACTGCTTGAGCGGCGGCGATTAGGATGTTTGGGGGCGGCAAAGACGATTGTGACTCCCACGTCTGGAGTACTGGATTTCGGTTTAGGGGGGAAATGGATTTAGGATTTCAGTGCGGGACGCAACACAGGGGTTCGGGAGGTTACATATTTCAACCGCGTAGCACACTCTGTAGTTCAATTGTCTTGAGAATTGCAAGTTTAGGGTGCGTGTGGTTTTGCAAGTATACATGGGATTCAGTTCCGGGTCGAAGAGTGAGGAGCGCCTTGCATTGGAGGCGAATTTGGAGAAGTGGTTCAGAGGGGAGGGGGTTTCAAAGGAAGCGGCCTTGCGCGCGGTTCAGTTGCTCGACGCGACGACACTACTCGCGCAGCCACGACCCAGCGGCTGGAATCGCCGAGGCCAATACGGAGTCCAGGAACGGTGTCGATATCTTTGGTACAGACATTCTGCTCGAATCCTTGGGTGGTGCGAACGGAAGAGGTTTCCGGAGATAGTGACATCAATTCTGCGCGATCATATATTCCCGACGACGCAGCCTCGAAGGGATGAAACGGCTCGCGAGGATGGTGAGGCACTCGGAGCACCCGCTCCTAATGCAGGTCGAGCAAAACTCGCAACCTGCGATTGGAACCCAGGTGAGCCTTCGAGCACCGAATTCTGCATTGCAGTGTTTTAGGGTTTAAACTACAGAGTAGGGTTTAGGTGCGATGTTCAATCCCGCGTCCTCGTCCATGACGATGTCATATGTAGACTGTATTGTACCTTGCATTTCTGGATTGAAGCAATCTTCGTCTCCGCAGGTGGTCGTGACATGGTCCTCTGCGCAATTCATGTAGATTGGGTGTCTTATTCAAAATGTTGATTTGTGCATGAAGTGCTTTGAAATTAGCTCCTCCTTCTTCGAGAATGTGTGAAGTTCCTCCATACTCTCTTGCTTTGTCTGTGTTACCTGCGGAAATGTAACATTGTAATGCTGCCTTCTTTGAAGTATGGTTTTCGTGGGAATTTTCGTCTCGTGCACTCATTTCGCGTGCGTGTGTAGGAAACCATGGCGGGAGCGGAAGTAACAGTCCCCCTCACAGCGCCCGAGACCGAAAATCCATCCCCCAAGCAGAGGAGGACACGGCAGAGGAAGGTGCACTGACAAACTTAAGAATTCAGTGTCTCCCAGCAATTCTGCATTACTGTGGCGCTTGTTTCTCTCCACTGTGAATTTGACAGATGATGAGGAGATGTAATCAACGAAGCACAATACTAACGCAGGGACCGGTCGTTCTCGTGCTGGCTATGGTGCAGGAAAAGGTTGTGCCAGGGGAAACAGACCCCGTGGGTGGGAAAGAGAATGTAGACCCCGCTCCGAAACCCAAGCGGCAGCGGCAGTCCAGGGCAAAGAAGGTAATTACAAACCATTGGCCTTTGAATATGGATGTTATGCTGGGAGTTTGCTTCTGTTTGAAGATCCTTCCTTTTCATAGGGATTTCGGGGACATACTTACGAGGTGCTGCAAACGGTGTGAAGGTGGTTCTTCCTCCCCCAGTGGAGGGCAACGGGGAAACAGACCCCGTGGGTGGGAAAGAGAATGTAGACCCCGCTCCGAAACCCAAGCGGCAGCGGCAGTCCAGGGCAAAGAAGGTAATTACAAACCATTGGCCTTTGAATATGGATGTTATGCTGGGAGTTTGCTTCTGTTTGAAGATCCTTCCTTTTCATTGGGATTTCGGGGACATACTTACGAGGTGCTGCAAACGGTGTGAAGGTGGTTCTTCCTCCCCCAGTGGAGGGCAACGCCGATGGTTTGCCAGGGGAAGCGTCATTGGACCTCACACAGTTCCAGACCCCATCAATGAAACGGACTCGGAAGCCGAGAGCGCGGAAGCAACCAGCAGAGGTTGGAGGAGGGAAGCCACCGACACAAAGAAAGCCGAGGGCGAAGAAGGCGACCGCAACACCAGAGGGGTTCGTCTTCTGCACGCAGCAGACGCCCATGCCGGAGAGCGAGGGCCTAAACGAGCTCGGACCTCCGCCCCCCGAAATTACACCGGCCTCCCAACGTAAGAAACCCTCCCCCACTGTCTAGGCCACTTCGAAGTTATACCCGCTGTTCTTGCATTTGTCGCACTGTTCTCGAGTCCGAGCAAAGACTCGTCCCCAGCCTGGATAATATGAGGCAGAGTATCTAGTGATACATGCACCAATCACTCTGTAATTCCTTTGAATCACGGGGTCCACTTTCTATTCCACCGATGTGGCGTTTCCATGGTGAATGTATTTTTGCGTTGATTTTATCTACTGTTTACATACTGTCTTGGAATGGTTAATTTCTGTAGGTGTACTTACGAAGCGCCCGAAGAGAGCGACTCGGGAGGAGAAAGGGAAGGCTCACAAGGTCAAAGCGAGGAAACCGCACAAGTGGCAGCCCCCCACTGACGTGGCCCCGAACCCCACTGAAGGTGTGACAACTCGGGCTTTGTCGGCGCAGATTGCAGAGTACGAGCGCCAAAGGCTCAACGACGAGGCCATCGCGGAAGTGCTCGCGGATTTTGGGGGAGGTTATGACGCATTCGACGACATGCATGCGCCAGAGTCGCTGCACTCCGTTGGCAGCATGGACACATGCAATATTAATCTCTGGGACTCTGTCTTCCGTGACGATGCGTGGAGGACGTCCACGCCCATTATTAGGGGGAGTGGATTCGTAGCGACACATCCCGGCGGAGCTCTGGAGAGGCCCCTATTCGTGGCGGTGGGGAATATGCCAGAGCGGTTCATCGGAACATATGTGGACTGGAGTTGCCGGAGGGCTGGCTGGGCGGTGCTTGTCCCAAATAGGTTCCTCTCTGAGGCGTCATTTCATACAGGCGACACGCCTTCTTGGACACAAGGTGATGTCATAGGGGAGGGTACGCATACGGGTTCTGGAAGAAGAATGGTTCTCTGCGACCTAGGAGGTTCTCATTCGGAGATCCATCTGCTCGAAGAGAACGTCCGGGTGGCAGATGGTCCGCATGTGCGTGCTCAAGGGTCTGAAGGAGGACACGGTTACGGATGGTGGAAACGCCAGCACTGCTTCAGCCCGAAGCCTGCACTGGTCTTCCCCGACAACCTCGAATCGTACCCTGGGAGTGAGCAAACGGGATCGGGGCCTATGGTCGGAGTGGCATCTTCGGAACATGTTGCGGCGACGCTGCTGGGTGCTCTGGCAAGCGGGGTGGCGGCTGTAGGGAGTGGAGCCGTCCACTTGAGTGGAAGCGCCTTCGGGGTGGCATCTGCATCGGGAAGTCATGCTGCTGGAGCGGGGAGCAGCGGGGGGCCTAGTGGGGACGGGCCAGGGCAAACCGAGCATGTGGCGGAGAACATCGGTACTGGCATGCACCCCCTCCATCCAGAGGGCGTCCCAATCGCCGACTACGACACCCCCTCTGACATTGAGGGGGTCGACGGCACGCAAGATTCAACAGCGCGAGCCACTTTCCCAAAGGTAAGTTCTGGGCTACCGCACTATATGCTTTGCCCTAACAGAATTCTTGGACAGTTTCCCGCCGGACCTCGCTTGCCGCACCTGTCCGTGGACTCCAGCGATGCAGAGTGGATCCCAGAGTGGGAGGACACTATAGAGACATCGGATTCCGACTTCGAAAAGGGAGACATCGTAGATGACGATGCGCCCAAGACGCACGGCCTGGAGAGTTGGTGCATGCTTCCACAGTCCTTCACACCCGTGCACATGGACAAGAAGCAGCTTGCTCATCACTACAGGAGAAGCTCCTGGAATTGCTCAAGCGTCGACTTCGTGAGGAGCCGTGATAATTTTACGGGACCAACCCCAGGTTTGAAGTCTCCCAGACCCTCGACTGTTCCTCTCCCCCACGCCGTGTTCGATTTGTATTGGACTGAAGCTTGCCTTGACCGGATAGTTACCGAAACCAATAGGTACGCAAAAACAGAATTGCCGCCTCGGGAGAATGGTGGACCACGTACAAAGGGGGGAACGAACTGGAAGGACGTGAGTAGAGCCGAGATTAAGGGGTGGATGGGTATTTGTATCTTGATGGGTTGTAAACGACTACCTAGCAGGAGGCACTACTGGATGCGCAGCCAACCTTTTTTATATTGCTCGCTCATTTCGTCGATCATGACATTGAAGAGGTGGGAAGCTATTCTGCGATGTTTGCACCTTGTAGATAACAACACTATAATCAGGGATGTAGAAGCCCATGGGTTCGACAGAATCTCTAAGACAAGATGGCTAGTTGATATGTTCAACACTGTTTCGAAGGACATCTATAACCTTGAAAGAGAGATCACAGTTGATGAATGTGTGATCCCCTACAAAGGCCGATACTGCTTCATCAGACAATTCATGAAAAACAAACCCATTAGATTCGGAATAAAAGTTTGGTTGCTTGCAAGTTCAAAAAGCAGGTTCGTCACTGGAATGGAGGTATACTTCGGAGAAGGGACAGGGACTGGTCCGGAGGGTTTGGGGTACCATGTCATTGAGAGGATGGTCGCGGGGTTGGAGGACCGTGGTCACTGCCTGGTGATTGATAACTTCTTCGTCTCCGTGAATCTGTTCCACTGGCTAATGTGTAAGGGGATTTGGGCCACAGGTACTGTACGCCGGTATAGTAAAAATCTCCCCGCCGGCCTGTATAGGAAACCGGAAAAGGATGTGCGGGGTGCCATGATCCTTTGGACGCACGTCCACCGCCAGATGGGCGTTGTCTCCTGGCAAGACAAGAAGATCGTGACCTTGCTCAGCACCGCATCCTCTCCATGGGAGCCTAACAGTAAAGTACTGAGGAGAATTCCTGGACTTCGTGGACAGGTTATAGTACCATCATGCCCCATGCACCGACAATATGTCGAGTTCATGCGCGGCGTTGATGTGACTGACCAGCTCCGTCGGAACTACTCTTCACAACTCCGCTGTCACAAGTGGTGGGTGAAATTATTCCACCTTATTCTGGATCAGACCATGGTGAACTCCTACGTTACTTGGAAAAAGGAAGTTCAGGAACTCGGCCTCCCTTTGACTTCCCATCTGACCTTCAAGATTGCCGTAGGCACTCACCTGGCTCAGGAAGCCATAGAAGCCCGCCGACGGCAGCGCGCACCCCCTGAGCCCAGAGCGCGTCGCCCCCCCGCTGTCCACACGCTCTTTCGTTCTACGTTGAAGCGACGCTGTGTAGTGTGTTCGCGTGTGCAGAAATGGTTCTGCCTGAGCTGTGGACGTATATGGATGTGTCAAGAATCGTGTTATCAAGCACACCACGAACGTTTACTCTTGCGTACAGCTACCGCTCTTTAAATTCATAGTAATCCCACTGCATGCTCTGAACGGTGACGCAGGGTGCTGCCGCACGCATGCGCTGGGATGGAGCGAGTGCCGGACTTGACGACGGTGGGGACTCGAAGAAGAAGCCGATGGTGTCGCGTACATTCCGTCGTCGGTCCCTCTAATCGAAGACTGCCCCACAGAGGATGACGACGTCCAAGTGAAGTGCATTTCACGACAGCTTGACCACAACGGAGCATGCACATGACGGAAGGCACTTCTGCGTGCGGAGATTGTGCACTATAGAACGCTGTTTCTGGGCCACAATTTTGTACTCTGTGTTTCTATTTGCTGAACTCATGCTTGACGATCCCAGAAAACATTGAGACCTTCTTTGTCAGGACCAACACGACTCACTCCTATGCTTGTAAATGCTGGACCATGTAAATGCCTCACTTTGGAAATGTGGAAAAACAGGTTATGGAAGTAAGAATGTCGGCGACGGGGAAGTGTGTGTTTGCGTGGCCATGTCAGGATAAGGTGAGCGTCAGGTTCACCGCGACCGAACTGCTGTGGAGTGGAGAATCACTGCTGGAGAAGAACGGTTCAACACGGTCGGCTTACTCTGCAGGAGATCATGCAACTGGTTGCTGCAGAATCTGCGAGAGGTCGGTTTTGTGCATGAACTGAATATGTTGAAAACCGAGACTGCGTGTACACTCTTTCCTCTTGTAGCTAAGTCGTGCCATTTTAGTACGGGTGTCATTATCGGGTATGAAGCCTACTCTGCCCTCGTGTACATACTGATAGCGTAATTTAATGTGGTTCAAGTACTTCTATGCTTCTAGTTCTCACTTTAATTCATTGTCTCCAGAAAATTCGTGGCCCACTACTGTCTGCGGAAGACAATGCACGGTGCTGGGATTGGTCTGCAGCGAGTTATACAGCCGATGGTGACTGCTGCGCCTGTCCCCTCTGAGAACACTTCCGAGGACGAGGACGAAGTCTCTCTCCTGGCGTCTCTCCATACGGAGTGGATCCCCCTTTGATCTCCCCGCCTTTTCCCCACGAGATTCAGCCTTCCATTGTTAAATGCGTATATGTCCTTCGCCTAGTTCTCACATTCTTGACGGTGACTGGTTTGTTGCAGGGTGGCCCCTGCTGCCGCTGGAGTGGGCTCTTGCAGCCGCGTAGAGACCCTTCTGCACCCCCTCCCCACTGTAAGACGCATCCGTAGCTGCAACACAAATGCCCTGTCACACCCCACTCCGTCGTTAGGTACCTCAGACCATAGACGACAATGACCCCTCCAACCCGTAGCCGCTCACCACCAGGTGAGGCGTCTTTCACTTCTCCCCTCTAAACCCCTGCTTGCATGTTCTTTTTCATATATCAATGTTGGTTCTCCGTTGCCGTTCTTCTCTAATCGGGTGCAATGAAGCGTCGCTTTGACACCATCTCATCGCATCGTCCAGGGACTGTAGAAGAGGTTCGTGACTGGCTTCGCCGTGTGGAGCTGTTCGAACAAGTGAATTGGGATGTGGAAATGCCATGCTACGGAGCAGTTACGCATCTGCTTGACGATGATTTTGTCTGGGATTGGTCCCCAGCCTGCACGGCCCAATACGAGGCAGTGGCTTCATTGACCGGCGTCGTTCACATCGGTGGGTCCGAGCGTGCTCCACCGCCACCTCCACCTCCTATGAACTCGGCATCGACGGGGCGGTGTTCATCGCCAGGTACGGTAGGGCGGCCCCCATCCGTCATACCCGCTGCCTCCGAATCGGACGAAGAAGATGTCGATGACGAAGGCGCTCTCTCTCCCGAGGTGGACACGGCTGACTTCCTCGACAACTGTCTGGGCCATTGACTTCAAGCAGGGGCGGTCACTGCTCTCGAGTCCAGAAAGTGCTTCTTCGAGACGTTGTTCCCCCTCACCAGTACATGTCGTCCCCAAATAGTTAGTTATCCACAGTGTTGTAATGCTCCATCACAGTAGCTTGTCGTCACTAAGCTCTACACTACTTCTTCCCCGTACGTAGCCTTTCATAGAATCTGTAGTTGCACTTAAACATATTCTGTACCCCGAGCCTGGAATTGAGCTGCCCCGAATTCCAAGGCATGCATTCCCCTGCAATGTTCGCCGTCTACTGGGAGGTAGACACTCCCGCGCCCCAACCTTAGTAAGTGAAGTCAGACGTTCAAGTTTTGTCCGCTTTCGGTGGCCCCCTCCTGCACCTGACTTTCCGAAGTTGTTTTGGAACAGGGGATGTGCGGCGACTTGGCTTCCCTCTCAGACCCTGTTCAGGAGAAATTGCTCAAGCTGTACTACCCTGCGCTTGGAGACTACATTCGCAAAGGGAGTGCTTTGCTTGCCGTCCACTACCTGGTTCATTGGTCTGTACTGCCGACACAGGTAACGTGCACTGTTCCGCTTGTAGGGCACTGTTTCCTATAGAACGATGTCTTCCACAGTTCAGAGTGACAGAACTTTGTTGCTTGAGTTCCAAGTCTCCAGACGGGTGTTCTCCGCCCTAGTTGTCCAAATTCTGTAATCTATGAATCTCCATTGGACCCTGTTTGTGGCTGATGGTGACCCCCTCCCCCAGCCGTACGCATTGATTGCTCTGTAATCATATCCACTCGCTCATCAATGCTCCGCCGGGTAACTCCGTCTGCTATGATGGTCGACTTGACCCGATGGGCTGGATTTTGGTCCTCCAAGATCTCGTCCTCATCATTGAAAATCCCAGTGACATGGGAGGGCTTGCCAGCCCTCAATGTATGTGAACCTTGCTGTCTGTTATGGAGTCTTCACTTTCATTGGTGGATGCACTGCTGTAGAGGCCAGCGGTGTGTATGTTCGGAGCTCTCGCTCTTAGACCCGTAGCGCGTTCCTGATCACCTGAATTGTGGACGCAGGCCCGTCTCTTCTTCGTCAGATTCCGTGGTGCTTCAGATTTGGTACTCCTCTCGAACCGCACAGGCACAATGGTAGACTCCGTTAGCGATATGGCGATTTTGCGCGAGCTGGACGAGGTCCATGCTCGTTACTTTGCCCTGACCATCACCTCCACAGCGGTTGACTCTCCCTTGGTATGGTTTCCTCTTGCCCCTCTAAGACATGGTAGTCCGTGAATGCAGCTGGATATCCGCAGAGACCCTTCAACCGCTAATGCATTGTCGTGGGTCGCAAATGCAGGAGATCCCTGCGACCTTCTCGGCGAAGCATGGTTGGCCACGCGAATCGAGTTGCTCCCTGGTGATTCCGGAGTCCTGGACGCGGAGGGAATGGCCCGTTCAATTCCAGCTTCTCGACCAAACCCATTTCGGGGGAGTGTCCGCCATCAGCACCGGGTCCGGGTAGTCCAAGTTCGTGGAGGATCTGGCCCTCGGTGTCGGCGCCTTCCTGACCTTCGAGGTGGTGGACGACCGATGTCTCGTGGTTGACATCCACCGCCGCTCCGGCCCCGGCTACTCCCCAAGTGTGCACCATGGTGTCCTCCAGAAAGGAAAGGCAGCGCACTCGGCGATGGAGCTTCCCCGTGGTGCACGTGCCACCGACGGCGTCAAGACCCCCCTCCGCAGCGTCCCCTTACCCATGAACCTGAAGCAGCACTCCAAGGCTTGCATGGACGCTGAACCCAAGCGCCCCTCCCCGGAAGTCCCCGAAGTGGACAACAGCCACCGTGTTGCGACGTCCCAACAGAAGGCACCAGAAGTCACTCCAGGTGTGCGCCCATGGTTCTCGAAGGTACTCCGCAAAACGCACACCCTGAAACAGGAGTCCAGCAGACTCGTAAGTGCATCCCCACCCGGCTATGTTTCAATTTTCGCTTACACTTCTGCTGTCTACTCACTTATTCCTGATCATTGATGTGAAACGACTGCGGGGTGTGGGAGGGGAAATGCATGGATTCGCAAGTTAGACCCTGCATAACAATGTCTCTACGTGTGTGCCGCAGGATGTCTCCACTGCCTACTGGCGCATCCATGGCGAGGACGGGTTCAAGGACGTCTGGTACACCCTCAGCGGCCCGGTAGCTCCCTCCTGCGTGAAGACCTCCACCTACACTTTCGGGAAGCAAACATTCTGTTGTTTCACGAAGGGTTGGGCACATTTCGTTGATGCTAACTATCTGCGAGTTGGCGACAAGGTGACATTCACAAAGTTTGGGTCCGTTGAATATGTGGTGACCGTCGATCCCTGAATCGGGGATGTGGTTCTTCTCACTTCTGTAGTTTGTAAATAGGTTTACTTTGTAAATAGGTTTCCCAAGTAGTATTTCCCGTCACAGCCTCGAAGCACCGCACGATTACTCGTCCACTGTTAGTCTTTTCGTTTCTGGGTAGTAGTTCTAAGGTAAAGTTTGTAAATAGCTGTCTGAAGTACTAATTTCCGGCACCGCCTAGAAGGGCAGCGAACATTTGCCCCGGCTCAGTAGAGGAACATGATGTTACCAGGAAATTTTGTCTACACTACTTGTCAAACAATTTCAGAACAACACTTTTTGTAATGCATATTCTCTTCACATATGTACACAATTTCTTCTTTATGTGAGTTATACTCCGACGTATGCATCTATCTGTGGGCCTGAATTTTGCCGCGCACATGGACCCCGTCGATTTGAATCACAAAGTGCGCATATCCTTCACATCGTCCAGTGAACTTGTCTGCAGACTTGGAAACAATGTGGAGACGGTTACAAGTCCCGTGTCCCGGGACTGGGTCCTTCATCACGGCCGTCGTCAGCACACGCTCCCCATTCGTCCACGCGGCCGCAGGTGGAGCACTTGCGCACCGTAAACCTTCCGTGACTGAAGGGAACCGGCTGCCCCGGTGAAGGCAGCCACCGGGTCACTCCCTCGCGCGCGTCACATCCGCCGCAAAGGACTACCCAGGACTGCCGCGAAGGAACCATTTATCCTATGTCGAACCCTCCGGCCTACACCGTCCACCACACGAATCCCTACGTATTCGAAAACTTGCACCGCAGTGCACCCCCTCGCACTCTAAAAATCACTACTAATTCAGAATGAGTCCGATTCACTTCAAACTTCGGTGGATTTCTTACAGACCTCGCCGGCCTCAGCTTGGAAAATTCTCATCGTCAGAAGAGCAAGTATACCCACATAAATCTCGATCAGACTGCACTGGGTACCCCAAATACCGCAAGTGGACCTGCTCTACCTGCTGCAACCAAGCTGCAAAAGGGGTTAGACTTAGTGACTCTTACTAAGTGACTAAGTGCCACAGGATAGTTGCACCCCAAGATACGCAAGGCGCACCTTAGACTAGACTACCGTGTGGAACTTGGGTGTTTGTAGGTAATTGTTAGCGCCGCGACAAACTTGGCCTCTTAAAGGACAAATAGCCCTCCAAGGGCTTCTTTAGAAATTGGACATGTACTTGTGACTTCAATTTAAATTGGTATTTTTTGAAACTTTTTGTAAATATTTGCCGTAACAAAGACTTTGAGGGAATATATATATATATATATATATATATATATATATATATATATATATATATATATATATATATATATATATATATATATATATATATATATATATATATATATATATATATATATTTTCATTTAGACATTCAAAAAAATAGGCATGGTACCTGAAATGAAATTTTCTATTCAGTGGGCAATTCAGGCAGCCATGCTAAATACATCTATTACCTTTGATGTTATTTCTAGAAATACTTAATGTTTTCATCTTTGAGATTTTCCAAAAAAAAACCTCTTTTGGTACTAAGTGTTCACTCCATAAAATATCAAAGTTTTCTCACCGTTTTGGGCAATGTATTAAAAAACCTTCTTCTTTCCTTCATAAAAGTTAGAAAATTTGTTTTTTTTAGTTTTTTCCTTTTTTGCACTCAAAGGACGGACATCAAAAAGAAGAAGAATTTCGGTCTGAAGGGGCTTACGTGAATATAGTGTTGGTTCATTCTATTCACTAATCCAATGGCCACTATACAAAGGATAATGAACGTAGAGATGAACATCAATCTTTACTTTGACTGTTTGGATTGAAACTTTATAGCATAATGGAATTTCTAGGAAAGAGATATGAATTATCATTCTTTTATATTTAATTTAATAAAAATATTATTTTGAATGCGCCATACTTGTCTTTTGTGACTCTGTGAGTAATTTTTTTAATACAATTAGCTAACTTAGTCGTCTTTGTCATGCAGAAACCCCCAAAATTCATAATGCAAAAAACCTAAGGAAAAAAAAAATTAGAGTGTGTTGACCTGGTCAAAATTTGTATTATTGAGTTATTTACTACAATAATCTTATTGAAGATCTTATAGTTTGAATTAGAAAATAATGATTTTTAGTCATTTATGGTTTTTACACTGGAAATAGCAATTCCAAAGCGTTTTTTGATGAAACTTAGTTAAAGAACTTTAGGGGTTAATATAGCATTAATGACGTTGGTTTTCATGTACACAAAATATTAGAGATAACAAAGAGATGTAGCATTGTGGAAATAATTGCCCAAGACACATGGGTTCATATTATTGCTAATAATCATTTTGTTTTTAATAATTGATATCTTTTTAGAATACAAACCCAAATGATCAAGAGAAAGTTTTATGTCTATACTTGAAGTAGATAAAAAATTATAAAAAAATATATATTAAAAAAGAAAAAAAAGTCTATGTCTTTTATATGACAATAAAAATGATATTTTTGTATCTTGACCAAAAAGAGAAAAGAAGCTTTTGAATCTTAATGGAATGAAATTTCTTTGCTATAAATGATTTTTTTATGAGAATCTCAAGGCCATGTTAGTTACTTGTATAAAAAACCATGAAGGTAGTTGAGGATTGTAGTAAAACTGTAAAACATTTGGAACTATCCAACAAGTGGAAAAACAACTTTGGGCACCATGAATACTTTTTCCTATGCTATTTTAGAAAAATTGAATCATTACTAAGCTCTTACAATTCCTTATTTCTACCTAAATTCAAAAATTCACATTCAAATTTGACATTGTAAGGACATGCCAAAATCTCAAAGAACCTATTCGAACACTTATGGTCAATTGGGGGTTAAAAAACTAAACACTATTTATTTCATTTTTGGATATAATTTTCAGTATGTGAGGTTAGTGACATGGCATACAAAGACCTTTGCAAAAACTCAAAATACAATATCAAAAGTATATTCTTCTACATTTTCTAATTTGTAGGATACAAATTTAACATTCCTTGTCCACTTCGTCTCGAATTATCCTTAATACCCAAATATCCAATTTTTTGAAAATCCCTTCCAATCATAAAAACCCACACTTTCCATTTGACTCAATTTAAGAAGTCCACAACAACTTTTGACTAATTCTTCTCCACTCAAAAACACCACACATAACATGCCATTCCAAAGGCCATTAACTCTATCACACCAAACTTCACTACCCATTAACTAATATACATCTCCCTAATATCATAGTTCCCATTCCTTATACCACAATATTTTAGTACCGTATATGGCCAAGAGCCTCATTATTGAGTGGAAAATTCAACCCATTTTATGCTTTAAAATATTGTCCAAAATTCTCTCCGCCCAAGAACAGTGGTCAAGTTCGATCACTCCAAGCTCCAATCCACCGAAAAAGCAGATCAGTCAAGTTCACTCCACCCCATAAACATTGATCAAGTTCATCCCTGGACACAACAAGACCACTTTTGATTTTTGATTTTTTTGATTTTTTTATAATATTTTATTTCTTGGAAACAGGGACTGAAACAGTTGCTACTACCTTGTGCAAAATGAGAATGAATATTTTTTTAATTTTTTTTTGCAATGGATGAATCACGAATACTGATCAAGTTCATCATGGACCAATGCACGGGGAGAACCGGTATCTAGTTACAGATCAGCCCACTAAAATTGGATCTGTCTATTTCCCCTGGACGAGCGGTGCGTGGGGGGTGGGTCGGAGGCCATGCTCGGGGGTGGGGAGGGGAGGGGGCAAATCTCTGCCCCTATTATTTGCCTTGAGTGGGGGTCCTAGTGATCTCATGAGGACCTCCCTAGAGTAAATTGGGGCCTACGGCCCCAAATTTATAAAAAAAAAAAACCAAAAAAAGACCCCAGGACCCCAAAACGGGGAGGGGCAGCAAAATGGAGCCCCCCGAGCCTAGCAACCGAACCTGCGGTTGAGGTTTGGTTCCACCGCTCGTCCGGGGAAAATAAAGAGACCCACTGAAATTGACGTTCAGTCGGTAAAATTTGAATGTTTTAGGATATTTACCGGTTGAAAAACTAAAAATCATCCATGTATCACACGAGTACCACACGAGTACCACATGGGTATTACCCAAATATTGTCAAACTATCATCCAAGTATCATCCACCTTCACCAAATGATTTCACAGAAGAGAGGATTATATTAGCTGGGTTAAGTCCAAAATCTCCTTGATAGCTACCCCGGACACAACAAGGCCACTTCCTTTTCTTCTTCTTTTTTCTTTTTATTTTATTTTATTTTTCCCCGTGGAAAGAGGGACTGAAACGAAATGAGAAGAAGATTAATTTTTTTTGTGGCAACGGAATAACCTGAGACACACCAAGGCCATTTTTATTTTTTATTTTAAATAATTTTTTTCCATGGAAACAGGGACTGAAACAATATGAGAATGAAGGTTTAAAAAACTTTCGGCAATGGAAATCTAGTAACCAGGGTGCATTATTCACCAAGAGGGAGAAGGTGGGGGCAGTGACAAAAGGAACTACCCTGCAGAGTTCCAAAAAGGCAGATGATTGCATATCTTTGGGAGGGGCTGGGGGAGACTTTAACGCACACTAATTGTGGTCGTACATTCAGACAGGCACAGAATACAATCAGTGAGCACGCCATTTGCATGTGTGGGCAGCAGCACCGGTGGAAGCAAACTGCTGCTTATGTCACTCGTGGGCAAGTATGATTTCATGTTGGAGAGCCCTGAGCAAGAGCTTTTCAATAAACAGAGTGCCTGTGTGTCTCATGTGCCTCTAATTGATATGATACACATCTCTTGGCAAGGCTAGGCAAGTGGAACCAAACTGTTATGAGAATGATACTCAAGGTTGATTGCACGGAAGATTCGCAATCTAGCATCTCCTGTCCCTGGACTCAAAACAAACAAAACTTGGCCAAGGGGAGGGATTAGAATAGTCTTACCTTTTTGGTGGACACTGTAGAGTGTTCCCCCAGTTACAACCAATTTGGGAGTTCACTGGGCCAATGGAATGTATGTGTAAGTCTGACAGAGGGAGCATGAAACATGTTGGGCCTATGGAGGAGATTCAGTGGGTAATGATTTGGCAGTTGGAGTATACCAGGTGTGAGTATATGCTACCGGTAATCATTTTTTCCAGATCTGTTCCAAGTGAAACGTATGTCCCATGGCATCGATGATCGAGGCTAGCTATATTCAGATTTTCGGTTTTTTGGTTTACCAGAATCAAAAGCTGCAGCAGGAGATGCAAGGTGTAGCGTAGGGGGTGTGGGGAAGAGAGCTGCTCAGGAAGGAGGTGCAGGGTGAACACAGCTCTAATTCCTTAGGAAAGATGATAGGAGCAGGACATCATGTGCAGCAGCATGAGACGAACCATCCTATATACAAAGGAGTGAGGAGGAGGCCGTGGGGAAGCTGGGTGTCCGAAATTCGGAAGCCCAAGTCGAAGTCTCGGATTTGGTTGGGATCTTTTGACACTGCAGAAGTGGCAGCAAGAGCATATGACACTGGTATGTGACAGAAAACTTGTGTCAGTGTTGGCAAACTTTTTTGTAGTCTCCGTTCAAGGTGGTTGGGATTCCGCCGTAGGGGTTGTTGCAGTTGGAAACGTTGACAGGGACACACACAGACAGAAGCTGTTGTTTCTATGTGAAAGGACATGATCTGTGTAAATTGTCCTAGATCTGATAACTCTAGAGTTGTTAGAAGGGGTCTTCAGTCACCGACAGCAACACCGGCTGCAGTTTTTATACGAAGTGTAGTAGTAGCTACTCGACTCGCTGTTTAGAAATTGTTATCATGCAGAACACTCTGTTTAATGCAAAGTTGTGTGTGTTTGATGAACATGGCAGCAGCTTTAGCATTACGAGGAGCAGAGGCACAGCTGAACTTCCCGAATATGGTCAGTACGCTCCCTCGTCCTGTAGACTTAACGGACAAGAGCATCCAAGCTGCTGCCATAGAAGCTGCACAAACCTTCTCCCGGCACAGGAAATGGCACAGTACTCATGATTCGAGAAGCCAGTCTAGGTCCATGATGCCAAGGTCTTCTTCCCAAGGTTCATCGGAACAGATGTCCAGCCATTTGCCCAGCTGCAGTAGTAATATCCCTCAGCAAATTAGAGCATGCCAGGAGACAATGTCAAGTTGTGAGGATCAATTTGAGAGGGTTAGTAATTATTCATCTGAATCCGCAGATTTCATTACATCAGATGCTGAAATGGAGTGTTCGTCCCCAATGCTGCTGGATGGGGAGACAATATTGTACACCATTCCTGATTCTTCTGCCATTGATAGTGATGAAGGGACGATGTCAAATTCTTGGGAACCTAGGCTGTGGAGCTTCTGAGCCTTCCGTTATAGTATACTTAAGTACAAATTGAGTCATTATTATCATTTTTCACTCCCAACACAAATTGACTGATTATGTTGTCCCTTCCTCTGTCTATTTCTTTGTTATAATCCTCGTAGCAGGGGAACGATCTGATGAGTTGCTCGCGGCAGGGGAAAGTGAGCAACACCCTATGCATAAAGTCGAAAACCAGAGACAATATGAACACTTAAGTAGCCAAACTTTTAATCGAAGGGACTCAGAACACCAACATTCTTGAATGTCAAAAATACTTAAGGAACGGTAAAAGTTCAACCCATCTCCCTTGTAAAAACTAATTTGTTGAACTAGCTCGAAGTTCATGAATCTTAAAGCGCTGTGTAAGAGCCCCACAAGGTTATTGGTGATTGTTACGCAGGGAATCCTAGTTGTGAATTAATGGTATATTGTTGGTATGTCACTCAGAAAACTATAGAAGGATTCCTTAAATTTGGATGAAGGAACTTGGCTTTTTCGATCTTATTTGGCTTAAAACAACAAGACTTCTTCAGATCAAGCCTCTTAACTCTTATGTGAAAGCTGAATCATGCTTCCTACCGCAAAGCTCTCCTACGAGTTACATATGTCAGAACTTTTCTCAGAACATTGTCTGTATGTGAATGGCCAGTGAGAATGTTGGAATTAGTAGAAAGTTCGTGAGCGTATTCTCTAACGTATTCTCTAACGTATTCTCTAACGTATTCTTTAACGTATTTGCTAACATTACTTCAGGTTTATCTGCGTTCTGCTGATCACATTGGGTTCCTAACGCCAATCATTATGTCCTTGATTTCGTAGCTGCGGAGTACACTTGAGATTGAATCTTCCAAGTAGGCTGCCGACCATAAGGTACCAAACACCAGAAGCATTTCTGATAACGGCAAACATCCACGAATCCAGGCTTGTGGTGGGAAGGATAAGCGACGAAGTACAACTAGCCCAGGTGAAACAACCTCGACACCAAGGCTACTCCTGCGATACTACTGCCATACTCCTGCAATTATACTCCTGCCATACTCCTGCGATAATATACAGTTCACGAGAATCAGATGTCACCGCTTGATTGACATTCACGCGTGACAGGAGTATGAATCCAACGGCTCTCCAGCACTTAGCCCTTGAGCCAAAGTACCCTACTCTGCCTACTTTCACTAGCGAAAATTTATTGAGAAACCCCTCACAAGTGAAGTTCCGTTTTTGAAGCGCTCTTCACATCAACACCATAACCCATCCGCTACACCTCTCCTAATCGGGCTCCAAAAACTTAGGCCGAATCCATAAATAACTGAAGTACAAGCCATCTAACCAGACACTGTTAGAGCACGACAATGGGGTTGACCAAGCTGTTCCACCTAGACTGAGGTTATGTTAGCTCTCGAAGCGCACCTAACCCAAGGGTTTTGCTTTAAGGGCTTTCCGTGCTCTGGCTAATCTGTCAAACTCTCTAGAGAACTCATAAGATGCGAAAGTTTTGAAGGACTCAAACCACCTAGACTTCGCATATATTTCAGAAGCTTGGATGTTTAAGCTACGAAGTGGTCTTTATAAATTGACCATACTATTTTGAGTTGTAAATTTCATAATTTTAAAAACACATGAATTCCAAAGTTGATCTTTAGTTTCCAAAATTTCCATGACTAATCCCTAATATTCTTTGTATGTTTTTCACCAAAAACATCTCAAAATTGCTATTTCTTAATCAAAAAAGACAAAAACTAGACCAAAATCTTTTTTTGCATTTTTAACCAAAGGATTCAATCTAGAATTACTAAAAGAATATGCACATCAAAATTCACGACACTTATTAAAAGATTATAGAATTTGAAGAGCAAATTTTATTTTGAGCAAATTTTATTTTGTTTTTATCCTATCTGCAAAGCTCTTGCAATTCCCTAAATCCCTACGTTTACAATAAAATCTAAAAAATCACATTCAAAGTTAACATTGTAGGTATCTCCCAAAATCTCAAAAAGACCTAATTATGGACAATAGTCCTTTAGGGATTAAAAAAACATGAATGCATTATAAGATATGCATTGTTTAAAATGTTATGAATAAATAAACAATTTCACATTGTGTCACATCATATACATAAAATATAAAATTTTCATGATTTTTAAAATTATTCATGTATTTTGTGTTTATTACATTAAAAAATGTTCAAAAATTTACATTTGGAATTTAAAGTGGTGCATTAATTTTGAATATTCTTGTGAATAAAATTTTATAGCTATATCTATCTATCTATATGCATATATATATATATATATATATATATATATATATATATATATATATATATATATATATATATATATAATATTATAATAGGAAAATTGTATGTTTGAATTACAATAGGGCAACTCCGCACTTAAATCATTATAGGTTCCACTTTTGAATCATAACACGGTAGTTCCAAGGTACAAAGACAGTAAAATCACACATGGGAAACATGCGCATGGACCATTTGAGTTATGACATGGCCGTTCTGCAATACATATAGCATTGCCTTCAAAAAGAAATCCAAATCAATGAATAAAGTGTCAGTTCATTCCTCACTTCTAAACATTAAATGAATGTCAGCCTCTAAACTTCAAAATAACTAGCACCAATCTTTGATTCTTTTAGTAAATAAACAATAAAATATATGAATTCAAAGTGTTAAACTGGCATGAAATTTCAAGGTGTCACTACCATTTCCTCCTTATAGCACGTTGAGTTACCCAATGTCTTTGATTAATAATTATTTTTAGCAAAAAGACATTAAAACTATGGATGTTATTGTGGAGGCGTGGATTGAATTTCCAACATCATTGTATCTTTTAATTGTATTTGGGAAAAAAAAAAAAAAACAAACAAATATGTGCAAATTTATTTTACACCCATTCATTGAAAATACATCTTTTATTCTGATGTGCCTTGTTGAATCATGGTATGGTTTCTAAAAAAGAAATTGTGAAAAAAATATAAAAGTTTGGAAATTATTAGGCCTAAATATTAACAGATCTCTATTAAATTCGAAGTACCAAAGAGTTCAGCAGTTTGTCATCAAGAACATGCTAAAAATGTAGATGTCATTTTGAACGTTCCAAAGGTCACAAATTAGAAGCATAAAGTCCATTTGATCTTTTCATCTAAAAACAGTTAATATATATCTCTTAGTGGAAATTTGGAATTTATTTTATTTATTTTTACTTTGCTATAGTAACATGACAATTCAAGTTTTTGGCTCTAATGAGATCATACCATTGTTTGATTTTCTAATATTTTTGATACTCATGGATATATATATATATATATATATATATATATATATATATATATATATATATATATATATATATATATATATATATATATATATATATATATATATATATATATATATATATATATATATTCTTTGGGCTGAGGATTTATAATTGCAAAGGCTTATTTTTGTATATGGTTGCTTTTTGACTTGATTTATGTGTAGAGGTTACAATTATGATTTTTATTTTTATTTTAAAAATCTTCCAGGTGATGCTAGATTCCCTAATTTTACCATTTTATAAGTAATACATAATGGAATTTACATACTAGAACTACTCCAACACTTTAGCATGGAAACCGATTTTTGCACAAACACTCAATCTTTGAAAATGCATGGTTGGCCAAAAATAAATAAAAAAATAAAAAAATGTTTCGAATTTGAACCAAAACTTATTTCATATCGCTGAATTCACTTCTTGCGAGATGAAAATTAATTGAATTTGACTTTGCCATTATGGTAATTTATCAAATTGATCAAAATGAAAATGAGATTTTCTTATTCAATAATTTCTTTTTTGTTTAGATAGATTTACAGTTTTCAAGCTTTTTCGTTTTAACTTTGTAAAATTATTTATAAGAAAACGTGTCATAGCTTTACAATAGAATAAAAATTAAAATCTACCATCATGTATGATAAACATTAAAGCCACATGCATTGAGTGAGAATCTGTCCAATGAAAATGACCTTCAAACCACCACATGCACAACAGTAAAACCAACAACAGCTTCATGGACAAAATCCATCTTATCATAAATCTCCAAAGACAATCAACGTAAAAACAACCTCAACTATCAATCCTTCTAAAACCATACAACAACCAAAATTCCAAAACAATAATTGTACATAAAAAAATCCAATCTCAATCAAAACGACAAAGCCACACGGTAAAACAAAAACCTCAACTCTCAAGTCTGGTAAATCCAAATTTTCTACCATCAACTAGACCAAAATGAAACTTTCATGCATTAAGTCTGGATAAAATATCAAAGTCACAATCAACAAGTACCATAAACTTACACCTTCACATGTATTGCGTGGAAGAGCCGGCCAAAGATGGCAATCTACTAAACACCACATGTACCGCAATAAGCGCGACAACGACAACCCAAACACCATCCATCCACGAAAGTACGTAGAGGTAGGTGAATGGATGAAGCACATCATCCAACCCCCATGAATGCCATAGAGAAGGTTACCCCCCACTCCACCCCCAAGCAATTATTAATCCTGAGGCAATCTTCTCCCCTTCCCCTTCTCCTCATGCCAATGACCCAGCAGCTGAATCCCTCATCTCTCAGGCTTTCTTTACATTTGATTTGGCATTGGGCGTCCTCCCAAATGCAAGGCCAGGCACGGCAAAGAGAGAAAGAGCTTCCGGAGACTCAGAATTGTAAGTGTTGCCAATGATCTGCTGGCTCCCGTAGTCATTGTAAATCCATGTACTTTATATTTATGTATGCTCTTACAACATACATATTATAAATGCATTCATAAGTTATTCTTTAAACCTTGAAAATCTTGAAAATAAAAAAATAAAGTGATTTTATATATTTACAAATATATTTCACAAAATTTATATTGAAACGTGCATTTTTATTCTTTTCTTAACGTAAACGTTTTTAGACCAATAATGATATATATATATATATATATATATATATATATATATATATATATATAATGATTTAGAATATATGTATTATGATTTTGTTATAATATAAATTATATGGAAGATATAGTTATTTTCAAAATGCAAAATTTCTTTAGAAAAGTAGATGTATGAGTCTTTGTTCATTGTATAAATTTGTAATGCCTTAAAAAGAAATGGTCATGCATTATGGTTATAGACACCAATGATTTGCAGTGGCTTAGTACACAATCTAGTTTATGGTTAATTATTCATCATAATAAGAATTGAGATCATGAATTAGAGCCTGAGGGCATTATACAATTATAATTGATTGATTCTAATGTCCATTTTTTCAGATAAAGAGTATATGGCAATACATAACAATCTCTACAATAACATGGATAAATTATGTTATACTATATAATTTCTATTTATATTTACTAATATTGAAACATTTGAACAATGAAATCACTGTCACAATTAATTGTAGACCACTCCCTAATCAAATCTTGTGTTTGTACATGATATTGAGCTTTTCATATTATACAATAATTATACAACTTGATCCCTAAAGACCAATATTTTTCATGTCTAAAAACATCATTGCTTTTAAAATGCCATTATAGAAGGAAACAAAAGTCAAATATTGAAATTTCAAACATTTGATTCAATTGCAAACTTCTTGTACATGATGTTTTAATTTGGAGATTTGAAACCTTATAGATTAAAACTTCATGATGTTCATATATAAAAAACAACGGTATATTTTTATTAAAGAAAATTTGTAATTTGAATTCTATTTTTAGAAATTTTATAATACATGTAATAGTTAAAAATCCATTGAATATTACATTTCTACAAAAATTAAAATCAAAATTAAAGGAAGATTAAATAACATCACAGTTGAATGGCATGACAATGTATTCAAAGGACAACAAAGAAGACATTCAAAACGAGTCTTACTTGTACAAAAATGCCTGTTACATCTTGACAACATTTTGTGATTTACAACAAGAAAACTTTGACTGAAATTGAATTCTGAATGAGGTCATATTATTTTAAAATTGAAAATACAATTATATGGAATCATGTATTCAAATTGATTATAAAACTTGTCACCAATTAAATTTAAATAAGATGCTCAGGAATTTAAAATGGTAATGTCACACTAACATCTAATAAATGATTAAAATAATATATGATGATTGATTTTAAAAACAATTATTAATAATGAAATGCATTTATAGTGAGATCTATGAATATGTGTTTGTTTTGCTATGTATAGTTAGACCTCAAATATTTAAAAATGACATAACATTAGAACTCTAGAAATGATTGACATAACTTAAAAATTTAAAGAACATTTTATATGTTTTAAAGAGATTCAAATTAAAGTCTATTTTTAAAATTCATAGTGTATTTTAAGAAGATGCTTCAAATAAGTTTTGTTAAAAACAATAATTCTTAAAAATATGTGTTCATTGTTTACACAATATGGGTCTTCAATATTTGCATGGCTTATAATGGCATTATCATAATAATACATTTTGCCATAATAATATCTTAATGCGACAATAATATTATTATATTAATGTATTGGCACATATTAACTCCAAAAGTTGGAAGGCCTCAGAACTGCCATAAACTCTCTACAGTAGACTCTTTCAATACAAGGTAAAAGTTTTCAAGTTTTGATGTATTTTGGAAGGAAATAACTGTAGAATCTAGTACCTTACTTTTACATGTATACATACTTCAAATCTTAGATTCAAACTCCTTACCTTTTGTGAGATCATAATGTTCAAAGTTCAAAAAAGAAAATTACCCTTTGTTGCGAACCGGGTTTCAAGTCTTTCGTGAGCCAAAAAAACCAATATGTAGATTTCAGTATGCACTAATAGTGTTTTTAAAGTTTGCGAGCAAATATCTCCTAAAGTATGAGGAGTTTTGAAGCATGAATGGTCTTGTTAAAAAGATATGAAAATTGTCTATAATGTGCCAAGATTACAACTTCATCCTAGAGCCTGACTTGACCCTAAATCAATCCATTTTTGTTGAGGTGATGCTTGAGGGATTAATATATTAACACAATATTACATCAACATGTGCCATACTATAATCTTTTATATGAATATTAAAACACAATACTCCTGCACTGTGTGATCCATATAAATGAAATTGTCTTTTTACATTCTGTTTACAGGACAAAAACAATTACAACACCCACACAATTTCGATTAACACAAGAAAGCAGATGCGCGCCGTATGAAGTGATGTCTAAGATCGATTTCAAGTTGGAGTGCGATCCAGTTCTGCAAACCTTTGAATTTGCCCAACCACACCGCGTATAACGATGGAAAAAAGAGTAATACACAAAGAAAGACCACGCAAGACACAGAAGACAAAAGGGGTACAGCGAATCTTTCATATTCCAAGGTTCCAACAGTACAGCGATTCAGTACGATGAGAAGGATTCAAGACCAGTTTTGAAAACAGACAACTAAATTGTAGCAAAAATGACCAATACGGAACACGGCCCATTCATCAATCACATACGATCGGAGACTTCAAATAGAGTTTCAGGTATGTAATTATCTCTTACCGAAAAGATTTTTGAGGTACAACAGGAAATTGTGGAAGCAGAGCTGCTACGATGCTGAGCGCGCTATCGTCGCCACCACCTCCACCCAAACCCTATTTCTTCAAACTTCCAACTCCCGCTTCCAGTTCGCATGCCAAACGTGAAAGGAACTAAGAGAATTGTACAACTCGAGGATGAAGTCCCAAGCAGAACTCGATATAGTATTAACAAACGAATGACTCAGATAAAGTGGCATCAACTAAAAATTGTGCAACCACGTTCTGTCAAGGCATGTCGAACCTCCTCCTTCAAAGTCAATCTGGTACTCTTACGAATATTCAGTATTGTTAGTTGAGTCAGCCCAAGAACAGAGTCGGGGATACCCTCCAGCTTCTTGCAACCCAATTTCAATGATCGCAGTTGAGTCAGCAATCCAAGAGACTCCGGGAGACGCTCCAACTTCTCGCATTCATCCAAAGTGAAAGTCCGCAGCTGAGACAGACGACCGAGCCACTCCGGCAATTTTCTGCACCTCGACCCTGTAACACAGAGAATTTGTAATCCCACTAGATTCCTCAACGCATCTGAAAGAGGGTTCCTCCCCGACCGCTCCACACTGAGCTCTTTCAGCTGAGTCAGATTACCCACATACTCGGGGACAGATGCTACTCCTCTCATATGGAGCTCATGCAATTGCACCAAATTGCCAAGCGACTCACTGAAAGCATTCGAAAGCTCCTTCGTCACCTCCCCAGACGTACCATAGCCAAGCCGGAGATACTTGAGCCGAGGACACGAAGGGAGAGCAGTCTCGGGGATGATCGTAAACATGAGACGTTCCAGGTGATCCGTGTGAAGATGCCCCTCCCTCAGCGCCTCTGCCACCTCTTCTTCCAAGCTCTCACATCTCTCGAGATCGAGGAATTGTAAATCATGAAGCTGACCCACACTCTCTGCCAGGTCGGGCATGTACAACTCAGAACACTTTCCAAGATCCAGGAATCGAAGGCGATGTAAATTGCCCAACGACTTGAAGCTTCTCAATTCCTCACAGCCATGGAGGTCGAGAGTGTGGAGATGGGGCATTTTAGTATCAAACTCGCACATGGTGTGCAAACTACGACACCCACTCAGATAAAGAGTCTCCAGTTTCAGCATCTGCCCCACTCCCGCAGGAATCACTTCCAGACTCTCACACATCCCGAGATTGAGCACTTTGAGAAGTTTCAAATTGCCCAACCCAGATGGCAATCTCTTCAGTTCCATACACCCATCGAGATGAAGTTCCAAGAGCTGCACCAAATTAGACATTGACTCTGGAAGTTCCCTCATTCTGTAACATTTACTGAGGATCAATACTTGGAGGTTTCCCAACTTCAATCCTATGGATTCTGGTAGACTCCTCAGACTACAACTCCAGGCTAGATCGAGTTCCTTCAAAGAGGATAAATCACCAATTGACGATGGGAGTTCA
Source organism: Ceratodon purpureus (assembly GCA_014871385.1). Classification (NCBI taxonomy): domain Eukaryota; kingdom Viridiplantae; phylum Streptophyta; class Bryopsida; order Pseudoditrichales; family Ditrichaceae; genus Ceratodon; species Ceratodon purpureus. Next base: position 9,072,400 of record CM026432.1, on the reverse strand, counting down.
ACCAATTGGTCACAATTTCTCAAGTGTAAAACACACAATGCCTTGAAGTTTGCATTCAATATCCTTAAATGGTTCTTCCTTATTGGTGTCGTATTCAAGGAAAGCCATCTTAAGTTTTGGGGGTGGATTCCACATGTTCTCAATACAATTTTCACAACATTTATGCTGTTACAAGATAAATTTAACAACCTCAAATTAGCATAATGATGACTATGTTTCTTTGAAGAATTCATGTTCATCAACACTTGTAATATGTGTGATTTATGAACCTTCAGTCCTTCCATATTCTTCATAGACAAGCCTTCCAATATACTTGATTCCTACAACCACCACATTTTTATAATTTGTGAGCATTAGGCAAATATCAAACTCAAATTACAATCATCAATCAACATTTTCTTAAAACAATCAAATAAAAATTACACATTGTGAAAAGAAAAATATGCCTTACCTCTTCATCTTCAAAAAACTTCTTCACAACATCTTTTTCCCACATGTGTTTGATATGTTTATGCACATCTTTATGAGCCAACTCTCTTACAATCCACCGCCCCATGTCTCGAAGTTGATCATGCATCACAAGTCCATTTTTTTCGAATATAGAAAGTTTTGAATTTAGCTTGGCAACTTTGATGAGTGAACTATCAATAAGAGTCTGAAGTCCTCCACGATTGTCCCAAATTCTTACAACAGTAGTCAATTTTAAGTTTTTTGCATCACACAAAATGCATGCAAAATCTAGGAAAAAGCCTTTTACAAAAGGCTTCAAGTCATCATAGCTAATCTTCAATGTTGACCAAAGCTTCTCATCATCATCCTCCAAAGATATAGCTTCCATCAATCTCTTCAATGCTTCTTTCCACACATCCAAACGCTCTTCTCCAAGAAGATGATTTCGTTTGCGTAAATGTTGTCCAATAACTTCTAGACTCAAAGGTAAACCACCACACGCGTGAATAATATTCACAGCTTCATGTTCAAATTTCTCCCTCTCCTCACTTCCAATTTCATATGCAGCATTAAATGCATGGAAAGCATAATGCCGAAATAGCTCCATGGATTCGTCGTTGTCCAACACATCCACCTCAATCTTGTCCCCTTCCAACATATAATCTGATAAGATTGCCTTATTGCGGCATGTGACAATGAGCCTGCTTCCACTGCATCCATGCTGAAATGCTTCCACCTGCAAGGCCTTCAGATTCTTTTCTGTCCCAACATCATCGATCACAACTAGAACCTTCTTGGTCTGTATACATTGTCTGATCTTTCGCAGATAATCCTTCGGATCTTCATTCTCATTCCATCTCTCATCACACAGCTCTCGAAGAAGTTGCTTCTGAAAATCAACTATATTGCTGTGAGATTTCACATCCTCCAGACAACAACACTTGTCATAATTCCCCCAATCTGTGTTGAACAAGGCTTTGCTCAGAGTGGTCTTGCCCACACCCCCCATTCCAACCAAACCGACAATAGGCCTTTCCTTCAACTTCTCTCGCAGCTCTACCAACTTGGCATCGACACCCACAACAAGACTTGGAAGACCCCAAATCTTGTCTTGGTTGGATTGATACTCGGTCACAACCTCCTCAATACATCCAGTCAAATGTAAGAAGCTTGTGCTCCTGTCAGTCTCAGGCTTACAGATATTGAAGTGATCGGCTGCTACATGAATGACGCGATCGAACCCAGCATATCTGACAGAATGCTCCTCGACAATCATCGAGCTAGAGAACCATTTCTGCACACAGTCACACATAGTATGTAAGTATTCAAAACAATAAAATACAATGTTGAGGTCTAACATTCAGATCAGTGCTCATGCATCCAAGAATAACCATGTTCAGCCCAACTTACAGAGGATGTTTCATGAGCCTCTGCGACAACTCGGAACTTGCACTTGTTGTTGTACACTTTGCGCTGGATGGCTTCAAATGTGTTGTTCAATCGTGCGAGATCAGGATTCATCTTCACCAATTTTGATCCCCCATGCGGTGTCGCATAAAAAACAAATGCCTTCAAATTTTTCAGCAATTTCTCAATCCTCTTGTCTCCCTTGAATCGTTCATGACCCAAAACTACAATTTGCTTAGCAATTAGACCTCCAAGACAGTGGCATACAAATACCACTGGGCAACCATGTTGGCCGATGTCAACGCCACTAAACACCATCTCCTGAACCAAAGTCTCTCCAAATGGGTTTAAATCCATGGCCCCTGATGAGGTAGATTTCAAAGCACGGCTGGCATCATATGATATGGAAAGAACCCTCGCCTTTGGGTAAACAGCAGCTAACCACGTCTGTGGCCAACAATTATCCTGAGACCCATCTCTGGCCAGCCATGTTGTCCAATATGCATCGTTGCATGCATCCTTGGGATCATCCGACTGGAGCCCATGAATAAAGACTATCTCCACTTCCGGCTGTCCTTCCGGTTCGTAAAGGGAGTACACCCCATCACACAACTGTAGCAACACAAAATATGCTCAGCCATGTGAGGAAAACGTCTGCAGAAACTGTCATGTTCCAAATGTATGACAAGGATCGAAGGACTCAAGTATAAGTACCTTTTTTCCACGACTAGGAGATGGACCTGCTGAAGCGTTATGATTTCCTTCAGTTCCACTCTGTTTCATGGTGTTTTCTCCTGCAAATTTGAGAGACTACGTAAGATCACCATTCGATCATGTAGAAACAGATATTGTGCAGCTCACCAGCTCAGCTATCAACCTCCCTATGTATCGACAAAAGATCCTGACACTTAAAAACCAGCCCGTACGCCAAGGAATTAACAAGAATGTGTTGCTATTTAATTGAGCGATAAATTGTCAGGCGGCTCCGCTATTTGTACGTGAAATGTCCTTGTTCATTATTGATATGAACAGTACTTCTGGCAAGGATCAGGCGAGTAGATAAGGTTGAAACCCTAAACCCTAAACTCCTCCAGAAGGAAGCAACTTGCTTGGGAATCAACAAGCTGTTTAGCCGAACTGAACACAAGCAACTAGGACCTACTTAAGAACAATTAAAATCCAGTGAGCTGACAATGTGCCCGCACACAGTAGACGTCAACCGTCAAGCAAGGACAGTCACACTTCATCAACTCGGATTTCTCAGCCAGAGCTGGCTGAGCTAAGTACCGAATGTAGTGTGCATAATTGTCTGGATATATTGTCTCTAAGCAGACATATATGTAAAACAATCATGTAACCATAAGCTAACCTCAACTCTGTGTAGCAATTTGGTTGTTTCTATTTTCGAATATAACCTAGAGCCATAAATCCTTCGACTGGCTGGTGCGGCGCTATTGAGATCAGTCTCCATTTGATGCTTGATCCTGGTGAGCGTTGTTTATAAATTTCGGGACAATCATACCTTCGCAGAACTCTAGATCAAATTCTGGAGTCGGTGGAAACGAATTATAACAAGCGACCCTGTTGAATCGCGATGTGGCACGGTTGCGAACAATGTTTCAACAACGACGTGGCTCAAGAGAGTCCGTGACTTCCAAACTAGTCTCCAGACACAGAAGGTAGTTTCTCTAACTGAACATGCCCAACTGCGCATGAAGGAATACTGAGAGAAGATTGATGGCTACAATACAGACAAAGTGCAAAGAGAGCGAAGAGATTGTGCTGGAGAGGGTAAGCATCTGGCAAGTCCAGATCCTATTAGCATCTGAATCCTAAGCCACATGACCCGCCCACTCTTCAAAAGAACAACTGTGTTCAGCCTCGATAGTCACACACACAAGACGTTCATTTGATAACCCAGGGCAAAGCGTTAAGCGACTCCAAGGCAAACAGAATCTACACATGGATACTCCATGAAACCCGTGGCTATGGCTGGAAGAATCGCGGGCAAACTGCGGTCTACTCAACATCAATCAGAATCCAGATCGGACCTATAAAACATGCCAGCGCAGTGATAAACACACGTTTTGGCGCCTCGACCATCTGCACCTAAAATGTCCTAGTTCATCGCGGTTGACCACGGTCGCATATTAAAATTCATAGCCCAACCACACACAAACATTGTGGATCAGAACCTGACCAAGTCGACTACGACCACACCCTTCGAATGGAAAGAAGGGTACAACTTCAAATCATTCCATAGCACCACACCCTGTGTACACGATCCGCGCAAAACCTCTACAACCTTCAGTCGACGACCCTGAAACAATCAGAAACCAGAATGGCAATCGTCCCAGCACCGCAACGATACCGCTTTTGGAGCAAAGTTAACTCTTACCAGAAGCCATCAATGAGGCAGCAGATCAGAAGCGCACTAGGCAGCTGCGCTCATCTCCTCCGCCACGAACATGACCACTAGTCCCAGCGCCGTGCAACAACTCTACACTCCACACTCCACAGCCCATGTGCTCAGTCAAAACCGTCGGTCAAAACCCTTGCAGTACAGGCAGTCACCCCTTCACCCGATCGACAACAAGGAGAACTCCGCTCAATCACCACCGCAACGAAGCACCAGACTGCCGCAGATCGATCGCATGGACTCCTGGGCAGGCTCTAAGCCACTCCCAGTTGGCCTCGGATCAATCCCCCAGATCGCAACATCAAATGTGGCAGTCGTTGTGCATGAGCTGCGGCAGACCGCCATTCCGATGTTGAGTCGTGAATTCGTGTTGCCAGAGTCGGAGAGAGAGAATAATGGTAAAGACGCGTGGATGAACAGTATCTCTCTAGTGCATGAATAGTTTCTCCATTTGCACCGGGGGTCCGCATATTGTAAGAGCATCCCAATGGCGCCAACGGGCTATGGCAGGGTCCCTGCACTGTCGCGAGAAGAATAAGATAGGGAAACTAACTTAAACACCGTAAATGCTCTCCAGGCGTGTACTAGAGTTGCAGTAAAACAGGGAGGTGGTATACTGGAGATAGGGAATTTCTGCATGACCAACTAAGGTAGAAACACCTTAAACTGGGCGGCCCCCCAGAAGCGCAGGGTAGACCGCCCCTGTGCCGCCCATGGCATGAACCTTATTGCGTGCACAGCAATTTCATAAATAGTTCATGAATAGTGACTCGATATGGACACGTGTAGGGAGGTGGTTGGTTCATAGATTCATGGTTCATTAACTCTATTTGCACGGTTTTAGCTACATGCGTGAGCGCCACAAAAGGAGAGTCTACTGATCACTTTAAGGTCATGTACACTTTTGACTTCAAAAATTTGTAGTAAATTCAATTTTTGCTATTTAATTCTGGAAATTTTTGCATTCACTCTCCCTCCTGTTTCCCCATCCAGGAAAAATTACAAACAGTACAGACGAGGTCCACAACCATGCTGAATCTCTTATTCGCACGGTTTAAGGTGTTTCTACCTTAAGTTTTGGTGGACCAGCTGGGTTTTGCCATATGATGTTTGTTGTGGTTTTTTTAGTAGTCTTACGTTCAATTTTCCAGGATATTAGTTAACGGTTTTAGGACACCATCACGTTTGATTCAGGAAGAGTCTAGTATGCAAGAAGGAGGTTGGACATACTTTCCACTTTCAAAAATTCTAAACAATTATTTACGGGGAATAAAATACGATACAAGCTACATACTTCATCATTTCTTATTCTTCGTTTCAAAAAAAAATTAAAGAATTTTTATCTTTGTCTTTTCTGGTCAAATCACGTTATTTTCACGGTTTTTGATTTCTCTACCTTAGCCTCTCCTCATTTCAAACCTCTTTACAAGTCTCATTATTTCTCCCCAATAAGCGTGGCTTGGATGCTACGCTCGGTTCATTCTATTTTTGTAGCTCTCCATGTTTTAGGGTCTTGGGATGTTTTTGTTTTATTTTTGCTAAATCTCAGGCTATATGTCTCAATTTCTTTTAAGGGGATCCTCTTGAAATGAGAAGGGCCTTCCTTAAACATAATAATAGATGCAGAGATTTGCCACCATCCTTCCACTCTTCCTAAACTTGAGTTCCAATTCACATTGGATAGTGGGATTTAGGCACTTCCCCTATCCACCCTCTCTCTTGTAGTTCTCTCCTCTTCTTTTTTTAGTCACGTATCAATCAAACTACTTTTGACCTACAAAATAGAGTGACCCTGGAGTGACTTTACCTTTCTACCCCCCCAACTTACTATTAGAACAAATAATTTTTTCTTATTGTTTTGAGTCATTTTGAATAAGGTGCAAAAGGATTTTCTCGTTGATCACAACTTTGACTAGGATTTGTAGAAATGGGGTTTGAATGAAAGAGTTTGGTGTCCGTTTATGGGGCAAAAAGCACTCCAATAATTTTATTATTAATCATTACTTATTAGATGAGGTTTTTATATTTTTATATAAATTATGTAAACATACTCAATGGGTTTTCCAAGACATATTGGGGTCTCAAGTTTCCCAAAAAAATCAAATTTACTAAATAGCTTGTCAAATGCCTCAAAATTTAAGAACGGGGGAGGGCCTAATCAATGCATCATTTATAAAAAGGCAAGCTTTATTGCCATGGAGATTAAGGAGAGTGAAGTTCTCAATGTGTTGCAACCTAAACGGCCCATACAATTGAGAAAACTTTCATTTTTTTTCCAAATGCAATTTCTCCATTTTAAAAAACTTGTACTTTTAATAGTTTTGAAGTAAGTTGTGTGAGTTAAATGTGTGTTAGATTTTAGTGATAATAGAGGAGAGTAAGATGAACCAACCTATGACCACTACAATAAAGAATGCAATCTTTTGCAAGTATTCTATGAGATATCCAAACAAAAATATCCAAAAAAAATAAGGTTTAAAGATTAATGCTGCTAAAGTCATTATTTTTTTTAAAAATTGAATCAATTATACATTTTAGGGGATACAAGAATGAATGTCAATAAACATCTATTCCAAGAAAATGGATATTCTGTGATTTCTTCAAATTCATTCTGAATTACAAAGCATAAGATTTACTAATTGATGAAATCCACTTATTCAAAGTTCATTATTCAAAACCTAGTTACAAAATAGAATTATCTTGAAAAGGTTACATTTTAGGGGATACAAGAATGAATGTCAATAAACATCTATTCCAAGAAAATGGATATTCTGTGATTTCTTCAAATTCATTCTGAATTACAAAGCATAAGATTTACTAATTGATGAAATCCACTTATTCAAAGTTCATTATTCCAGTGACGACCTAAGTCGGATCTGGTTTAGCATGGCTGGGAGGGTCGTTCGTCAACATGACAATTATTTCGTCACCCACGACAGTTCCATTTCGGCCCCCACGACAGTTCCATTTCGGCCCCCACGACAGTTCCATTTCGTCACCCACGACAGTTCCAACATTGTTCCCGATTCTTGGGTTCCCAGTAATCGCGTTCCCGGCGTTCCTGGTAACGGATCACTGCGTACGTTACAGTACCTGCGTTACGGAAGAGGAGGGAGCGGAACTTATATACCAAGGGAGTGTCTTTTGGTGTGCAATTGTTGTGGGTTATGTAGTCCTAATACATGCTAGTGCTGGAAGTCGTCTTTGAGTGCGGGAGTAACCTTGGGGAGAGTTTCATATTCTGGCTCTGTTGGAAGAAAAGTGTTGAGGTTATGGAGTCTGTCGTTCGTCTTGGTCATGGTTTGGTTCAAGTGGCGAGCGACGGATTATCGCATTCTGAGCTCCAACGGGACTGCTACTACTCCTGAGTATTCATTTCTGGTATCTCTACATGCTTTTTCAATGAAACATTCTGAAACTCCATTTATAAATTCTGGGGTTTCACCAGCCAGTAAGGCAGACGATGGCAAGAGGTTCAATTGGTTTGTGATGAGCGACACCGCAGCCCCAGCAAGGCTGAACGTGTATGTGTACGAAATGCCAGCCAAGTGCACCACCGATTTGTTATGGTTATTTCAAAACTCACAGGAGCAGACTGTAAATTTGACGTCAAGTGGCAGCCCTGTGCATCGGCTTATCCAACAGGTTCCTCTTCGTTTGCCCTTATATTTTGTGTTGCTGTTCATTCAAGTGGAAAGCAAATGTGGCTCCTTTTGCTAAATCACATTTCTATTGCACTTCAGCTCCACGTAAACCCTACTCGTTGATCTTGTTATAAACTAAACCCTAAAGAGGGAAGCATATAATCCCGACAGCAAAGAGGCACGGTTGGTGTTTTATGTATGTTTTTCATTATATATTCTACCATGCTCTTCCTTGTGTTCTAAAATGGTCAGATGTGGGGTGTGGGATCAAAACGGCAGCATTCCGTGGACTTTTGGTTGTACTCAGACTTGATGGCGCTAGAGGATAAGCGTCTTGTGAGATCGGTTCGACGAGTGAGCAATCAAGCACAGGCAGACATGTTCTATATTCCATTCTTCACAACGATCCCATTCTTTCTCTTGAGTAGGTCCCAAAGCAAACTGCTCTACAAGGTATCTTACTCTCAGCTTGGAATATATTTTATGTTGATAAGAAGAACACTATTATCTAAGGGATTATGGAAATTTTCTTAACAATATGTTCAAATTCATGTTGTCATTGCCGAGCTCATTGTTATCATTGCCGAGCTCATTGTTGTCATTTCCGAACAGTATTGTTATAACTTATATGTTCAAATTTATGTTGTCATTTCCCTCTTTGGGTAATTGTGAGCTCGGCAATGACAACATGGATTTGAACATATTGTTAAGAAGAATTTGTTAAATTATAAAAATATTGTTTTCGCTCTATGTACTGATGGAGCTACAGAAATGTGCATTGAGGACAGGAGGCCGTAAACTGGATAACAGCGCAACCAGCATGGCAGAGGTCAGGTGGACGGGACCATGTACTCCCAGTGCATCATCCTTGGTCGATGAAATCTCATCGCCGGTTCTTAAAAGCTGCCATTTGGTTGCTTCCTGATCTCGATTCCTCTGGAAACTGGTAACGTTCATTTCCTGCAAAGTTTTTCTTGCAGGCAATTCTCTTAATGCAACTTAGTATCCATTGAGGAATTTGAAAGAAATACTTGACAGTGCGTTCCTTCTTAGCTCTGACCCTGGTTTACATGCATTAAAAGCTATGCAGACGTTTCTGAACTGGTGGTTCATCTGGTAACTTGACTTCAAGGTACAAAGAAGGAGAGGTGTCACTTGAAAAGGATGTGGTGATGCCTTACGTCGCAAACGTCCGAGCCTGTGATGCACCTTGTCTTGCAATTTCTTCCTCCTTGCGCAAGACGCTGCTCTTCTTCCGGGGCAGGATTGTTCGTAATTCGGTACAGAGGCTCTTGAGTGTTTTCTGATAAATTCTATGTTTGGAGCTGTATCGGGTTTCTGTATCTGTGATAATATTTATAGGATCATATGTGCATTCAGTGAACACGTTGTAACTGCTGTCAGCTTTTCCACAAGGCTTCGGCATGTTATGCCAAACTTACTAAAAGAATGTATTTTCACTAGAGCTTGTTGTGACAGGGTGGAAGGATTCGAGCAAAACTAGCAGCTGTGTTACGAGACGAGAAAGGAGTTGTTATTCAGGAGGGGTCCAGTGGTGTAGAGGGTAACGCTGCCACAGAACTTGGAATGCGGAGGTACCTTACAGCATTTTTTTTCCTTTCAAAAAACCAAATGTTGAACTTGCTGCAGTTCAATGGTTCACAGCAGTAGACATTTGTTGTTTATCCTTCTTGCAATGGAGTCGAGATAGTATACCAGTTGCAGGAAGTTTTGAGAATTTCACCTAATGCATCGAAATTAGTGGACCAATCCTATCGTTTTGAGGCTAATTTGACTGTGAACAACAAGGGCTATTCGACTGTGGACAGCTGGGGCGTCTGACTTAACTGGAGGAACAGAGAGGTGTGATTTCTGCAACTCTGTTTTATAAATTCCAATTTCTTTCCTGTTTTTCTTTTTTGAACCAAGGGGATGTTCATTTCACTGAATTGGAGTGTGCTTACACTGAACCTTCTCGGTGTACCTTCCTATTTACATTTTCTTTTGATATTTGGATTAATTATACCCTGGTCTTGTTAATTGTAGAGAACGGGTGTCCTTGCCTCAGTAGTGGTTTGAATACCAACGCCCTTCTTGTGAGAGGCTGGTTCTTAAAAGTAGGAATTCTAGAGGGAGTTCATAAACACTCGTTAAGTTTTGAGAAAGATCTTGTTGATGTTGATGATCTCGATGAAAGATTCTTGTGCTGAAGTGTTTTCACCAGCCACCCACCTTTGTTATTTTGTTGAAAAACTAACCACTTCTCTGGTGACTGGACAGATTCTTGTCTCGGCATCCGGTGATTCCGGAACATTGACGCCGGAGGATGGAAGTGCATACCCAGCGAATGTGTCTCAAGGATGCGTTCTGCTACCAGCTTCCCTCATAACCCTGCACAATGAGATTGAAACAGCTGGGGACATAACACAGTCTCAGAAATCTTTTACACTCGTCGGCACCGAATTCGGCAATCCAAAGAATCCCATGCCATCCAACGTCAACTTCACTACCCCGGGCTACAATTGCAGCATCCCCAAACTTTATGGAAGTAAGTGAGCTGCCTTGTAAGTTGTTTCTCATCTGCTTGTGTGCGCGAATGTGTTATGCTTCCATATTACTCTGTTATTGAGCAAGAATTATTCATTGTGTGTTCCACCATTTAATAATTAATCCATTGAGCTGATGCATGCGTTGTGTCGGCAGATGATACAATGCACACTTGCTGCCTTGAGCCAAATAACAACATAACGCTCACCAACGACGACAGTTTTCATATACCTGAATATGGCGACTTCACAATCACTTATGATGTGCTTTCGACCTATGCCACCAATTACCAGGCACAGGTACATTTTGTCCTGGCCATATTATCCTATTGTGCTAATACGGTGATTCTTGGGCAAAGATGTTTTGGGCTTGACCTAATGTTATGTAATGTGGTGGCTTTGGGCAAGAAATTTGGTAAACTCATCCTTCATCCGTTTTAGCGTTAGTAACTCAAGATTCCGAATGGGATATTTTATGCATCTGGAATCTGAGTGGTTGTTGCTCTCTCGAACTTGCAGGTGACTATTTCCAATAACAGTCCAGTTGGAAGGCTGGATAACTGGGCTCTGAATTGGACATGGCAAGAGAGCGAATTCATCTACAGCATGCAGGGAGCAAGGCCCAAATTTGCAGACACGCAGGTATGTGTGAATGGGCTTGCCGCGAAAAGCTATCAGCCCGCACCAGGTTTGGACATCAACAGCGCTTTGAGCTGCTCCGTTACCCCAGAAATCTCCGACCTTCCTCTCCAAAAACAGAACGACACCACTCTGGGTAACGTCAAGTACTGCTGCAGGAATGGAACCATCCTGCCAGCTATTATTGACCCCTCCAAATCGAAATCTGCATTCACCATGCAGGTGTACAAGGTCCAACCTTACAACATCGACGCCCTGCACTTGGTCCCCCCTATTAACTTCAATCTTGTAAACAGTTCCTACACGTGCGGCATTCCAAAACGCATTCCTCCTAGTCTATTCTCTGATCCTGATACAACCTTGAACTACAATAAACCTGCTCAGAAGACATGGCAGGTACTCATTTATTTCTTCTTCAACTCATCGCCTACCATTAGTGTAATTGGCTCAGATGCAAATTAGCTCCCAAAGAGTCAGCTTCTGTTTTGCTTTTTCTGTGTAGAAAGTGGTTTAATTTAATTCCAGTGCAGAGAGTCACACCATCCTGGATTACTACGTGCAGCGACCAAAATTGGGGAGTTGGCTCTTGTACTGTTTGTGTGAAGTTGATAGCTAGATATGTTTTCTTTATAAGCTCAGTGTCTATCGCTTGTGCACAATAGTGCACTCAACTTGAAAGCAAAATTGCACGGAGAGTTGGCTGGTTTTTTTGGGTTTTTCCATAGAAATCGGAATGCCAAACAGAAATCCAACTGATCTTGTGATAAAGGAGGGGCATAGCAGGTCTGTGTTCTGTCTCAGTCCGGCCGGAGATACCCCATCATCAGCTTGCTTGTTTGATGCAATTGTGAGTGGCTGCATTCCGGTTGTGGTCAGTGATGAACTTGACATTAACTTGGTGAATCCCTTTACCTTACTAAAGACTATAATCATCCTTGCATGTTGCATAGGCTAAGTTGAGGCTACTTCAGGGATGTCATCATCATTTTTAATCTATTCAGTTAAGTAGCTTCTAGTTACACTTTATGTTGGTACCCGTATCTCCTGTGCCACTTCGAGGTTTTGCTAAATTTTTATATAGTTTTTAATAAATTTAGCGATTAAAGTACATTGAAATTCAATAATCTATGCTCCATATGGTGAAATTGAAAGTTGCTGCAACCCTGCTCACTATGGATCATGTGGGACCCTCATTGTTTGGGCCATGTTGATGTGACTAACAATTCAAATAAACACACTACGTTCCCTAATAGATTAGATGATTCTTAAGGTTTTGGTGAACTGACAGGTGAAGTTGGTATGCTTTTGTACGAGGCAGGCCACTGGTGAATGACACGTACAGAACCGATCTCATTCCGATGTACCCGCCATTCATGATTGCTCTAGCATGCATCTATATCGCGGTGTACTAAAAGAAAAAGACACAAAAGCATGGTTTGAAGAGCTACGTGTGGACATGAATGTGGTATGGCTAAATGCTCTTCTCAGTATAAGTCTTGTCAATGTTAGTCTTCGCTATTATTCAATATTCAAGGTTGTTTTTCTCTAACCTGCTTGGTGTGAAGTTTCTTCAAGGAGGCTGAGAAGTTTCTCATCCTTGCCACATAGTATAGTTTGTGGACGTGTTTTATCTTGATTTGCCAAGGAATCTGTAAGTAAGACAATCGTTGGTCAAATTCTCAGTTCATGAGGTTGTGAATGTGATTTTTACACTTCTTATCCTTTTCAACTCGCTTGGAATTGTGACCTTCAGATAAAAAACATTGCTATGGAGATTCTAGACTTCTACGATAATTACAGGCAAATACCTGAAGAGCGCATCGCTGCTGCAGTAAGCAAACTATTGACACGAATGTAGCAGCTCATTTTCACTGCAATAGCTCATGTGAAATATTTGTGAAATGTATATCGTGTCCTGTGTAAATACCTTGATTGTCTACCTGAAAATGTTGGGCAATTTGTTTCAAGATTCACAGCTTTTACCAAATGTTTGATGGTCTCATTTCATAGTCTTCGGCAATAGGTTGACTGTAGGCTACTAAAATCACATACCTTTTCTTAGATTTGGGTCTTGGTAGGATCTTCCTATTTATTGCAGAATATTTCTGGAAAATTTTGCACTCTAGCATCTGTAATACATGTATCATGATAATTTACTTCTTCCTCTAAACGTTTCCAGTCTTGTTCACTTTGCACTGGTGTAATTCACCAAGTGGTGAGATCCCAATCAACTCTATCAACGTTTCTCATTAGAAGTCTGTTGTCTTCTAAATGCTTTTCTACCCTGCATTCTTAATTTTTTAAATGGAATAAATCCTCCTGATTTAAGGGTTGTTTCAGACTAGCCCGAAACTAGAGGCCGAGGCTGAGCGGTTTCAGCAATTTCAGTTCTAGATTTTTTAGCTGAAAAATTGAAAAATTGACCTGTGGAGCTTCACACTCAATGTCAAGGGCTAGGGCCAAAGGTCTTGAAAATTGATCACCTCTATATATCATACTTTAATATTACAAATAAATACCAAATATCTTATTCTATTATATACAAATCTAGCATAAAATATCAATCGTCACTGGTAATGCGAAGAGTAGCGAAGCCCTAGTTCAAAACCTAGTTACAAAATAGAATTATCTTGAAAAGGTTACATCCACATTGATTCAAATCAACAAATGATTTGAAAAAACATTCCACCGTATCAATTATTCATATCCAATTCTTGCATTCCTTGAATTTAGAAGGAGACAAGAAGTTGGAGAGCCTCCTCTACTGTCTTCAGTACCTAACCCAACAACGGTGGAATCTCCACAATTCAGGACACCTCTGGACTAGTAATTCACATATCATCGTCAAGTCACCAACATGCTTTACATTCCAATTCTTTAAGCTTAGGCTGCCTCCTCTCGCTCTTCACGTAGACGACCTCGCGCTTCGGCTAGCGCAGCAGCCCGGGCCTCCTTTTCGGCACCCTTCCGTTGTCGTGTCGACTCCTTCTCCGTACGTATCCTCTCTTTCTCTCGCGCTGCTAACTCCTTCGCTTCATTGAGTCGCTGTACCGCCGCGGTATACTCGTCGGACGTGAGAATCTTGGATGTCGTGAAGTCTAGGAGGGGATCTCTCTTTTTTGAACTGGCTCGGGCTGCAATGGTTGGGAGTGTGAGAAACCTGGTAATGGAGTGAGGTTCGCCGTCGTCGTTATCAATCGTGCCGATTTCTAGGGCTCCCTCTCCCTGTCTGCAGGGTCGGGAGCTACGAAGAAATGGGATGCGCTCGAATTGGGCACCTCCTCGAATTCGCCTTCCATCACGAGCTGCGCCTCCTCGCCTTGTACGCTTGTCCCCAGACCCTCATCACTCCCGTCCTCCTGTGTACTGTGATGCTCGTCTTCTTCGATCTGATCGTTCGGTGTGTGAACAGATACGAGGTCGCAGGGAACAACCTGATCGTTAGAGAAAAAGCGCGTTAGATTCAGGTGCTGTCTGTTGGAGCAGAGCATGCTCGTTACCAAGGAGCATGATGCAGTCCACTCCAAGCAAACCATCCGCAATTCATCAAGTCCGAAAAAGAAACCTCACGTGCTGTCTTTTAGAACAGATGTCAATTTGTATAAAAAAAAATAAAAAATGATGGTGAGATCATGCCTTACTTCATTCCTCGCATACACAGAGAACCAAAAAATTATAACATTGACTGTGCACAACTCTAATGAGTTTCCTTACATTTGGATTGTCATTGCCTGCAGGTTCCGGGAGCTTGTCGTCCATTAGCAGGTCAGGAGCGGCTGGTGCAGCCTCGGCAGTTTGGAAGATTTCGGCAAGACCAAGGTACGAATTCACTGCCGCAATGTTGAGTGGGTATATGCCTGTCGCTTTGAATCCACTGCATATATTCTCCTTTGTCAACGCTTTTCGCAGAGCAAGATGCACCCAGTGAGCCAATGTTGATTTCGTTGCCGGCTGCATCAAATTTCGAGATGTCCAGAAGTCTCTGTAACTTCTAAAGTTCTGCTTGAATGATTTAAACACACTAACATCTAGTGGTTGTAGGGCGTGAGACGTATGCGCGGGAAGTGTGATCATGTCCAAGCCTGCAGCACGGGCCTCGAGGACGACATCTAGTGTGCAATGTGAATCGTGTCCATCAAGTATCATGAGGTGCCTCTTCTCAACTAAAATTCCACCTATGCTACGTACACTTTCAATAAAGTGTGACAACCACGCACTAAAGAGGTATGTCGTCATCCAAGCCCGGGGTTGCATTGCCATCGTTGCCCCGGGCTCACATCTCTCAATGTAATTTTGTCTGAACCGTCTGCCTTTAAAAACATAGAAAGAAGGGATACTCACTCCACTTGCATTTATGCAGACCAAGACACTGAGCCACTCTCTTTGGTCAGGCACGAGGGAGTGTACATAGGCCCCGTGCGCGTGCGGTCTCCAGAGCATGAGACACACGCAGTGAAAGCTTTGGGTGGCGATGCCGCCACCACGGCATCCAACCACCACTTGGAATGCCATCGCGGAATGGGGTGACTCTATCCTTTGTTATGTCATATACTTCCAGTTTGAGAGCAAGTAGGTGTTAGTCCTTGCCCCATCTCACACATGCGTATACAGTAGTCCACAAGTAGTTTTTCCTGAGTTTCACTCAAAACTGCAGGTGGCCCCCTCTTTCTACTACATCTCATGCCATAACACCATTCACGAAAAGATGTGTAAGGTATGTGATACATTTCTAAAGCCTTCTTCATGCTCATACCTCCGTCTACAGCAGCCTGTGCATCCCGCAACTGAGCGTTTGTCTATTTCCCAGTTCTCTGTGCCATGCGAGGTCTGCGAGTTTGCGGCTGCGAGTCTACTAGGGGGGGCGGGCTGTGCGTCGAAGAGTGCTGCATAGGTCTACGGAATGCTGATGATGGTGCCTGCGAACCGACTGCAGTTATGTCTTCGGCGGGCTTAGCTGCTGTTCCACCTGCAGGCACACTCGGCATCACTCCCCGTCGAATCCGCTGCTCTGCTGGTCCAAATCTGGGGGCTGCTGTTGTGCACTCCGATGGTGCGGTGAAGAGCCGCACGCCGTTCAGTGATCGGACCCTTCCATGACGACTGCCGAAGGTAGTCCCCTGAGTCGCTCTGGTCCTGGGCGTCGGCACTCTGCCTGCACTCCTCCTCTCCGGCCCGGCAATTACCCGCTCAAGCTGGCTGTAATCCAGCTCTTGATCGCCCACCACAAGTTCATCTCCGCTCGATTGCTCCTCATCAGAACCGTAGCACATTCTCTCGGCATGAGGCACGGCATTGTTGTATTGCGGATTTTCGTCACTTCCTAATAAGAGATCCTCGCTGCTAAGCTGTGGACTGAACGCCATGAGTCACAGACGATCTGAAATCTCTCAGGCCTAAACCGAAACTCTAATTCTACAATGTCAATGTGTGAATGTCAATGAAGAGTGATGAGAATGCAGTTCTGAGAACCAAAGAGATCAGCCCGACTATCCTTCGCTGGGTACGCTCAATGAAATGGTGAAGTGAAGAAGACACCGAAACAAGCACTCTTATTCCCCAATTCCAGTCAGGAGATCCGAAATTTCGGCCTAAACCGCACCAGTAACCGCTAATCTTCATGCTAAAGTCGGTTAACTTGGAGCTCATTAACCACTACCATACTAAATCAGATCCAAATATATTGTCACCCTAATCTAGCACAATTTGGTGGCCATCACGGATAATAAAAGTTGTTAGCTGCAGTCACCGAGATTACCAATTTCCATATTTGGGTGCACCAGTTTCGGCTACCTCCCCTCCACTATGAGATCATGCACCTCACTCTTGACGGATAAAATTATCTCTTTTTGGTTCAGCCATGCGCGGAAGTGAGAAAGCCTACCTACCGTCATGGGGGCATTAACCGGTATGGGTGCCTGTACCTTAAGAGATTCCAAGGCGAACAAAACCTTTGGAAATGATCCCAAGAATTGGATCATAATAAAAGCCTGGATTGTGTTCGCCTTAGATCTGCTTTGATGTATGGTTATGAAAGCGTGGATTGCCATTCGCTTCATCGCCTTTCAACCTAGGCTCCAGCTTACGCTCCAACTTAGGTTCCGCCAACTTGGGCTCCAATTGAGGCTCCACTCCGCGTTTGGTTCAAGGACCTGAGCCAGAATGGTAATCTAGTGTTGCTTCAAGCATGCTTTCTGCCATTACAGCCCGCTTTCCCATTGCTCTGAGTTCATCTGCGGCTTGCTGTTCAACTGCTTGCAGCATGCTCTCTGCCATAAGGTGTGGTGCTCAGGAACCGCACAAATTTCAGTACGCAGCCTTGTTAGGAGGGCAAATTGAGAGACGAATTTTCAGCGAGTGGGGAGGTGAATAGGAATCGAGTCCAACAATTTTTTCCTTTTTTGGACATGTGGTGAATAAGTTATAAATAAAAGAAGTTTCGGCATAGGGGGGCCCTGACACAGCCATAGAGTCCCTGCGAATTGGCCATAATGTGGTTGCTGAAAATTACATTTGAGGCTCATGAACTGTACACAAATAGAGCCAGAGGCTATCCACCGAGTTTGTCCTGATCCGCACACCCTATCCTACCCAAACTGCATGACTCCTACACCCTGAACCACCCACTAATCACCAAACCCGCCCCCTGCAGACTAAGACGCAGCCCATGCCCGCCACCAGTGCCCGCCCCGCCCATGCCCATGAACCGCCTGCAGGCACGTCAATGCCGCTCCGCCCAACCCCGTGGGTCGCCTGCACCGAAACCGTGAACCGCCCCCTGCATGCCCGTGCTTGTTCCCGCGCCGCTCCCTGCTCCCTGCAGATGAAAATTCGGCATCCATGGAGTTTGGGACGTGGTGCATGCATCGTTTGACGTGACCGTTGGGGAGGGGAGGGGGAAGGTCCATAGACTGGGATTAAAAAAAAATAGCGGAGATATGCCTTGCGGCATGAACGGTGGGGGTGAGAATGGCGGGAGGCGGTGGCCGTTGGGGGGGAGATCGGAGATTGCGGATCCAGCTCCACTGAGAGGAGGGAGACTCACCGCCGAGCCACTGCCTGCACCTCCATGCTCCTGCGCCATGGCTCCGCTGCCAGCGACAGAGCCCGCCCTCCTCCGCCGTGTGCCTCCAGATGCAAGCCGCTCCGCCTGAGCTCGCTCTTTCTCAAGACGCTTTGCCTCTCTTGCTGCTCGCCTCTCCGCAACCTGCAGGTCCCGGTCCTCCTTCTCTTTTCGTCGTGCCTCCTTGTTTGCCTCTCTCTCTGCTGCTTTTTGTTTTGCTTCATTGGCATGGGCCTCTCTTTGTGCTAGAAGCCGCTCGCAGCCCTCTGTGTATGTGGTAGATGTGAGGATCTTGGATCTAGTGAAGTCCAGTAGAGGTTGCTGTCGCGTTCGTTTTCTTGCAGGAATGATTTCAGGTAGGGCAAGGAATGTGTTGATGTCCTCACGTTGCTCTCCTTGCAGCTGTGCTTGAAAGTCTGGATCAATCTCTATGTTTTTCTCACTGACATCATATGTCGATTCATCTGCATCAGGTACGGAGACGTAGTAATGGACAGGGCGTGGGGGGGGAGGGGGGGTGGGAGCCTGATCCACCGTCGGCAAGCTGCGACTCGCTCAATGCCGGCATGCCGCTCCCTGCCTGCCCCTGTACGGTGCCCTGGTTTTCCTCTTCATGGTCCTGGTCGTCCTCTTCGGAGCTACAGTCCTGGTCCTCTTCGGAGCTCTCATCGCCGGAGCCCGCAGCCCGCTCCCTCCCGCCCTCGCCGGTCGCAGGTGAGTCTGTCCCCCGCCCATAGCCGGTCGCCCCTCCGCCGCCCTCCTCCGACTGACCTGCTGCCTCGGTCACCTCTGTCTGCTCGAATCCCTCCGCTGCGGTCATCGCAGACAGTGCGGCGTCCCTCTGCAGTGGCCATATGCTAGTTTTCCGGAAGCCGGATTTGATGTTCTTGGAGCTTAGAGATATTTTTAAAGCCTGAGCTGTCCATTCGCATAGCTCTTGCTTGGACACCTGCTTGTTCTTATTTAGCAAGGTCCATGCATCCCTGATTTTTTGAAAGGCAGTTTTAAAGGGTTTAAAACATGCTACATCTAAAGGCTGCAGTGCATGACTAGTGTGTGAGGGTAGGGTCACAATGTCCAGCCCTGATTCCATAGCAGTCCTCACCACTTCTAGGGTCACATGAGAGTTGTGTCCATCTAGAATCAGTAGGTGTCTATTTGTTACATCTATTCCAGGTCCTTTTTCTTTTAGACACTTTATGAAGTGAGAAATCCAACTCTCAAACAGCCACTTGGTCATCCAAGCATTTGGCTGCATGCCCATGAGTGCATCTGGCTCACATCTCTCAACATAGTCATTTAGAAAGTTCTTTCCTTTCAGAATGTAGAAGTTTGGAATCAATCCACCATTAGCATTTACACATGACAAAACTGATAAATGTTCTTTCTGGTCAGGCTCTATGGAATGGACAGATCTGCTACCTCTCTTGGCAAAAACGGTAGCACCACCACTTCTCCCTGCTTGCACACCTGATTCGTCACAGTTCCAAATGTGACTTGCAGGATAGTTGTAGGTTTCATAGAGGTACTCTAGGTTAGTGTAAAGAGTTTCAGCAGTACTAGGACACAACGCACGTGCTCTAGCCACTTCTAATCCTTGAGATCTCCTTGTAGCAAGTTCTGGATGTCTAGCCCTAAACCTCCTCAACCAGCCTTTGCCAGGGACACCTGTGGCACTCCAAGGGGTATGTCTAGACTGTGTTGCAAGTGCAACCTTCAAACGTAGCTCAGCAGGGGTAAGTGGGTGCCCCAACTCCTGCATCTTCAAAACATAATCAACAATTTTTTTTTCTTCATCTGCTCTCAAAGTTGCGGTTTTACCTCTCTGTCTGGTCTTTGTCCTCCCGTGGAGGTGATCTCGCAGGGAAGAAACTGGCACACCGAAAATGCGTGACGCAGCTCTGATCCGCACCCCATCGTCAATCACGGCGTTCATTGCTGCCTGTAGTGCCGCATCCGACCAGCTCCCATTCCTGCGACCAGCTCGCCGCACGGCCTCCTCCGCCGTCGGAGCCCCTTGCACATCCCGCCTGCAACCCCATGCTCCCTGGCCGTCGACGTCGTCCTCTTGGCCCGCCCCCTCTTGATTGCAGAGTACCGGGTACTCTTGGCTGCTGCTCTCGGGCTCCCTCTCGGCCCTCCCTGCATGCTCCCTGCCGGCCTCCCTTGCAGTCCTGATCCGCGGTCTTGGTCTCCGACCTCGCACCCGCCTCGCAGCCCCTCGGCCCCCAACATGCAGGAACTCATCAAAGTCGACATCTGCGATGTCGATGGGTTGCAGCGCCCCCCGCCGCTCCCTGCCTGCAGACTCCATGCACGTCGATCCCGCCCCCTGCATGCCCCTGCTGACTCTCAAAATTCACCCGATCCCACACCTTGCACTGTCCATCCCTTGCACATAAACTACACACAATGCACACTTGTTTCGACACATTGCATGCACCAAATCCCACAGATTGATCTAGAAATTAAACCAAGCCACCACCCCACTCCACTCTAGGAGCGCCGCTTAACCAACAGAATTAAACATCTTTACAACTTAAATTGCCGCCAATTACACTCAAACGCAGCCATAATCGTGGCCACACCCATGCCCCTGTAACGCACACCCTAAGCCTGTGAACGGGTCCGTGGGTGCTCAAAAACCGTCCTCAAAGTGCGCCATCTCTGACTGATTCACCGTCAGGCCACATTTTTGCCGCTCCCACCCAACTTTCTGTGCGGATCACGGTACCCCTTGCAGTTTTCTAGAGTGCGGTTCCTGATCCCGGGTGGATTTCGAGCACCACACAAAAACTGCCCGCTTTTCCAGAGCTTCCAACATGATTTCTGCCCATTTCTTCATCACTTCCAGTTCATCTGCTGCTCTTCTCGAGACAATTATAAGTCTAGAATATTTTCACCAGTGACCTATTTAGATAGAGAGAAAGGGATACATCTAGATTCTGTACTTGTATACTTCCAACACCATAGCAACTAACCACAGTGAATAACGAGCACTAACTTCAATATGACTTTAAAACAAGGATCACAACCAGTGATTCTCGTAGAATCTTTGTCATTCCACATCGCAAAAAAGAAGTTATTGGCTCGAGTTGCTTATTGTAGCTTAACCCCTAAACGACCAAAAAGTGGTCAATTTCATTCTTTGACCGCCCGCAGCTATCATTGAGTTAACGTTTTTTCATCCGGATAATTTTTTTTGACTTTAGCATTGTGAAATCTATCCAAAACCCTTTTTTTGAAGTAAAAATCAATGTCGGTGATTTTTGAAGCCACTCCAAAGTGCAAAACCTCAATACCGCGCAGTCCACTTTTTCAATCTTAAGTTTGGTGTGTGTGTGTGGGCAGTAGCTTTGGGGTGTAAAATCTGTGTTTCAAAAAAAATTTACAGCCGCGCGGGAGTGCAAAATTCGTTGAGCGGGCAGTTGGAAGTTTTAGGGGCAGAGGAGAAGAGTGTGAAAAAGTGATCCATGTAGGCACCCACGGTGGTGGAGGGGAAGGGTTCCCTCTAAAACAAAGCCTCCACATGGCACAACCACATTCAAATTGACTCAAATTCAAAACAAGGAGCTTGGCTAAGGCTAAGAAGGGGCAGCAACTACTAGAGCATTCAAAGAGCAATGGAATCCAACCTTGTTGATGCAATAATGGGGCAAGAGGGGGAGATCCTTGTAGCCTCCAAAATCACTATACAATCAAAGTTACAAAGCTAGGATTCTAAGAAGTGATTACTTCCTGACAATGCCAAGTGCTACACAAATGAATTGGCCGTCACTTCCAACTATGCCGGCAAGTGAGCAAGGGAGCCATCAATTCTAGAAATGCAACAACTGAACAACAATGCAAATTGAAGTGAACAAACGGCGATAGTGAGAGGGACAGGGGCAGCGGATGCAAATCAGAGAGGAGCAGTGAGGGGAAATGTGCGAGGGACTGAGCGGGGCTTCGATGAGGGGGATTGCGGGCTGATTGCAGGTTGAGAGAAGGGGAGCGGAGTGAAACTGTCGGGGCAAATTTGGCGGGTGTTGTGAGGGGTGTGAGCAGCGTGACTCAAGCGTCAAGGGAGGGCGAGGGGGGGGGGGGAGTGACAGGGAGGGGCCGGGGAGGTGTAGCTTGCGGCAATCAGAGCGGGAGAGGGACTGCAGACAGAGGGAAGGGGGAGAAAAGGGGCGAAAGAGAATGTGATTGAGGCGGGGGGGAGGAAGAGGGAACTTGGGGATACAGCAAGAGGGGGGGACAGTGAGGATAGTGCAAAAGGGGAGAGGGTGGGAGAGAGGGGGCAGGGAAAGGAGAGAGAGATTCTGAAAAGAGATTCGGAGAGGAGAGATCAACATATTCAGAGAGGAGAGAAACAACAGGTTGGGAGAGAAACAGAGAGTGGAGGGAGGGGAGGATAGGTGGAGAGATTTCTAAGAGGGCAGATTCGGGGCTTTAGAGGAGCACATTCGGAGAGGGCAGATTTGGGTTGCTTTGCTATTTGCAGATTTGACACACGAAGAGATTAGTAAGGAAATACATGTTTGGAAATGAAGAGGGGAGAGTCCGCCCATGGACGCTTGCACTTGTGGGAGGACGGACGAGATCCTTTGCCCCAGGAGATGGCGAGGACTTCGGAGGGCCGCTGCAGCAAGGCGAGAGCGACGGAGGCAGCTGCAGGCCGCACAAGGCAAGCAGGTTGGAGCAGATTCGGCGGTGGGCGCGGTAGTCGCCGCCAGAGGAGGAGCGCCGCGAAGCAATGGAGCAGATCTTGCAGGCGTAGGTGAGAGCGCAGGTGGAGTCCTGGGGAGTGCCGATGGACAGCAACTGGATGCAGGGAGAGCGTCGGCGGGCAATTGGAGGCGGAAACCTCCGACTTCTATATGTCGGCGCGGCCACAAATGGAGAGAAGGGGGGAACCAGGGCATCCTGCCGAGGGACCGAGTGTTGGTGCCATCACCTTCGGCAGTGACTATGGAGGAAGAGTCCTCCCAAGCTGGATGCAGTCACCAGCCGTAGGTACAGCAGCTGGCCGAGGGCGCGTGCACGGAGAGGTCGGGGGAGAGGGCGTGCTCCTCGCCATGGAGGGGGGCCTCTTGCCGCAGGTGCGTGATTCCAACTCCGTGGTGGCAAGGCCCGCATGCACTCCTTGCGGCCATGGATATCTAAAGATACACACCAACAAGGAAGTAGAGAACAGAAGCATTAGAAAAATCTGCAAAGATATGAATTCGTCAAATGAGGATTCTGCAACTGAATTAGATGAGGACGTAATGGGAGAGGACTGCAATGAATGGGCTGGAAAAATGGGGAGAGGGGAGGGAGGGGGCTTACTTGTGACGTTGACAGGGAGGGGGAGGGGCGGGGCACTAGATCCTGAAGGAGGGAGAGGGCAGGGAAGGGGAAGAGGGAGAGGCCGAGGCGGGGTGGCTGGCAGCGAGGAGAGAGGGAGAGGGAGAGGGAGAGGGAGAGGCGGGGTGGCTGGCAGCGGGGTGAGAGGGAGAGGACGCGCCCGGGGGCGAGGGCGCACAAGCGAGGGGGATTTGGGGAGAGGTGAGGCTCTGATTGGAGAGATGGTGAGGGAGGAAGGATAGGGGAGTGGAGATGGAGAGGGGCGGGGGATGCCGAGGGAGAGTGGAGATAGAGAGGGGCGGGGGAAGCCGAGGGAGAGTGGAGATGGAGAGTGTTAACTGGAGATTTAAGGTAGTAGAATAGAGGGAGCAGTAAAACTGCAGTTACTGGGGGGGCAGTAAACTGTTAAGTTACTGTCCTGCCCTGTAGTAACTCTGTTGGATGAAAATTGCCTGTTTTGGATGAAAACTGCCAGATGGATGAAAACTGTCAGATGGATGAAATCTGGTGGTTGGATGAAATCTGGTGGTCGGATGAAAACTGTTGGCAGTTAGGGTTTTGGGGGTGGCGGCTAGGGTTTTGGATGGGGTTGTGGGAGAGGGGGCTGCGAGGCTCACACTCTCTCTCTCCCTCTCAATTCAGAGCTCTCAGATGGTAGTTTGTGTGTAGGACATGTTGTAGGACTGTAGGAGAATGCTGTTAGAGCAGTTTTCAGGACTCTGGGGGGTCCAGATAGAGATATCAGTAGGGAGCAGAATCATGTACGGATTTACAGTGAGTAAAGGGAAGGAATTGATTACATTGGGTGTAAATGTCTGAAATTGCAGTTATGAGTGCTTGAGGGACCAGGTTAGTGGATTCACCTGGTGGGTCCAGTAGATCTGGTGTTTAAATGAGTGGGTATTGTAGATCAGACCAAGGAGAGTAGAAAAATGTATCAGATCTTGAAAAATACCATCAGGATTTGAGTAGATCTAAGTTGGCAGTTTCAGATCTAGGACCCGGATTTTGGACAGTTTCAGGGCAGTTTCAGGGCAGTTTCAGGGGGAGTACAGAATTTTTCGCAGGATTTCAGAGAGCTTTAGGACAGTATTCATTTTTGAAGGAGTAAGAAAAATATTCCTTTCACATTGGCGACCATGCAACAGTTCGAACCATGTGGCTCTAGCTGCACACACCAGGACAGTACCAGATCCGTACTGTTCCAGGGGTGACAGGTACAGTGGCGATGCAGGGTCTGGGGGGAGCAGATCTGATAGTTCCAGGGAGCAGATCTGATAGTTCCAGGGAGCAGATCTGCACCAGTGGCAGTCACAGTGACCAGATCTGTGACAGTCAGGTTACTGTGACCAGATCTGGACCAGTAAGAGTTTTTGAAGCAGTCATGGGAGGCGTTTCATTCGTGACACCAGGAGCAGTGCAGACAGGATCAGTCGGGACCAGTCAACAGCCAGCTAGAAAGGAGGCGCATCTCTGGAGCTGAGGGCAGCTCTACAGCAAAAGGGGGATAGTCAGCCAGGACCAGGTAAGTTGCTGTTTCCCACTGATTTGAGGTTGCATTGCAAGGAACAGTAGGCTGAATGTATGACCAGCAGTAAAAAACGGAGCAGTCAGTAAAACAGTCATAGATCTACTGTCTACGTAAATTGGCAGACAGTAAAAATGACGCAGTAAAAAATGAGGTAAAAAAAAAAAAAACAGAGCAGTCAAAAAATCGCAGTAAAAATGATGCAGTAAAAAATTGAGGTAAAAAATGGCACAGTAAAAAATTAAGGTAAAAATGACGCAGTAAAAAATTAAAGTAAAAAAGTGGCAGTAAAAATGAACACCAGGAAAAAGGAAGGGAAGGAACCTACGGACCAGTGATAGGAGTCTGGGAAGGAAACTGGACCTAAAAATCACTAGATCTAGGAAAAAACAGTCAAACTGGACCAGGACAGTGAAAAACTGGACCAGTTTCACTGAAAACTGTAAAGGCAGTACTGGAGGGTCCAGGACAGACCTTTTGGAAAACATTGTAAAACTGTATTGCTAAGAAATCTGGTATAATTCTAGACTAAGGATAACCTTGAAAACCTAAAAGGCAGTTAGGACCAACCTAAGTAGGAGCAGTAGCTACTGACAGACCCACAAAGGACCAGACTGGGGTGGCAGACGGCTGTACTGACAGGGACCAGGAGTACGGAGGACTAGTACCGGCAGGGACCAGAGGAGGACTGGGACAGAGATCCACAGTACCTACCCAAGAGATCACCTGGAAGGGCAGACTCGACTTACTGGAGGAGCAGACAGACCAGAAGACCACCAGCAGGAAGGACCAGGAGGGAGGAGCAGTAACTGCCCTATCATGGAAGGCGACTACCAAGGATGGGACAAGGAAGAGTTGGCTAGGAGACAGGCAGCAGAGAGGCTGGCCAGATACGAGCTCAGGGAGCAGCAGAGAGCAGCAGTTGAACCAGGCAGGAACATGGGGGGGCAGCCCAGTTCTGAGGAGAGCATTGCCAAAGGAAAGACCAGGGACTTGATTGACATGGACCTGGTGGGCGAAAATTCAAGCCAGGAGACACTGCTTGGAGTAAGCAGGAGGACCGGATCAGCTAAGGGCGAACCTGGTCCCAGTTTCAAGAACTGGCAGGAGGATGAAGAGATCAGGAAGTATGATGGCACAATGCCATCACCAAGGACCAGCAGAAGGGAGTTTCCAAGACCAGGAGGTGGAGACGTCCATCACAGTTGGAATCCTCAACTGGAGACAGCAGTAGCATACGACCAGTTTCAAGAGGAGCAGAGGAGAAACACCAGCCGACCTAATACACCAAGACCAGGAATACAGACACCAGGAGACTTGGGGGAGACGCTGGAGACACTGAGGAAGAAACTGGACCAGGTCAGGAGTGAAGACAGGGCCTCAGGAGAGGCAGTACCCAATTCAGACCCGACCAGGACCAGCAGACAAGGACAGCAGACCACCAGGAAGCAGACAGTCCAGTTCGTCCAGGACCAGTTCCAAGGACCAGAGCAGGATGAAGAAGAAGAAGATAGGAGACAGCTGGAGCAGATTAAGGCCAGGCAGCAGGCTAGGAGGCAGGCAGAGCAGGCCAGAAGGGACCAGCAGACCATGGAAGAGGTGTACAGACACCAGATGGAGGAGCTAGGACAAGCCACCAGGTTCAAGGAGACCATGCAGGCTTGGGAGCAGAAGAACAGGGAGGAAATTCAAATGAAGGAAGCCATGAGGCTATGGCAGGAGACCAAGAGGATAGAGGAGCAGGACCAGGAGAGACAGAGGCAGGAAGCCCTTAGATCCTGGCAGGAGGCTCAAAGGAGGGAAGAAATCAAGCAGGCAGCAGAGAAGCAGGAAGCCATGCAGCAGGACCTGCTACGCCAGGAGGCCATGCGCCTATGGCAGGAGGCCCAGAGACTGGAGGACCAGAAGAAAAAGGAGGAAGAGAGACAAGAAGCAACCCGCCAGTCTACCATGTATAGGTGGCAGGAGGTGTTGAGGGAGGAAAGTCAGAAATTACAGGCCCAGCAGAAGGACATGTGGCCAGGATATGAACATTGTGAGGTACCAGGTGGAAGATCGGGTCCAGCAAAATCAGCAGAAGTGATGGGGGTACCAGTACCAGCAACTGCTATACCCCAGGGGCCAGCAGAGAGCCACTTCCACCACCAGACAAGACCAGCAGGTCCATCGGGAGGAGGAGGAGCATCATCAACCTATGTGGACCACCTGACTGGTGATCTATACCAGCCAGAGGCACCCCAGTTAGTGTACTGGCCAGGTGGGGGAGCAGAGATGGGAGCAGGAGCCACCAATCCAGGGACAGCATTCCGAAGACCAGCAGAGGCAGTTGGAGGAACATCATATGGGTCTAGACCACCAGTGGGGGGTGGAGTACCAGTGGCAACAGCAGCCAGCAGTTATCCAGACCAGCCGGTACCACCAGTCTACCCACCAGTTGGAAGGCCAGGTATACCACCAGTATACCCACCAGATGGAAGGCCAGGTATAGGACCAGTGTACCCACCAGTTGGAGGACCAGTGTACCCAGTAGTTGGAGGACTAGTCTACCCAGCAGTTGGAGGACCGGTATACCCACCAGCTACAGGACCAGTATACCCACCAGCTATAGGACCAGTATACCCACCAGCTACAGGACCGGGCTACCCACCAGCTAGAGGACCAGTATACCCACCAGTTGGAGGACCAGTCGGACTACCAGCATCAGGACCAGTAAGTATGGCCCATAGGAAGCCACTGCCATACTCCAAGTACAAGGAAGGTACAAATCCTGATGCTCATATTCGTCAGTTTGAGCGCACTTTGTGGCACAATGGGGAAACTGATGAGCAGGTTATCATTAACCTGATGGGTACCACCTTACTGGATAAGGTCGGGGCCTGGTATGAGAATTTTCTGGAGAGTCATCTTTACTGCTCATGGGAGGAAGTCAAGGCAGCCTTCAGGAGAAGGTACAGGGACCAGACAACGGATGAAGCAGTCTACAGGGAGTTGAAGTCCTTCAAGCAGGCAGATAGGGAGAAGGTGCAGGATTACTATGACAGGTTTATGACCCTGATCAAGTGTCTGCAGTAAGACCCTGGAGAAGGATTTCGAATTACTAATTTCAGGGCAGGTTTACTGGAGTACATCAAGATTACGACCAGTATTGCACCAGTTAAGACCCTGACAGAGTTGGTGGATGCTGCTCTAAGGTGTGAAGAAAACTGCACCGATTCAAGTGGCAAGCCAACCAAGATTGAAGTCAAGAAAATGGAGACCACCAGCAAGCCAGCAACTGTGACCAGGAAGGAACCAGGCCAGGATGCTCCTAGGCGAATCTGTGGCACATGCAAGAAACTGGGCCATGAAGATCGTGACTGCTGGTACAACCCAGCAAATCAGAGGGGTCCAGGTATGAAGAAAGAAGGAGAGGAACCAGTAGGGGTGAATGAAGTGTCTGCCCCAAAGCCAACAGCCACCTACAACAGTAACTACAACCAGGGGTACCAGCGATCATCTAACACCAGGGCAGGTAATGGCCAGCAAGGTGGTTTTGGAGACAAGCCTGAATGTTGTTATTTGTGTGGTGGAACAGGGCATAGGAGCTGGAACTGCCCTATGAAGGCCCAGTGGGACCAGTTCCGGACACAAGGAGACCAGGGAACCAAGAAACCGGACCACCAGGTAAACAACGTAGAGATTGAGTTACTGAAGGATCCGGAGGACCAGGTAAACGTGGCCAGTATGACCAGGGCCCAGAGGAGGAAGGCAGGACTGCCTCCAATTGAAGACCAGTCAAAGGTACCCGAACCAAGGAAGATCAGGACCAGAGAAGACTGGCAGGAGGAGGAACGACTCAGGAACTCTATGATAGAGACCCTGAAGGAAATTCAACTCAAGGAGGAAGAGGAGGCCAGAGCAGCAGAGCAGGCCAAACTAGTTCAACCACCAGAAGATAAGGATACAGCTGAAGGAAATTTACTGGACAATGATTGGGCAGGATTTCCGGATTCTGATGCCCTTGATTACAGTATGAAGACTGAGCAACCTGGACCAGCAGTACCGGCAGGGACCAGTACAGAGGGGGACCAGGGGCAGTACTACACCAAACTGGTGGGCAGGAAGATACTGGACAGTCCAGTTACAGTGTCTTTGGGGCAGTTACTGAAGGTAGCTCCCAATATCACTGATTATGTCAAGGCACACTTGTTCCCGGAATTGGGACCAGACAAGAATTCGGGACCAGACCCGACACCAGCAGTGAAGCCAAGGACCAGTACACCAGGTAAGCCGGATTTAATTAGCAGTTTGGCTATAGATGTTGACAGGGAACTGCCGGTGTTAACTGTGCAGGTTGGCAACGGGACCCTGGACAATGTACTGCTGGATGGTGGATCTGGTGTTAACCTGATCACTGAAGAGGAGCGTAAGCGATTGGGATTGAAGAACCCCCAGCCTGCACCCTTCAGATTGAGAATGGCAGACCAGACAGTGGTAGATCCGGTGGGGCTGATTCG
Organism: Ceratodon purpureus; assembly: GCA_014871385.1. NCBI lineage: Eukaryota > Viridiplantae > Streptophyta > Bryopsida > Pseudoditrichales > Ditrichaceae > Ceratodon > Ceratodon purpureus. The sequence continues at coordinate 9,042,880 of CM026432.1, read as the reverse complement.
AAATGTAAAAATCCACATTCATGGTATCCCTTACCTTATCACCTTGACTGTAATTAAAAACAAAGAGGTCAATGAAGCATATAGTATGCTGTTAGGTCGTCCTTGGTTGATTGATGCTAAGGTAAATCATGACTGGGGTAATAATCTTGTTACAATCAGAGGTAATGGGACAGTAAAAACTGTCTCAGTCAGTCAGAGGAAGGGGCCCAGGCCAAAACTGCCTGAGGTCCTGGTCTGTTATAATTTCACCAAAGGACTAACAGACGAGGAGGAAGCAAGATGGTTGGCTTCAGAACAGGATCTAATGGCTATCGGGACAGTCACTATACCACGACTGGACCAGGACCCGGACCAGTACAAGGCCAAGGACCAGGACAAGTTTAAGACCAAGGACCAGGACCAGTCTAAGTTAAAGGACCAGGGGCAGGACCAGTTCAAGCCACAACACCAGGATCAGGACCAGTTCAAGCCCAAGGATCAAGATCAGGACCAGTTAAAAGTAAAGGACCAGAAGAGGGACCAGTTCAAGGCCAGGTCCAAGGACCAGGATCAGTCTAAGGCGCACGATCAGGACCAGGACCAGTGCAAGGCCCAGAGTCAAAAGAAGGACCAGTCCAAGGACCAAGACCAGAGCCAGGACCAGTCGGAGCACCAGGAGGGGGGAGCAGGTCGAGCCTATCCAGACCAGTTCTATACCTTTGAGGAGGGGGATATTGAGGTAGATGAGACACCAGCCAGGGAGAAGGTGTTGAAATTGAAGATCGCTGCCTGGACCCTACCGGAGTCGGAGCAGTTACGGAAGATGAATCTGGGGACAGAGGAGGACCCCCAGTATGTGCGAATTAATGCCCATATCAGTCCAGAGCAGGCCCGGGAAGCAGAGGCCCTGTTCAGGGAATATAAGGATGTGTTTGCCTGGACCTACAAGGACCTGAAGGGTATCCCGCCATCGATTGCACAGCACAATATAGAGCTGGAGAAGGACATACCACCAGCACACCAGGCCAGATATCGGATGAATCCGAACTACGCCAGTATTGTGAAGCAGGATCTGGACAAACTGCTCCAGGCCGGGTTCATAGCACCAGTGGAGGATGCCACCTGGTTATCACCCATTGTTATTGTGCCTAAGAAAAATGGAAAATTGAGAATTTGCATTGATTTTCGAAAGTTGAATGCTGCTACTAAAAAGGATCCTTACCCACTGCCATTTACTGAGGAGGTGTTGGATTCTGTGGCAGGACATGAGCAGTATTCATTTCTGGACGGGTACTCCGGGTACCACCAGATTCAGATAGCACCAGAGGACCGGTACAAGACTGCCTTTGTGACTGACTGGGGGGCCTTTGTCTGGGTGGTGATGCCATTCGGGCTGAAGAATGCTCCACCGACCTACCAGAGGGCAGTAAACCGTGCTTTTCGTGATTTTATTGGTGAATTCATGAAACTGTTTTTGGATGATTTCAGTGTTTACAGTGACATAATCAGTCATCTGGTCAAGTTGAGGCAGTGTTTCCAGAAATGTCGGGAGTATGGCATAAGCCTGAACCCGGAAAAATGTGCTTTACTGGTGTTTTCTGGTATCATCCTGGGCCATATTGTGTCCCAGGAAGGTAAGTTTCCGGACCCCAAGAAAATTGAGGCCATTGAAAAAATGCCTAGACCCCAGAAACCGGTTGATATCCAAGTTTTTAACGGTTTTGCCCAGTTTAACAGGTGTTACATCAAGGCCTATGCCCAGATCATGGAGCCCATCACCAGACTGATGAGGAAGACTGAGGACTTTATCTGGTCACACCAGTGTGAGCAGGCCTGGTTGAAAATCAAGGAGCAGTACCAGAATGCACCGATCTTGATTGCCCCCAGATGGGACCTGGAGTTTCATGTGCATACTGATGCCTCGAACATTGCAGTCGGGGTGATGCTGGCCCAGAACCCAACAGGGAAGTGTGACCAGCCAATTTCTTATGCCAGCAGACTTTTGAATTCTGCTGAGAAAAATTATAGCACTACTGAAAGAGAGGCCTTAGCTATGGTTTATGCTCTGAACAAGTATAGACATTATTTGCTGGGCAATAAGTTTGTTTTTTATGTTGACCATATGGCACTGGTGTATCTGGTCAACAAACCGCAGGTATCGGGCAGGATTGCGAGATGGCTGCTGCTGTTTCAGGAGTTTGAGTTCACTGTGGTGTATAAGCCAGGGAAGAACCATGGAGTAGCAGATGCACTGTCCAGACTGCCCAATGGAGAACTAGCAACTGGTGTTGAGGACCAGACCAGTGATGCTAGTTTGTTTTATGTGAAGCCGGAATGGTTAGAGGATGTCAATTCTTACCTTAAAACTGGTGTTGTACGGCAGGATCTGACCAGGGAGGAGCAGCGGAAACTGGTCCTCAAGGCACTGCCATACACCCGGATCCGGGGGGTACTGCACAAGAGGGGCCAGGATCTGGTCCTCAGGAGGGTACTGGACCCGGTCGAGGCCGAAACAGTGATGAAGGAGATGCATTATGGAGCGGCTGGTGGTCATTTTTCACAGGAGATAACCACCAGGAAAATACTGGATGCCGGGTACTGGTGGCCAGCAGTACACAGAGATGTTTCTGAGTACTGTAAGGCCTGTGACCGGTGTCAGAGGGTTGGAGGCATGGCGAATACTGGACTGGCCACCCTAGTGACCAGTATGCCAGCAGAGCCATTCATGAAATGGGGGCTGGATTTTATAGGACCAGTCAAGCCTATGGCTGCTCGGTCAGGTAACAGGTACATACTGGTGGCTACAGATTATGCTACCAAGTGGGTGGAGGCCCGGGCGTTAAGGACAAATTCGGCAGCAGTAACTGCTAAGTTCCTCTATGAGCAGATACTCACCAGGTACGGGTGTCCATTGACACTGGTCAGTGACCAGGGCTCTCATTTTATCAATGAGGCAATTGAGCACCTGGTGGAGCATTTTCTGCTCCAGCACCGGACTTCTACAACCTACTACCCCCAGGGTAATGGCCAGGCAGAGTCGACCAACAAGGTAATTGGCCAACTGCTTAGCAAACTGGTCAATGAGAAGAGGACAGATTGGGATGAACACCTGCCTACAGTGCTATTTTCCTACAGGACTGCTTTCAAGGTGACCACCGGGTATACACCATTTCAACTCGTGTATGGGCTCCATCCATTGATGCCCACGGAATACTTAGTTCCGACCAGGAGGACCAGTATGGAGACTGATTATACACCAGCCAGGGTACTACAGGCCAGGATAGCAGACCTGGAGCAGATGGATACCACCAGACAGGATGCACAGGAGCAGGCAGGGACCCGACAGTGGAGCAGGTCACTCTGGAGCCAGCAGCATTACAAGAGGAAGGATTTTCAAATTGGGGACTATGTACTCTGGTACCCCAAGGGGCACAAGGAGCATGTGGGCAAATTCAAGAGCAGGTGGTTTGGACCGTACAGGGTCCAGTACAGGCTGCCTAACAACACTGCTCTTTTGGTTTCAGTGCAGAATTTCGAACCGGACCCGGTGATTGTCAACATCAACAAGCTGAAGCCTTACCGGTTTTATGACCAGGACCAGCTTGTTACCGTAACACCAGGTGATTCGACCAAGGGACTGGTCGAACAGCAAAAGGGGGATAGTGTGCAAGCAGGCCAGGGTGGGACCAGTTCGGGTGACCAAGCAGGCCAGGAAGGGACCAGTTTGAGTGACCAGGACAGTACCAGCACCAGGCAGCGACATACACCAGGAACACAGGACCAGGACATCAGACACACCAGGGACTAGGACAAACGACAAGACCAGCAAGACAGGACCAGACAGGACCAGGACAGACATCAGGACCATCAGGACAGGACCAGGCAAGACCAGCAAGACAGGACCAGACAAGACCAGCAAGACAAGACCAGACAGGACCAGGACAGACATCAAGACCATCAAGACAGGACCAGACAGGACCAGGACAGAACAAATGAAGAGGGGCAGGAAGAAGTCCCACAGCAGCTGAACAGGTTGAAGGGGGACCAGGAAGTAGACAAAAGGGATGAGAGCAAAATTAGTGAAAAAAATAAAGAAAAAAGAGGAAATAATCAAAAAGAAAAAAATAATGAAAAAGAGGAAGCAATCAAAAAAGGAGCAGAAGAGAAAGAAAGGAAGCAGCCAGCAATACTATGTGGAGTAATGGAGGTCATCCCTGTCCAAGAGCGACACGTGGCAGAGGCGATGTTACAGCTAAGGGGGCGGCCAATAAAGGAAGAGGATGAAGAAAATTCATCCAGTCAACAGATTTCATCCATCATGGATGAAAAACGGCTACTAACCCTAAAACCTGTTTTCAGTTATTGGTGGTGTAGGGTTAACCGAGCCACAAATGAAGTAGAAGAAAGCTGGAGAAGGGTTCGGGTGGGTCAGTCAAGGGCAGAACGAGCACCAAGAGCCAGCACCCACGGCTCGCTGGAACGGACTTGGGAGATGGGGCAGCCGGAGCAACCGCAGGTGGATGAAGTACTGGCAGGGACGATACCCGGCCACAGCAGTTCATCCGTCAGGGAGAGAAGAAGACGACCAGAGGAAGGGGACTTACCCTATGGGACCGAAACCCTTGGTCTTTTCGAGAGCAGCAGTGGAAGGTCACAGCAACCAGGGTTCGGGAGGAGGAGTGATAGTGAGTTTCGACGCAGTGGCAGCCGACAGCACCAACCGGTGGCAGGTTACAGTGGCAAACGGGGAGCAGGAGGGAGCTGCGAGAGAACCATTCGGCAGCAGAAGGCGGCGGCAGGGGGCGCTCAACAGCAGGAGGCAACAGCCGAGAGCGCCCAACAGCAGGAGGCAACAGCCGGGGGAGCTCAGCAGGAAGAGGTAGCAGCCGGGGGCGCCCAGCAGCAAGACACAGCACCGGGAGGCGCTCGACAGCAGGAGGCAGCACCGGGAGGCGCTCGACAGCAGGAGGCAGCACCGGGAGGCGCTCAGCAGGTAGAGACAGCAGCCGGGGGCGCTCAGCAGCAAGACACAGCACCGGGAGGCGCTCGACAGCAGGAGGCAGCACCGGGAGGCGCTCGACAGCAGGAGGCAGCACCGGGAGGCGCTCAGCAGGTAGAGACAGCAGCCGGGGGCGCTCAGCAGCAAGACACAGCACCGGGAGGCGCTCGACAGCAGGAGGCAGCACCGGGCGGAGCTCAGCAGGAAAAGACAGCAGCACCGAGAGGCACTCAGCAGCAGAAGGCAGCGGTGGGTGGCGCGCAAGGAGATAGGCAGGGCCGACAGCAGCAGCCAACACCAAGTAGTGGAGAGAGACGAGTGTTTTTAGAGCAGCTAGGGTTTGCAGTCGGAAGACCTGCTGCGAGCAGTCGGCACCGACAGCAGTTGGGCCGTGACGGATCGAAGTTGGTAGGCGCCGAAGAAGGAGCAGCCGGCGGAGGAGCTAGGCAGTCAGCTGCAGGTGGCGAACAGCAGTCGCTAGGCGCCGAGAGAGGAGCAACGGGCGGTGGCGGACAGCAGCCGTTAGGCGCCGAGAGAAGAGCATCGGGCGGTGGCGGACAGCAGTCGCTAGGCGCCGGGAGAGGAGCAACGGGCGAGGGCAGCGAGCTGACCATCGGGGAAGCGCAGCAGCCAGCGGTTGAATGGGAGCAAGGAGCGGGGCAATTGGAGACAGTGCGGGGGTTACAGCCGCGAAGTGATAGCGGACAGTCGACACAAGAGGAAGATCCGAGCTTGGGCGAGAGGGGAGCCAGCGATAGCAGCTGGGCGGTACGAGGAGAGATAGGCAGGGCAGCATTTGCCGACAGCAGAGAAGAAGGTGACCAGAGCCGAAGCAGGGTAAACCAGCGCTCCATCGAGCAACAGCCGGGACACCAGGTAAGGCACCGTCCATACAGAATTCCGGGTGCTTTGAGGGCTGCAGGCAGAGGGACAGGATCAGTTAGGCAGGGATCGGAGGGGCATAGAAGGGATAACAGGAGCAGTAAACCAGCAGCCCGAGAGGAAGCGACAGCAGGAATAAGGGTTAGAGCAGGAAGACCAGTAAGGAGAATCTCGACAAGGGGTTCGGGGGCAGTTTTAAGGGAAGCCTCAGTATTGACATTTAAGGATTGGGGCGAAGGGAGAGATTCAGAAGAGGAGGTGCAAACCAGAGGAAGAGTGGAGCAAGAGAAAAAATTAAAAAGAAAAGAAAAATTAAAAATGAACAAAAAACAACTAAGGCAGGGAGCAAGTTGGGACACCAGGGGGGGTGCAGGATCAGGAGACCAGCAGTTTCCTACATCCAGTAGAAGAACTGCAGTCAAGGGGGACCTGCGACCTTACCTACAGGGATCGGGTGTGATTTCACACCAGGAGGAGATGGACCTAGAGCAGATGGAGGGGCAGGAACCTCCACAGCCGACACAGCAGGGACCAGCACCAGGGCAACAGGGACCAGCACCAACACCAGGGCATCAGGGACCAGGACCAGTACCAGGGGAGCAGGGACCAGCACCAACACCAAGGGAGCAGGGACCAGGGCCAGCACCAGGACAGCAGGGACCAGGACCCGCACCAGGGCAGCAAGGACCAGGGCCAGCACCAGGGCAGCAGGGACCAAGGCCAGCACCAGGGGAGCAGGGACCAGGGCCAGCACCAGGGGAGCAGGGACCAGGGCCAGCACCAGGGGAGCAGGGACCAGGACCAGGGAACACCACCAGGAGGAAGTTCACCAACCCCATGGCCAGAGTTCCTAGGAGGACCAGAGTTGAGAGGAAGGTAGACAGAGCCATTCAGCTCACCTTTCTTCCCTTGAAGCATTGGCAGGGATGGAGAGACCTTCAGGATAGTGACTGGGCAGAGCAGGTGGGTCTGGGGTCTTTTTATGAGTACACCTGGCCAGCACCACGCACAGAGCTGGTAGCAGACCTGGTGGAGGGGTTCCAGTACACCAAGGGGGAGAAGATTGAGTATTCCATGCCGATTCGGGCCACAGTGAGGGGTATTCCAGTCGAGATTACAGCATGGACCATACAGCAGGCTTTGGGGATTGAGGGGACCAGGACACCACCAGTTCCGAAGAGCGGCACTACCCTGGAGAAGAAGTATATGACCATGTTTGGATTGACCAGGGCAGACCACACCACGGATGGGACCAAGATCAGGGGGTTTGATGAGCAGTACCAGGAGCGGGTCAAGGCACTGGTGGAGATCATGTGTGTGAAGAAGACTTCCCAGTATGCCAGCAATGAGCTACTGGAGAACTTGTACCAGGCTGTGAGGAAGGGAGACCACAACTGGGCCCCCCTTATACTTTCCAGCTTGAGGAGGCTACTGACCCGGATCCACACCAGCCAGACCAGAGAGATCAAGGGGGCAGAGTTGATGGATGCACTGCTCCGAAACTGGTTCCCGGATGATGAGGAGTATGTGGATCCAGCCCCCCAGGTGAGTTCCAGTGAGGAGGAGGATGACAGTGCTGGACCACCAGACGTGACACCAGACAGACCAGCAGGACTGCTACCACCAGATGTGGCCAGTGGAGAGGGGTTTGAGACTCAGCTGACCAGGCAGGAGGAGGACCAGGCCACTTCAGTGGAGCGCCAGTCTTCATCTTCACCCGGGCAGAGGAAGGGCAAGAGGAAGGCTGTAGTATCACCAGGACCAGGGGAGCAGCCGGGCAGGTTCAAGAGGCTGAGGAGGATGGGTAACAACCCCAGATACCGGGAGACCAGTCCAGACTCCTTAGAGCAGGGGGAGAGGTGTGTCACAACACCAGGAGGAGCCGGAGGACATCATGGCAGGAGGATGAGGAGCCAGGTGAGCAGTCCAGTACTGATCTCCAGTAGTCCAGAATTGGTGTTGGTAGCGACACCCACCAGGGAGCAGCCAGTTTCAGAGGGCCAGCACCAGGACGAGTACGAGGACCAGCCCCAGGAACAGCCTCAGGACCAGTACTAGGAGCAGCCTCAGGAGCAGCACCAGGACCAGGAGGTGGAGGACCAGGTACAGGAGCAGGATCCCATGGACCACCAGGAGGAGCCAGTTGTGGATTTTCCCACAGGCTCGGTAGGGACCAGGATTCAGCTAGGACCAGCCGGGATGGGGGACCAGGAGGATATCACCAGGGAGGTGGACCAGTTGGTCCAGCAGTTGCAGGTGGTATTAGCTCAAGCATCTCGGGTGCAGATGTTACAGGGGCAGGAGGACAGGTCTGGACCGACCTACCAAGTGTTGTTGACCACCAGACAGGCCCAGGAGGAGCAGATTCGGCAGTTGACAGACCAGCTGCAGCATGCTCAGCACCAACTGGTAGTACTCCAGGAGGACCAGGACAGGGAGAGGCAGACTTGGGTGGATCAGGGGGTCCAGGCAGAGGCAGTCAGGGCCCGGAGATTGGAGTTGGAGGCCAGGACCAGTGCCAGGTTCAGAGACTTTGATCGGCTGGCCAGGGAGAACCAGCAGCTCAGGCAGAGGGTGGAGTTGGCTGAGGCCAGTTCTACTCAGGCTTCTAGGGGGTTGACCAGGCATCTGCTGTCTACCTCCAAGAAGCAAGTACTGGACCAGATTCAGGCCTATTCAGAGGACCAGGCCAGGTACTCCAGGTATTTAATGAGGTTTGCTGAGGCTTACCCATCTTTTGTGTACTGGTCTGAGGAGGACCAGGATGAGGGGGACCAGGAGATGCCTGATGGGGGGCAGTTTGCGGATGATGGAGGGGCTTCCAGCAGTGGCCTTGGGACCACTTCTGGTATTGGATCTCAGTCAGGTGATGGACCAGCAGGTACCGCTCCTGCTGTACCACCAGTACCAGCACCACCAGGACCAGAGGCAGCACCAGCGGGACCAGCATCAGCAGCAGGAGGGGCGGCACCAGTTAGTGGCTAGACAGTAGGTGTATGCTAGATACTGGTAGGACCAGTAGGACTTCTTTTTTGATTTTTTGGTACCTTAGTTTTTTTGGTTAACCCCATAAAACTTAAAACCGAGCATCTGAGGGCAGATGCAGACTAAAAGGGGGATAATGTTAACTGGAGATTTAAGGTAGTAGAATAGAGGGAGCAGTAAAACTGCAGTTACTGGGGGGGCAGTAAACTATTAAGTTACTGTCCTGCCCTGTAGTAACTCTGTTGGATGAAAATTGCCTGTTTTGGATGAAAACTGCCAGATGGATGAAAACTGTCAGATGGATGAAATCTGGTGGTTGGATGAAATCTGGTGGTCGGATGAAAACTGTTGGCAGTTAGGGTTTTGGGGGTGGCGGCTAGGGTTTTGGATGGGGTTGTGGGAGAGGGGGCTGCGAGGCTCACACTCTCTCTCTCCCTCTCAATTCAGAGCTCTCAGATGGTAGTTTGTGTGTAGGACATGTTGTAGGACTGTAGGAGAATGCTGTTAGAGCAGTTTTCAGGACTCTGGGGGGTCCAGATAGAGATATCAGTAGGGAGCAGAATCATGTACGGATTTACAGTGAGTAAAGGGAAGGAATTGATTACATTGGGTGTAAATGTCTGAAATTGCAGTTATGAGTGCTTGAGGGACCAGGTTAGTGGATTCACCTGGTGGGTCCAATAGATCTGGTGTTTAAATGAGTGGGTATTGTAGATCAGACCAAGGAGAGTAGAAAAATGTATCAGATCTTGAAAAATACCATCAGGATTTGAGTAGATCTAAGTTGGCAGTTTCAGATCTAGGACCCGGATTTTGGACAGTTTCAGGGCAGTTTCAGGGCAGTTTCAGGGGGAGTACAGAATTTTTCGCAGGATTTCAGAGAGCTTTAGGACAGTATTCATTTTTGAAGGAGTAAGAAAAATATTCCTTTCACAGAGAGAGGCGGGGGGAGACAGACCGAAATGGCAGCGATGGTGAGATGGAGCGGGGTGAGGGAGGGGAGACAGTGGGAGGGGTGGGCGGGGAGAGAGTTGCTGGAGAGAGGCGGGGACAGGGGGGTAGACGTAGGCGGGGGAGAGGGCGGGGGCGAGGCAGGACAGTAGGGGATCCGGCGAGGACCGCGGCTCGCGCCTTGCCACTGCGGGACCGGGGCAGCATGGGTGGGCTAGGGTCAAGGGGGCGTCGTGGGAGGGGTCGGGGAGGGGCCCCAAGACCAAAAAAAATTGTTGCAGGTTCCTTGGAGGACTTATATGGCCTAGAGACATGGGTAGCAGAAGGGGAGTCTTACAGCCACGACACTTCTGAATTTTGTGGACCAGAGCCAAGGATGAAGGTTGATTTTGACAAGGTGCCATCACCTATGGTTGTCATAACAGACCGATCGTCCGTTAGTCCGTAAGTCCGTCATGGTGACAAGACACACCCAAATGTCCGTCCAATAAGGGCGTTGACCGGTTGACTCATGGTAAGGGTAAAACGAATTTACCTAGCGCTCACTTTCGCGTGCGCTCGCGCTCACACGCGTCCATTCGGGCGCGAGAACACAGATGACATTTGCCAAAAAAAATAAAAAATAAAAAATTTTGCACTCGCGCCCGTCCGCACTCGCCCGAGAGCTCTCGTCAAACTTCCACCAAGTTGTTGTTCATTTCATTTTGGTGATACTTCCTCCATTGAGCACGAGCACCCGGGCACGCGCAGACAGGGGCAAGAATATCAGCAAACGCGCACACAGAAACCAGCCAAAGTCTTTTTTTTTTTTTTTTTTTTTTTTTTTTTTTTTTTTTTTTTTTTTTTTTTCCGTACTCGCTCGTATGCTCGCGCCCGTCCGCACTCGCCCCATAGTGTGCGCCGGACTTCCACCAAGTTTTTGTTCATTTCATTTTGGTGCTACTTCCTCTATTGAGTGCGAGCACACGGGCGCGAGCATATCAACAAACGCATACAAAGGAACCAGCCAAAGTTTTTTTAAAAAAAATTAATTTTTATTTTATTTTATTTTATTTTTGCACTCGCCCGTATGCTCACGCCTGTATGCTCGCGCCCGTCAACACTCGCCCGATGGCGTGCGCTAGACTTCCACCAAGTTGTTGTTCATTTCATTTTGGTGTTACTTCGTCTATTGAGTGCAAGCATATCAGGAAACGCATACAAAGAAACCAGCCAAAGTTTTTTATTTTATTTTATTTTATTTTATTTTATTTTAATTTTATTTTTTCGGAGTCGCCCGTATGCTCGCGCCCGTCCGCACTCGCCCGATGGCGTGCGCCTGACTTCCACCAAGTTGTTGTTCATTTCATTTTGGTGCTACTTCTTCCTTTGCACTCGCCGGTATGCTCGCGCCCGAGTACTCGCGCCCGTCCGTACTCGCCCAATAGCTTGTATCAGACTTCCATCAAGAAGTTGTTCATTGCAATTTTATGCACAAATAATTGTTGCTAGACCAAGGAGCTCAATTGCTGAGTACGCGATGTGATGGAGATCGATGAGTAATGAGAACATTTTTGTAATATGATATTGGAATAAAAATAGTAGCAAAAGGCATAGATAATTAGATTAATAGAAGATTTTGGAGTTAGTTTAATTTTGTTTAAACTAGAGCATTTTGTGTACATTTCCACTATCTTCGCGTTGATTAAATCATAATCTATTTAAACGTCAATTCATTCTTGACTATGTCGTTCATCACACTTGATGGCTTTTTATCCATGACTTTTTTTTTTATATTTCTCCAATTCTATCCCTTTATTTGTTGATTTTTCTATTCTTCTTCCATTCTATCTTCTCGTTTTCCTTTTCTTCTATTTCCAGTGGATGATGTATTTATTTATTTTATTAGCCTTCCATTGGTCTCACATTCTATCTTTTATTTTTATGTATTAAAATTTCCAATTGTCTTCCATTCTATCATCTCATTCCTTTTAAGTTTATTGTAATTCCATTCTATCTTCTTCTTTTCTTTTTCTTCCATTCTTAGTTTATCATGTATTTATTTATTTGTTTATTCTTCCATTAGTCACCCATTCCATCTTTTTTTTTTTTTTTTTTCCCCGATTGTCTTCTGTTCTATCATCTAGTCCTTTTTAAGTTCATTCTTATTCCATTCTATCTCCTTGTTTTCTTTTTCTTCCATTCTTAGTCTATCATGTATTTATTTATTCTTCCATTAGTCACCCATTCCATCTTTTATTTTTATTTATTTTTCTAATTGTCTTCTATTCTATCATCTTGTTCTTTTTAAGTTCATTACTATTCCATTCTATCAAGTTCTCGTTTTCTTTTTCTTCCATTCTTAGTCTAGTATCATGTATTTATTTTATCATTCCAAGTCTATGATGTATTTTTTTTCCTATATTTGTTATGTAAACTTATTGTATGTGCCAATTAAATGAAACATGGTAAATAAATTCAAGAATAACATGAAATATAAGTTATTTACATATTTAATTAATGAATGCAATCATGAACAAAATACAAAACTATATTTAACAAGAATAACTTTAATAGTACGAAAATCAAGATTCAAATCATACAAGAACATATCTGAGTTTTGGGAGTTCGGTTTCATTTCAATTTTTTTTTTTTTTTTTTTTTTTTTTTTTTTTTTTTGCGCGCGCGCGCGCCCGAGTGCTCGCGCGCGTGCCTACAGGCGCGAGCATTCGGGCGCGAGCATTTAGGCCCAAGCATGTAGGCGCGTGCACCAAAAAACCAAAAAAAATAAAATAAAAATAAAAATTCTTTTTTGCGCGCGCGCCCATGTGCTCGTGCGCGTGCCTACAGGCGCGAGCAGACGCGACGAAGGGCGCCATTCCATGGTAAACAGTAGTAAACTGTGAGGATAGTAATTTTACTCGTGCGTGGGAGCTCGTCCGATAAGCGTGTCCGATAGTCAAGTAAAAAATCGTTCATCACGTCCGTTACCTGACAAGACGACAATTTTATGCCTCGTCCGTCTATTATGATAACCCCGCCATCATCTTTAGGCTTATTCCATAGGTTTTTTCCAGTTTTGACTTTGAAGGAGATAGCAAAGGAGACTAACCGTTATGCACTAGAGGTTATCAGAGATGATGGTAGCACTAGAGATGGGGCAAGATGGATCCCCGTGACCCATAAGGACTTAGAGGGTTACTTATCCATACGCATGTTTATGAGCCTCAAGCGTTTACCTAATCTTCGATTATATTGGTCTCGTGACCAAGTTCTCTACCACTGTGCAATTCCCTCCTCCATGATGTGAAGGGATAGATTTGAGTCCATTACGAGATGTTTGCACGTGACTCCACATTCTTTGAGGGAGGGAGATAAGACTCATCTGAATTATGACAAGATATGGAAAGTAAGGTGGTTAGCCAATCAAGTGAGGGATGCATGTGCCACGTTATGGAATCCTAACGTGGCACTAACCGTAGATGAGACAATGATTCGGTACAAGGGCACATATTGTCCCATAAGACAATATATGCCTAAGAAACCCACCAAGTTTGGGGTCAAGGTGTGGGTGTTGGCAGATTCAAGGGCCAAGTACGTACTGAACTTTGACATTTATTGTGGGGCAAGTTCCAAATATGGGCAGGAAAAAAAAAATGATAGTGGGAAACGAGTTGGCAAACAGGGTGGTGACGTGGTGAAGAACTTGGTAAAGGACTTGCACCATAGAAGGCACCTTGTGGTTGTAGACAATTTCTTCACCAGCATTCCCTTGTTTACTTTTCTTCTAGAGGTCGGTATTTTTGCCACAAGGACGGCAGGGGCGAATCGCAAAGGGCTCCTCCCTTGTCTGACAAACAAGGTTGAGAATGCCAAGCATCATCAAGGGTGGCACGATTTCCGGTGGCATTCTAGTGGGCAAATTTGTTGTTTGATATGGATCGATAAAAAGCCGGTTTTGCTCTTATCCACCCATGCCTTGCCAAGGAGCCCCGTGGGGAAGCCTATGTATGTGTGGCGATTGGTGGATGGGGAGAGGAAAAAATACCCACCACCCCAATGCACCTTGAATACACCGAGGAGATGAGAGGCGTTGACGTAGCGGACCAGCTACGGAGGGCTTATTCTCTATTCTCCAAGAGCCACAAATGGTGGCATAGATTCCTTGATTTCTTACTTGACACGGCCTTCATCAACTCCTGGATTATTCACTCTGAGGTGTCTTATTGGTTTGGAGTTGAGCCCCTTACTCATCTGGACTTTCATATGCAGGTTGCTCAGCAATAGGTGCCTCCATTCCGGGACCACGGCTTTGCACTTCAACAATATCTCCACTTGAGCCACTAGCTCATGGTACTTTGACATCACAAAAGAGGCGGGTGTGCATTGTATGTGGGGTGCGCACAAACAAGACATGCCCGGGGTGTGCAGGCCTCTTCATTTGTGAAGGGGATTGTTATTTTTCCATTCACCGGGTATATCGAAATTGATTTTTTGTAAGCATGCATTTTTCTCCTTAGAGGGCAAAGTTTGGAAGGAGAGGAGAGAAACAGTAGCTTGAGGGAAGCAGCAAGCAGTTTTCTGGGTCCTTATTGCTTTAATTTTTTTTTTGGAGAAAAAAAAGGGGGGAAAAAAAAAGAAACAAACAAGGTGGGACAGAGAAGTCTAAACTCAAAGGGGCGGAGAGAGCCTGCAGCTAGGCGTGGCGTGGACTGTAGTGATTTGTTTTTAAAAAAAAACTGGGGACTCTGAAGAGGGAGGGGAGAATAGCGGAGAGGGCGAGGGAGAGAGAAGGGGCTGAGGGAGGGGACTGAGCAGGGGTGGGCCAGGGGCAAGGGGCGGGTGTTGGGAGGGGAGCGAGCCGTTGGGACACGCTTTGAGGCGGGACTTGGGGATGACGCTGATAGGGTGGCTGGGTGACTGAGTGTAGCTAGAAGTTGGCGCGGGCTTGACCACATGATGTGGCAAGTCCGTTCATGGACTTTGAGGGCCCGGCTACCCCCCAAACTATTGAAGCCCTTCCTTTGCGAAGTTGGGCACCTTGGTCTGACACTGCCCGCCTATCTCGGGGGTTGTTCCCTCCCTTTAGTAGCACGCCGAGCTGCGTAGGGCAGCTCACATGATGCACCTCCCATTCGGAGCTGTAGATCTCTCACCTTTTTTATCCAAATTTAGTGAGATTGATGCTCATTTGCATTCTAATATAATCCCCTTTGTGTAAGAGTGGTGTGATTTTGTAAATCATGCGTGTGTTTTGTTTTGGAGGTGACTTTGCATTCACAAACTGTTTTAAGATCTTTGGAGTGGCTGTGATTGCAAGGCCGATTTCTCTCAATCCATAATAGCTTTTGAGGGGATTTTTTTTGCAAAAGGTTCTCTTATACTTAGACTATGATTTGTACTCTCCAAACCTACCGTGTACCACAATTTGGAGTCTCTAGATTAGATTTTCTCTTGCTGCCCTGCTTTGGTCAACTCTTTATTTGAGCATTCAATCTTAGTTTTTGCACTATTGCGGATTTTTTTGCCCATTCTATCACTGTAGGGATATGCACTAGTGCATGCTTTACACCCTCCACAAGTAAGATCCTCCAGAGTCCAAACTGCTTCAGTCTATTCACCCAAGGAGCCTCAATTGAAATTTCACGGCCATAAGTACATTGTGCGACTTTGAGGCACGGTTACGGGCACAGGCAGTTGGGGGTTAACAAGTTATCTTAAAAATACGGAAGTCAAATACTTCTTGAGTAGAAAGAGTAAGTAAGTAAGACTAGTGCTCTAGCAGAACTTTGGCGGTTTTCTTCGGCTTCTTCTACTGCACGTCGGCGGGCTTCATCTGCTTTCCTGTTCTTGTGCTCCAACCTCACTAGAACCTACACGTGTGCAACTAGTCTTAGTGCGGCCGGCTAGTTAAGATAACATGGTTGTAAGACATGGCACTGGAGTCCTTTGCATTGAAATGAGAGAAACACGGCCGTGTACAAGCCATCGATGAAGTATCGAAGAGGGGAAGATCGAGTACCAAGTAGAAGGAAGAGGCAGAGTCCGGTAGCAGGAATTGGCCCATAGGTGACGGCGATAATATCCAATAGGGCGACAGGGTTGTCACGGTCGTCCGGGACGCTCGGGACGTGGGGACGTCCGCGGACGTCCGCCTGCGCCAGGGGACGTCCTGTGACTTAGAAAAAAAAAATCACCCGCATAGGTTTCACCCCGCGGTGAAACCACATCTTCTACGCGGCGGAGGGGTTGCGGGGGAGGGTGCGGCCGTCGCCGCGGAGCGGGGGGGGCCGTCGGACGCGTCGGGAAGGGGCCGTCCCCGGCGACGGCCCCTTGCCGTCGCCGCGGTGGGGTGGGGCCGTCCCCGGCGACGGCCCCTTGCCGTCGCCGCGGGGGGGGGGCCGTCCACGGCGATGGCCCCTTGCTGTCGCCGCCGTGGGGGGGGCCGGACCCGGCGACGGCCCCTTGCCGTCGCCGCGGAGGGGGGGGCCGTCCCCGGCGACGGCCCCTTGCCGTCGCCGCGGTGGGGGGGGCCGTCCCCGGCGACGGCCCCTTGCCGTCGCCGCGGTGGGGGGGGCCGTCCCCGGCGACGGCCCCTTGCCGTCGCCGCGGTGGGGGGGGCCGTCCCCGGCGACAGCCCCTTGCCGTCGCCGCGGAGGGGGGGGGCCGTCCCCGGCGACGGCCCCTTCGACGGCCGTGACAGTCCATGATCGGACGGCCCCTCGTTGACTTACGGCCTCGACGGCCGTCCTCCGTTGATTTTTAGGGCTTACCCCTTGGCATTTCATGGAATGAGTATAAAAGACCCCTTCTGAAAGTTGCCATTATACTTCTGAATTGTACTCCATGTGCTACTAGTTGCACTAATATACGTGTGTATCTGTTGCATGGTGAACGGCGGCGTTCAGAAGTGTGTTGAATTGGAGCTTCTTCGGAGGCTCTAGTTCTCTTGAGGACGTGGTACCCCGATTTTTTGAAGTTTTTCCGGGCGATCTATCAAGTGCACCAATGGCGTCTAAAAGTTACTCCCCATGGTATACCGAAGTCCATATGATCGATGCGGAGAAGAAGAAGAGTGAGATGGTTCAATGTATGCTATGCAAGAACACTTTCGCAAAGAGGATTGAGCGGATGCTCAGTCATTTGGGCTATGACAAAGTTCTAGGGCTACGGACTAGTGGAGTAGGTCGTTGCACTAATTTGTCACCCGCTATACTGTCCTTGTTCAAGAATTGCGGTGGCAAATTCCCCAACAACTCCAGAATATTCATGTCGGAGCAGAGTACTTCCCCCGTGACTCGTGGCAATATATCCCCGAGAGTGAACACTCCCATGGATGTGGACTCATGCGCTGGATCCCGGGTTTCAACTCCGAAGAATGAACCCGTTTTATTTGGTGAGGGTGTACCTTTCATTTCCACTCTTCCGGGGGAAGGTAGTGGACAGTTTCCTCCTTTGAAGGCAAAGAGGCAATCTACCCTTCAAGAGGGCTTCGAAGAGACTCAGAGGCGGGAATGCGACAAAGCATGGGCCACATGTTTTTATGAGAACAGTATCTCGTTTAACGTGGCTCGGAGTGCCTCTTTCAAGGACGCGGTGTTGAAGACGTCCAACATGAAGAGATCATACACACCTCCATCTTTCCACCATCTCCGAACAAATTTACTAGCCCAAGCAAGGACTGATTTGGAGACTTCCTTGAATGATAGGATTTTTTCAAGTGTTAGGAAGTACGGGGGAACGTTGGCCCTCGATGGATGGACTTCTGTAAGCAGTCGCCCTCTAATAAACGCAATGCTAGTATCTCATGCTGGTGAGTTATTCTTGGGCGCCGTTGACACGAGTGGGAAAGAGAAGGATGCCGTTTTCGTAGCGACCGTCATTGAGAAGTTTATCCAACAAGTTGGAGAACAGAACATCATTCAAGTATGCTACGATAATGCTCCGGTGATGCTTAATGCCGGAAAGTTGGTCCAAGCACTCTATTCCTCCATATTTGTCCAAGGATGTGCTGCCCATGCGATGGACCTTTTGTTGGAGGATTGGAGTAAGATGAAGTGGGTGAAGGAGCTCCTAGATCGGGCTAAGAACTTGGTTAAGTTCATAAAGATAAGGCAAATGCCACTCTCGGTATTTCGAAAGCACGAGGCAAAACTTAGCTTGCTGATGCCTGGTCAGACTAGGTTTGCATCGCACTACATTATGATTTCGCGTCTATTGAAGGTTCGAGGAGCATTGGAGCAGAGCGTTGTGGATCCTGACTGGAGAAACTACGAAACGAAGAAGACCTTATCTGCCCGTGACAAAGCGAAGATCTCACGCGATGTTAAGAGGGTTGTCTTGGATGACGTTTTCTGGGAGCAATGTGCAAACT
Organism: Ceratodon purpureus; assembly: GCA_014871385.1. Classification (NCBI taxonomy): domain Eukaryota; kingdom Viridiplantae; phylum Streptophyta; class Bryopsida; order Pseudoditrichales; family Ditrichaceae; genus Ceratodon; species Ceratodon purpureus. The sequence goes on along the minus strand of CM026432.1, from coordinate 9,024,731 downwards.
TCAAGTGGATGACGAGTCCCGTTGTATATGCCCTACGAGAGTTTGATGCGAAGGAATCGGCATTGGGTAAAGCCTACGTCGTTCTCCGCAACCTTGAGAAGCATGTTCTCTCTTTACGCCATGAGCCCTTCAAACTAGACTCAGACAATGCTGATTTCTGCGAGGACTCATTTTACGAGCGTAAAGCCATGATTAAATCACCCTTACAGTGTGCTGCTGCGCTTCTAAACCCTTATCTTATTGACGATGAGGACCTTCGCAATGATACTGATGCAATGGCATCGGCGAAGGAGGTCTTGTTGTCGATGGCTCCTCCGACACTGAAGGAAGTGGTCATAGAAGAGTTCTTTGCATTTCGTGAAGCTTATCCTCCGTTTCGTGACGTACGTGACTCCTCTAAGTCACAACTGCCGCCTTCTGGTTGGTGGGATATATACGGATCCGCTGGTAAATTCATTTCCCCAATTGCAAAAAGGATTTTAGCTCAGCCCCTGTCTTCTTCTTCATGCGAGCGGAATTGGAGTAGCTACTCCTTTGTCCACGACAGGAAGCGAAACCGTTTACTTCCGGAGAGGGCTAATGACCTCGTGTTTGTGTATACAAATTCCAAGATAATTTTCCAATCCAAGTTGAGTGCCTTCACTACAACAAATCCAGCCCAATGTGACTAGATGTAAACCGGCCCATGTGACCGGCTAGTCACATCAGTCATTTGCTTAGTCAAACCTCAGTCACAACAGGGTCCAGTCATGGACTAGTCACAGACTAGTCACGTACCCAGTCATTTTTTTCAGGACCTGGGTGGGAACGTCGTCGGGAACGGGCCATATGTTCCCCGGCGCTGTTCCCATAGTCATGCTTTGAGTGCTTACTATCTGGAGTCATACTAACATAGTCATATGGTTTTGGTCATAAAATCGTCAATGACTGTGTTTTGTAACAGATTCCATTTCAGTGACTGTATGTCGTCATGGAGTCATTCTTCTCACTAATAGTAGTCATTGATTTCAATCCAGTGACTGACAAGATCCTCTCCTGGGGCCCTCAATGGATAAGTGCTGTAAAGTTGGGGTAGGTCCATCATCTTCATATGCAGGTGCTTAGGAGACATATATATTCACAGAATTACGATCACTACATATTAAACATAGAAGTCTAAAAAAATAACACATGTTTCCGTGTTTGAGATGCACCAAATATTATAACTCCACGGTCTCTACGTTCCCACTTAGAGTTTCCAGATGCCTGAAGATTGCTTGTACTATTAATCATGCTCTACGTTTCCAACGCTGTCAACTAAACCCTTATCAATTGCCTCTCCATATTATTTCGAGGAGTTACAATTATGGCCGGCAGAATGTAGTCATGTTGATAGTCATGTATGCAGTTTTCTTTACTAATATTGGTCATTGTTTTCTGTATGACTCCATGTTGTAATAATGTTGATCTGGGTGACTATGTGTAGTCATGTAGTCATTACCTAGACTAATAACAGTCATATATATTGATTCGGTGCATTTTACTCTGAATATTTTTAAAATTCAAATGTTCACTAGTGCCAATATTTACATAGTGCGATATGTGATTCTTAATTTATGAAACTAATACTCTTATTTCTCTTTAAAACTGAAATATTATACAAAATGAAAAATGTTATTGTTTATTTTCCATTATTGTAAGTTTACATGTGTATATTAATCTACAATTCTACCAAATACACCAGAGTATACCTGTAAGTGATTAATGTCATCATCGTTCCTAAATTTTCATTACACTTGGTGAAAATACAGTTCACTCAGATATAAATCAATTCATGGAGCTCACAAGAACAAGTCCTGTTGTACCACAAGATTGTTGTTTTTTTTGTTTTTTTTTTTTTAATATAAATTCTTGATTTCTTGTATGGTAAAAAAATCACAACATCTGTCCTCAATTTCTTCTTCAAATTGAATAGAAAATTTGGACTTCAGAATTTGTGCTCCGTTTCGTCTTCATTGTTCTACATTTATTCCGCAATAATAACCATGCCCACTAGGAATATGATTTTTTTAGTTACTTATTTCAGCTACCTACTGTAAATCCTCAGATACCCTAAAATTTAATCTGATCATTTCATTGCAATTTTTTCCTTATTTGAGTTACAGATCTATACAATGAACGGTGTATCCATGTAATGTAGTGACCATATTACTATAGATTACTGTACTGTAGATTTGTCGTACAATCTAGATCTGATGTAGATTAGTCGGCCTGGTCTCTATAGAGTCATATTCCACATCAACACATATCACAGAGTTGTTGTACACAAGACATGACAAACCCTAAATGACCAAATTTCCTAAAAACATGGAGTACTACGCACTCCTTCTTTGCGTAGATCTCGCACAAGTAGTTCCGTGCAATGGGAAGTACGTATTCCTTACAACGGTAGCACCATTTATGTAATCTAGATTTACATTATATCTAGATCCACATTATATCTAGATGCACATTATATCTAGATCCACATTGTATGTAGATCTAGATTATATCTATATCTACATTATAGATAGGTTTAGGGTAAACTATGTCTTTAAATTGAAATGAAATACAAGAAACACCTGCATAAATAGAAGGAATAAGTATGAGAGAAACTAAATCTAGTGATAAAACCATTTATGTGTTGACTGATACATCACTATAATTAGTCATGCCAATCAAAAGATATTTTGCACGTACAAATGCGAAATAATGCAAGTACTTCTGAATCTTGTTAGAGTGGGTTTGAATACTAGTTCAAATATAATTTAGGAAGTATAGAAAATTTGCAACAAAATAAGTCTCCAGAATTTTGCAAAGAGGTGCCTAATTTAGTTACCTACATGGAAAACAATATGAGCTAAATTTTTAAGTGGATATGAATTATTTGCTCAAAGTGGAACAGAAGCATTTTGGCTCTTCTACATGGTCCATATTGCATGTAGAAATAAATAAAATGCAACTAACGATCGGTTACAATCTCATCAAGACTCAAAATAGTCCTTGTGCTCAGAATTGCACATCGAAGAACCTGCATTGTCACATTCGACAGTACCAATGGAATTTTGGCTTGCTACGAATGTATGCATAAGAATATATATCTTATACAATATGCATAAGAATATATCTCATACGGTGACATGTGGCGAGAAGGCATTCTTCATATAGAGACGATACTTCTATCCCAGTACAGATACCAATGCAAGATTTCGAGTTTCAGTGTGCTACAATATGTGGATGCCGTAGTAGCTGAAACTATTCCTATTTTATAAGCAATTAGTTTATTGAATTCATGTACGTATTATTGATTTGTGCATTAATATTAAAATGTAATTTTAATCGTGAATGTTTGATTATGAATAGTAATTTTAGGTTTGTATTGAAGATACTAGGAACCCTTAGAATTTAAAACATTTATTAGAGCCAACAAAAATTAATATATTCTAAATAAATAACATCAAATTCTTCGTACATGTATTCTAATTCTCATTTCTGAAAATAATTTAAAATAAAACATTATGTATTATTCTTTTATTTTCATAATCGCAACTGTTTTGAATAACTTAAGTATGTTTTTTTATATATCTTTAAAAAAATATAAGAAACAAAGTTTGTTTAAGGTGCTTGTTTTTAATAAAGAATGCAATAAATATTAATAAACATATTATTAAGATTTTAACATCACAAGATCAAATCTTGTATTACCACAAGCTTGGCATATCATTTAAAAAAATGCTTCTTAAATTTCTTAATGACTCTTAATAATTTTACTGATTTTTAACTATTAGGTCTTCAAATTCATAAAAAATAACATAACATATTCTTGGGGATTTACATGATTTAGCAGATGAGTTTGATAAATAAAAAATTTAAGCAGAACATGTTTATAGTAGCTGAGTTTCTTTTAATAACACTAGACTTCCATATCTGTTCTATTGAAGAAAATGAAAATACTGAATACTGTTATTAATAACCATAGTAAAAAATTTCATTGGATAAAATGAGATTACCCATTAAATCCAGATTTTGAATTTTTCAAATTTTAATTTCTTAAAACATGTGATGGACGTCTTCAAATTAATTGTTATGAGAAGGGACTTTTAAAAAAATTGGTTTGGTTCCTAGAGTTCCAATGTAAATCTTAAATCTTAAGAATATTGTACGTATGCATTTTTAAGAAATTTGTGTATTAGTATACTTATTTCTGGTTTTATTAAGATAATGAAAAACATTTACTTAGTTACAGAGTTAGATGTATTAAAAAACACCCATCTTTGCAAAATCCACCATCTTTTTTAAGAAGGGTTGTTTTGAGAGAGGTATGATGATAAAAACCTTCAGAGAATTAGTTGTTCACTGTAATATTTAGAAAATTGGAATTCTGAATCTTACAATTCGGAGCACTATTGACAAGCCGCCTACTGTGGCTTAGTCATGAAGACAGTTTTCCTTACTAAGACTAGCAATTACTGCGGAGTGACATAGTCACCTGGACGGTTTTGACTAGTACGACTGTTACTATACTTGCAAGGTAAAATAGTCATGCGGACAGTTCTCTTTACTCAATGTAGTAATAAAGTTCCAAAGTAATATAGTCATGTGGACAGTTTTCTTTACTCAGTGTAGTAATAAAGTTCCAGAGTAACATAGTCATGTAGACAGTTATCTTCACTCACATTGGTAATGATTGCTAAGCTACATAGTCATGTGGACAGTTTGCATTACTAAAACTGTTACTACAGTTGCAAAGTAACATAGTCATGTCAACAGTTTTCTTTACTAAATGTGGTAATGAGTTGCATTTTGATTCCAGCGATGCGTATGCTGGTACTGCTGTCTGAGTTCATTACCCAGCTCCGGGTAATTCTCATATAGACCGCGCGATCTTGGTAAGTACTCCTATGATGGACGAAGGTTCACTAGGCAGTACAATCTTCCTGGGGTGACTCATCATTCAAATCCGCCTCCGCATCCTCCATTTGTAGAGCAAGCTGGACCTCGTTGCTAGAGAGCTCTCTAGCATTTGATAAGACGGGTGGTACTGCTGCGGTATCGTCAGTGACATTCGGTGCCATGAGTCCTGGGTTTTGAGCATCGTCACGGAAGCTCAGACAGTGTAAATCTGCAGTTCCCTTATCCATGGAAGTCACTCTCACACTTCGTGCCTCTTTGCGAAGAACAACCTTCCACCCAGGATGTGCTACATCGTCAACAAAGAAGACCTGCTGAGCATGAAGGGGGAACGCAAATGAATCTGCGGAGTACGGAATGGTACGGTCAAATTTGACGAGAGTGAAACCATACTCATCTCTCTTCATAGTTGCCCGGGGTCCAACCCACGTAGCTTGGACCCAGTTACAGTACAGTACGAGGAGCTCAAACTTCCCATAGTCAACGCCAATGATCTCTTCGACCCATCCCACGTACTCTACATTCGCGAGCCTCTGGTTCTGGTCCTTTCTGCTGGCCCGGCAAGACTGAGAGAATGTTGCAGCTAATCCGCTGTCGCACGTTGCCAAGTCCATCTCTGCTCCTCGCACACGTATGTGGTTCCCGTATGCATACATGCTCCGATATGATTTTGCGTCGCATGAAGGTGGCAGGAGAAGGGCTTGCACATCTTCAGCCACTTGCGTGCCTGCCGCCACATCCCGTTGCACTGCAGTACGAAACCACTCAGAGAACGGCTGGTTCTGAGAGTTGGACGGATACTCGGCTCTTCTACCCCGTGATCGACGTCGAATCGCTGCACGCATCTTCGACCGCTCTTCCATCTCCACGTAGTGGCGCCTGGTAAGAAGCCACAGTGAACGCAGTAGTCTTCAGCGTGCAATTATAGTAAGCCCTTGCAGTAACAATCTCATGTACAAAGACTGAATAGTCACGAGTTGCGATTCGATTACTAAAAGCAGTAAAGGAAACAAAATGTTGGACTAAACACAGTCATATCTCCGTTTCCTAACAGAACGCATGACTGAAACAAGAGACTTCTCTCAGCCTCACTCTCCCCCCAGAACATCCGAGTGGTTCTTACTCCCTGTACGAATGTAGTGGCTCCGCATTCGTGAGAACAAACTCGTGAATCCACGCCCTTAGATCCGACGTCAGGAGTCTGTATCGACCTGTACCCTCCACGGACTCACTCTGCGCCGCAACTTCTTCCTGGTCGTCCCAGATCCTCCTACGCGTTATCTCACAGTCTTGCATGTACTCCGTGCAGAATCCAAGAGTTTCCTCTATTAAGTACCCCCGTGCCATGGATCCTTCGGGCTGCGCTCGTTGCCTAACGTAGCCCTTCAATCTCTTCAAGTATCGCTCAATAGGATACATCCATCGGGTGTGTACAGGACCGCATATATCCAACTGCTGCACAAGGTGGATGGGGAGGTGCGACATTATATTGAAAAATGAGGGTGGGAAAACCTTCTCCAGCATGCACAGTGTCTCAGCTGTGTACTCCAGTAATTGTTGCATGGACGATGGATCCACCGACTTTGCACAGAGTCGCACAAACACCCGACTGAGCCGCAATATTGCCACCCGCGTGTCCCTGTCCAATAGAGTGCGCAGGCACAGAGGGAGCAACTGCTGCATCATGACATGGTAGTCATGAGATTTCAGTCCCTTTAAGTCCCCATCCGACGCAATGCACTTTGCAAGTTGTCCAGCGTAGTTTGTAGGAGTCTTCAAATTCCGGATAATGTCCAGAAATGTCCCCTTCTCCTCTTTCGATAGTACATACGGAGCTGCTGGGAGTACAACAGACCCAGGTTTCCTTCCAGGGATCGGGTGCAGATGTGGTCGAATATTGGCCTCCTCCAAGTCGAGCCTGGCTTTCAGAGTGTCGCGGTCTCCCCAAATCGTTTTCATTATGTTCTCGCAAATGTTTTTTTCGCAGTGCATTGGATCCAGAACATGTCTAATGAGGAGGTTCTGCCAAAAACTCCAACATGGCATTCCAACATCAGTTCTGCTCACACTCAGTAGCATGGAATCTACTGTTGCATTTTAGAAGATATAGGAACGTTTCCACTTCTCTACCTACATTCAGTGATGGAGATAAGAATTAGCACTCTTCACAGTCAAGCTGATCATCTACAGCTTACTAGAATCAGTCAACTTTTCTCGAAAACGTTACTTGCACCACAAATTTCACTTTTCACAGTCAACATTATCATCAGAATTGGAGCCACATCATAGTCAGCGGTCACTGCGGTACTTACTAGAACCAGAATGTGCACTCTTCAGGGTCATCCTTCTGGGCATGTAGTGACTACAGTCAGTCATATATTTCAGAGTACTGGTTAATGGAACCAAAGGATGCGTTTGGCTCGTACCTGCCAATATGGAAGCGTGTACAGAGCTGAGAGCCGCTTCACTCCCGTACGGTGAATGGGGTCGGTGTCCCCAGCAACTCTTCTTCCCTGCGACGCTTGTAGGAAGGACATTCTCTCCTGTGCAAAGCCTTTGATGTTTGACCCTGTGAGAGTTTGAGGAGGCGGGCGGTGCTCCGGTTGACCATCAAACGCCTGCCGGAGCCTACGATAGGGATGCGACCTGCTGAGGTACCGACGGTGACCTAAATATATATTCTTCCCTAAGGCCCGTGACCGCCGCGTAGAGACTTTTGGCCCACACTCTGTACACGCTCGATACCCTTTAGTGACTTGCCCAGACGTCAGTCCGTACGCAGGGAAGTCGTGAATGCACCAGAGCAGTAGAGAGCGCAATTTGAAATGCTGTCCAGGAGGCTCCGAAGACACATCTATTGCTGTGACCCCTTCCCAGAGTTCCAAGAGCTCTTCGAGTAGCGGAGCAAGGTATACGTCAATATTCTCCGAGGTCGCACTCTCTTTCCCTGGGATCAGCAAAGAAAGCATGATAAAAAAGGGCTTTGTCACTAGCCATGCAGGCAAATTATAGTTCAGCAGAAGAACGGGCCATGTCGAGTGACTGAGCGACTGGTTTCCAAACGGGTTCACTCCATCCAGAGCCATCCCCAGGCGGATGTTCCTGGGCTCCGCTGTGAAGTCGGCATCCAGTGAGTCTATGTGCTTCCAGGCCTTCGAATCGGGGACGCAATCCACATTACTTCCCTCCTTCGCCCATTTGGCGTGCCACTTGTTAAGTTCTGCCACCTTCTTACATCGGTACATGCGCTTGAGACGGGGAATCAATGGAAAATGGCGTAGAATTTTGGAGGGGATTCGGCTGGACTGTGACTTGTATCTCGGGGCATTGCACTTTGGACAGCTCTCCGCATCCTGCAGCTCCTTCCTGAAGAGGCAACATCCATTGCGGCATGCATGTATGATATTGTAAGACAGTCCTAGCTTCCCCACATACTTCTGGGCTTCATAGTGAGAAGTGGGTAGGTGATTGTCGCCTGGAAGAAGAATCCGCAATAGTTGCAGTAATTCGGTAACAAACGCATTCGAAACTCCAAAGACTGCAAAACAGTTGAGTAGCAGAAGGGTAGAGACCAATCGAGATGTTGTAGCACCTTCATAAAGAGGAGTTCTGGCATGCTCCAGTAACTCCTCCATTACATCCCCGGTGTGCTCTCCTTCCGGCCATGGGATTTCGTCGTCTTCTTCGTCGCCATCTGCTGGGTCACAGTCTGGGGGGTTATCGTCGTCGAGGTTATCATACCTAGACAGGCACTCCATGATCATCCGTATGGCATCCATGCCCCCATTGTCGTTGTCTGGCTCGGGGGGAATATCCGTGACTTCTTCTTCAACAAATCCATTTTCCGCCTCTGCCAGACCAGCCTGAGCAAAACAAATGCAGGAAGTTTTTCAGAGGAAGTATGATAAAAACTGGACACATAATTCAGGGCTGATTACGTCACGCAATTCAGAGCTTACCAGAATGGGGTTAGTGAATTGAGGGTCTCTGCCAAACCTCCTGAGATGCTTCCGAATGGTTGCTCTGTTGATGCAGCGACCTCCCATACAATTTCTGCACGGGCAAGGGTAACTTGTTAGCCCCAGCCTATCTGCTTCACGCTCTTCCAAATCCCAGAGGTTGAGCTCGTCTGCCTCCATTGCCACGGAGGCCTGGTCCTGCGAAATCGTGAATCCAGGCTCTCAGTCACATTAAACAAACAACTAGCTATTGAATATCGCTATGTAGTGGCGTTCTGGGACTAATTGTCTTCAAGCTCTGTGACTGCACTCAGTCACAATAACCAAACGAGTGTCTCATGAAAATTGCTATGTTATCCCGTTTTGTGACTACTTCACGTCAGACGAACCATAACTGTGACTCAAAATAGTCATAATTCCCATCCTAAAAATTCAGCCGCTTACGAATGTTCCATTTCTGCTTGTCTACGAGCCGTAGAGGTACCAATTCACATACCTGCAAAGTAACTTCCCGACGTACTTTCTGTGCTCCTTTTTGGTTGATTCGTTGTGGTGAATAACAAGCGAAGGCCTTTATTGCTGTCGATGTAAATTCAGCATGTCAACACCGCCTGCTCTGGAATTCAGTCGATTTAGCAATTGCGATCACTGGAAAATAAGGTTGCAAAGAGCAGCAGGTTAAGGCCAGAGTATTTCACAGGACCTCAAGGTCGCAACAAACATTGCCTCGGGTCTGAATATCGGGAAAAGTAAGAAATAGAAGTAGATTAGCGTAGTACCTAGCCATGTTGTGACATTAGGGTCCAGGTGGTTTGATATGTCAAGTTCCAACACGTGCAAGCATCAGTATCTGGAACTCTAAGGGCTGTACACAGCAATGTCAACTACCATGGACGCTTTCATTGCCTCTCATAGGTCTCTAAGATCGCAGCCACTGTTTTTCCCTTCACAAGATACTAACAGGACGCTTCACATGATACGGAGCACGTCAGTTTGTGATTGCACTCCTTATACAATCACTTCCACAGCATGCCTTTGAAATCTACTTCGTGAGTATAAGATATGCACCACTTTCTGAAATCCAGGACTACTAGCAGTAGATTTTTCAACAGGCAAAAGACCTACATTGTAAGATAAGATACCTCCGAGTTTTCATGCTGGAGAAGGTTCGATACCAGCACTCTCTTAAACACTGCACCACTAAGTCCTGCCTTGGTTCTCTTCTTCAATTTCTTGGACGTTGTTAGTCTTCTGCTCTCGGATCTCACTTCCTTGATCAAAGCAGGGTATTGTAGAGAAGGATTAGATATGGACAAGGCATCCCTGTTTGGCTGGCTCTCTGCTGTCCATGTCAGAAAAGAAATTCACCATCTTGTTCTCCCGGATGTGCCAGCTCTGGCGATGTATGTCGCATTCTCTAACGGCAATTGTTGGACTGATGTGTGCTACCAGGAAGTCCTCTCACTGGGCGAGGCTAGTGGTCTGCATTTTGGTGAGTATTATCGATGCCACATGGATACCTACATTCTTCGGGGGACAACTCCAGCGCATCCCATTCTGATCGAAAGCGACATTGCTGAACCGGATTCCACCAACAGCATTCATTCTCCGCCGTGGTCCGTCTCCTACAATTCCGGGGACGATGAAGCCAGCAGCCAGGACTCGAGCCCAGCATCTACGGAGGGAGCCAGGCTATCTGAGCTCATTGACGATGCTGGCGTAGTGCCGTCTCCATGACTGAGGGACCGGGCACCTGAAGAAGTCGGCAAATGAGCATGTTAGTAGAACGCATCAGACTTTTTCTTTTTGTCGGTTTTGCCTGCATCTTCACTCAGTGTTATCACATCAGGTCCCATTGCATTTCATTCTAGCATTCCTGAACATAGACTTACACAGGGAGGGTAACAGCACGACAGAATTGCGGCGGATATTCCGGATAACATTAATAGTCAGCGACTTCTCAGTTGCAGCTGAACTATGCCCTGTTAGTTTCTCTCCGCGTTTTGAGTTGCAGCTGAACTATGCCCTATCATTCACATAAATTTATCAATAACTAAGTACTAGGAAATGTAGATGATTCTGGAGTGAACTATATTTTCTGAACTACTGTCGAGAGTACCGATTATTGACTCATGTTGCACTTAAAAATCATGTGTTTTTTGTTTTACAATGCTGTGATCCAGTGTGAAGACATTTCCAAATTGTACAATGACGACAGAGCTTAGGACATCTAAATACTAAATCAATGTTCGGGAACTTGAAGTTGCTTACTGTGGCAGAATTGACGACTACGCAGCAGTATTCGATGTGATGAATTCGGACACCAGTACCCTGCACTGCATTTTCCGCATCATGTGAGGATTCAGCTCAAGTAACATATCACTGTTTCATAAGATGGACCAGTCTCTCTCCCTTGAGAAGGGTTGCCACGTCTGTGCATCTATTCTTTCATGTACATAATGCTACATAACTGTCATAACTTTGAATGCTTCAGGCTAAGCCAGGAATTTGTTAAACTCAACAACTTTCTCTGTTTTCGCTTACAATTATCCGAAGTTTCGCAAAATGTATATCGTACTTGGGATTGGTCCAGGTATATGACGCCTTCGCAAATAGCTGTGACACACAACAGACGTTTAAATTAGACCAGGGGCAGTGAAGTTCTAATCACAGACACAGTAACAGGAGATTGAAATTTGACCAACGATAGTGAAAGAAACAACTATAAAAGGACTATGAGTAGTCATCAAATGATATCGGTGACTATGTATCATAAAATATATATGACTGTAAAGAGTCGTATTATCTGAAGTCTATGGATCGCGCAATTCAATCACAAGTACATCACTATGCATAGTGATGTAACCATCAGTCACATCACTGACATCTTACTGAAATTAGTCATTTCCATTTTGTGATTCTCAGCATTAACGACTAGGTACAGTCACGACCGTATGGCGCTATACATATATGACTTCAAATAGTCACCAGCACAGTACTATGTGTAGTGATAAAATCGTTCATATGCTGAGTAATGACTTACTACGCTCATTACGAGTCCATGAATTGAATGCGTACCTGATTTTGGCGGCGTGGAATCGACATGGAGACACAACGGCGAATTGAAGTGAAGAAGTACTTCACAGGAGAGTGACGGCGGGACATACTAGGGAGGCAGAGATGGCCATGAATCAGATGCTTCGATTGCTGAACTCCAGGCGAAGCACCTCCTCTGCGCTGCAATGGAGTTGCGATCCCGAAAGCAAGCGCCCAGAGGCGGTGAAGATACGAGTAGCTCCTCCGACACAGACAGCACGGGGAGCTCCGAAGATGAGAGGTCGGAGAAAGAAACTGGGGGGGGCGGGGAAGCCGAGGTTACAGATTACGAGAGGCAGCGCCAGGAAAGAATCCGGCAGAATTCCCAGAAGCTAGCGGAGCTGGGGATTCAGATGCTTGCAGGGGCTCTGAAATCCTCAACGGTCGCAAGTGATGCCGCCGCAGGAGGGGGGAATCGCAAGAGCTTGAAGGCCACGCCCGAACCTGGCGCCAGCACCCTCGCCAAGTGTCAGAGTACCTCCAGGTACTAAACCCCTAAACCCTAACTTCAACCCCTCATTCTGTACTGAGCCTGCTCCCATTGTTGTTCGCGGGTTCTTTGTAATGACTGCCTCTGTCACAGATTTATTAATTACAGTTTCCGTTTTCTAATATTCTCGTCTACCTGCACTCCCAAGGGCGGATGCGAGGAGCGTGGGTGTGGGAGCTGTGCGGAGGCGGAGCGAGAGGCTGAAGAAAGTCGTGCCAGCGGAGCAGACGACGACTCGATCGGCTGGGACCAACAAGCTACCGCAACAGTCAGAGAGCACCACTAGTGCGGAGTGGCAGAGCGAAGAGGAGAGCAGCGCCTCTTCTGCTAGTGAAGTCGAGGGCGACGACGAAGAGGGCGATGGCGATGCTGACGACTGCTTGGTACTAGTTGGAAATAGCCAACGGAACCCGGGGAATTCTCAGGTAAGTCCCCTCAATACCAAGTTCTCTCAATCTAGTTTGAATTGCAATTACGGATTTGCTTGCAGTTACGAACTTGCTTTCGGGTACGAACTCTGTGACGGACTTGCTTCCAGAGAGTGTGCTGGTGTAGAGATTTCGGTAGACCTAGTTCGAATTCGCTTCTTTCTTATTGAGATCCGTTGCCAACGCGAGGTAATGCCGAGTACTGCCTTGCTCGTCGAGTTTCCTTTCTTTGATGGGCAGCCTAGTATATTGTCTAATGCGCTTTTCAGGCCTGCTGTCCATCGGTACTCGCCTCATTTCTTGTCGGTTCGCCAATTGTCAGAGAACCCTAAATCAGGGTCGACTTCTCTCTCTCCCTCTCCCTCATTCTGAAGTTTCTTTTTTCCCCCTGACTGTACTTGATTCTCTCCTCCTCGCATTCCCTCTCTCCCTATCTCCCAGTGTTTTTTGCTCTGAATCCGCAACTCTCCTTCAGCTCCCATACCCCACCTCCTTGTCTGGTTCTCCCCCTCCCCTTCTCCCTCTCCATGTATCCCATTCCGTCTCCCTCACCATCCCTCTCTCCGTTCCTCTCATCTGTCCTTGTTTTTTTTTGTTTCTTTTTGCTTTGAATCCGCAACTCTCCTCTCTCTCTCGTATCGCAGCTCCCTCTCTCATTCTCCCCCTCTCATCTGTCTTGTTTTTTTTTTTCTTTCCTTTTTTTTTTTTTTTTTTTGCTTTGAATCCGCAACTCTCCTCTCTCTCTCGTATCGCAGCTCCCTCTCTCATTCTCCCCCTCTCATCTGTCCTTTTTTTTTTTTTCTTTTTTTTTTTTTTTTTTTTTTTTGCTTTGAATCCGCAACTCTCCTCTCTCTCTCGTATCGCAGCTCCCTCTCTCATTCTCCCCCTCTCATCTGTCTTGTTTTTTTTTTTTCTTTTTTTTTTTTTTTTTTTTTTTTTTGCTTTGAATCCGCAACTCTCCTCTCTCTCTCGTATCGCAGCTCCCTCTCTCATTCTCCCCCTCTAATCTGTCTTTTTTTTTTTTTGCTTTGAATCCGCAACTCTCCTCTCTCTCTCGTATCGCAGCTCCCTCTCTCATTCTCCCCCTCTCATGTGTCTTGTTTTTTTTTTTTCTTTTTTTTTTTTTTTTTTTTTTTTTTGCTTTGAATCTGCAACTCTCCTCTCTCTCTCGTATCGCAGCTCCCTCTGTCATTCTCCCCTTCTCATCTGTATTTGTTTTTTTTTTTTCTTTTTTTTTTTTTTTTTTTTTTTTTGCTTTGAATCCGCAACTCTCCTCTCTCTCTCGTATCGCAGCTCCCTCTCTCATTCTCCCCCTCTCATCTGTCTTGTTTTTTTTTTTTCTTTTTTTTTTTTTTTTTTTTTTTTTTTTTTGCTTTGAATCCGCAACTCTCCTCTCTCTCCCGTATCGCAGCTCCCTCTCTCATTCTCCCCCTCTCATCTGTCTTGGTTTTTTTTTTTCTTTTCTTATTATTTTTTTTTTTCTTTGCTTTGAATCCGCAACTCTCCTCTCTCTCTCGTATCCCAGCTCCCTCTCTCATTCTCCCCCTCTCATCTGTCTTCGTTTTGTTTTTTCTTTCCCTTTTTTTTTTTTTTTTTTGCTTTGAATCCGCAACTCTCCTCTCTCTCTCCTATCGCAGCTCCCTCTCTCATTCAACACCTCTCATCTGTCTTGGTTTTTTTTTCCTTTTCTTTTTTTTTTTTTTTTTTTTTTTGCTTTGAATCCGCAACTCTCCTCTCTCTCTCGTATCGCAGCTCCCTCTCTCATTCTCCCCCTCTCATCTGTCTTAGTTTTGTTTTTTCTTTTCTTACTTTTTTTTTTTTTCTTTGCTTTGAATCCGCAACCCTCCTCTCTCTCTCGTATCGCAGCTCCCTCTCTCATTCTCCCCCTCTCATCTGTCTTAGTTTTGTTTTTTCTTTTCTTTTTTTTTCTTTTTTTTTGCTTTGAATCTGCAACTCTCCTCTCTCTCTCATTTTGAAAGATTGGTAATGTAGATATTATGTTTGACTATTCGTCTTTGTAACTTGCAGGGCAGAGGACAGTCAACCGAGCCTAGTGTGTGGGAGGTGCGCAAGAGAGGCCCAGGAGGTTCTGCAATTCCTAGAAGCAACTCTGGCCGCCATCGCCCAACGGAGACCTCGGACCCTAAACTTTGCAAACGCCAGAGGATGTCAGAGGACACACTATCAGGGGAGCGGTTTGATTACTGCAATGACATTCCCTTAGATCCTCCTCACAAGGGAGGCAGCACACCTTCGTCACGTGGCATGGCTGCTCACCCTCCCCGGCTTCCCCCTATCCATGCGCTGGACTTGGAGATTGCGGAGAAGCAGCTCCAACTGCTCCAATGGAGGCGGGCGATGGAGTTGCAAGAGGCAGGGGGGGTGTCCTCGTATTCTCCATCAGGTATGACGGAGAGCTTGGGGCAGCCATCATACGACTCGCATCAGAAGTCCAGAAGACGGACCGTCCTGAAGCAGCAGCAGGCCCGCGACGTACCTTTCCGAGATCCAGGAGCTCCTAGAAAACACCTTGTGGAGGTCGATTTGAGGGGGCATCCGCAAGGGCAGAATCGGCCACTGTGGCTAACTTGTCTACGTGGTCATGCACAGGATATAGATTTTAGCGAGGACAACTACAAGAACCTCAGCACTTCTATGTTACTCGCTGTCAAGGAACGGGTGGACAACACGTTCGAATACCATGGTGGCCTCGGCTACGTGACTGAGGAGGCTTTCCACAGCATCTTGAAGGGCCAGTTGAAGGTGAAGAGATACCAGCTGAAGAAGCGCATGACTGAAGGGAGGGACAGGCCGAAGCACATCAGAGTTGACCACTGGGTGAAGCTCTCAAAACTTATCGACTCGGAGAAAAAGCAGCAGGAATCAGAGAGGATGACCCTGAACCGTGCGCAAGTGAAGAGACCGTCTTCAGCAGGGCGTACTGAAGAATACGTTCGAGCTACCCTGGTCAGTCTTCTGTCTCATGTCGTTTGCTTGTTCATTGTATGCATTCCTCGATTCCTGCACTTCGCGCTCGTTCCTTACCTAGCACCCCTGTAATCCGTAGCAGTAACCCACGGACAGGGTACATTCCAGCGACAGCGTGAGGCTGGTTTTCAGTTGTCAATAATCCTGCATTTTCCATATTTCGATTGTGTCGTGCCTCTGCAGGCAATCGAGCTGGAGCGAAGTCCGACTAGGGTCGAAATAGAGACGGAGCTGGCCAGGGTAAAAAATGCCCCTAGAAGACTCATGTCAGTGAAGGAAAGCTCCCCGAGTAGCCGAGTCTCTAATGCACAGGCAGAGGACGATAGTGATTGGCGGAGATCCATGGAGAAGAACATTGAGCGCATCATGGAGCACCTGCAGATACCCATTCCCACCCCCACGAAGGCCGCATCTGCGCGAAGCAGCTCCAGCTCAGAGACAAGCGGCACCGACTCGTCTTCAAAACGAGATCACGTCATGGAGACCGATATGCTGTTCGAGGTTAGAATATATATGTTCACCTGTTCCTTTCCTGGTCCTGCTGTACAACTCCTGCTCTCGCATTTCTTTGGCTATCGCGAATCAGTTCTAGCACCATTCAGGAGCATTGTCGTATGCCGATTCCTTGTCATTGATATGTGACGACGTGACCAATCCTGGCTATGTAATGCAGACATGGAACTTGACTACAGCGTCACTGATACTAGTAATGGAGTCAGTACTTCCGTGACTTGTGATAGTCGTCTTTTGAGAATCTATCACTATTCACAGTAGTCACGTTTGAATAAGTGACTACATTCGTCGAGAATGATCCCCATCGTTTAACAATTCCTTATGTATTTTTGAGTAGTGTTATTAAAGGTGATCTTTAAGCCTGCCGGTCATTGACTTTCAGCGTTGTGCCTATTTAGCAGGGTTTACAGGAAGGAGGGGAGTGCAGATCGCAGCAGGCAGATGAGGAGGACGCAGAGGACAGTCCTACAGACGCCGATGAGAAGGACGTACACACCGACCCAACTTCCAACAATCCGCCAGCAGACACTGCAGACTGTGACGTTGTAACCGTGGCGGAGTCAACCGAACGTGCCTCCGCTAAGCATACAAGTCGGACGCTGAGGACTCCCAAGCCGCCGAAGGATGACAGTCGACCTCACAAGAAGATGCGTATGACAGAAGTTGAGAAGCTGAAGACAAAAACTGAAAACCCGAAGAAGCACAGGTCACTCCGGGGTAGCAAAGACAAGGCTGAAAAGGTAGCCGACATCAAGACCAAGGAAGGCCACATTAATAGTCAGCACACCGGGAAAGGGAAGAAGAAGAAAAACATGGCAGAACCGGTAAGTGATAACGTAATTGCCTACCTCCGGCTGGACTTCGTAGGACATTTGAGCTTCCAAGATGGAATACATGAGTGCTGTCTACAGTATCAATGGAATACGTGACTAATGTTTCTGGATTATTTTTGTTTTTGACAAGGTTGTGCAGGAAACCCAAACTAGCCCGGCTTCCCCGAAGGGTCAGTTTCTGTGGACCAAAGTGAATTCGACTGCACGGGTAAGTGCCATGGCAATTGCAAACTACATCACGTTATTCTTCTGACCATATTTCTGAATTCCCATGGTAGGTCCTTTTTCTTCATTTCTTGCAGCGTTGTGCCTTTCTTCTCCCTGAATTCTATATGCAGAGCTCCGCACTGAATGCGTAGTCTGGGATATGGAATTTGTTATCAGACCTGAGAACATGCAGCCATGAAGAGGGAACATCAATGACTGATCATTCGTTTTCTGTTCCTTTAATACACATTGTACAGGAAACCGGTGACTCGCAGTTCAAGCCAGGTGACCCTGTGAGACTGAAGGGACTAGAAGACGGCGAGGAGGATAAAATTGTGGCAGTTGGGAAGGTGCACAATGTAGCTGGGGGCACTCTACACGGGAAAGAAATTTTTTCAGGTGCCGTCTCCGTAGAGGTGATGAGAAGCCTAGATGACAACTACCGTCTGTTTTCAGCCGTAGATCTAGATGATCCTCCCGTGACCTTGGTAGGAGAAGCAGTAGGGCATTTTGTGTTGTGGCCCACTGATTTCATGGACATTGACCTGTCCTTCTCTCAAGCAGTTTAGATTGGTCAAGGTAGAGTTGCTTTGGATTTTTTTTCATTCCACAATTTTCTCTGCCAGTGAATTCTTTGACCATCATTTGCACGACGTGCCATAGTTCTTAGAACAGTTTCCTTTACTTGTATTAGTCACTACTGTCGCATGATAACCCTAAAGTGGGATTCAAGTCGCTGACTTCGCGCGGTCATAAGGACAGAACCCAGTCACTGGCGTACGTTCGAACATGACTATTCACAGTGAAGTTCTAGTAATAGAAATTCCGAATCGAAATTGGAATTTGACTAACAGCAGTAAAAGAAACATCTATTAAAGGACTCTACGTAGTCATCAGAAAAAATGGGTGACTATATACAGTGAAATACATATGACTGTAAAGAGTCGCAATCTCTGAAGTCCATGTATGACGCAATCCAGTCACAATCACATCACTATGCGTAGTGATATAACCCTCAGTCACATCACTGACACCTCACTACTCTTAGTCATGTTTATTTCGTCATTTCAGCACAGAAGACTGCGTACAGTCACTTCCATATGGCTCTATGTAGTCATATTATTCAGAATATATGACTTGAAATAGTCATCAGCACAACACTATGTGAAGTGATACACTGGATTATATATTGAGTAATGACTTACTACGCCTAGTCAGATGAGTTAGTCCCTGTTTCAGTTTTTGTGACAACGGGTAGTTAACAATGTATGACTGAAATGAGTCATATTTTCTCCACTCAATGTATGACTCAACAAAGTCACCATCTTACTACCTTGCGTAGTAATATAACTACTCAGTTGATGACTAAGAAATCACTACAATTGGTCATACAAATCCCGAGTCCCATTTACCTAGTGACTCCATACAGTCACATATTGGCAATTTACAATAGTCATGGATGCCCTTTTGATGACTGTGTGTAGTCAACATTGTATGAATGTAAATGGTCATATTTTCTCCGAGCCCAATATATGACTCAACTAAGTCACCATCTCCTACTATGCGTAGTAATAAAACTACTCAGTTGATGACTAAGAAATTACTGCAATTAGTCATATAATTCTAGAGTTTCAGTTTATATTAGTGACTCGGTAGAGTCATACATTGTTAATTTAATAGAGTCATGGATACCTTGTGTATGACTATTCATTGTCAACTATCTATGACTCTACATAGTCATTTTTTCCGAAGTCCCTACTTCAGGTCCCTACTTCAGGTCCCAAAACACCATGGGAACGCAGTATCGGGAACAAAAACAGGCCGATGTGACCGCTAGTCACATTGTCCGGAGCGACTGACTCAAAATGACTAGGAACAGTATAAGTCACATTTTGGTTTATGCCCTATTTCAGTCATAAAACCCAGTCACATTGGGCTGGATTTGTTGTAGTGCTTAGGCAGGTTCTACGGGGAGTTGGAGGGGAAGGAGGATCCGAAGGCCGTGGAAACTAAGGATGTTGACTACTCTAGTGAGTCTGATGTTGATCTACCCTTCGATGATCTATCAATTGACCCCCCCATCGAGGCCCCAGTCGACGACCTCGAGGTGTCTCCAAAAGGAAAATCCCGTTGTTCTCCTGCGCCAATGGAGCGTGCTTTCGAGTATGATGATGTCGAAGAAGAAGGTACCAACGAGGAGGATACGATTCATCTTTCTTCTTTTTTGAATGGAGACGGTTTATTAAACAGTGATAAGATTCTCCGGGGAGGATCCTCTCATACTACCGTGGATTTGGTCATACCAAAGAAAGAGGGAGACCCCACCATTGATACTTCTAAGGTTGTTTCTCCAAACTTCAACCGCCTGAAGGACGATATGGTTCCACCCACTACAAAGGAGGATGTGCCCGTACCCGTATCGGGTGCATCTCGCACATTGTTTGGAACTGGAAAGACTAGGGTCCAAGTTGGTGGGTTCGAATCGTCCACGAGGTTGGTTGAGTTGTCTAAAAAAATGAAGGCAGATGCTAAGGCTGCTGAAGTAGCGGAGAAATGTAGGAAGAGATTGGTCCGAACCCGACAAGCGGACCCGGGCCTCCTCTCTACTGATGACGGACTTCCAATTGGGAATCTCTTTGGCCCAAAGTTGGCTTTGGGAAAACCGGACATATTTCCTGAGAAACCCCCTGCTAGAGCCACGTCCAAGTGAAAGGCTGTAGACAAGACTCAGAAGGTGTTGGCTTTCAATCCTGGGAGGCCAAAAACTCCTTTGGATGACCCGAATGGCCCAAAGAAATTCCTGAACCCATTCGAGTCAAAGAAGAAGACTAAGGCGAGGGTGAAGAAGGTACGCGAGAGCGATGGCGATGACGAATACGATTCTTCCGGTCCTAGTGGGGCCGAAGTGAAGGACGACAGCGATTATGTGGCTTGATTGGGCACGATAGTTAGAAGGCGGCATTTCCAGTGCACCACCCTAGAATGCCACTCTTTTATGAATGTCCATTTCTAGAAACCATTATCATATTATATCTCATTTAAGCGGTGGTGCTTGCCTCTTCAATATTGTCCTCCACGTTGTGTACTTATTTTTACTTTGATTGTACTTCTCGCAATTTCTTTCTCGTAATGAATGTACAAAATCTACATATGAAGTTCGATGCATCTAAGTACTAACAATTCTTTCAACACAAATGCAACTCCGATAAAACATAAATGAAATTGTATTAAAACCAGAGGTAATTTTTGCAAGTACATATAGAAGTAGTGTAAAGTCCATACACCCGGCTCCGCAACCAATATATATATATATATACTGCTCTAAATACGACTATCACCCAGTGTATTGTCACATTAACCGTAGTAATGCGGGTACCATGTCCAACGTAAATACTCTACTCAACGTCCATTGTTTGCATTTGACCTCCGAGTTTGGCGTCGCTGGCTTGGATGTGTAATCGTACCCCCCGATCGATATTCTTCTTCCACGCGATCCAAAGAACGACGATTATCTTCCCCCCATTCGGGATCATCTTCATAAGGGTTGTCTCGATTGCGCTTCTTGGAATTCTTCCCGTTCCACAACTCCTTTGCCTTCTCAATCTTGGCTACTGTTTCTTGCACAATCTTCTCAATCCTATTGCGTGACCAACGAGAGGAATTATCCTCCGCACGAAGTGCCCTTCTCCAGTCGTTAACTATTTTCTGAAGAGCATCGTCAGACTTCTTAATGATCACCCAGTAGTCTAGGTCCGAATATTTGAAGGATTCCTCTGTAAAAGTGCGACGATGCTGAATGGCTTCTTCTAGTTTGGCCAATACAAGTGCCCTCCCAACCGGGGTTCTGTCATACATCTTGTACTCATCAAGTTGGCCATAGTCCCGTTCTACTTCTCTTCTCTTACCGTCGGCATCTACCACAACTTCCGGTTTTGGAAACCGGAAGAAGCGATTGCCATGTATACTCCAATGTCCACCGAAGTTCCTACAAAAAAATTCTCGGTCCTTGGCATCCGGAATTTCACGTGCCCTCATCTCCACCTCATAATCGTGTGTCATCCATGAAAGATCGTCCATTCCGGCATCGTTAGCCGTAGATAGTTGGTGAGTCATTGTCTCCGGGTTCCAAGCCAGTGATTTGCCCCATTCATAATAATTGAGCTCTTTCTTAGGTAGTTGGTCTAGTGGTAAATTCCACCGATCAAACTCATGCCCAGGCGGCATCACGTGTTGTAGTCCCAGCATCTCGTAAAAACGTGAACTAATTGGGGAGCGACACATAACACACTGTTTGTTGTTTAAAGCAGCCTTCACGATGCAGGTTATGTGGAACTTGTGATTACAATTTCCCATCTCAAAGGCCCCTTCCGGCCCAAAATATTGTTGACAGATGGGACACGTTTCCTTCGAATATTCCTCCGACGGTTTGCGGGTATGGATAACCACACGTTTCGATTCATCCAAATGAGATGATAGTACATCGTACGGCATCCACCCCTCCTCGACCTCTAGCGCCCAGTCAATGACCCCTTCTTTATTTTTGGAACTATGTAATGTGCGCTCCATCATTTCTCCTACATCGCGCCATATCGTGATTTTTGTAGCATCCTCGCCGCCCTTGGCTGCTGCCTCGTTATACTTCTGTAAAGATGATTGGATAGCTTCTTCGACATCCATAGAAGTAATTGCACATTTCTTCATATCCTGTTGTGCTCTAGAGACTATTGTCTCCTTATCTCGTAGTTTGTGGACCCAACCAAGCCATGATAATGCCCTTATGGAAGATGGTGTATCATCTACCATCTTTATGGTGGTCTTCAGCCTTTCCAGTTCCGTACGGGCCTCATCTCTTTCCCTTCTAGCCACCTCCAAATCCCGTAAAAGAATGTCTAATTCTATTGAATCATCCATTGGCCCTTTTCCTCTATCCTCATGTCCTGGTGTTGCTTGGCTAGAGCCAATGTCCAATGGAACTGGAGCAGATGTCATTTTAGACTTCTGAGACGCCGTCCCTTGTGTGGCCCCATCTCCACTTTTATTTGAAAATTTAGAAAGGCCAAGGTCATCGGAATCCTCACCATCGCTCAGTACTTCAATGATACGATCCTTTCCTTGCACCTTCACCACTTCCTTCTCCACCGTAGGCTTCACTTCTTTTGTTTTGTTTTTCTCCTTCTCTACCGGGTGGTAGATTTTGCACTCTTCCAATTGTGCATAAAAATTCATCTTCACATGGTCCAACCTTCTTGTCAAACTCTTGATTTGTTCCGTTGCATCCATTAAATCCTTACTCAGGGCCACGTTCTCTTCGCCTAACTTCACACGGTCTTCCAGAAGAGGCTTAATGGAAGATGCCAAAGTGTCAAAGCCAAGGGCACCCTGTATCATGCTCGGAGTGATACTTCCAAATGCATGAGCCATATTTATGAGATCTTGTGCCATAGCGCCTAATACGGAAGCCCCTTCTTTCAGGGTGTGTGCAATCTTCAACACATTATGAATTTGTTGCACTTCCTCCGTGGTTTTTCTTGCAGCATCTCCCTCTGTGGTATTCTCTAAGCCCCCACGCTGTTCATCAGAGGACATGTCCGTCAATTTGATGCTAAAATCTAGTAACTCCTTCAATGATTCGTTGTTTGGCATCGACTTCACCAGCTCCATAATCTCCGAAATGGAATGAACTGCATCCTTTGTGCTATCCTCTTCGGTAGGCACTTGTACTATTGCCAAGGAACTTGGACCATCATCCACTGAACGAGGGTTGGAGCATCCGGCTTCCGCAGCCGTAAGATGTGTTGAGCAGTCATTGTCCACCTCCACTTCCACCTCATCTACGGCTGCCTTGCCCTTTGTATCGTTGGAAGATTTCACCGTGATTCCCAGGTCTGCTCTAGGAATAGTAGGGACATTAGTTTCTGTGGCAACGGGGAACATCGTAGCGATCACATTGGCAATGGCAACGGGCTTCTTTTCCTCTGGACGATGCGGAGTTTCATTCTGTACTTTTTTTACTTCATTCTTCGGAAAGCTCTTTAGATGTGGCCACTGTCGCTTTCGGAACTCCGCTACAACCTTCTGTGCTTGCAAAGGATCGATCAGATATAAATCCGGAATGTCTCTTACCATCCATCCAATTTGCAAGGGCCTGTCTTTCGTAGTGGGGTACGTACACCAACTAATCTTCCGCTTCAATATTAGCTCCGCATATACCATACTGCAAATGGTATAATTGAAATGGCCTTTGCTGGGCTTCCGTTGCCCAAACATAGTAGTCCAGACTTCATATGCCCGATGCAAGAAATGGTCATCCATGCATGACCAGGGCTTGCAACTAAAAGTCCGTGTGTTCATCTCGTGTTCTTCTCGGGGCCACAACTTGTCAATGTGATACATCTTCACATACTTCTTGCACTCCTTGAAAGTCCAGAAAATCTCCCCTACAGATTCCCAGCCTTCTTCTGCTACAATGTTTTTGTTGTCTAGGATCTCCCAAGAAAAGTTGTGGCACGTTCCCTTCGGCCTGTTCCTCTTCCCGGTTCCTCCAATCTCATCATGTTCCGGATCCGCCATAGTAACCTCGTTTTAAACAAAAACCTAATGGTTTTGTTTTAAAGAAAACAAGGAGTTGATAAATGACGGTTTACAAAATAACGAATACAGAAAATTCAAAAACTCCACCCCCCACAATAAAAAGGGACCTCCATCTCCTCACCCCCACGTACCAACAAGCTCCCAAGTGAATTGGGAAACTGTAGCAATAGGAGAGGGACTATTGAGGAGAGTGAAGTGAGGAAGTGGGGGACGGCCGTCGCCATATATGGCGACGGCCCCCAACCCTACGGCCGTCCCCCCGAGCCTAGGGCCGTCGCCCCCCGATCCTACGGCCGCGGCCAATGGCCGTCGTCCCGAACCTGACGACGGCCGTTGGGGGCCGTCGGCTCGGGGGCCACGGTGACAGCCGCGGAGGCCCGTGCCTCCGCGGCCGTCCGATCGGGCCCTCTCCTCGGCGACGGCCGTCCGATGAAGGCCGTCGCCGAGGGGACGACCTTGGAGACGGCCCTTGAGGGGGCGGCTCGCGGCCCTCCGATCGCGGCCGTCCCCGCGGCCGTCGCCGTCCGATGGCGGCCGACCGCGCGGGGACGGCCGCGTAGACGGCCTTGGAGACGGCCGCGGGGACGGCACCGTCGGCGACAGCCCGCGGCCGTCCGATCGGGGCCGTCTCCAAGGCGACGGCCGTTCGATCACGGCCGCGGTCGAAGGGCCGTCCCCGCGGACGGCCCCTCGCGGAGACGGCCGACGGCCGTGGAGACGGCCCCCGACCGTGGGGACGAGGCCGTCGCGGCCGCGGGAAATTTCCCTCCGCCCCTTTTTTTAAATACAAAAGAAAAAAACATATAATGCTACATCTTCCGACCACATATTACACTAAACCTGTTAATTTCTTTTACCAATTAAAATGAGAACATCATTTAATGTAAACATGAATTAAAATACTTCATGGTATGCAAAGCATCTAAACTCTTCAACGAGTCATTATTCCGTACGTCCCACCGAAGTTAATGTATGTGTCATTTATTCGAATCATTATTACTGTTGTTTCTATCGTACGCATTTCAGGTTGTCTATCATCGCACTCCAGAAGTTCCTCGCAGAAATCGAACTCATCTAAACTTGTTTCAGAAATTGTAATCTAAATAGTTCTCCGTCTTCTTATTCTCTGCTTTGAATTTTTGTTTTTTTAAATACATAAGTACTTCTATTAGACTTTCATTAAACGGCTTCATATTCTCAATTTAATTCGAGTTACCATCTCTTTATGTACTTTTAACGTTCCTCCCTCTATACAATTTCCACTTTCGAATATTGTTTTCATTTACTTCTTCTTTATTTTCCTCTATGTTTATTCCCCCCTAGTTTATGCCCTCTTTTTAACGTCTAATTTGTCTAATTTACAACTCCAACCCTCGAAGCTCCATAAATGTCATTTCGTGAATTTCTTCCTTTCATATCGTTTTGAACGTTCGTATTTCGATTTATTTCCTCCATGACCCATGTTAAAGTATATTTTACTAATTTGACCACTATTCCACCATTTTACTAATTCTACCCTACTGCTTTAGTTTTGAATTATATTCTACTAGATGTACCCTACTGCTTTAGTTTTTATTGAGTACTGTACCCCTCTTTCATATATACGTTTTCAACTCTCCATGTATCACTACATCATGGCCGACTTCTATTTCTTGTAATAATTATAATTTCGATACTTTCCCTCTCAAACTATTCTTTTTTCGTCTTTATTTTGATGGTTCACTCATTTGTTTACTTATGAATATTGTTAACCGGAGATTCCCCAATCTCTCCTTTCCTTAGTTTCCCTTAGTCTCTTTTCAGTTTTTATCCTTACCTCAGACAGTCATCCAGTCGACTTGGATGAACTCTGTCACCAGTCGACCTGGATGAATTCTGTCACCAGCCGACTGGATGACTTCCGCCAGTTCAGGAGGTTTAAGAGGCAAGGTTAGGGTTTCCTGTAATCATTCTACACTAGGGCAGGTAGAGTCAGAGAGGTCTGAGAGCTGTTAGGAACTGCTGTACTATGGTTTTGGGGCTGTTTTGACCCATTTTTATGCAGTTTTGACCTCTTTTTGCACTTGTATTGTACATTTCCAGCAACCTATGAGTGTTTGGAGCACTTAGTTTAGTTGGGTTTTGTTGGGTTTTGATGGGATTGTGAAGGCTAGGGTTTAGTTGGTAAATCCTCCCTTTACCAAATATACTTCTACTTCACAGCTTTCCCCAAGTGTATCGATACGTTATTTCTTAATATTACACCCGTCGTCGTTATAGTTCTAATATTCATATCCGTCCTCAAACTTCTTGTTCTTTGTGTTGTTCATTAATTTAATTAATTACTCTTCCGAAACAATACCACCCTACCAAACATCGTTCATCAGTATTTTTAGTATTCCAATAATATATATATATTTCTAAAATTATGTCCCGTCAATATACGTTTTCGTGTAATAATTTTATTTCCGTACTTGTAGCTCCAAGTATTTCACGTCGTGACTTTTTAATTTTTCCTTGGTACAGTATAGTCTATGTGTCTCTATGGGGAAAGTTCGTACGTGAGCGGAGAGCGTAGAGCGGAGAGCGGTGAGCGCAGAATGGAGAGCACAGAATTGACAATTAGGAAAATTTTCAAAAGCAAAGTAGACCCTATAACCGTGGAAAATTACTAAATTAAGGCTTAATTTTGACACTTTTTTTAGGAAAACAGTATATTACCGTGGAAATTAGGGTTATCTCTGGTAAGAATTTATTACGTTTGTTCTCTAAGATACAAATTAGGGCTGATGTCATGATGACGTCATGCATACATTCCTTTAGATTCGTCATGGGTTTAGGCAAGATACAATGATCAGGCGTTCAGTTTTAGATCAAACAAATAATTCTTTCATAGGATTATGTAAATGCACAAGGAAAAAAACAAATATCACAGAACATAAAGGAGGCAAGGTTTGAAAACTTCCTAGAATATTTCAAAATTCGTGTATAATATCTTGACTGCTGAAACCAAGATATACCTTGTCAGGGTCCTTGTCTTCATCGAAGATTACTCTCTCTTCCTAGGCAGCGAAGCATCTGAATTTGAGTGATAGAAGTAGGAGATTTTCATCATGAAACAACACTTGGTAAGCTGGGTTCCAGAGAAGGAGGTCACTCTTGGTTTCTTGAGCTTGTCTCGAGGTGGCGTATTTGGATAGTCATACAGTCCTTGGCATTCTGTGCTGTATGCAAAGGTAGCGATGGAGTTCGGGGGGGTCAATCTGTAGGCTTGCGTGGAACGTTTTAAGACTACAACAGTTTAGTGTGTTGCGCGATGCCGAAGGTGTGTAATGCGAGATCCAGGAGGACGAGAGCGGCTGTAGGTTTGCCCCCAAAGGCACCGGCGAGTTATGAGGAGCTGCGGCCGTGGCTGCTGGAGGTGGAGCGCGCCAGGGAACGAGGCATGGACCTGCCACCGTTTAGGCACATCGGAAGCCTCCATGTTGGTGAAGGTGAATGGCGTTGGACAGTGCTTTGTACCAATGAGCTTCTCCGTATTATGGAGTTGTCCCTAATCCCGTATCCCTTGCTATCGAACGTCGATGAGAATCCAGTTGTTCAGCTGCCCGAAGTGATCATATCGGATGGCGAAACGTGCTGGTTTGATATGGACAAGAGTTGGACTGTATATCCTTCGAAGGATTAGTACTGTGAAGTCTAGTGGGGTGTTCGAATACAATCCTTTAGATTTGGTCATTCATTGGATCTAGATACGAGTATTCCAGCATGATGGTTTTAGATAATATAGATGATTCTAGAAATAAGAAAAGAAAAAGCAACTAAAAGAAATGGTCTTAGAAGTCCGTGGAATATTTCAGAGTTCGTGAACAATAATGGAGTAGCAGAAACCAAGATGTACACCAACTCGAGAATAGGTAACATGGCTATGCAAATTTGGGATTCTGAATGAGTAAAATATAATTAACAGCACAATATTATATTTGAGCCTTTCTTTTGTAACATTTCATTCTTCATATTATATTTTGAGCATTACAGTTGTGACATTTCATCCTTTACAAACACGGAGACAAATTGGACATGAGAATTATAACAAGTTTAGGTTCAGGGAAGTAGAGTAGACGAAGGAATAGGCAATGAAATCCAATTAAATCAAATCAAATCAAATCAAATGAAAACAACAATAGACCGAAGCCTCCTTCAACCTCACAACATGCTACAGTCGCTACTTTCACTCTCAGAACTAGATGACTCCGAATCTCCTTCTACCGCCTCCTCATCGACAAATAGAAGGGCTCTGGGATCAAAAGTAGTTGGCCGACTAGGAACATATGTAAGGGCTCCAGATTGAAACGCCTGTGCTAAGTCCTCTGCGTAGTCCGGAAGTATGAAAGGCTGAATCGGGCTGGAATGAAGACGCCACGATGGAGTGGACACTGCACTTGGCACACGTGGCGGTGATGCTGAAACTACTCTGCAATAGAGAACCGACTGTGGTTACATCGAGTACGTAGAGCTGCAAAGAGAAGTAATGCTTGGATAATTTGAACGTAGAATAGAAGACTTACACCACTTATCAGGTCTTGGTCTCTTTGGAGGCGCTTCGCCTGCTGCTGCCGGCCTTGGATGTTTAGGAGGGCCCATGGCGGATGGTTTGAGAAGGGCGTTGAATATGGCTTCGTCCTCCTCAAAAGCGAGAATGTGACGACCAATAGCCTGGGCAGCCTTGATGGAGGCTCCTGAAACTCGGAGAGATACAAAGAAATGAGAAACTGTGGTAAAAACGAGAGGAATAATTCAGCAAAAATATGCATGAATAGTTACCTGTCCCAGCATTCCAATCAACAACTATGTCGCCGGGCTTTGACAGCTCCTCAAGTATGCCCTGCATCATGTCAATGGATTTCTCCCTTGCGCCTCTCCACGGCACCTCCCCATTCATGAGCTGCAAATCCACATCGGTGAAGTTGAAAATGGCATCACTCACGGTAATGTTAAGGAGCCCATGTATCAGGTCTTCCTTCTTTGTCTGGAAGGAGAAAGTACTGCCACTACGAACGTAGACGCGAATCCAGAACCGCATAGTCTACAGTCAAGCAAAACTAGTGAGTAAAATTAAGCGGAAGGGTTATCAATCAGTAAAGGGAAGGGTATGTTTAGGGAAATTACCAAGTTCTCGGGGTTCGTTGGAGAAGTCAGGCCGAGTACATTAACACCCCACCAGTCCTTGAACAGCACGTATCCACCATTAGCAGCTTCTTCCTCGATATCCTTAGCCAGCTTCTGATCAGTGTTGTAGATGAGGCAGATGGCACCATCTTTCTGCAGGAAATCATCTGCAAAATGGAAGATGTCGTACAAATAATCCTTGTAGCGAGAGTTCCAAGGCGGAATACTCGTGGGGGGAACGGAAACGGATGGGACGGGAAGATTCTCAGGGATGTCGGCAATGATCAAGTCGACTCCCAGATGGTCCTCTTGTTTGCACCGGTCCCCAACTATGTTTTCGCGGCCTGCTCCAAACTTGAGGAAACAAGAAAGCAGATTTAGTAACTACATAGCGAGTAGAGGTGGCAGAATCCATTAAATGTCAAAATATAGGAACAAACCTTGCGAATGAAGTCTTGAGTCTTGATCCAATCCGGGTCGCCACCTTTTCTCTCCTGTCTCCTATTTCGCCGTAACATGGAATCCACAGATGAGTTGAAGACGGAAACTTGTGTGGAAATCGAAGCTCCAGCGGAAGAAGTTGGTTGGGGATATAGTTTGGCCTTCCTCTGCTCAATGAGACCTCTGGTGATCTCCGAAGCACTGATCGAGGAAGGACCCGGTGAAGAAGTTGAAGGAGGCTTCGTAATCACATTACCTGGAGAGGGCTCTGGTGCCGTCTGCTCTGGAGCGGAAGACGCCGCACCAGTTTGCTGTGAAGCTTGAGAATGTGATCGCAAAGATTTAAGTCGCCGAGCTCTTCCTCTCTTCGGTGGAGGAGCTGATGATTGGTCTTCAGGGCCTCCGTCATCCTCAGTAGCATCCACCGTTTCTTCGGCCACTACCTCACCGGCATCATGTAAAGTCTTGATGTCCACCTCAGAGTCAATAGTGAAACCGCGAAAACAATCAAGATACCAGCATCCCTCAAGCAAGTGAGGAGCTTTGTACCTTTTCAACTGTTGTGGAGAATAGATACACTGGTCCGAGGTTTTCGACGTCCAAGAGCTGAAGTACTTAGGGAGCTGGTGAACCTTGACGGCGCCTTTTGGAAGAAGCTCTCGTTTGAAGTACCTAAGGAAAAAATTATGTACAAGGTTAGTTACCGAGAAAAATATGAAGCACATTATGTAAGGATACTGTGATGAAGTTAAGAATCATACCGGTAAGTAACCCGCTTAACAACGTCTGCAGTTCCAGGAAATTTTGCGAAATTGGACTTCTTGTCGAAAGCCTTTTCAGCCTTTTTTCCAATGAACGTAGGGAAGGCCTTGTCCCACAAAAGAATACGTGAACTCTCAACATAATCGCCCGGCTGTTGGACATCAGGAAATGCCATCCAATTTATATCGAGGTTCTCCGTCTTGCAAAGGTCTTCGACCGCATTGACGACAGCCTCCTCCAACTGTAATAAACAAATCATTTTAGTAGCGACGAGGTAAAATGCAGACAGAAAAGGAAGCAACGTGTAAATGGAATGAAGACGTTTGTAAAGAAACTATACCCCTGCCCAAAATGAAGCCTTGTTCAACCAGAGCTCGAGGTCCGTTTCCTTGAATTCGAGGGGTAGAAATCTGTAAGATAGTCTGGAACTCGGAGATGAGTTCCACCTCCTTAACCAGCGAGCCTTGTACTTGGCCTCAACTGCCGCTGGCACAATCTTCTGTAGCTTGTCAAGGGTCATCTCTGGTTTTGAGAATTCACTGAAATGCCGATTGATCTACACAAATACTTATCGTTTTAGACAATATGAGATGCAAAATAAGAATGTAATGATACGAAATATTTTATAGAGCATCAGAGTTACCTCATTGAGGAAGTCGTCACCGTTTTTGGGATTTGCGATGGCAAGGTACTTCGTGAAGTCCTTCTTCTTGATGGATTCGACCATCCTTTCAGCTGCCTCATTCATGACATCCCAAACTGCACTTGCAGTTCGGTCCGCCTCTGGTGTCTTCTCCTCATAGGCCTTCGCTGCTTCATCCGAGGCCGCTGCGATTTCTCGCTGTTCAAAAAATCAAACATGTTTTCAAAACTGTAACACTTTATCAGAGTATAAATTGGGACGAGGTGTATGACGTGAAACTTACTCGGTACAGAAATGCGATGAAAATTCTCGTTGTCAAGGGGAACCACGACGGATTAGGGGGCTTGTGTTTCAAACACGTATCATATTCTTCTGCACTCAGAAGGTCTTTAAACTCCTCCAACTTCATCATTCCGAATGAGCGGATTCGAAATAGTTTTCCTGGTAGGTTACTCTTCACGTGGTCATTCTCCGTCGACCTGAATATCAAATCAAGAACTTAGAAGAATTATTTTTAACACATACGTAAAATATATAATGGTCAAACATATACAGATACAGCCCAACGTACCAATTAATGTCATGCATGACATGTAGGAGATTGCCCACATGGCCGCGTGGGTCAAGTACAATGCAATGCACTGATATGTGCCATGATGGGTCGTCCGCATGATGCCTGTTGATATGCCGGAGCCATGCGGCCAGGCGATGATTACCTTCCCAGACAAAAAACATCTTGTTGGAGAATTGCATCCAGTCTTCGTCGCCACGGATCTCATCTTCAAAATGCTCATTTGCGGCCCTCCATAAAGGGCTCCAAGTAGCCATGACATCCGCCGTAACATCCTTCGTCTGCTCTTCATTGCTGTACATGGAGATGTACATCACGCGGTCCCCATCTCTATATCCCTTCACGAACTCCCGCTCCAAGTGCTGCACGCCCATTTCGCCCACTGGTCTAACCTTCGCCATGGACACCATCCTGCAAAGGGGGACCATCATGCGCGATTTCTTCTCTGGTTTAATCCTGAGCTTGTTGATGACGCCTATGGAGTCCAACTTAAATTGTTTCCGATGCTGGAATTCGCCATCAAATGCAGTCTTCAAGTTTATAGGACAAGATGGTTTTACCGGCGCATCTTGTGTTTGAGTAACCTGGCAAGAGGTGTATCAATTATTACTCATAGAGCTGCCAAGGAATGTCTTGCAAGGAAATGAAATAATATAAAGTAAAGTTACATCATCATAGCATATCTTGTAACTGTAGGTAAGTATAAAAGATACTATCTACGTGATGCACGCCTATAATACTCCTTAGACTGTCTACAGTTCCAGTGGCGGCGCCTCCTCCAAAATCGCCTTGTCTGTTGGACTTGGCAAGGCAGTATTGCTGGAAGGGCAAAGACCACATGGGCAGGCCTCCTCACTCTAATAGGCGAGGAAGGAGAGGGAGGAGACATCGGAGGTGAATCCTGTGTAGGAGAGGCGGGCATATATAGAGGTGATGTAGGCTCATAGACAGGGGAGGTAGGCATGTAAACAGGTGAGGTAGGCATGTACTGTGGAGAATGGCCCTCAAGAGGAACACTACATAAACCTACAGAGTTTGGTACATCACAGGTACAGTAAGGCTGATCAAATGAATCCGAGAGGTCGGAAACATTGATAACAGACACAATGGAATTGGCAGACATCTCAGGTGCGTCAGAGGATACCTAAAATAAAAAAAAAAAAGATATAAATCAACCACTTTCAAATAGGATATGAACTAAAATGAAGGTGTTGTACGCGAATGCATTATAACTTAAAACAAATGAAGTACCTCAGTTTCTGCTGGTGTCAGGGCCTGACTACGGCTCCCCATATTATCCTGAGAGGATTCCAATTTGATGAACAATGAGATAAGATTAAGAGGCGATACTAACACACGGTGATGTATGGAGGGCCACTGCATACTTGCCCATGTTTAATGAACAATAGAATAGGTACCGACGACGATACAAACATAGAAAATGTGAAAATACAATACACACAGGCAGCATCCTCGGGGCCGACACTTGCCATGGGGCGTGGTTGCATGAAAAAAAAAAACGCAAGAGCCTGCATCCTCAGCCCTGCCGCGAGGGGCAGGGCCT
The DNA here is from genome assembly GCA_014871385.1 of Ceratodon purpureus. NCBI lineage: Eukaryota > Viridiplantae > Streptophyta > Bryopsida > Pseudoditrichales > Ditrichaceae > Ceratodon > Ceratodon purpureus. Next base: position 8,991,568 of record CM026432.1, on the reverse strand, counting down.
CCGCTCCGGCCACCATGTCGAGGCGCCCGACCAACTGTCGGGGCCGACACTTGCCATGGGGCGTGGTTGCATGAAAAAAAAAACGCAAGAGCCTGCATCCTCGGCCCTGCCGCGAGGGGCAGGGCCTCCGCTCCGGCCAGCATGTCGAGGCGCTTGACCAACTGTCGGGGCCGACACTTGCCATGGGGCGTGGTTGCATGAAAAAAAAAAACGCAAGAGCCTGCATCCTCGGCCCTGCCGCGAGGGGCAGGGCCTCCGCTCCGGCCAGCATGTCGAGGCGCCCGACCAACTGTCGGGGCCGACACTTGCCATGGGGCGTGGTTGCATGAAAAAAAAAAAACGCAAGAGCCTGCATCCTCGGCCCTGCCGCGAGGGGCAGGGCCTCCGCTCCGGCCAGCATGTCGAGGCGCTTGACCAACTGTCGGGGCCGACACTTGCCATGGGGCGTGGTTGCATGAAAAAAAAAAACGCAAGAGCCTGCATCCTCGGCCCTGCCGCGAGGGGCAGGGCCTCCGCTCCGGCCAGCATGTCGAGGCGCCCGACCAACTGTCGGGGCCGACACTTGCCATGGGGCGTGGTTGCATGAAAAAAAAAAAACGCAAGAGCCTGCATCCTCAGCCCTGCCGCGAGGGGCAGGGCCTCCGCTCCGGCCAGCATGTCGAGGCGCCCGACCAACTGTCAGGGCCGACACTTGCCATGGGGCGTGGTTGCATGAAAAAAAAAACGCAAGAGCCTGCATCCTCAGCCCTGCTGCGAGGGGCAGGGCCTCCGCTCCGGCCAGCATGTCGAGGCGCCCGACCAACTGTCGGGGCCGACACTTGCCATGGGGCGTGGTTGCATGAAAAAACAAAACGCAAGAGCCTGCATCCTCCGCCCTGCCGCGAGGGGCAGGGCCTCCGCTCCGGCCAGCATGTCGAGGCGCCCGACCAACTGTCGGGGCCGACACTTGCCATGGGGCGTGGTTGCATGAAAAAAAAAACGCAAGAGCCTGCATCCTCAGCCCTGCCGCGAGGGGCAGGGCCTCCGCTCCGGCCAGCATGTCGAGGCGCCCGACCAACTGTCGGGGCCGACACTTGCCATGGGGCGTGGTTGCATGAAAAAAAAAACGCAAGAGCTTGCATCCTCGGCCCTGCCGCGAGGGGCAGGGCCTCCGCTCCGGCCAGCATGTCGAGGCGCCCGACCAACTGTCGGGGCCGAGACTTGCCATGGGGCGTGGTTGCATGAAAATACAAAACGCAACAGCCTGCATCCTCAGCCCTGCCGCGAGAGGCAGGGCCTCCGCTCCGGCCAGCATGTCGAGGCGCCCGACCAACTGTCGGGGCCGACACTTGCCATGGGGCGTGGTTGCATGGAAAAAAAAAAACGCAAGAGCCTGCATCCTCGGCCCTGCCGCGAGGGGCAGGGCCTCCGCTCCGGCCAGCATGTCGAGGCGCCCGACCAACTGTCAGGGCCGACACTTGCCATGGGGCGTGGTTGCATGAAAAAACAAAACGCAAGAGCCTGCATCCTCGGCCCTGCCGCGAGGGGCAGGGCCTCCGCTCCGGCCAGCATGTCGAGGCGCCCGACCAACTGTCGGGGCCGACACTTGCCATGGGGCGTGGTTGCATGAAAAAAAAAAACGCAAGAGCCTGCATCCTCAGCCCTGCCGCGAGGGGCAGGGCCTCCGCTCCGGCCAGCATGTCGAGGCGCCCGACCAACTGTCGGGGCCGACACTTGCCATGGGGCGTGGTTGCATGAAAAAACAAAACGCAAGAGCCTGCATCCTCAGCCCTGCCGCGAGGGGCAGGGCCTCCGCTCCGGCCAGCATGTCGAGGCGCTCGAACCACAAACCCTTACAACGACTACCCAATACCCACAAAACCCAATACCCACAATACGAAATTCCTCAACCACAACCCAACATCCGCGCCTTGCATTACGTGAACCGAGAGTCCAATGCGGCAAATCCCAATCCCCCAATTCGAATACAAACAACAAGGTTTCAGAGGACTCACTGCAATCTCGTCCTCATCGTCCTCGCCTTGGCCGTGCTCGTCTTCTTCCGCACCTGGCCCGTCCTCATCCTCCTCCCCTTGGCCGTGCTCGTCTTCTTCCGCACCTGGCCCTTCCTCATCCTCCTCCCCTTCGCCGTCCTCGTCCTCATGCTCTTCATCGTCGTTCTCCTCTTCCCCGGCTGGGACCTCTAACTCGTCCCCGCGAGCCTCCTCTACCCTGCCTGGCTCCTCCTCCATCTCTTGCGCCATCACCGCGGCAGCGCAATCGATCTGTGAATCCCTCCCTCGCCCCCGCCCTCCTCGGCCTGAACCTCCTCCCCGTCCCCTCACACCCTCCTTCTCCGAGCCCTTCACTTGAGATTTCCTCCTCCGCTCTCCTCCGCGCCAAGCACCACTTGCATTACGCCCCCCTCCTCTTTTACCACGGGCCGCAAGAGCTCTATCCACGGCCTCCCCTTCTTCCATAATTGCTCGTCTAGCTCTCGCAGCTCCTCCTCGCCACTCTCCCGATCCTTTTTCTGCTTCTTCTCCACTTAGTTCTTCTCTCAATCCTCCACTTTGTTTAGCAAACCTAGAACCCCCTCCCTCGGTCCACTTCCTCAAAAGAACAAAGTTTGCTTAAAAACAATGAAAAATTCAAAATTTTACTGAACGAGAGCAACGTAAATAATTTTCTAAGAATTTGCAAGTCATCAAGCACTGTATAGGTCATCTGTTACAACTATATGTATGCTACTTCATCAATAACAACTGAATTGAAGCAATCACCTCTAAAATTGAACAATAAACATTCAAGAGTAAAACAAAGGTCAGTAACTTACTTCAGGCGAAAGTCGATCCCCTGTGGATCCTAGAGCTCTCTCTTCTGGAAGTGACTCCTTTAAACCAAACGAAGGCTGCGGAGACAGTGGTGTTTCTAAACAATTAAACCCTAAATCTCCCGGAATCTCATTCATTTTGTCGTCCATATTTACTAAACCATGCTCCGCAACCGTGACATCTAAAACCTCATCTTTTATTTCCACTATAGACTCAAGAATGAGTTTACGAATGCTACAAAAGTTAACTGCCAAAGGCACCCCAGCTCCTCGAACCTTCAGAGGTGCACTCAAGAGGTTACCTTTCGCCTTTCTACGTGATTCTCTCCTCTTCCTTGCTCTCCTGTTTGTAAAATCTGTACCACCTGGTTTTCTTCTAGGTTTAGGAGTGACATAAGAAGAGCGAGCTGACCCCCCACTTTCCTTCATGTGTCTAACTAACGAGAGAACTCTCCTCACTATATAGCTCCCCTCCTAACTCCCATTCTTCTTTTATATCCCTAACCTTCAACCCCTCAAGCCATAAATACCTACCTTATTATTAACATACTTAAATTAATGAAAACTATAAACAAATGCATTTTGAATTAAAGCTGATGAGATCAATCTATATTGGAAGAGAATAAACCAAGCCCACAAAATAATAAAAGTTTTGAATTAAGCACTCGAATACTTGTATTAAATAAGGATGCAACTGACGGCTCAGTCTAATCTCACCAACCTTCACATCGAATAGAATCGGTTCCACGATTCATATATTAAATGCGTAGTTCTAAAAATCCCTACCCTGTTAACCCGGACCTGCAAAAAGCACCATTCTAATTAGTTAGCGCCGTCTCTCTTTAATCATACATTCGTTACCTAACAGACACCATCATTCCACAACTATTCACATGGACATTCCAACCAGAATAAAATGATCAACAGCGCTGCATCTTTCCTCTCACTTCGCTCTCACGATACTGCGCTAGTACACTCACTCTTCTCCTTTCTTTCACTAGTATCATTTAGTTGCGTGCGAACATGGGGATGGTCTGTCTGTATGCCCAGGGCATGGGGATCCCTCTTAGGTTTCGCGTAGATGACGATGGTCTAGCTACAGTGTCCTCTCTTCGCCTGAGCCTCAGATTCCATTTCCGTGAGGATTCCATCAGTATAGAGGAGGAGATCTTTGATGACGTTACTGCGGAGGTTACCCACACCCTCGGGCAACCTTCAGTGAGAGATGAGAACAACATGTTGCAGTGGAGACTCCTTCCTGGATCCTATAGAGTCTATGGTCTTACTGATTCTCTGATGGCTGCATCCACTGAGATCCTCACCCCCCGTCGCTCTTCTACTTGCACAATTCAGACTCCCTTACCTCGTGATGTCAAGGTCAAAGTCGAGCCTGGTACCGAGACTTCAGATGTAGAGAAACCTCCTCCGACCGTCATATCTCTCTCTTCTGATGACGAAGTCAGTCCCGTGAAGTTGGTGCCTAAGGTCTACGCACATGCTCCTCCTTCCAATGTGTCTCCTCCATTGTCCCAGGTCACAGTTAGCATTGTTCCGCTCCTTAAAGAGATTGCTAAGACGCGTGGGTCGAAAAACATTTTGAAGAAGATAGACTATTCCACTATTAGACACGAGAGAGTAGAGTACTTGCCTGCGAAGTTTGATGGTCCGGTTCTTTTTGAGTTGCCCCCAGCTGCATCAGGATCCTCTAAGCTCGCCGCCAAGTCTATGCAGGGAATGGACAAAAGATACGACGGACACTTGTGGACCAAGACCATCACAACAAACATCAAAAACGACTTCGGACTCTCTTTTCGAAGTTCCACCTGCGTCGGAGGGCTGCGCTGCAGCAACAAGGAGTGTGACTTCCTGAAGCGTGTTCCCAAGATCTTCGAGGTTAACGAGACTGAGTTCGAAGGCTGTACCCTGCAAGCTTTTGTCATGGACCAGCCTCCTCCGTCTGACTCCACGCTAGTGTGCAAGGTATGTAAAGAACCTCCATCATGTGTAGCTACATGTGAGGCTAAGATTTATTACGTTGTGGGCAAACCACATCAGACTAGAGCTTGTATTCACATAGGAACACATGATCATCCAGTGAAAGTAGGAGACTACAGAGACACTAAAGCAGAGATTAGTAGCTTAATAGAAGAGCAGGTAGAGATGAACAACAAAGCAACAAAGAGCGCTGTGGTCCTGGAGGCGAGCAAACTCCTCATCGGGAGCTACCTTCTACAGCCCGAGGATGCACTACCGAGGAAGCTCACGATGGAGGAGTTGGTTCCTGTTCTGGATCGTTGCAAAGACATGGCGTCACCAAACATCCGCAACAAAGTCGCCACCTTCAAAAAATTCAAAAGGTACGGAATCATGGACGGTATCACCAAGCTCCGTGGTAACAGTCTCTGGGCGTATGTCCAGGAGAATAGGTTTCCTGGTCAGGGATCTATGCGTGACAAAGTCTTCCTCTTCAAGATGTCGGAGGTCGGGCCGGGCAGTGGTGTCGACTTGGTCAGCCGTATGCAAGCTGGTGCCGATTTGGAGAACGCATGGATCATGTTCGACCATGTCAAACGCGTCAAAGATTGGTCGACGATGGCGTGCCATGTGTACGACGCCACCTACTGCCGCGTGATGACAATCGCCACTTGCGACATGCAGTCCGAGGACACGGACGCCCAGCTCGTCTTCTGGAAAAACCTGAACCTGGTCATGGAGATCAATGGCGTTGCAGCGCCGAACTTCAAGGGGTTCATGGCGGATAACGCACAGGCCAATTGGAATGCAGTGCGAATCCTTTACGGCAATGGCAACAAGGAGGACCCAATGGAGGACCGGGAGAGGTCGTGCTTGTTCCACTGGACTCAGAACATGGTGGCGTATACGCAAAAGCACTTCCCCGAAGAACTCTGGGAACAGCACAAGAAGATGTGTACTCAGTACAAGAATGCGACCAGCATGGCAGAGGCGGAAACCTTGTACCACGCGTTGCGAGCATGGTGGGCATCTACCGGGGTCGTTGGCGAGAGCGGGCTCATCAAACTCGATCAGTGGCTGTCATTCTGGCACCACCGCTTCCGCCAGTGGGGGGGATTCATGACCGAGGTATTATCTCTGCTCTCTGTTTTGATGTTTTTGATACTGGTTTCTTAGCCCTAACCTACAAAACTCTAATCCGTGAATCTAACGGCATCTACTGTCAAATCTGCAGAAATTCACGAAAGAAGAACTCACAGAGATGCCCACCTGTAACCTCGCCGAAACAGTTCATAACAAGTGGCTCCAAGCCTCAGGAAACAACGGGAACGACCTGTACGTTGCTACCGTGGACGATTTCGTTCGGGCTTTTCTACAGGTTGTCAACTACTACCAGTTCCTCAAAGGTGACGTCGGCGGAACGGGACCATCCAAAAAGGAACTCAGGCTTCGGATGGCGGAACGCAATGCGAAGAAATGGGGAAATCCTACACTGCTCGACAAGCCCATGCTCGATATGCCAGGCGCGGATGAGTTCTGCACCCGTCAGCCTATCATGCCAGGAGCGGAAGTCTTCGGTTCACAGAAGCGAAAAGCCGACGTCCTTATCGGAGCTGACGAAGAGTCTCATCGCCCGGATAAGACCAACTTCTCACGCCCAAGAGGCCCAAGACGTGCCGTCAGGGCTCGCCCTATGCAGATGCCCGTCATTGTGGAAGACGACTCCGAAGACGACACCGACGTACAATGTACCCAACCTCCTGCCCAGGAAGTTGATTCCCCTTTACCTTCACCTGTGAACAAGGGCGGCATTCGCCATGTCAACGCGGTTGAAGAAACCAAGGTCGACGTCAAGGAATGGCACATTTCCAGACTTCACAAACTTTCTGCGAAGTGCTGCTGGGCCCAAAGAGCTGAAACGAAGAAGAAGTGCACTGAGAGAATCGTCAAGGGGCCCCATTGCATAGCTGCACCGACCTACACTGGGCTCTGGACTAACTATCGCAGGAACCTAGTGGAGAAGACTGAGTTCTTCTTCTGCTCCGACGATATCGAGCGTTGCGTGAAAGGCTCTAAGCGCAAGTGGGTAGCACACTACTCAAAGGACCAGGAATTCCCCTCCATTCCAGAGGTGTGGCCAGTGAAACTAGGTACTAACCTAAAACTTACTGAGATTCTTGCCCTCGAAGCAGCGGGCTTTCAACTTCCGCAGAAGAAACCTGTCTCCCCAAGACGCCTCTTCTCCTCTGCCCCGCCCCCTGCAAATCTCAGCTCGCTGCCAGTCCCTGCAGACGCTGACCGCTACCCAGGGAAGAGAGACGGCAAGATGGTGAAGCGCACTACCACTCGTCCCAATCAAGCGCAGCGACTCTCCATGGGCTCCTCCGAGTCTCTTAAAGCGCGCCTCCGTTCCGTCACCATGATACCAGAGCCGGGCCACGGTTGCATCATTGGGCTGGATTCGGGCGTCGCTCCACACGTCACACGGTACCAGATTACCATCAGTTCTTACCCTGGTTGCACTTGCCCAGCATTCAAGAAGACGATGACTACGTTCCGTGGCAAGACTCTGTTCACGTATTGTAAGCACCTATACTACATACTCTTGAAGGTCTGCAACCGTGATCCCGAAGCGGAGCTTTTCATCCATGCGCCTACCTTTAGCTTCAACGAGGTCAAGCTTCTCCTAGAGAGTGGAATCTTGCGTCACCCCTTGGCGAGGAAGTAGGTAGCCCTCCTACTTTAGAACTGCCATTTCCACAATGGCCATTTGTCACGTAGTGAATGATTTTAGTAATATCCCATGTACTAAGTCAGCAATATAGAAGCTGTATTGACTTTTTCATTATATTAAGGGCTTTGTCGTTCACATTAATTGCATTCTATTTCAATACAATCTATCTTGAACAAGTGCACTATATACTTCGTATCCCCTGACATGTATCTTTTATAACTAGATGACATATACTTGTTATTAGATGTCCTAATCTTCGAACCTAACACGTTTAGGGTTGCCCACTACACGATCAGCAGGACTGCCAGCCGCTGACTGTACTACAGGACAAACTACATTCGCATTCACTTTCGTTCCCACACTTGGCAAATGTCCTTGGTATGATCGTTTCAGCAATGGCCCACCTCCCCGCCTCCGATTAACTGATTCCCTGGAATAGGTTCCCCTTGGGATCTTTCCAACCTTCGAGTATGCATGTGGTTGCAAAGGCACATCTGCGTCCTTCTCTAGCACTATGATTTCATCCGAATTTTCTGAACGTGGAGGGTCAGCTCTTACATCCGGTTGGACGTCAACATCCGTTGTCGAAGGACGCCCTTGGCTGTTGGCCATCACCTCTTCTTCGTCCTCCACCTCAACATATGGTTCAAATGGACAAACATCGTCAGCAAGTGAAACAACAATATCTCTGACGTCTTCCATAGCTGCTGTCCCGCACTACGGAAAAGAGCTTCACATAACACCAACACAAAAGAGGCAGAGACATTCCCTACTCTTATCTTAAATATCCGCGAAGAAGATGCTTGGCGCCCTTGAAAATCGGCTATTCATTCATTGAGAAGTTGTCATCCTCTTAAACCGAATGGAAAAAGATGAAGGTTTAGCAGAGGTCATTTAGCATTTAAATTATTTTTTTTAAATTAAAGAATGAAAAAAAAAAAAAAAAAAAAAAAAAAAAAAAAAAAAAACATTTATTTAAATTGAAATTAAAAAGATTAAAGAAAAGAATAGCAATATTTAAAATGAAGGTTGAAAATAATATGAAGAAGATTAACAAATTGAATGTGAAAATAAAATGATTGTGAAAATAAAATGAAGGAGAGAATTAAATGAAAGGAGGCTTTTGACCCCTCTAACAAGATAGATAGAATAAAGAAAATTTTATAAAAAATACAAGACAAATTTCAAAGAAATTAAAAGAAAATAAAAAAAAGGAGAAAGGCGTGTAGACTATGGTGGATGAATTCTACCAATGTGAAGAAAATGTTATGAAATTAAATGTTACTTGATCCCTGTTCAGAGGTTCAATACCAATACATTTTAAGTAGTAATTTGCATATAAATTTAAGGAGATAACGGGAATTACTGTATGCCTGAACTACTTAGAAGGAGCTGGAGCATAGTAATTGGTGCACGTTAAAAAATTAATCACCAAGAAAAGAGAAAACGAACTACAAATTCAATGAAAATACTGTAATTAGTCCACGGTTATAGGGTCAATTAAATTACTAAAATTAGTAAATTTCCAAAAATAAATTAAGAATATTCGAATCTACTAATTTTATGATTTATTTTTAGTAAAAAAAGTGCTATTTTTAGGTTCTGTCCCCCATTCTGTGCTCTCCGCTCTCCAAATCTGCGCTCACCGCTCTCCGCTCTGCGCTCTGCGCTCACGTACAAGCTACCCTCGTGTCTCTATGAATTATCGTGCTTGTTAAATTCTCTCATTGTGTCATTAGTAAGTGATTACTTTTGTACGTATGTACTATACATTGTACAAGTTAGAATCCAATTCCATATTTATATTTACGTTAAAGTGTATATGAATAAACATATATTCGTATAGTATATAATGTAAATGTGTTACCTAATTTATTTATTTTATTTCATATAAGTTGCAAGGTACAACTCAATTCTGGGCGTTGGAAACTAGAATGGTTTATAAAAACAATGATTTCAATTTTAGTCGTTCACAAATGGCATTATTCAATGACGGTTGAATGTTTTATGTTTTAATTTTGTTTTTTACTATTATCCCTTCCTCATCTCATAATGTGAGCTAGTGATTTTTTATTTTTTTTTTAATGATAACACAGTACTACGGTATGGAAGTGTGTAAAATAAAAGACATTAAAGAGCAAGGAGAGTTTTTATATTTCATATAACTCTAAACCAGGCATGAGAAATTAGAATTGGACCATTTGTTATGAAAACAATGATTTGAGTTTTATTCCTCCCATGAATTGCATAATCCCAAGAGAATTGATTCAATTGAATGTTTGTTTTGGTTTTTTTCAATTTATTATTATCTCCAGTTTCTCTCATAATCTAAACTAGTATTTATGTTTTTATTTTTGATTCTACCATAATACTAAAGAACGAGAGTATGTAAAATTAAAGAAATAAAACTGGGGTAAATCATTCCATTAAAAATTAGAGTCAAAGAATCTATATAAATATTTTCATTGTATACCACTATTCGAGAAGAAATTGGATCTATATTTCTAAGAGATTTATGAAACCGTAAACCGGTGAAATATAAATGCAAATCTCTTAACCATTTAAACGTAAGGTGCACCGCATGAAAAACCAAGTGTGAACATCAATTTATGCGTTGAATTACTTCTAGTGCATTCTCTCCGCGATGTTCCTCTTATCATACCGTTGTTGACATTTACTCTTTTGATTCGTTAGTATAAAATGTTAATTCATTACCGTATGCTAAAACATGAGTAACTTCGTTTCTTTAAATGACAATTGGTAAAAACTGTTTTAGTGTACCCACAATGTTTACGGTTCTTTCCATTCAATAGGATATATATTCTTCTTCATAAACGTGTTCACATTATTTGTAGATCCTATGGGATTATCCACCCCCAAAGAACCAAAATATCACATAGTTCATTGGATCCCAATTTCAAACGTCGACCCCACCTCCCCGATCACAGGATCTTCAGGACATTCCCCACAATATCCGGGATATGTCTGAATTTTCCATTTCTAGGAGATATGCTGTCCAAACAATCCCAAGTAGGATTGTTAGGGACAAGAAGGAGGGGGGAGAGTAGGGGAGGAGAGGGGGGAGGAGAGGAGAGAAAACACAAGGGGAGGGGAGTTCCTTCGACCCTCCCCCCCCCCCCCCCCCCCCCCCCCCCGGCCGTCCCCGGGGATGGCCACGGCCGACCCCGCGGTCGGAAGGTCCGTCCGCGTGGACGGCCGTGGCCGACCGCGGGGTGGAGCACGACCGTCCCCGCGGGGTCGGACAAGGCCGTCCCCGCGGGGTGGAGCACGGCCGTCCCCGGGGACGGCCACGGCCCACCCCGCGGTCGGAAGGGCCGTCCGCGTGGTCGGCCGTGGCCGACGACGCCGCTGCAGCCTCCGACCGCGGGGTGGAGGGTGGAAGTACACTAGAGGTAGTGCAGTTTTGGCAAAACTCCAGTGTACCATTGAGACCTTTTAGTACTAAAGTGTACAATAAGTACTCTGCCTTACTCAATCTGAGCCGTTGAAATTCCTTGGGAGAAGAGAGGTTAGGCGATTGGGATCAGCCAATCAGGATAATCTATTCTGACACTATGGATTCGCTTTGATTTAGATCCATATGGGCCAGCACATCTCGACATGACATGTGGCGGAATTCAAATACATGGAGCGGCGGGAGTTGATGTCCAGCCTCGGCGGCAGGATCTGCGATTCATTGAAGCACTTAGCATCCTAGCCTTGAACAGATACGATTTCCGAGATTGGTCATTTGATTACAATCATCCTTCTAATGTGCAATCATCCTGCTCTTGAAAATTGTATATTCGTTAAAGGTCTCAAAGTTATGGACTTGTCTCCACTTCAGGTTTTTTTTAGATGAACTTGGGATGAAGTCTAGTTCAGTCAAGTGATTGGTTGTTTGAAGCATTCCAAAATATTATGTAAGCTTTGAAATTAAATTATAGCATGGCTCTAATAAAATTTTCTTTTTAATACGTTGTCATAAAAAATATAAATTGAAAACCATGAGTATCGATTACTTATACACTTGTTTTTTTAGAATTGTATATGGTTCCTAATTTAGTATTTTGAAAATAAACCTCCGTACTTGAATTGAGATTTCTTCCTAGAATTCATCATTTTATAAAAGAGAACATGAGAAGTTAAGATATTAGCATGGTGGGAAAAGGAGAATGCAAGAAAGTAATCTATACAACATGTTTAATTTTTGGTTTTTTAAATTTTTTCATGTATAGCTTTTTGAAGTTGTTTTAATAATAATATAAAAATTAAAATTAAAATATGGACATCATTTCCTCCCCCCCTAAAATAACATATTAAATATTAAGACCAAAGAAGGAAAAAATTGAAAGGAAAAAGGAAATAGAAGAAGAAAATAAAAATAATAGAAGGATAAATAAAATAGAAACAGATATGAAATACGATAATAAAAGAAGGAAGAAAAATAAGTAAAATGGAAAAAAGTAGAAGAAAAAAATAACAATAGTAGAAGGATTAAAAAAAGAGACAAATATGAAATATGGTGATAAAAGAACAAAGGGGAAAAAATTATAAAAAGTGAAAAAAATTAGTTAAAGGATGAAGGAATACTATATTGAAGTGTGATGTAATAGAGAAATGAAAGTGAATTCCCTAGAGTTATGGGTGCCAATGGATTCTTGTCATAGCAATTTGAAAATAGAATATTCTAAAATAAAGGTAGATTTGTTTATATGTATTTTTTTCTTTAAATAAGGCATGAGACGTTAGAAATTAGCATGATGGAAAAAGTATAGCGTGCAAAATCAAACTATGAGATAGTTAATATATTCATTTAACATGTGCAACTACTTTAAGATATTTTATTAATAGAGAGATAAATTTAAAAATAAATGAATGAACGTCATTTTGTGCGCCCCTTCTTAAGAGTTGATATGATATATCAAAAAAGAAGAACGAAAAAAAAAATAGATCAAGATTATTAGAAAAAATAATAGACCAAGATTATTTCTTCCCCCCTTTAAATAAAATATGAAACATTTAAAGAAACAGAAGAAGTGAAAGAATTGAGAAGGACATTTTTCCAAAGACGAAAGATCAAGATATTGTAGAGATTGCTTTATATATGTTGTTCATTTAAAAATGGAAAAAAAACGAGATCTATTTTAAGTTTATTTGATGATAGGAAATTAGAAAAAAATCAATAGACAAATTTTGTTGTCTTCCCCACGTTAAATAAGATGAAAAACTAGAAAAGAATTAATTTAAAAAAATCAACGTTCCTTCAAGGACAAAAATAGAAGTTACAAAAGAGTGGCGTAATTGTGAAATCAAAGTGAAGTAAAAGTATTTTAGTTGGTTTTCATTTACGACTACTTCAAGGAAAAATAATTAAAAAGTGGTACGCATTGATGTAACAATTTAGATACCTGAATCTCATTTTTGCAAAAAGGAAAGAAATAAAAAATTGAAGGGATGAATGAAAAAATTTCATTTGAAAATGCTTTTTTTCAACGTTATTAGACCAATTTAATTCTAAGATGAAATAATACTTTGAGAGATTTTCTCATCATTCGACTGGCGATCTACTTATGAAATTTTGATTATGTGTAGTAAATATTTTATTATTCTTGGAAACCCTCACCGTACTGTATAATGTCATTGTGAAAACGCGGAAAATTTATTTAAAGCTTCACATGTAAGTTTAAAGTTACAAGAATTTTTTTAGGCATTTTTAAATTTTTGGGGATTTTTTAAGAATGGTAATTAAGTAAATTAGTCAGATTTAGGATAAGATAGAATTAAGTGTGGGAGTATACCACCAAATGTGAATTGATGTTAACACGCAACGGTAGCTGGAAATCTTTGAAGTGACGGCTTAGAAAACGGCGGGAAGTGATTACCCACCAGAGTGACCGGCGGTCACCGGTTACCATCGAGGGAGAATGTGGAGGTGACCGGTGACCGGCGGTGGGCATGTTGTGAAATTTGCTGGGTGACCGGTGGTCGGAGGTCACCTTTGTCTCGCACCTCCCGAGTTGGGGGTCGAGGTCTGCCATGCTTGTGGAGTCTACGAGCTGCGCCTCAACCAGGGATGGCGGGTGGGGATTGCTAGGGGTAATGGTTTAGGGTTTTAGTTAGCCGTAATGTGGGTTTCTACGGGTGTTGGTCGGCTTGGATTGTGAGGGTTTTGGTTAGCTTGGCGGGTCTTGGTTAGCTTGGCGCCGTGACGGTGTGTTGGAGGTAGCTCGAGGAATTGGGTGGGGCAGCGATGGAGCGCAGCCAAAGCGCGCGCTCTGGAGACAGGGACAGCGCGAGGAGGGGGAGAAGTAAGGGAGCGCGAGAGAGAAGAAGTCGAGGTGTGGGGAGCGATGAAGATGAAGGGGGAAGGGAGGGTCCGCGGAAGAAGGCACGAGGGGAGGAAGCCGGAGGAGGGACATCTGCGAGCGAGCCTGCTGTCGAGGAGATCGAGAAGAAGGGGAGAGGAACGAGCCGAGGGAGGGCACCAAGCCGGGACGCGGAGGAGGGAGAACCAGCCGCAGGCTCGAGGTCCACAGCAAAGAAGAAGGGAAAGGGACCGGTGCGGTCCGAGAAGGCCTTCCTGTGCGTGGAGGACGTTGATGAAGAAATCGACAGGTTGAAGAAGCCTCCACGGGAGCTGAAGAAGGCAGATTTTGCAGCAGAGTATGGACTCTCCAACGAGGGAGACAATCCCCACCACTTTCGTCGCGGAACAGTCTCCTCCGACACGGTGCGTAGGTTATTCGGTAAACCGTATGGGGATGGGGGCCGTAGCGGATTCTATTGGCAGGGCTGCGAGGTTCAAGAGGTGGTGGATAGGGTGAAGTACTTGCACCCGATTCTGTACCAGCACGAAGAAGAGGAGAATCCAAACCTAATTACCATCAGGTTTGCGGAAGGAGTTGCTTTGGAGTACGAAGAGGGTGGAGGTCGGGTGAATTGGTGTGCATTCGGGGAGGAGACTAACAAGCGACAAAGGAGTCGGTACAAGTTAGATCGAGGGAAGTTGGAGGAGCTGAGGAAGAGTATCGCAGATTCCAAGTGCGAAGAGGGGAAGAAGAAGGTGGACGTGCGAGGAAAGGAGTGGCACGGCATCAAGGTTGAGCCCGGTTGGGAAGGGAAGGGGGAGCAAGGGGACGTGCTGAGGGTGCGGGGTTGTGGGGCACCGGGTGAATCAAGGGGGGGACTTGAATCAGCCATGGCCTCGGGTGTGTGTTTGCAGGAGGATGCGCAGGCATGTGATCAGGGTAGAGGGAGGTTGGCCAAGGGGGCAGTGGAGGATCGGCTGCAATGCGTGGAGGGACTAATGCAGGCCATCCATTTGGAGCAAAAGCACAAGCGGGAGCTGAAGAAGGAGGCGGCTCAACGGCTTGACCGCGCCGTTTGTAGCACCAAACAGTTTGAATGGGGCATGGGCCAGCTGAAGAAACAGGTGGAGCAGAAGACGGCATTGATAAGAACACTTGAGTCGCAAGGAGCGGATGTATATAAGGAGAAGATCAAGATGGAGGGAATTCAGGAGCAGCTAGCAGAGGAGGAGAAGATGGTCGCGGCCGCAAAGAAGGAGCTGCGGACTGCCGAGGCTGAGATCTAGGCGTTGACGAGGGAGTTGGACTCGGGCCAGCTGCAGTTTGATGCCCTTGCAGCAGAGAAGTTTCAATTGAAGCAGGGGAGGAGCAATCTGAACTTCGCTCCAAGTCCAATGGTGTATGCGGCTAGGGAATCAATTCTGCCCGGGGTCGATTTTTTAGATGAGCCCTCGCAGATCAGGATTACAACTTGTTGCTTGTGTTCCTTCCCATTTCCGCAGAATGACATGGTTGTATCCTCCTGTAGACACTTCTATCATCCTTTTTGTGCTTCAGTTGTCTTCGTACAAAGTTGCAAGTGTGTGGCCACAGGGTGTGGGGAGATGTGTCACCCGGATTGGCACCGAATTTTGGCTGGGGGGAGCCACCTACAGATTTGGTGGAGAAGGCTAGGATGCTAGGACTGGCCGAAGAAAGGAAGAGATTGATGGAAGAGAGAACAAACCAGGCTATGGCCAAGGTGCCTTCGGATGGTAAGTTTGCTTAAACCTAATTTTCAGACTCTTATTATGTGTCTTGTTACTTGAATAGTCAATGTTGTGCTTTGTAGGGATTTCAGAGCTCCTGTACTACGTAGCTCAGATTGTAGTATGCGACTGTTCCACTTCTCGTGAGTTCTAGAAGTTTGTTATAGGAAGTATAACCAGTACACCCATTGGCTAGTAAGGTTGTACACTCCATATCTGTGGTTGCGATCACTCATCTGATCGTCATCTTAGAGAAGTTAAGTTTGCACAGTGTATAAGAAGGTCAATTTCACTAACGGCATGTGACTGAATGTATACCTTAGTGTCGAAGTCTAAGTGCAATATGTGTACAAGAAGTTGCTTTGATGAATTCCATAGATTAGTATGTAGTGCATAATACTTGGTGATTTCTGTTAGGCGCTGGAAATGTCATGTTTGTATATCAGTGTAAAAGTCTGAATGCAACATATGTACAAGAAGTTGCTTCACTGAATTCCATAGATTTCTGTGTGTTGCATAGTACTTGCAGGTAGTGGTTAGGCGCTGGAAATGTCATATTTGTATATTAGTGTTAAATTCAGTAAATGCAACATGTGTACAAGAAGTTGCTTCACTAAATTCCATAGATTATTGTGTATTGCATAGTACTTGGTGACTTTGGTTAGGTGCTGGAAAAGTCATATTTGTATAGTAGGCCTAATCTTCAGGTACATGCGGCTACTTAGAGCAAGTATCTTATGTACTACATTGTGGTTGAAATGTACTTACGGTGCTGTACACAGACGACACTGTACTTGACGGAGCTACAACAGGTATTTCTTGTCTTTATTTAACTTGGTACTAGAAGTCCTACATGGTAAATATAGATTGAGTCCAGGTCCTACAGTACATTCTGAATTGCAGACTTGTACAAATGGTCCACCAGTTCAAATCCAATAGGTAGTGATAGTACTGGTTCATTTGTGCTAGTTGACTACAATTACATATAGTACTATGTGTAAAGACTCTAATGTCCTATGTCGTGGCAGGGTCTAGCCTCAGGTTTGCATCACCTAAGAAGGCTTTCAACAGCGCGGGAGGAGCAGTCGATTGGGGAACAAGCCAAGCAGCATGCTCTGGAGGCGTGCCTCAAGAGTTTGGTGGGGTGCCACCGCGGATTCTGAGAGGAGAGAGCATCATTTCAAGAGAGGGACCAAGGTTGGAGAAGCCGGTGCAGAAGGTGGTCATGGAGGCTCTCGTTGAGGGCACTCACTTGAAGGGGTTTGAACCAGATCTAGGGTCGGAAGAGGAGTCTTCAGATGATGAAGAGCCCCATCCCAAGATGTCCCCGGAACGTTCGAGCTCCGGCACTACCGACTCGGATGGGAGCTCGGAAGATGATGCGAGCTCACATGAGGAGACAGAGGATGGAGGAGACGGCGTTGTCAGTATGGAGTTGAAGCCTTCACAGGCAGCCGGTGGAGAAGGCAGCCCACAACAGCCAGACAGCCAAGACCGTGCGGAAGGAGATGTGGAAGAGGAGGATTTGGTCGAAGTGATGAGTCCAGGGGAAGCTGAAGGGGGTGAGGGTGGTCGGGTTGTTGGTATTGTTGTCAGTGGGAGCGGGAAGAAGGCTGAAGGAGGGGTTGTGGTTGGTCTGAGCGGGAAGAAGAAGAGTGAGACTGCACGGGTTGTTGGGAGCGGGAAGAAGAAGGCCGAGGCAGTAGAGGAGGGGGCAGAGGTGGAAGGAGAAGCGGTGACGGGAATGGAGAAGAGACCGCAGGGTGTGAGGGGGACAGAGGTGATGGCAGAGGAGAAGAAGGGGCCACATGGAGTGAAGGGAGCGGAGGTGCTGCCAGAGGAGAAGAAGGGACCGCAGGGAGTGAAGGGGAAGGACACGCCGCCGCAACCTCAGAGGAATGAAATGGCCAAGCCGGGGTCACTATGCCTCCCGGGACGCAAGGGAAGAGCGCTTTGGGGAGAACTTCCTCGGGATGGAGCGGGGACCACGGTTGGGGGTCTGGTGGAGACACTGGTTTCGGAGGAGGCTGCTGCAAAATTTATGGCGGTACCAAGAAGGAGGTCCGAGGGTACTTTAAAGGAGAAGGAGCAGGCTCCAAAGGAGAAGGGCGATGCTGGGAGGACTGGTGTAGAGAAGGGGGGGTTGGATGTGCAAGCTTCAGTCTGCTTGGAAGGAGAGGCAGCCGTAGAGGATTCAGCCGCGGTGGAAGGATCGGCTGGTGTGGCCTCGTTGGGAGCACCGGAGGGAGAAGGAGCCCACGTGAAGAAGTCTGTTTTGCCCCGGTCTCCTTTCAAGCTGAGAACAAAGAGGGCAAAGGGGCCGGAGGTGGAGGATGATGTTGGCGCGGGACAATGTGCGGCGGTAGAGAATGTGTACTCAGCTGACAAGACCACATACAAGGAGCTCGCTGGGATTGTTGGAGTGAGTGGGAGTCCCGCGGCTGTCCCTGAGGTCAATGTGCGGACCAGGGCACGCACCGCCAAGGAGGCAGAGCAAGCGGCAGAGGAATCTGCTGAGAAGACCAGGGCGAAGGGGAGAAAGAAGGAGAAGGTGAAGGGCGGCAAGGTAGGTGGCAATCTCTCACAGAAACGGCGGAGAGGTGGTGCCACATAGAATACAGGCTTGAGCAATCTGTAGGATTGCCTTTTGTAGTTAGTTTTTTTGTTTTTTGATCTATTGAGCTGCGGTACAATGCCTGTATAGAATGGATTTGCAGGTATATCAATGTATCTTACCTCATGAGTGAGGTCTTCCTTATAGGGAAGGTTCCAGGCTTGTCTGTTTTTTTCCCCATGCGGTTGTTCTAGTTGCCGCCCTGATTTTTATTTCTTTATTTGTAGTCCTCCCCTGCAGTCTTAGAACTTGTCTCTTCTATTTTTATGACCATGACGAGGGGAAGGTGGTCTGTTGGGATGGGATTCAACCAGGCTGAAGCTTGGTATGATGCAGCAGACTTGTCTAAGGGACTCGAGAGGATTCCTGTCCTTGTCGGTCAGTCTGAAATTGCTATGACATATTTTCAATACATGAATTCTAGTGTGGTCTTTGACCAAGCAGTCGTGCCTACCACCCTTGAAAGCCTCCGCCCCGGGGACTTCTGTCTTTGTTCCCCGGAATGCTTGGGGGCAAATGGTACTTGTGCATGCCAATCCAGTCCAGTCGGTGGAGTTGCATACACTGAAGGAGGCCAAGTGGAGGACGCGTACCTGGAGCCACGCAACGAAGAAGATGCACATTACTATAAGAAGGCAGCACGGTGTTTTAATGGAGATTCAGTGTGCCGGGGTCATGTGGGTCGTCTTTTCGTTAAGGAGTGCAATGTCAAGTGTAGGTGTCATAGTGATTGTGGCAATCGTGTTGTCCAGTAGGGGATGAAGTATCAAGTAGAGGTTTTTCGTACAGCCCTTAGGGGGGAAGCATGGTAAAGTGGACCACAAAAGTGCTTAGCTCATTGTGAATTTCAGCCATTCTTGCAAATACTAGAAAAAGTGGCATCATCATTTACGAGATGTTGAAAAAAGGTTTGGATATGGAAAATAGACTTGGTTATAAAGAGTGTGGGGAATTTCTGAACGGATCCGCGGCTTCTACTATGTCGAACGAGAACCGCAAAGTGGGACAAAGTGAAAGCTGTCATTTGAAAAAGTGATAAGAAGATGGGGAATTTTGTTCAGAAATCACTTTCGATTTCGACGAGACCTCTGTTTCTTAATTGCGGTTGTAGAAATGACCATGACCAAGTTC
Source organism: Ceratodon purpureus (assembly GCA_014871385.1). NCBI lineage: Eukaryota > Viridiplantae > Streptophyta > Bryopsida > Pseudoditrichales > Ditrichaceae > Ceratodon > Ceratodon purpureus. The sequence goes on along the minus strand of CM026432.1, from coordinate 8,972,244 downwards.
AAATGAGAGTTTGGGCGGACGAAAAGTATTTCAAAGACGTTTTTAAAACACTGTTTTCCGTGAAACTTTTTGTGAGGTTTTTTTCACCGAACATTGTTTTTTAAATTGGAAAAAACATCCTCTAAAGACAATAGATGGTGCCAAATGAAGAAATTAAGACTTTGGAAAAGTTCATTTTTATGATTTAGAACTAGCGGTCAAATTAAGTTTCAATTGGAGATGTTTCTTTTATGGAGATGCCTGTAAGATACCTTATGACACCTTACTACGTGACTAAAATGCTCAAAAACTACACCAAAATGCTCAAAATCAGCATTGAGCTGTGAAAAACAGCACACTTCATATTCACTTCCTAGTGATCACAAATTGCACTTTGTGGTCCACTTTACCATGCTTCCTCCCCTTACGGGGTGGGGGATTCGGACGACTGAGCTAATTCCTAGAGGTGCGTTTGTTTTTGAGTTGACGGGAGAGATTTTAACAAATGCTGAGCAAATGGTTAGGAACTTGGAGGTAGTTGGGGGTCAGTCCTATAGCTTGCAACTTGATGCTGACTGGGCCACTGAGCGGAAACTGGACGACCACAGTGCACTATGCTTGGACTCTTCTCAGTTTGGAAATGTGGCCAGGTTTTTGAACCACAGGTTAGAACTTGCGACCATATTCTATATACTCAGCGGTCTTTGTCCTCACGTTTTCAATCTGACCTGACGGTGGGCCTCTCTCATTACAGGTGTGAAGATTCTAACCTAGTGGATGTACCTGTCTCGATAGAGAGTGTAGATCGCCGCTTCTATCATGTAGCATATTTTGCAAATCGTATCATACGGCCTGGAGAGGAACTAACTTGGGACTATGGCACTAATTTTAACAATGATGATCCGGACCTACCTCACTTTTCTTGTAAGTGTAAGAGTAAAATGTGTAGAGACAATGCCTTACCACTTGCCATCCGAAGGTCAACCAGGAAACCACCTAGGAGAAGATGACTTCACATCTGTGTTGTGCTATTCTGAACAATATTTCAGCCCATGTACTGTTTGTACTACCGTATATAAATCTACAACATACTATTTGTACATTTTTGATATACTACATGTACAAACAAGCGAAATGCAAAGATTTTGAAGAATGGTTCAGCCCATGTACTGTTTGTAGTACCGTGTGTATTCAGAACATACTCTTTGTACATTTTTTGGAGCTCGAGACATGTACAAGTTGGCCATAGGCAAGGATTTTTTTGACTCTTGGAACTTCAACTATTGTGTAGCAAACATAGAACAACTCGGATAAATATACAACCATTCAAAATCTGGATCTGGAAGCTTGAAGTTGAGTTTATAAACTCACTTGTTAATTCTTAGAATGAATGTTTCGATGGCACTGTTTGAGTAATCTTAGTTCTATGTTTCAATGCTACTGTTTGGCTAGTCTGAGTAGCTATCCTCAGACATGAGCTCTTGAGATACCACTATCCAGTGCTCCCTGTAGAAGGCCCAAAACAAAAAGGAAAAAAACTACAGTACCTAATATCCAGCAAAATGTAGAACCATGATCGTCCAGCCTGACTCAAAATGAAAAAAGAAATACGGAATGGGTGATACTACACTGAAGAGGCACAAACGTAAAAGAGAGTGACATTACAAGGTACAAAATGAAATTATAAAAAGAAGATTATAAAGAATAAAAAAAAAAAAGGGATTGCAGGTTCTCTTAATCACAGACTACTATGCCAGACAATAGATGACTGTAGCAAAAAAAAGGGGGAGCACTTGGATAGCGGGATATCTCTGGAGCTCACTTTCAGTCAAACAAATACCCAAGCATTTGTTTGACTTGTATCATCACGGGACCAGTACTACTAAAACCAACGTCAAATGAGAAACAATCCTGAAATCAGTGTACATAGGGGGCCAACTTGTACTTAATCTTCATTGAACGCCCACCACTCTCGCAAGGCATCTTCACATATCCTTTGCGTTTCACTGGACATTGTGTATACAGGAATACCTTTAACCCTGTGAGGAGCTAGAACCATAGGGAATTTACAAGCTCTAACCAGATGGGCATCGACATGTGCATCAACTGCTTTGTCACAGAGTACATATGTCTTCTCACCACGTCCATACTTCTTGTAATACTTTGCTCTGATCACAACGTCTCCAGCCCTAAATATCCCCCCCCAAGGGCAAGTCATGGGCTCTGCTAACACAAACTTCTTTGCTTCACACTGGAGAATGTAGAATTCCACCCCGTCTTCGTTCTCTTCTTCTGCTGGAATCATGAAATTGTCGCCGATGTCCACCAAATCACCGACCTCCTCTGAAATGCTGTCATACACCCAGTTAGCCTCGTCGTCAACTTCTTCAATTTGCTGTGCTACGGCCCCTGCACTCATTGGACAGAGCCTCTGTACAGTCCACTCCTGCACATGCGACAGATTCTCACACTCAGTCCAATCACCATCAATACACGGGACACAGAAGCATGACAACTCTCGAGTTCTAAGCATGGTAGGATCAGACATAGAAAAGCCCATAATAGAATATAGACTCTTTGAGCCTGGCAAAGTGTTACACTTGATACTCTTATCAGTATGATCCACCTCTGTATTTCCTATCAACCAAAATACACGTGAAAGAGGGGAAGTTTTGGCATGAGCATATGAGCTGGCAACACGCTCTGTGTATTTTTCCTCCAGGAACGCCACCACTTGAGCGGCATTCTGTAAGGGCCTGAGTGGATTCTGGATCTGCTCAGCAGCAAGCGCCCTCTTCACCACGGCACCAGCCCCATCCCATTCTCCTTTTCTATGAGCCGACTCAAAGTAGTTCCACCGCATCTTGCAGCCCCCCGTGAGCGCTGGGTAGCGTGCAACAAAGTACATCGCTGTTGCGCACTTAAACTGGGAACTACACCTGTCATTGTAGACCCAATGTTCCTCCGGTGTCAACCCTGAATCACCCAGCCAATCCCAATGCAATGTCAGACAATGTTGAACAAAAGCTGAATCGTGAGCCTTATCATCAGATATGTAGAAGTGAGTCTGCTTCATGGTCTGCTCTCCTTCTTTCCACATCGTAATGTGCACCAGGATGGTCACACTAGTACTGAAGTAGTACAAGCTCTGGACCTCGTTTTGGATGGCAAAAGTGTAGTTCTCTGCATAGTCAATATGTGACACAACAACCCCCTCCGGAACGTTCTTCATCATCAATTGGCATTGCTCATCTTGCCATCGCGCCTTGAAGTTGTGCGTGATAAAGGTGGTCACTGTTTTCTCCATATAAGATAGGAATTCGTTAGCAGCTGTTTCTCTGAAAGCCTCCCTAAGCCGTTTCTTCACTCTTCCAGAATGAGCATCCACTCCCACCTGGTAGTACTCGAAACATTTCCATCTAACAAGAAAGGTGTTAGAACCAGACAACTCATGCGGACAAATAGGAAAGAGCTGGAAACCACAACTAGAACAGTTGCCCATGAGACATTCAAGTTTGTGCCACACATCAAATTCTCCCTTTGCACAAACACATGATTCCCACATCAGAGTTATTCGTTTGAAAGTATTCTCATGTGCACAACAAGTCCCTTCCTTACTGCCTGTGCACACTATACACGCACAATCACAGGTGGTATGCACATGGAGCCCCCTGACTTTGTCTCTGAGGTTGCTCAATCCAGCCTTCATCATGTCCATCTCCACGTGGTATATGCAACAACAGGTATTCCTCTCCTTCAGTTTTCGCACCCACCAAGGCTTCAACCTCTCAAAAGCCCTTTGCCGCACAGTACATTCTGGATGGACCTCTTCGAAGCGCAAGAAGAACGAGGTCTGCCAATCACGCACAAGTATACATCAGGTACAATTTAGGACCCTCATTTCAGAACCTCTTACAAAACATACAACACAATGTACTAATTGTAGAAAACTAACACCCTTACTCTACAAAAAACACAGAAAATCACAGTGGGTACTCCTCAGTACTTTTGACATTGATGCAAGTATAAATTGTATACTAAGAAAGTACAATACATCGCAACGCCACGTATCAACATGACTCCAAGTACTGAACTATATTCTAAGTTATTGATAAGTTTTCAAAAGTAGCTAAAAAAATAGAAACAAGTAAACTGTGTACCAAAGTGAAATTCTACTCGTACAATAAGTACAATGAAGAACCATCTTATGGACATTTGTACTGCTACATCGCAACTAGTGGAAGTCCCAAGTCAAAAAGTACATCACGACGCACATCTAAGACTTACTATGAACGTAAAGTACGCATGGTACCACTTCTCCACTTCTAATCTGTAGTCCTCAGAAGTACTATATCATATATGACCTCCAAATTACAGAACCAGTACAGTTTATACTTCACTCCAACAGGACCCTGATAGAAGTTAACATTACAAAGAGTACATATCCAAAATTGACTATATATAGTAATTTGTCTTGCAATGTTTTGATCCAAATTATGTACCATGGAATGCAGCCTAGGCAAAACATGCTGTACAAAAACTACAAAGTAACTGTTCTCGACTTCTCTAGAATCTTTAGATATCTTTTTTGTCCTGTGAGATACCGAAAGTGTGAAGACTAAGTATTCGGACTCATCATATTACACAAACTCAATATATCAATAAGTTACAACTCACCTGAGGCTCGCACAAGTAATGTGTTGGATGAGGCTCGGCCCAGTCTTTTCGACCTACTCTGTGCTTGACGATGTCCTTCTTGTTTAATGATACTTTTGTTTGACCATTCCACCATGCATGAATGCATTGTTTGATATACTCAGATAGCCCTGCTCTCTTCTTCCGATTTAAGCGAAGACTGCAAACCGTGTCTTGACTATCGGCGGCGTAAACCCTTCTGTTCAACGCAATATTGATGCTCTTCTGTGTCGTAACCAAAACACGTGACAACGGTCTAACTCCTTCGATCCCCTGGCTAACTGCGGCATCTAACAAGGCACTCTTCCTTGCCAACAACTCGTTAGAGTTAGCCTGCTTCACTAACTGTAACTCGTTCTTGAAGTTCTCAATGAAAGAATGAATAACTTTTGCTTCCTGTGGCCGAGCATAGTAAACAGGTAGCAAAGGGGAAATAGTGTTATGACGCATGACCCTCTCCATAACATCTCTCCATCTAGATGGACCGGGACAACTTCTCAACTCTTCGACTATGTACTGTGCTATGCGAAGGGAGATTCGGTTCAACTCCCGCGCAGTTAGAGCATCTTCGACTTCATGATCCGGCGGCACAGAAGCTAACACCAATGTTTCCTCGTGTCTTTGTCTATCTCGTGCTCTCTGAAGGGCCTTCCGTTCTCTCGCCCTCTCTGTAACTACTGCCCGTAAGTCCTCCTGCAAGCAAGCTTCAGCAAGCCTCGCTGCTGGACCTGGGCGGCGGATACCCTGTCGCAAGCGTTGCCTCTTAGCAGTGTTACCCATCGCTGGAACCTAGGAAAATAATAGACGTAGAAAACAAGAAACACACATTAGTTATCAAAAACTGAATGAGAATTCATGGTCGACGAGTTCAGGATGCACGATAAGCTTATAGAAGAAAAAGACAGAGTTACTCTTTCATAAGACTGCAACCAAAACTCACCGTAGAATATCAATCTTCTCACTTCTTGAACGCAACAGATTCGGAAGAAGCAGTAGGAGACCCTACTGAAAGCCTTCCCTTAGAAAGAGAAGGTGTGTTGTCAAAGCTACTTCCAGAATAACATAACGAAACTGGACTCATGAATAAAGACCGCCTAGGAGACTCATCTACGTTGTTGCACTTGCCTAGATAGAAGTCACGATTCCCTTGCTTTGACACTGGTGTTTCTTCAACATAACCCGAATCAGAAACCTCACAGAATGAATGGCAGCAAGAAGAACCAAACTCAGTGATCACATCTGTAGTAAAGTATGATGTTATCAGTTTCTGAATAAGAACAACTTGCCGCTGCGTGGACTTTGACATTATTCACAGAGGAAACCCTAAACCGCCCTTGAACTTTTGAACAAGAGTTATCCCACAGCATACAAGCTAAACTACAGCACCAAGCATAATCTTCAATTCGCAAGCAACAGCATGCTACAGCAAAGACCCAACAGTGTGCTGCATGGGCGATGAGAGGAACCAACGAGAGAGACGATGACGTGGACAAATCAAGAGGTGGCGGCGCCTTCATGGCATGGCGGCTCAGGAAAACAGGATCTGTTGAAAACAACGAGGCAGTAGTTATGACAGATACCGTGTACATCATATACTCATGCGTACATTTTGTACAAGTAGCACGCAGGAACACGTCGAGGGTCAAGTAACGGAAAAATGACAATTCTCTTTATTTGAGAGAAGGACATTGTAGAAATGTGTGACGCCGTCGGAAATCATGCCTCCGATTACAAAAAATCATAATTTTCCACTTCGTATTCCGTTGCAACTGAAACCAGCACTTACTTCCATGTACAGACCAAATTAACTATGTACTTGTAAAATCAGGGATAGATTCCAATAGGCTATTCCTTATTATCTCCTTTGCAAAAAACAAAAACATATTTAGAGCTTTTGATGTTGAAGACTTTTGTACTTTTCTTACATACGAGTACTGTGTGACTTTTTTGTACTACTGCACAATAGTACTAATTGAACACACTTAACTTGCTTTTCTAACTGATTTAATAATGAACAGGAGATCTCTACATATGTAGTATTTGGAAAAACAAAACAAAAACCAAGGAAAAAGCTTCTGAGTACAAGTAATTGCAAGTACAAATTTATGCCTTCAATGTATATTGTACTGTGACTCAAAAAGTACATTCGTCTAGTGTACTTCCACCCTGGAGCACGGCCGTCCCCGCGGTGGGCCACGGCCGACCCCGGGGACGGCCGTCCACGTGGTCGGCCGTCCCGACCGCGGGGCGGCGGTCCACCGACGCACCCTTTGGGGAGCGGTCGCGGCCGCACGACCGGTCGCGGCCGCGATCGTGGACGGTCGCGACCGCTCCCGCGACGGACCAGTTACGGCCGTTGGATTCTCCATTCCCCGAGATCCAACGGCTGTAGGGGGGCCGTCGTTTGACCTAACTGGCTGTCTAGGGGTTCGGGCCAGCATAAATGGCTGGCCCTGCTCCCTTTTTCTTCACTTGGGTGCTCGTGCTACATGTGCTGGATTTACTTCAGCTCAGTTGCGTTCCTCCAAGCTTTTACTACTTCCCCACGGGTTATCGTGGGATTGTGTTTAGGGTTGTCAGCACCGTTTGTTGGTTATTATGAAACCAACAATATAGTGCTTCATACGTACGGTTTTTTGGCAGGAGTTCTGGGTTTTGTTTTAGTCCTTATGCACTAGATATATACGAGATTAAATCAACTTTTATACGGTGGGGAGAAGTTACAGGCATTGTTACGAGGTTGGTTCGATACACGGTATTCACAACTACTCGCTTACCGGACTTTCGCCATGCCTCGTAACGACCGGGGAGGACCCTCCACTCCTAAAAGGAAACACCCCTTGGATCCATACGCTACGAATGACCCTGATTGTGTAGCAGAGATTGGATGGGAGGGGGAACCATCACCATGGCGGATGGTAACTTGCAAGGAATATGTCAAGATGAAGCACCTCATGAAGTTGATCCCAGTACATCTACGTACCGAGGCTGCGGAGAAACAAGCAACACGGGGAGAGATCAGGATCGACAATTGTGAAAGTAATCATTTCAAAATTTGATACAACGAGGTTTTTCGAGCAGCACGAATCCAGAACTCCCGACCTCATATCATGTTGTATTCGAATATGGCAATGGTGTGGGCGGAGATAGTCTTACACAAGAGGGTTGACTGGACCACAGTCTCGGGCCTGAGGACAGATAGAATGAACAGAGACAGCATGGATCTTGTAACAAACTGGAGTGGACATAGCGATTGTCCCCCATTACATATTTCAAACCGTCGGAGTCCACCGGCACAAGATGCAGGAATACAAACTCTAGCCATCGAATATAATGATGAGGAACAGGAGAGACGTCGTTTAAGCTATGATGATGAAGACAACTATCGAGGGCGTCGCTCAAACGAAAATCCCAGGAATCGCAGAGGGCATCGTGCCAGAGAGTCATCGCGTACCAACCATGAGGAGTATGGACAAAGCTCTGCCCACGGGGGACACCGTTCGCTAGATCGTCAGGACATGGGACCCCACGAACAAGGCTATGGCCACGGGGAACCGGAAGGAGCTGATTTACCCTTTGACTTTGCGGATGGTGCGTATGGACCCTATGGGGGACGACCGTGGCCAGATTATGCAACGGGATCAAGATACTTTAGTAACTATGACGACGGCTGGTCGGAAATACCGAGTCCTCCAAGGAGTGCTAGTCCGCGCCATCGAACACCTCCGAGAGAGGTACCTCACGGTTATTCCCCAGATCGCGAAGAAGATACGCAGAGACTAGGATGTGATGATTACGCAACTCCCCCTCCATACCGCGGATATGGTGGTCATGGTACCCCATCTGCCCTATTTGCGGAAGATGATTACAGATCATCTTCGCGGACTCCGCCTGGAATATTTCCTCCACCTCTAGGTTATCACACCGACGGTACTGATCACAATAGCGGGGACAACCGCAACGTACTTCATCGCGATGACAGAGTACCACCTCCTCCTTTTGGATACCCTCCCGGTCGAGTTGTAAGAGATAGCTATTTTGAGGAAGAACTAGAGTTGGAGCGAACAAGGCAAAATTACGTACTACAGATGGAGAATCATGCGTTTCACCTTAGACGGGATAATCGAAGATTGATGGAGGAGAGAGAGAGACTTCTGAGAGCCTCCACAAATTCTGCAAGGCACGGGCCACAAGAAACGTACGATCGGGGAGGTCCAAGCGAACTACCCAATGATGGGAACTATTATCATCCATATGACTACAATGGATTAGGGTGGAGGGGAGACTATTAGAATGGGGTGCATGGTAGTACTTTCTACAGCATCGGAGCGTACCGAGACTTTAACGTGGACTTCGCATATTACAAATTTACAACGGAAAGTAAAAGATGCAAGCATAGTATGTACGTAGTTTGCAGTTTTGTAGATGGAGGTTTAAAATGTACGGACTCAAGAATATTGGCACGTGCCACATTTTGCAAGTAGAATAGATATAATTAGTGTTTTAGAGTGTAGTTGTGTTGTCTTTTATATTGTAGTTTTCTTCACATTTGGAAGGAATTTACCTTTTTAATATTCTTGTATTAGTATTCGAAGTGCACATTACTATCAATATCACTATTTTTAAAATGACAACTTCCTATTGACATGGGTTACGAGTCTACGACTTACGAGCACTAGAATATAATGAATCTCAAGACAAGTATGCAAAATAATTTTCAATTATTTTTTTGGCTAAATTAATAAGAATATCGTGAATGATATTTTTTGAGGGATGCATATTTATATCTAAGGTATTTGTTTGTACCGGGGATTATGAGCAATCACGTTTTGCGGCCCTTACGCTTTTGTCTTCACGAAAAGAACTTCAGTATACGCTTGCCAATATTTGTAAGAATAAAAATTACAAAGCATAACGGTTACAATTCACATATCGCATCATTTTCATAATTAGAATTGAGAGTATCGACTTTTAGCTAGATGTGTGGAGCCAATCCGTTTTCCTCATAATACAAGGGGTAGAAATAGACCAATCTCAGTACAGAGACCATATTTGAACCAAATGCAAGTAAACTTTATAAACAAAATATTAACCGGTGTACAAAAATTGAGATTCCAACATCTCATAATAATATAGAGTGTAAATATGACTATTCACTACTAAGAGCTATGCCCGCCGTCCGGTAACAAAAAAAACATTATGCTTTTATAGGAATACGGAAAGGTAGATATGTAACTCCATATCAGTAACCCTCGCGATAGTGCTCGATGGGAGTGGGCCAGTTGTGTGTATCTCTGAAACGGTTAATAAGATGTCCGAGTCCACCAATCGTTCCTCTGTTGTTTTGGCAAACTCTCTCAAGGTAACCTTCGAAAACCATTGCGAGTTCTCCGATATTCTGGAAATGGCGTGTTTCTACTGGCTCGGCTTCGTGGTATGCCGTGCACATGTTGCCCCTGTTGATCTTCGCCGCTATCTTCGCAGCTGCAAAATCCTCCGATGCAACCGTCAAATCTGGAATGATTTGAATATCTTGGTTTTCCTTGTGTACGTATACCACGCGAGGATCCACCCAGTATCGCCTCCTCATAGTCTCCTCCTTCTGATGGACACTCTCAAAAACCCAAGGCGACCTTCTGTTCTCTAGTGTCTTCGTCATCAAGCCCCAATCACAAACCCCGATGTAGATCTTGGACTCATCTTCCGGAAAGTGAAGTAGGATGTTGTCCGGTGACAAGTCATTGTGGAGGTAACCGTATTTGTGCACAGCATCTATGATGTTACACAATGCCCAAGCAAGCTCTGTACGCTTACTTCGGAAAAGTTGGAGACGCTTCCCTAGAATCGGACTGTCGTCTGCATTGTCTCTGAAGATGTAGTCGATGGGGAGGTCACCCGGGGCCTCGTTGTCTCTCTGTAGCATGGCTCGAAGGGTCCCACCGTTCCACCAGAACATGAATCCCACATGTTCCAACTGATGAATGGCCTGGAAGCGGATGACACCAGGATGGGGAATCCTTATCGCAAGAGATTCATTGTTGTGGTCCACACGTGCCAAATCCGGCCTCATAGACCAATTGAGCGGCCGTTTCTCAGCAAACTCCCAGTACAGTGGGATTTCCGGGTTTCCTTCGATACGAACCCTACGTATGGTAGCATAACCACCTCTCTAGACTTCCTTGTCCAAGTAATAGAAAATTGCAAAGTCTGCCAAGATAGTCAAATGCCGTTTACGTAAGTCAGCCGCCGTCTCCATCCGAATCGGAGAATTCCACCAAGTAATAGACGCCCGTCGATGCTTTCTTGAGCTATGGGGCGCCATTAGTCTCGTGAAGCAATCTGCCTTTGCAATAGTATCCTTGAAGGCCTAGACTCCCCCCCTTTGCGCCTTTGCATACTTAGTAATAACCTCTTTAGCATTCCATAACGCATCGTGTGCACGTTGTGACACGAAATGATCGTAACCGGGCTTTTGTGTATCCGAATGCCAGCACGGATCTATCAAACGATCCCTAATCTTTGTCTCCATCTCTGACTTGAATTTCCTGGGCCCATCTTCCTCATACCGAACGTAACGACTATTCAATGAAACAAGGGTATTCTCCTGGTAAAATTCCACGATGAATGCCACAATATAATCCTTGCAACGTAAGCTTGGCATGTCATCGAATTTGTTCGCCCATTCCCCCACATTCTTCTGCTTCTTGTTCTTCGACATCGTGGAAAGCCTTCAAGGCTTCAAGAAATCGTAACCGCAACTCCAAAGAAACCTTCAATTCCCACAATGATTAATAAGAGCAATACAAATCCAAAGGGTTTTGAAAAAAACCGTTTTAAAATTCGAAAAGTCCCCCCCCCCCCCCCCCCCCCCCAAATGAAGGACCCCTTTCCTCCCGGTGAGAACGACCAACGGAGAAGGATCAAGTCCCCCACCAGTAGCAATCAGCCTCACTCGAAAAGGGAGAAAAAAGGTAAAAAATGAAGAGGCGGCTTCCCCTTATATAGGGGAAGCCGACCTCGCGGCCGTCCCCACGGCCGTCCCCGCGGCCGTCCGATCTACGCCCCCGCGGCCGTCCGATCGGGCGCGACTCCGCCCGAAGGCGCCGGCCGTCTGATTGGACGGCCGCGTCGGGCGATGGCGCCGCGTGGCCGTCCGACCGACGCGGCCGTCTCCGCGGTCGGCCCCGTCTGCACGCGGTCGGCCACGCGGACGGCCGAGTCTCCCCGCGGTCGCCCACGCGGACGGCCGCGGGATCGGACGGCCCTCCGCGGCCGCCATGGTCGGCCGCGGAGGGCCATCCGATCCAGTGGCCGTCCCCGCGGCCGACAGCGGAGACGGCCGCCCGATCGGACGGCCCACCCAGGCCGACCATGGCTGCCGCGGGCCGTCCGATCCCGCGGCCGTCGCCGTTGCCGACCGCGGGGACGGCCACGGGGACGGCCGCGGGATCGGACGGCCCGCGGTCTGTCGCGCCGATCGAGCGGTCCCCGATGGCCTGCGCCGGGGTCGATCCGGGCCGTCGGATCCCGCGGCCGTCCCCGAGGCCGTCCCCGCGGTCGGCCACGGCGACGGCCGTGGGATCCGACGGCCCAGGAGGGCCGCCCACATCCGACGGCCCGCGATGTGCCAGCACGGCCGCATCTTGGCCGTCGGATCGACGTGCGGCCGTCCGCAACGACCCCGCGGCCGTCTCCGCGGCCGTCCCCGCGGCCGTCCCCGCGAACGGACGGCCGAGATGAGGCGTGGTGGCGGGATCGGCCAATCGGATGGCTGGGGAATGTTTTTACCCCTCCGGGGTCGCAAAATTATTACCGCGACGTAATTCTCGAGCGTCGGGGACGCCACGTCCGGGACGGGGGACGTCCGGGTCGGACGTCTGGACGTCCGGAGCCGGGTCGGACGTCTATTTGAACAACCCTGTAGGGCGACAAGGATATAACGATCAGCGTCGACAAGGACCTACCGATAAGGGGAAAAATGGGGTCTACAACGAGCCTTTGGTCCGAATCTTTGCCTGAAAATTTGGCCATGCCTGTGCACTTTACATGCTGGCACCAATGGTGCCAGCAAGTTGCCAAAAGGTCGCCAAATCGGCGTTCGGGGGGTCGAGCTAGTAGTCGCGCAGGAAGGCTTCTCTCCCCTCGCGCGTGTATTCCTGCAGGTCGAGAATGGAGCCTCTTCGTGCACGGAATCTAAGCATTGCAGAAGGGTGTCAGCGATGGTGGGCTTTATGAATTTCTGCAATACTGACTCAGTTTGGCCACCTACCGGAATCGAGTTGCCGCTCCCCCTTTGAGATGCAATGAGGAGAAGGTGTTGATGTCGAAATGCTGCCAACGGTCATTCCGAACCTCATGCGTTCCTGTGAGAGAGTTGTCGCGGTTGCCTTGTCAACCATGATGGAGCGGTGGAGGCCTCCAAAGGCTTCGTCAAATTTTTCGATTTGGGTTGTAGGTGGTGACGCATTGTGCAATAGAGATTTAGGGTTTAGCTGTAGTGCTCTCCCAAACGCTGCCAGCGGTCTGCCATCCACATAGGTTGGAGAGAGTACCTGAGTTGGGAATTGGGGTTTCGGGATGAGGTTTAGGGTAGGTCGTACCTTGCTTGCGACGCCGTGGACGTCGGAATTGGCCGTTTGTGATGGCGGAGGGTGTGTTGACAGCATGTAGTTTTCGCGGTTGATGACAGCGACGACAACATTTGTAAGTTTTTGAGTTCACAGTCGAAAATTTCATGCATTCTAGTGGTATGGCTACACGGCCAAACTCCGTCGTAGAGAGTGTCATCCTGCATAACACTCAAGACTTGGAGGGCAACTGGATCCCCATGAGGGTGGATCGTGATTCATGGGTTATGCTGCAACCAGCGTCGGATGGGCCTTGGGGTAGAGAGGCAGGCGGCATGATGGAGAAAATTTTCGGGGGGCCTTCAAAGCGTAGATCAGAGATTTCTCCTGGATCTCCACGGAGCATGGACCATGCAACCTCAATAAGGTGCTTGTGCTGCATGCATAACAGCCAAGGCATCGGCGTTTGGATCCCGCGGAGGCAGCAACCAATTTGGATATGGCAAAATACTTGTACGCGTCGCTTTCGGAGGATTGGGTACATCCGGCATCTATCCTTGGTCCCATTCTTGTGCTCCATGTTGAGATTGGGGAGGCAACACGGAATCGACAGAGCCACGCAGAGTTGTTGGACATAGGTATATTCTTCCTTGGTGGTCTGTATTTGCCTCCAACAGGTGACACGCTGTACGGGAAGGTTGAAGCACTCCCGCTTCCAGGGTTCAACGATGTGGAGTGGCCTTTGCCAGACATGCACACATCTGAGGCGTTTAGAACAAAGCTCAATCTCGATTTTGCAAATGCTATGAAAGCAACAACTGGTAGCAGCTTCGTCCACCACCAATGGTTTATGCCAATCTATGTTATGGTTGATTTGTTTGCGGTAGCTGCTGACAGCATTAGACGGACACCTACACTGTTTGTTTTGAATAGTCCATCCGAGGCTCTGCTGAGCAGTCTTATGAACCCAGGGTGGAACGAGAAGTTCCACATTGGCTAAGATGTCATCAAGTGTGTTGCCAATAGGACCAGCATTGTTTTCCGCTATCACGTGGGAAGACAAACATTATACACCAGGTTCATGTATACAAGGTATAGGGGGGCTGCCAACAGTCAGTGGGAAGCGATGGATCACCTACCAGAGGAGGTGATGGTGGAAGTGTCTTGTATGTTTAGGGGGAACCTGCTGCCAACATTCGAAGTTGGCAAGGGTTGGCCAGTATCCCACCTGCGGCACGAAATTGCAATGGCACTTGGAGATGACGTACCTGGGAAGTACAACTTGGTTGTGATAGAGGCCAAGTTGCCAACGGTGTTCGTGAGAGAAAGGTACGAGTCTAGGCGAATTCATCGTGTTGTTTAGATGTGTTGGAAATTGGTTGTTCAGATCTCCTTGCTGCCAGCAGACGAAAATGACAGGATTTGTTGGGTGCAGATCAACCAGCGCCATGAGAGACACCTTACAGCTGCAGATGTCACGGTTTCCAAAAGGATCAAGATTGTGGAGCTGTAGGAAAAGTGATTTCGGGGATGGGTAGTTATTGTATGTGGAATGTCATTAGGTTCTTCGCCAAGTCGTTAGTGAGTTCAAGTAGTGCTTTTGCTTACCATTCAGGACTAACTGTGGGACTTCCTCTATTAACGTGTTATATTCGGCAAATTTAAAGTACCCTCCATCTACGTGCTGCTAGCAGAAATAAAAAACAAAGACAGTTGCAATTAAGAAATGAATCCTACAGTGCCAATGAAAAGTAAAATAAAATACAAGAGATCTAAAGAATGGCCTGGGTTTCAGAGAGCCCTGTTCTAAATCGAAAAATTGCTTAGAACTTGTGGTGGCGCCATTGACGGTAGAGCCTGCTGCCAGCGCAAAATAAGAAATAAAAACAATTGCAAACAAGAGACCACAGCAAACAGAAAATGGAGTTTGGCACTTGACAAATATAAAGTAATTAGGAAGGAATGTAAAGTTTGTCACTTCGGTCGTAGAGGTTGGCTCCTTTGTGAACTTGGTGCTCTGAACTGGCAATGGCGGGTACAATGCAGCCCTTGCTGCCAACGTAGGAAAAAAAGGAAGGTTGCAAATAAAAAAAGAACCACGGTTGATTCTAATAGAATAAGATAAAAATAAAAAACTGTTGTACATAAGAGATGAAGTAGGTCGCATATGGAAAATAATAACAATTGCAAATATTAAAAGGAACCGTGGTTGCGATTAATGAAATAAGAAGAAAAAAAAAGAACAAAAAAGCGCGCAAATAGAAAATGCAACCTGGTTGCATATAAGAAGGGAAATACAAAGGGAAGAACTTTGAAGACGGCCATGGCTCTCGATAGCGCGGGCTTGAAGAGAATAACAGGTCGAAAGATAAAGTAGCGGCTAAAATGCAGCCCTTGCTGTCGGCAGTCTACAATAAAGAAGAAATACAGTTGCAAATAAAAAAGAAGGGTTACAAGAATGCCATTTCTTTCAAAGAGACATGGCACTCTAGAGGCAAATTGTTTTCAACTTCGGAAAAGTTTGAGAAAGGTGGCCCATAAAAGTCCGGACCTACAGTCGCTGCCAGCAAACCCGTAACCCGGCCTAGAAAACTATCCAAGGTGGGACATCTACTCCATGGCTGCATTTGAAGCAATTGCCTCAGCAAGGCTCGACAGTCCCTCCATGTTGGTGTCGTCCTCGTTCTTCTCACCTTCACTTGGTCCTTGCGTGGTGGCGGAGGAGTCCTTGTTCCCATCTCCGGATAGGGCTACCTGGATCTCATGAGGAGAGCGTTGCGTGGGATCGAACGCCAAAGAGTCTAAGTCGGGGAGAGCATCCTCTGCAGTTGCTGCCAACAAACAAGAATTAGAAAAGAAGTAACATTCGGATGTAACAACGGGGCAGGCAACAAGCAATGGGTAGGTAGGTTTAGGGGCAACAAACCTTGGTCGCCCTTGGTCTTCTTCCACGGAAGCGCGGCCATACAGGGGGCAGCGGGCCGCTTGCTGCCAGCACGTGGTGAAGCGGGCTCGGCCAGAAAGATCTCCTCCGTGAGACGTAATTCCTCTGCGGCCTTGGAGTCAAGGTCGAAGCTCCACTTCCCAAGCCATCCTCCAGTCATCCTCCGCTCGCATCGACGGCATCGGGCGTCCTGGGAGAAGACTGCCTCAAACGTACAATGGGGATGTGCCAAGCAGCCGCAGAACAGAGGTACGCAGCAGGTGTCAACGAAGTAACGCTCGCAGAAAGGGCATAGGTCGTTCAGGGCTATTGGCAGCACCTGGAACTCTCGGGGGTAACGAGCCAACACCTTCTTCGGCCGCAAGAAAGCTGATGCCAACTCCAAGGCCGAGATCTCCG
Source organism: Ceratodon purpureus (assembly GCA_014871385.1). Taxonomy (NCBI): domain Eukaryota; kingdom Viridiplantae; phylum Streptophyta; class Bryopsida; order Pseudoditrichales; family Ditrichaceae; genus Ceratodon; species Ceratodon purpureus. Next base: position 8,955,660 of record CM026432.1, on the reverse strand, counting down.
CTGTCAGCGCGGAGACCTCAGCATGCCGTCTCTGCTCATCGGCTTCCATCTCCTCCAACTTCTTGTAGACCCTATCAATGCGGGCCTGGGCCTCAAGGAGTGCCTTGCTTGCAAGCCCCAGCTTGTCTTGGCCTAAGCGGGCCGCCTGATCAAAGCACCTCTTCTCTTGATCGTTGCAATCAGCCGCGGCCTTCTTGGCGGCCTCGCGGGCGGAGAAGATGTCGTCATAGAGCTTGGACTCCTCGGCCTCCTTGGCCTTGATGTAGTCCCGCTGGGTTGCAAGGTCGACCTTCACGCGGTCCCGGCTGGCCTCCACCTTCACAAGTGCCGCCTCCAATGACTTCTTCTTGAGGCGCTGCTGCTCCAAGACTTGCTTCGGATCCGTTGCCACCAAGGGCTACACCTTCATGGCAACCGCAGCTGGCGTCTTCGCGGCCTTCTTCTCTTCCACGGCCTTGGCAGGAGCAGGAGAGGATCGAGGACCTCTCACCCTCTTTGCCTCCGCGGCCGTGATGGCCTTGGAGGTGGCTCCAACTGCCTTGGCTCCCTTGCTCGACTCCGCCCCTCCGCCTTTGCCCTTGCTGCCAGCACCGCGGATGTGGCCAGCAAGGAAGTCGATGATGGCTTCAATCTGCTCCCACATGGCCGGGGGTGTCAACTTCTGCGGATTACGCCCTGGCAGCTTCTCACGCCCTTTCTGAAGGGCCTCCGCATTCTGGGCGAAGTTGACATCCTCGCCGTCCTCAAAGAAGAGGTGGCAAGCCTGAAGGAAGGAGGTCCCGAATGCTCCATTGTCGGGGTCACCTCCATAGGTCTTCCGGTATTGGAGCAAGTAATTCCTCTGGGCCTCCCCATCTTCATAGTCAGCAACGTAGTGCCGCCCAGAAGAACGCTCCGGCCATCTTTCGATGAAGTCGGCCTTTCTGCATTGCTTGTCGTTGCTAAGGTCACTGAACTTGAATCCCTTGTTGGAGAGCTGCAAGGTGCGGTGGAAGAAGTCCTCATTGTAATCCGCAGCCTGCCTACGCAGCAGAAATGGGGCGAGGTGGTAGAGCTGTCGATGAAGTGCAGGGGTTACAAGGCCTCCAAGTCAAATGCATCATCCCACGGCGTCTCAACTCCTTCCTCCTCCTTGCTGTCAGCAACCTCCACGACCTCCTTCTTCTCCCCCTTCTCGGCATGGTCCTCCTCTCTAGAAGCCGCGGCCTTTCCCTTCCTGCGACTCAACATCCCTGGTGCTGGTTGTGCAAAAACAACACGTTTTACAATAGGGGGATCGCGCATGGCAGCTGGAAAACTGAAGACCACTGACGGGGATTACTCTTGTGGATTAGACTAGTTAAATTGTTTCTCCAAAAATCAATTAAGAACTAAGGACTGTGGCGGCCATGGCTGAACCCATACCCTTCCAAATACACCATGGCCGATTCACTCCAACAGTTAATTGAAAAATACAATGCGAAGAGGAGAGAGTAGAAAACCGGCAACTTACCTCGCCGAAGTCCTAAGCAGTCTGCCCGTTGCGCCTCCGCAGCTTGCCCCTCGCGCCTCGCAGCTCGTCCCTTGCGCCTCCGCAGCTCGCCTCCGCAACTCGCCCCTCACGGCCTCCGCAGCTCGCCCCTCGCGGCCTCCGCGACTCGCCTCTTGCGCCTCTACAGCTCGCCTCCTTGTGCCTCGCGGCTCCCCTGCTACTCCCTTGCGCCTCCGCAGCTTCTCCCTTGCGCCTCCGCAGCTTGTCCCTTGCGCCTCCGCAGCTCTCCTCCGTGGCCTCTGCAGCTCGCCCCTCACGCCCTCCGCAGGTTGCCCCTTGCGTCTCCAAAGCTCGCCTCCGCAGCTCCTCGCAGCTCCTTGCGCCTCCGCAGCTTTTCGCCTGAGCTTTGTGCCCCACAGCTCCCTCCTCAGCTCCTTGCAGCTCACTCGCAGCTCCCTTGCGTCTGAGCTCTGCTGCCCCCTCCTCCACGGCCCGCTGCTCACGCTGCAGCTCCTTCGAGCTCCACACCGCAACGGCTCCTCCGAGCTCCACACCGCAACGGCTCCTCCGACTTCTTGGTGGCAAGGCTGCTGTTCTTCCACTATAAGAAACCCGTGTTTTTGAAGACATCCCGAATCATGTTGAAAAAAACAAGTGGACGCTAGAAAGGATGCCGTGCAGACATGGAAACATCTAAGACGCAGGGAAAACAAATGCGGACATCCGAAAAAACATGTAGACATCGCCATAGCACGCGCGTCTCCGGGTGATTTCGAGGGCCGGCAAAGTCTACAACGTGGACGCCACGTCATGACACATCAGCAGTGAAATTTTCCGGGCAGTGCCACATGGGCGGAGGATGTCACCGTTGCCATGGTGACGTGGCGGACAACGTGGACCCGCCATTTTCTGATGTGGCCGCGGGAAAATCTGACGTGTCAGCCGCGAAAGTCCAGCGTGGCCTGCCACGTAAGCATAGTTTTCGGAGATTATTGACTTCGAAATGCGTTACTGAAGACGTCACCGGGGACATCACCGTGGTATTTGAGACGTCCAGTTCTGACAGTGTGATGTTCACGTCGACGACTGTGTAAACGTGAAATGTGATTGGCATTTGGTTTAGGAGACATCCCCATGTCCCAAAATTTGCAAAGGTTAACATGGCTATGTGAACGAGTATGTCATTGTGAATGTGAGTGATGTCAAGTCTTTGTGAGTACTCTGGTTGGAGATGACATTACGGATGTCAATGCTTACGTCCAGACGTCAGCGTGTAGCAAATATGCTGACGTCTTCAAAAACAAGGTTTTCCTAACTAGATGTGTGGAAGGATGTTCTGAGGGATGTGTAAACATGATAGAGGTGACATCATTACGTTCTCGCGGACGCACAAATTACGTTCCAGATGAGATTACTACGTGTTTTAGCGGACATCACTATGACCTAATGAACGTCGTCAAAAGCATCCACGGGGAGAGTACTTGTGCTAGGAGAGACATCAGAAGAATCATCTCGACGTACCAGAAAACATCCTGACGGTTTTAAATATCAGTTTAAGATGATGTTACCACTGCTACAAATAACATCAGAAGGATCACATGCATGTCCCAGAAAACATCATCACGTCATTGAAAAATCTGTTTTAGAGGATGTGATATTAGCTACAAAAGACATCATAAGAACCACGTATACGTTTTATAAAACATCATCGTGTCATTGAACAATTGTTTTAGAGGGTGTTTGCATGTATATGGAGACGTCACAGGAAGCACATGCGAGACACATGCGTCGAATGACACATGTCTCAGCGTGTCAAAGATGACATCCTTGTGCCATGTCAGAGACGTGATAGAAGACGTCTAGTTTAACAACCACTAAACAAGGGGATCAGGGACAAATGAGAACAGGTCTATGCAAACATTGTTGCAACTGGATACAAGATACGAGACAAGCTTGCAAAGATGTGCAATACAGCATTGAACGTGCATAATATAGTGTAAGAAAGAAGGGATGCTATTGGAAGCGGGCTCCAACAGCCCATAGTACAGTTGACAGCCCCGGAGCCTGGTGAATCGAGGCGCCAAACACTACATACGTAGACATAAAACAATAGGACATAAATAAGCCATAGCTTACGCGGCACCTTGCTTGCTTCAATGTGTGCGGCCGACACGTGTGTCGTAGAAAACAAACATAGTAGGTTTAGAGGGCGGTCCAGGTCTGCACATGTCAAACAAAACACAGCCGCACTGGATGAGAGGACATCTACTGTCTTGGAGGACGTCTATGTAGGCGTCATAACTAACATCACCAATGTCGTAAGAAACGTCTCTGTGATTTAGAGGATGTTGTTGCAGACGTCTTGTCAAAAGCTACTTTTGAACCTGACCACAAAACTGCTCTACTGTGGAGCACTGGCAACTGAATAGGGTTCATTGATTTCAGGATTGACGTACCTAGGTTTCCTGGGAGTTAGTGTCTTCACTTCTTCTTGGCTGCCTCTGCTCTTGTAGAGGCGCCAACCTGCAATCATGCACCCCCAGCATGTGAGTGTCAAGTTCAAGACGTGAAGCATAAATACATATAGGACCAATGAAAAATGTGGAAGTGAAATTTCTCCACCTTCTCCACAGGTAACTTGGGTTTCATAGGGGCTGCTTGCTTAGATGCATCGGGCTTGGACGTGTTAGAAGGTGGTGTAGACATCTTTGTCGGTCTAGACAGACCTGCTGGTTTAGGGGCCTTCGGCTGTGCCTTTGTGAGGCTAGAGGTCTTCAGATTCCGTCGAATACGTTCATGGCCACAAGGAGTTTCCACAGGCTCCTGCAATTGCACAACACCACATCGGAGCCCGTTTGGTAGTACATGGACAAGCCACAACAAAGCTCTGAAGTATGGACATTGATTAAAACTGCAGATAAGGGCGTCTGCCATTGAGTATAGGGGACTTGAGAGCTGAAAGAAGTGCCAACAGAATGGACAAGAAAGCACAAAGACATTGAAAAGCAACATTTCCAACGGCAAAAGATGACGTCACATGAAACGCAATAGTGTTTCCAGCATGTAGTTTAAGATGTCTATAAAAACGCGAAAATGTTTACTAGAATGTCTATGCGTTTGCTAAGTGTTCTTGCAGACGTCGTGAAGGACGTGGCTACTGTGCGGTGTCTAATTCTGCGTCTTTGTGGCCTTTACCTGCCCGCTGTGGAGTGCATGATCTGCCACCGCAGCAAAGCCCTGAGCATCAACAACTGCGTAGACATCCTCCTCTTCAATGAGGTCAGTGGGGTGAGGTGTTGTCGATTTTGCGGCAGCTGTATCCCCCTCCTTCGGGCCCTCCTCTCCGTGGACATCCTCCGAAGGCTGCCCCGCCGCAACATCCTCCGTAGGCTGTTCGGCCCCAACCTCCTCGGTGGACATACCTGAAGCACCATGGGATGGTGACGTTGCACTCTTGGGATCAGTGACTGTCGGAGTTGGAGTGGGCAGCACAATGGGAGGTGGTGTAGGTTGGGTCGTCAATGGAGGGAGTGAGGAGTCCACGGTGGAGGAGCGTGAGGTAAGAAGCTCACGGAGCATGGCCTCCAGGCGCTGGTTCGATTGGTCGATCTTGGACTCCAAACGTGTGTTCGAAGCATCAACTTTCTGCTCTAGCCTCTCATGATTTGCCTCCATCCGTGCCTTGAGGTCGTCCATCCTGGAGTTAAGACCTTCAAAATCGGGGTCTTGATCGCCGGGAGCACTCTCCTTCTCGACCTGGAGGCGCTGGTATTGCTCTTCTACCTCCTCATGGATCTCGGATTCGTAAGGCTCACGCTGCAGACGGATGCTCTACATTGGTGTTGAACAGTTAAAGGATACAAATTAATTAATAAGATAAAACACTGACCACAAGACATCTACGTTTAAAAAAAAATGTCCCCATGTCTCCGCAGATGTCTGTGAGGACATCCGCGAAGACATGCCAACGTCTTCACAGAAGAATCAGGGGAGAAATTATAGTCGCAAGCGAAAGGAACAGAAAGTCAAGACTACGTGATCCACATGGAGAGGGAAGAGGGCGAAAGAGGAGGGCATACCAGACGTGGAGGACATGCTGATATAGCATGAATGCGAGGGAATGTAGAGGGAAGCAAAAAAAATAGCAAAAAAAAAAAGTGAACCAGCCGAAAAGATGGGACGAAGATGGGAGAGAGAGGGAAGTGGGAGGGGAGTGAAAGGGAGGGGGAGAGAGGAGGGAGATGTAACGGCATGAACGCATGTAATGAAGACAGCATGGGTGCAAGGGGATGTGAAGACAAGCAAAAATAAGAAAAAAAAAAAAAAAAAAACCACAAAACTGAAACTAAAAACAGTGAAGGAGCCGAGGGGATGGGAGGGAGATGATAGAGAAAGGGAGGTGAGAGGGGAGGGGAGGGAGGGGGAGAGATGAGGGAGATCGGACATGAAGGGCACGGTTGAAACAGCATGGGTGCAAGGGGATGTGAAGACAAGCAAAAATAAGAAAAAAAAAAAAAAACACAAAGCTGAAACAATTAATAGTGAAGGAGCCGAGGCGAGGTGAGAGGGGAGAGGAGGGAGGGGGAGAGATGAGGGAGATCAGACATGAAGGGCACGGTTGAAACAGCATGGGTGCAAGGGGATGTGAAGACAAGCAAAAATAAGAAAAAAAAAAAAAACACAAAGCTGAAACAAAAAATAGTGAAGGAGCCGAGGCGAGGTGAGAGGGGAGAGGAGGGAGGGGGAGAGATGAGGGAGATCAGACATGAAGGGCACGGTTGAAACAGCATGGGTGCTAGCGATGCTACTGTGGCAGCGGCGAGCAGTGAGCAGTGAGCGGTGAGCAGCCAAAAATCGCACCGGGGGTCAAAAGTGAGCAGACAAAAACCGCACCGGGGCCAATATTTTCGTGTGCAAAAAACGCACCGGGGACCCATGGCCGTGGAAATTTGTCGAGCATGTGTGGCATATAACCGTGGAAATTGCGAGGTACCGCCCCCGAATATTGGCAGCGGAAAGACTGTAAAATCCGACAGACGCTCTTGGGCGACCATAGAATGTTGAGGTACCTCAGATGTGCGCAAGTGATTAGCGGCATGGGGATGGTGAAAGAGGACTGTGAAGTTTGGGTTCCGAGTGCGGAAGAGTGCGAAGTAATTGATATCCTCTCAAACCTAGGTGACTATTCGATTCAGTCTGGAAGGGAAGTGGCTGTGATCGACAAAGCGGAAAACATGGAGAACTTGATTCCTCCAAGAGCAGGCCCATATTCTCAGCTTCGCGGTTCGAGGAACATTCCAAGGATCGCAAGTCCGTGTTGGAAGCCAAAGATGATGAGACCGATCGTGACAAGGACGTTGAGATGCGCGGCCAATCCATATGCTGGTGCCGTTGGGGACGGAAAGATGTACGTATCGCAATTGCCCAAGCATTTAGAGAGACCAACAACGCCAACCATATCGGCGACTGATACTGCAATCAATCTTGAAGAACACCAAGGATGGGAGAGGCTAGACTTTTCTGTTGATGGAGAAGATAGTATTGCCGTTGAGCAGTAGTAAGGCTAACAAAATATTTAAGTGTAAACTGCATTAGTGGTTGCAGCCGTAGCATCGTCCGAGCCTAGGAAACCTAAATGTCGTTATCATGTATCTTAACCAACCTGGGTACAATAAAGAATGACATGGAGGGCGAGAAAATATTTCAATTTTGGCATTTCAATTTTACTCGATCTAATGTGATGTTTCACCTCCATTCTGGGTACAATTAAGATCCGTAACAAGGACGTAGTGCAAAGGGCGGCCGGCGTTATGAACTTTTATATTAATTATGAAACCATAAGTTACCGTGACGTAATTCTACAATTCCAATGTTAGTCCTAAACGGGTGGGCACCCTCGATATTGTTGGCAAGACTAAACTTACTGACGAATCCGTCAGCCACATACAGGAGAATGGTAGGGGTGCGGTACTAAGGTAGTAGGGTGAAGGGAAGGACGACCGAGTGTCATGGGACTCCGACGGCCGGACTACTGCATCATCTGGAGCCGGTGGTACCTGGATTATAGTGAGATAGGAAATGAAAATAGTTTGTGGGACAGTTTAGTGACAAAGAACTCAACATACACGGACACTTGGTTTGTGAAACGGGGCTTGATGATGCACAGTCTGCTGTTAATTTGGTTCAAGAATTAAAGTGTAGTGGTTCAAACAATGTGCAAATGTAAGCTTGGCAAAGGTAGACTGATATCAAAGTGATTACATATGTATTAAGGGAGCAAGTTAAAAGCAGTACAACGACTATACCCTGTTACAAAACAGCGACTATATCACGATGCTGTCAACATAGATGTCAAACGGGAACTTCCTTCGCCACCTCCGATACAGACTGCAGACTTGGACCTATCACAGAACTATCACAAATCCATCTTTCGCCATTTCGTTTCCATAGAGAAATCATGCGCAGCGTAGGGCACTGCGTGGAAGGGTTGTCAACAACGTTAAGAACCTGCAGCCCCGAATACGCTTCCTGGCGGTACGTGTCCCGCCAGAAATCGACTCTCAGAAACGTGACTGGGTCGGGTGGGGAGGGCTGCGCAAAACACAACGTCACGCTGTTGCCGTCCGGGAAGAACCCCACCTGACTCAGTCGATGAAAGGTTGTGGACTCACTCGGAGGAATATGAGGTGTCATGATTCCTCCGGACGGTGCTTCCTGAAAGCCTTGGCCAGGTACCGAGACAAAAAGCATGATGCACCTCATCATCTTTGGAGCGTCAACGGAATGGAGAAATTGATCATCAAAGACCACACTGCAGGTAAACACCTTCAAAAGCCACGTCTTAAAATTCTGAGACCAATCCTCAGCGCATTGGTAGAGTGAGAACTCAATCTTGGCCTGGGCGGAGGGTTTGCGAAATACAATATCCCCGATCTGCGGATCCATCATGGAGCTGGTGTCTAACATAATTCGCGATTCACGGCCTAGGCTAAAATAGATTGGTTTCATCGCGAGGTCCATTGGCATGAGGCTTCAGCTGAGAATGATTATGCGATCTCCACTAACCTCATATATAGAGATCATCCCACAAGCAATCACAGAGCGCCGGAATCAGGAATGAAACATTGGTAATTGAATACAGCTTTATCGATTGAGGTGTATCGTACTCTCACGAATTCGGCGGCAGTCTGGCAGGATTCAGGTGAGTTAACCAAGATTTTTTGAACTCTGGTTATGAAGAAAGCGTGCATTTCGATGACCTCCAAAACATTATCTAATCATCATTTAGCATAAAATACATATATCTCTCTTAATGGAGCAAACGGGATGATTATATAACGGGATATATACCTGCCAAAAAATCCGGCAGTAGGATCCCTGCAATATTGTGTCATCCGGGAGATCAACATGAATTTTACCGGACTTAAATTACTGAGATGTCATTTTGTTACCCGTAGGCTAGTTCTCTGAAGTGCTGGAAGGGCGCCACCCGTGGTTTTGGTTCGGACCCAGAACGTAGTGCCGGATCCGTCAGATGATTTCGGGGACGGACCTGAGGCAAGGTACCGTGCCGCGGGAGGGGAACGAAGTGGACTCAAAAAAACCGTCAGCCGGGTTTGGGAAGGGGCCGTGATGAGGGGGACCCGGCCCAATATCAGAATTCTTCATTATGCCATGACGACAACGTTATTGGGGATGAGAATTGCGACGGCGTTTGGATGGATGCAACAGTTAGATAGCAGAGAAGTGAGAGCATGTGCATTCTATGTCTTCGGTGTGATTGGGTACCATTGATGATAAGAAATTTTACAATCGTTGGCGCATAAAGTAGATCAATTTCTGGGAAAACTTTGAATATTTATAGAAATAAATACAAATATACAAAAACGTCTGGATTGAACCGTATACTAAACGATGCCCATGCCAACACATGATCTGAATATCCGACATGAATACGAGCAGTTTTGCCACCGCTTTAATCTGTGACGTAATAGGAATAAAAATGACACCGAGTTCGTACCGAGCGCCCTAGGATGAAGGTTGGGGAAAAAGACACATCAGAAGCAAACCTAGACATTGATAAGCGAAAGAAGGCCACTCTGAAAAATAGCCTTGACCTCGTTAAAGCTGAGGCTTGGAGCATGGATGTAGGAGTCCTGGTGAATATCAAGGTTGCATATAGCATTGAAGATGTAATAGAGATGTTTGCAAGGCACCCAGGGAGGTCGTTTTCCCAGCGACTTGATGGACATTTCCTTGAAGTTGGGGCAGGTGCAGGCGGGCTCCGGGCCAATTGTTATTTTGTAGACGTTAGACTCCGATACGGTCTCGGAGACAACGCTGATGATGCATCCGAAACCTGGGTTAGGTATGAGTGTGACTGATTGGATTCGAATGGTGAGTAGAGTAGATGAGGCCCAGTTGTTCTCGTGCTCTGTTCGTGGCACCCGGTTACAACGCCGAATCTTGAATCCTCCTCGCACCGTGGGATATATTCCTGGAGCTGGGGGTACACTCCACTGCGAGAGGTCAAACCGTGGCCGCTGTGGGAGAGATGCACCGTCGTGAAAAACTTGGTGAGCGGGTAATTCTTGGCGTTGAGGGAGTCTGAAACCGGCTGCCTCGAGGTCAAGTATCTCCCTCTTTGAAAGGCGAGAGCCACGCTTGACAGGCCAGATAAGCGGGGGAGGGGGCATGCTGGAGACCCAGTTCCGCTTAGTACCCATGACGCATCTCTGGATGTCGTCGTTACAGAAGCAGAACTGCATCCATTTTTGCTGATCCTTCCTGACGTCGGTGAAGATGCCCCAGTAGCATGGCACAATTGTAGCCTTCTTTCCCCGTATGAGCCTCGCCGTGCACTTCTTATTCGTCCTCGCCTGTTGAGCAAAACACGCCTTTGCCGATCCCTTTGGAAGCCTGACAAGGTGCCACATACTCTCGTCCACATCCGTCTCCTCCACAGCGGTTACGTGATGACGACTCCTGTTCTCGTCCGGGCTTGAGACTGGCGATGGGGGTGCCGCTTGGACCCTTTGTGGAGGTGAATCCTCTGGTTCAGGATCAGGCTCCTTGCGTGCTCGCGTATTCCTAGTGCTCAGACGAGGTTGAGAAAAATTTACCTTGTCCGGCCTGTGGGAGTCATATTCGGATCCGATCGGTTGATTTAGCTTCCGTTTCGTGGACCCAAAGAGCTCCTCGCCTTCGCGATGTGGCTCACGGGAGAGCAATTGTGGAGCGTCATGGAAGTGTTCAGTGGCATCGGCAAGGCGCTTGGGAATCCCTGATTTTTGAGCTCGCCGTAAACGGAGTTCGGCTTTGCAAGGTCCCTTACCCGGGGTCTCACCACGCAGGTAGGCGCTATAGTTAGTGCATTGCATGAAGCCCCTGACATAATCGTCCACCGTGGCGAAGTAGATGTTGTCGCCACGATTGCCCGACATCTGAAGCCACATATTGTGCACAGTCTCCGAGAGGTTGCAAGAGGGCATCTCGTCCTTCTCGGCGTCCGTAAGGTCCTGCAATCAAAGAAATTGCTGATTCAATCAATTCTACTTCAAATAAGTGTATTAAGTGACTGGATAAAAAAAGAGATGTTGTACTCACCAATTGCATGAAGCCTCCCCACTGCCGATATCTAAAGTGCCAAAATACGAGCCAGAGTTCGAGGTCACGAAGACCGGAGGCAGTAGTAGCGCCTGAGGAGGTCCACCATGCTCGGATCGCGTGGAAACGAATGTCGGCTTCTTCCATGTTCTTTGCATCACGATACTGCTTGCAAAGCACGTAATGCTGCCTCTGCAAATCTGATCCGATGATGTGAGCCTCAGTGTGCTTCCTAAGTGAGGTTGCCCAATGAAACTGGCACGTACGCTCACGGTCTGGCATTGGAACCGTCGCGTCGCCACTTCCATAGATCTTCCGCACACAGTTCCAGTTGGCCTGGGCGCTGTCCGCCATGAAGCCCTTGAAGTTGACTTCGTGATAGCCATGTTTTGCCATAATTCCGTTCAGGAACTGCCACATCACGGTCTGGGCCCTCACGTCTTCTGACTGCATATCACAAATGGCGATAGTCATGACCCGGCAATACTGAGAGTCATAGACATGACATGCCATGGTTGTCCAACCCTTTGTGCGCTTGACGTGATCAAACATAATCCAGGAATCCTGGAGATCCCCTCCAGGTTGCATTCGCTTTACAAGGTCCACTCCCGACCCGGGACCTTTCTCGGACATCTTAAAGATAAAAACCTTGTCCCCTTCGGAACCCTGACCGGGAAATTTATTGTCGTGAATAAACTCCCACTTGCTGCAGCCCCGCAAGGCAGCGATGCCGTCGATAATGCCCAGGTTACCGATCCCCCTGAAGGTCGTCACGGCGTTCTTAAGCCCGGGCTTGCTGAGTGTATAATACTTCTTGAACACCTCATCCAACTCTTCGTCCGAAAGAATGGTCCGCTTCTCCCCCGGTGCAGTTAGGAGGTACTCACTCAGAAAATCCTTACTCGCCTCTAGAGCTAGGGCCGATGTCTTGGCGTACGGAGTGTTCTGCATATGCAACTCGAGTAGGTCGAGAACCTTCTGCTTGGTCTCCCTGCACTCAACGTATCCAACAGGGTGGTTATGTGTACCGATATGGATACACCCACGTGACATCGCAGGATTCCCGAGCACGTAGTACATCCTTGCAGGGCACGTGGCGATGCATTCCGGGGGATATCTGCAGATTTTGCATACAAGTGTGGACTTCGGAGGAGGATCACAACCAACGACAAACGGGGTAAGCGTGACACCGTCCCACTCAGACTCGTTCACCTCCATCTTGCGTTTGTCTCCTCGAAGCAAGAAGTCGCACTTCTCGTTCTGGCATTTCAGATGACCTGCACATACAGAATATCTGAAAGTCAGTCCTTGGTCGTTTGTGATGTTGGTCGTCATGGTCTTGCACCATGGATGTGCGTCGTACTTCTTATCCATCCCTGCCATCGACTTTGCGCTCGCTGCAGTGCCGCGATCAGAGATTGGTGGAAGCTCGAAGAGCACGTCCCCGTTAAACTCGGTCGGTAGAAATGGCACCCGATCCCTCTAAAGTCCAACCTCGACAAAGCATTCCTCGCTCCGGGTTTGGAAAAAAGACGCATAAGGCCGGGGATGACACTGAAGCTACCCGATACTGGTTTCTGCGAAGAACTAGGCTGGGCTTGGGACGGCGTAACGAAATCATCCTTATCTGACTCACTTAGGACATGAATGCGTTGAGCTACGGGTTGTTTCATAGGAGGATTTGGCTCGGTTCCAACATCGACAGTCGATGTCATGGATCGGCCCGGTGTTAATATCTCAGTGGATGCAGCCCTACGATCCACAGTGAGTCCCCTCACGACATATCTTCTGGCCTCAAGAAGCCACTCCCTACCATCCTTAGCTCTAATCGGCATCTGATATACAGTTTGAATCAATTCGCCGTCGTCGTTGACAATTTCTTCCTCAAGATGGACGGACTCAAGAACAAGGTTGTATCTCACGCTCAACAAGCTAGCGGTAATCGACCCTACACCCTCCGAATTACATGGGACACAGAATGGAACATCGTGACCTTCAGCACGTATACGAGCCATCTCTACGGGTATGATGTGCACAGAGTGGAAGAGCCGAAGTGAAGCAGGAAGGCTGTTGCATTGGGTGGTTTAAGAGTTTTGTAACCAAGTACGTGATAGTTCACCATTGCAGCGTGGTTCAAGACCAGTATCATGTCCCAGAATATAGTTGAACAGCTTTTATTTTGGGCACACAATCAGCATTAATGACTGACAGATTCAAAAATAAATCGTCTATGAGAAGAAACCGTCATGGCAAAGCCTATGACGCCCTATGGAACCTCAATTAATAGGCGAACTTAGAGCTCGGTGGAGGACATTTAGCCTAAGTGCATCACACATTGGCCTTAGTCATTTTCAACATAGCACGGTTGAGGTTCATTTCTCTCTCAATGCATCAAGGATCTGATAAGAGTATGAGCCGGTTTTGTCTTCGAAGTAAGTTTTACGTTCACCGTCACAGATGCCCAAGTCACATCGGAGTGGGGGGTTAGGCTTCCCCAGTGAAGAAACCCAGGAGAGATCAGGGAAGAAGCGCAGAAAGAGTAAGACGGGGTTGCGCTTGACGGACAGGAAGTATCAGAGTCAGAGCAAGAGTCAAAGCAAGGTTGTTCGTTCAGTAAGCTCGATTCTCAGGGACTCGAGATCCAAGATTGAAGGGTGTCCGAGCGTCAACACTGGAGGATCGGCCACGAAAGTTAGTAGCAATCACTTCGTCGACGGGCAAATGACGGTGGCCGTCTCAAGGAGGGTGTTCAGCGATCTACACGCCAGTTCCATTCTTCAGCCGCGACATTCTGATGTAAGCTTGCCAGCACGATGTCTTGGTACGTTCTAGACGCAGCTGTAGCATAATGATTGATCAGCGAGATTTTCGCTAGCCAGTGCCAGGTCGGGATCAAGTACTCGTAGGACTGGTTTGCGGCATCAGAATAGTGAGTGGTGTGATCGTCATGATAAATGTTTTATGGTTTAATAGTTTGCCGTCGGAATTTTCATGGTACGTTGGGCGTAGAGGAGGGAGTGGTTGTAGTCATCACCCAACCGGGTTGAAGCCGACCGCGATGTGTACTAATGGCTTATGAGGGTTTTAAAAGTTTGAAGGTTCTTGGCATGCATCACAGTCATTGTCATACTTATCTTTGCGTAGGAAGTTGGTGCGGTCATCATTGTAGTTAGCTGTAGAAAGTGATGGTTGTCGCGGTTAGGGTAGAGTGGGGGCTGCCGCGAGCAGGAAGTGTGGCTTAGAAGCTAATCGTGGCAAGGGAGTGAGCAAGAAGTGTGACTTAGAAGCCACTCGAGGCAAGGGAGTGAGCACGCATAAATTGACAGACGGGGAGCCTGGCTCTTCAGTCTGCTGAGGGTTGTGGTGTTGGAGGTCAGAGATGCATGGAGGGGGTTTGGAGTGAGGTTCTTTGGTAGGTTGAGGGTATGCTGAAATGGTGTAAGTATAGGTTTTGAGAGGGTCTGAGAGGGGCGGCTTCAGAGCACATCTCCATTTGGGTTGCCGTTGCAAGGTTTAGGTGGATAGTGCGAGGTCTAAATTATTGTGGCCGAGAAGGGTTTGTGGGTGTCAAGAGCGGCGTTTTTTCAAGGCTTTAATCATTGGGAGTGCACTACAACTAGTGACGGATTGCCGTATAATACGCATTACATCTGTAAGTGTTGCTTAGGGTTTTTGTGACTTTCTAGGGTTTATGATGTTATGCTTCGCATTTGGGTGTATTTGTTGTGCTCTGAAATGCGGCCTTCTATTGACTTGCATGTAACGTGCCTCTACCTTGCAGGGCGCGATGAGCACTTCCCACGATATGGTAGACGCGGCCACAGAGGCAGTGAAGAGCGTGATAGACGATATTCCGAGAGGTTCCTTCATGGACGAGGATATGGGTAGTTCGCAACCTCCCATCCGTAATGGCAGGGCCCCTCCAAAAGTAAACTTTATGGGCTCCTTGCTCGAAGGAGATGATGAAGTGGGCAAGGCGGGGTTCTCGAGCGAGCAGCAGGAGGAGGGCTCGCATGAGCAGCAGGAGGACGGCTCGCGTGAGCAGCAGGAGGATGGCTCGCGTGAGCAGCCGGAGGAGGACTGGTTTCAGCAAGAACCCAGCAAGGACAAGGACAGCAAGGAGGATGACGATCAGACCGAGGATCAGACCCAAGTTGGTGATGGCGAAGCCGGCGCTGATACTCTATTGAGCCTTGGTGGGCAGGTGGAAGAGATTGAACCTCCTCGAAAGCCTGTGAATGTTCGGCAAGCATTCCGTCAATTCAGGGAGGAGTTGAAACCGGACCCATACGCTGCATTACTCAAAATGCGCCGCAGACCTCACCAATATTCAATGATCAAGATTCCCTTATGCCGGTTAATCCCATGTGATTTCGTGCATCCAGCAATGCAGAGTGATGTACAGAAGTTGCAAGCTGAGTTCTTCAACGGCATAAGACCCGGGTCTGGGGCATTTTATGTTGCAGATACATCGCACATGGGGGACGTCGCAAATGTCACCGAGGAGATGAAGTCAGGATGGTGTAACGCTTGGAAGGTGTTGAACGCTGCGTTCGAGGATGAGATCAGGCAGCACAGGGAGACAAAAGATCTTACAGGAAAGATGTTTTATGTCTTTGATGGTAACCACCGCACAAGGGCATGGCGGGAGTTCATCGAAGTGGAATACCCAGATGATCTTGAATGGGCTAAAGCAAACAGAAGGCCGGACTGCATTCTGCTCGATGTGAAGGGAAGCCGTGAAGCTCTAGTGACAGCAATGCATGCCATCAACAAGTGAGTCTTAAACTGTGCAAGAGTATTATCTTTTCTCCGGATGTTGATATTGGATATAATGACATAGAAATTTAGAATATTTGATTTTAAAAAAGTGTGTGTTGTATTTGACACAGGGCCAATGAGGATGCTTACGTCAAAGAAAGGCTGCCGCACACTCTACACAAGATTCAAACGTACGGGCAAATGTCTGTGGAGGAGCTGGAAAGGAGTGGAATTCTAACGCCGGATCTTCTGGCGCGCACGAAGAGTTCAACTAAGAAGTCCTGGCACTCGATGCCTCAAGAAGTATTTGTGACGTTTTTACACAGCGTAAGTGTTATAAGAAATCAGTGCTGTCAATTCGTAATTGGATGATTCAAGTCCCGAGATGTTAATGGCACGTGGACTGAAACAGGCAACATTGGCCCAAGTCGCAGAGGAGGCTTCTCAAATTTGGATCAACGAGCACCCTGGTGATGATTCAGGGCACGAGATGAGGGCAGCTGTGGACAAGGCCGTGAAGGAAGCCAAGGATAGGCTGCAAACAAAGTTCAACAGAGAGCAAGCCGTTGCGAATCCAGTCCATGGCAAGGGATTTCAGAACGAGGTAAATACTTTGGAGTTGATCAATTGGGTTATTCTTTGAATATAGGACGTTAAAATTCGAGGTGATGAGTGGAAATTAATCTCAAAAATGGTCTGTCGGATTATTCTTTAAATCTTTGGACGTTCGGATTCCGAGGGGATGTGCCCATTAAGTTCGTAGAAATGATCTGTCGGGTTTTTATGCGAGATTTTGGATGTATAATTTCCAAGGGGATGTGCCCATTAAGTTCGTAGAAATGAACTGTCGGATTTTTATGAGAAATTTTGGATGTTAAATTTCCGAGGGGATGTGCCCATTGAGCTCGCAGAAATGATCTGTCGGATTTATATGAGAAATTTTGGACGTTCAATTTCCGAGGGGATGTGCCCATTAAGTTCGTAGAAATGATTTGTCGGATTTTTATGAGAAATTTTGGATGTTCAATTTCCAAGGGGATGTGCCCATTGAGCTCCTTAAAAATGATCTGTCGGATTTATATTAGAAATTTCGGACGTTCAATTTCCGAGGGGATGTGCCCATTAAGTTCGTAGAAATGATCTGTCGGATTTTCGTGAGAAATTTTGGATGTTCAGTTTCCGAGGGGATGTGCCCATTGAGCTCGCGAAAATAATCTGTCGGATTTTTATGAGAAATTTCGGACGTTCAAATTCCGAGGGGATGTGCCCATTAAGTTTGTAGAAATGATCTGTCGGATTTTCATGAGAAATCTTGGATGTTCAATTTCCGAGGGGATGTGCCCTTTGAGCTCGCGAAAATGATCTATCGGATTTTTATGAAAAATTTCGGACGTTCAAAGTCCGAGGGGATGTGCCCAATGAGCTCGCGGAAATTTTCTAAAAAATCCGACAGATCGATTTATAACACTCATGGTAGCAAGGTACCACAGAGATTTTACATACATTTTGATGATTTGGATCAATTATTTGCTCTATGATGTGTTTTTTTAATAATTTTAAGGAAAATGTGCCTCAAAATGCGAAAAATACCTAAGTACCCTAGAATGTTTCAGTCGAGAAATCATCTTTAGAATCCGACAGATGGTTTTTCTGTGTCCATTTACCTAGGGACTCTGGGAAACTTGTCGCAAGAAATTATCTCTGGAATCCGACAGATGATTTTCGAGTGTCAATCATCTCAAGGTACCTTGTCAAGTTGGTGATAGCAAACCAGTCTAGAAATCCGACAGATGATTTTATTGTTTCCATTTACCTGGGTACTCTTGAATGTTTGTCCGAAGAAATAATCTCTAAAATGCGTTAGATGATTTTAATGTGTCGATTACCGCAGGGTACTCTGTCAAGTTGGAGAATTTAGATTAGCTCTGAAATCCGACAGATGGTTTTGATTGTGTCAAATTACCTTGGTACTGTGGGAAGTAAGACAGTAGAAATAATCTCTGAAATTAGACAGTTGAATTCAATGTGGCCAATTCCTCAAGGTACGTCAGGAGATTAGATATCGTAAACAATCTGAAACCTGTGACAGATGGTTTATTTGTGTCAATCTACCTAGATACCTTGGAAACTTAGAGACATGAAATAATCTCAAAAATCCAACAGACGATATTGATGTGTCGACTTCCGCAAGGTACCTTGTCAAGTTGGCGATCAAAAATCATCTCTGAAATCCGACAGAGAATTATTTTGTGTTCACCTACCTAGGTATTGTGGACTATATGACTCAAGAAATATTCTCTGAAATCCAAGACATGATTTTTATGTGTCGAATACCCCAAGGTACCTCGGAAACTTGGCATTGATAAATCATCCGTCTCATCCGATAGATGAAATCTATATCGTATTCTTTACATGGTACTGTGTTGCATTCGTATGACAGATCAGCTGTTGGACCCTTTAGCGGTGATCTAACATACTTTCTATGAAAGAAAATGATGATTTTACATAGATAGTCAATGCTCTGTTATGAGGAAATTTGATATTCGATGCAATGATGTCTCTCGGATTCTAATCTTCACTAGTCTGATTACTTGGGATGCTGTTGATTTTCAGATCAAAAGACATTATGATCGGCACCAAACCAAGGTTGAGATGACCATCGACAAGCTCCAAGCAATTGCAACATCTGAGGTGTCGGCCAAAACAAAAGCGAAATGGCTGAGGTGGTGGAACGGGTCTGCGAGTTCAAGGAAAACATTGAAGTTTCCACCAGCACCTTGCTCAATTGAAGTGCTCAACCCCTGGATTACAAAAGCTGCATTTTGGGCAAACGTAAGTGTATTTCATTATCTCTAGAACTCTGGGTTGTTACACTGATTCGAGGTTATAGCCGATGGCGTCCTCTTTAGTTATTTGTGTCTCACTCTTAAGTTGATTGTTTTGTATCAGTTGGAAGACGAAGTCGAGAAAGAGTGCCTCAACTGGTTGGCAACTAGTTCCGATGCAGAGGAAGACATTAACTCCAAGCGCACTCCTATGGCCGAGTACATCGAGAAGTGGCGTGTGCTTCTATGGGAGAAGGCATACTTGTCGTTCTTCACTGGAGCTAATGTGTATTCGAAGTCGCAACCATTCAATTCCCAACCAGGGACCGACATGGCTTGGAAGCGATGTCTGTATCGTTACTTTAAGCGGGAGCTCATCCCAGCTGGTGTAGTAAAGAGTATACCACCTCCGTGGTTCAGTTGGACGGAGACATCGAATTCTGAGTTCATCTTCACAACCAACCAGCGGAAGATGTTCAATTTGAACCATCTGATTGAGTGCTGCTGGTATATCGAGTGCCCAAAGTCATTTGTAACTGCTGAGGAGAAGGCTATTAGGGAGATGTTTACCAAGAGGAAAGATGGGGAAGACGACACCCATGATATTTCAGATGAAGCACTTCCTGCTCAGGATGCAGACCCAGAACAGGATACACAAGTCGTTTCGACATCCACTGGTGCCGGGGATGCGAACACAAAGAAACGGAAGAGGGGAGCGAAGTCGGCATCGAAGGAGTCCCACCAGGAACCAGTGAAGAAGAGGAGCAGGGGGAAGAAGTCGGACCCAGCGACTGTAGAGCCGTATGGTGCGGAGAATGGGACATTCTCTCCAAGGATTGGACATGCTGAGAAGCCAGACGTCAGCGCACCTCAAGCAAGATGCCCTGTTCATGAGTTGATTCTGAATGAATCAATAACGGAGTGGCAGAAGGCAAATCCTAGAATGAGGTTGAAAAGCATGCCAAAGGCTTTCAACGATATGGTCCAGTGGATTCGGAGCGTCACCCCTCAACGGGTCCGGATGAAGGACGGGAAGAGTGTTCGGGGGGGTGGATTGGCAGATCTCATTATCATTGATATTCCGGAGGGTCTACCGGTGTTAAAGGGATTTTTTGCCATTTTACCTAGGAGTAGTAAAACAGGAGCAGAAACAGTAAAACTGCCAGTAGCAGTAAACAGTTAGGAGCAGTAAAACAGTTAGTTACTGCAGATTTCTTAGTTACTGCGTTTTGGATGAAGTTTTGACAGTCGGATGAAAAATTGACTTGGATGAAAAACGGACAGATTGGAGGGCGGCTAGGGTTTGGGGGGGGTTAGTGAGGAGTGAGGGTGGCGGCTCACTCTCTCTCTCACTCTCTTGCAGATT
This sequence comes from Ceratodon purpureus, assembly GCA_014871385.1. Taxonomy (NCBI): domain Eukaryota; kingdom Viridiplantae; phylum Streptophyta; class Bryopsida; order Pseudoditrichales; family Ditrichaceae; genus Ceratodon; species Ceratodon purpureus. The sequence goes on along the minus strand of CM026432.1, from coordinate 8,935,631 downwards.
TGCAGAGCTATGGAGGTTAGGAGAGGGACTTAGAGGTTAGGATGAGGAGGATGGTGTGTTAGAGCAGATCAGAGTCCTGCTAGGAGCAGGACTGATTGTATGGAACAGACTTTAATGCTGAAAGTAGACTCTTTTGAGTACATTGAAGTATGTGTAATGATTACTAGGGATTTGTGGGAAATGGGGTGTTGGGTAGTTGCATTGAGAGCAGTTTGAATGGAGCAGGAACTGGGTTTGTTGAGTACAGCCTAGGAGCAGGATCTAGAGGTAGAAATAACTAGGTGGGTACTGAAATTTCTTGGGTTCTCCTTTAGATTTGGACAGTAGACTTAGCTTCCAAAGGGTGAGCTAAATCACCCTTTAACAACCGGTCCCTGGTATATCCGATGAGGACGAGATTCCAGATTGGAACAGCAGAGGCGACAATTACCTTGCAGCTGTCTTTGGCTTTGTTAAACTCGTTCTCCAAGACCAGGGGTGTGTGATCATTATCCATCCGGATGACAATGGCGAAATTGAGGACGAGATTCGTGATTTTCATCAAGTGGTTGAATTGAAGTCTGAGAGGTCGTGGACAGGCATCAATAGATTGCTTCTTCGCTCCGCGAAAATAAGCGGCATGACAACATGCTTCTTTAAGGTGCAACTTCTTACATTATCCTCGAATAACAGCTTTGACTTCAGACCGACACCCGAGGATTACAAGAAAAAGAGCATCGACATCGTTGACCGTAATGTCATCCTAAATTGGGTTACGCTGGAGCAACAGACGATGCGCAAGGAGGTGCCATGGCGAGGAGCGAGGGAGAAAGACGTGCTGTTCATCGAGAGCTTAATCAGAGCCACCACCGACCCTGGTGACGTCGTCGTCGATATCGGCGCCGGAACGGGTAAGTCTCGTCGTTTTTGCACATGCGAGGTAACTTTGAACAAGGCCTTTTTTTTGGAATTTGAAACTACTAAAATCTAACAAAGAGGCACTCCATTGTATTAGGTGCATCAATCAAAGCATGCCGGCAGTCAGGACGGAACATAGTTGCGCTTGAGGATGATCCCGAGCTGTATACAGAAGTCCTTAAGAAGTTGGCTCTGCCGCCACTGCCTCTTCCGAAGGCGGATTCATCTCATGTACCGATGAAGCCGATGATCGAAAAAGAAGTGCTGGCCACCCCTAAGCCGGTGAACAAATTCATCGCCATCATGACTGAGGAAAGCGACGACGAGTAAGTGAGTATTTCAATGAACATTTTCTAAATGTGACATTTTGAAATGACATGGTTTTTGTTAAAAATGAATCTGTTTTTTGATACGGTTGAGGTTGCAGACCGCTAAGTCCGCGTTCCGGGGGGATAATTAACGAGTGCATCAAGAAGATTGCACTATCACCTGATATGCAACGGCTTCCAGAGTATGCCGAGCTAGGGGCTCAATTTCAAGCTAATGTGGAGTCTCCCACATTGAAGAAATTTACGCGTAGAAAATACGATGGTCGAGTCATAAACTTTGTGGATATTGAAGCCGAAGTTGTTTCTCATAGCATTTTAGTTGATCCGGAGTGATCGTAGTTTTACATGTAAATGAATTTTTGGATTTCGAGTTATTCCTTATGTACTACTCATTTTCAATTATACAGTTTTTCATTTCAACAATACGGCCTATTTTATTAATATACTTAATAGTTACTGTTTTGAATGAACTCTGTCCCACATTGCAATAATTAGATACTCCATTATTAAACCGTCTTTTTTTGTTCCAAATTGATGCCAGTAATGAAATAGCTGACTCAATCTTATTTGTTTATATGCTAATATTCCGTTTTTGTTATTAATTTTTGGGACACTATATCATATTGTTATGGTAATCTGTTTCTACTATCTTCAATAGTAAGTTATCTCTCTCTTGCATTTTCAATCGACTGTAACAAGTCGAATCTACGCCCATAACCGCAAGTCGTTATCCTATAACCGGGCTACACCTACCACCGACCCCGGTGGTTATCTTGGAGCTCAGAAATCATGTGTCGGATCCGTCAGTTGCTCTCGGCTTGCTCGAAGAACCGCCGGGGTCGATCACCCTACCTTCGTTGCCTGCCCTATCTAGTGCTTGGTTTGGCACTTGGTTTTTCCTGCGCGGTTCGGCACGTGGTTTCTATAGCAATTGATCTTACAATATTTTGCTGCTCATCCGATCAATCTCTCATTCTTTTATCCGTTTCACTTCTATATATTTTCTTCATTAATTATCAAAGGTAGCCTTACATAAACAAAATCCATTTGATTATATATTTCAAAACTATTGAATTCATGAATTGAACCTTCTAATCATTGAATCAATGATGGTTTATATTTCTGATTCAACCTTGCCGTCCTTCTAATATGCATTTTTCTTCTATTCAATAATTCCTGCATTTGACCATTCTCCTTCTGTTTTAATTAGTCGTTTTTGAATATCTTTTTTCTCTGACTTACCTTTATCATTCTTTCATACATTCATTCTATTAATTGCTTAATCGTCAAATGAATTTCTCTCTCATCATTTTAATGTTCTTTCATCTTTTTACCATTTATATCGTTCATTCTTTGATGCCTATAATATATGATTCATGTTATAATGTTTCAAGTCTTGTTTCATGTTTCAAGTCTTGGTATTAGCTGCTTATTGTTTGCTTTAATCGGTCTTATATTCAAATATTCTTCGATGCAAGGACATACTTAACTACTTTAATAAACAGGATGCACCGTAGTGCAAATTTACCCGTATAACTCATATGCAAGAATCTGATAACTCAGAGAATGGGTATCATATAAATAGATGAAATTCCATTGTACGCATGTTTACTTGTACTTCATTCCAAACTCCATGTACATAGTCTATCAACAGAGGACTTATTGTACATTGCCTCCAATGTGCTGAACACATTGTGCTAATTCTACTGCTGAGAACACCCAATACATTACAACAATTGCACTACCCAAGCACCGAGATTAATGTCAAAATACTCCTTCTGGATGGCCTCTGATTCGCGACACTTACATACTTCTTCATCAGGGATGAGCCTGAGCCCAGTAACAACCTGAAATAAATCTCGTGGGGGAACACAACCAGGCAAAATTAGAATGTCAAAGACCTCGTCCATCATACTCATATACTCTTCTGGGCCATTTGAGATGTCTACTGTCTTCGTAAGACCTGCCATCTCCATTCGAAGCTCGGTGCGCTCGTGCTCCACAAGAATTGACTCAAGTCTTCGGACCTCCTGGTCAACCCTTATGTCCTCACAATCGCAGGCATATTTTCGGAAGGGCATTAGAACCGACCCATCTGCTGAGAAATCAACTGAAGCTAGGTACAAAGAGGCTTTGGCGATCTGCCGCTTAAAACGTCGAATAAGTTCAACACGACGGAGCTTAGATCGTCGTGACAAGGCCGTCGACATCCTAACATAGATTGCTTGGCAATTACGTACTTTTCAATAACTTACTTCTAATGTCAGCATGATACCCGAAAGCACTCGCGCTTTAAACCTCCGCCAAACCCGTAATCAACCTTATTATTACCTCCATTTCAGACCTGACCCTGATCAACACCCTGATCCCCTCGCTACCCTCACCCTCACCTTTGCCTCGCCCTCGCCCTCGCACTCGCCCTCGCCCTCGCCCTCACCCTCACCCTCACCCTCACCCTCACCCTCACCCTCACCCTCACCCTCACCCTCACCCTCACCCTCACCCTCACCCTCACCCTCACCCTCACCCTCACCCTCTCCCTCACCCTCACCCTCACCCTCACCCTCACCCTCACCCTCACCCGCACCGCCACCCTTACCTTCATCCAAACCCTCAACCAAACCCGAACTTGAACCCGAACCCGAGACCCTCACCCTCACCTGAGACCCTCACCCGAACCCGAGACCCTCACCCGATACCCTCTCTTGAGACCCTCACTGGAGACCCCGGTGGCCTTGGCCTCTGCTGAAATCCATCTGTCGGATTATTCAAGAGTCGATGGCCCATTGCCAATACCGCCGGGGATGGCACCGCCAACCGAGCTACCGGTGCCATGGTAGCCATGTCGCTTGCCCTGACCTGGAAATCCGCCGCCGTCGCGATATCCGTCGCCGCGTTTTATTCGCTGACCTAGTCGCCGTCCCGCGCCGTCACCGCGTTCTATCCGCTGACCTAGCCGCCGCCAGCGCCGCCATTTTTGGCGGTCAAGCAACCTATTTAAGAATCATATGTTTCCACTGATCTTCATCTTCTCTTCGAACTCCTAAGGTGCGTTTCTTTACCTTCTCTTTGATCTCAAGAGATGCGTTCCTAAGATCCTTCATTGGGTTTGTGAGGGCGGGCCGAATGGGGTGAGAGTGGATAGAGGGGATATAGAATGAGAGGAGAGGTGGGTGAGGGGTGAGGGCGGGCCGAATGGTGTAAGAGTTGAGGGCGGGCCGAATGGGGTGAGAGTGGATAGAGGGGATGAAGAATGAGAGGAGAGGTGGGTGAGGGGTGAGGGCGGGCCGAATGGTGTAAGAGTTGAGGGCGGGCCGAATGGGGTGAGAGTTGATAGAGGAGGTGAAGAATGAGAGGGGAGCTGGGTGAGGGTTGAGGGCGGGCCGAATGGGGTTAGAGTTGATAGAGGAGAGGTGGGTGAGGGGAGAGGGCGGGCCGAAAGATGAGAGAGTTGATAGAGGGGAGCTGGGTGAGGGGTGAGGGCGGGCCGAATGGGGTTAGAGTTGATAGAGGAGAGGTGGGTGAGGGGAGAGGGCGGGCCAAAATAAGAGAGAGTTAATAGAGGGGAGGTGGGTGAGGGGTGAGGGTGGGCCGAAAGGGGATAGGAGGGGATAGAAGGTTTCTTTAGTCTGTGAAATGTGATTGTTGCAACTTTTTCTCTCATAGTGCTAACGTGCCTAACGTGGTGGCTGACAGTGGTGATTCAGGCGTTTTTCAAACTTGTAGCGTTGCATCATCATTACCGTTCGATCAGTGAAGGTAAATAGTGTTATCATATAACTTTCATTCACCTATTTCATATTTTCATATTATTGGCATTGCTTAGGATTCATTCTATCGATGTTCTTTAGTTATGCTAACATATTAACTTCAGAAAGATATGTCAATTGCTCTTATCAGATGGCACACTCCCCTCCCACCGCCGAGGAGCCTTGCAAGACGTGCTTAGATGGGACTGCATGCACCTGCTCCGCAACTCCAATCCCTTTCCCAAGCTCTGCGGAGGTCTGCAAGACATGCCCTTTTCCCGGTGCTTGCACCTGTCCCAGCTTATCAAGTCCACCTGCGCTCAAGATCCCGGTCCCGAGGAGTTTGTTTCCGATGCCATCCGAGGAGCGCGTTGACCAGTGCGGCGACTCTCTCCCTGCAACCAGAGACACTATGCACGTGATGTGTGTGCAAGGTCACGGGCGCTCAATTTGTTTTGAAGTGAAAAGTTTTGAGGATGGTCTCCCCGAGTGGGTCCAGAAGTGGATGGATGACGTTGCAGGTGGCGGCGACGGGCGTGACTACTACCCGAGTGGCTATGTATCTGAGGACGAGGACTCCGATTGTCTTGAGTACGCGGCAGAGTGTGTTTACGACGAGGTAGATAGTCCTGAGATCCCCCTCGTACTCTTAAGCAACGATGACGAAGATTCGGATAAGTAGATTTGTGCTTCTGTAGCTGTAGGTGTTCTATGCGGCAAACCATATTCTCGGCTCTCTAGGATGATGCTTCTGTATAACCAGTCGATCCCTTCAAACAGTGGATTTTTGTAAAAACAAGATATCGGGTTGTATAATATATTTGCATACTTTTGAAACAAGCACAATTATCTTTGACTGACGATCAATATTTTCCTTCAATCAGCATCATGCATTTATCTTTAACCCCTAACGGCAAAAGCGGACGAAAAGTGTCCGCAACCAAACGATTTCTTTTTATAACAATTTTTATTAGTTTTTTTTTTATAACATGACTCTTACTGTTTAACAGTTTCATTGAAATTTCCTCATTCGAATTTACTATTTACGCACTTTTTACATGTTGTTTATGAATCTATTTCACTTTTTATAGTTTCAACTTTATATAAATTCTTCAACAGCAAGAGTCTTAATTTGGAAATTTAAATCATTTTTTTAATACTGTTCACCGCTGCCACACCTTCATTCCAAACTATTCAAGTAATACTTCTCTTATCATTCTTATTCCTCGGATATCATAAGTACAATCGCATGAATTAATATTATAAGTTTTTAAATACGAGCATTAACTGCAAGTGTTCTTGGCCAGCAATTGGATATTGGAAATGTATGTGATAAGTACTGGATATCTTTGAATAAAATAACTGCTATGTTAAACCGTTCTCTATATTCAAAGGGTATAACTGTTACTGAAAAGGTATCGAGAGTGATATGAAAGGATGGGCACAATGCACAACAAGTTTTGTCAATATATCAAAAATTAAAGCTCTGTAGTCTTTATTCAAAAGCTCCTAATCTTCAATTAGAATTCGATCAAATTTCACATTTATTTTATAGCATGGAATATCATAGACTTAAACGCATTTTTTCACTGTTGTATTACTTAATTTTGACAACTTTCCGACAAGTACAATCATTTGATGAGGAAATTATACAGAATGTATTGTCACCAGTTGAAATTACAAATAATATGCACAAGAAGGTATGGCTAGATTGCTTCGAAAAGCAATATGATCGTGGTGTGCCAATAAAGCAAAATGTCGTCTTTGATCAAATCAAAGCTCATGCATCTGTCGAAGTTGGCCGCGGTCTTCTCGATTTTGAAGATAATTTGTTTTGCGATTTTGAATACGAAATCCGCGAATGGAACTGTGCCAAAAAATATGAGATTAATTACATGTGCATCTGGGAGCATCCACATGCTCGTCTTATGCGGCACGAAGATGCAAATTTCAACGATGACAACTGTCCAATCTGTGAACAAGGTCCCAGCCCCGATACATATTTGTGTCGATGGAATATTGAACGAGATGGTCTGTATGTTTCTCAGTTCCATCCTTTTAGCGGTAGACATCAGTACAAGCTTTTTAAGCAATGGAAGGAGGACGAGGACGACCACGAATTTCTGAAGGAGTATAGAGTGTCTATTTTCAATGATCTCGATGATGAATTACTGCTTACATTTGGAGTTATGGATGCCCCAATGAATACTGTGATTATTCCAGGACGACTTCAAGCACACATTTCCGAACGATTTTTTTACATATCCTTAAATCCACGCACCGACGAGCGTTTACTCAGTTCGCCTTGGATATGCAAATTTAAAGACCTGGGGAGTATGGCATATCGTAGAGATGTCAAAATATGGAAACCTCCTCTAGTGAACCACGTTTCAATGCCTATCGACTGTATAGATTGCGCATGGAAAGCAGATAATGAAGGAATTTGGCTGGATCGAGTTGGATGTGGACAAACGGGATCAATTTGGGAAAAACGATACGACTGGGTTCCAATACGGAAGCGGACAAGAGACCCTGACAATGAAGATCAACCACAAAAGCGTCCAAAACAGGAGCACTTGGAACTTTAAAATTTTAAAAAATAGAGGCATTATTACTAAAAGTATTATTTGTTTTCCATTTTAAATGATTTTGATACCTCTTATTTTATGATTGTACTCAAAACTCTATTAGTCAGCGTTTGAAAATATAAATACTGTAATTAATCATGGAAGGTAGAGTAAGTCATATAAAGTGTGCACATGGTGGTGGCGTACGCCATGCTTAACCCTAATACCACTCTGTCTATTATATTTTCCTTGCGATAATTACTCTAATAAATTATTTCTTTTTTATTTTTATTTTTGTATTTCCTTTTTTTTTACTTCATATATTACTTACAATCTATCCACATTGAATTTACAAATTCATTTCAGTTTTTTCTGGTTTAAACCTGTAATAATACATCTATTCCACAATTCTCTTCATATAAAAAGACATTATGCATTTCATGTCATTTTAATTCATTTGATTCTGTAATTCAGATTAAATAATATTACTAATAGACGGAAAATATGAATATTCTAACTAGCCTTATAGATATGAATCCTCTTAGTAATTTTGGAAGATTAAAAAAATCTTTTTCAGGTGTGCTCATAGTGATGGCTTATAGCATACACAACCCTAATACCTCTATTCCTAATATATTTATCAGAACTTTCATTTTTCTTAAATTTTTATTGACTGTTTTTTTTTATTTAATTATTCATTTTTAATTTTCTACTTTATATTGTATTAACGTTCTTTCCACAATGAGTTCACAAATTCCTTTTGCTATTTATGGTTTAAACTTATTATGAAATCTATTACCTTGTACTGAATATTGTAAAAGTATCACTTCGGATATTTGTTCTATAATTTAACGAGAACGTTCTGTAAATAGTTAGTCACCTGTATGACCCCGATCATATGTCTCCTATCGCAGGACCCCGTTCATAAGTCAACTAACGTTCACAAGTTTCAGACCGTTCAAAAGCACCTTCCGAGCAGCACCCAGCCCCCACCCCGACAGCTCTCGCAAAGCTCAGAATCCATCTGACGGATTTTTCTGAAGTTTTGGGCTCATTAGTGTAACCGCCGGGGTTCATCCACAGGCCTCTTCAGCGTCTTCGTTTCTTACGTAGTTAAATCTTGAGATTTCAAAATTCCTTAATGTAAATATCTTGTTTAAATGAACCTTTGTGTGGCGTTTCTAGTATATATCAGTACATATCTTTCTAAAGTAGTAAGTTAGTATTATGCGTGTATATATAAATATTTAATTTATGTTATTTTCTGTGATGTGTTAAACGTAATACCTTCTCTTTTAACCATTGTTTTAACAATCGATTTAATTTTGATAAAACAATATTGAGCAGTAAATAATATCCATTTCCATTACAAAAAAAGTATACGATTATGGTCCATATGGTATTACATTAGTGATGTCTTAAAATTAAGTTCTTTATATATACCTCTAATTTTTCTTTTAATTTGCAAAGTTCAACAGACTCTCTAAACAAAATTATCCGAATTCTATTCACGGTAGATACACCGAACCCCTAAGTATCTTCACAGCCCCCGAACCCTGACATCCACTAGATATCCCTAGCCGGTTATCAGCCACTACAGACATCCTTGGACCTCAACCACGGCGGACATCCATCAACCCCGGCAAAGAATGGAGATGCCCAATACCATCTGTCGGATCGGACAGATGGTTTGAGCCTCACTCCCAAACCACCGACCTCTGTCACGCGCCTGGATTGCCGCCCAATTCGTAGGACCGCGCAATTTCAACCCAACCCTTAGACCTTGGGCCCGCAAATGCTTTAGCCACCTTGACCTACCCACCGTCTCTAGATTCTTAGACGCCCCAAATCCGCAATTATAACCGCCAGGGTAGACCTCCACACTTGTTTATCTGCGGCTTGATTAGGGTTCAAAGCCTAATTTTGCGCCGCCTCCTTTGAAATTGCGCCGCCGCTTGCCATGCACCGCGTCCAGCCCCTATATAAGTTAGATACATTCAATATCTTCTCGTTTCCTTCCGCTGATCTTGTGTTTCTTGGTATGCCTCTCTTGATTCTTGCTTTTCTAGTTTGCTTGTTATATGCTTCTGTTCTCTCTGTTATGCTTCCGGTGTGTTGTGCATATTGTGTGGAAATATCATTAGCCATCTTGACTAGCAACTGACTCGTATGCGGGGTTTAATGCTTACTTTTAGATTGCATCTTCTCTCTGTTATGCTTCCGGTGTGTTGTGCATATTGTGTGGAAATATCATTAGGCATCTTGACTAGCAACCTGACTCGTATGCGGGGTATAATCTTACTTATAAATTGCATCTTCAGCTTGTAGTATGCTACGCTTGTTGTATATTAGACTGTTGTTTTCCAGTTTGTTCTTGTTAAGCTTACTGTTGACAAGTTTAAGCTAGATAGATTAGAAATGTGCTTTATGAGTTAGGTTTTTACCCCATGCTAACAAGCTGCCATAAAGCTATGGCTAGTAACTGAGCATGCTTTATGTCCCAATGGCTTTTCGGCTTGCTTTAACAATCTCTGCCGGAAGTTGATTAATTAACTCTTCTATTCTGGTGTTCATTGTAGGACCCAAACATTTGTTTATCGAGAGCAGCTTAATACAATAAGGTACAATTTATACCATTTTCACTTTATCATAACTTAGCTTCTATAGAATTCACAATATTGGATCTTTCCATTTCCAATTATTTAGTCTGTTTGACGTGCACAAAGTGGATTATGTTAATCAAGATTATGATGTACTTTGATTTTCGGCTAACTAGAAGTCTATTCTCTTTCGTAGATGGCAAGTTCTCCTTCGGCCTCTTCAATGCCTTGCAAGTCTTGCCCGGTAGGGTGTGCTTGCTCCCGCCTTGCCACTCCTATCGATAATGTCCACCCCAAACCCAAGAAGGCACATGATTCAAATGGAGTAAGCCCAGCCCGAATCAATGACAGCGGAGAGACGCTAAAGGTAATGTGCGTACAGGGACATGGGAGGTCACTTTACTTTGAAGTGGACACCTTCGATGATGAATTTCCCCCTTGGGTTCAGAGGTGGATGGAGAAACACGCTGCGGATTGCGGAGGGACTATTTGCTGCCCGAGTGAAGATGGAGACGAATCCGAGGATAGTAGCTCCGCCATTAGCGTTGAGAGTGTGAAGAATGGCACTACCGCAATTCACGGCCCTGCGCTCTCTCTCATACTCTTGAGTGACTCTGACAGTGATAATGATGAGTAGACGGTCTCTAAGGTTCTGATTTTGTAGTTAAACATATCCACTCGGACCTACGAGAAAAGTAGCATTACTTATTCTATGTTATTAGAGACGGATCTAGGCTACTCTTATGCTTTCGACTTTGTAAATAAGATACTGGTCATACATAATGTGTCTCGATTTTGCGCAATTTCATGCATGTATCAATTAATATTAAGTAGACCAGCCATGTGCTTTTACAATGTACTGACAGTAGAGTATCAAAAGAGTTACATATAATCCGATGATAGAAAAATAGAAAACTCTAAGAAATTGATAGAACTCAGGGAAGGAAATTACAATTACAGTCATTGCGAAGGAATCAATACCTTCATGAATATCCTAAGGACATTTTTATCTGCTGTGAGGCAACTATTACTCACTGTCGGAGAAATCATGGTGAGGCAATTTTTCTCTATCGGATCCGGCACACGGTTAGAGCTCATTATCTAATTTGCTGACCCCCAATTTAGCTCACCCATTGTAACCCCCACTTTAAAGTAGGAAGTCATCTTCCGATTGCTACCAAAACTCTGAAAGTTGTGTGATTCACATTCATGTAGACTACAGTTTATGAAAGTATATGTTTGGATGCATCCCTTCTGAACGATGAGAAACACTGGGCCATTTTCATGAATCATAATTCACAAGTGCAATTCTTTACTACCAATGCAGTTCAGAACATACATGCCTTCTGAAGGCTATCCACTGTTGAAGTATAGTTCCACCCTTTAACTGATCGTAAACCATATCCTAAACCAATATTGTTCCTCAATCAACATGAGAGCTTTATACGTATTAGTGTACTCCACTTAAGAGCGCCTAGCGGCATTAGTAGAATTTTAGCATAAATCCGATTTCCCCATTCTAGTTCTACCAGCCTAAATTTAATAAAATGTTACATTGCAAAATGCCTATTTTAAACTTTAAGTTGATGACGGATGTCACCTTGATGTAATCAACTCGACTTTGGCGTAAATCCCTAAAATGCAACAATCCATTTGTCCACCACTGAATACGCAATTCATATAAAATTCTTGGCATATATCAAACTAAGTGATAATTGAAACTACTGCCTCAACTGAAACATCAATTAGACATTTTAAATTACCAACATCGTCGACCATGACAATATCTATGGTACAGGATCAGTGTTGCTACCGCAAAAGAATTGAAAGATGGGAATACACAAACCTTGTTTTCATGATCGCTTTCCAAGCACGGCGTTGAGATGCACCTTCCTTCGCAAAGGCCACGAGAGAAGACCGCAACGCAGTGCTCGTGGTGCCCAATACTTAGGAAATACTTTCCTCTCGTTGGATGAAGACCCTGGTCCAGAGATGGAAGACTGGCCAATGCTGTAGCCCGTAGGAGGGCCCATCACCTCCATGGTGTAACTATTTCGCAGGTGGTCACGCAAAAGTACCTTCTGCTGCAATGAAAGATCCCGGAGCTCTATTTCTACAAGTTTCTCGTCAATCTCAAATGGGATAACCCGGTCTGTCATAAACAAGGTGAGGGCCTCAGTCCAGTATGCATGAACCATACCTGTACCCCACTCGTCTTTCCGCTTCCTTGCATCTCGCGACTCCTTGAAAGCCACCACATACGCCGACCATGCTGGCATGGAATCAATCAGCAGCACCCATCGATCACCTCTTTGCCGCAGGTTCTCAAGCAGCGTCATGTAGTCATAGCACCAGTCCGAGTTCTCAATGTATTCTCGATGCAACTCGGGCATGAGGTCTGGAAAGAGCTCAGCCATCGCTGACTCGGGCGTGACCCAACTCTGGCTGAACAAGTCGGTGATCACTGCGAAGTCCATTCTACAATTCTCAAACTAAGGAGGCTAAAAACGAAGCGCAAACAAAAGTGATAACACAAGAGAGACATACTTGAGTTCACATCCTCCAAATCCAAACAGGTTAACCCTAAACTCGCACATTAATGCGCAGTACCTCAATAACATGCTAGTCCAGTTTTTGACTGTCGGATCCGACATCATGTTTTGGGAGACGAAGATGTTGAAGGGTAAGGCATTCAGTATATCTGTACGTGCGAGTTTATTGCAATTTGCCATGGCCGCCAAAAACGTTTTAATTAACCTCCACGTACGAGCTTATATTTATGATTGGTTTCCTCCACCGACGGCTGAGCCTCTTATTAGTTGCTTAGAGCAACCTCATACAAACGCATTGCTCCTTCTCTCTCCCAGCCCCTTAGCTTGTTTTCAGAATTACATTGCAGACCTAAGCTTCAATTCATCTTTCCTCTCATTCTCTTGCAAACACCGCGGTCATGGATCAGTCTCCCCCCTCTGCCCAGCATGTTCAATCCTCGTCCACTAGCCATACCTCGTTACGAGAGGAGATCAAGTCTTCGATGCCTCCAACTTCAGAAATGCTCCGGGTTCGATTCATTGCCTCTTCTATTGATTTGAATATCTTTGAATTTACTTTACTCCCTTCGGTTTAAGTTAGGTGTTTGCATTTTCTGCAAGATTGTGTACCTCACTTACCCTTCTTCTTCCACTGCATGCAGGACGGGTTACCATGGCATAATTGGGAGCTGAGGGAGTTCGTTTCGAGAGTGACCGACAAGTTCAAAGATCGACGGCCTGGTAAGGAGGTGGACATGTTCTCTGACGTCCAGCAGCTTCGTCAAGTGATCCGATCAAATCGAGGCCAAATAGACTGGACCGAGGATGACGTTCGCACGCTTAGGCGTGTTGAGAGTGCTTCCGGGATATCATGTCTAGAACCCGAGCTGTTTCATTACTACATTCCAAGACTTAGATCAACATGGACTTCTACGGACAACGTTGTTGATTTTGGCAATGGAGCTCCCGGACCATCGGCTTTCTTAGAGGAAGATTTTGATTGGGTAGAGGATAATGAGTAGCCTAAGCCTTCCAATTCCGAGAATAGTGACAGCCCCCCCCCCCCCCCCCCCCCCCCCCCGGCGATTCTAAGGATCATTTTTAATATTTACAATTTTTTTTCAATATATAAATTTTGCGGATTCTGGAATCTTGGTGTCTGAATTTCATTCATCCACTTCATTCTCTCATGGGTTCATAGGAACCCCGGCGGTAATTTTTTCCACGGTCATAGGGTCCCCGGTGCGTTTTTTGTCTGCTCACTTTTGACCCCCGGTGCGTTTTTTGGCTGCTCACCGCTCACTGCTCACTGCTCGCCGCTGCCACACCAGAATGCCCGGCATGGGTGCAAGGGGATGTGAAGACAAGCAAAAATAAGAAAAAAAAAAAAAAAACACAAAGCTGAAACCAAAAACAGTGAAGGAGCCGAGGGGAGGTGAGAGGGGAGGGGAGGGAGGGGGAGAGATGAGGGAGATCAGACATTCAAGCACTCGATTGAAACAGCATGGGAGCAAGGGGATGTGAAGACAAGCAAAAATAAGAAAAAAAAAAAAAAAAAACACAAAGCTGAAACTAAAAACAGTGAAGGAGCCGAGGGGAGGTGAGAGGGGAGGGGAGGGAGGGGGAGAGATGAGGGAGATCAGACATTCAAGCACTCGATTGAAACAGCATGGGTGCAAGGGGATGTGAAGACAAGCAAAAATAAGAAAAAAAAAAAATTACTAAAAACATTCAAGCACTGGGACTGCGTCGCCACGGACGTCAGAGGAGATGTTGGCGACGTTGTAGTGGACACGGGGACGTCACCAATGACGAGTTCAAGTAGACACGCGCATCAAAACAGTAACGTCAAGGAGGGAGTGGAGGATGAAACTCACCAGCTTGACTACTGCCGCCTCTCGAAGTGCAGCCATCTGCGTGGAACGAGTTCCCTTGCCCCTTGCTACTTTTCGCATCCTATCAGACTTGGTCTTGGATTCCTCTGTATTCCTCTTCGCCACCAGCCAATTCCAGTGCTTGTCACTCACTTCCGGTGGCTTACGTTGCTTCATGTCAATCAACCTGTTGAGTCGAAATCGGATATTGATAAGGGCTTTGTTGATCCTCTTGATGATCCATGCCTGGTCGATGGTTTTCCGATGGCCGTCCCCCTTCACCTCCCATGCTGTACAAGTACACGGTTTTACCACATCAGCGCTAGAATAAACGAGGGCACGTCAGGAGAGAGGACATCACAGGTGACATAGTCATGTCATGGATACAATGAGGTTGCTGACCTGCATACACTCGCTTGAAAAATCGAGATTGCACATGCTCCTGCTGATTCGGAAAATTCGTACAGGGGTCTAAGTCCTTGCCGATCAAGCGCAAGTCCTCCTCGAATGCCTTCACTAATGCGCCGTAAGGGATGCCTTTAGCATCCACGGTGAGCGGCTTCTTCTCTTGCACCCGTTGGGACTCCATTGCTCGGCGTAGACGTGGAGGTGCTGCTTCGTCCTCAGTTGAGTCACCCCCTGCGTCTTCTTCGTCCTGTTCGTCCTCGTCTTTGTCCTCGTATTCAGAGTGAGTGTCGTACCCCTGACTGTACAGCAAAGACGTTGCAGCGTTAGAGGTTAGGGTTGACAGACATGACGGATGACATCAGTACGTCTCATGCAACGTGTCAATGTTTGGTAGAACATGTCCATGTCTCCGACAACGTCTCCAACAATGGCAACTTACTGTTTACCAATACTCATTAATTCTAAGCATCAGCAGAGTTTCTAACATAAGACTCAATGGAGACAAACTAGACATGGAGACTAGGACTAGGGTGCAGGGTTTACGACACTTCGCCGACCACGGAGTGAGTTAGATTGCCGAAGACGGACTCAGTTGCATGCGGATGTCACCATGTCTCCGAGGACATCCCGTTAGACATCATTAGCACAACAACTAAAAATCATTTTGTGTAGAGGCCAGAGCCATGAAAGACCACAAACATCAGTAAGCAAACAAAACTAAAACTAGGGTTTAGGGTATTTAGGAGACTTCCTTGTAGATGGAGCAACCCTGGATGCGGAAGACATCCTCAACAGCATGCGGATATCGGCGCGTCGGTGAAGACATGTGGAGAGGCATCGCCCTGGACATGGGGATGTCTGGAGAGACGTGATCCGAGACTAGACATGCACAAATTCTAATGGTGCGACGCCATCTACATGTAGTTGGAGACGAGATTGCAGAAGTGGAGGGATGAGAGGACTGACCTGAAGTCCTGTTGCAGCTCGAACTCCGGTTGGCGGGACTTTCCCTTCTCTCTCGAAGGGCCGCCACCGCGCCCCTCTTCCTTATGCTTGGAGCGGCGCTCCACTAGGTGCTGCGGGGCTTCACCATCCCCGCCCATGCGCTCCTCCTCCCACCACGGCGATGGCGACCGAGGACGCTTCTTGGAGCGGCTGTGGTGCTTCGGCATCCTGATGCGCCTAAGAGGCCAGGGGACGTATGCCTCGCCTCGGATTTTCTGCGGATTCTGCAACAAGAAGAGCATCAGCCGAGGAACACCAAGCAATTACACGAAAAATCTGACCAACATAGAAATACAAAGCAACTGAGAACTACTGCACATCGAAGTGCCCAAGCAATGCTGCACATAGCGGCATCCTTGGTACGCTTGGCTAGGCGGACTGTGAGCTCCGTGTACACGGTCATGACCACGAACAGCAGATTGCATACGACCTTGGAGCAAAGTCGTGATCAGCAATGCGGCTCTCCAATGCGGAGCAGTCCCTCACATCCCCTCTCTCCAAAAACACAAGGGCGTCGTGGAAAACAGGACCCACGCCGCCGATTTTAATGCTGCATGTCACCCGGACCTATGGCCGTGCACTGCCATGCCTACTACCGTGGCGTGCCGGGGCCTATCTCCGTGGGAGCAGGTGGCGATGGAGCAGAACGCAGAGAATCCGAAACTGATTACCTGGGCCGGAATGGGGTTTGCAGCAGGGGCCGGTGGTGGAACTACTGCATCCAAGGGTTTCAAAAAGCGGCCACTCCGTCGCAATTGGGTGCCGTTGATCTCCCTCTTCAGCCTCATTGTTGCAGCAGGAGGAGAGGTCCTGGCGATCTGTTGAACGAAATTGTGGAAGAAGTGGACTGCTGACTCTGTCACCTCGTAGTCCTGCACTTGTTGTGGTACGGTGTCTCTATATCCTACAATTCTATCGTGCTCTTTGCACCGTGTAGTCACTCCCATGCTTGAATCACCTTTCTAAGCTGAACTACACTACCTTAGGGTTTGTAACAACCCCACCGATATAGTGTCCTAGAGGTACATGCGCACGTTCCCTGTACCGACTAAGTCTTGTGCAGCTCTGAAGTGGGTCGAACACGTGGAAATTCGAGCCAAATACTTCCACGTCATTGAAGACATCTATGGATGTCTAGTGGGACATCCTTCAGTACATCTTGTACGACATACGGATGTTGACAAAGGCATTCATCCATGCATCTCGTACAACATAGTGATGTCTTTAGAGTATGTCGTGTTTAACATCAAAGTATACATCCACATGTCATTGGTTAGTTGTACAGGTCTAGCGTTGGTCCATGTCTAGAAGACATATTGTCCTTCCTTGCCACGTCTCACCAGACATGGACATCTCTGTAGACATCTATGTAGACATGTTTATTGTTGCGAGTATATCCCTGTATACATCTGGCATGGATGCCTTTTTACAGTATGGCTTTAAATAAACATATAACCCGCATTGAGGTCTACGTATGTATATATAATGTGAATGCAGAAGAATTTTTTAGTACTGTGCAGTGCAACAGCCTGTCCGACTGCATGACTTAGATTTGAAGATCAGTTGACCCAATGTACTACACACATTTAGCACATTTCTCTCTAACGCATGTTCATGGCGCTTGCTGAGCAGATGCTGGCGGCATGTCCTAGCGGCGAGAAGCTTTGTCTGTGCCACTGCAAAGTCTGTTGCATGCAGCGGTGGGGGATCCATGGAAGACCGCCGTGCATTTGTCCCCTGCAGGTGAGGCGAACATTGGGGTTGGATTTTGCTGTCCGCAAACAGCGCCTACGTTGCAAGTGTCGGTGGACAAAGGCACGGGTCCTCCCAGCCTGGATGTACAAGTGCAAAACTAGAACGGGTTAATCTGCAGTAAGTTCTCATGACACTTCCATTGATTAAACATGTTCAGATGCCTTGGAAGATGTCCATGTGGACATCTCTTGTTCTAGTAGACATGGTCGACAACGTGTCTTAGTCATCCTGTAAGTGCACAGCGCATTGCCATTGAGGCAGCAATGATCTTCGTCAACCCTGTGCCACGGTTACAGGGCCTGTCCTCGATCCCTCCATCGTCGCCATGGAGTTGCATGTGGAGGCCTTTTCCGATGCAGAGTCCGTGGGAGAGTGCGCGGCTCCATACGAACATTACCCATTCGAAGAGTACGATGTCCAGTATGCCACGTACCTTGAGAAGCTAGCGTTTTTACATAGTGAACACATGTATTTCTACGAGCGAGGTTTATTGAACAACACAGATTTCATGCTCGAGACTGTTGACGATGTGTACAACAAGAATATGTACAGCTTGTCTTGGTTCTACGATGGTGGATATCCTTTTGATACATGGGAGGAAAACTATGACCAGTGGCTCTATGAACAAGTTTGTGTTGCCATGAGTGAGGGAGATTTTGTGTGATGAAGATATAGGTTTCCTAGGTAGAGTACATTTTGGGAGGAGAGGGGATGTTCTTTATATGCATCCTCTTAGCCCATCAGTGCACCATGTGCATTTCAGCCTTGCAGCTTCATACATAGTTTTAATTTTTTTTTATTTTTTAATTTTGAAGATAATGTCACACATAGGTTTTATGAATGGACGGCATGGAGATGCCTCTAGAAATGCGTATACGTTTGTTACGACATGGTCAAAGACATGACCTCAGACAACATGAATCCATTCACTGTGCTTACCATGATGCCATTGCCGATTGTTCTTTTTTCCAAACACTCTCATTCCCCCTTCCTTCACCCTTATCCCCCTCTCCACTGTCCATTTCATCATCAATATTCTTTTACTTTTTATTTTTATTTTTTTACTTTCCTACTCATTGTCATTCCCCTTCCTTTCTCTTCTTCTCTCCCTCTCATCCCTCCTTTCAATTATCCATTTCCATTTTGACTCTTTTTTATTTTTATTTTTTATTTTTTATTTTTTATTTTTTTTACTTTCCTACCCATTGTCATTCCCCTTCCTTTCTCTTCTTCTCTCCCTCTCATCCCTCCTTTCAATTATCCATTTCCATTTTGATTTTTTTTTTTTAATTATTTTTTATTTTCCATTTTTTATTTTTTTACTTTCCTACCCATTGTCATTCCCCTTCCTTTCTCTTCTTCTCTCCCTCTCATCCCTCCTTTCAATTATCCATTTCCATTTTGACTTTTTTTTTTTATTTTTTTTTATTTTTTTCCATTTTTTATTTTTTTACTTTCCTACCCATTGTCATTCCCCTTCCTTTCTCTTCTTCTCTCCCTCTCATCCGTCCTTTCAATCATCCATTTCCATTTTGACTTTTTTTTTAATTTTTTATTTTTATTTTCCATTTTTTATTTTTTTACTTTCCTACTCATTGTCATTCCCCTTCCTTTCTCTTCTTCTCTCCCTCTCATCCGTCCTTTCAATCATCCATTTCCATTTTGACTTTTTTTTTTAATTTTTAATTTTTATTTTCCATTTTTTATTTTTTAACTTTCCTAGTCATTGTCATTCCCCTTTCTTTCTCTTCTTCTCTCTCTCACATCCCCCCTCCTCCCCAACTATGACCACTGTCCAGATGGGCTTTACAGCTTCTCTGTGTTTTTCAAGATGTTGTCGCAGATAGGGAGTGTGACTGATATCATCGAGATGCCTTTGTAAACGTCTATGTGTTTGCTAGGACATAGTTAGAGAGGTCACTTCAGACACCTTGGACTCTGTTTACTACGATCATCTTGCTGCTTTGTCTTTCTCTTTATTTGATGGGTAATTTGAGCCGAGTTTGACATTCTTTTGTACATTGGTGAATGTGCTAGCATTGCAGGTGCCATGAGCACGGAGGGTCGTCGACGCGGGGCTAGAATCCGACATGATGCTGACGGACGGACACTGCGTCACATTCCTCTTGGTGATCTGATTCTACAAACCGAGCTACGAGTGGCTACAACGCAAGGCATAACATCGTACCCATGCCCTTGCCGCGACTGTCATGGGGGACGGCGGAAGCGAATCTCTGTCATCCGAGACCACCATGCATCTGTGGGTAGAGACCCATTCTTGACACAGTCACTCATTGGTGGCGACCCACCAGAAGGATACCCACCCGACGGTATCTGGGTAGAAGACATTGCATACGACGACGATATCGTAGACAATGGCCCTCTGTTTGGCAATGATGACGTCATGCCGGACGCTGGTCAGGACGTCCCTCATGACGTCCCTCAACAGGATCATGTTGCCAACGACGCGGCTTTGCTGGATGAGTATCACGATGTCCAAAGACAAGTTATGGAGGCCCTTGACCGTGGCGATGCTCTCCATAGGGACACTGGTGTTGAGCCCAACTTGGTTGCCGAAGATGACCTCGATCCCGACACTGTTGACGAGTTGCAGCGTCTCTATCAGCAGGCTACAACCCCGCTGTATCCGGGGTCAAGGACAAGTGTTGTGTCTGCCACCATTATCATCATGAACATGTGTGTGGTTTTTGGTGTGAGCAACAGTTTCGCCACTGAATTATTGCGGTACTTGGCGGTGGACTTACTTCCAGAGGGCAATAAGCTGCCAAGTAGTCATTATGCCGCCGCAAAGACAATTCGCAAGCTAGGATTGGAGTACAACAACATCCACGCATGCCCTGATGGTTGTGTACTATATGAAGATGAACATGCGGACTTGCAGACATGTCCAAAGTGTTCAAAATCCCGATGGTTGGAGGGTACGGACTCTATTCCCTCAAAGGTGATACGCCATTTTCCTCTCATACCCCGCTTGCTACGGATGTGGCGGTCCCCGGAGATTGCCAGCATGTTGACAGGTCACACAAAGCATGTCAGCGAAGACGGCATCATGCGGTCTGTAGTTGACAGCCCCGCATGGAAACACATCGACACAGACGACGTCTTCGGGAACTTCGGAGCTGGCACACGGAACATGCGTATGGCTTTAGCGACAGACGGTGTCAACCCTTTCAAGTTAAGCAACACAAACTGGTCGACTTGGCCAGTGCTTATCTTGCTATACAATTTGGAGCCATGGTTTGTGACAAAGAAGTTCTTCATTTCGTTGTGCATATTGATCTCAGGGAAGCGCTCACCAACTGCAGCAAACATTGGCGTGTTCATTCGGCCATTGTTGAAAGAGTTGCATCAGCTTTGGCAAGGTGTCCCAGCACTTGATTTCACTCAACCCGTAGGGTCTCAAGGCTTCAATCTACGAGGTTTGCTGATGTGGACTATTTCAGATTTTCCCGCATATGGCCTCATTTCAGGTTTATGCTGTAAGGGATATAAGGGATGTCCTTCCTGCGGCCCAGAAACAGATGCTAGATCCGCCAAGACAGGAGATCTGCGTCCAGATCGCACGACTCGGGGCTCAAAGATTGTGTTTGGAGGTGCACGTCGTTATCTTCCACGTCACCATCCGTATCGGCGAAACACTCGGTTCAATGGCAACCGCAAGACACGGACGGCGCCTACAATCATGTCAGGATCAGACGTTATTAGGTATGCTGCGTGGCGGCAGTCATATCTAGACCTCGGCGGCAGGGAAGGAGGCCCAAGTGACCCTGTGCATAGCACGGGCGTTAAGCGGCTAAGCGTGTTCTTTGAACTTCCTTATTGGCAGGTCAGTAGAGAATGACTACTCTGCCTTGAATGTTTTCCTAAGCATAACAACGTTGTTGGAGATAGTGTTTACGTTGTCGTGTTTCCAATAGATGTCTTTGTGGACATCAGGATGTTTCACAAGACGTTTGTTTTGACAAGCACTAAACATGTGCTCACTGTCAACACTGGTTGGCAACATGTAATTTTTCTAATGACTCTAGATGTGGTGCTAACAAATTGCGTGGGCATCTAAACAGCATCTGAAGATTCGACACGTCCTAGACGTCATGCACTGCGAAAAGAACTTATGTGAGAACATTCTGAAGACTCTGTTTGGAATGAATGACAGCCCTGGAAGTCGCCAAGACGTGGAGGACTTGAACATCCGTGAAGAGTTGTGGTTGCAGCCTCCACGACGCCGAGGAGACGAATACTACATGCCGCAAGCCCCATACATATTGAAGCCTGAGGAGAAGCGCAAATTTGTTCACATAGTGTCTATTGTCCGCACTCTAACAAACTATGTAGGGGCAATTCACAAACGGTTGGCGGATGGGAAGCTGCAATACATGAAGACTCACGACTATCATGTCCTCATGCAGCAGGTACGGTATTGATTTTCGCACCTATGAACGTCTTGCATGCTGCAAAGTTGTAGACGAATTCTGCCGATGCCGTACTCCCAGACGTTGTCACGTTCAGTGAAGGACATCCTACAAAACGTCCTTGTGTATGCCTACACAGCGGTGTTGAGTACGACATGGTAATGTTCTGGTTAACATGGTTGGTGTTTCTGCGGACATGAACAGCAACAGGTGATGACACACATAGGACTGCAGGGTTTATATTGTATCTAAACCTCACTGCCTCTAATAGTTTAACATCTGATCTTTCCATGTTGTCCATCTTGTAGATACTCCCTGTTGCTGTCTGTAACTTGTTGAGCGAAGAGGTGCGCATAGCCATCATCAAAATGTGCAGGGTCTTTCAGCGCATTTGTGAGAAAGAGGTACGTGCAGACAGCAGCGACGCGCTCATGCGAGACGTGACAATGGCGTCGTGCGTGCTGGAGAAGGAGTTTCCTCCA
Organism: Ceratodon purpureus; assembly: GCA_014871385.1. Lineage (NCBI taxonomy): Eukaryota > Viridiplantae > Streptophyta > Bryopsida > Pseudoditrichales > Ditrichaceae > Ceratodon > Ceratodon purpureus. The sequence goes on along the minus strand of CM026432.1, from coordinate 8,913,001 downwards.
ACATTTTTGAACGTGATGACACATCTCCCCGTACACCTCGTGGAGCAATTGTTCATATGTGGGCCAGTCCATTGTAGGTGGATGTATCCAATTGAGAGGTACATGAAGACGCTGAAAGACTACGTGAGGACACAAGCACATCCAGAGGGGAGCATCGCAGAAGGGTATCGTTTAGAAGACACCCTCGGGTTCTGCACAGAGTACATGAGGCAACATCGGGCAACAACGCATCGTGTTTGGGATGCCACTGAAGATGCCTCCATGACTGACGAAATCTTGCGTGATAATGACAACACCAAGCGTAGATTGTCTGACGAAGTACGGGGCTATGCACATGCCTTCGTCATCGACAACGCTCCTTGCTTAGAACCATGGCGAGAGTGAGCCCCTAAAACTAACACCCACCCATCTAAGATGCCTCCAGAAATCAATAAGAGTACAAAACTGTGTTCAGGGCAGTGCTTCTATGAAATGTGTAGACGTTTGCATGTCTCGTAGAATGTCTTTTATAACATCTGCCAAAATATCGCCAAGTATTTTCCCAAAATTAGAGTATGTCCATGCAGACGTCATCCGTGACGTCGGAACACACAGTAAGATGTCGTTCTGTACATCCGATCTAACAAATGTGTACTGAACCATGTTGTTTCTATCTATGCCGCCTTTCCAGCGTTTAACAACGGTGTTTGGTCTTGTTTACAGGGAGTATGTAATCGCAAAGGCACGCCGCTGGGAGGAGCGTGAGCTATATCGAGCACAGTCCAGACGTCAGCGACCTTCCAGATCCGTCACGTATCCACCCGAATTGTGCGAATTGCCGCGTTTCGCAGAATGGCTGAGGGCACGGGTGGAGCAAGCTCAAGCGGCCGGTGATCAACTGGATGCAGATGTGGTACAGTACTCGTGCCCCCCAGAGAGGTATGCTACCACCCATCGCCTACTCAAGGCATTCGGAATGCGCTTTCGCCCTCGTACAGCGGAGGGAGGACTTGTCACCCGTGACTCCTGTGTAGTTACCGCATATACGCAGCAACTACGTTGGGGGATTCGCAATGGGAGGCCCATTGACCGCACCACCAAGTATGTGGGGTACATTGAGGAGATTCTTGAGTTGGATTACCGCAATCACTGTACCACAGTGTTGCTCTGCGAGTGGGTTAAAGCTTCCCGTGATGCACGCGTCCCCAACATTGAACGCGACAAGTACGATTTCAGCATGGCAAACTTCAACCACATGGACCACAGAGTACATGCGGACTCTTTTGCGTTTCCGTTGCATTGTCAGCAGGTCTTTTTTGTTGATGATCCCACAAGGCGGGGATGGAAGATCATTTGTCGTACAGACGTCAGAGGTCGGCGCACAGTGATACAACATCGACATGCAGTTGCCAACGTAGTTGCAGTGGGCAGCGACGACAACTTCCAGGGTTTGCAGCCGCCGGTTCTCGAAACGGAGCCAACTCGTCATGCTGCTCTTGTGGGAGGGTCCTACGTTACAGCCGGTGCTGAAACAAACGACGTTCTCGAAATGGAAGAGGATGAATGACAGTTGAACCTCTAATTGCTGACGGTGCTAACATTAGCGCTGTCCACAACTACGTCTGCGTGTCCTTGTCAAACGTCTTGCACTACATAGGAGACGTCTCAAACGTTTCGAAAAACATCCTCTTTACCATCTGGGATGTAACGGTTGTTACTTGCTCGCATATACATACGGACATACATAGACGTCATGAAGGACATCCGTAGGGATGTCAAAGATGACATCGTATCGTTAATGCGGCTACGTTTAGTAAAATGTTTACAGTGATGTCTGCGTATACACAGCGTGTCGTGTTATCCTGTTTGATGTGGATTTTTTTATGGTATTTACAGTAATTACTGCATTTCGTTCAGCATATTAATAGTATGATATTCAAGTGTATTTTTAAACACAAATCAAGCAAATCAAGAATGTTGAAAGCACAATACAATGAACGTAATAAGCCTCTCCTCATTGCAAATTAAAAACTACGAAGCCTTTTTAATAATTACATTTTTTTCCATAATCTTTCATTTCAGCTTAATTTTGCATTTTCTATTTATATTATTAATTAACATAATTTCAGAAAAATAATCACACCATATTTTAACATTATGATATTCAAGTTTGTTTTTTTTAAAAAAAGTACACAAATCAAAGATTGTTGACGTTAGAATACAATGAACGTAATAACCCTTTCCTCGTTGAAATTTAATAACTACCGATTCCTTTCAATAATTACATTTTTTTCCTTAATCTTTAATTTCAGCTTAAATTGGCATTTCCTATTTATAAAATTAATTTAAATAAATTCAGAAAATAAATGCACTATATCCGTAATTTTTGTATATTAAAAATTAATATAAAAACCGAAGTACACAAATTAGAAATTCAGAAATCACAATATAGTGAACGGTATAAACCATTTGTCATTGTAAATGATATTGCGAATTTTATTTAAGAACAAAAAATAAAAACAATGTCTTTAATCTCTCCTGGCTTTTTGTCCTCTCCCTTTGCTGACCCTGCCCAACCTCTGTTTTTCTTCACTGCGGGTAGGAAGTTACCTCGCAGTCTGGTAACTTCGCACTGTTTTTACTATCAGTGAAAACGAGACCGTTGCTCACGTGGCACTTTCACGTTTCCAGGGATGTCCTCGGCCATGTCCCCGCAGACGTATAAGTTTTTTTAACATCTTCACGTTTTCAGGCTAGCATGTACGTGTCTCGGCACGATCCGCCCAATTTACCTCCAAAAACACGTTAACGTCCTCACCTTCTTCAAGACATGAATGGCCAACATGCGGACATGACAAAAACACGACCATGTTTTTGGAGAACATCCCCAAAAACACGGGTTTCTTATAGTGTTCGTCACCTGCTCCCGATCATCAACAGCACGAAAAGGGCGGTTCTTCTCCTCAACGGTCTCTCCCCGGCACCCACAACACCAATTTAAAAAACAAGAAAAGCCCGGGCGCTTGCTGGAAGCAAGGGGAGCGGCTTCGGCTTCGCTAGGCGCGGACTTGTGCTGGAGTCAACCACGTGCGGCGTATGGAAAGAAGAGAAGAAAAGAGAGGGGAATCCGTGTTGGAGTCAACCAGTTGTGCATCCTTGGTTAGGGGGGGTTGAGAGTCGCAAATAGAGTTTAATGAAGGGAGGTTAAGGAGTCGGTGGGAAGCTCTAATATCCCCCTTAATTGCCACTCCATGCAAATCATTGCCATGGCCCTAAACCACACATCCCCATTTGATGTAGGTACTTAGAAAATCGTCTCAGAAATTAAAATCTTAATTTTAGCGTGACTAGTACATATGATTACTAAGACCCATTAATTAAGGAGATTAATAATTGCATGGACTAAGCACTTTCGTGAGTTATCCACAAAACAAGTTTAAGGGAGAACCATGGTCTAACCCAATTAAAAAAAAAAAAAACATTGTTACCAGCCACATTCTACATAGCTACAACTTAATAACAAAGACACATTGTGGTCAAGTCACAGACGGCCATTGCTTGTGTTGTCACTGTCCTCATTGCTGCCAGCGACCTCACTTTCAGTGGAGTTACTACCTTCTCCATGGGTGCCTCTTTAATAATTATCGAGATTAACATAGCAATGGATAAGCCATTTTAGGAAATTCCTGGAAAAAATCCAAATTTTTTGATAAATCTATCCGTAAATGGCTATTCTAGAATGAAACCAAAAAACATGTTCAAAGAAGAACCACTCTCTACTCCGATTAAAAAAATAAAAAATAAAAAAAATCTTGCCACATTCTAGATGTCTATCCAATGAATTTAGAACGCATTGTACTCAATTCACACAAGGTCGTTGCCAGCGTCATCACTGTCTACATTGTTGCCAGCGTCGTCACTGTTAGTGGAGTTGCGACCTTCCTCAGGATCCACATTGTTGCCATCCTCCCCGGGGTCATCTTCGTTGGCAAAACCTCTTGCTTGAGCATTGTTGGCTCCACCACCTCCAACGAAGTTATCACTCACCCAAGCGCTGCCAATACGCCGTCGCCTTGACCGCCAATTCTCTAAAGCCCTGGAAGCATTTGATCGATGCCGCTGTTCTCGCCTTCTACGCGTAGCCTCCAATCTTGCCTCATCATCCGGGGTATTGAGAACCCTGGTGCACTCCAATTTCTTGTTATACCGATGCTGTATATTTTGGTACCAATGCTGGAATTCCAAAGGCCTCCAAAAATGTTCTCCCCCACGTTTCTATCTTCCCTTTGAACTCGAGTCGTTGTTCTGATGTCAGCACCAAGCCGCTGAAATATGGTAGAACCTCTTCAAAGGCTTGCCACATAGCAGCCATCGCCCTACAATGTGCACCGCCGCCACTATTATTGCTCTTTGCTTGACATATGTCTTTCCAGGCCTTGTCGTTTCCAGACCATACGCTTGGTTTAAATAGTCTGCTAGCAACAACCCCACTGAAAGATGGTTTCTGTGGCACATTCCCTGTGCTGCCACTCAGTTTCGGATCCTTTCTAATCTCCACGTTGCCACCTTGAGCCCCGATAGCTGACAAGGACTTCTCCATTTGCTCTATTGCTGTAGCCCTTAGTCTTTGATCTTGTATGTTCCAGACAGAAACGATGTGTTGATGCACAATCTTCTCCGCTAATAGAACTAGGGCATGGAGTGTACAAATGTGCACTCTGTGCAACGGAGTTGGCAATATAGGCCGCCACCTTGTAAGTGCACGCATGTCACAAGGTTCTGGCTCCACAGAGTTGGCAAACAGTCCCGCCACCCAGTTCGGTTTCCCAAGTTTTCTGATGGCAGCACTCGCCTGGCTTGCTGTCCCTACCGTAGGCTTAGCCCTCTTCTGCTCGCAGTATATGCATTTCATTGCACACGACGGCCCCGATTGAAGCCCGTACATACACTTGATCATCTTCATGTCCGCAGCGAGATGCCACTCCACAAGGAATTCTCCAACTTCAAGGACCGTGAGTTTCTCGCCAGTGGACTGTGCTGCAATCATAGATGGAAATTTGGATTTCCCAAATATCCACCAGAGAACTTCGTAGGACTTTTTTTCCACTTGAAAGGTTGCCACTGGCTAGATTTCATGCTCCGACTGGACTGAGAAAAACAGGGCATGGTTCCTTTGAATGTCTGGGTCCAGCGCCCTATTCATCAACGTGATGCTGACCCGTTCAAATTTCTTGACATTCACAATTTCGGCCTCGTCCAATTTCATGACAAATACCAGCAATGCCCCTCTTAACTCTGTGGAAACATGGCGAGTGGATGTGAGGGCACAGTTAATTGATAAATAATCGTGCTGACAGCAAACTTTGAAAACAATAGTCTGAGGTGATTACGTTACCTTCTTCCGTGATGTCGTAGAAGATCACCATGCTTCTTTGGACCACCTCAAGGTCTGTGAATAGGGAATTCTTCTCAGTCAAAACGACTTCCTTTACCATGTCCTCGGACTTCTTGTTCTTCTTAGAACTTGCTGGTAGCGTAAGTCGTCCTTCAGCATGGTAGTATTCGCCAATATACTGTGGCAGGTTTGCATTTAACTCCTGTTGAAGCAGTTTTACATGATAGGGGCTCGGCAAAATACCCCCGGAGACTCCTTTGTTCAGACGAGCAATGGGAGCCTTCCCAGCTTTGTAGAGAGCACCATATCCCGGGCGATGGAAAACCCCTGCCTGGTCGCAAGCAGCAAGAATTTTGTCCGGTCCAATACTCTTACCAATCGATTTAAGCACATTGTTTGCAATCTCTGACTGAACATGTGCCATTGCAGGCTGAGAAGCGAGAGCTACACCTTCATGCCGTGACAAAATTCGAGATAATGCTACTGCAGTCCTATTTTGGGACTCTTTATCCCCCCGAAGTCGAGAGTTATTCCAGTTCTCTCGGTTCCCCTGGACAACAAACTGCACCACATCTGGTTGCAGCACTGTCCGCACAAGCTTCACTCTTGCTTTTGTTCCACCTGATCCAGGTTTTAACTCGTGAATCCCTCTAAGAGCCCGAATCCTACTTCGCATGCCCATGGGGGTGTCCTTCTTGAAGCTGGCCCTCCGCTGGCAGCGATCAACGTCTTCTTCAAGACCCCGCACATGGCGCTCCAATTGCTCCACCCTTTGGGCATGGCAATCACGGACAGTCTGTAACTGAGCTTGTAAATCCGTGCATGTCTTCTCTAACTCAAGGCACCGCATATAAAGTAATTGGACATCTTCAGCTGCTCTTGAGTTGCTGGCGAGAGCTTCGCCTCTAAGCTGAAGCACTTTTCCGCTCAACTGTGTCAACTGGATCCACGTCTCCTCCTCTGTAGGACCATGTACACAATGATCCAGCAGCCTGTATGTATATCCGCGAAGACCCTCCTCTCCATGACATATGAATTCAATGAACTCTTTTAGCGATTTGATTGGAGGTTGCTTCCCTGTCACTGGATCAATAGGGTAAATGTCTCCATTGATCCACAAGTCAATGTTCGTATCTCCACTCAACCTCCGTGTTGGGAACGAGCTCTTCATGCACAGCTCCACTTGCGTAGAACCTCGTCTCATGACCGGGGCATAGCGTGCGTCTAGTGAAACTTAGGGAATGTACTGAGTGCTTCGTGCAGCCCTTGCTGCCATAGTGGACCCGATAGTCGGGAGTCTTGATTCAATCTCCCCTGGTCACGCTTGGTGATTTGCAGGTAATCGACAAAACTTGTTATGATTTTGGGACACCTCCTACACCAAATGAAAGACTAAAGTACTAGCAAATTCTCTCAACCGTGATAATTATTGCTTGACGACTAAATTCACAATCACAAATACTCCGAATCTAATTCAATAGACCTGCGTGGCATCTACAAGCGCTGTCGACCACGAAACCTACCTTGCCTTATGCCGTTGTGGCAGCAAGGCCTAATGAAATCGAAATTCAAATTGCTCTAAAACCCACTAGCCCCTAAACACCCCACAAAGGTTTATTGTGGCAACTCACCTTCCCTTCAAGTACATCAGTTTTCATCTCTTCGATGAAGCCAATGTCGCCGACTGAGAATGACCCCTCGCCGCCGTCGCTGCCAGCGGACGTTGCCAAGAAATTAATCGGAATCTCAATTTTGCTCCACCCATCTGGGGCGCCATCACCACTCGGAATCTTTGGAGCAAATCACATACAATTCTGCGTCCCACAGTGCCATAAACGATTTGCTTGAAGCAAAACAGGGCGCTTTGTTTTCTTCGTGCTGAACGGCGTAGAGCCGGTGGCGCCATCACGCCCAAACCGTTGTGGCAACAAGTCAAACAATCCGTGGATCGAGGCAAAGGATCGAGGCAGTTTATTCATCACAGAGCAATAAATTCCACTCCTTGGCGCTCAACAACCACCGTCCACGCCCTCTTGCCAACGAGGCAAAACCCAGCCACACAGCTCCCGTCCGTCTCCAAAAGGCCGCTACGGGCAGCGTTTCAGACCCCTGCTGACAGCGACAGAGGTGTTTTTGGGCAGGAAGCTCACCTAATCTGGGCTGTCTTACAAGGCCCGTTGGAGATCCCATTTTTCCTCTAATGGAGGTGCGGCGTCGAGGATATATCGATCGAAGACCTAGCCTGCAGGTGCAGCCACCGAGTCAGATGATCGAGTCCAATAAGTGGGCTGCGGCGAAGGCTACGCAACACCCTTGCACATTGACACAATCATTGATGTGTCGTTTGTACTTCTGCACTTGCAGATTTGTTAGAGCATCCCCAATGGGCTCGCCAACGCCATTTGAGGGAGGGCCCTCTCAAAAAATAGTGCCCCAATTGGAGTTGTATCACTCACGTTTTACGATTATAGAGGGGATGTATATCTCTCGTTCAAAGGAGTCAATGGTGCATCCACTAGTCAGAAAGCAAGCCGCTCTGACATGCGGTGGGGCCCGAATCCATGTTGCGAGACCACAAGCAGCGTGTCTTCTCAGAGAGTGACAAATCGGAGCTAGGATTTGAACCCAAGACGTCATGTAGAGGGCCCATTGAGGTGAGCACACTTCAAAGTTGAAGCGTTCTTCTGCAGTGGCCCTCCAAAGGCTGCTTGGAGGGTAGTTATGGCGTGTATCGATTGGAGATGCTCTTACATCAAACCAGCTTTGATGTACCTTGCTATATTTAGAAGTTAAGCCACCAGTCATCATTTAATCAGGAACATCTACACTACTAGCAAATCTAACGCTTTTTATATAGTCACCTTTCGCTAACTAGAAAATGCAAAAAAGGTTGTTTTTCCTGAAGTGTTATATTGCTTCTAACTCACCAACTTCTGCAATGGCTCAAAATAGGAATTAAAAGCGTCAAGTTTGCTACCATGACTAAGTTTATTTATAAACAAGTTGCTCTCTAAAGTGACCTTAGGGCCGATTTACATATAGAGGCCACGCCAATTATCCTTGGGGCTGATTGCTTGAAATTTCAGCGGATTTTTGGATTGGGGCCGGCCTCAAGTCCCTATGATAATAAGATTATAAGGATTTGGGCTTCATTTGGCCTCCAAACGGTGCATGAAATTCAAATTCTAGCAATGATTTGGGTACAAAAATAATGAATTATAGATGGTGGACATGAAGGATGAAGGAAGGATATGGTAGATGAAGATCACCATTTAACCCCAGTGGGGCTTTGAAGGATGAGATCGTCAACTACTCTTTGGTTGTAGTTGAATTCTTATTCTTTCTTAGTTCTAATCTGATCTTCTTTTCTCGTGATCTCACGTGTTGGCTCCTTTCTGGACCTCCCCCGAGCTTAGACTTGCACCCGGATGTTTTTTCATCCTTTCCAGTCACTAGTTACCTTAAGATACTGGTTACTTTCTAAATCCTTTGAATTCTCTCTAGGGGTTCCTGGCTTTGGCTGGACTCTTGCTCCCAGCCCTTGTGACTTGTTACTTTGTCTTCTTTTAACCTCGGTGACGTCATGGGCTCCTTCCTCGTAACCGCGAGGTGGAGGGCTCAATTCCCCGCGCCTTTGGGAATGGTTATGATTGATTGAAGATAAAGAATCTTTTATAGTAAAATAGTTTTTTATTCAAATTTAACATTGGCTCCAAAGCCAAGAATTGGCCTTGTGCACCCAATTCACCGAGCTCGAGCCATGTCAAAACTTGTATTTTCTGATTAAAATATTCATACCACCAAATTAGCCCGGCCACTAAGTGTAAAGGGGTTGGAGCCAATTTCAACCTCTTAGCCAATCACAAGGGACGATTTCAGCCCTTGCAATAAACCTCGCCCTCATCTTAATGACAAGGCGGGCCCTCCCCCTCCTCCTCCCCTTTCTCCTCCCCTTCCTAATCTATTTATAGGGATCTTGCGACCCTTTTTTAGTAATTTTTATATTTTTAATGGAATCCGGGACCCCAAATTAGTCTAAGGAGATTCACCAAATTAATTTTAGTTAGTATACATATTTTATTTTATTTTTAAATTTTAGTTTTTTTTTTTTCATTAACAAGCAAAATATAGGGGCTTTTTGCCACCTCCAATGGGAGCCCTGGTTGAAGGGCCCTCGTCATTAAGACTAAGGCGAGGTTTATTGCAAGGGCAATTTCAGCCTTCAAACCCACTGAATTGGCCTGGCCCCTTGGTATAAGAGCATCGCCACTCTTGCACTCTAATGCCTCCCTCTAAACCAAATCTATCTTTTGACTGACCTAAAATTAGACATTGAAATTACCATCATTAGAAGCGCATTAAAATAAACGTGAGATATTTCTCAAGAAAAAAAAAATTACAAAAATTTGACAAAGGTGAAATGTCCCATTGAAAACACCATGTATTCAAATTTTAGAGGGAGTACACCAAATCTTGCTTAAAAATGGAAAGATCCTTCCATGCTCCCTCTAAATTTTCTGAAATATAGAGGGAGCATGGAAGGATCTTTCCATTTTTAAGCAAGATTTGGTGTACTCCCTCTAAAATTTGAATACATGGTGTTTTCAATGGGACATTTCACCTTTGCAAATTTTTGTAATTTTTTTTTCTTGAGAAATATCTCACGTTTATTTTAATGCGCTTCTAATGATGGTAATTTCAATGTCTAATTTTAGGTCAGTCAAAAGATAGATTTGGTTTAGAGGGAGGCTTTAGAGTGCAAGAGTGGCGATGCTCTAAAGCGGCCCTTACATGCTTGAGATTTCCAATTAGAATCTCCTGATGGAATGGACACCTTATGTGTGATGCTTTTTGTTAAAGCAGTGTTTGAACGATGATGGCCTCGTGCAGGAGTTTCAGTTGTATTAATTGCAAAGCCAGCTGTACCAACCTGCCGATGCATATTTTTTTAGTTTTTTGATGTTTGTTTTTTCTCAACAATAAGCGATGCAGAATGTTAACCCTTTAACGTCCCGATTCATCATTGTTTTCAAAGATTTGTTATAAAATGGTTGATGAAAATGGAAAATGGATTTGATGTACAAAACAAAGTTGTAGATGTCAATGTGAAGATAACATCCATACGGTTAGATTCATCATATTTATTAATAATATTTTTAAAGTAATTTTGCAAGGTTTTCTTTTGTAATTCAATTAAAAATCCAAAATTAGCACTAATTTTTTTAAATTACGCGTAACAGGAACTCCTCTTCCGCCATCAAACCAATACCTCTCCAGCACGCAGCACGCAGCCCTTGCGCTAAAGTTTCCTACTCTGCCTACTTTCGCCACCGAAAAGACAAAGAAACCCTCAAGAATAAAGTACCGTTTCGAAGCACTCTTCACATCGCGACCAATACTTTACAGCTACAGCTCTTTAAAAACTTACAATGAACCCATAAATTACTGACATACAACCACACCCATCAGACACTACTTCAGCACCAAAATCGGACAATTGCGAAACAGCAACAAATTATTCACTATCGTTATCACTATCACCAAACAATGACTTCTTTAATACGCTTGATCTCTTTGAATCTTTCCAGTCTGGAAGCGACAAGGATGATTGCTGAGTAGCGTTAGATCTCTCTACCTGTCCTGAGTTTGCAGCTGCTTCTGATCCACTCGGAGAGCCTATGGACAAATCACCGAGACCATCAAAAAGCCCCTGTCTAGCCATAGTGCTACTAGCGACCAAGGGCCCCAGAAATGGAGAACTTGGTTTATCACCAAATTTTGTGGGCCCGTCCTTTGGTGTCTGTGTAATTTCCTTTGATGAGAAGTGACTACTTTCATCCATGTCATCATTATCATCATCATCATCAAATAGTCCACCTTGAAATAAAACCGGTCCTGGTGAAATCACCGAAGGTGATGCCCCCTTTGACTCCTTCTGTAATCTGGAAGTCGTCTCCACCTTGCTCCTGCTGAAGGGCCCTCTGTTGTCCTTCACGTTAAGCTTCAATGGTGCCAACCTGCTCGTAACAGATTTTTCTGCGGATATTGGGGATCTTACCTCACCTACAGCATCTGACCTCTCCGTGACTTCCTTACCCGCCGAGGTTTCATCCCTTTGTATTGACTGTGACCTCAATTGGCGAGCTTGAATTGCTACTTGTAACCCTTGAAATAGACCATCTGGAAGTGTTGGCATTGGAAGGTCTTCGGTTACTCCCATGGGAGGCCGAAACTGTGAAGCAGGTTGTGGTTTATTTTCTTCGGTACGCAAGAGGCTAGACCCAATGGTATTCTGGATCTTAGCAATGTTCGTTATGCCTTGAGAAAGTGGGTTGGCCCTTGGACTTATCCCAAGAGAGCGCTCTAGATCATCAGGAAACCCATCACGTGGACTGTTAAGGGCTGGAGTATACGTAGGTGTTGAAGTCGAAGGGCTCTGTGGACCCATTAAACCAGTAATGTATGCATAGTCATTCCTGTTGAGTACAGGCGGCATCTGAAAACGGAATAAACATCATGTTAAAACTGAGGTCTTCTCTGCTAAATAATAACAACAAGAGAAACTGGATTTCTGCATAATGTTGAGTGACAATTTTGTTACACGCGACCCATTATTGTAAGACATGCATTCACTTAAAAGGGAGTAGCCTAAACTGTGCTGGAAAGTGCATACTTGAATAGGAGGAGGCTGCAGGAACACCGTTTTGTTCACTTCCATCATGGTCTCTGACGCTAGCCCTTGACTCGGATGCTGCACATTGTCCTCCACAGGTGTCTCTCCATACTTTGTTGATGAGCCCCCATCCAAATTAATCTCTCCTGGTTCAGATCTTGTCCTGCCAACAAACTTCACACTGTCCAGTTTAAGCAGAATCTCACATATCCTGAAATGATGTCTCATTTAATAGAAAAGAGACAAGACAATGCATGTTATATAAATGTACGAAGTTAACATAATAAAGATGACAAGGACCTATCATGGAGTCTAATATCACAAGCACACCTTGGAGCAATATTCAGACACAGGACTGATTTGTCACATATCATCACCACCACTAAGGACAGCTGGTAATATAAAATAGTTCGTTTATAGTGCAAAGTACAGACCATAAACTATACAAAATAAAACGTACTGCTCATTGAAACGTTCGATATATCCCTTGACAAAGCACAGATATCCGAAATATCTATACATTCATAATTAGAAATCAGCATACAATATGAAGCAATTGAGGCAATCCTCAGTTTCACTTCAATAATCATGTTTACACTTCAATATATGTCAACACCACCTTCCACGCATCAAAGTTCAGAAAGCATCCTCTCCAGCAAACGAGCACCACTGGACGCCCCAAATATAGTTCACACAGTAGATGAGGAACCCCTTACAACGGACAACTCCAGAACAAAGGAAAGGTGCAACAAACTATGAAACGAAAAGTGGTTCATAACTTCATAAATACAAGAATCTCACACCAACAGGAGTCGTATATACCTGGGAGCATTGCTGCCCGTATCCTGTGCATCCAATGTTAAAGTACTATCCACGAAACTGTGCTGCGGCCCATGTATGTCCTCCAAACTTGGTATGATCCCTCCGTCATCTATGAAAATAAAATTTTGTCAAACAATTAGTCCCAAATATGCTGATGTAACTTCAACTTTCAAGAATAATTTTTTTTAACTAACTGACGTTCAGTTGACATTAAGATACAGATAAGCGAGACAAGAGCAAGGCATAAACGTAGCCTCAGGGCCTTCTAACTTGGTAGCGATGACGTGAGTCTGGCCGTACGTTGTGACTTCGCTCTTCATATTGGTTACCTTATGTAATCGAATAATCTAGCTTCTATATGGAGCCAAAGTGGAGTTAACTGTTTGCAATTCTAATCCTTGAATTTTTTAACAAGGTAAATGTTTGAGTTCTGGAAAATAATTTCATAATCTCCTAGTTGTTACGAGGACTAATTATGAGATACAATTATCCTCCTCGTTACTACATAAGCAAAATTTATACTCGATAATTCAATTTTCAGTTCCAAATTTAAAAGAAAACTCGTGAGAAACACAATCTATAAGATCGTGAAGTTAGAGTTTACATACAAGGGAATGATGGCCCGCGTAGAGCAGCCTCCAACATCGCTTTAAAATCCAGAGCGGCTGAGACTGCGGGCTCCAGAACACCTCCCTGTATATCGAAGCGGGTCTAATGTCAACGTAAGCTTACACAAACTCAATAAAGTTTTACAGCTTCACCTCAAACAATTCAAGCGCATTTGGCCGTGAACCCACCTGATGGCCTGATGTCTCGCTTTCAGAGGCAGACCACTCGCCTTCTAACCAGGTGCGTCCACCCACCATTTCTGCAGCCATTCTAGCTTCATCTCTATCGGTGTCGCTGCCACTTTCAACGGGCTCCGAACTTGAGGCTCTTGCAGTCACCTCCAGAAATTTAAAATCTGCTAAGAAAATCTCACAAAAGTCAATTCGGTTTCAACAAGGACAACAAGCACTAGTTTCATCTGATAACACGAAGACGATAGATCACCTCAAGATTGAAAACATGGTAACAATCACCATTACATACTGCTTGTAAGACACGCAAATATGCACATGTTCCTCAAGTACAGTCGATAATTACAGTTCATGACACCGGTCGTTGGAAATTTCTTCAGCCCAAATGTTTGGCAAAATTAACAAAGTCTATGATTTTTTAATACTAAACCATGTACTAGACATGAATCATAAACTCCTAGCATCAGAATTGAGAAGACTGAAGAGGAAAAATATTTTTTACCTCCAAGACCACAATGGATATCCCTTGTGAACTCCTCCGTCCCAATGATGTGAGGTAGCTTCATCGATGGTCTTGTTTGAGAAGCCTAGACCAGAAATATAATAATTCAAGATAAGTCTACCTCCGAATGAATGACCGCAAGTGAGAAACAAAAGCAGAAATATAAACACGTTCTTGCTTGACCTCTAAAACATTTAGCTGTAACAAATCCACCTCCTGTTCAAAGAGGATGGCATGCAAGACGAAAGACACCTGACTATTTCTTCTTGATTTCACATCCGAGGTCTTGCTGGTTCTAAACCCTTCGAAAGCCTCCCAAGCTACCAAAACCGCTTCCTTGTAACGTGGTATTATCTGAGAGTCATAGCCCTCAACGCGTGACTGTTTAATTGGTTGCTCCAACCTGTTGACGAAAACCTCGTCCACTTCATCAACCCGCTGCAAAGCATTCTCTGGTTAGAAATATATCCCTTTCATAGACTAATAAAGCCGACCATCAACATACCCAATATAACGAAGCAAACATGCCTCAACAAAGCAGATCCAATCAGTTCCGCATCTCCAGTTCACAACAAACAACACACTGACTGCACACTTACATTTTCAATGAATTGAGTGGCTGATAGAGCTCGCAAGCTGTTGAAACTATTCTGCAAATGCAACTCCACATTACCGGTCTCTGTCCCCAAGCGATCCACCTCTGCACCCACTTCCTTTGTGCGCTCCTTCAAGCGCTCGGCGAAACCCTCCAGCCACTCTTGTAGCTGTGAAATCAACCCCATCAAAAAGTCCCATGTCAATCCCACCAAACCCTAAATCGTAAAATCAAATTTCCACTAAAATACTCAATCCCCCAGGCACAGAGTAAAGCTTCAAACCTGGACATCCGAGCGCAGTGACCATCCGACACCCGATGCGTCGGAGAATATAGTGCGAAGTGCATCTTTGTCCATCTTGGGTTGCTTGAAACCCGAACCACTCCTACAAACAACAGTCTACTCCTAAACTCAAAACCTTCTCTATCACCAGATAATCCATGCCTTGCTTCTGTTCCGGATTCAAACCATCACCCAGCTTCACTTAAACCTCCTCGCAAGTGATCTACATACAACACAGCGGCAATCAGTATTGTTATATAATCTCTAATAGACTTACAGTTGATACTCACAAACTCACTCTAACAATCCAAGATGTTCTCGCTAGGTTCCCAGCCACCCTTCGATTCCCTCATGTAATAAGCATCGCCTGATCACACCTGGTCAAAAATATCCATAAAAATAGCAAAATTACGGTCACAAACTAGCTCTCCAGAAGAAACAAGAAACCTCCCAAAGTAAATCTTGCATATCATTCAAATTATATTCGAACCTTCACCAAAACATTACAACTAGGTCTAAAATAAGAATAACCGATCACATAAATTAGAATAACTGGAAAATCCACACCCACTTGACGACGCTACACACAACCTGCTCCTACAAAATCTCGTCTACTATTAAAATCAATATCATTTTGCAGGAGCAGGTAAATTTTAGATGAACACGCGCAGATCTTGCAACCGAACATTCTACGACAAAACTTCGTACGTCACTCATATAATCCTCAACCATCGCCACGACACTCAAGTATATCCGTCATACACACAAGAGAAATTAAAAAATCCTGATCCGAAACACATCTCTGAATCACATAGCCTTGACGAAGCATAACACACTACCTGCTCCTCTAAAACGAAAATCTTCTACAATATTTAAACCAACCTCGAACTCCGCCACAACACTACTACATTCACAACGAAAAAACTGATTACTAACGCTAGCACACAATACAGACTTCACACGACCTTAGAAAAAACCAAAAACTACCTGCTCCTACAAAACAATCTCCTACATTATTTAAACCAATCTCGAACTCCTCCATAACACTACAACTATAAACAAAATGAAAAAAAACAGTTAAAACACTAGCAAATCTGGAAGTGCCTCTCCAGATTGCGGTAACTACATCGGATCCTGAATAAATATTATCTCATCAGCAGCAAGGGAAAAAGGAAGAAGAGACGAATTAGGTTTGCGAGGTCAAGTGAGAAGCGCAAACCATGGTAGAAGATTTGCCGGAATTGAGGAGAAACGACGCGATGGATTCAGCAAGAGTACCAACGCAAGCGCCGCTCCGGAACGATGATGAATAGCGGCGAATCCCAGTGTATCTGTGCGATCAGCACTCGCCACTTCGTGCTCTCGCCATCGCCATCGCCATTGCTCTCTTCTTCGCTCCGACTCTCTCTAATCAGAGACGACGACGCAAATGCAACACTCCTTGAAAATGCGTCACCATCCAAATCTGTCGTACCCCTAGACTCGCTAGTCTTAAATGTCTCAAAATATGAGATGCTTGTGGTGACAGTTTTGGGAGTCTACGTTTTCTCCGTGACGACTCGGAAAACCATACACTCCACTAAATCTACGCTTTTAGTATGAAATTTGGTTCGAGGATGTACTGTATGGGTAGATGTCTCTGGTGAGGGTTGCAGTATAGGAATTTGGTGGATTTCTCGGTGTTCGAGGTTCATCTTGAAAGGTAACGGAACAACCAGCACATTACGCAAATGCGCTACAGCTTTTAATCTACGCTGGAAGTAGGATTTTTCTTTATAAATGTAGGATTTTAGTAGATGTTGGCACATTTGGGAGTAGTGACGGTTTCGAATTTGATTTTTTCCGGTGTTTGAGTCTCTTAGTCCTCAATCATAATTTAAATACTGTATGTGTATTGGCACCTAAACCAGGTATCCAGCAATATAGCAGTATCAATATACAGTATTTAAATCATATTTAAATATTTTATTAAATTTTAAATATAATTTAAATATTGTATATTGGTTTTACAATTTTTATTTAAATACTGATACAAAATTTCACCTTGTCAAAAGATGAATTGAAGGGGAAAACATAAGGGAAAAGGTGGAAAGAATGAGGGGAGAAAGGAAAGGCATACGGGAGAAGCGGGACAAGCGTTTGGGAGTGCGTCACTCCGAGTGCGCATAGGCTTGTCAACTGACAGATTCAAAATCTGAAAAGTCAGTGGTCATGTGGGGGAAGGGGATGAAAACGAAAATTCATGTTGGCTTCAATGAAATATACAATTCCAAATTGTGATTGTAACCGTTCCTTTGAGGAAGAAATCAAGAAAATAAATTAATTAATAATTTAATTAATTTTTATAAATAAAATATATATTTCAGATAAAAATATCTAAGCAATACTAGGCTTCCAAACCCATGAAGCGGAGCGAGAAGGGTTTGAATAAGGGCAACGGATCCAGTAGGATCCGTTGCACATTAAGTAATTTTAGGATTCATTCAAAACAACAATAGTTGCATAGCTAGGGTTGATCTCATTGAATTTTGGGTTTTATAGCCCCTATTTTATCAAGCAAATAATGCTAAAAATAAATAAATCTCAAACGTATCAAAATCAAAAAAATTGGATGCAAAAAACCATTTAAATAAAGTCATTTATCGATAAATAATCACTTGATTCAATTAATATATCAAATTAGTTTTTTAACCATTGAAAATCTAAAACATAATAGTTAAATTTCTAAAGGTTAATTAGGAAATATTTAATAATATAATTTACCATAAAATTAATCAGTACATTAAAAATAAAAAAATACAAAACAATGCAAAATGAGTGAATTTCAAGGATCCGGTGGCTTCACTGTAGCAATGTTACTCTGGCTGCAAATTTTTGTCGTTGACACTAGTTTCTGTTCCTTACAGATTTGGTGATGTAGCACCCATGTGGTCTACATTGCAGTAGAATCTGCCTCAATATACCTCTGCGCACCTTAAACGTCGTACTCCGAAAGTACTACCTCCGGGAGAAGGTAGGAGAAAAAAGAAAGAGTGTAGTTCCCACATGCAGTCCAGAGCATGCTAAAGCCATTAATTCTTTGTTGCCATTGGGAAAGATAAATGGAGGTGCTTTTATTCTAGAAGTGTTTTCCACCTCCTTGCTTTCTCTACTTGTCACATGCTAGTCAAATCACTTTTGACCTATAAACCAGGGTAACTCTACTTCTCCACTCCAAACTTCTATCTTTTTATGTATATTTTGATATAATCAAAAATTTACATGTTTGTGTGTATTTTCGAAAATGCATTTGTAACTTCTTTAAGAAAATTTTTAAAATTAAATTAAATTAAATATTTCTTAAAATTTCAAATATTTTTTAAAAAGTGAATTTGAACTAAAAACCAATATAGCCAATGGAAAAAAAATTGGTACATTATGGAAGTTTTTAATGTTTATGTATATATATTTAAATAATATAAAATTTAATATACATTCATATTTTATTTTTCTTAATTATGGAATTTTTTGAATTGAAATATGATCCTTGATAAAGTGAATGTATGTTTTTATTGTTTTTAATGTATTATATATTTGTGATGACTTATATAAATGTATACCTATTGGCATCTAAAGCGCCAATGATTTATGGTGACCAATTGGACACCACATAATTTAGTACAATCTAGAACTTGAGACTAAAAACTTTATTTATAAAATGAAATCCTAATGATGTATTCAACATAATGTTGCAAATTTGATAATTACATTCTTGACACGCATCATGATGTTTATTTATAAATTAAGAAAGTATTCCAAAACCATAGATATGAGTTCTTTTTTTCAATTTTAAATTTCTGTATAAATTTAAAATAACCAATATAATAAATAGAGAAATATAAAAGATCTCACAACAAGTCAAATTGAAGATTTGTGACTTGGTACAAATATACAAGTAAAATTATTTTGCTACAATGAATATACTTATAATTATGGATTAGTTAAACAAAGATTCATGCAATTTGAATTATAAATTTCTAAAGGAAATATGCATCCTTCAACAAAATTTCCTAAAGGATTTGGTGGAAAGACATTCCATTCACATGTTACAAGATTGTATGTAATCGGATAACTTGACAAAATCAACATAATAGATGTGTCAAAACCTATAGCTAACACATTTCCAATATGAATATTTGAGCTATAATCTTTTGTAAATGCATGTGGTTGACCATGTATTCCAAATGTTATTTGTTTAATAAGTGCTAATGGCATAAGAACTACTACATTAATTGATTTATTAATAATAGATATTTCATAAATATCTAACTCCCACATTCTACTATCACTTATTACATCATCAAAAACTACTAAAAATAAATTATTGTTACTGACAACAAGTTGTGAATTCTTATTTTCATTGTTATTATAAATCGGTACAATGACTTCATTCCATGTATCAATTTCAAGGTCATAATTTAAAAGAATCAAATCATAAGAAGATCCTGTAAACAAAACATACAACATTCCTTCAAACATAATCCAAAAATTTGCATATTGTAACGTCAATTCCATAGGTGGATCACTTAATCTTTGCCATTTATCTATATCAGATTTGTATACATGCATTTGTAACCCATTTGAATTTAATTCATTATTGTCCATATTATACAAATAAAATATTTTAAAAGTCCAATCATGTTTATTTACAACCAATTGCAATAAAGGATAATATGAAGAATTAATCAAATCACAATGTAATGGTGGACTTGGAAGTTCTTTTGTGGCTTTTGTTATTGGATTGCAAACTACCAAGTAATTAGAATCTTTTATACTTGAACGAGCACAAATTTGACACACAAGACCACAATCCATAGATTTTGTTCGAGTAACAACATCATCACGATGCTTTTGTGGAACTTCATCCACTTTCATTGTAAACCATTGTTTCGCATTTATGTCAAGAAAACTCCAGCCAGGATATTCATTTAAATAAGCTTGACCTCCAGATATTGTATACCGCCATGATTTAATCATAGAACGTGCAACAATGAATTGAGAATTTTGTTTTCCATTTTTTAAGCAAAGATCACTGAAAGTCGATTTGGAAATAATTTGATTCCAATTTTTGCATACAGTTTTAAATCTGCATAGATTAAGTATTGGTAGGAAAGCCAATACATTTTCAAAAAGATCATTAGGAAATTGTGTCCATATTTCAACACTTAAATCCATTTTATTCTAAAATAAAACTTGTCTATTGTTAAAGATAAATGAGATATGTTCTTTATGAAGAACTTGCTTTAAATTGTGTTAAGTAATTTTTAGAGATTTGAAGAGACAACTTTAGTTTAAAAATCAAAAAATGAAAATTTAAATTTGTGATAATTATCAAATCAATGCATCCATCCACCAATCCGTTGTAAGCCAATCTAATACGAAACCTTATATGAAGCCTAATATATGTGTCTTTTCATAATATGCAACCTTTTCTATTACATGTAATGTTGTTTATGAGTCGTTTGGATTTTTTTGGATATTTTCAACGTATCTTTGGATCTTTTTTGGATAATATACTCTTTGAAAAATTGTCAAAAAACATGTATTTTTAAAAATTACACAAATAAACATCTGCTACGGCATAACGCCCGCAAAATCGTATTGATGACCGGCATTTACCCGGGTCACACCAGGTCCGATTGACACCCGAAAATACAACGAACACCAGGTCAGGGTCTCACGGAGGCCGTCAGCGGAACGCACAACGTCGACAAGGGAAACGCACATCGCACCTTCCAGCGTCAGTGCCGGAACGCCCAGTCCCACCAGTCGATGATCGATCGATCTCTCCCACCGTCACTGCTCCATGCCCCACCAGCATCTACACATCGACACTCTTCAGAGCACCAAGTTTACCACACTAATAACTCGACTTGACTTGTCACGCTATTTCGATATCTGTAGATTTTGGATTCTGGATCGATAGCAGGTGCTAGAAGTGTTAGAATATTTGTAGATGGGACAATCTGTTGGAAGACCGTGTTGGATTGAGAGTCTAGTGTAGAAGAAGAGCGCCAATTATGGTACAGTGATAAGCTGTATATGTGATTTTATATTGGACTGATGATCTGGGACCGAAGCTGCTCCTGCAGTTCGCCTCTTGCGGCGGCCCGGCGGCTTGGTTGATACTACCTTGCGTTCGGGATGCTTGCATGGATGGTGTTGTGGTCTTATGGTCGATCGCACTATAAAGGCGTCTGTGCTCTGTCTGTGTGGTTCCACAGACTGCGTTTTCTAGCGTATTGAAACTACTTGTGTCAGTCTAGCACTTGGATCTTGCACCAGTTGAAACTAGCAGTTGAGTGTAGCGCTAGTTGAAGGTTGCACTTGGATCTAGTACTTGAAGAAGCTAGTACTTGAATCTAGCACTTGGATTAACTGGCACTTGCGTCTGAACTGCAGGGAGAATTGAAATCTTTCTCTGCAAGGGTGGGTACAGCAGTAGTAGTAGTAGCAGTGCACTTGGGGAGGTTTTTGATAGAGCTCTGCAGTTGCATTTGCACTTTGAGTTTCACTTTGAGAGTTGATCGTCACGTGAGAGTGGTTTGTGGGTTCTTCGGAAGCGCGAACGTCGATCGGTGCGAAGTGCTGTGTGGGTTCGACCGGGGGAGCGTCCAGTCCTTGGCTTAGTCAGAAACTAAACAACAATGTGTGCATTCTTTCTTTACGTGAAGAGCCCTTATTTTTTGTTTCTCGTGCTGTGTATTTTGTACCCTGTCATTATGTTTTCACTTGCCAGGAAACCTCACGTCGCAGAGAAGTCTGTCGTTCTTAAGCTCCATCCTTCGCAGTAAGAGTCCGATTGTTTTTGCTTTATGTTTCCGGAATTTCTCGCCCCTGTTTTCCTCACAGGGAATTGGTCGTGTGCAATGTGCACAAGGAGCAGGAGTCCTCTGTTTCTTTTTGGTGATAGGCCGCCTTTGGCTTTGCTCTGGCTCGACAACTGGATTTGGCTAAATGCTCGGTCAGATTAGTAACCCTGTGGTTGCTATTGCCGTTTCTAGGACGATGAAGTATATTCCGGCGAAGAATCTTCATGTTTCCACTCCCACATGGTGGCTGGAGAGCCGCTTTCATTTTAGGTATGCCATCCTTTTGATTGCCATGGCTGCAGCCAATTATTTTTTATAGAATTTTAGCTTAATTAATGGTTACCATGGCCAGCCCCGATTGTAAAATGTGAAGGAAGTTGCAACTCTAGGGTTTGACAGCATCGCTATAGGGCTGCTTGCTGATTGTGTTGTATACTTGTACAGCTTTGCGGAGTATTACAACCCAGCAAACGAAGAATTCGGAGTCTTGAGAGTTCTCAATGACGATCTTGTCAAGGTAAAGTTGGCATTCATGGTTGTGTGATAGCTCTGAACCTGTCCAAGTCATGTGCTACAGTGGAAAATTTTCATTCAATTTGACTAAGAGAATGTAAAAGTACAGGTTCTCTGATTCGTCTGAGTAGTGAGTGATGAGGAATGAGCTGATTTTATAATTTTTATTGGTGAACAGCCAAAGGCAGGATTCGGTACTCATTCGCACCGTGACATGGAGATCTTCACATACATTGTGGATGGAAAACTGACGCACAAAGACAGGTGAGAGGGATATCAATATCTGTATTCAGTTGAAACCTAGCTGGTCGCTTCATTTTATAAAGCTGCATAGAAATTTCCTTTTAACATCAGTGCTCCGCCAGAAATCAGCTGTCATATGTTTTAAAGATCAATTTCGCTTGCTCTTTAAATTTCTAGGTGATGATATTGTGAATATGAAAGCTGAAACCTAACTATTTTTTGCCCCGTTTTGTGGACCAGCATTGGAACCTCCGAAACCTTGGGTCGTGGCTCGGTTCAGTATATGAGTGCAGGGACAGGAATTCGGCATTCTGAGATGAACAACAATGATAGTTTGTATGCTATCTAAAACCCTTAGATGATGATTTTGATACTATACTACTTAAGAAATTTTCATGCAAATTGTATATCATTCTACCATTTGTGTATTATGCAAATGTAGATGATTAAATGTTGCATTTGGGCTTTAGGTTGCGCTTCTTACAAATCTGGATCAAGCCTGACCAACGTGGTCTTAAGCCGAACTACGGCTCACGTGTATTCAAGTGAGTAGTCTCGTGCTCACTGAAGAGAGTGTCATTTCGTTTAGTTTCCATCGAAAAATTGGTTTTCAGTCAACTATAGTGAAGATATTGTACTAACGAGATCATTATGGTTTTCCAGGAAAGAAGACCGACACAACAAGCTCCAGCATGTGTTAACTGATTTCAAGAGATACGAGAACGAGAAGGATCTTGGCGAGGGTGTTATCCCCATCCACCAGGACTGCAACATGTATGTTTCGGAGGCTGACCCAGGTGTTAACCAGGACTTTTTGCTTGCCAAGAAACGGCAAGCCTATGTGGTGTGCATCGAGGGTAAACTCTCCGTGAGCGACTCGGTACATCTGGAGACTCGTGATGCTGTGGAGGTATGTAATGGGAATGGTATTGGGACCAAAGAAATCAATTGCCTTGTGGATATGATGCTGAGCTGAGTTGCTTACTTGAGGACACGAATTTGCTAATGCAATAGTTGCCTCCAGAACGTGAGACCACGGTTTTAGAGTTGAAGGTTAAGGATTCATAGTTCGTTTAATTTAAAAAAAAGAAGGGAGTCGGAATTATGATTGGCTCTCTTATCTCATTACATTTCTGTTTATTCTTTTGTGTAGATAAAAGCAGGAAAAACCGAAAATCTACCACTGCAGTTCAAGGCTGATGCTCATGCAGGTGCACATTTCCTCATTATTGAGATGGCTCTGGAGTAAAAGCATCAACGAACTTAAAGGATTCAACGTTGACCACGACGAAACCCATCTTGCAAATAACATTAGACCGTTGGCAACTCAGTATGCCAAATCAGGCCACCGAATGATGTACGTAACCGAACTTGAAGATGTGTAAAAGACAACAATACCAGCTTTATGTAGAAGTTTAGATAGACATATGCATGACTAGGCTATGGAAAGTGGAGACCTAAATACTGATCCACATTCAGAGATGGAAATGGGTTTCATAGAAAGATGTGTTATGATGGTGTGCTGTGACCTTGGCCTTCAGCCGACCTTTGTACTATATGATGTAGCAGAATAATAAATTTCCGCCAAAATAATTGTGCAAAGATTGTCAGGATTGGAGTAGTGCTATCAAAACAGCTAGTGAGCTCAAAATATGTGCAATCAGCATGACTAGCACATGCTCAACTCATTCTTCTAATTGACACAGGAATTGACAATGTCATCATTATATCTCTACATAGGCCTTGATAAAATGCAGGCTGCAACTAGTACCCTACTCGAAAATCAAATGGTTATCTACAAAGTACTGACCTCAGAAAGAAATATTCAGTGACAGAAGTCTACAGCCAAGTGCTAGTACCCACTTGGATGATCCACCTATTTGGCGAGCAATTTAGCCTCAATCTGCTCTAGAGTCAAGCCCTTAGTCTCCGGCACCGTGGTAATCACAAACACAAGTGCAATAATACCGATCACACCAAAGATAACAAATGTGAAAGTTTCGCCCACCAAATCCTGCAAAGGAGCAAACGCCAGAGCCACAATGGCATTGGAGCCAAAGTTGATCAGCGTGGTGACGCTGAGAGCGCGCCCTCTGGTCCGAAGCGGAAAGATTTCAGACACCATAAGCCATGAGATTGGGCCGAAGGACACTTGGTAGCAGCCAACGTAGAGCAACAGCGCCGTCACAGCGAGGTAAGGATAACCTTTCAGAAGGGAGAAGTAGATCGACAGCATGGCCAGGCTAATCGTGAGGCCAGTGGCGCCGCCGATGAGAAGCGGACGGCGGCCGAGCTTGTCGACATTCAGAACCGCGACGATCGTCATGATGAGCTTAAAGAATCCCAGCAGCACAGAGAGCTGGGTGGCGTCGGCTGCGACTGAAAATCCTGCGCTTTGCAGGATTGGGGCGGCATAGTAGAGGACGCTAGGCTGGCCTGTGAATTGCTGGAAGAAGACAAGCCCGCCTCCGACCATGAGAGCCTTCAGGTTCACTCCCTGGAAAAGCTCGGTGAAGCTGACGTTGAGAGCTTCCCCTTCGCAAGCGATCTGCAATGCACGCCATGTCTCCTCGGTCTCGTGCTCTGCAGTTTCAGGGGTGCAAGTCACGCCCTTGAGGCGCTGGTGCGCGAGTGATGCCTGCTTCTTGAGGTCGTCTTCTGATCCTTTCCCTTGTACTGCTCTCAGAAGCAGCCAACGCGGTGAAGACGGCAGCCACCACATGCCGACCACCATCACAGCTGCAATCGGCGCCGCGAATCCGAACATGAACCGCCAGCCGCCGACAGCTTCAATCCTCCACCAGCCGATGAAATACCCCAGCAACATCCCGGCCACGATGAGAGCCTCCTTGAGCGACACAAGAGTACCTCGAATCTGGCTCGGTGCAGTCTCTGCGATGTACATCGGCGCTGCGTGCATTGCAAGACCAATCCCAACCCCGAAAATCAACCTACCTAGAACGACAACGACGAGACTCGGAGCCAACGCCGTGACGAGCGCGCCCAGAATGTACATCACCCCCGCTGTCATAATCTCCCTCCTCCGCCCAAGGTAATCCGCAATGTTGAACGCTAGAATCGACCCCAGAAGCGCCCCATACAGCGACCCGCTCACCACCAGCCCCGTCTCTAGCGACGTGAGCTCGTACCAATCCGTCCCACTGAGCTCCGGCGACGTGATCGATACGGCCGCGCCTGAGGTCGCTCCGATGTCGTACCCGAACAACGACCCCGCCACCGCTGGAAACAGAAACGGCAGCGCCACTGCCGCCCATGTGTAGCCCCCATCCTGTCGATTCTCCGACAACAGAGCCTCCCGAGACTCACCCTCCCTCTCGACATCGTCACGGTTCGGAGCTCCCATTGCTGCAAAACTAAACCCTCTCAAAACCCTCTCAGAATCCAACCAGTTGCTCACTTCTCCACGATTCACACCGTTGTCTAGACCTTGCAAACCTCAACCATCTCAGAATCCTAGCTGCAAACTTAACCTTCCGAGCATCGAAGCTCGACAATGAGTCCAAGAAACCCTTGTCTAGATTTGCTACCAGTTGGCAAAAAACTTAATTCAAGAGTGCCTGACATCCGTACATTGTGAGAGCACGTGACGTCAGGGCAATGATCCGGAAGTGGAAAGTTGCGGTCGATGGACCATGCTGCAACGATGGTGATGAGGCCACGGCGGAGAGATCGACATGTGAGGTGGTTGAAGGTGGTTGTGTGCACCGATGGCGGAAGGGGCTTGGGGGTTCATTGCAGATTGTGAGGCAAGGCAAGTGATTTGCGAAACGAATCGTGTGAGATGCGAAAAGCGTAACAAAAGTGTTGCAAAAGTGTGACGAAAGTGCTTATGAGAGAGAGGTCATGGCTTTTGCACCGCTGCGTGCTCGTTGTGTGAGGCCCTGATTTGTGCGGCAGTTGGAAGACGTCTCTTTCCGAAGGAATGTTTAGCGACGTCACCGAAGTGGGGCCGGGTTTGCCTTGCGGCTCACATTTTCTTTAAGATTTCAGTCGCAAGTTGTTCCACTGAAGTTCTGAACATCATCTCACAGTGTCTTGATTTCTTAATCAGCTGTTTCAAGAGATTCGACCAAAAGATGTAGTGCTATAATTGCTCTATTATCGCATCAGTGATGGTAATACTATTCGGCGAAATACTTTTTTTTCCAAGACTCGGAGCTTTAACGCACCTGGATTAACATACATTTTTCTCAAGAATGTTTAAGTTTGTGTCCTAGTTGCACAATGTAGTTGTTGAGCCGTTTCGAAGTGCAAAATTGGATTAGGTAGATAGAAGGTTATTCATGTCAAGATGCTAATGAATGAACATATTATGTAAACTACTCAACTATGTCAAGTGCTGGTTTGGTGTACTTCAAGAAAGCGAGGGGAGGCACTTCATGATCACCAGGAAGGGGTTGTTTTGCAGGAGGAACTGTGACGGTTATTTGTAATGCTTAGTTATGTCTCCCCTCAGGTTGGAGACTCAAGGACGGGATGCTTCAAGAAAACCTAGCAGCCAGGAGTGGCAGTAGGATGCGCTCAGTATCGCAACAGGGAAGATTAACGGTTGTTTAGAAATGTGAATGTGGGTTGGTTTTGGCATTGATTCTTGATGGTTAGTATCTGAGGTGTATGTACCGAGCTCAGTCACCGAGTTTGACGTCGCGATGCATTTCTCTTTTCTGGCGAAATCATCTGGAGCTGCAGCAATTCACCAATACGAAGGTATTAGATTTTCTACATGCGGTAGACCCGGGGGGATTCCGGGACATCTTGTTTCTTTTCTTTGGGTTGGCTGTTTTCCTTGTCGTCCAAATATGTATTGCCTTTATTTGCTTCCTCCCTTGAACCTTGCTCCAAAGATACTTGGCCGACTGGCTTTGGTTTTGTTGGCACATCACGTTCGTTCTCAAGAAAAGAAAATAAATGAAAAGAGGAAATTAGATTCTACGGCAATTACAGGCACTAGATTAATATTCAGCTCAGAATTTTAAAACTTGAACCAATGAGCATGGGGATCAGAACAGAAAAAATATGTTTTAGCAACGTCTCGGTCAAATGAGAAAGAATATATACGTAGTGTGACGAGTAAAAGCAAAGAGTTAAGCAGCTCACAACTGAATTTCGCGCAACGATATGGTCATCCTTCATACTTGGCTTCTTCTGCTTCAGTATCTGCAGTACATAAAATATTATATCACCGTCTACAAAAGGGCAGAATCAAGTTACTTTGTAAATTGGACATTCACGCAAGATAGTGAACATGGTGATCTCTTACATCAACTTCTAGCTGAAGTTTTGGATTCAACTTAATTAGAGACTCCAACAGAAATATGTCAGCCCCGTATCTGGCCAAGAGCGACACACTGATTGGTATTCCTCGCACAGTCCCTAAAGGGATGGTCACCTGTCGTGAAATTTCAAATGCAACTGGTTGTCATGTAATCAGAAATCCTTTAGACAATATCACAGATACTGCTTATCTTAGAGCCTTACAGTGAATGAAGATGATGCTTGTCTTCGGGAGATGAAACTTACTTGACAGCAACCTGCCATGGTTGCAATGCTTAGGATACTCAATGCTCTTGACTCAAAAATCTCTAGTTCTTTACCCCTGGCTGCTCTATTTGGTGGCAAACTTGGTGTTGATGGAATCACTAGTAGTGCATCCGTCTGCAGACACACGCTCCTCCGCACTTAATAACTTCATATCAACCAAGATGTTCAAAGCAATTGTTGTCATAATGTCCATGCTGCAATTGCTTAAAAGTGCCCTCTTTTTCAAATATGTTATTGATTTGCTTGTTCCAGAAGGTGAAAAAAAGTAAGATACCAAGAGAAGCTCGTTCATGACAGCCCGCGTCTCGTCCTTGACTTTGAGAGCCATTCTATGCAACCCATCCAGATGAGGAGACATTGCAAATCTCACTCGCACATCGACATCTGGGGATAGCTCTGGATCCACTTCTTTAAACCACTTCCGGTGTTTCTCTTTGAACTCTCCCCTACAAACAGACACCAGCAATAGGTTCATATACCAGGTTATTTCCACCGACTAGCTCGATCATACATGCCTTCCCTACAGAAAATCCCATAAACACTTCCTAGAAACTAGTAGCCTTTACAGAGCCAGTGTGATAGCGATAGTTACCGCAGTATTAAGAGCATGGCGTCTCGAAGACCATCGTAAGTTGTGTATCGGGATGTGTCTTGTTTGAGAAGTCGCTCTTCCTCCATCAAGAAGTTCCGCAGAGTGGGTATGTTGGAGGCTAAGTGCGTTCCAAGATTCACATGGCGCACGAGACTGCCTGACAAGTGGATCAATTCGGCATGAACATTGACAAAGATTTCACTATTGAACCTATCTTCAATAAAATTGCCATCTCAAGCTGATAACATAATCGAAAAAATTCAAATTTTTATCAGATGGTCGGAGTATTGTATTTAATAAAGGAGATAATAAATTGTGAGTTATCAACCTACGTCCAAGTGTCTCGGAGACGGCCCTTGCCAGAAGATCTGCAGTTCGAACGGACGAGATGGTGGACAACCCAAAACAATCATCAGCAACAAGCAATGATGTGGGAGAACCCCATTCCAACTCTGGTTGCTGCAATAGCACCTTCACTACATGGTGCAACACATACGGATCCCTCGACAACACCCCTGCATCATCCACACATGGAAAATTTAACATTGTTCGTTTTTAAACTGCTCCTTGAATCTTCCACCTCACTTACAAGGTTTGCTTAGGTCCTGCTATTCAGAAAGGCACGACAAGAAATTGACGTGCTTACCTACAACATCAAGACTCGGCGAAACTGGAATTATTCCTACGGTAGATATAACTCCATGGGACGCCCGATAACCAAAAATGCCACAAAATGCTGCAGGAACTCTTACTCCTCCTATTGTATCAACCGCTGCCATTCACGAATAAACTCAAGCTGGTCAGTTTAATATTAAAGTGAGGATTGGATAAAAACCGGCAAACCACAACCGTCATAAATAGCTGACTTTCACATAGAACTGCAATTTATGATTGCTTGGTAAGCAGATTTATTAATCTCTTTTTCAAGGTAGGACGACATGAATCCGTAGCGGAGGCTTACACCTGTGTTAGATGTACGTACCAATTGCAAAGTCAACGGCGTTCGAGGCAACTGCAACTGCGGAGCCACAAGCCGCTCCTCCAGAGAAATGCTTTGGAGCCACAGGATTATCGGTAGTCCCGTCACGCTTATTTCTACCAAACATGCTGTACCACCATCGACGAAAAGCTTTCAATCGTTTCTTGTCATGCTTATTTTGACAAAGCAGGCTGCCATAACATGGCCATACTTCAACCCAAATGACAACAAAAATTCTTCATACGACAATAATGTCCACATACTCACTCCCTATGCTGAAATCACTAAATGCTTGTAACAAAGATTACACTACAAAACACAAATTTTAAAAAACTTCTTCACGTAATCTCTTCGTGTCAGTTATTCATACACGGTAGGGAAAAGATCAAGCACAAATCTGAGCAAGTTCAACGAGTTGCATTCATCCCAAATCATAAACAAATTGAGCAATCCTGCAACTAATTCAAAAATTGAACGGATGTAGTCAGCCATCAACTCAGCTAACCAGTGTGAAGAAAATTGTGCTATCTCTCTCGTCTCTGAAAAATATCGGCCAGTCTACAAACAACCATTTACCTTAAGCCGAATTCGTCCATGGTCTGTTTCCCAGTGGACACTGCCCCCGCTTTGAGGAGGAGGTCGACCGCAACTGCAGTTTGCGTGGCTGCGGTGTGCGTTTGCTCCCAGTCATAGCTTCCAAACCCGGTGATGACTGACTCCACATCAAAACTGTTCATTGCCAAATTATGCTTAATACAAAACCATGCCAGTAAGATAGAGTTGAAGCAGGAACTGAAATTTAGCAGTTGCAAGAATATCATTTACAGTGCATTTCACATCATATCGAAATCAGCTAGGATCCGGAATCAGCTGACTCATAAGTATTATCAACTGATTCGACCTGTAAACATATTATCTGTAAGAATCAGATGAGGGAAGCTCTTACATATCTTGGAAGCCAAATTTGCAGTGGCCTAGTTTCGAAGGAGTTGGTGTGCCAGCATCTTTTGGATTCCGCGCTTTCAAGTATGGACTCAGACCGGGAAGAGTTAAGTTCCCCCTCCTCACCAGCACGTAGAGGCCCGCAATGCCGACTACTGATAACCCTAATATGATGAGTTTCTCCCGGGGGATGTCGAACGAAATCGCTTGCCAATCAAGCGCCTGGTATTTTTCCAACAGTGGATTTGCAAATCTGGTTCTGAGACTACTACATGGATTACATGGGGGTACCACGAACGGTAACTCTTGCGTTTCAACTTTCTCTGGCATTTTGGGTCCAATTTTCGTGCGCCGTTATAGTTTGTTTCCGACCTCTACCATGCCACACTAACGACGATGGCTACGTTATCACCATCAACACAAGCTGTGTGCGTGTGAGGTCCCAACATTGCGACTTGGCAGACAATCCATCCCATTGCATTCCATGTCAAACCAATCGATCTCCACAAGGAGAACACTCTACACAACCTGATCGCTTATACTCCTTGGGCTTCTACAGATGATTGCCTTCCCTCAAGAGAGAACAATGCAGACTGCTTTCACGAACCCAGTGTAGCAAAACCTGACTTCAACTCCAGACACTACACTTTGAAGTGAAACCTCAACGACACGAAGTTCAACAAACAGCAGATAACAGACCCACTTCGAGAAAGAACAGGTCTTCCTCAGAAACAAAAGGATTACACCAGCTCCTCTCCCTTAACCCTGACAAAACACGTAATTAACAATTGCTCCCTGGACCGATTCCTCACCCTTGGAAAACTTCTTCCAAGTACTCATGAGTCCTCACCACAGTACTGTACAAAGCTGCAACTTGCAACTCCTCAATCCAAGCCTTGACATGTTCAACAAAGGACACAAAAGTTATCCTCACCTAACTCACAAGACGATCACTGACTCAAAACAAACAACATCATCAACCAGATGAACAAAACTCAAAGGAAACAAAACTCGAAAGAGCAAGCAGGAGAGGGGAGAGGAAAGACAGAAGCGGGCTGCTGGGCCCTCCATTTTCGGCGGTTACCCAAACGTGTGCAACGAAATGGTGATCTCAATTGGGTCTCGCCCCAACGACGATCAACTCAAGTGCCAAACCACAAGACGTCACTCACGGTCACTCGCACCGTGCTCGCTCTTTTCTCACGAAGCAAGCTCGTCGAACCATCATAGCCCTGATCTAACTTAAGCCCACTGAATTAATTAAAGCTCGCAATCCTGCTCACCATCATCGCCACATGCTGTGCGCAACCAATTCACATCCTCCAACATGATCATAGCTCGACGTCTGAGAGTCGCCCAAGTGTCGCACATGATCCATCACAACCGCTTCCAAAGCACTCAACTTGTCAGTTGACTGATGGTGTGAATCAGCGAATTGAGTGGCCTTTTCCAGTCACCGGTGACGGTGATTTTCATCACCAGCTTGCGAAGTAAGTTTGCATCTTCGCACTGTGGCATGGATGAAGAGCAATACCCGCTTCGGCGACATGATGGAGGACATTCGTAGCCCACGCCACTCAACCCTAATCATCTTCCTCTCTTCATAATCGGTCGCTTACTCTCACCCTGGGTTTGGAAGCTCATTTTCAATGTTTGTTCGTTCGGGAGGATTGGTTGCTCGTGTGGGTTTGCGCTTTTATTAGGGATTACTTGTCGAGAGCTCATTGTGTCGGTAGCTCATTTGGGTCGGAGTCCAGGCAATTTTTTCCTGTGATTAGTGGGGTTTAATTCTGTTTATGATGTTGTAAACATCACTTTGGACATCTGTGACATCTGTGACATCTTAGTTTTGATGGTGGTACGGGTGAGGTGGTAGAATTGGGGGTTGTGCTTGAGATTCGAGGATTTGAGGAGTTCCTTGAGAGCTTTGGGGTGTTGAGAACATGAACCTGATCCACTGGTGATGCGTTTGGTGGCGAGCTGCGGTGATGCGAATTGGAAGTTGAAGCAGAGCTGTGAGTTGAAGTTGGTTACTCTTGGGTTTGAGTTTGGGAGGAATTCAAGGTTTCTGGGGAATTGGTCACTGGTGAGGGTGGGCGTGTTGTAGCTCGGGGGGTTTTAGGATGTGATTCCAAGCGGCCAGCTGCTTTCTGAAGGTTTCTTCGAGGATCTGCGAGCTGGGGAATTGGTATATAGTAGCTGGGTACTCGCGTTTTTTTGGACTGCGCTCTACTCTTCGGATTGCTGAAGGATTTTCGCTGAGGAACCATGGGGAACGATAAGTTCCTGGCGAGGTCTGTCGGGGTTTTGCTAGGCCTTGGGTTAGCTGGAATTTTCATTCTTCGGCGTGCCCTAAGATTGACAGGCAGGAAGGATAATGGCGCTTTTATTGAGTACTTCGAGTTGCTACCTCCGCCTCCGCCACCGCCTCCGAGCGCTCCACTTCCCCTTTCTGGACTCACATTTGCTATTAAAGACATGTAAGTACTGGTTCAGACTTTTTGTTGGATGGCTTTGTGGGTAAATGATGGCAGCAGGACTTAGTCACCTGTACTTCTCATTGATCCCTCATGAAGGAAACACGAGCTCCTTGTTGATGCAAAATTCAACCCTAGTACTGTTAGACATCATGGGGAGATGGTACATGTTCAAGCTGTAGGATATGAATCATCTGAAAGTACAGGTTTCTCAGGTCGTTTGGGATTATGCTTTAGTGGGAGCTTGATATTGATAAGGATTCCAGGGTTTATGTTGGTCAATTCAGTTTAGCTCTATTCATCTTGGACTGGGATATGTTGTACTTCCTTCTAAGTATCACTGAGAAGTTGGCACATCGGTTTTCATATCTTTGTAGTTCACTACTAGACATGTTTTTTGCGATTTTTGTATGGTGCATATTAACAGTTAACTTTGTACCTTGCTAATGTAATCATTTGGTGGACGACAGATTCGATGTGGAAGGATATGTCACAGGTTTTGGGAATCCGGATTGGGCGTCAACACATGAGCCTGCTACGTATACCGCTCCAGCTGTTAAGGTTATTGTAGAGGCTGGCGCGACATGCATTGGAAAGCTACATATGGACGAGCTTGCTTACAGGTGGACGTTTTTACCTCTTCAAAGATGATGAAATTTTGTTGAGCAGGCAGTGTTTTCAATGAGCATTTCGTAAAGGGGTGCTTCTACTAGTAGCTGTGTCAAGTTCTTGCACATAAGAGTATTAAAGCATAATGATGTGGATTGTGCAGCATCATTGGAGATAATAAACATTACGGAACACCTGTTAATCCTGCAGCACCGAACCGTGTTCCGGGAGGTTCGTCAAGTGGGTCAGCAGTTGCTGTAGCCGCAGACCTGGTAGACTTCTCACTAGGTGGGTGCTTGCCGGAACCTGCAACTGAAGTGCACAAATGTTTTGGTTTAATTGACCTGTAGATGCAGCAGTTGCTGTCGTCTAAGTTGATTACAAGGATGATATCCGATTGTCTGTTTTATCCTAAATTTGTGATCACTCGGGATGTTAGGTACGGACACTGCCGGTAGTGTGCGAGTACCAGCGGCCTTTTGTGGAATTCTCGGATTTCGTCCTTCACATGGAGCTGTTCCAGTGGTTGGAGTTACTCCTATGGCACAAAGTTTTGATACTGTTGGTAAATATCCTCTTTCCTACCATATATTTTTGGACGATGTCATGGTTTGAGTAGTTAAATTTTGGCATCTTTACATGTCGGTTGCTTTCGAGTCTGGAGTGTAATTTACTAGTCTTGTATCTCTTCAATCATCAACCCAAGATGGGCAACCGTATTTTGCAGGTTGCTTTGCAAAAGATCCTGCAATCTTGCGGCAAGTGGGGCACATTTTGCTTCAGCTCCCTTATGTGGATGT
This sequence comes from Ceratodon purpureus, assembly GCA_014871385.1. Classification (NCBI taxonomy): domain Eukaryota; kingdom Viridiplantae; phylum Streptophyta; class Bryopsida; order Pseudoditrichales; family Ditrichaceae; genus Ceratodon; species Ceratodon purpureus. The sequence continues at coordinate 8,878,384 of CM026432.1, read as the reverse complement.
GAGACAACCACGACGATTTCTTATCGCTGACGATTGCTTCAAACTTTCATTAATTCCTAATGAACAATCTGTGGGGGCAGTTGTGAGATCGATTCAGAAGCTTCTCGGACGTATGTTTTTGGCCACTCGTTAAATCGCTGCTATGGAGTTTTATGTCAGTTCTTTGAGAAGATGTCTTTTCACATAAACACTTCGTAGGCTCCCTCTTACCGATTCGTTGCAAGTTAGCTTCTATACTGTTAATAGAATCAGATGTTTAGAAAATGTTTTTAATGATTGTGCTGTTTGTCGTTGCTTTTCTACAGGACAAGTGTTGCAACACGTTAATCTTGGAGATTTTGTGGCAAGAACTGTACCAAGTCTGAAGGATCTGCAGAAGGAGATCAATGGTGGTTCTGATTTGGGAGCATTGTCCTTACTTAGGACTGCCATGCAAATTCTTCAGAGGTGGGTATCATATTGTTCCGGCAACTTGTCTACATCTAATGGGATGACTGTGATGAAAACTGCGATGGAACATGTTTGTCATATTCGTGTATATTAGATTTAGCCAATTTGTGATGTTCCATTTGTTTTCTTTAGCAAGTAACATGTGCATATTGTAAGCACTTCGAGGACTCTTCTGCTTAGTAGTAAAAATTTCTCCTCGCCCTTTTACAGATGGGAGTTCAAGCTAAATCACGAAGAATGGTTGACAACTGCTAAGCCTGACCTAGGATCTGCTACAGCTGCACGAGCGAAAGCTGCGCTTGAAACTAGTTCTCATTTGGTGCCTATACTACAGAGAATTAAGGATGAAGCTCGTTATGCAATTAATGATCTTCTCAAGGTAACATATGGTTCCAGATGTCGATATAAGACTCCTCCCTCGCAAGTTAGCCAGAAGAAAGTTAGTTTGCATGTTCAGCAGTTAGGAAACTAGAGTTCTGTTTCTGGAGATCGTTGGAATATAATAGGACATGTTCATTTATCTTGTTCTGGGGCACTTTTCTGATGATTAGGAAGATAACTAACTTTGCTTGTGTGTCATAGAACGATACAATTCTGGTTCTGCCCACCATCCCGGACATACCTCCCAAGTTGAATACCAAAGCAGACTCGCTCGAGGAATTCCGGAGCAGGACAATGGATTTGATATGTATTGCAGGGATGTCTGGTTGCTGTCAGGTGCCCCCTTCTCCTCAGCTCCCCAAAAGTCCTGTAATTTTAGGTACATTCTAGCAATGATATGATGTTTCTTCCCGTCTTTCCCTGTAATTGTTTTATTTTATTGACACGCTTCGAAAATCAATGCAGGTTACAATGCCAGTAGGTGAGCATGACAACGTGCCCATGGCAGTGTCCCTACTTGCCAAGCAGGGCTCTGACAGGTTTCTACTTGATACGCTGCTAGCTGTGTATGCTACAGTACAGGCAGAAGATAAAGCCGTAGTTGACCAACATTCTAATTTGAGTAATAGTAACGCTGATGCTGCCGAATCAGCCAAGGAGAAGGTGTGAAATTTGAATCTCACTTACAACATGAAGTTTTTGTGTGTACGCATTTATTTATTTTGGATCCAATGACTTAACTACATTGAGGGCCTGCCAGAGAACAGTTCAGAATTACCCTCACCATTTAAGTCATCATTTAGTGTAATCTTTCCATTGCAAATGATATATTCTCTTAATTTGATCTATTTGCGCTGTTTAAGTAGAGGTGGATTTTGGGAAGTTACTGTAATCAGATAATAGATTCTGAATTCTAGCTCAACGTTATCTTCTTGCTGCGTAATATCTTCACAGTTGTTGTTATGGACATGAGTGCAGGGTAATGCAGCATTCAAGCAGAAAGATTTCAAGAAAGCTGTCAGTCATTACTCAGATGCCATACGTATGGATGCAAATAATGCAACTTACTACAATAATCGTGCTATGGCCCATCTTCAACTTTGCAAGTACGTTTTCAGTCGAACCTCTGTCGTTTAAGTGGATAGTTTTTTAATTTTCTGACGAGGAACATTGATGGTATTACAAAGGTGGCATTTGTTTTGAGATAAGGTCGTATTGGTTTCAAAGACAATCAGCAAGCTCACATAAAATCTGCCGTCTTTGCAGTTTTCCAGAGGCGGAATCTGATTGTACCCAGGCACTGAATCTTGATAAGAAGGTGAGTGTGTTATCTTTCTGAATTATAGTAGTCATGGGAGAACAAACGGAACTGAACAGTGGTGTTGTTTGTTTCGATTGTCTTTGTAATTGTGCAATATTATATTAGTCAATGTTTCTGATGATTGGGTGGACCTGCAGAGCGTAAAAGCATATCTGAGGAGAGGCACCGCTCGAGAATTTTTGGGATTTTACAAAGAAGCTGACGAAGGTCACAAGCGTTTGCCTCCTGCTCTTGCCTTCCCATGTGCTTGTGGCCGGGTCCTTTCTCTGGTCTGAATATTTTGCTTAATGCGGTGTTTTATGTCCTCTACAAATCTCATAAACACCATAATCTTATCACTTCACGTTGGGAGCCCTATTGCCTGCAAAGGCTTTGAACCAAAATGGGTAAAGTTGGAGCAAAGGAAGAAATAACATCTTTCAGACTAGAAGCGTCTTCATTTTTTTCTTAACGTTTTTGTTCAGTCTTCCATATTACCCTATTGATTTTGTTGGTTTTCACTAGACATAATGGGAGTTTGATTGTCACGGAGCAATAGTTTATAACTATTCAATAAATACTCAAGAAGTAACATGAGCGATAAATTTCACATTTTCTAGGTTGGAAGGTTTGGTTTCAGGCATTTGGTATAGATATTTGAAGGTCAGAATGTGGTTAATTGGAGGTTCTGTAGAAGTGTACATGTACATCTTCTGCAGCCATTTTTTTTGTGAACTGGTGAAAAATACAAATTACAAACATTGCAACTAATGATCATACATTTGTTCAGAATTCCAGAGTAAGCACATGGAATGTGCAGATAGCTGGTGTCAGAATCAGAGGATTGATCGCTGGTACTCTGGAACGCTGATTCTGATATGGATTGCTGGTATGCGTGTATGGTGTGCAGATTTTAGGCAAGCTCTTATTTTTGAACCCACCAATAAAACAGCTAGTGAAGCATTGAGCAGACTAAAGAAACTTCTTTATGACTGAAATTAGACGTCGATCTTCTAGTTTAACTGTTCATAGGCCTTCAGATTGGGTGGACTGGATATATTTTCTTACATCCATCATCCTTTTATGTAACCTTATTTTTGATGCATTTCCTCTTTTAGGCCGAACTATTAGTGTAGAATTCTTGCCTAGGGTACCCAATTGAGAAGTGGAAGGTAGTGTTCAGTTTGTGCTGGATGTGGATCCCTCCGAATGTCCACGTGGATGGGAGAGATGCAATCCTCTAGGAAGGGTAGTGTTCCTTCAAAATGACGAGTGCATCATATTTTGATTCCTCGCTTGATTCCTGCTGTATTTGAGGTAACAAGTTGTTTTGCACCGAAGCTGAATTCAATTACATTTCTCTTCTGTCCTACTCAGCTTATGAACCAAACTTCACTAACTTATGGTTCCTGTCACATTGACCTTGATACCTTTGAATAAGGTTAAGTGCAGGATTGGCTCAAGCCATTTGTGAAAAACGAAAATAAGTGGCTCAACTATGGAGGGATAATCAACCCTTCCTACTTTTTGGTTTAAACAAAGAGCGACTAATAGTTATCGCTGGGTTTGGGGTTTTTTTTGCACTAATTGATGGTCACCTCTCCTTGAAAAGGAAAAAAAACAAAGAGCGACTAATTTTTTTTCCTGAAAATAATGGCAATCATTGTCCGGTTTGTGGGACCACATAGAACCAATGGGATAAGGATAAGCCCACAAGCTGCTGTACCTGAATCTAAAACTTCAAAAGGAGGAAAGGAATAAATCCTCGTCTGCATTGACATGGCATCCCATATCAGTGGGCCCTGAGCAGCGGAATATTTCATAATTTCACTCCAACGAGTCAAGGCCTACATCCCCAGTCCATGATGTCTGTTTGGGATTTTTCAGTGTGAGGGAGGTAGTCCCTACTGTACTTTTGTATCGCTAAAAGTACTGGACAATTTTTAATGTTGATTCTTTAAGCTCTTTTGTCCTGAAAAGGACTTTTTGAGAATTCAGGCAGCATCCTATAATGGCATTTAACGGCACTTGTTAATCATAAATTTCTGAGATTTTATTGTAGATGAGTGGGAAGGTAGTTGCTCTATGAAAATGAAAATTTCCCCCATTGGTCCTCCAAAAGAAAAGTTATGCTATCCTATGTCATTTTTTGCTACATCTCTCTATTTAGTTTGGAATATTTCTATGTGGAAAATTAGTTTTCCACAAAGCTAGTAATCCCCCGCATCTTTGTAAGAAACTACAAAATTCATGGTTGAAATTCATTTTTAAACACACCGAAATATCTGCCATGCATAACTTTCGTTGGTTTTGTTTCCTTGTTGAGTATTGGTAGCCCTTACTCATATCAGGCACTTATCAAGTTATTAGAGTCCAAACAAATGAGCAGAACTACCCTCTTCATTCATGCAGTGGATATAAGTTTCACAACAGGAGTCTCTTCAGGTTTTAGTGTCGGTGATTACTGTGCTCTGCTACACCCTGCATGCTCTCGAATCTATGCTTCATCCAAATCATGTTTACTGTTTATATTTCCACGATCAGGTGCGTTTCCCGTGCAGTGACTCCTGGTGACTGAACGACTAAAAATATGATTCGGTTTCGAAAGAATTGAACTCAGGTAAGGTAATGCGCTCAAAAACCGTCCCGGCCCAAAAACCGTCCCGGCCCAAAAACCGTCCCATAGGCTTTGACATAGGCTGTTCCTGAAACTGTGCAAAATCATTCTAATTCCGTCTATGGCTGCAGAAACTGAGTGCTTGTGATTGGTGCAGAAACGTCCTATTCACAGAATCCAAGTGGTCGTATTAACCATGACTCTAGGGACGGTTAGTGGAGCACCTAGGGCTGAACATTCAAAAATTCATAGGAAATTGTAGACTTACTCAAAAAATGATTTTTTTTTTGGGATGGCTTTGCACTAGCTTTGCACTTCATCCAAAAATTATAAAAAAATTCCACCACTATTCCAAATGAGCAAACCTGAAATTCGGACGGTTTCTGAGCGCATTACCTTAATTCTTGTTGCCGCACGATGTGTTCACCCCTCGCTCTAAACCTCGCCCTCGTCTTAATGACGAGGCGGGCCCTCCCCCTCCTCCTCCCCTTTCTCCTTTCCTCCCTGATCTATTTTTAGGGGCCCTGCAGCCCTTTTTTAGTAATTTTTTTATTTTTAATGAAACCGGGGACCCCGAATTAGCCTAGGGGGACCCACTAGATTGATTTTAGTTAGTTTATATATTTTTTAAATTTTTTTAAAATTTTAATTTTTTTTTTCATCAACATGCAAAATATAGGGGGCTTTTTGCCCCCTCCAATGACAGCCCTGGTTGGGGGGCCCTCGTCATTAAGACGAGGGCGAGGTTTATCGCAAGGGTGTGCTCACTCGTTACTGGCAATTGGGTGAAGTAATACTCCCTCTGTCCCATAATGACTTTCTTGTAGGTTCTCTCAAATCTACTTGTGAAGGTAGATTTTAGAAAACCTACGAGAAAGTCATTATGGGACAGAGGGAGTATATTTTTGTGTTGACTGGTTGAGCACATCGGCAGTTAAACTTCTGCAAAGATGGGGGTGTCAGAAGTGTAATCGTTTGAGCTACAGGCTACATAAACATGATGTGCACTATTTATGAGGTGCCGCTGAGGGCACTTGCGCGCCGGAAGCACATCTGTGCCATCACAGGAAGATCATGCTATTATCGTACTGAGATAAGTTACTCATACACACACTAGAGTCTAGAAAGACACTCTTCAGATTTTTTCCACACTCAACGGAAAGGACTTAGTATATGTTACTGACTGACTCCGCCGTACGAGGAGGATATACGTAGATCTTAAGCACTGGACGCATTAAATTATACCTTTTTTCTGCGATCCTCGATGTACTTCTAGACATGCACTAGTGATGAAGCGTGAAGTAGGATCGAACAGACACTTCATTCACGTCGGTCTCCTCCGGAGACCGATGTTTCTCTCTCTGAAGCGTGAAGTAACTCAGTTGTGTGACTTGCAAATGACTTGGTGACGGCAACTATGTCATAGTAAAATGTCTTTGGTAGCTAGTGGACAGAAGAAGCTGATATATTTCATGGAGTTGTGGAGTATTACCACTCTTGACATGCAAAGAAGGAGCAAGGACTGGCAGTTGCCTTGGCGTCCTATTATTGAAAATCATTATTGCAGAGTTGCTGCAAAGAATGAATCATTCACGATTTCAGCGAAGATTCAGTTAGCTGTTCATTGCTAAGCAAGCACTAATTAGACTAATTTACATAAGAGCACCTCTTGCGGATTTCGCCCTGCTTGCCGGTGAGGGGCTGGTACTCGCTCATCTGCTTGTAGGCAGTAGCGAACACTTTGCGCCAGTAATTGGCATCCTTGGCATATTTCACCACAAAAGGTTGCGTTCTCTTGTCCCAGTAGAGCTTGGAATCAATGCCCATCAAACCTTGCTTTGCCACCAGGTTGACGTAGTAGTGGTTGTCGAAGGCCATGGGTGACTGCTCGTCATTGCGGAAGTAGGTGAAGTGAACCTCAGTTGGATTGGGTGGGCACCTGTGCTTGAGCATGTCGGCGAATTTGGGGTCCATCTGGGGGTCGACTTTGGGGTAAATCCGTTCCTTGAAGCTCACACAATGAGCTCTACCGATAGTGTGGGCACCTGACCCCCCAAAAAACATATCAAAACGAAAAATTAGCACAAACAAAAACCAGTAGTGCCATCAGTCTCTTTGCAACAGACATAAAATCCTCACAAATTCTCACAAACGTTCTATATTCTAGATTGAAATTCCTAGTCCCATAAGGATCCCCTTCAGCCAAATTCAATTGAGTGTCTCAATGAATATATGAGCGAGTGTTGGTAGACTTATGCAATCTGATGTCATTGCTCACTTCAAAAGATAACTAGGTTTCGGAATTCAACATTTGGAGGTCACTAAGGTACACATCGAAGATTTGATCATTATATAGCTTTAGAATGCTAATGGTATCTGCGGAGTGCATTAACAATTAGTTCAATGATAATCTTCTTATGGATTGAGAGGTACGTACCCATCAAAGCGACGGCCTGCTCAGTATTGATGCCCCTTTCGGCGAAGAATTTCAAAAAACTGGTAACATCACCTTGGGGAGGTGGGATCTTGTCTGCGGACGATTTCAAACTGACACGACTGTCCCTGCGTCCGAATAGAATTGGGATGTATGGTCCCCCCAGCTGCAAGAAATATTCAAAGAAAGGAGTCAGTCCGGCGAGTAGATAACTCATAACTTCAAGAGGATTTGCTCCCGAAACTCTAACATTGATTCAATCACTAAAACCAGCATAGCGAAGAGAAATCTTCTACTGACCACTTGCACGCCCGCAGCTGCTCCCACTGCCAAGATGTCAGCACACGACACTACATTAGGTCCGCATGCCGCATCAACGGCTGCTTTGATGTTGTCCACGTACTTCTCGTTTCGCATGCCTTCCTGCGTGGTGGAGTCCTTCTCCGAGGTTTTCCCTGGCAGCGACTTAAGCAAAAACGATGCATCGGCGCCCTGTAATCAACAACACCATGCGCGGCAAATTAGATGAGGTATAAAATTGGAATTCAAATCGGTACCAACGAAATATGCTGATCAAACTAACCCAAATTTTGACATACAATAACCTGGTGCTTACATTGAACCAATCGTGGAAACCGAATCGAATCAAGGAAGTGGCAATGTTGCCCTTCTTCTCGTACAGACGGTACACGGTCTCGCGGACAACTTTATCGACGCTGGGACAAGTCTTGGCATAGTAATTTGCCGTCAGCCCGCCGGCTGACACGGCAAGGAAGCTCGTGGCCAACACTAGGGCAAGTAGCGAGACGACGGCCCCCAAACGAGCCATTTTCAGTGATTCTGCACCAGAATGTCAGAATTCAAGTTGTTAGAACAAGCTCGTTGCGGTGGAAACCACTTGAAGATCACCAGCGATCACAAACCTGCAGGACTATTAACTTAGTAGAGGTGGTCTACCCCAACTCTACAGCCGCTATCCTCCCTAATTACTACCACATGTGTTCTTCAAAACCCGCTCACAGGACTGGCCTAGAAGTTGTGTAAGAGTCTTCGGCATCCTTCTAACATGATCCTTTATTGAATAGAAGGGCAGCAAATTTTGTGTTCAGATCCTTGGTACAAGAAGAGGACGAGGAAATGAAGGTAAGGAAGGCATCGACTATTAAATGTAACTAGCGGTCACCTTGAAGAGCGTGCAGCGATCTCTAGAACAACTTTCAAAGAAGTTAAACGAATCTAGAAACACATCCTTTAAGTCCTTCTCCAGGAAGGCATCCTCACAGGATTCAAGTTCCAGTCTCAGGTAGGCCAGCGGTGCTGGCTGTACCGAATATCCACAAAGCTCCGTGACTTCACCAAGATCCGCACTCAGAACTCTACAGTCTTCCACCTAGTAGACAACCCATACCAGGTAGAGACTTATGTAACGTACCGTGTCTCGAGTTCGAACGCTCTAGCACAATGAGTTGCTTCTCTAGGCAGTGACAGTGATCTTGTTATCCTTCTCGGATCTAGAAAAGCAGTCGTAGAAGCAGTAGCTACCCGTTGCCACAATGAACTTTCAAGTACAGTGACCGTGCTTATAAACGCACTGTCTAGCCCGGTACATTAGCCGAGTAAAACCCACCTACCTATCCCACTACCTCACCGGTCACAAATAGTCAAACAATAAAACAAACACAAAGTATTCCACAAACAAATCTAAAAAAACTCACCTACTCGCATGATCCAGGAGGCTAGTCGAATAGAATGGGCACACTCCTTCAACGAGGCGAATCACGGCGGCCTGTAGTGACTTGAAAGTCAACGAACTGTTCTCTGTGGCCTCTTGTTCAGATTGGCCGGTAGCACTGAAATTAAACCATTCTCACCTTCACCTGTAGATGCAGCTGGCATCAACTTCGAGACTTCGACACTTTCATCACTGAACAGTCCACTCCTCACTAAACCTACATGACATACCACGGCAACGAAATCCTCGCTCTTCTGAAGAAAAGTCTTCATGATACTCACATAATACTGGTTCAACATCATGGTAATACTGATGTGATACCCAAGTGAGGCTCCATCATTGACAACCTGTTCCAACATATCTAGAATCTGATCGACAACTTCGGATATCAGCGATGTCAAGACAGTCCTATTCTAGACTCCAGGGTGCAGAAAAGTCTTCTCCAGCCTCCGGAATATAAGAATATTACAATGAGATAAGGAGAATAACACAGTGGAGTTACCTGAGCGATGGCCGCAGGTGGGCAGTGCCAGCGAAGCCAGGGAGATGATTGCTTTTCACGTAAGTGATCAAATAAAGTGTCGTCAAGGCTACCGTTGCAGATGAAGCGATCTAGGATATATATCTGGGGAGGGTGGTGATTGTCGATCGATGACAATGATTTGACTTTGGTGACGGAGGAGTGAGTGGGCATCGAAGCACACGAGGCTGCCGCAGCTGATACAGTCAAGCGCGGTGTGTTCGATTCATTTACTCCGGGCTTGTTTCTTCCGGTGGCTCCGTATGTTGGCATTCATGAGCTTAATTGCATTATTGGATTAGCCAAATTGGAGCTTGGAATCGCTGTACAGTGTGACTTTGTGGGCCTGGCTATGTGCCTCCTCCTAGGCTATGGTTCAAGGGATTAACTGCAACAAACTATGATTCCAGTGATGGTGATCCTCTTCCTGCAACCTTATATGACTGGACCTATGACCGTGGATGAAACTAAACATTTTGCACTTGATTTTACTATTTTAAAAAAGAAGACAATTGAGCTTTTTAAATGTAGTAGTTAAAGGGCAAGTATCTAATGTAATGTTGAAAGAATTTTCAGATCTTGGTGATTGTTTAGTGCTATTAGAAAATTTTGAGGTAAATTATAAATTAATTTATATTAATTTCAAAACAAATTATTGAACTCTGATTTTTAACTATAAATATAATACAAAATGATGAATATTTTTTTATATAATATTTGGAAGTTTGGAACTTGTTAGAGTGGGGGGAGAGCACAATAAAGTGGACCACAAAGTGACGCATGTGATCATTTGGAAGTGATTATGAAGTGTGCTGTTTTTCAAAGCTCAAATCTGATTTTGAGCATTTTGGTGTAGTTTTTGAGCATTTTAGTCACTTTCTAAGGTGTCATAAGGTGTCTTACACACACCTTCATAAAAAGAACATCCTGAATTGAAACTAAATTTGACCATTAGTTCTAAATCATGAAAACAAACTTTTCCAAAGTCTTGATTTCTTCATTTACAGCCCTCTATTGTCTTTAGAAGATGTTTTTTCCAATTTAAAAAACAATGTTTGGTAAAAAAAAACACACAAAAAGTACCGCCAAAGTGACCCTCCTAAAAAACATCTCGGCGGTACTTTAGGAACCCTAAACTAATTAATGAGTATATGAATTTACTATTTTAGAATACCTCTTACACATACAGAGGGCTGCACTTCATCAAAAGTGATTTCAAACAAAACCCTAAACCGTTATGTTCACTTTTCCAAATGACTACATTCACTTTGCCCGACTTCGGCGTCTCTGTTTTCCATTGTAAACTCAATTTATTTTCCCACAACTTTGGGAAGTTCAAGAAGATCAAGTCTACTTTCCGTATCCCAAACTTAATTTTGCGTTGACTTAACGGAGATCCCCCTTTCTCTAGTGTTTACGAAAGGGGCTGAAATTGGGGAAAAGATAAGCACTTTTTTGGTTCACTTTATTGTGCTTCCCCCCAGTGAAATTAGAAAAGAATTTATTTCTGAAATAACATGTACATAAGTTATGGTTGAAGTATCATGTTCAAATACAATAATTTATAAAAAAATAATTAGACATATTCAAAATTAGACTTTCTGTAGTTTATTTGTTGTTTAACCCCTAAAATACCACAAAACCCAAATTTGGAAACAGCAACTTCGACAAGCTACCATAGTTAAGATTTTTAATATTTTTTCACAAGAATTTTTTGGTGAACATGATAAATCATAATCTTAATGGGTTTGAAATTTCAGCATTAACAAAAATTAAAAATAGGGATTTTTTTGAAATTTTCAGCATTTTAGAAGTGAAAATTGGCAAAACGGACCTGGAATTTTGGAGGTTAATCCCTAAAGGCCCTTGCGACCATATTCGGGTCGGAGTATCTCTCGGTAGACTAATCTAAGGTTTCAAAATTTTATTATTTTTTGAAATTTATACTCTATGTAGCTCTCAACGGTAACTTTCTAATGGTGCAAATTTTCAAAGCATTTGGAATTACGATGCAAAAGTTATGAATTTTAGAAGAATCTACTCTAAATCCGAGCAGCCAATAACAAATGGAAATCTCCCATTTTCTGCCCTAGTTGCCTCTCATTCAACATTGCAGAAAGTGACAAGACAAATTTTCAAAAATTGGGCACTTGCAAAATGATGGGTCCAATATTTTTTCGTACACATTTTTGACGGTTTTCATCATGTAGAAAATTTTCATCTAACTAACCATTTCCATTAGGGGAAAAATGGGGTCTCCAACGGGCCTTGTAAGACAGCCCGAAGGTAGGTGAACTGCTGCCCGCTGACACCTCTCTGCGAAATCTCATTGGTGGATATCCTGCCCGCTGACAACAAAATTCGCCCCGCTGACAACAGAATCCGCTATTGTCCAATGGGGTGACAGCAGTGGGCACATGCTCCTTGATAGTGTCATTACTGCTCGTATTGTCCAATGTGGTGGCAACAGTGGCCAACGCCTTCGCTGCAAGCGATTAGCAGAACCCCAAGCGCCAATTTGGCGACCTGCTGGCACCATTAGTGCTAGCAGGTAAAGTGCACGGGCATGGCCAAAACTTGAAGCATGGATTCCGACCAAAGGCTCGTTGGAGATCCCATTTTTCCCCTAATGCATCTATAGCGGTTGCTAATTTTTTCATCGAAATGACAATTATCATCCAAAGTTTAGTTTTCATCCATATAAAATATTTCATCCAATCTTTTGTTTCATCCAAACTTAATAATCTTCATCTAACATTTATGACATGGCAAGGGGTTCATGTACAGGACCCCCTTTTACCAAAATTGCCCTTTGAAATAAAAGAGAAATTTACAATTTACAGTTCAAAAAATTCTAGAGATTTGAAATCTACTCCAATTGTGTTGAAATTCTTTGTAGTTCTTGCCCTCATTGACTCTAACATATATGCTGTTCGGATTTCCAATTGGACATTTTTTATTATCCTTTAAGTAGTTTTTTATTTCGAAGAATGTAAGGCAATTTCAGCACACCCATTTTCACAAAATCAAGGATTTTTTTGCCTTTCCAAGCCCGTATGAGGCTCAAACTTGGTGAGCTTATACCTAACCTAAAGAAACTGATGATCCTCCATGGATCAAATTTGTTTACAAAGTCTAGTTTTTGGGCATCAAAACTTAGATATACTCATAGGGCATTGTCAAAAAAAACTTTTATAGACTATAGTGACTTTAAACGTTATAATCTCGCAATCTTTACGGCGGATTGTCCTTATAAATTGATATACACCTTTTTGAATAAGGTAGTTATAAGATCCTACAGCTCAATATTCAATTACATGTCCAAATTTAGTCATTAGTAGATTTTTATCATTTAGGATAAGTTTTTGGCAATTTGGCTCCAAGAACACCAAGGGCCTTTTGGGATTAAAAGCAAGTGCAAAGGAGATCATTTTCATAGTTTTAATGAAGACTTAGCAAAATAATTTTGGAAATCCTAAATATATCAACAAAATTGTTTTACCATTTCTTTTATAAACATGGCATCTCATAATGTAATAATGTATAAACATTTTAAATAATTTCAAATGTAAAGATAGAGTGAAAATCTAATTGTTGAAATGATTCATAACAAAAGTTTTTATGAAAATCAAAATAGGTAGTTGCGGTGAATTAATTTAGATTAATAGGCATCCTTATCAAAATTTTGCATTCTCAGCAATTAAAGATTAACTCTTTCCCGTCCAAGGACCAATTTATACAAACAATATGACTAAGTGACTAAGTGGAATCTCTATGAGTTAAAAAAATTTATCAACATTAGGTGCAAATTCAGGTCACAAAAAGGCCGTGTAAGCGGCACGTGAGAGAAAAAAACGGGCGCTGCCCGCGTACTTTTTGACATGGCATGTGAGGTGCCATCGTGGTGCCAGCAACCGCCACGGGGGCTCGAACCAATGACCTCTCCGCGAGGCGTGTGGAGGGCACAAACTACAGTGCCGGGCTGACACAATCTGACCATTTGGGACCAAACCCCAAGCCGATCATTCATGTCTCACCTAATATTCCGAGGACCTTTGTTGTGAGTGCGCCACGCAGTCCTGTGCGGGCAGCAACTCTGGCATCCGCTGCCAGCGGCAGAGGTGCCCAAAGCAGGGAGTTCACCTAGAAAGGGCAGGCTTACACGGCCTTATTTTGACCCCATTTTGCACCTAATGTGACAAAGATGGTGACTAAAGAAGATCAAAAATTGCTATTGGAGGTACTATTTGCTTACTATAGTCTAAAGCAAAGTTGCATTGGGTGTCTTTTTATACTCAAAAGCCTAAATCAAAGTTTTTGAAAGAGGCAACCTTCAAAAATGATATGATGTGAGAAGACACATGAAGTAGACCAGTTTATTCATTGATTGAAATTTAATTTTCAACTTATCACTAAAATTAATCCAAAATTAAATTTAAAAATAAAATTAAAGTACAACTTTGAACAGTAAATAGAACATAGTATTTTCAAATATGTAAAATGACATTTATCTAAAAATATATTTTTGATGTATAAAAGCTAGAATCTTTTAATATGACATAAAATTTGTATTTGATGCTTCATAATGAACCTCTTATTGAAATTTGTTCATGTATTCATATTTAAAACTATCGAATTATTCCATATTTAGATACTGAAAATTATAAAGCACATATTTTTCTATTTTTCTATCTTAACACCTAAAGGTCCTTATAACTCATTTTAGATTGTAGCACTATTTTGAATGACTTTATTGGAATGAAGAAAACAAAATTTGGAATTTGTTTTTGAAAAATACATTGATAAAGTGAATACCTTTAGATTGGATTACTTCAAAAGAAAACGAATATAACAAAATTTTAAATATATATAAACTAAAAAAATAAGCGAATATTTTTGTAATGTTGAAAAACTTACTATTTCAGAAAATAATGATCTTCTAAGTATCATGTTTCAAATTCTTCTTTTACATAGATGCATCTTATGATTTTAATCAATTACAATATATTAAACTTCTAAAGATAGAAGTTGGAATTTTGGTAGATTTCAAAAAAATAAATCACTTCGAAATGATTTAACAAAGATACAATTGTAATTTAAAATTTTCAACCTGATAGATAATTTATAATGATTATGATCCACATTTTCTTTTTTGAATTGAATTTTGTAGGAATTGTGGAAATCATACATTACTATTTATGACACATCAACAATATCCAAGTTGTTCCATAAAAAATTAGCTTATTAAGTATTTAACTCTCCTCAATATTTAATATATTATTTTGATTCATATATATTTATAAATAATATTTAGAAGTTGAACCTCAAATGAAATAAGTTCATAAAATAAATTCTTAATTTATATTTGATGAGTTAAATTCATTCAACCTTTAAGTATTATAGCATTATAAAAGTTACAAAATTTGTGCCTCTAAGGCTTAACATAGTGTTAGAAAATTGCATTAACATAGTTTCAGTATCCTTTGGTGTAATAACTGCGGCAAAAAGAATCCAAATAGCTTTGGACATATAGAAACTACCACCATACATGAATGAAATATCCATCTAAACCTATTTTCAATCCATAATTTGGTGAAGTCAAAGAAGAAGATGAAAAGAACTCCCTCTTTCACAAATTACAAAGCATCTTCTGAGCTTCCCACAGGTTACAGAAAACTAAAACCAGGTGTATCCCCTCAGAAAAGGGAAACAATTTGTATACATAAATATTGTTTACAATCCATGACTCTTGCCATGAATCAAACTAGAAATTTGACAGGACACACTCTGGACCTCAGCCCAATGTGAAGCAAATTCAGGTCGCAGACAGTACACTAACTAATGACCTCGGAGGTGCACCACACTCTTGAGCTTTAGCTTCATGAAACATCAAGCTCTTGATCCACAGAATGATTTTCACAAAGAGTTCAAGGTGCATGCAATTGTGATGTTCACGGTTTGTGCAAGTAGACAGGTTTTGGACATGCATATGGTGGATGTTGGTACTCAGCAGCTTGATGGTATAGACTACGTAAGGTGCCGCTGTTTGCCGTCGAGCCATAATGTGTTGCTCTTTTCAGCTTCCGATGATGGTTTTTTCTTTTCTGAACTGGAATAATTACTCTTGTTTTTGTTTTTGTTTTGCAAGGGCTTTGTTCACACGTGTTTATTTGCGGACAGGGGGCTTGCTCATGATAATTTGGGTTCATATTCATCTGCTGTCGTGTTGTTGCCCATTGTGATTTTGGTTATTTGCTTCAGAGATGTTGGTTGGACTGAACTACGGTCGGAGTTCGGCAGAGGTTGGCTTGAGTTCACCTCTTGATTCTGGTTGCTTTAATATGTTCTGTGTAGTAACCGGAGTTATGAGTATTCGGAGTTATGGGTATGGTAATATGGTTTTGTTCAATGCAATTTACTCTTTCAGTTTCTGGATATGATTAATTCACTTACTTCCTCAAAGGACCGGTTTGGTTATGTGTTCTCTTTGCGCAGGTGAATTTTGTTACGTTACAGCTCGTGTGTTTTTGTTCGTTGGAGGCGTCAATGTGAAGGTCGTGAATACGCAAATTAACTCTCTACTTTCAAAGGGATCCCGCATGTGATCGGATGATAGCCGGTGATTCACTTGGCTGTAAGGCAACCTTGGCAATGACTATCCCAGGTGAGTGATATAAATTGCTTAATTGTAGGATGTTACTAACCAATAGCTGACATCGCGAAAGTGCAACGGGTTTTGCACCTGCGGATATCGTTCATGTGTAAGATTATTCCGGGATTGAAGCTTTTCGCTGATTATGTCAGGTCTGATCCGTCAGTAAAGGATGCCAATTCATGGAGCAAGCGAGATGAAGGGTGTGGTAAACGAACTCACAGATATATAAAGTTGTCATTCTCTCTGGCCGAATTTCAATCTCAACATGCAAATTGCAATTTGCTGGATTTGTGTCTGTAGAAGTCATTTGGGTCGATTCTTAATTCCAGCAGATACGTACTTGTCGGCATTTTGTGAGTAGTTAATATTATAGCGAGCATCAAGACTTCAACAGAATAATCTACCTAGAGCTACCGCTTTCAGGCACATATGATTTCGCTTTTTGTAGGCCCTGTGATTTGACGAAAACATAATTCTCGATCGGTATGGAACCGATTGCATTGAGATGCAGGTCGGAACGAGGGTGACATTCCTTTTCATGACTTGATTGCCGCTGGAAGAACCCCCGGAGCTGCCATCAAATTGCTCAGAACATTGTTTCCTTCATCCGCATTTGGTTAGGTCCGACTTCAATGGATCACTTCCTTCGAATAGAACTTTCAATCTGTAGCTGTTACTCTTTCAGTGATCTCTGAAGCACCCCACATTTCAGCCCATGTACTTTTTGCATTATGTATCTTGAAGCTGTTTTGAGATGTTATGCACAGTTAATTGAGACAACTGTAAATTTGTGAGCAAACCAAGTTGGAGAAGAGATCCATATGGAATATGGGTGCTTGATTGAGCTCATGGTGGATCTCAAGTTGAATTTTCCAGTGCACGTGGTGTTGGGTTGCTCGACTTGCAGCAGGAAAATTCTACTTGAATTGTTATCGTGATGATGATCACTTGTAAACCGTTGCGAGAAGCCTGTGAAGGTGCACATGAGGTATGTTAGTTCCTGAAGATCTTGGCATATGCTTCATACAGGGCGGTGAGGAGTTTTCCGACGAGCCGATGTGCACTACGAAGGCGGATCAGTTCATCCAATTTCAACCACTTGGAGTGGTGAACATAGTATTTGAGCAAATTTGAAGAGTCGGTCTTGAATACAGTACAGAGAGACCACGGTAGCTCCAAGATCATGGCAAGAGCAAGGGCAGTTGATTTTGGGAATCTAATGACATTTTATTAACTCCTTGGCTCTGACTGTTTGAAGGTGTCCTGAGGAGGTGTGCAATGCAGAGCTTGGTGCAGGATTATTCTTGCTATTTAGTTACGCAACGCAAATTTTTTCCATCGCTTGCATTCTACCTTTTTCCCGAGGACCTTGCATAGTCGTGATATTTGTTTTCTTAGAAACCTAGTCGGCAGCCATTCACAGAAACATGAAAGGATGAACACATATCATTTCGGTGCATGGTGCTCCGCATGAGCATATGCTTCTGGACTTCAACAGTGTGCCCTTTCCACCTCTATTGCTAGGTCAAAGAATCAGATAATGATCCTTCAATGTCACTGAAAGATTACTCTCTGGCTGGTCTTCCATGACAAGTCGGAGATCTCAGTCAGTTTGATATATTTCTGCTCTCATTTTCATCTATGAGGCAAAACGTATTATTTTAATTTTCAACTGTTCATGTTCTGGTTCTGAACGCTGAACCATGTGCCTGCCTTTGTGCTACCGGATACATGTTTCCACTACTATTCATTCCTGTCACATTCAAGACTGAGCTAACCTAATGCCAAGCTCTTGCATTCCTAAGATGGCAACATTGCCAGTTGATGCTTCAGATGCACCAAGGAGGGAGTCAATGGCCATGAAGTAATGTCATATGTTGACGAGAACAATCTCTGTGAACAGAATTGTCGCTCACTAACACCAATGCTCAATGTACATGGACAAGTTTACTGTGGCTTCATCAAGACAGATTCCTTCGCCCTCTGATCCTTGAACTGTAGCCACGTCGGAGAACAGTGCCAACCGCGTTGCAAACCCAATTCACGCGGCATCGTGACCTCGGTGATGCCAGTGGCCATTCTTCAGCCAGAATGTTTAAAAGGACGGAAGCGGAACCACTGATGAGCAATCAGGATGTGTTGCATAGTTTCTCTGGTGTTTTCACGCGTGTTCTGTGATTTTGCCGTGAGCAAGAGAACGTTGAGGTTCTTCCACTCGTCGGTTTGCGTCTAGTGGTGACTCTTGTGCATCTTACCAGGGTTTCAGTGTCTCTACGTTGCCCAAGTCCGATTCGTACAGTTTGCCGACAATCGACCTCCCAGTGCGTGCTGTGCCTTGGAGCTTTTTGTTCTCTTTGGTAGCGCCGTTGACGAGGAGCGCAACATCAGTGTTATCAGTGAGGCTGGTTGTTAGGCGCTTTCAGGGTTTCGGAAGTCTGGTCTGGTGAGTGTCGATCGACTTCTGCCGTTTGAACTTCACTGCTTCATATGTCCATGTATCGATGTTTGATGTCAGCTCCTGGACGAAGTGATCTGTCTGTAGTGCATGTGATTTCACGAATGGATCTGGTTTCCGAGTTTGGAAGGGTAAGGGTTTGAAGATTCATGCTTGCTAGCTGAAAAGGATGGTCGAGTTGCAGATCTGTTGTCTCAATGTAGACCTCCTTGCTTGAATCTAGTTCGATTTCCGCCATTCAGAAAGAGTGTGTTCGAAGAGGGCTTGTGTTCCTTCCTGTACATTCGTGGTGTGCTTGTGACTTAGGGTGTATTTAACAGAGCGGGGTGCAGTGTGTTCGAATCTGCTATCTTGCACTTGTTGAGTGCTTCTTCAGCGATGTGGTTTAATTGCATCTGGTTAGCCAAAGCAATTTAGGGTTGTGTATTGATATGAAAACGTTGTGGATATTGTAGGATTTGAGAATTCTTTCAAGGTTCTGCAGAGAGGTTAGTGATTCCGGACTTCTACGCCAATTGATTATTGGATTGCACGTTAAGCGGCATGGCGACCATCTCTGCTGAAGTCACTCGTCAGGAAGCAGACACTACTGTGTCGGAGCTGTGCTCCAATTTCGCAACTGCAATGCAAGTCTCTTCTACCGAAGAAAAACCTGGGCTTTATACCAAGAGTGCAAACTCTAGAAGACGAAGAAGACGTGCGGGTAAGAATAAAGCGCCTGTTTCTACTCCTGGACCGCGTGATGTTAATTCTACATCAACCTCTATCACAGGGTACCACTCGCTCTTGTCGGAGAGCTCCGCTTTCCACACTGCACTTCAAGGCTCTCCTCCTCCCGACCAAGCACCTGCAGTTCTTCCTCTGGATGCAAGCTCTGCATCTGACTCCGCCTGTGCCACACAGTACTACTCGGCACGCATTCAGTCGATGATAGAGCATCGGGCCAAATGCTCCGACGATGTAGAATATGAGATCGCAAGCTCCAAGGTGCACTGGAGCACTGTGGATCGGCCTGCAGGAAGGACATCGGAGAGGAGAAGTGCCGTTCAAGGTGGGGGTTCTTCGGAGAGTGAAGGTGAGGAAGTTATCGATGAGAGAGAGCTGAATGAGGACATTTTGAAGGCCAATCGGGAGGCCATTCTGGAACAGAGGAAGCATCATGCATGGGGTCGGTGTTTCCAGGAGGACAGAGATAGGTTGTATGAGAGAGGTGAGAAGATTGCTGAGGGAGGGGAAGCCAAGATCTATGCAGGGATTTGCACAGATAAATTAGAAGGTGAGGGGGGTAGGCATGTTGTGTTCAAGGTGTTTCCGCGAGGGTATCATTTGCGAGACCTTGTGAAGCTATGGCCAGAGGGTGCATTTGACACTGATTACGTAAGGGGTACAAAGATAGAGCATGTGATGTTGTTGCCGAATGATGGGAGGATTGCAATGGTGATGGAAAGAGCATGGGGTGATTTGCGAAGGCTCATCGACATGAAGAAGCAAGCCAATGGCAATAGAGGCCCGCCATTCAATACTATGGGTGTATTTGAGAAGATGAGGTGGATTGCAAGGGAGATGATGTTGTTACACATGGATGATGTGGTGCATAGAGATCTCAAGGCATCCAATGTCTTGTTGTATGTAGATGGTGATGACTTTTCTACTCAACGTAGTAGTTTGGTGAGCATTCGACAACATGTGGTATCAGATTATGAATGTGCACTAGGTGTGATGGGGACAGGGTTTTGGAGAGCACCGGAAGTGTTGTTGGGCATGAAGGATCCAAAGAAGAGATGTTCTCCTACATTATTTACAAAGAAGTCAGACGTATATAGTTATGGCATGGTGTGCTATGAGATTGCAACGGGCTTTCTTCCTTTTGAGCGGGAAGGGTTTTTAGAAACTAGAGGAGAGCATGATCTTGTCATCAATGGAAAGAGGCCTTCGTTTCCTGACGATGTAGATGGTAGGATGAAGGATTTGATTACAAGATGTTGGCATCAAGATGAGGACAAAAGGCCCACTTTGGAAGAGATTTTTGTTGAACTTTATGACATGTAGGAGTCTTTATTACTTGTTGATATAAACCAAAACATTTTAAATTTGCCATGAATTCATGTGATGATTGTCACAATGAAACAGTGGTATGTAATAGAACTTTCAAATCAATATTTTGGGATTGTGTCGTTTGAATTAATTTTGTTATTGTGCTTGTGACTTTATACATGATATAGAGTTTATGTGCGTATTTGATCTATTTTGAATGCTTTTGAAGTTCTTCTAATTGGTCAATAAGTCCCGGTAACAATGACTTTTTTTTCATAAACCATAAATAAACATTTTTTTCCATGCTTTTCCATTTGCAATAAAAAATACTTTGCTATAGACTTGGTTTATGGTATGCTTAAATTTTGTGTTTTTGAATTAAGTTTAGATCTCAATTTATCTCAACATCTCTAATTTCTAAAGATAATACTTCATGGTTTGTTTAGACAATATTATAATGTTTGAACTTCAAGAGATTTCTCTAAAGCATAAGATGTTTTAAAATCCACTGTAAAGCATGACTACAAAGAGTATTTTAGAAATGTTGTGCAAAGGAAAGTAGATCACTTTGAAGTTTAGATTCTATCCATACAACTAGATTCAACAATATTTTACCATCAATTTATAATGATATCTAATACTTATAATAAAAGAGTCCTTCCAAAGTTGCATCAAAAACAAAATATCAACATTTCACTAAATTTATTTGTTGGAATGGATTTTACACAAGATTTTCTTGACATCATAATTGTATCAAATTTATTTGTATTAACTAAAGTCAAAGCAAAATTGGATTGGAAAAAGTTCGTCATACATCAATGTTTGTAATTCTAGATAAAAATATATTCTAGTAATACCAAATTAAACTATTTGAATATGACAATAACCCTATGACATATTCCTTAAAAATTCTTTGGTGGTGAAATGCTTCATGGTGAAAGGATTTTGAGAAGCAAAAATACTCAAGGTATGCGTTGAGGTTCTGGGTGTAATACCTTTTTTTGATAATTTAAGCTATCTACACTACTTTTTAACAAGCCATTTAAAGAGTAATAATTTTCTAGACATTGGAGGTTAGTTTTCATGAGGAATTCGGATTTTTACATGAGTTGCTTTCCAATTGTGAAATTTGTACAACTCTTGAAGTGAAAAGGTTTTGGGTGACCTATTTTGATCAATAGACATCTTCATATCAAAACACATGTGACATTAATTTCCCGCTTATGACAAAATCTAAAATTGATTACTATTATTTTTTCAATTCTTCATGCTTGAGAGCTATTGATTGATTGCTTCATTGTGAATTAATTGACTTTAGAAAGTCAAATCAGAAATGAATCATATGATCTTTGATTGTCAATCAGGAAGTCTATTGATTAGCTTTATGTATTTGGTCGCTTTAAAGAAAATCCACATTAATATCATCTTGAATATCTCTCTTATCAAAGTTATGGTTGTAACATATATTTAACCACTAAAGTTCCTTGACTATGTTTTACCAAAAAACGCTCCAAAATTGCCAATTCCAATGTAAAAAGTATGCCTTGACTAAAATATCATTACTTTCTAATTCTAACCGTAAGATTTTAAATAAGATTATTGTAGTAGATAGGTCAATAAATTTCATCATGATTCATAATCCACCGTAGAGATTAGAAGATTATAGGGATTGAAATTTGAAAACATACTTTTTTGACACGATTTTTGATTAGGTGACACACTCTTATTTTTTTTTTTCCTTAGGTTTTTGCATTATGGATTTTGGGGGTTTTGGTGCATGACAAAGAAGACTAAGTAAACTAGTTGTATAAGAAGAATTACGCACAAAAGACAAGAGTAGCGTGTTGAAAACAATATTTTTATTAAGGTAAATACACAAGAATGCTAATTCATATTTCTTTCCTAGAAATTCCATGATTATGTTAAAAAGTCCCAATTCCAATGGTCAAAGTAAAGATTGATGTCCATCTATCAAGTGAAAAAAAGAGAAAAACTAAAAAATCAAACTTTCTAACTTATGAAGGAAAGAAGAAATGTTTTTGGTGTAGTTCCGGAAACGGTGAGAAAAATTTGATATTTTGTAGAGTGTCGAACATTTTGTAGTGAAAGAAGTCTTTTTTTAGGAAATCTCAGAGATGACAACATTAAGTATTCATAGAAAAGAATTCAGAGGTAATACACATATTTGGCATGGCTGCCGAAATTGTCCACTAAACACAAAATTTCACTTTACATGCCATAACTATTTTTTTAATTGTCTAATTGAAAAAAAATGAGATTCCCTCAAAGTCCAAGTACATGCCTTAATTCAAAAAAAGCCCAAATGGGGCAAATTGTTTTTAAAGATTAACTAATTATAGACAAAACACTCAATATTGAACTTTATAGTCTTTCATTGAAGGCCTATAAAGCGGTTTGAAAGGAAAATAAATAAAGATTTTTTTCTTGAATTTTTTTGTCAAAAGTTGTTGTTTGGACCAATTTTTTGCTTAAAAAGCATTATTTTGATCGTTTTCAAGTTGTAAATATGATAGATGGAACACAATGAGCATTAAAAGTATTATATTTTATTTTAAAGTCAATATTATACATAATTTATCATTACTTCTATACATACCGTAGGTGGAGGGCCGGTTCGACACTAAATAATTCAAAAATCAGGTGCCGAAAACTTTGGAAAATTATTGGTATTTTTTGCCGAATATTACATAAATTACAATTCAGATTTGCCAAAAAGGAAAAAAATTGGAATTTTTCATTACGATCAACCCCAAATGGAAGATGTCTGAGATTCAATGGGGAGAAGGTGCTCCTTTTGTAATCAAACCCACTTACATTAGTCCACAAAGAGTATGGGTTAAGACGTAGCAAGACTCTAGGTGAGGTTTTTGAAATGTGTTGTATACAAATTTTGGAGTCCAATTAAGCATAGAAGATGAAGTTTAATGGAATTTTTTCAAACTAAGAAAAGTTGAGGAATCAAGCCTTCTTCCACTTCCAACAAATTTTGTGTTAAAATAAGTTTTTATGCAAAAGATATAGACAAAAAAACATTGTAAAGATCTATGTGTCAAACTGCGTTTCTAACAGTTTTTCAAAGCTCATTTGTGCTTAGAGGATCAACTTTTTTGGAATTGTTTTGGTCAAAGAAAATCTTAGGAATCAAGTACTCTTTCACCTCCAACAAATTTTATGTCATTTGAAGACTTTATGCAAAAGCTATGCATGTTATAAAATTAAAGACTAACTAGGTGCTTCACCTCAAAGTTCACATATCCCACATGGATTGTTGGATACAACTCCACTCCACTTGTATAAAGTACAGAGCAGTCCTAACTCTCCACACCCAAAGTCTCACATACCAATTTGATGTAAAGTCTTGATCATGACAACATGACGGAATTTAAAATTTTAAGGAGAAAATTGCCAAAATGACCAATAAATCAGTTTTAGGTGTCGAATGCAAGTTTTTCACTTTTATTAATTATTCGACAAAGAAGTGTCGAACCAGCTCCACCTACGGTATTCAATACCTCTTAATTGTTGACTGCAACTAACTTTTCTATAAATGCAACAAGGTTTAATTATGGAATTTCAAAAGTCCATAATTAGGTGAATATAGGTATTCTAATTGTACCATTGTTGACCTTGATTGGGCATGAGAGATTATTAGAAGAAGATGTAGAAACTGAATTGATTCCTTGATAGACAAGTTTGTTATTTTTTCTTAATTGAAAGCACTTATTCAAATTCTCATTGCCAAAACTATGTTTAGAATCCATTGTATATTGTTGTGATGAATGGACAATGAGAAATTGGTATACAACAAGACTTTCTTAAAATTCATCCATTTGTTTTGGGTTGTTTGAATGAATTTTGTTTTCATGGTTGTGGCTTTTTATATGATTTGGAATTCACTTGCATATTTGATATTTTTGGAAGTTCTTCCAACTAGACAAGAAGTTTCATTAGTAATGAATTTTCATTGAAATTCCAAAGATAAACATGATTATCCATGGTATTTTGTTGGAATCAAAACCTTTGCAATAGAATTGATTTGTGTTATCTTACATTTTGTGGATCTTACATTAAATTTTGATCCAATCAGTTGCAACATCTATAGTTTCAAATGACACTATAAAGTCTAAATTGTAAAAGATATCTACAAAAAGAAGATTTTCCAAAACCGTATCAAAGTACAATTACTTCAAGGAGTATAATTATTAAAGGTGATGACATTACAACTAAAAGTAGAGAATTTTGAATTCTATAACCATTACTTTATTACTAGTAACTAATGTAGAATTAAAAACTTGTGATGAAAACAACTTTCTAAAATTGGATAACAAACAAAATATTAATGTTTTCAAAGAATTACATGTTAAAATAGGTTTAAAATTTAACCCCTAATGTCCAAATCAACCCGATTAGGGTCGATTTCGGTCCGATCAAGCTCGCAATTACTATATTTAGATAAAATGAAGTTTCTGATTTTGGAATATTGTAGAGTTTTTTCATAGCTTTCCGAAGAGTCATCTCACGCTTCAAAATTCCTCATACTTTGGGAGATATCCGCAGTCAAAGTTTGATAACACTATTTGAAATTTGCCCAAAACTGACCATACTGCGGTATATGCTCAAAAACTGCCCAAAATCAATTAAATTGCAGAAACTTCAAAAATTCACCAAAAATTGAGATTATACTTTTTTTCAAGTTTTTTTTTTTTTTTTTTTTTTTTTTTTTTTTTTTTTTTGTTTTTATTATTATTTTTTTTTTAAAGTAAATAACGTTTTAAGGCATGATCTCACCGTTTGGATTTACAATCCTATTATTCTTCACATGCATTTTTTATTGTTAAAGATTGGCCTTTGTAGTTGAATTTCAGCATACCTCTATGTGAATAATCAAGCATTTCTTTACGTTTTATAGGTCGTATGAGGGTAAAAATTACAAAGGCATGTTCCTAACTCACCTAAAAACAAGAATTTGAAGAGCCTCATATCAAATTTTTTACCAAAAATGATTTTTTTGACCCTCAAAAAACCAGTTATCCTTTTTCCAACAAGCAAAAAAAAACTTTTTTTCCATCTTTAAACATTATGATCTCACAATTGGTAAGGAATTTAAATTTAAGATTTGACATACCTATGCACATACAAGTCAGGTACAAGATCTTACGATTGCATACTCAAAATTACATCAAAAATAAAAAAATATGCACCTTGCATTTAAAGATGGCAGTTTTGAGTGTTTTTTGCGATTTTGAAGGCATTCGACATTAGGGGTTAAATTGAGAAATTCTTAACACGATAATATTCTGAAATTTTTTTGTTGCTAAAATACCTTTTGTCTACAGTAAGTAGAGAGCGGAAAATATTTGTAAGTAGAAACATTGTTTTTGTTTCTTGTGAACAAATTATGTGAGCATGATGGAAATAATCAAACAACGTATTGTATATCTATTTGGAATAAAGTGGTTTTGTAAACATTGAAACATGTTTTGAAATCTAAAGTAAACCTGATATATCATGGTTTTGAAATGAGAGCAAAACCCTTGCAATAGAATTAATTTATGGGACATTTATATTTTGTTTTGCATCAAGTTCAAAGTATAATCAAATGCAATACTTCTAATAGTAGACAATATTTTAGCCTCTAATTGCCCAAGGTTGTTAAACACTTTAAGATATCTTTAAAATCTTAGAAGGTTCACATGTACAAATGAAAGTTGTGCCTTGATTTTGGATCCCACCCACACAACTTGATTCTAGTATGCTACTTTTATAATTTATTACTGTTTCTAAAGGAAACTCATAATTAAGAAACCAAATGAAAAAATGTTAAAAAAAATATTGAATTTCATTTGTTAAAATGGATTTAATATAGAAACATCATTCACATGATGATATTTTGATGTTTTTTGGTTATTTATCACTATGACTTCATTTTAAAAGACCATTTCTTAACTAAACTCAATTCAAGTTTGGCTTGGTATAAGTCTCACATCATTTAATGTTTGCAATTTTGGTAGAATACATATATTCAAACAAAATCAAATTCAACCTTTTAATAAGACAACAACTTCATGAACTATCTCTTAAAATCTTCGTTAGTAAAAACCTTCATGGGAAAAACATTTGAGATGCCAAAGTATCCAAATGTGAGAGTATAGGTAAGATTCTTAAGAGCCAATCTCATCTTGAATTATTATCCGATCAAGATTATTGCAATATGTGTGCCGATTGTTGACCTACATTGATCTTTCACTTTCACAGTGAAATTACTCTCTATAAACTGGTCTAGTTCCATGACAAGTCAGAGGTTTCAGTTTGATATTCAGCTCTCATACTCATCCATTCGGCACCATTTCTCACTTCAAGTTCTGGGTTCCCCACAACTGCCTTGGTGCTCAACCTTGAACCCTGTGTCTGTGTTTGTGTTGCCGGATACAGCTTCAAGAATTCATTCCTGTCCCTTTCAGGATTGAGAGACCTGTTGCATAAAATCCTTGCTTTCCCACAATGGCAACATTGCTCTAGTCGATGCTTCAGATGCACCGAGGAGGGAGTCAATGGCCATGAAGTGATGTCAGTTGTTGGTAATAATGATCTCTGTGAAGAGATTTGACGTCGCTCACTACGAGCAATGCTGAATGTTACAATGGCGACTTGTTTACTGTGGCTTCATTGAGATATATTCCTCCACTCACTGCTCCGTCGATGAACACCTAGCTTGGGACTGTGGCCAATGCACGCGACATCGAGACCCCGGTGACGTCGGTACCCGTTCTTCAGCCTGAATGGAACAGGTAATTGGGAGCGGAAGTTGGAACTAATGATGAGCATTTGACGTGTTGCAAAGTTCCTCTCAGTTTCCAAGCCTGCTCTGTAATTTGCCGTGAAGAACGTGTGTGGTGGGGTTCCTTCACTCATCTCTTTCCAATCCCCTTGCGCCTGCTGTCGATTTTGGTGCATCTTGCGAGGGTTTCAGTGTCTGTACGTTACGCAAAGACCAAGTCTTTCTGTTTGCAGACAATCGACCTGGTCGTCTTCCAGGGATTCAGTTTCTCTTGGGTTTCCAGGAGTGCTTTACAATCTGCCGTGGAGAAAGACTGTGTTGGGGTTCTTTCACTCGTCTCTTTCCAGTTGGGTTGCGCCTTCTGCCGACTTTTGTACTTCCTCCCAGGGTTTCAGTGTCTCCGCGTTACGCAAATCAATTGACCTGGTCGTCTCCCAGTGCATACTGTGCCTTGGAGCTTTTCGTTCTATTCAGTAGCGCCGTTCACGAGGACCGCAGACATCAGCGAGGCTGGCCGCGAGGCACTTTCGGAGCATCGTGAGTCTGGTTTGGTGAGTGTCTATCAACTTCTGGCGTTTGATCCAGATGCCGCTGCTTCAAATGTCCATGGATCGATGTTTGAGGTCAGCTCCTGGACGAAGTGATCTGTCTGTGGTGTAGCTCTCACAGCTGGATCATGTTTTCGAGATTGGAAGCGTAAGGGTAATTTGGGGATTCATGCGAGCAAGGATGGTCGAGTTGCAGAGCTGTGGTCTGAATGTCTCATTGCTTGAATCTAGTTCGATTTCTGCCATTCAGAGTGGGTGTGCTCGAAGAGAGCTTGTGTTCCTTCGTGTACATTCGTAGTGTGCTTTTGACTTAGGGTTTGATATGAACGGGTGCAGTGTGTTTGAATCTGCTACTTTGCACTGGTTAATTACTTCTTCAGCGATGTGGTTTAATTGCATCTGGCTAGACATGAAAACGTTGTGGATACAGTAGGATTTGAGAATTCTTAAGGCTTTGCAGAGAGTCCAGCAATTCCATATTTCTACGGCAATTTGTTGTTGGATCGCACGTTGAGCGGCATGGCGACCATCTCTCCTGAAGTCACCCGTCAGGAAGCAGACACTACTGTGTCGAAGCTGTGCTCCAATTTCGCAACTGCAATGCAAGTCTCTTCTACCGAAGAAAAACCTGGGCTTTATACCAAGAGTGCAAACTCTAGAAGACGAAGAAGACGTGCGGGTAAGAATAAAGCGCCTGTTTCTACTCCTGGACCACGTGATGCAAACTCTACATCAACCTCTACCACAGGGAACCACTCGCTCTTGTCGGAGAGCTCCGTTTTCCACACTGCCCTTCAAGACCCTCCTCCTCCAGACCAAGCACCTACAGTTCCTCCCCTCGATGCAAGCTCTGCATCTGCCTCCGCCTGTGCCACACAGTACTACTCGGCACGCATCCAGTCAATGATAGAGAATCGGGCCAAATGCTCAGACGATGTAGAATATGAGATCGCAAGCTCCAAGGTGCACTGGAGCACTGTGGATCGGCCTGCAGGAAGGACATCCAAGAGGAGAAATGCCGCTCAAGAAGGTGGGGGTTCTTCGGAAGACGAGAGTGAAGGTGAGGAAGTTATTGATGAGAGAGAGCTGGATGAGGACATTTTGAAGGCCAACCGGGAGGCCATTAAGGAACAGAGGTAGCATCGAGCATGGGGTCGGTGTTTCCAGGAGGAGAGAGATAGGTTGTTTGAGAGATGTGAGAAGATTGCTGAGGGAGGGGAAGCCAAGATCTATGCAGGTATTCGCACTGATGAATCAGTAGGTAAGCCGGATAGGCATGTTGTGTTCAAGGTGTTTCCGCGAGGGTATCATTTGCGAGACCTTGTGAAGTTATGGCCAGAGGCTGCATTCAGCAGTCCATACATCAGGGGTACAAAGATAGAGCATGTGATGTTGTTGCCGAATGATGGGAGGATTGCAATGGTGATGAGGCGAGCATGGGGTGATTTGCGAAGGCTCATTGACATGAAGAAGCAAGCCAATGGCAATAGAGGCCCGCCATTCAATACTAAGGGTGTATTTGATAAGATGAAGTGGATTGCAAGTGAGATGAGGTGGTTACACGAGGATGATGTGGTGCATAGAGATCTCAAGGCATCCAATGTCTTGTTGTATGGGAATGGTGACGATTTTTCTACTAGATGTGGCAATTTGGAGAGTATGGACACTCGTGTTTGTATAGAAATAATATCAGATTATGAATGTGCACTCGGTGTGATGGGAACAAGGTTTTGGAGAGCACCGGAAGTGTTGTTGGGCATGAGGGATCCAAAGAAGAGATTTTCTCCAACATTGTTTACAAAGAAGTCAGACGTATATAGTTATGGCATGTTGTGCTATGAAATTGCAACGGGCTTTCTTCCTTTTGAGCGGGAAGGGTTTTCAGGAACTAGAGCAGAGCAAGATCTTGTTATCAATGGAAAGAGGCCTTCGTTTCCTGACGATGTAGATGGTAGGGTGAAGGATTTGATTACAAGATGTTGGCATCAAGATGAGGAGAAAAGGCCCACATTCAAAGAGATTGTTGATGAGACTAAATTTTTGTGGTATATTTATAGACAATGAAGTTATAAGAGAAGTAGAGAATTTAGAGAATGTTGCAAAACCGGCATGAATTCATGTGTTGATTTATTAGATGATAAACTTGTATATCATAGAACTGTTCTGGAAGAATACATTGAATTTGCATTATTTGAATAAGATTTGTCTTAATGATTCTGATTATATGTGAAGTGTAGAAATTATGTATTTATTATTTTAATAATAAAATAATTTTAATCAAGAAATGCCACCAACAATGAACTTTCCGTAAATAAACAAAATAAAATTTTATATTTGATGGTTTTTTGTTTGCATCAAAAAAACTTTTAATATAATACTCTTTTGGAATACTTTCATTTTGTGATTCATGCATTAAATTCGGATCTCAATCTATATTATCACATTTAGTTAGACAGTAATTTAATGCTTGAACTTTCAAAGGATGTCTCTATAGCATAAGATCATATTATGTATCACTTCAAGCCAAATTATAGGGATGATGCGCTGCATAAATGAAAATTGTTGACATTGTTTTTTAGATTCTAACTTGTTATTAGATCTAAAAATGCTATGATAACTAGTCAATCGTAATATTTAAACTTCGTAATATTTCGGCTTTTATTAAAGAATGAAAATAAACTTCGTAATACATTGGCTTTCATTAAAGAATGAAATAGTCACGCTTCCAAAATTTATTCACCAACAAAGTATCAACCTTTTACTAAACTACGTTTTATTTGTTGAAATGGAGATTAAATAAGATTTCCATAACATGATAATTCTATTGAATTTTTTGATGCCTAAATATAGGACGTTTTTTTTCAAGACCATTCTTTAATGAAAGCCAATTCAAATTTGGATTGATAAAAGTTCCTCATACATCAATATTTGAATTCTAGATAAAAACGTATTCTAGCAATACGAAATTCAACCATTGATTATAAAAATAATTTCATAAAACATTCTCTAAATATCTTTGATAATGAAATGCTTCATGGTAAAAGAATTTTAAGAATAAAAAGTACTCAAGGACTCAATATAGGCTAGTTGGAGTATTAGAAGTTATAGTTGAGATATGTGATTTTGATAATTTTAGCTATCTGAGCTTTTTGTGGACCAACGTTTAATACGGTGCAAAAATCTTCCGCATTAGATATTGGTTTTTATGAGAAATGTAAATGTTTCTATGGATTGTTTTCCAATACTAAGTTTCAGAGTGAAACCTGCTTTGAGTGTTCTTAGAATTCTACAAGTGTTTCTTAGCATTGTGCGGCTGTTTTTGAAATTGTTGCGCAGCTTTTTGGTTGGGATGTACTTGATTTTGGCTTGCTTTTTGTGATTGATTGTTCCATTCCACAAGTGTTTTTAGATCGAACATGCCGAAGGAACGTACCTAATCGATGGTGAAGTTGATGGTTGTTACAATGGTTGTGTGATTCCATCTCACTATCGAGCCTACTTGAGCTTGAGATGTTTATTTTGAGATTTTTTATGTGCCAGCACGGATCAACCTTTCTATATATATTCAATATTATTTTAATTGTTGACTACACACAAGTTGTTTACAAAAACACCTTCTGCTAATTGTAGACTTGAAAAAGTTGTCACTTACTAAATGAATATAGGTTCCATATTTGAACCACCATTGATCTCAAGTGGCTGTAAGGAAATATCCTTGAAAAATGTAGCAATGAAATTGATTCCTTGGTAGTCAACTTTGTTTTGTTCTTTTTCTTTTTTTGGGACTCAACTAGAAATACTTATTCAAATTATCATTGCCAAGGACATGTTTAGAATGAAGAGAATCTTGTTGCAATGTTGTAAGAGATTGAAAATCGGCTATTTGTATGTTTTTTTTTTTTAAATTTATTTTTACATATAGAATAGATTAGCTCTTTAGTTGTAGAGGAGGTGTTTATTTACTTTGATAGAGTTTTGTCTAGGCACCTTCTAGACTTTAGACAAGGATCAAAAAATATGTTTCTAAAGCTTATATCGACGGCCACTAGAATAGTTTATTGTATTTTTTATTTTTTATTTATTTGATTTTATGTAATTATAGTTTATTCGTTGACTTCTACAATATAAATGTAGATATTATGAAATATGAAGAGAATATAAAGATGTAAATCATTGCAATTGGACATGCTTATGAAGTATAGAGGTAGACTATATACAAATAAATAAACATATTCCAAATGGACCTGATAATCTTTATACCTTTATGTTAAAGATTTAACAAGTGATTTTATGAGTGAAGTAAAGTATTATAACAGTGGTAAACATATTGATTCTAGATTACAGACATAGAAGTTTGAATTGAATTTTCAAATCATAAGGTATCATATATCAAATACATTTACCACTATCTTTTAGTGTTTATTGAAATTTTTTCACATTTCAAAGTGTAAAGTATTAGACTTTTTTTCAATCAAAATGAAATTCCTTTAAAGGCAAGGTCTTATGTCTAAGTCTTTGAGATTGCCCGCAGAACTGGACCTCAAGTGAACTTCTTTTGAAAGGATAGTGCTAGCTTCTAAGTTGGTGTCCATATCACTACTTCACTCATCTTTGAAGTAATCCATGAAAAGAATATTGCTTACAGTTAAACCTTTTCAAAATAAAAATTTAATTCTTGTTCTACTCCGCTACAGTCTTTGATATGCAACCTTCTCAATGATATTCAAAAGTAGCTATAATTTACCAACGTTGTAGTAAGTCCATGCTTCAAAATTAAAAAGTTGAGTCAAATAGAAATCAAAGATTTTATTTCAAAAAATAAAAAATCATCTTGGTCCATTTAGAGTGTTGTATAAATGAAAATTTTATGTTTAAGTTCTAAGGTTTGTTCAAATTATCAATGGTAGATCATATGGCTTAATCTTCTTATTTTGATTGCAACATTTGTATAGATTTCATTAAAATTTATTTTGCATTGTTAAAATAGAAAATCAAACTTGGCTAGCAAGGTGACTATGATTTTATAAGAGCACATAGGCTTGCATAGGAATTAAATCTCGTAGATTAAAAAAGAAAAAGAAAAACATATAAATTATGAATTTGTCTATAGTCATCATTATTGAATTCTATGATAAATAAATTATAGATTGACTTACCGCTAATTGCAAATCGTTGCCACTTAATATGCCTTCAATGCATAAACATGTTTATAAGCCTTTATGATTCTAGATGGGAAAAAAGTATACACTAGCTCTATTGCGAACACATTATTCATCAATATTGTGCTTGACCAAGTGCGCTTTTCACATCTCTAGATTATTCAATCAAAATGAATATGCAATATAAGGCATTATTTTTAAGAAAATTATGAGCGACATCATACACTTCTAAAAATCATCAAATTCCATCATTGATTTTCAACCATGTAAAGTGAGATAGTTCTTTTAATAAGATTTTCAGTTCAATTCATCAACTTGTAAATAACTAATACTTAAATAAACTCACTTTATAGTCTATTAGTCATGTATGTTTTGATGAAAGAAAAATATACATCTAGTACTATTTCCACGGTATTTTTGCATGGACCAAGTAGCTATAACTTTAAAAAAATTCATATCATAATAGAATCTCAAATATTTAGGCTTTTCCATTTATCATAGAAAGTTCTAGTATCAATAAGTTAAAAAACGATTTTTGAATTTAATAATGTATTTTTGGTAGAAATATATACATAAATATATAAAATTTTCATTATGTGCTAATGTAGTTTTGCAATGACTATATTTGATTAGTTCCATAGTTTAGAATGTAAAAATAGATATAATTTACAAACATTTTTCAATATTTCAGAATTTCTATAAACAAATGATGAAGCATTCATAACATGCATTATGTGACATTATACATTTAAAGATATAAAATGTGAGTTTTTTCAAAGGAGAAATGGAAAAGATCTAAAATAATACCAAACAAGATATAAATAACCCTCAAAGTAGTTGAAAATGTTGCAAGCAATAAAAGTCCTAAACAGAAGAATTTTATATATAAGCACTTCTATTATGATTTTGGCTTGTAATTGACAATTTACATATGAATAAAGTTTTGTTATAGAACAAAATTGTAATTTTATTTTATTATGTTTGATACTAGTTCAAAATTTACCCCTTTACAATGTTCAATGAAAAATCAATTGGAGTTGAAAGAAAATTAAACAAATTTTGGTACATCAAAAACTTGATGTTTTTGCATATCATTTTTAAAAGCATGTTATCAATTTTGGATTTTAATACATTATAAGCAATGTATTGTATCTTCATAGTAAATTCTTTAAATACAATATTTGAAATACTTATGAATATTTGATCCAACAAAGAAGAATGAAAAAATATTAAATTATATATATCTTCCAAAAATATCATAGAATAAAATATCAAAATGGCTTCAAATTTTGTGTTTTTTATCGATTAGGCTTATGACACTTTACACGCACTCTTGCTTTTTGATTGAAAAAGTGTTAGGCTTTTCAAAGATTCTTGAAGAAATATCAATGTTTCTAAATTACTTTCCAATAATTTTTCTTTGAAATTCAATCAAAGGTATAAAAATCACCAATTTTCATTTTATTTTTGTTGAAGTTGATTAAGTAATAAAGAAATTTTAAGAGGACCAATTTTCTTTGGTTTTATTCTAAAACATCTAAGAAAAATAACTTTTTTGAATTAGCCACTCTCAAAAAAATAAAAAATGAGTCCATAACATTATTTTAGATTTCTCACATTAGATAAGAAACTCCTACTATATCTTAACCCCTAAAGTTCTGAGGGTATTTTTCATCAAAACTGCCTCAAAACAGCCCCTCTTCAAAGCAAGGTGGATTTTGCAAACTTGGGGTCTTTTTTAGAACATCTAACCGTAAGATCTTGTAGCTAACTTCTATATCTACATTTCCGCCAAATCTCACACACATTCTTCACCAATTGCAAGATCGTAACGTTCAAAGTAGAAAACAAGTTTTTTTCCCTGCAAAAAAAGGGGACAGTAGAGTTTTGAAGGCCCAAAAAACCATTTTTTTGCATTATGAATTTTGGGGGTTTTGATGCACGTCAAAGAAGACTAAGTTAGCTAATTGTAATAAGAAAATTATATTCAAAAAAGTTGTAGAAAGTTGCCAAGAAAATCATTTTCTGCTAGGGGGTATACTGAAATTCACACTGAAATTCACAAACAAAGGCCGTTTTTGGACAATAAAAATAGCATATGAAAAAAAATTGGATTGAAAATCCAAACGGTGGGAACATGCTCTACTGCCTTCTCTATACATGGAAATTTTTATTTTTTAAAAATATCAAAATCTCAATTTTTGGTGGAATTTCAAAGTTTCGTCTTTGAGCAAATTTTGGCAGTTTTGGGCAGTTTTGGGCAGTTTTGGGGTGGCTTAGAAAAATTCAGCAGCTGCCCAATGAGCAGTGTTTGACACTTAGACCTTCATAACTTTTGATCCCAATGTTGGAATTGAAAAATAAAAATACCCACTCAAAGATCTCCAAACGGCCCACCTTCAATAAAAATTTCAGAAAATCCTGATACAAATTGCATTCATAGGTACATGCCCAAATTCCAAAAAAGCTCAAATGAGGCAGATTGTCCTTTAGGGGTTAATAATCTAGAAGCCTTTCAATCTATTTTGAATCCATAATTTGATGATCAACCTAGATGAAAAATCCACAAGGAAATATCAAAAGCCAACCAAGAACAAAGGCCACATCTACTACAACGTAAACACTCATATTTCTAAATTTTAAGAAACGAAAGACCAAGTTCAAAAGATTGGCCACAAAGTCATTCACACACACTAAGCCAAAATCTATTCAAATATGAGTACTAATTCATTCCAACTTAAGGTAACAACATCAATAAGCGTCTTTGTACCGATAAGTGTCCCTTCTAAATCTTGAAAAACCTAGAGAGAAATGAATAGATATGTTTGTAAAGATGTACTGCATTTGAATACCAAACCCTAGAGTCGACATTAAGTGTATCCATGGTAAGCCCTTTAAAAATCCAAACATTGTCCAAATA
The DNA here is from genome assembly GCA_014871385.1 of Ceratodon purpureus. Classification (NCBI taxonomy): domain Eukaryota; kingdom Viridiplantae; phylum Streptophyta; class Bryopsida; order Pseudoditrichales; family Ditrichaceae; genus Ceratodon; species Ceratodon purpureus. The sequence goes on along the minus strand of CM026432.1, from coordinate 8,842,380 downwards.
ATGCATTTCAAAGTGCATTGGGATTATTTCTCTTTTACTAATCTGATCCAATAAATCTAAATATACCAGAAACAAAAAACATGCTCAAAACTCTTAAGCTCATGGGTGTTGCTCCGTTATGTCTGTTTTGTGGAAGTTGTTTCTACCAAGATAGTACAATTTGCAAACCCCCCTGTCCTAGATTTTGGACATCGCTCCCAGTCCCACACTTCACTCTAGAAACTGAACCATGCATGTGGCCACCCCGAGATGGCCGAAAGACGCATTCAAGAGTCATTTAAGAGGACCGAAGATTGAACATGTCCAGATGCGACCAAACGACGGCAGGATATGATTCTGTGTACTCTACGAGCCCCGTGATTCCAAGCAACTACATTCTACATCATGTGATTCCGCATGAATTCTGCAGAGGGACTTGAATATGGTTCTGATCGAGTATGGGACCGACTGCGTTGAGATGCAGGTTGGAGCAATCGAGAGGGGGCGAGGGTGACGTTCTGTAATTTGATGACTTGGTGCAAGACGCTGGAAGAATCCCCGGGGCTGCTGTATATCAGATTGCTCGGAATATTGTTTTGTTTATCCAGGTTTGGTTGGCTGTGACTCCGATGGGTCATTTCCTTTGTGTAGTTTTACTTTGTGGCTGTTTCTCTTTGAGTGATCTCTGAAGCACCTTACATGTGAGTCCATGTACTTTTCGCATTATGTATCGTGAAGCGCCTGCTTGGGGATGTTCTGCACGGATTGAGGCAACAGTGTTTGTGAGCAAAACAAGTTGGAGCAGAGATCCATAATTTGGAATATGGGACGTAAGCTGGTGAACGTCGAGTTAAGAATCGCAGTGCAAGTTTAATGGGTGGGTTGCTCGACTTGCAGTGGGAGAAATCTACTTGAGATGGAATTGTGATGATCACTTGTACGCGTTGAGAGAAGGCTGTGAAGGTGCGCATGAAGTGTGGTTTCGGATGGTCTTGGAATTTGTTTCCAGGGTAGTGAGGAGTAATTTCCGACGAGTTGATGGGCACTACGAAGGCGGGAGATTCATCAGCTCATGCTAGTTTCAACTACTTGGATTGGTGAGAAATGTGTTTGAGCAAATTTGAAGAGTTGACCTTGAATATTCAGTGCGATGATGGCACGAGCAAGAGATGACGGCTACACGATGATGGCAAGAGCAAAGGCAGTTGATTTTAAGAAACATGACATCTTCTGTCTTTGGCTCTGATTGATTGTAGGTGTGCTGAGGAGGTGCAATGCAGACCTTGGTGCAGAGTTATTCTTGCTATTTAGTTTCGCAACATTAACCAATTCCATCGCTTGCGGTCCACTCTTTGACCAAATATCCTCAATGCGTTCTCATAAAATATTTTCTCTTTCTCAGTAACCATAGTTTTGGCAGTCATCCAGGACCACATATGGTTTTGGAGCATGGTATTCCGCGTAAATTATGTGCCTCTGGACCTGAACAGCGTGCCCCTCCTTATTAAGTTATTCCTCTACAGCTAGGTCAGAGGAATCAGATTCCACTGTTCATCGATCCTTCACTTTCACTGAGAAATTACTCTCTAACTGGCCTACTTCCATGACAAGTCAGAGGTTTCACTTTAGTATTCAACTCTCATACTCATCCATTTGGCACCATTCCTCACTTCAAGTTCTGGGTTCCCAGCCACTGCCTTTATGGCGCTGTACGCTGAACCATGTGCCTGTCTAAGTTGTCTTGCCGGATACAGCTTCGAGAATTCGTTCCGGTCCCTTTCAAGATTGAGAGACCTGTAGCATAAAATCCTTGCTTTCCCACGATGGCAAAATTGCTCTAGTCGATGCTTCAATTGCACCGAGGATAGAGTCAATAGCCATGAAGTGCTATCATGCAAACTTGCTCCAAGAGACAATACACTAACCACTGACTTCGGGGGTGCATCACACTCTTGAGGATCAGCTTCATGAAACATCAAGCTCTTGATCCACAGAATGATTTTCACGAAGAAATGATCAAGGCGCGCAATTGTGATGTTAACGGTTTGTGCAAGTAGCCAGGTTTTGGACATGCATATGGTGAATGTTCGTACTCAGCAGCTGAATGGTATGGACTACGTCAGGTGCAGCTGTTTGCCATCGAGCCACATGTGATAATATGTGCTCCTTTCAGCTTCCGATGCTGGATTTTGCTTTTTTGAACTGGAATAATTACTCTTGTTTTGGTCCCAAGGGCTTTGTTCACATGTGTTTATTTGCGGACAGGGGACTTGCTCATGATAATCTGGGTTTGTATTCATCTGCTGTCGTGTTGTTGCCCATTGTGATTTTGGTTTTCTGCTTCAGAGATGTTGGTTGGACTGCTACGGTTGGAGTTTGGCAGAGGTTGTCTAGAGTTCACCTCTTTTCTGGTTGCTTATGTTCTCTGTAGTCACTGGGTTATGAGTATTCGGAGTTATGGTTATGGTTTTGAAATGTGATTTACTCTTTAAGTTTCTGGATATGTCAAAGGACTCACTTACTTCTTAAAGGACCGGTTTGGGTCTCTGATCTTTTTGCAAAGGTGGAATTTATTATGATTCAGTTCGTGTGTGTTTTTGTTCGTTGGAGTTGTGAATGTGAAGGTGGTGAATACGCCAATTCAATCTTCACTTTCGAAGTGAACCCTTATGTCGGATGATATCCGGTGATTCACTTGGCTGTAAGGCAACCTTGGCAATGACTATCCCAGGTGAGTGATATAAATTGCTTAATTGTAGGATGTTACTAACCAATAGCTGACATATTCGGGAAAGTGCAACGGGTTTTGCACCTGCGGATATCGTTCATGTGTAAGATTATTCCGGGATTGAAGCTTTTCGCTGATCATGTCAAGTCCGATCTGTCAGTAAAGGATGCCAATTCATGGAGGATGCGAGATGAAGGGTATAGTAAACGAAGTCACAGATATAAAGTTGGCATTCCCTCTGGCCGAATTTCAATCTCAACATGTAAATTGCAATTTGCTGGATTTGTGTCTGTAGAAGTCATTTGGGATTCTTAATTCCAGAAGGTACTTACTTGTCGGCATTCTGTGAGTAGTTAGTATTATTGCGAGCACCAAGACTTCAACTAAATAATTTACCTCTACCGCTTTCTGACGTCACATATAATTTCGCTTGTTGTAGGCCCTGTGATTTGACGAAAACATAATTTGCGAGTATGGAACCAATTGCGTTGAGATGCAGGTTGGAGCAATCGAGTCCGGAACGAGGGTGACGTTCCTTTTCATGTCTTGATTGCCGCTGGAAGAACCTCCGGAGCTGCCAGCAAATTGCTCAGAGCATTGTTTCCTTCATCCACATTTGGTTAGCTCCGACTTCAATGGATCACTTCCTTCGAATAGTTTCAATTTCTGGCTGGTACTCTTTGATTGTCTTGATTCTTAAAGCTGTTTTGAGATGTTCTGCACGGATTGAGGCAACTGTGTTTGTGAGCAAACCAAGTTGGAGCAGAGATCCATTTTGGAATATGGGTGCTTGATTGTGCTGGTGGAGATTCCTGTCACATTCTGAGCTACCTAATGTAAAGCCCCTGCATTATTGAGCTAGCGACATTGCCAGTCGATGCTTCAGATGCACCGAGGAGGGAGTCAATGGCCATGAAGTGATGTCACATGTTGACGAAAACAATCTCTATGAAGAGATATTTCGCTCACTACGAGCAATGAGCATCTGATGACACAACGGCAACTTGTTTATGCGGCATCATGAAGACAGATTCTTTCACTCACTGTTCCGTTGATGAATGCCTAGCTTGGAACTGTAGTCGGGAGACAGTCGGGGAGACTGTGTTGCAACCCCAATGCACGCGGCATCTAGACCCCATTAATGTCGGTACCCATTCTTCAGCCTGACTGGTTAACAGGTTGGAAGCGGAACGAGTGATGAGCATTTGAGACGTGTTCCAAAGTTCCTCTAAATTTTCATTCTTGTTCTGTGATTCTTCTTGGAGAAAGATTATGTTGGGGTTCCTTTACTCGTCGCGTTCCAACTGACTTGCGCCTGCTGTCGACTTTTGTGCGACTTGCGAGGGTTTCCGTGTCTCTACGTTACGCAGGTCCAATTTGTTCTGTTTGCAGACAATCGACCTGGTCGTCTCCCACTGCATACTGTGCCTTGGAACTTTTTGTTTTCTTTGGTGGCTCCAGGTAGGAGGAGCGCAGACCGCGAGGCTGGCCGCGAGGCACTTTCGGAAAATCGTGGGTCTGGTTTGGTGAGTGTCTATCAACTCCTGGCGTTCGATCTAGATGCCACCGCTTCCAGTGTCCATGTATCGATGTTTGAGGTCAGCTCCTGGACGAAGTGATCTGTCTGTGGTGTAGTAAGCATGTGCTTTCTCGAATGGATCAGGTTTCCGAGATTGGAAGGGTAAGGGTATGAGGATTCACGCTCGCTAGCTGGCAAGGATGGTCGAGTCTGAATGTCTCCTTGCTTGAATCTAGTTCGATTTCTGCCATTCGAAGAGAGTGTGTTAGAAGAGGGCTTCTGTTCCTTTGTGTACATTAGTAGTGTGCTTGTGACTTAGGGTTTGATATGCAGAGCGGGCCTGGCAATGTGTTCGAACCTACTATCTTGCACTTGTTGGTTGCGTATTCAGCAGTGTTGTCCAACTGCATCTGGTCAGCCAATTAAAAAGGTTGTGTGTAGATTCGAGAACGTTGTTTGTGTGGAAGGATTTCAGAACTCTTTCGGTTCTGCACAGAGGTTAGCAACTCCGGACTTCTACGGCGATTGATTGTTGGAACGCACGTTGAGTGGCATGGCGACCGTCTCTGCTGACGACACCCGTCAGGACGCAGACAATACAGTGTCAGAGCTATGCTCCAATTTCCCGACCGCAGTTCAAGTTTCGACTTCGGATGGAGAAAACCCTCAGCTGCATCGCAAGACTGCAAATTCTAGAAGACAAAGAGGACGTGCTGGTAAGAATGAAGCGCTTGTTTCTACTTCTGGTCCGCGTGATGCAAATTCTACATCAACGTGTACCACAGCTTGGCACTCCGTCGTCTTGGTGTTCTCCAATTTCCTCTTCAAGGCTTTTCAAGGCTGTCTATCCCCTGGTCAAGCACCTGCGATTCCTTCCACGGATGCAAGTTCTCCATCTGCCTCCGCCTGTGCCACACAGTACTACTCGGCACGCATCCAGTCAATGATAGAGAATCGGGCCAAATGCTCAGACGATGTAGAATATGAGATCGCAAGCTCCAAGGTGCACTGGAGCACTGTGGATCGGCCTGCAGGAAGGACATCGGAGAGGAGAAGTGCCGCTCAAGAAGGTGGGGGTTCTTCGGAAGACGAGAGTGAAGGTGAGGAAGTTATTGATGAGAGAGAGCTGGATGAGGACATTTTGAAAGCCAACCGGGAGGCCATTAAGGAACAGAGGCAGCATCATGCATGGGGTCGGTGTTTCCAGGAGGACAGAGATACTTTGTTTGAAAGACGTGAGAAGATTGCTGAGGGAGGGGAAGCCAAGATCTATGCAGGAATTCGCACAGATTTATTAGAAGGTGAGGCGGGAAGGCATGTTGTGTTCAAGGTGTTTCCGCGAGGGTATCATTTGCGAGACCTTGTGAAGCTATGGCCAGAGGGTGCATTCAGTAGTCCTTTCATAAGGGGTACAAAGATAGAGCATGTGATGTTGTTGCCAAATGATGGGAGGATTGCAATGGTGATGGAAAGAGCATGGGGTGATTTGCGAAGGCTCATTGACATGAAGAAGCAAGCCAATGGCAATAGAGGCCCGCCATTCAATACTGAGGATGTATTTGATAAGATGAGGTGGATTGCATATGAGATGAAGTGGTTACACGAGGATGATGTGGTGCATAGAGATCTCAAGGCATCCAATGTCTTGTTGTATGGGCATGGTGACAATTTTTCTACTCAACGTTGTAGTTTGGTGAGCACTGGAACACATGTGGTATCAGATTATGAATGTGCACTAGGTGTAATGGGGACAGGGTTTTGGAGAGCACCGGAAGTGTTGTTGGGCATGAGGGATCCAAAGAAAAGATGTTCTCCAACATTGTTTACAAAGAAGTCAGACGTATATAGTTATGGCATGTTGTGCTATGAGATTGCAACGGGCTTTCTTCCTTTTGAGCGGGAAGGGTTTTCAGGAACTAGGGGAGAGCAAGATCTTGTCATCAATGGAAAGAGGCCTTCATTTCCTGACGATGTAGATGGTGGGATGAAGGATTTGATTACAAGATGTTGGCATCAAGATGAGGACAAAAGGCCCACATTTGATGAGATTTATTCTGAAACTTATTACATGTGGGAGTCTTTATTACTTATTGATGTAAACCAAAACATTTTAAATTTGCCATGAATTCATGTGATGATTGTCACAATGAAACAGTGGTATATAATAGGACTTTCAAATCAATATTTTGGGATTGTGTCGTTTGAATAAATTTTGTTATTGTGCTTGTGACTTTATACATGATATAGAGTTAATCTGCGTATTTGATCTATCTTGAATGCTTTTCAAGTTCTTCTAATTGGTCAATAAGTCCTGGTAACAATGACATTTTTTTCATAAACCATAAATAAACATTTTTTTCCATGCTTTTCCATTTGCAATAAAAAATACTTTGCTATAGACTTGGTTTACGGTATGCTTAAATTTTGTGTTTTTGAATTAAGTTTAGATCTCAATTTATCTCAACATCTCTAATACTTCATGGTTTGTTTAGACAATATTATAATGTTTGAACTTCAAGAGATTTCTCTAAAGCATAAGATGTTTTAAAATCAACTACAAAGTATGACTACAAGGAGTATTTTAGAAATGTTGTACAAAGGAAAGTATATCACTTTGAAGTTTTGATTCTATCCATGCAAATAGATTCAAGAATATTATCACCATGAATTTATAATGATATCTAAAACTTATAATAAAAGAGTCCTTCCAAAGTTGCATGAAAAACAAAATATCAACATTCCACTAAATTTATTTGCTGGAATGGATTTTACACAAGATTTTCTTGACATGATAATTGTATCAAATTTATTTGTATTAACTAAAGTCAAAGCAAAATTGGATTGGAAAAAGTTTGTCATACATCAATGTTTGTAATTCTAGATAAAAATATATTCTAGTAATACCAAATTAAACTACTTGAATATGACAATAACTCTATGACATATTCCTTAAAAAATCTTTGGTAGTGAAATGCTTCATGGTGTAAGGATTTTGAGAAGCAAAAATACTCAAGGTATGCGTTGAGGTTCTAGGTGTAATACCTTTTTTTGATAATTTAAGCTATCTACACTACTTTTTAACAAGCCATTTAAAGAGTAATAATTTTCTAGACATTGGAGGTTAGTTTTCATGAGGAAGGCGGATTTTTACATGAGTTGTTTTCCAATTGTGAAATTTGTACAACTCTTGAAGTGAAAAGGTTTTGGGTGACCTATTTTTATCAATAGACATCTTCATATCAAAACACATGTGACATTAATTTCCCGCTTATGACAAAATCTAAAATTGATTACTATTATTTTTTCAATTCTTTATGCTTGAGAGCTATTGATTGATTGCTTCATTGTGAATTAATTGACTTTAGAAAGTCAAATCAGAAATGAATCATATGATCTTTGATTGTCAATCAGGAAGTCTATTGATTAGCTTTATGTATTTGGTCGCTTTAAAGAAAATCCACATTAATGTCATCTTGAATATCTCTCTTATCAAAGTCATGGTTGTAACATATATTTAACGCTTAAAGTTCCTTGACTATGTTTTACCAAAAAACGCTCCAAAATTGCCAATTCCAATGTAAAAAGTATGCCATGACTAAAATATCATTACTTTCTAATTCTAACCGTAAGATTTTAAATAAGGTTATTGTAGTAGATAGGTCAATAAATTTCATCATAATCAACCGTAGAGATTAGAAGATTATAGGGATTGAAATTTGAAAACATACTTTTTTGACACGATTTTTGATTAGGTGACACACTCTTACTTTTTTTTTCCTTAGGTTTTTGCATTATGGATTTTGGGGGTTTTGGTGCATGACAAAGAAGACTAAGTAAACTAGTTGTATAAGAAGAATTACGCACAAAAGACAAGAGTAGCGTGTTGAAAACAATATTATTATTAAGGTAAATACACAAGAATGCTAATTCATATTTCTTTCCTAGAAATTCCATGATTATGTTAAAAAGTCCCAATTCCAATGGTCAAAGTAAAGATTGATGTCCATCTATCAAGTGAAAAAAAGAAAAAAACTAAAAAATCAAACTTTCTAACTTATGAAGGAAAGAAGAAATGTTTTTGCAAGTGGAAAAAAGAGAAAAACTAAAAAATCAAACTTTCTAACTTATGAAGGAAAGAAGAAATGTTTTTGGTGTAGTTCCCAAAACAGTGAGAAAACTTTGATATTTTGTAGAGTGAACATTTTGTAGTGAAAGAAGTCTTTTTTTAGGAAATCTCAGAGATGACAACATTAAGTATTCATAGAAAAGAATTCAGAGGTAATACACGTATTTGGCATGGCTGTCCAAATTGTCCACTGAACACAAAATTTCACTTTACATGCCATAACTATTTTTTTAATTGTCTAATTGAAAAAAAATGAGATTCCCTCAAAGTCCAAGTACATGCCTTAATTCAAAAAAAGCCCAAATGGGGCAAATTATTTTTAAAGATTAACTAATTATAGACAAAACACTCAATATTGAACTTTATAGTCTTTCATTGAAGGCCTATAAAGCGGTTTGAAAGGAAAATAAATAAAGATTTTTTTCTTGAATTTTTTTGTCAAAAGTTGTTGTTTGGACCAATTATTTTGCTTTAAAAGCATTATTTTGATCGTTTTCAAGATGTAAATATGATAGATGGAACACAATGAGCATTAAAAGTATTATATTTTATTTTAAAGTCAATATTATACAAAATTTATCATTACTTCTATACATACTGTAGGTGGAGGGCCGGTTTGACACTAAATAATTCAAAAATCAGGTGCCAAAACTTTGGAAAATTATTGGTATTTTTTGCCGAATATTACATAAATTACAATTCAGATTTGCCGAAAAGTAAAAAATTTGGAATTTTTCATCAGGATCAACCCTAAATGGAAGGTGCGTGAGATTCAATGGGGAGAAGGTGCTCCTTTTGTAATCAAATCCACTTACATTAGTCCACAAAGAGTATGGGTTAAGACGTAGCAAGACTCTAGGTGAGGTTTTTGAAATGTGTTGTATACAAATTTTGGAGTCCAATTAAGCATAGAAGATGAAGTTTAATGGAATTTTTTTAGACTAAGAAAAGTTGAGGAATCAAGCCTTCTTCCACTTCCAACAAATTTTGTGTTAAAATAAGTTTTTATGCAAAAGATATAGACAAAAAACATTGTAAAGATCTATGTGTCAAACTGCGTTTCTAACAGTTTTTCAAAGCTCATTTGTGCTTAGAGGATCAACTTTTTTGGAATTGTTTTGGTCAAAGAAAATCTTAGGAATCAAGTACTCTTTCACCTCCAACAAATTTTATGTCATTTGAAGACTTTATGCAAAAGCTATGCATGTTATAAAATTAAAGACTAACTAGGTGCTTCACCTCAAAGTTCACATATCCCACATGGATTGTTGGATACAACTCCACTCCACTTGTATAAAGTACAGAGCAGTCCTAACTCTCCACACCCAAAGTCTCACATACCAATTTGATGTAAAGTCTTGATCATGACAACATGACGGAATTTAAAATTTTAAGGAGAAAATTGCCAAAATGACCAATAAATCAGTTTTAGGTGTCGAATGCAAGTTTTTCACTTTTATTAATTATTCGACAAAGAAGTGTCGAACCAGCTCCACCTACGGTATTCAATACCTCTTAATTGTTGACTGCAACTAACTTTTCTATAAATGCAACAAGGTTTAATTATGGAATTTCAAAAGTCCATAATTAGGTGAATATAGGTATTCTAATTGTACCATTGTTGACCTTGATTGGGCATGAGAGATTATTAGAAGAAGATGTAGAAACTGAATTGATTCCTTGATAGACAAGTTTGTTATTTTTTCTTAATTGAAAGCACTTATTCAAATTCTCATTGCCAAAACTGTGTTTAGAATCCATTGTATATTGTTGTGATGATTGGACAATGAGAAATTGGTATACAACAAGACTTTCTTAAAATTAATCCATTTGTTTTGGGTTGTTTGAATGAATTTTGTTTTCATGGTTGTGGGTTTTTATATGATTTGGAATTCACTTGCATATTTGATATTTTTGGAATTTCTTCCAATTAGACAAGAAGTTTCATTGTAATTCCAAAGATAAACATGATTATCCATGGTATTTTGTTGGAATCAAAACCTTTGCAATAGAATTGATTTGTGTTATCTTACATATTATGGATCTTACATTAAATTTTGATCCAATCAGTTGCAACATCTATAGTTTCAAATGACACTATAAAGTCTAAACTGTAAAAGATATCTACAAAAAAGAAGATTTTCCAAAACCATATCAAAGTACAATTACTTCAAGGAGTATAATTATTAAAGGTGATGACATTACAACTAAAAGTAGAGAACTTTGAATTCTATAACCATTACTTTATTACTATCAACTAATGTAGAATTAAAAACTTGTAGTGAAAACAACTTTCTAAAATTGGTTAAGAAACAAAATATTAATGTTTTCAAAGAATTACATGTTAAAATAGGTTTAAAATTTAACCCCTAATGTCCAAATCAACCCGATTAGGGTCGATTTCGGTCCGATCAAGCTCGCAGTTACTATATTTAGATAAAATGAAGTTTATAATTTTGGAATATTGTAGAGTTTTTTCATAGCTTTCCGAAGAGTCATCTCACGCTTCAAAATTCCTCATACTTTGGGAGATATCCGCAGTCAAAGTTTGATAACACTATTTGAAATTTGCCCAAAACTGACCATACTGCGGTATATGCTCAAAAACTGCCCAAAATCAATTAAATTGCAGAAACTTCAAAAATTCACCAAAAATTGAGATTATACTTTTTTTCAAGTTTTTTTTTTTTTTTTTTTTTTTTTTTTTTTTTTTTTTTTTTTTTCCCCAAGTAAATAACGTTTTAAGGCATGATCTCACCGTTTGGATTTACAATCCTATTATTCTTCACATGCATTTTTTATTGTTAAAGATTGGCCTTTGTAGTTGAATTTCAGCATACTTCTATGTGAATAATCAAGCATTTCTTTACGTTTTATAGGTCGTATGAGGGTAAAAATTACAAAGGCATGTTCCTAACTCACCTAAAAACAAGAATTTGAAGAGCCTCATATCAAATTTTCTACCAAAAATGGTTATTTTGGCCCTCAAAAAACCAGTTACCCTTTTTCCAACAAGCAAAAAAAAACTTTTTTTCCATCTTTAAACATTATGATCTCACAATTGGTAAGGATTTTGAATTTAAGATTTGACATACATATGCACATACAAATCAGGTACAAGATCTTACGGTTGCATACTCAAAATTACACCAAAGATAAAAAAATATGCACCTTGCATTTAAAGATGGCAGTTTTGAGTGTTTTTTGCGATTTTGAACGCATTCGACATTAAGGGTTAAATTGAGAAATTCTTAACACAATAATATTCTGAAATTTTTTTGTTGCTAAAATACCTTTTTTCTACAGTAAGTAGAAAGCGGAAAATATTTGTAAGTAGAAACATTGTTTTTGTTTCTTGTGAACAAATTATGTGAGCATGATGGAAATAATCAAACAACGTATTGTATATCTATTTGGAATAAAGTGGTTTCGTAAACATTGAAACATGTTTTGAAATCTAAAGTAAACCTGATATATCATGGTTTTGAAATGAGAGCAAAACCCTTGCAATAGAATTAATTTATGGGACATTTATATTTTGTTTTGCATCAAGTTCAAAGTATAATCAAATGCAATACTTCTAATAGTAGACAATATTTTAGCCTCTAATTGCCCAAGGTTGTTAAACACTTTAAGATGTCTTTAAAATCTTAGAAGGTTCACATGTACAAATGAAAGTTGTGCCTTGATTTTGGATCCCACCCATACAACTTGATTCTAGTATGCTACTTTTATAATTTATTACTGTTTCTAAAGGAAACTCATAATTAAGAAACCAAATGAAAAAATGTTAAAAAAAATATTGAATTTCATTTGTTAAAATGGATTTAATATAGAAACATCATTCACATGATGATATTTTGATGTTTTTTGGTTATTTATCACTATGACTTCATTTTAAAAGACCATTTCTTAACTAAACTCAATTCAAGTTTTAACTCACATCATTTAATGTTTGCAATTTTAGTAGAATATATATTCAAAAAAAATCAAATTCAACCTTTTAATAGGACAACAACTTCATGAACTATCTCCTAAAATCTTTGTTAGTTAAAAGCTTCATGGGAAAAACATTTGAGAGGCAAAAATATCCAATGTGAGAATATAGGTAAGTAAGATTCTTAAGAGCCAATATCGTCTTGAATTATCATCCGATCAAGATTATTGCAATATGTGTGCCCATTGTTGACCTACATTGATCCTTCACTTTCACAGTGAAATTACTCTCTATAAACTGGTCTAGTTCCATGACAAGTCAGAGGTTTGAATTTGATATTCAGCTCTCATACTCATCTATTTGGCTCCATTTCTCACTTCTAGTTCTGAGCCTTGGTGCTCAACGTTGAACCCTGTGTCTGTCTTTTGTGTTGCCGGAGACAGCTTCGAGAATTCATTCCTGTCCCGTTCAAGATTGAGAGACCTGTTGCATAAAATCCTTGCTTTTCCACGATGGCAACATTGCTCCAGTCGATGCTTCAGATGCACCGAGGAGGGAGTCAATGGACATGAAGTGATGTCACATGTTGACAATAACAATCTCTGTGAAGAGATTTGACGTCGCTCACTACGAGCAATGCTGAATGTTACAAAGGCGACTTGTTTACTGTGGCTTCATTGAGATATATTCCTTCACTCACTGCTCCGTCGATGAACACCTAGCCTGGGACTGTAGCCAATGCACGCGACATCTAGACCCCGGTGACCATCGTCGGTACCCGTTCTTCAGCCTGAATGGAACAGGTAATTGGAACCGGAAGTTGGAACTAACTTAATGATGAGCATTTGACGTGTTGCAAAGTTCCTCTCAGTTTCCACGGTTGCACTCTAATTTGCCGTGGAGAAAGTGTGTGGTGGGTTCCTTCACTCGTCTCTTTCCAATCCACTTGCGCGTGCCATAGACTTCGGTGCATCTCACAAGGGTTTCAGTGTCTGTACGTTACGCAAAGACCAAGTCTTTTTGTTTGCAGACAATCGACCTGGTCGTCTTCCAGGGATTCAGTTTCTCTTGGGTTTCCAGGAGGGCTTTACAATCTGCCGTGGAGAAAGACTGTGTTGGGGTTCTTTCATTCGTCTCTTTCCAGTTGAGTTGCGCCTTCTGCCGACTTTAGTGCTTCCTTCCAGGGTTTCAGTGTCTCCACGTTACGCAAATCGACAATCGACCTGGTCGTCTCCCAGTGCATACTGTGCCTTGGAGCTTTTCGTTCTATTCAGTAGCGCCGTTCACGAGGACCGCAGACATCAGCGAGGCTGGCCGCGAGGCACTTTCGGAGCATCGTGAGTCTGGATTGGTGAGTGTCTATCAACTTCTGGCGTTTGATCCAGATGCCGCTGCTTCAAATGTCCATGGATCGATGTTTGAGGTCAGCTCCTGGACGAAGTGATCTGTCTGTGGTGTAGCTTTCACTACTGGATCATGTTTTCGAGATTGGAAGGGTAAGGGTAATTTGGGGATTCATGCGAGCAAGGATGGTCGAGTTGCAGAGCTGTGGTCTGAATGTCTCCTTGCTTGAATCTAGTTCAAAATGTGCCATTCAGAGTGAATGTGCTCGAAAGCGCTTGTGTTCCTTCGTGTACACTCGTAGTGTGCTTTTGACCTAGGGTTTGATATGAACGGGTGCAGTGTGTTTGAATCTGCTACTTTGCACTGGTTGATTACTTTTTAGCAGTGGTCCAACTGCATCTGGCTAGATATGGAAACGGTGTGGATACAGTAGGATTTGAGAATACTTATGGCTTTGCAGAGAGTCCAGCAATTCCATATTTCTACGGCAATTAGTTGTTGGATCGCACGTTGAGCGGCATGGCGACCGCCTCTGCTGACAACACCCGTCAGGACGCAGACACTACTGTGTCGGAGCTGTGCTCCAAATTCCCGACCGCAGTGCAAGTCTCTTCTTCCGAAGAAAAACCTGGGCTTTATACCAAGAGTGCAAACTCTAGAAGTCGAAGAAGACGAAGAAGACGTGCTGGTAAGAATGAAGCGCTTGTTTCTACTCCTGGACCGCGTGATGCAAACTCTAAATCAACCTCTACCACAGGGAACCACTCGCTCTTGTCGAAGAGCTCCGTTTTCCCCACTGCCCTTCAAAACCCTCCTCCAAACCAAGCACCTGCAGTTCCTCCCACGGATGCAAGCTCTCCATCTGCCTCCGCCTGTGCCACACAGTACTACTCGGCACGCATTCAGTCGATGATAGAGCATCGGGCCAAATGCTCCGACGATGTAGAATATGAGATCGCAAGCTCCAAGGTGCACTGGAGCACTGTGGAACGCCCTGCAGGAAGGACATCCAAGAGGAGAAATGCCGCTCAAGAAGGTGGGGGTTCTTCGGAAGACGAGAGTGAAGGTGAGGAAGTTGTCGATGAGAGAGAGCTGGATGAGGACATTTTGAAGGCCAACCGGGAGGCCATTAAGGAACAGAGGCAGCATCGAGCATGGGGTCGGTGTTTCTGGGAGGACAGAGATAGGTTGTATGAGAGAGGTGAGAAGATTGCTGAGGGAGGGGAAGCAAAGATCTATGCAGGTATTCGCACAGATAAATTAGAAGGTAAGGAGGGTAGGGATGTTGTGTTCAAGGTGTTTCCGCGAGGGTATCATTTGCGAGACCTTGTGAAGCTATGGCCAGAGGGTGCATTTGATAGTATTTTCGCAAAGGTAGAGCATGTGATGTTGTTGCCCAATTATGGGAGGATGGCAATGGTGATGGAAAGAGCATGGGGTGATTTGCGAAGGCTCATTGACATGAAGAAGCAAGCCAATGGCAATAGAGGCCCGCCATTCAATACTGAGGATGTATTTGATAAGATGAGGTGGATTGCATATGAGATGAAGTGGTTACACGAGGATGATGTGGTGCATAGAGATCTCAAGGCATCCAATGTCTTGATTTATGTTGATGTTGGCAGTTTTCTACTGGAGGCATCAGTTTGGTGAGCAGTGGACTTCATGTGGTATCAGATTATGAATGTGCACTTGGTGTGATGGGAACAGGGTTTTGGAGAGCACCGGAAGTGTTGTTGGGCATGAGGGATCCAAAGAAGAGATGTTCTCCAACATTGTTCACAAAGAAGTTAGACGTATATAGTTATGGCATGTTGTGCTATGAGATTGCAACGGGCTTTCTTCCTTTTGAGCGGGAAGGGTTTTCAAGAACTAGAGCAGAGCAAGATCTTGTCATCAGCGGAAAGAGGCCTTCGTTTCCTAACGATGTAGATGGAAAGGTGAAGGATTTGATTAGCAGATGTTGGCATCAAGATGAGGACAAAAGGCCCACATTCGAAGAGATTTTTGATGAATTTGTGGAAAGAGGCCTTTGTTTCCTGACGATGTAGATGGAAAGGTGAAGGATTTGATTAGCAGATGTCGGCATCAAGATGAGGACAAAAGGCCCACATTCGAAGAGATTGTTGATGAATTTGAGAGGCTTGAGAATGAGTAGATCGAGTGAATGGGCAATCTTTGTTGTTTATAGATATAAACGAACTTTGAATAGTTGAAGTTCAAGAAAATGAGTCTTTATCATTTATAGATATAAACCAAAACATTTTAAATCTATCATGAATTCATATGATGAGTGTCACAATGAAATATTGGTATATAATATTGGTATATAATCGAACTTTCAAATCCATACTTTGGTGATATGTTGTTTGAATAAATTTTGTTATCGTGCTTGTGAATTTTTACATTTTATAGAGTTAATCTGCGTATTTGATCTATCTTGAATGCTTTTGAAGTTCTTCTAATTGGGCAACAAGTCTTGCCAACAATGACTTTTTTTCATAAACCATAAATAAACATTTTATTCCATGCTTTTCCATTTGCAATAAAAAATACTTTGCAATAGACTTGGTTTATGGTATGCTTCAATTTTGTGTTTTTTGCATTAAGTTTAGCTCTCAATTTATCTCAACATCTCTAGTTTCTAAAGATACTATTTCATTGTTTATTTAGACAATATTTTAATGCTTAAACTTCAAGAGATTTCTCTAAAGCATATGATGTTTTAAAATCCACTACAAAGCATGACTACAAGGAGTATTTTAGAAATGATGTACGAAGGAAAGTAGATTACTTTGAAGTTTTGATACTATCGATATAATTAGATTCAACAATATTGTCACCATTAATTTATAATGGTATCTAAAACTTATAAATAAGAGAGTCCTTCCAAAGTTGCATCAAAAACAAAATATCAACATTCCACTAAATTTATTTGTTGGAATGGACTTTACACAAGATTTTCTTGACATGATAATTGTATCAAATTTATTTGTATAACAATATTTTTTCAAGACCATATTTTAAATAAAGTCAAAGCAAAATTAGATTGGTGAAAGTTTGTCATACATCAATGTTTATAATTCTAAATAAAAATATATTCTAGTAATACCAAATTAAACTACTTGACATATTCCATAAAAAATAACTCTACGACATATTCCTTACAAAATCTTTGGTAGTGAAATGCTTCATGGTGAAAGGATTTTGAGAAGCGAAAATACTGAAGGTTTAAGATTCTGGGTGTAATACCTCTTTTGGTAATTTAAGCTATTTACACTATTTTTTAACAAGCCATTTAAAGAGTAATAAATTTCTAGACATTGGAGGTTAGTTTTCATGAGGAAGGCGGATTTTTACATGAGTTGTTTTCCAATTGTGAAATTTGTACAACTCTTAAAGTGAAAAGGTTTTGGGTGACCTATTTTGATCAATAGACATCTTCATGTCCGAATACATGTGATATTGATTTCTCGCTTATGAAAAAATCTAAAATTTATTAATATTATTTATTCAACAATTCTTAATGCTTGACAGTTATTGATTGATTCCTTCATTGTAAAAAAATTGACTTTAGAAAGTCAAATCAGAAATGAATCATATGATATTTGATTGTCAATGAGAAAGTCTATTGATTGGCTTTATGTATTTTGTTGCGTTAAAGTCAATCGACATTCATATGATGTTGAATATATCTCTCATCAAAGTTATGGTTGTAATATATATTTAATCCCTAAAGTGGCTTGACTATGTTTCACCAAAAAACGCTCCAAAATTGCCGTTTACATTGTAAAAAGCATGCCATGACAAAAAAAAAAAATCTAATTTTATTTTGAAAATTGAAAGATCTTAAATTAGATTGTTGTAGTAGATAGCTCAATAAATATTATCAGAATTAACCATAGAGATTAGAAGATTACGGGGACTGAAATTTATAAAACAAATTTTTTGTCACGATTTTTGATTAGGTCGATACAATGTAACTTTATTTTCCTTCAGTTCTTGCATTATGAATTTTGAGGGTTTTGATGCATGACAAACAGGACTAAGTTAGCTAATTTTTTGATATTTTTTGGTTATTTATCACTATGACTTCAATTTAAAAGACCATTTCTTAACTAAACTCAATTCAAGTTTTAACTCACATCATTTAATGTTTGCAATTTTAACAGAATACATATTTTCAAGCAAAATCAAATTCAACCTTTTAATAAGACAACAACTTCATGAACTATCTCCTAAAATCTTTGTTAGTGAAAAGCTTCACGGGAAAAACATTTGAGAGGCAAAAATATCCAAATGTGAGAATATAGGTAAGTAAGATTCTTAAGAGCCAATATCATCTTAAATTATTATCCGATCAAGATTATTGCAATATGTGTGCCCATTGTTGACCTACATTGATCCTTCACTTTCACAGTGAAATTACTCTCTATAAACTGGTCTAGTTCCATGACAAGTCAGAGGTTTGAATTTGATATTCAGCTCTCATACTCATCTATTTGGCTCCATTTCTCACTTCTAGTTCTGAGCCTTGGTGCTCAACGTTGAACCCTGTGTCTGTCTTTTGTGTTGCCGGAGACAGCTTCGAGAATTCATTCCTGTCCCGTTCAAGATTGAGAGACCTGTTGCATAAAATCCTTGCTTTTCCACGATGGCAACATTGCTCCAGTCGATGCTTCAGATGCACCGACGAGGGAGTCAATGGACATGAAGTGATGTCACATGTTGACGAGAGCAATCTCTCTTTATCGCTCCTTCGAGCAATGCTCGCTGTCACAGGGGCAACTTGTTTACTGTGGCTTCATTAAGATATAGATTCCTTTACACACTGTTCCGTCGATGAATGCCTAGCTTGGAACTGCAGCCCAGCTCCCAGGGTTTCAGTTTCTCTTGGGTTTCCAGGAGGGCTTTACAATCTGCCGTGGAGAAAGAGTGTGTTGGGGTTCTTTCACTCGTCTCTTTCCAGTTGAGTTGCGCCTTCTGCCGACTTTTGTGCTTCCTCCCAGGGTTTCAGTTTCTCCTCGTTACGCAAATCAAACGACCTGGTCGTCTCCCAGTACATACTGTGTCTTGGAGCTTTCTGTTCTCTTTCGTAGGAGGAGCGCAGAGGCTAGCCGCGAGGCACTTTCGGAAAATCGTGGGTCTGGTTTGGTGAGTGTCGATCAACTTCTGGCTTTTGATCTAGATGCCTCCGCTACCAGTGTCCATGTATCGATGTTTGAGGTCAGCTCTGTGGTGTATTAAGCATGTGCTTTCTCGAATGGATCAGGTTTCCGAGATTGGAAGGGTAAGGGTATGAGGATTCACGCTCGCTAGCTGGCAAGGATGGTCGAGTCTGAATGTCTCCTTGCTTGAATCTAGTTCGATTTCTGCCATTCGAAGAGAGTGTGTTAGAAGAGGGCTTCTGTTCCTTTGTGTACATTAGTAGTGTGCTTGTGACTTAGGGTTTGATATGCAGAGCGGGCCTGGCAATGTGTTCGAACCTACTATCTTGCACTTGTTGGTTGCGTATTCAGCAGTGTTGTCCAACTGCATCTGGTCAGCCAATTAAAAAGGTTGTGTGTAGATTCGAGAACGTTGTTTGTGTGGAAGGATTTCAGAACTCTTTCGGTTCTGCACAGAGGTTAGCAACTCCGGACTTCTACGGCGATTGATTGTTGGAACGCACGTTGAGTGGCATGGCGACCGTCTCTGCTGACGACACCCGTCAGGACGCAGACAATACAGTGTCAGAGCTATGCTCCAATTTCCCGACCGCAGTTCAAGTTTCGACTTCGGATGGAGAAAACCCTCAGCTGCATCGCAAGACTGCAAATTCTAGAAGACAAAGAGGACGTGCTGGTAAGAATGAAGCGCTTGTTTCTACTTCTGGTCCGCGTGATGCAAATTCTACATCAACGTGTACCACAGCTTGGCACTCCGTCGTCTTGGTGTTCTCCAATTTCCTCTTCAAGGCTTTTCAAGGCTGTCTATCCCCTGGTCAAGCACCTGCGATTCCTTCCACGGATGCAAGTTCTCCATCTGCCTCCGCCTGTGCCACACAGTACTACTCGGCACGCATCCAGTCAATGATAGAGAATCGGGCCAAATGCTCAGACGATGTAGAATATGAGATCGCAAGCTCCAAGGTGCACTGGAGCACTGTGGATCGGCCTGCAGGAAGGACATCGGAGAGGAGAAGTGCCGCTCAAGAAGGTGGGGGTTCTTCGGAAGACGAGAGTGAAGGTGAGGAAGTTATTGATGAGAGAGAGCTGGATGAGGACATTTTGAAAGCCAACCGGGAGGCCATTAAGGAACAGAGGCAGCATCATGCATGGGGTCGGTGTTTCCAGGAGGACAGAGATACTTTGTTTGAAAGACGTGAGAAGATTGCTGAGGGAGGGGAAGCCAAGATCTATGCAGGAATTCGCACAGATTTATTAGAAGGTGAGGCGGGAAGGCATGTTGTGTTCAAGGTGTTTCCGCGAGGGTATCATTTGCGAGACCTTGTGAAGCTATGGCCAGAGGGTGCATTCAGTAGTCCTTTCATAAGGGGTACAAAGATAGAGCATGTGATGTTGTTGCCAAATGATGGGAGGATTGCAATGGTGATGGAAAGAGCATGGGGTGATTTGCGAAGGCTCATTGACATGAAGAAGCAAGCCAATGGCAATAGAGGCCCGCCATTCAATACTGAGGATGTATTTGATAAGATGAGGTGGATTGCATATGAGATGAAGTGGTTACACGAGGATGATGTGGTGCATAGAGATCTCAAGGCATCCAATGTCTTGTTGTATGGGCATGGTGAGGACTTTCCAAGTAATTTGGAGAGGACCGGCTGGTCTTGGTTGGAAAGAATATCAGACTATGAATGTGCACTTGGTGTGATGGGAACAGGGTTTTGGAGAGCACCGGAAGTGTTGTTGGGCATGATGGATCCAAAGAAGAGATGTTCTCCAACATTGTTTACAAAGAAGTCAGACGTATATAGTTATGGCATGTTGTGCTATGAAATTGTAACGGGCTTTCTTCCTTTTGAGTTGGAAGGGTTTTCAGGAAC
Organism: Ceratodon purpureus; assembly: GCA_014871385.1. Taxonomy (NCBI): domain Eukaryota; kingdom Viridiplantae; phylum Streptophyta; class Bryopsida; order Pseudoditrichales; family Ditrichaceae; genus Ceratodon; species Ceratodon purpureus. Next base: position 8,821,702 of record CM026432.1, on the reverse strand, counting down.
TAGAACAGAGCAAGATCTTGTCATCAACGGAAAGAGGCCTTCATTTCGTGACGATGTAGATGGGAGTATGAAGGATTTGATTACAAGATGTTGGCATCAAGATGAGGACAAAAGGCCTACATTCGATGAGATTTATGATGAAACCAAGAAGTTGGCAAAGGAATATTGATAATCAAATATGTATTAAAAGTAGGTAAAAACGAAAATGCTGTCAATCTTGTATAAATTCATTTGATTGATTTCTGTATAGGAGAGTTTCATAGGAGAGTTTCAGATTAAATACATTGATTTTTCTTTATATAATGAATGAAATTAGTAGTCATGGTTGTGATTAGATGTTTATTGTTTCAAATTCTTAAACTCATTTTCATAGACATAGGATGTTTTAGAAGTTCTTGCAATTAGTGAAGAAATTTTGCCAGCAATCAATTTTTGTCAGAAACCTAAAAGAAAATTTTGTATTTTATGATTTTCTATTTGCAATAAAAAACTTTGTAATAGAATTGACTTGTGGTATGCATACAGAAGTTATATTATTATGTGTGCTCTACTTTGTCTTCATTCATGATACATGCCATGGCTTTTGAACGTGGTATTGTTTGAAAGTTTAATTCAAATCAATAGTTCTTGATTTTTTGGTTGTGGAAAGGAGAAGTTACTCTATGTAGTAGGTCAAAAGTGGTTTGACTTTCACATGATAAGAGAAAAGCATAAAGGTGTGAAGATTATTCACAAAATTAAGGTTTCAAATGAGAACAAATTATTTTTCTTTATATACCAAAACACCCAGTTTAAGAAAGTTTGTTATAACGTGAGTTCCATGGGCATGATAAGGATTGGCATCAATCTTGCCAAACAAAATACATCATCATTTGAAGGAATATCACAAAACTTTGGCCACACTTTGTTCAATCTATCATGGAATACATTGTAAATGAGAAGGTGAGCTACTTCAACCTTCATATTCATCCGTCTCTTTAAACTAAATTCATCAACTATAATGATGTAATTTTATGATATAGTTGGTTTTCGATCTCTAGTCAAAATAGTAAATTTCATCTTCATTCCTAAAATATCCAATTTACTTAATTTTTGAATTGTAGTTTAAAAATACTTTTATATGAGAAAACTTAGAAGAACAAATTTGGTTCAAAAATAACTTAGTAAGCACAATGGATTTTCATGCTTCATCCAAGATTTATTTTAGTAGAACATAAAATATAAATTTAGAAATATTTAATTATATCGGAAGGTGGCACGGATTATTCTGTACTATTAGACATTTGAATGTAAACTTGTAGTTATATGTTCTCAAATAAACAAATAATACATAGAGATTATACTAATGAATGTAATATTCTAATATATGTTCAATACATATTTTTATGAAATTCTTTAAATGTCATATTATGTCATTAATGATAATGGAAATAGGATCCTAAATTGGTAATCAAGTTATCTATGAACTTATGTCATCTTATATAGTTTCTTGTTGACATATAATATTAAGATATATAATATAGTACTATAGAGAAAATTTGTTGTAGTTTTTATTCAACAAATTATTGTACAATTTCTACTACAATTCAATGGTAGAAATCTTAGATGGATGTATATAAAGATTATAAAGATTTAGTACACTAAATATCGTAATATTTGAATTTTTCAATGCAATGATTTTAAGATATTTATAACAAATCTTATCCATTTAAAATTTTATAGCTAATTTTTATAAAAAACTTTTGTAAATAAGGAGAAAAAGAGCCTAAAACTTAAAAAAATCAATGTCTGCACCAACATGATCAATATATCAATATATAATCATCAAAGAGTTACTTCAAAATCACTTTTACATTACAATTATACTTGAAAAATCCTATCCACAAGGAGAATTTAAAAAGAAATCAATGCTATTACATAACATCCTTCACAGGACCATTTTCCACCCTTATACATGGCTATATTCCACCTAAATACTAATGAATTCTCCTCACAAAATAATTTAAACACATCATGTTTTCTTCATTACTTAAGTCATTTCTCCGTTAAATAGAAATAAAATCAATAAACCTTCACATATTAACTAAACACACATGAATAATACTTTCATCCTTCAAGAATATCACAATGTCTAAGGTAACACAACATACAAAGATCAATACAAATGAACCATTATTAATTCCTAAACGACCAAGACCAATACAACCACAAGGCCACGCCCACAGGCCCCCCACCCTCCCACGGTCACGGGCGCCCGTTCTCACCAAGATGGCGCTCCTATCCCCGCGGACCCATACACAGACGAAGAAAACAGCGTCGATGTCGAAGCCTCGAGTCGATCACCTCGCCATCGCCATCGCCACCACCACCGCCATCGCAGCCTCTCTCTCTCGCCATCGCCACCATGAAGCGCGGCAACGGGCAGCGTCCGCCATCCAGGTAAAAAACGCGCTTCACATCGACCTCTCACGTAGCTCACAGACCTCATTTGATGGGTCCCTGAGGTGGAAGATCGACATATTTGTGATCAGTAGATCTAAGGCAGGTTTGGTGGAGTGGGTTTGTTGGAATGGATTCACGAATATTGATTTCGCTTTGGTGTTTCGGAATTGGATCGTTCGTTGGGTTTTAGTGATTTAAAAAAAATTCTGGGTTTTGTGTTAGGGTTTAGTTTTTTTTTCCTTGGGTGGGTTTTAGGGTGATTGGAAGTCTCTGGAAGGTGTAGTTTGTGTGTGCTTCAGCCGAGGTGGACAGTTATGCAGGCATGTGACAACGCATGGGATCGCCTTCTTGGTTCTCTTTGTAGAGTGCGGGTGGTTTGGGATGAGGAGAATCTGCATCAATTGGAGACGACGAAGTCGCCAAAGCAGAAGATAACGGAGCCGAAAACGCCTTACTATGCCCTGGATGATGGTATGGGTTTATGTCTCTCATGTCTCTGTCGGTGTCTCTGATTTCTCTGTTGATGTCTCTCATGTGTGAGTTTTGAAGAAGATATTTTATGCATGAAAAAATTATGGTATATGTGAAGAGGACTGTGTATTAGATGGGCGTTTGTATCCTGCGTGTTTTAACCTATGTTGTAAATTATTTCGACGAGCTGATATTGAGAAACTATTGAGCTTAGGAATATGTATATGTTTGGAGGCTTTATGATGTGTTGGTGTTTGGCTTTGCTGTTAATTTAGTCAATGGAGTGTGAGTTTGTTGATGGTGGAATTCTTGGAGTGAGCTTGGTTGTTGAGGTTGGAGTGGGTTGTTCAGGAGGGCATTCTCCTACTCCTGACGACGAGAGGTTGCAAATGGATTCAGCTTCGCATGCTGAGGCCGTAAGACATGCACTTTCTGAAGTTGCGACAGATGACCGAGCTAGCAGTAGCCGAGCAAGCGGCAGTGGTAGTGGCAGTGGCAGTAGTTGGCATTACAGTGAAGACGAGTTGGATGGTATGGAGACGGATGGAGGTACCAGGGCATCCTTGAATATTAAAGAAAATAGGAACATCCAATAACGTGGGGGTATCCAAAACCTACACATGACGGCTCCTCATGCTTCCGTTTCTTTATCTGGTTATTTCTCTGAGTTTATGGGTCAATGATCAGTTATGAATTTTGAATACAGGTTCAGGTTCAGATGGGAACCATTCAGGGAGCTTTGAGGAGCACAGACGAAAGCATTACGATAACGAATACAAAAAAGCTAAAATATTGCTAGCCACGGATCCTGCGCTTGCAGTTGAAGACGAGGATGCTGCTGCCAATGGGGAAGCGGAATGTAGTTCAATGGCGGTTGCGGTTGCAAAGTAGCTAAGTTTACTGTTCTCCACTCTATGGTACCATGAATTAGAAGGATATAAAAAAAATCTGGAGCGGAGTCCGTTTTCTCCTCAGGTGTAAAGATTGAATGAATAAACATTCAAGGTTGTGCTTGCTCCCTGAGAGCTTGGTACTCCATTAGTTTCATGTTATTTCTTCTCTTCATCGTGTTATTCCTCACACCCGTATAATGCAATCCAAATTTCGGGAACTGAACCTGTTTTGTGCATTGTTTCTGATTTTGAATTTGCTTTGTATTATTGTCAACTGGAAAGTTGATGATCTAGAATCCTAGTAATTAGCCTAGAGCATAATCATGGTCATCGATGGTAATATTGGTCAACATAGAAAGCGGGAATGGTGAGAACTCGACCACGAAGTGTACATGTGAAAGAACCAACTTTATTTTACAGTGGCCTCTTTTGGAAGCTCCATACGTAGAGTTTGTCTATGTGTGCAGTGCAAATGGAATAGAATGATCATGTGCAATGCTGCAGCGTTAACAACATGATCGCATGCTTGCCTGACATCATTATTCTATACTTCTAGAAAGACATCGATTACTTTCATGAGTTTTATAGTTCCCAGCATAGTTTGCTCTAAATATTCGAGGAAAAGGGTATACCCGTCTGAGGCAGCCACTGTGCACCTGAAATGAAAGAGATGCTATATTGAGCTGCAACTTCAGGATCCGTGATATTGGTAGCCCAACTCACTCGGTTCGTGAAATTTCCTCCAGGGCCGAAGTTTTGGTACTCAGCAAAGTACAAGGTAGCCAGGGCAAAGTTGGTTCCATTCCAATCAACCCAGCCTGCAGCATTTATTACATTCGTCATGTAGGTTTCTATAAACACAGTCCGAGAATACTCTTGCCAAGGGCGGCCCAGAAAGCTTTTAATAGATTGGTTGTAAATGCTTGTAACAACGCTGGCCAACTCTGGGGCGGCTGAAACCGAGCAATCCTGGAAGCTGAAGCCCGTGTTCTGATCGAGAGATGTTCTGCTCTGTGCTGTCACAGTGTTTGCTTGGGACTCCAGGGGTTTTCGGCAAACGAGGTTACAGTTTTGGAACATAGCTGCGGAGTTTCCAAAAATGAAGTCCACAGTTCCGTATACAGTGCAGGATTGGTAGAATTGCCGAAGGCTGTGTATGTATAAGGTATCTTGGTATCCCTCGAATGAGCATCTGTAGAAGGCTGATTTATCACTGTCAACCCTGGTAGCAACTGCCTGATGATTTTCTGCTCCAGCAGTGTTTTGGAATGTCACGTCTTTGGCCAGAAAACCATCCCCATCAATTGCTGGTATCACATGACCAAAGCAATCATACATTAGCTCTACAGCAAGTACATAATATTGTAGCAACGCCTATTCATTTTTGTGATGTGCGTAGGTGTGTAACATATATGCTAGATGTTGCAATAATAAACTGCTGCTGTGGTGATATTCATTACATTGGATGTGTTCAGGCTGCTCGAAAACATCTGGTGCATGTACCACAAATCCTGAATCTTCTCTAAAGATTTAGCTTTTTAATCAATCATTTGAGTAGTCTACCCAAGAAAATGAGAAACTACCAAGGTAATGAAATCAATTATTACTTTCCAAAAACAAGAGAGTGAAATAATTCTGTCCTACTAACAGTGAGGAGTTAGAATCAAGCCATCACACAATTCAAGCAACTACTATTGATGAGGATCACGGAGATTGATTACCAACTGTGCCTGTTCTGAATGTAGTGACACCGTTCTGTACCACACTCACGTTCCCTGTAATAATTGTTTTGTTGATCCCATCCCCAATAAACATAACGTTGTAAGCATTGGAGGGGATATTGACAAGCTCATCATAAACTCCCTGCTTGATTCTGATGACGTATGATGCATTGCTCTTGGAAGGAGCGCCGTTCACAGCTGCCTGAACCGAGGAGTAATTTCCAGATCCATCTTTAGCTACAACTGTGTCATATGGCGTATCATTCACACTAGACTGCAAGAGACGGCGAACACCGACCCTCATCCACTGCGGATAATCCCCATCCATGTCATACATGGCTATCTCAGGTGCAGCCAAGAGGCGTCGATTTGGGATCTCACCGGACTTCGGAGATGCATAATTTTGATACATTGTCCGAGCGAGGGAGATAGAGTTGGCAACTCTTACCATGCTTTGGTTTCCATGAATTAGACTCATGTTCAAATCTTCTAGAACTGAGCAATGGCTCATCTCATCCATGCAGGTTGTATGATATGTTGCAGAAGCACTCAACCATGTTAAAACGTCTTCCATCATATAGGGAGCAGAGTTTGATTCGGGCAGAAGCTCGAGGTGGGAGATTGAGGAGTTCAAGTAATTCTCTGTGCTTTCAAGTGATTGTACACACATGCCCAAGGTGCTGTGCATACAAGTCTTGGAATTGCTAATTTCGCTGAAGTCGGATTTACAGTGGCCTCTGAAATCTTGGACGGCAGCTACGGAGCTTCTCAGTGCAGCGATCAGAAAGCTAGCCTCTTGGTCATTATTGATGTTTGTACTGGTCCTGTGAGCTGTAAGTGAGGACACACATTCCTCGGTGTAAGGAGTACTGCAGCAAGCTGTCCGTTCAGCTTTGGTTGGTACTGTTGTGGCTCCGATCTTAGCCTGTTTTGAGAGGGCAGGGACAGCACTCAAACACGTTGTCAAGGCAAGAATTGTCATGATAGACGAACCTCCGATGCTGTCAATGTGGGCATTGCAAGTCCTCCTTGACAAGCTTAATTGAGTTCTCTGAGCTCCTTTCATCTTGGTGGAGACTCAATTGCCTGGAGACAAATATGGAAAGTGTCAGCTTATGTCCAGATTCAGAGACTACAAGCAAAGCTTCAGCACATACCTAAGAAAATCATATATACTTAGAGTGCCTTGATATAAATGGAACCAGTAAAAAGTGGTTTAGCCTGTCACCTGATATTGAACAGCAGAGTTGATGTTTCTTGAGGCCTCTTCACGATGCTGTTGAACTTCGAACTTAAATCAATGCCCGATGACATTTCTTTGAAGAAGCTAATGCCACCACCAGGGCCCCCAGCCTATGTCTTTATATACTTGCTACTTCTTACAGATTCAGAACCAATTCAAGATAGGACTAATACATGCTTATAACCACACAAGCCAGTTGAGTGATGTTCAAATACGATCCTTCCAAATGCCAAGAGTGCACACATGCAGGAAGGGGCCAAAGAAGAGCAACGGTGATGATCTACAGCAGCCAACCATAATAACCGGTGTAATGTAAAACAACAGAACGTTTTCGTGCAACTCCAGTCTTGGTAACACACAAGACACATTTAAGTGTAAGCAGTGAAGACGCCACCCAAAAAGTTCCAAATTTACAGCTGCGTAAACCAATTTCCAGTAGGTCAATTGAGAAATGATTAAAGATAGTTTAGTTCAGACAAGGATACGATGTAATAGGAAAAGAAATCGTTACAACCTCCATAAAGCAGATATAGAAGCTTCTACACTGACTGGGTGGGTACAAAAGTTCACACGGACATGTCATTCACAAGAGAAGATATCACACATGAGTAGTAGATCAAAATATTTCTTGTCTTAATAGTAACAAGATTGCATAGAATCGATTACTTAAAGACAACCTACGACAAAAGTGGCCTGAACAGGCCTGAATAATTGGTTTAAATCTCTCCCAATAATAAATACCATGATGCAAGCAATCGAAGTCTGAGAAAAAGAGAGTAAGAAAACCGGGTAGTACCGCAGTTTCTTTTTTCTAATTTTTTTTTGACACGAAGAAGATTGTAGTCACTTACCGGAGGTTGTGTTGTGTCGTTTTTCATACTACACGACTCTTGAGTTACTCCTCTAGATACACTCAACTAAAGAAAATTGTCTAGCTACTGAGAATCTCAGCCCCAATATAAAACAATGATCAGAGCTTGTCATTCAGCAAACTCTCTCAGATTTGGCACAATGGTGCACAAGAGGGAACCCCAGATGTCCTACTTCTCCAACTTTGATAGGCGGCGAACGCCCAAAAAATACTGCCGAAATTGAGAAGGTGATGGATCCGTTTTAGTTAAGACGCCAAAGCAGGCTGCCTCTGTCTCAAGTTACCATTCGCCTGAGGTTCGTTAGACACAGAGCTCTGTCCGGTAGCCATGTCGTCCATTTCTCTATGCCTGTCTCTGTCCGTCCCATTCGTGCGATTGGTGTTGTTTTGAGTTCCTGAGCCAACTCCTTGGCCTTCCTCAGCAAGCTTCTTAAGGAGGTTCATCACAGTGGGAAGCAGCTTTGTGGAGACAGATATCAAACCGGGAACGACTCCATGCTCAAACTCTCGAGAGATGTCCAGCTGCACAAAGAGGGCCTTCCCCACCAGGTAAAGAATAAAGATAAGTACAAGATACAAAGGATTTCGGAGCAGGGCCATGAATTCGTTGAAGCCAAGTACTACCATTGCCATCATGGCCCATGGAGGAGGTAACCATGATTTGTTTCGTTTCGCAGCTTCTTGAGCAGCCATAGCTTGACTGATTGTATACTCTGTTTCAGCTGTAAATTGCCTCCAGATGGACTTGCATTGCACGGGAGAGATCAAAGTATCGTTTGCAGCGACACCTGGCCACGTACTCAGAGAGAGTGCATGAAGTGCCGATGACTGGGTTTTAGCAAGCGTAGTGTTGTTACCAGTAGACACAGCTCTAGATAATGTCCTTTGAAGCCCAGTCTCTGGTCCGTCTCCTATCAACGGTTTGAGAGAGGATTCAATTGCGTTATTTTTCTGAGTGCCTTCATCCAATCTTACGGCAGCCAAAACTGACAGAAGCTTCAAGGAGGAAGCCCTTGCATCCCGTGTAATAGCACGTACATCGTGGTCCTCTCCCCATATCCTAGGCATGCTATCCGCTTCATGCCCAAACACGCTGGTGAACCTTTCTTTCATTCGAATAATAGCCTGAGAAGCTTCTTCCTTGCTCTTCTTCTCCACAACACCTCGCCCATATTTAGACAAATGTTGTCGGATCTTTGCCTCCTCTTCTTTAGACGGCTCGAAGCCAACAATTGCATCTGATAATCTGGATGTAGCATCGTCGACTTCCTGCTCCATAAGTTGGCTAATAGCTGACCATGTATCAGGAGCTGCGGCGTCCAAGAGCGAGGCTGTAGGTTCTCCAATGGAAGCTTCCAAATCATTCTCAAACTTTGCTACAAGCTGGTTCAGCTTCTCAGTTCGCTTAGTTTGAGCATGTGCAGCTACATCACGAGACAACTTCTCTTTTGCCTTCGTTGAGTCCCATCCTGAGTGAGCGACATCCGCATCTGAAGGCACCAAATTTGCCACTTCAATCAGTGACAGAACGCAGGTTTATGCTCTATGAAGACATAACGAATAGTCGAGCTATGATACTCAAAAACAGCATCCTGCAAACCATCGATCTGCATCGATTCTCAAACGCCAATAATCGTATTTTAAAGCAATAAAAATAGCTCAATTCGGAGAAAGAAATCTCAAAAGCTTAACCCCTCTTCCCATAACCAAACATTGGAAACTTAGCAGATCCAAACCCAACTTACACTCTGCCAATTGGTTCAATGCCAACACCGTTAACCACACCATGCATATACTTTCCACTCGGAAGAGACTAAACCCCAAGAGAAGACGACTTCAAAATTCAGAATCCAGTCTAAAACCCCACACATCTCCAAAAACCAATATCAAAAACACTAATCCTGAATACCCACTCATCACTCTCAACAAAAGATGAAATCGAATACACAAGCCCAAGATGCAATCCACACTCACCAGCACAGCCACGTTCAAAATCAGCCAAAACTGCTTCAGAGCACCGCCGCACAATGCTGGCAAATCCTTCTCCAGAATTCGAGTCAAGACCGGAGTCCAAACTCGCCTTGAATGAGCTCAAGGCCTTGGCTCGGTGATGGCCGATCACGGAAGCATACGAAGGTTGCAACACATCCAAAACATTGGACATCAAAAAGGTCCGCTTGGAGGTTCGGACGCCCTCATCGAAGAAGGCGGCCTCCACATCATAAGCATTCAAATACTTCTCCACAACCTCGTTCACAGACTTCCCAAACCCTAACACCACATCATCCTTAGCCCTCGCCTCCAGCGCCCGCCACTCCTCATCCGCAACAAGCCCCTTGAGCTTCTCATGGGCGATCTCCTCACACCTGACAGTGGCAACCATGACCTTATGCGCCGGCAGATCCAGATCGCGATTCTCCTTGATCACTCGCCATATCTCCTGGGTACTAAAAGGAAACCCAGTGGCAGGCACCGCGCCCCGCCGATCGCCGGCCAGCCCACCTGGGGCGATCGAATTCTGGAACCGCTCCCGAAGCTCCCCCACCTGCTGCATGAACTGCTCCTCCTTCTCCTCATAATTCGCCAGCGACGTCACCTGCAAGTTGAAAAACTCACTCAACGGCGTGTGCTGATGATTCGCCGGCTTCGGCACCGTGTCCCAGATCTTCTGAATATCCTCGCGCAGGATCGGCTCCAGGGTCTCGATCGGGGTGCGCGTCTTGTCACGGATCACAAACAATAAGGTCGTCTTCCGGGGAGTGAACAGACGCATCATCACCTGGAAGACAGTCTTCAGCAGCGGCTTGTTGGCCGCCTGCTCGCGCCCAATGTCGTGACACCACATGTTGATCAACACGATGTCCGACACCGCGAGCGCGAACAGCGAGCTCTGCTTCTCGAATGCGGTGTCATCCTCCCCGCGCTCGCGCCCGTCTGTGCCCTCCAAGTCCATCACCAGCGTCGTCGGCTCGATGCCGGCGCCTCGCGCCAGCCACACCCCCTGCGTCGTCTGGCTCCGCCCCTTGAACGCGTCCATCTCCACGAACCTCGTCCCGAACAGATGGTTCAGCAGTGTGCTCTTCCCGCTGCTCTGCGGCCCCATGATCGCCACCACCGCGTACGAGAGCCCGCATTCCGACAGCCTTATGCCCTTCACAAACTCCTCCAGCCCCGCCGCATTGAACACCCCCTTGCCATCCACCAGCTGCAGCGTCTGAGCCCCCGCCATAGCTCCCAAATCACAGAGCAGCACTCTCTCTCTCCTTCGCAACTCAACTCACAACCTTCAACATTCAACAAAGGCGGCTCCTCTCTCTCTCTCTCCCCCAAAACCTGATCTCAGACACGAAATTGTCTCCAATTCTGGACAGATCAAGGACCTGCGATGCCCTAACCCAGAGCCAAAGCCTGGCACCTGTTGCTAACCGAAGGACATTCAATCTCAGTGAGCTACACTTATTATGATAAGAGTATGTCACCAGTTTGCACGCAAGAGAAACCTGCCGTCATCCCCGAAAAAGGCACATGACCCCACTATGCTATAACAGGAAACCCGAACATGGAATAACTTCAGACGACATCATGGGATGGAAAAAAGATGAGAGAAAAGGCGAAAACCAGAGGAAAAGCTACGGTTTCATGTCTGATGAACAGTCCCGGGATGGGTTTTGCGGTGATGCACGAGTCAGTTGTACTCTTGCCCATCGATGTCAGGCGACAGTGTGCTCAGTGAAGTCTCTGAGGAGCATGTCGTGGCTATGGTGTAGCCATAGCAGATGAGCTTGTGTTGAAGATGGCAGTATGGATAGATCTGGGGTGAGGTTGATGAGGAGGATGGGTTTCTGGTTGTTTGTTGCGTCAAGAAGGAGATTTGTTCAGTGTTGGTGCGTGTCTTGGAATGTGGAGCCGAGCCCTGACTTTGTGCGAGGATTTGGGTGAGCGGTTCTTGCCGTGGAGTGGGGGTTGAGTACTCTTCCTCTGTTTGCAGCTTCATCGAGGAGAGTCGGTGTTGAGCTTGGTAAACCTGGTGGAGCCTACCGAGGGGAGGAGTGAGGTCTTGCTATGCCAGTTTTGGAGCAAGCGAGGTGCGTGTTGGTGGGCTGATGGTGGGTCTAGAAGCGGAGGAGAAGATCCGCACCACGCATCTGTACTGTGAGTTCTGGGGCCAGCTCTTGGAGTTGCGCATGTCCAGTTGGTCGTGGGGGATGATGCGAGCTGATGCGGGAGGAGCTTATGCACATGCGTGACCAGGTTGCAGCGCATGCTGCTTTTTGATCTTTTGTTTTCCTGGGAAATTATTTTCCTGGGAATCTGAGGCGGCGTGAGTCCAGGCGAGTCCTTGATTGCAGAGCATAAATCCGTTTTCCTGTTCCGTTATCCAGGGTTGCGGAACGTGGAAACTGTCGTTTGGGTCAGGAACATGATTCTGTGAGTGAGGTGGGCCACACAGGTTTTTTCTACAGGAGCTTCTTCTTCTTCTTAGACTTGGGTGGGGGGCTCATCAGCTTCGGAACGGAAGAAGTCCTGCTATTTTGGTTTGAGCTCTCCGCATCTTCCTACCGGATTGGGAATTTTTTTTCTTCCGAATATATTGGGATGGGGTTTACCTCTGAAAATCTCTCCATGGCATTGAAGTGACTTTCAGAAAGTGAACCCCACCTCAGTGTAATTTGGAAATCCTTTTAATATTATGGACAAGGTTGTGGTGGCTTTGAATGTATCACGAGGAGGAGATCAAGCGCTATGCTGGACTTTTTGGAATGCAAGGAAACCGTACTTTTGTTAGTCTGGTTTTCTTGTTTTCCACGAAAATTCTGGTGTTGCTTATGAGCTTTGATGATGTTTGATGATGCTGAATCGGTGATAGCCTTTGTTGCTCGGCATACAAAGGAATTCGGGGGCATCGATATGGTGGTACGTATGTTTGCTCGTCTGTTTGCCTGCATCCATTGTTCTAATTGCAAATTATAATCAGGTTAGTTTTCTTTATCTCAACTCTTGAACATGGATTTGTTGCTTGTTTCAAGTAGCCGTCTGCTATTAGTTGTTACATTTATCTGGCTCAATTTGAAGAGGAAGGCTGGGCACCCAATTGTGAACAATACAGTAAATTTCAAGCTTACGCTCGGCTCTTGGCGCTTTCACTGGTTTCAGCAGATCCTCCCGTGTCTGGGAATGCCATCTCCTTTGCAGATATTTATATAGACCCGGTGATACCGTTTCTTAAAACGAGGGAAAGCGTCGGTTGCGTTACATATGTACTGGAATGACAAGCACGAACCTCAGCGCTTCAATCTTGAGTACTAGGAAAGAGCATGGCATGAGTGAATGGGAACGCTATTGGCCTGGCGTCCTTGGTCTTCTAGATTCTGTTGCAGTGCTTACAATGACGCCCTCAAGGCATCGAATGCCTGTTGAAGGATTGAATAGTACAAATTGTTTGTTCCGTGTTCCAACGGGTTCAAATCAGTGCATGCTTGGCGTTCTGTGGCATTCTCTATCCATGTATAGCATATAGCAGGGAAACAAGCTGTGTTATTTTGGAAGATAATTTGACGTGCCATCAAACTTGCGAATGCATTTGTAAATTGTATTGCATTCACCTTGCTAGTCACTTTGCAAATGGAGTACACTGTTGAAGAGGCACTTTGTAGAAGCAATCCTACGAGGAAGAGGTGGGGAACTTCCTAGAACTACTAAAGATGCTCAAAGTATGATATACCGGAACATAACAATCTGATAAAACATCCTTGAGGGTGAACAATTTTCATGGTCATAACAATATGGGAAATTCAGGCGGTACAATCTGCGATTACAGCATGTGCTGGTGACGAAGTCTACAAGATGGGGTGCCGTACAAGGAAGCGAAGAGATCCCAGAAGAAACAGTGGATGATGTAAAGAGAAATGAACAGCGAATACAGTATGTGATACGATTCTAGTGCTCTAGACCTAGACAGAAGAGAAAATAGAGCAAGCTTTGAAGCTCGGGATGCTCAACACGCATTTCCATGTCCCCATGTTTCTCTAGATTTCCTCGCCCTCGATGCAGCTCCGGCTCAGGATGGATGGCACAGCCCTTCCACAAGATCAACTTTGGGCTCAATCAGAAACAAGGGAGGGCATCCTTCTTCTCTCATGTAAAGGGGAGTAAGTGGAAGTTAGTTCAGGTTAGTCCTTTCCGCTTTTGCAGTGTTGATCTCTGTTAGATTAGTAGATAGTGATTCTTTCGCAAAGGATTGCATCCAATCTTCTTAGGAGGGCCAGGCCATGAACCTTGACCTGGAGTTTGCACAAATTTAGTGGGTTAAATAGTGCTAGTGACGGAGAAGTAGCCTTGTAATTGAGTTCGTGATGGAGGCGCCCATCACGGACGGTATTGAGAGTTCTGAGGCGTACTTCACACCGGCTGTAGAAGATTCTCTCAGTGAGTTCGGCGACGATGTGGAGGCTGTGATCGAGAGGTCAAAATCTCACTGGACGCAGGTGGACACTGCCGGCGCGTGGACTGATTCAGAGGAAGATTTACAGGCGGAGAATGGCAAATTCTTCCAGGGCCTCAAGGAGAACACGAGGAAGCGTTTCTTCAAGGACTACGGGGAGAGTTTGAAGGTAGGGCGGAAGATTGGGGAGGGAGGCCAGGCTGAAATCTTCGAAGGGACTTGGACAAGGAACGAACGAGCAACGGAAGTGGTGGTCAAGATGTTCAAACAAGGATACAAACTCGCTGACCTGCAACGCCTCTGGCCGAAAGGCATGTTCCACAGCGATTTTGCATCGGACTTTGTTTGCGGCATCTTGGGCGCTACGTTGCTGGATGGGAGGCTTGCATTTGTGATGTCAAGGTGTTGGGGAGACTTGCGCAGAGTGCTCGACCTTAGGATGCGCAAGCGCAAACACGGTCCTCCTTTTGAGTTTCAGGAGGCAAGGAAGATCATGTCAAACATAGCTCATGGGATGGCTGCGCTGCATGCTCACGGCATCCTGCACCGTGATCTGAAAGCCTCAAACGTGCTCTTGAGCTTGAATGCATGGACAAATGACCGATTAGACAAGGATTACGATGTCTGTAGCGATGAGCGAGAAATTAGGGACGAGTTATATCTGATAGCGGATTTTGAAAGCTCGGAGAATGTGCAGGGGACAGGTTTTTGGAGAGCACCGGAAGTGTTACGCACTATACAAAAGAATGGTTCTGCATCACTTGAAAACATATGGACAGAGAAAGTTGATGCTTATAGCTATGGAATCACATGTTACGAAATTCTAACAGGTCGCATGCCGTTTGATCACATCAAGGGCTTGAAGTCAGCTGATTTTGGCATTGTTTTGGAGGGTGGAAGGCCTCCCTTGCCTGATTATATCCCTACCTGGATACAAGAGGTGGTGCAAAAATGCTGGCACCCGGAGCCTTCGAAACGACCTACTTTCAACGAGATAATAGGTTTATTACATAGTACACAAGATTTCGAAGAGAAATGGAAGGTGACCAGAAGGTTTGGTTGGTTTTAGGACTGTGTTTTCGAATAGTGATTTCTGTGAAGTGATGCAAAATTGGAAGTACATTGTCGTGTCTGACTTCCGGGCTCCTTGGTTAGTGTTGTAGCGCCAATTGAAGTACATTACCATGGCTTGCAAGGGTGTGTTTGTAGTTGCTTGTTGTTGCAATGGGTTCTGCAACGAGTCTTCAGATTTTGCTCTGCAGAAATATAGAAGATTGAAGACTCTGCATAAGATTTGTGGACATGGTTTAGATACTACTCTGTATCATCATCATCATGCCCTGGTTATTACGAGAACGTCGGAACATATTGAACTGTTTTGATATTCCGGGAAGCTTTTATATGGTTCAATCTATGATCAGCAGATTGAAAAATGCAATCTTCTACTGAGCATTCACAGTAGTGAAGCAACATATGCCCTAAAAACAACTGTCTCCAGGTTAGTGATGTTAAACGTAGCGTTCTGATCAATCCTAATGTTAATAAGTACTCTAGTTTTCTTCACTGAGTTAGACCATCATAGCTGAAAGAGATCAAGCCCAACTGACAAGCTTTGTTCGATTCTAACATTCGGTAGATCTTAACATGAGCTCCGTATCTGTCAAATTCTAGCAAAGGTGGTTCCCCAAAAGATATTGAATTGGCAAGATTTTGTGTAATCATTCCACTAGTATTCGCAGTTCACATGATAGGTCAGATCTGCCAAGTGTCTGAAAAGATGTTGATGAATAGCTTAATGACACTTTGAATCACTGGTGTTGAAGAGGTAAATCTTGCAGTCCGAAGCAACTCCACTGATCGCCACCACACCTGCCTCGAAAACAGCAGAATGAATCACATGCAAAAACCTTTCCACAACATCAGCTTGGCAACACCACCACCATCTCAAAAATGTTGAAGTGTAACTTGCACCATGGAAATCATGTAGATGTTACAAGTTGTGACATTTACAGCAAAACAATATACAGACCATGTAACATCTACATAAAATCTCCATTGTAATTTGCATATACTATTTAGAAATGTGCAATCTATACCCAAATCATGTAAATGTTACAAATATTTCATGATTGGAAAAAATATGTAACTCTTACATAAAAAGTATAATTGTTTTGTGTGGAAATTATAAATGGCCTTTGCACATGTTCTTAATGCAAACTTTTGCTTGTATACTTTATATGACATTTACATAAATCGTTCAAATGAGAATATCATATAACAATTTTGATTGGTTTGCATAATCTTGTTGAAACATGATCTTTATGTTGATTGTATTAAAATGTAATAAATGCACATGTACATATCATGCATAAAAAAGTGACATGTTATCGCAGCATAATCCAAAATAAGTTTTAAATAAAATTTGTAGAAGGTTTACATAGATGTTACATACGCTTTCACTTGGAAGAATCATGGGCGTGTTACATAAATTAATATGGAAGAATTGTATAGATGTTACATAAAATATATATAGATGTTACATAAAATATATATAGATGTTACATAAATCGTTCAACAATAAAGCCATTTTGAGGCTGTTCTTGCAAAAACAAAGAAGTCATTGCGTGGCCCATTTAGCAATAAAAATAAATAAATCATAGCCACATTGAGTATAAATAAATAAATCAACAAAGTCGTTTCATAATATGTTGTGAAAATCATATCTCTTTTGGATTTATTTTTTTAGTGGATTTAGGGTTTAGGACAATTTTTTGTTAGTACCAATTGACGTTCTCACCGTTGGGATTTTGAAAATTAGAAGATTGAGATTGGCATTTGTAGTGTTCAAAAGGAGCCAGTGTATGGGCATTTAATATGACCCTCGTCACCAGAAATGTGGGTTTTCTATACTTCTGTATACTGTATGCTCCTCAAATTTTGAGAGCATACTCCCAATTCATTTTTAAATGAAAATCAGAAGAGCCTCCACCCATATGATCTCTAAAAATTGTGTGTTTCACTCTCCAAGAAGTGGTTGTCCCTACCAGGCAATACCAAAAATAATTTTTTCTCAAATTCAAACCTTACAATCTCTCAAATAGTGAGGATTTACAATCTAAAATTTTGCATACACATACATGTACAAGTTAGGTACTAGATCCTACAAGTAGATTCTTCCAAGTACATTGGACGTTGGATGTATATATATATATATGTATATTTATATATTTTCATAAGCAAATTCTACATTAAAACAATCTAAGTTGAATTTTAAATTTTAGAATTTTAAAATTTCCACTTGTTTATGAAAACCTTGTTTACATCAACATCTCCAAAATATGAGACTACATGAATCACTTTTAAGATTTTATGAACATCTACCAATAGATAATTAGAAATGTTATGCAACTGGGAGCTACTACTAGCATGAGTACTACGCATGTCGTTTGTCGGTCTATTCCATGATAGCATTCTGCACTGAGTAATATCAGTAGTGCCATCAGATTCTAGCTCATGATAGGAACGGATGAATGCAAGGTCAAGAGTATGATCTCATCCACTCGCTTCAATGTAAAAACATCCTGTGCAATGTAGTAATAATCTGATCTCACCATATTTGACATTGGAAAATTGTACCACCTCCGTGGTATCCAATTCTACACTGCTATACCAAGGCGAATCAAAAAACTTGTGCGTTGCACGAGCATACATTGGCCATTCACCGTGCTCATCACTTGGGCCACCTGGAATAGCAATTGTTGTACATACTCCCATAACCTGAATTAAAATTTCATAATTAATACTCATTTTTAATCCACATACTCATTGTAATTTATAGTATTAGCAAACAAAAGATTTATGTATATTTCATATATACAAACATTAATATACGATTAATGATAATGGTAATTTATATATATTACTTATAGACTTAATTTATTTCCCAAAATGTTTTCCAATAAATTGTAAATTGAAGCATTTTGAAGTAAACTTAGACGTACCTCTCCAATAGTTATGTTGTGCTCTATTTCATAGGTAGCAATAGCTGTGATTAGATGGTCACTGATTTCTGGTTGTGTTTTCAACAAAATTTGAATTTTTTTTGGGTATCATAGCCTTTGAATAAGATCTTCTTTCCTGTACAACTATAGGAATTGAACTTGGAATTTCATTTTGTAGCCACAACCTGTGTACATTAAAATCCACCTGTGCCAGCACATTCTTGCCTTCTTTGATGGCATGCACAATGATAATTTAAATAAATTATTGTCTCCTTTTCCTCCTACAATTTAAAATGCAAAGCCTCCATTATCTTCAACATATTCAAGACTTTGTAAACTATATACATGAAATAAAAGTACACATGAAATAATCCTATCTCATAAATTTAGATTAAATTTTTAACTGAATTGAAACTCTCACCTTTTTAAGTGCGGTGTCTTTGCTATGTGCTTGATTCTCCAAAGCTTCAATATCTTTTTCGGCCGCCCTTAATGCGTCTAATCTGCGGTGGTATTTTACTATTTGTTCATCTGCATTTCTTTGGTTACTAGATCTATACGCCTTTTTCATTAATGCAATGTGCATTTGTTCAAACATATTTGAACTATACTCCCAAGGTACACCTGCCCTTTTAATAGATGAACTAAAATGAACCATGGCATGAATCTTTGCAGTATTGAAATCAGATTTTTGCCACTGTAGTAAATGATCATTGAATTCCACCAAAGTCCGGTTCACATTTTCCATCACCATTGATTAGTACATATAAATTAAAATTAAAATTCCTACAATTTTTGTTCACTGTCATGATAATAAAATTTATTCTACTAAGACCAAAATTTTAATAATCACAGAAATTTACCTTTTCATTAGTGTGTCCATTGTATCCAAGCTTCTGTTTGTGTGAGAAGCATTTCTGGTAGCACACATATACCACTCCAAAAATGTTGTGAAGCATTTGATGACGTTACTTGGAATCAGTCCAATCATACAAAACACAAACACCTGCAATAGCATGTTACAATGGTACAATTTTTGTTTCATTTTATATCGAAATGATTTAACATGTATACATATATATTCATATATGTATATATATGTATACATGTTAAAAATGCAGGCAACAATTGATATCTCAAACATATTGGATTTTTAAAAACATTAAAATAATCCATTTAAAAAATTAAAAAAATAAAAAATACTATCAATATGACCATACTTTGTTTTAAAATATTTAAGATATTCAATGTACCTGCATAACTGACCGATGCTCAAATCCAGCAAAGTTCACTTGGTCAGAAAAATATCTGACTCTTAGAGAATCAGGGATACGAAAAGAAGAGAACCTAGATTTCTCTTTTATAATAAAAAGACGTCTATTCATTTCTTCCAGGGTAGCTTTTGATGACATGCCCCTTGTAATGTTAACCAACATTTTAAAAATACCCAGGTCCCTTTGATGGAGTATATCTACATGCAAAGCAAGATAAGGATTACCTATGGCATTGTTTTCTCCATTGAATCCCCATAGTGCATTCTAAAAACAAAAACAACAAACTCTCCATGATTACAATCCTTATTTTAACGTACTTTAAAACAAAAACTTAAAAATACAAATTATATAGTATCATGCCAAATGTTGACTTCTTTGGAAAAAAAAAAATTAAAAAAATACACAAATATAAAAATAATGTCACTTACCTCTACATGATGCACAGACCATTGCTTTGAAATAATTTTTTGAAATCTTTCATTGTGTGCTGCCTGCATTTGTTGGGCAATGCGTTTCATTCTTTCTACAGTTCGAGCTTCATTTACCTCATCAACCATGCCCAAATTTTGAGATTTGCACCAGCACATGCTACAAGGGTATTGGCTCTTGTTTGAATCATATGTACATGTGATCTGAAATAATAGCCCAAATATAACAATTTATTGACCAAAATATTTAATTTACTTATAACGTATGAAAAACAAATGTACTATTACCATATATTTCCTATTCACATATAATATTATATAGTAGTAAAACAAATATAGATCCTTTGGTTAAAACAATACTTGTTACAAATACACTTTGTAGATGGCAATCATGAAAAACTAAAGTCTCACCTTACATCCTTCAGGGTGGTCGCAAACATATGCAAATAATAATGGGAAGACAAATCTTGCAACTCCAAGAGGATTCACCAACGTCAAGCCGCTATGACATTTTTCGAGTACATACAATTTAAAATTAATATAAACTTTTTTCACAAAGTAATTCCAATGTCCAATAATTTTACAAAAACAAATTATTGTACTAATCTAATCAATATACTCATGAGCTCACAATAAAATTATGTATCATACCTGTAGCTTGCATCTTTTAATGGTTTTAATATTATTTTCAAGCATGCATGAAGATAGCGTATTTTGACAATGCTCTCTACACATAATCACATAATAAACAAAAAGCACAACTTATTACTAATAATATATAATTAAAATATGATCTATTATTCCTATTGATAAAATAAGGTATAATTACATATTTGAAGCATAAAAACATTATCAATAACACTCTTATTATTGGATATATGCATCATGATTGCATTGATTTAAAAAAAAAATAACTAAAGTGAAATATTCATTTGCAAGACTCATTATTAGAAATGTATGGGTTATAAACCTGTTTCGCTTGGAAGGATTGGTAACACCGCTAATAAAATACGGCCTTATGGTTCTTGTCTTTTTTCGCTTGAAATGTTTCCTAACGTCAAAACTAAAGGATAACCACTAACACCCATGTTTCCAGATAAAACGCTTAGATCGCTGTAAAATATTAGAGGAGCAATTTTGAGGACATTACGATAATTGTTCATACAGCTAGGTCATTCCTTCATATTGCATTACTTGTATTCAAAGGTGTGTTGTGTTGAATTAACCAAATTAAATTAATAAAACATGAGATGGCAAAAATGTAACAATCATTCTTTATATAACATTTAAAACATTTCATTACAGTGCCATTTTTGAAATAAACTATAAAAACTATTATAGTTTTGAAGACTTTTTAAACTAGTTTAATTTGAATAAAATAATTTCAAAATTAATTAATTAAAAGTATTGATAAAATTGCCTTCAAAATAGTTTTAAAATTAATTATTTAAAAATATTGATAACTTCAAAATTATTTAATAGTTTCAAACTTAATTAAATAAAACTTTTGATGATTTCAAAATTAGTTAATATTTTCAAAATTAAATAATTAAAACTATCGATAATTTCAAAATAATAAATTAAAATTATTGGTAATATAAAACTATTGATAAAATTGTCTTCAAACGATATCATTTGCGGAATGAGCAATTGTTTGTTACTTGACAGTCCGACACCACGTGAGCAATTGTTTATTGCTTCAAGTTCCTAGAAGTTGATTCCCCCTATCGTAGTTTGAACAAATGCACATTGCATTAATGAAAAAGGCGTATAGATCTAGTAACCAAAGAAATGCAGATGAACAAATAGTAAAATACCACCGCAGATTAGACGCATTAAGGGCGGCCGAAAAAGATATTGAAGCTTTGGAGAATCAAGCACATAACAAAGACACCGCACTTAAAAAGGTGAGAGTTTCAATTCAGTTAAAAATTTAATCTAAATTTATGAGATAGGATTATTTCATGTGTACTTTTATTTCATGTATATAGTTTACAAAGTCTTGAATATGTTGAAGATAATGGAGGCTTTGCATTTTAAATTGTAGGAGGAAAAGGAGACAATAATTTATTTAAATTATCATTGTGCATGCCATCAAAGAAGGCAAGAATGTGCTGGCACAGGTGGATTTTAATGTACACAGGTTGTGGCTACAAAATGAAATTCCAAGTTCAATTCCTATAGTTGTACAGGAAAGAAGATCTTATTCAAAGGCTATGATACCCAAAAAAAATTCAAATTTTGTTGAAAACACAACCAGAAATCAGTGACCATCTAATCACAGCTATTGCTACCTATGAAATAGAGCACAACATAACTATTGGAGAGGTACGTCTAAGTTTACTTCAAAATGCTTCAATTTACAATTTATTGGAAAACATTTTGGGAAATAAATTAAGTCTATAAGTAATATATATAAATTACCATTATCATTAATCGTATATTAATGTTTGTATATATGAAATATACATAAATCTTTTGTTTGCTAATACTATAAATTACAATGAGTATGTGGATTAAAAATGAGTATTAATTAAAAATGAGTATGTATCTAACGTCCAACATAATTTGAATAAATTAATTTCAATATTTTAATTTGAATAAAATAATTTCAAAATTAGTTAATTAAAAGTATTGATAAAATTGTCTTCAAAATAGTTTTAAAATTAATTATTTAAAACTATTGATAATTTCAAAATTATTTAATAGTTTCAAAATTAGTCAAAATCGATAATTTCAAAATAATAAAATAAAACTATCGGTAATATAAAACTATTGATAAAATTGTCTTCAAACGATATCATTTGCGGAATGAACAATTGTTTATTGCTTCAGGTTCCTAGTAGTTAATTCCCCCTATCGTAGTTTCCACTCAAGACAGTGTTGCCAACTTCATCAGAGGATGGCCTGCAACCAACTATCACCAAAGTCCATGACAATCCGAGTCAAGTATAGCAAGATTTACAATCCAGTGACTTCATGAGCCCGGATTCCACGCTACAAGCTTCATCTCCGAACTATGTTCTTATGAATTGGCTGTGGTTTTAGATCACTGCGGGGAGAGATTCGCAGCCATGGTGATGATGGTGGCCTTGGCCAGAGCACCCGCGCTTGGTTGCACTCAATGTGCCCCTGTCGCTGCAAGCACCCCACAAGTGCTTCGCGATCTCGGAGGTTTGCACACTGCCAGGAGTCGTCAGGTTGGCGGGTTTCCGATTCTGCGATGCGATCGTGTGCTTTGGAGCAAGGAGATTCAATGGCGATGGCGGCCAGTGGTTGCAGCATCTGTGGCTGGTGGACGCTCTGTTGCGGTTTCTGAGATGCGGACCAGACCGTTTCGCATTCGGGTACTGCGATTGTGCTTTTGATTGAACATGTTTGATCGAGTTGGAGAGAACTGGGGACGTTTGAGGTTTCGGAGTTCTGTCAATGTGGTGCTTCCTTGAATCGTTCTGAGATGTTCAACGGAGGTTTGTCGACTTGTTTTGGTTTGTGGTTTTGTTTTAGCCGTGTTTTGGGACGAAACGCATGTCTAGGTTTTAGGGTTTAGGGTTGAAGACTCGAATCAAGTTTTTAGACTTGATTTTGTGTCAGGAATTCAAAGTCCAGCAAGCGGAGCATGTTAAGGTTGTTGGAAACGAATCCGAAGTGTTTTTGGAGGGAATACGTTAGGAAATCTAATTCTAGAAGCCCTATTGATTGGCAAATGGGGTCGCTCATATCAAAATAAAGGCTCACTGGCTGTGGATGGTGCAGATTAGTACAGGAGATGTGATGGGGGATATGCACGGAGCTGCTCTCGTCCGTGCTTTGATTGACGCCGCTGGAGAGGAGAAGGTCGAGATTGAGGTTTATGCTATGGGTGGGAAGCGGATGAAGGATGAAGGGGCTGCTCTGAGTGGTGGGTGGTGCGTGAATTCGCTTCCTTCTTTTCTTGTGTACAAGTAACAAGCGATTTTCAGTGACAGGTAGCTTGCAGAGTCGTTACTTATTTCCTGTATGAAAGTGTTGGACTGGGAGGAGGTCAGTTCTTGTTTCTACGTGGCACGGGCGGTATAGAATTGCAGAAGATGACTTGGTTTTCGACTTCCACAATGTGATGCATGGAGCTTTCGTCCTGCACTAGAATGGCATCCGGCCTGAAGTAAAAGGTCGTGAGACTTCTCTGCTGCAGGGGATAATACAGGATTAAGCTCCATTGGGTCACTCGAAGCACTGCCGCTTGTGATTCCTTCTATTCAAATTCAGATCCGCACACGCAAGTTCTTGAAAAGTCGTCCTCCCGACCTAGTGGTAAATCTATCTGACCCCTGGTGTGGTTCAGCGTGAACTGTACTTCAATCTAAACGAGAACAACTGATAATTCAAATCTCTTCTTGATGTTTTGAACTTTGGGCTGCAGGTGTTGATCGACTATCCAGGGATCAACATACCTTTCGGAAAGTATGCTAAGAAACACTTCGGTGAGAGAAACTCATCAATTGTCTCGGTATAGCGATGGTAGCAGGCACTTTCAGCTCCCGGTTGTTCGTGTACAGTGTTCGATCTTTAAGTCGCTAGTAGCTTGTGGTGTTTCGTTCTGCAATTTAGGCCACTGTGCCATGCCATTCCGTTTAGTCCTTGTGAGCATGTCTAGCGGAGGTTTATTGCATCAATGAACGCTTGGTACATTATTCATGCAGGGTGCAGGGTCGTCTATTACATACCTCCTAATGAGTGGCTATGGAATACATCGAGAACTGGAGCGGTTATCGATTCTTGCGACGCGATTCTCTCCGTGTACCCTGCAGAGGTGAGTTATATGTATTGATCGGTCTTAATTCTGCAAAGTGTTTAGCCCGACAGGAATGGGCTCCCTTCGGTTTGTTTTTCTTGCAGATACAAAGTCATGATGTGAGAGAACGAGATGAGTATTGAAGAGAGCGTTGGAGATAATCGGGAACAGAAGTACGAAGTGATGACGAGTGTGTCTGTGTTTGGTGTGCATAGACGGCGTACTTTCGCAAATCTGGTGGGCTTGTTATAGAAGTCGGTCATCCTTTACTCGATCGTTACAATCCAACTCAAACTCGAACACAGGTTTCACTTCACTCAAGATATTTGTTTGATACCGTACGATGTTTGGCGTAATAATTGAAACTGAAACTCCATGATTGTAGACTAGCTCGGTTCAGCCTACAACTGTTTCATATTGAAGTGTTGCGAGATTGTGCAGGCGAGGGAAGCGCTTGGGTACGGAGAGAAAGATATAGTCATCCTGTTGATGCCTGCGTCACGGGCTCAAGAACTGAGACATGTATGGCCCATTATTGCATCAGCGGCGAGGCTTTTACTGACTCGTATACTTGTTTTGGGAAAGTAGGTTCTTTTCGAAGTACTACCTAGTAACTGATGATCACACTTCACAGTATTTTTATTGTGCTCACATTTACACAATGTCTTGAAAATGCCGTTGACGTCTTTCTTGGTTGCTTTATCATAGAGATCACATAATTATACAGTGCGATATTGGATATTTTATACCTTGATGACTAGATAGGCTTTCTTTTACTAATGCTGAAGTATGCTTTGAACAGCCACCATCATGTGCACTTCTTTGTCCCATCTGTTTTACCAAGTGGAGACCATATAATTAAGCAGAGTTTTGAGGATTTTGACCTCACCGGCTATGCTTCTGTCCGGAACGTTAGTGTTCACTATCTTTACTCTCCTTACAGTTTTACTGCAGCTGTTGCCGTGTATGATTCTGGGAGCTTTCGTCATGAACCTAGCAGTGCGTATCAATGTCATGTAGGAACAGAAGGCATTGACGTAACTTTCAGTTTCACTTGTATTTTTAGCTGTTACGCGATCAATCAGTCGAGGACGCTGATTACGATCCAGAAATTACTTGGTGTCTCTTCAATGATGTGATATGTGAAACCTGTACTGGTTGAGTGTGAGGATTGGCATGCTCGTACACTGTGTCATGAATGGAGCAAAAACAGTGTTGAATTATGCTTTGTGATTGTGGAGGGAGATACACAGAGATTGATGGTTAGTGAAGATCATTTGGTTAGTGAAGATTTGCTCGTTCATTGAGCCTTCGATGTACCAATCAAACAGCATCTCATCAAGTATTGAATACATACTCGGCGAATCTTCTCCCCCACGCATCCTCGCCTTTAAACGGCCGGGAACAAGTGAAGTGCACGATCACACTTCGTAATCTACAATTGGTGCCAGGTAAGATTAACTAGGTGCCTGGATGTGACGGCGAGGGTTAACGACATGAGTCGGTGGTCATCTTGTTCATGTCAATTCTTGACGTATCCATGTTGTATGTCGCGTTATTGTTGAGGTAACCGGATGTTGGTTTCTTGGGTGATGGCAGGGTTATGACAGATGATGTTTAAGTTGTTTTACGTGGGCACATGTTGAAGTTGGATTTTTCTGACATGTGGGTTAGAGGTCTGTTTTTGTGGTTTGGACAAGAGGAGTTAATAGAGTTTTTTCTTTGCGGTTGCTGTGCTGCAGAGGTGCGTGTTGGTGTTTTGATTGAGGATGGGGCCCAAGATGAGCGTGTGGATGGTGCTGGCTATGGCTGCCGTGGTGTGCGCTGCAGCTGGGGCGGACAGCATTGAGAGCCCGCCATATACTGTGGTGCATGCGGAATCGGACTTCGAGATCCGGCTGTACCGTCCTTCGACATTGATTACGACGCCGGTGGAGGATATTTCCTTCAGCAAGGCGACGCAGATTGGATTCCACAAGTATGTTCTTGAACCTTCTTGTGATTTCTTCTCTTTTGTAGCCATTGAGTGGAATGTTTACTGAGGATAGTAGATCAGGTCGCCGTGCCTTATTCAGATCCTGCGTGTGGAATGGTCTCTTTATGTGGCCATCTTCTCGTATTCGTGGATAGTCGAACGTAGAACAGTTTTCTGTTGGAAATGCTTATGCACTGGTGATCGAGTGAATGACGTTGCACATTTTTTTCTGATTCCGTCGTTGTCGAACTTGTGGAGGGAAGTTATTATTGAGTGTGCAACTCGAAATTATATCTTAATCAGTACATGGTTAATATTAAATGGTCCGTGAGTTGTCGTTAGGCAAGCTTATGCAAGGGCAGATTTGGATGGACCTTACAGACATTTCTTGGTTTCATATCGCGCATCTGATCTCCCAGTTCTTGCACAATTGCACTATTAGAAACTTTCAGGTTTTCGTAATGCGATTCCTAGAGTTTGGATGAAAATGGTTCTGAACGAGTTTCTATTGTGTTTGGTGAGCAGGTTGTTTCAATACATTCAAGGAGCAAATCTTAACAACTCTAGAGTTGAAATGACCACACCCTTGTTGACAGGGATTGTTCCCTCAGCTGGTCCCTTCTGCTCCTCTGCATTTGCTATCCGATTTTTTGTGCCACATGAATTCAAAGACAGCCCACCGCTCCCCCTTCTCGATTCTGATCTTACAGTAGAGAATTGGGATGAGAAGTGCGTTGCTGTGCGTGCTTTCAGTGGCTTTGCGAAGGACACAAACGTTGCTCAAGAAGCAGCTCAGCTGGAGGCTAGCCTTCAGAACTCGAAATGGGCAAACATCACTGATTTGGAGCCAAAGGATGGTGAGGATGCTTATACCATCGATCAGTACAGCAGCCCATTCAAGATCTTGGGCCGTGTTAATGAGGTTTGGGTGAGCTTCCCATCGAGTGAGGGTTGTTTTATTAGCATATTGCAGTAGTACACTTTTGGCCTCATAAGTACCAGCAGGTTGACAGCCAGATTATATAGATTTGTGAGAAGTGATTTGATCATAATTGTTTTTAATGCAAATTTGTAAGTATGCCTTGTTCATGGTATAAGTGAATAAAGCCTGGGTTATGTATAATGTACCTACTATTATTATCACAGAAGCCCATCATTTTGCAAATTATTATTTTCATTATTTATTAATGAGAAGTTGTAATGTACATGTTATATGGAATTTGTATAAGAAAGTATATCTTAAATTTACAACACGCATGTAACAAGCGTGTAAACTATACCATTATGAAACTTTTACATGAAATGCTTGTAACATTTATACGTCAACTGCTTTTGAAACATCCACATAAATTTCATGTCACAATCTTATAACTGTTTACGTAGGACATGTACATAAACATTATGTAGAAATTATATAAAACATCTCTAAAGATTTTGTAACATTTAATTTCAAAACATTTATGTGATAATTACAATGGAAAGCACACATGAAAGTTACAAGTGTAACCTTTATGTAACTTTTACATAACACGCAATGTTGCAAGTTACAATATGTAAAATCATGTAGATTTTTCATGAAAGTTACTCTTCAACATTTTTGAGATGACACGCCCTCCTGAGAGAGTAATTCGGGCCGAAGGCCCCGCGTGAGTTAAGCGTCCGTTGGGATAGTGATACTAAGTATGCCACCAGGACGCCCCTCCTCATAATGTATCCGACCAACACACCTGCAACACAACAACCAAGCTGCATTGGAAACCTCACTAATCTTCTCATGTCTCCATAGCTAGGCACCACCTTGGAAAAACTCTTGGTGATGTTTGATTGTTAGTTGGTTCTAAGGTACGGTAGGGTTGAAAAAGTAGTCATACATTGTAATTTTATGGTAGTTTAGTATTCGGATTTTTATTTCATTTAAAATTATTAATATTTTAGACTACTATGGTCATGGATACAAAACAAGGATGAATTCCGTGGTTTACCAAAAAAACCATGAGGTTGCAATAAATAGTAATTTTTCTTTTGGCGGTACTTTAGTACAATGTCACATCAATAGCACACAAATATATTCATTTGAACATGTTATATTTTTAGAATTTTGGTAATGATTTTGTATAAGTATACTTACATATAGATTCTATTGTTTTCACTTTTGAAGGATTTAAATGTAGAATATTATTACTATGAATAAGAGATTTAATGGTAAAATAGAAAGTAACAATTTTGCTATGTCGATTTGAATTTGATTAATTTTTTAATATTCATGGAAAAAAAAATTCATTATCCATCGACCTATATGATATATAAGGATCTAGTAGTGTTCAACCTAAAGCTCAAGACACTTACAGTCAACCAACTTGTCACTGGTGTGTACGCACATCCGGTCTTGAAATTATTAGTACTATAGTATGATTACGCTAGTTAGAAGTATGATGGTTCTAGAGTGTGATTAGATGTAATCACATCCCTATAGATTCTCTAGGAACTTAACAGACAAGGATGGCAGCTTCCACGTTCATGCAAAAGCTGAATCTCGACAACACGATACTCAAGGCCACCCATGCCTGTAAATCAAAGCGGTTTTTATTGCATTATCTCTTTTTTTATCACTCCTCTATTTCTAACCTCACTGGGATTTTAAAGTATTCAACCTAAACCCACTAAGACTTGAATTGTTATATTTAGAGATTTGATAGTGTTCAAAATGTTTAAATGCCATTTTCCTCACTTTGACCATTCATTTTCAAATCTCAAGATATTTTAAAGATCATTGTTGGTAAATTTGACATCCATCAATTGGCAGACTTGATATTGACACTGTAGAGACAATCCTTGCTGTCATACGTGGATAGTAGATAGACACTTCAGAAAACCTTGTTAAATACTATGGAGAAGCATGAATAGTAAAATCTTTCAGAACGATTGTTGGCCTATTCAACAGATTTGACAGTTTATGTGGTACACCGTACCCTCTTCTTGACTATAGGCGCATAGCTTGGAAAAAGACCCTCAAAGCCATTTCTAGGGCAAAAGCTAAAGAGATAATACAGGACTTACTCAAAACTTTTGATTCTAGGTGGATGATTAAAAACATTATGGGATACATGACATATCCAAGACTTATTGAAAGCTTTTGACTTTACGTGGATGATTAGAAACATCATAGGATACTGGGCACATCTTATTGTTAAGATCTTATTGTTAGATGGATACTCATCCCGCCATGTGCATTTAATTTATTTTTTATTTTTTTGAAGCAAGAAAGAACTTTCATTGCAGAAATTAGTTTACAAGGCCCCCATCAGCACGAAGCTCGGGCCGAGAAAGTAACAGTTACCAAAATATTAGCAGCACATCCGGGGAAGCATAATTCCAACTAACTCTAAGACCATCTCTAACACACAAGACCTCGAAGACTGTCCAAGTAGCGTCGAATTCAAGCAAAGCAGATTGAGCCTTCTCCGGAGACTTAGTAGATTTAAGTTTCCTAAGGGTGCGGTTCCATTCTACTCTACCATACTCCAAAAGGGAATCCCAGATGTATCTTCTACCTCTGGCATTGGACCACACCGTCCCCTCAAAGACTGCTTCGTTCCTTAGGATCTAGCTACCCCACACAATTATACCACGCAACAGGGCCTAGGCTCTCAAGCCATCCTCAGCCGGATTCTTTTGCCGAAAATACACTAGCTGCTCCAGGGAATAAGCTTTGGCAGGGCTCTGACTTTTGGGCCTTTAGTGAGCCAGTGCATTATTGTAAATCCAAAGTTCCAAAGCTCCTTCAAGAAAGGACATTGGAAAAACCTGTGGGAGTAAGACTTCGGGATGCCCGAGCCACAAAGAGGACAGTCAGGGCTAGCAATGAGGTTAAACCGAGCTCTCCAAGTATTTGTTGCCACTGCCTGGTGCAACACGGACCAAAGAAAGGCAGATTCCTTTTTAGAATGGTCCGACCATACAACCTTCCAGTCCGGTTTCGGTTGAAAATTTGTTTCATGCCTCCATTTCTCCGCGATAGGTTTCTTCAGTTGGTCTCTCTTGGAAAGCAATTCCTCGCCGATCTTTGCGGTATACAAAGTGAAGGGCTCTCCATTTCTCCACTTCCAGAGGACGGGGTCAAAGCCATGTAAGTCGCCAATCTTGCCGTAGTAAGCAAAGGATTGCTTAGACTTTGATTTCTCAACCAAGACGATCCTAGCCACAGTTGTTTCCCTAGTCCAATTCCGAATTTGATAATATGCCTTGGGTCCCTTGGCAAGAATAAACATCCTCGATTGGTGGCCAATGTGAAAAATTGGGTAGCCGGAGGGAAGAGTTCTGGAACGAGCTGGCTGAGAGGAATCTCCAAGCCTCGAGGTCCTGCAAGCCTTAACTGCGAACACAGGTTCTTCCCGCGGTCCTGGCCCGTAGCCGGCAATCCATGTACCTGGCCATATGCTTTGACAACTGGTGCCCAGTTGCGTCCTGAACCGAGTAGCAATAGAATCAACGAGGAGTGAAACGCTCTGCAGCTCTGGTTCGTCCAAGCTAAAATCCGTCTTCAGCTGGTCGAATGATTTGAAGCCAGAGGAGGCAGCGTCCCACAAGTCTCCAATCTTACAAAGGCCACGATTGTACAAGGAAAGAGCAGTGGTTTTGGCTACATTAAAGTCACCCCCTCTGAAATGAACACCCCACCAGAGTTGCATCTAGAAAACCTCCGCGTCGTTCGTGGGCGGAGCGTCGCACAGGTGAGCCTTCATTTTCTTCCATGCTAAATGTACTTTACTCCATACCATCAAACCGGGAACAGGCTTATGATTAGTAGAAGTCCCCATTGCGGATTCATAGGCCACTGGGTACGATTATCTGGGCTAGAAAACCAAAGCTTATTCCGAAGCATAATCTTCAGGTTGGAGTAACCAGGCAGGTAAGCCAACATAATCCA
This sequence comes from Ceratodon purpureus, assembly GCA_014871385.1. NCBI lineage: Eukaryota > Viridiplantae > Streptophyta > Bryopsida > Pseudoditrichales > Ditrichaceae > Ceratodon > Ceratodon purpureus. The sequence continues at coordinate 8,790,240 of CM026432.1, read as the reverse complement.
TTTGCATAAAAGGCTTGCCGTAGCCTCCTGAGGATCCAGCAACCCTAAATCTACCACCTTCTTCTTCGCACAGCAATCGTACCAATTTACTCGGGTTCTACAGGAGTGCTCAGTTCCAGACCAAAGGTAGTTCCGCAACAAGGCTTTAGCTTTCACCGGCGCCTTCACTGATTCGTTCCACACAGAAAGAAAATACCACATGGATGATGACAACACCTACTTGATGATAAGCGCTCTCCCTAATATCCCCGGCCTACTAACCTCCAGAGAGATAGAAGTGTCGTCCGCAAATTGCGTGACCAACTGAGATTGACTTGAATTTGGAATCTTAATTCTTGCAATAGAGCCACCATCCTCTGCTTTCCTGAGCATCAGATTTAACGCCTCGGCAACCAGAATGAACAGAGTGGGAGCCAAGGGGCATCCTTGACGGACGCCCCTGTGAATTTCAAAACTGCTAGACTGCTGGCGGTTCACGAGCACAGAAGCGGAAGCTCCTGTAAAGAGCAGTTTCACCATGCGAACAAAACAGTCTCCGAGCCCCATGCGCTCCATGCAGCTGAATAAAAACTCCCATCTGACCTTGTCAAACGCTTTTTTTGAAGTCCACTTTAAGAAACAACAGTTCTTGGCCTGTCCTCTTGGCGACGTCAATTACTTCATGCGCAACAAAGACATTATCCAATATGTAACGCCTGGGAACGAAAGCAGTTTGATCTGGGGAAATCATCTCGCCCAGCAAAGGTTTCAGACGCAGCTGAAGCGCCTTTGCCAGGATCTTGTAGGCGGTGTTGAGAAGCGTAATTGGCCTCCAATTGCCAATCTCCTCCTTGGTCCCGGATTTAAACAGCACGGTTATCAGCCTCTGTGTCATAAGGCTAGGAAGCCGCCCAGATCTAATGCCCAAGTTAATCATCTCTAAAAATTCTTCATCTATGAGAGACCAGTGGTGAGTATAAAAACGGATATCCACCCCATCAGAGCTAGCGGACCGATCCTTCGCAAGATCCAAGGCAGCTTCTTTAAGCTCTTCACTGGAAAGGTCCCTCCAAAGAGCCTCTTGAATCTCCCTCAAAACTTTCGGCACAATGTGACTCAGAGCAAAGTCCGGGTCAATGACTCAATGGGGTCCGCCGGTTGAGGAGGGGCATATAAGTCCTTCTAAAAGCTCCTGCAGATGGATAGGATAACTTCAGCCTCAGTGCGCAACTGCCCCGCGTTGTCTCGCAGCATAGTAATGGCTTGAGCTTTTGGCTTCTCACCCACCAGCTTAAAAAACTCTCCGTTACAATCGTCTCCTTTGTCTCGCCACCGCACCCTTGAACGAATTCTCTGCCCTTCGGCACGAGACTTCTCAAATTCCGCCACCTGTTCCTTCAAGAGAGCCACCTTGTACCGCAAACCAAAGGAGTGAGGGTCAGCTTGCAGCTGCAGTTGCGCTCCTTCAAGTTCAGCCCGCAATCTCGACTCCTTGGCTCTAGCCATGGCAGCTTTGTTTTTCAGGAACTCCCTGTAGAAGCCTGTAGCACTTTTTTCATTTTCGAAAAGAAGGGGCGGTTCTGAGGTAGTGACCCCCAAAGCCTTTTCACCTCATTGCTGGTTTCTTCTATATACTTAACGTTCATCTTCCACCTAGATTGATGCACCGCCTGGCCTCCCAGTTTTATGCTGAGGAGGACCGGGAGATGGTCAGACTGAATGCAGTCTCCCTTGATACAGTAAGAGATCGTCTGCAGAGAAAAAATACGGGGCACGCTTGCCGGAGTATAAAAGCGATCCAAACGGGCGAGGATACGCTCACCTCTCTCCCTCCCGTTATCCCATGAGAACTTTAATCCTCCTCGGGGCACAAAATTATCTTCCAGACTGAGCGAATCCTTAAGGGCATTCCAAGCGAGCCGCTCCTGATCACCAACTAATCTTCCGCAGACAGAGGATTTATCGCTGCTTCTTTCGACCATGTTAAAATCACCTCCAAAAATCCAGCGGTGACGGGGGGAAGAGCATCCAGGACATTGCCCCAAAGGACCCTCCTGTTGCGAGCATCATTTGGTCCGTAAATGTTTGCAATGCCGAGGTCACCGCCAGGCAGGTTGCGGAGGGTGATTCATAAAAATTTCCATGATGAAAGCTACCGCTGCTAGTGACATAAGGACCCAGCCGACTACTAAGCAAGATCGCAGATCCACCATAGCCGGCACCTGTTTCATCCCCAAGGTGGCCGTATCCAGGAAGAGCTTCCGAGAAAAAATAGCTCATAGAGCTCATCAGAAGCTTGCCCAAATCAGGAGCTTTGGAACCAGTTAACTTGTGCTCCTGAATTAAGATTACATCCACATGAGGGAGAATTCCTTGAAAATAATTTCTCAGCCTGTGAACTTTCGCCTGGTCATTGAGACCTTGGACGTTTAAGGATAGTAGAGTCAGCTTCATTGACAGTGGTTAGGGTTGGCTTGAGAAACTCCTTCACTAGGGTCGGATGCGGCCTCTTCCAACCGCTGTGAGACTGCCTGCTACTTGGCCTTGAAAGTGGCAGCTAACCGAACGGAGCTTGCTTTGGCAGAGCTGGAGGTACTCCCAGAGTCTCGAAATTCGCTACCACCGGTATTGTCCGTCCCATTCTGGGCGTCCATAGCGGCTGTCTGAGCAACCACTTCATTTGCAGGGAAAGGCTGCAATTGGTCATTACCTTCAGCTTGAGGCTGAATGGGGGAGGCTAAATTCACAACCGGGAATTCTTCGAAATTAAGGCTAGAGCTGGCCCGCAAGCCTGGGCCACTGCATCTGCTCCTAATCGCATCAATCTTTTGAAATGCAACATTGGGAGGCTCGTCCAGCAGAATGCACAATTTACTGGCAGGATCGTCGATGACCACGTGAGCACAGTCAGAGGATTCTGAGGGAATTAGTTCTTGCCTTTTGGATGTTGCACTACTACGTACAGGCGAGCTGAGTTGCGAAGCAGAGCCTGCTAATCTCTTCGCTCCTGGGTTTCTACCATACTTTCTAGGGGGCCAATTCATTGGAATACCATCGTTCTCATCCGGAGATTCAGCCACCATCTCCCTCACCTGCTCGGTTGTCAGCATTTGCGGAAGGATGGGAGCAGCGGGCGGCGGGTTATGGACTTGACAAGGGGAAGCACTCACAGGGGGTGGAACGACATGCTGCACAGCACTCTGAGCAGCTGGTTTCTTTGATTTCTTTCTCCGGACTTCGGTGAAGCCAGAGTCATCAGTAACAGGCTTGGAAGCGACCAAGGCAGAAGGGTCAGGAGGATCGGGACCCTTCGAAGGGCAGCGAGCTTCTTGTGAGGCCGAGGCTCTTGGGTTAGAGGGGGCTTCAGCTCTCGCAGCCGGGGGCTTAGCAGGTGGAACGGGGCAGTTTTCGCTGGGCGGCCCTATGCCATTGAAACGCAATTCCTGGCAGTCAGCAAACCGGTGAGTCAAGGAATGACAGAAGCAACAGCGCACCGGGGCATGGTCGTAGTTTAGAAGAATAACATTCAACTTCCCTCCGATCTCCAACACCTCCACAGCCAAATGCCAGCCAAGGGTCAAATCTAAGCCAATGCAAAACCTAGGGTCTCGAAGTCTTTTGTTCTGCGGATCAGCAAGGTAAATTGGACCTAACGATGCCGCAATCTGGCCCTCAAGCGGCTTGAACTCGTGGGGAGTTTGATCAAACTAATCCAAACAGGAATCTTCAGTCCGTGGGGGTAATCTGGATTAGAATTTGGAACCCACTCTTCATACACACATTGAACCCAGGGTGTATTATGGGGTGTGAAAGCAAGAACCGACTTGGTTGTAGAGACGTTAGCAGTTTTGAGGAAGAGAAAACCTCTTCCTATGTCTATTTTAAAGGTAACACCATTAAAACCTAACTGTTGGTTAATCAGTTGCAACCAATCAACTATTGAGCTCTGCGGAATCTTTCTGCCAATGAAGCTAGCAATTATTGTAGTTTCTTTAAGAGAAACCGCTTCTCTTTCCACCACAGCAAGATCAAGAGCTGGTCCCGGCAAAATCGGCCTGATCAACAGGCCGTGATAGTTTCTGACCGCGCCGTGAGGAAGCTTCTCCCCCTCCTCCGCAGCATAAGGGTTAAAGCGTACATGGTCGCCAATGCGGTAGCACAAAATGGGGCAAGCAAGTGGCGACTCGGAAATAGGAATCTTACCAGGAGGCGCTTGACGAGTTGTAGGCCGCGCCGTGGCTCCTTGTCGTGAAGCGCCACCTACGTATGGGCCCGATCGCAGTCCGTCCTGACGCTGAGCTTGCACAGCATTGAGTCCCTAGCGAGCTCCATTCCGCATGCTTGGGTTAACGCCATTGAAGTGGTCCTAACCAGCTGCTCCACTCGTGAGAGCACCAAGGTATGTTGTCATACTGAGGTCACTAAGCCGAGCTAAAACATGATTAGGGTTATTTATGATCGCTAATTGCGGAGACGTAGAACCTGCAATTCCTATTATATAGCATACAAGGATCAATACAGACACTACGCATCCAGAATCAGAGCAAAGGATTCCACCCTGTGGCCCACATTAGAATTAGGGTTTCCGCCGCTCACTCTCTGTGCTCTCCGTTCCATGCTCAATTGTTTTCGTCATGTGCAGTTATCTCCAATTGGCTCTGACTAGTATACTCTCTCTTTCTCTAGTTTTTTGGTCTTCTTTTGCCTTGAATGAAAATCCGATGAAAGTTGTACTTTTCTTTTAGCAATGAAGTTTATTCATTTGCCCAAAAAAAAAAAAAAAAAAAAAAAAAAAAAAAAAAAAAAAAAGACACACCTTATTCAAGTACATTCAATTCCTTCCAAACAAAAGTACCAAATAATACCTGTACCATGGAATCACCCAGAGTATTATTATCCACGATCCATTCTAATTCAAAAATTACACTAGCAATAATCGCTTTGAAATCATGTCTAAATTATGTGGTTCATGACTGGATTAATGGGTCTCATCTTCTTATGTTGAGCAGTGAGCACTCTCTGGATGAAGTCCAGCACATGTTTGTAGTACTCGTCCCAGTTGGTGATGGTGTCTGGATGGGTGGCTTGTCATCTCACTTTCTGACCCACCTTATGAAGTTGATCATTCAAGCGTTACCATGCCAAGGACCATGGCATGCACCATGAATGAGCTCAAAGCAAAGCACACACTGCACTGTCGCTGCCATGTCCACAACCAATACGTGAAACCAAACTCAATGTTTTATGATATAAGGTAACCCAGCCTATTTCCGCCAACTTAAGGAATAAACCATTTTTAGAGTAGTTTATAAAATTGCAACAATTTTCTAGTGATGGTCGCTAAAGTTTGAAAACCAATACAAGTGAAATCATAAATTTTTAATGAAATTTGAATTAGTTATGAATTTTTGAAGGGTGTATGTGCCAAAGGTTCAAAATCACATGTAGACTAGCCCATTTATCACCCAAATAACAGTAACCACCTCAATGCATGCACAATTGCCCAAATTTCATTTTACCTCCCCACCATGCACCAAGGCTATTTCCACCACATGTTTGTGACAAATTTCAGTGTAGATTCACCTCCCTAAGTTGTCCTTACCACTCCTCCATGACCCTATTTGCACCCAATCTAAACTCCATTACCGCCACTAACTAAGCCTAAAACACTGACAACATGAGTTTGGTGGTAATTAGATGTGTTGATAGTGGCTTCTAGTCATTTCCTAACTGGTGGAAATAGGAAAAGGGCAAAAAAAAGTTGGAATACTGTTCAAGACTTAGCAGCTTTTTCCCATCAAGACTAAGATTGGGAACTGCAAGAAAATGAGAGGTGAATACAATCATTTTTTTATGGTCTCTTTTTATACTCATCTAAAAGGGACATCACCCAAATTTTCTTTTCTTTTCTTTTTACTTGCATCAAAATTCAAAGCCTCCAAACAGAATGCTTTGATTTTGAGTTCTTAAAATACTTCTCATTATGTTTTGGTATCACTTTAATTCTTTTTGTGATGGCTTCTAAAATTTACAGACTGCAATAATGGTGTCGCCCTGTCAATGGTTTCTGGTATTGGTATAATAATTTATTTTTATTTTTTTAAATAAAATGAGCAATTTCATTGACGTCAGATTACGTCAATGATTAATATACTCTGGATAATATACTATTTGGATAACGTCGGATCAATATATTGTGCTTAATGTATAGTACCGTACAACATACATTTGTTCATTCACCAGTGCATGCACAAATTGACTCACTATGACATCACACTAATAGCAACTGTGTCGTTGCTCACTTATTATATCAAGTATTTTATCAAGTATTTTAGAAGCTGGTGAGTCATTCGGGTCACAAAAACACAAGAAAAAGTGCCCTTTTCCACATTCTACGTGAGCAAAGGGCAACGCTTTATGAGTGAGGAATAACAGGATTTTTTGTAGTGTCATGTCTACAGTAATAACACATGCATTTGAGGTCATGTTCCTGAAGCTCAAATGAAACTCTTCGGATGCTCAGCCTCTACTTGGAGACGCTTTACTTATTTGTTTGGTGAAGAGCATTTGTACAAAAGAAGTGGTCCATCTCCAATCATTGAGGCTAAGTTTCAGCTGCAGCGAAGGCCATGCAGCCTGCGGAATAGGAGAACTCTCAATGCAGATAACTGCATTCTATAACATGGGTGAGAAGAGTAACATGGACTTTCTCACCCACTAGGTTACGCAGAGGTGTTGAGTTTTTAGCACTAACTTACTTGGGATAAATTCTTGTACAGTAGTATACATCAGATGTAATCCTCAGTTGATCCTCCTCACTCCTCAGTGTGTTTCGTTTGTAAGTACACAAGTGAGTGGTATGCTCCTTTCTTTGCAAGGAGGTCCTTGTGACAGCCCTGCTCCAAAATGGCCCCATGCTCAAGCACAGCGATCGTCTCAGCGTTCTGAATGGTAGACAGCCTGCACATATGGTGATCAAGTATTGGCATCATAATGTGACAAAATTATTTGCATTAATATATGTTTGATTGAGGTGTGCATGCAGTATATTGATGAGGAAATTAATGGGGGAGGAATTTGGTTGCACCTGTGGGCGACTACAATGGTGGTTCTTCCAACCATCATGCGGTCCAGTGCATCTTGCACTATGCGCTCTGATGCAGCATCCAGAGCGCTGGTGGCTTCGTCTAAGAGCAAAATGGCAGGGTTTTTCAGCACAGCACGAGCTATGGCAATTCGCTGTTTCTGTCCACCTGAAAGTTGGACTCCTCGTTCTCCGGCGTATGTATCATAGCCCATTGGTAGGGAGCTACAAATCCACTCAAAAGAGTTAATTTAAGTGCCAAAAATTGACCAGATAACTGATCCATCAGAAAGCTTTTGTACTACTGTTAGAAGATCAGTTGCTGCCTCCAATTGATGAAAAGTTGATCTACTCTGTAGTTCAGATGTTCACCTGATGAAGTTATGTGCATTTGCAGCACGGGATGCTTCAATGATTTCCTCTTCAGTAGCATTCTCTCTGCCGTATGCAATATTTTGGCGCAAAGTTCCAGCAAATAAAGTTGGTTCCTGACTGACGAGTCCTATATGTGAACGCAAAGACCGCAGATTCATGCTTTTTATGTTCTTGCCGTCGATGAGGATCTCTCCCTCTGACGGGTCATAGAACCTTTCAATGAGCCCAATTATGGTTGATTTTCCGCTTCCACTCTGCCCGACCATAGCCACAGTGCTTCCAGCTCTAACAGTAAGAGAAAAGTCCTGGAACACAACAACATTGGGTCTTGAAGGATATGAGAATGTGACGTTGCGGACATCAATGTGACCTTCCACTTTCCCAACTTGATCAGAAGGTTCAGTTGGGTTGATAGACGTGTCACGATCGAGTATCTCGAAGACGGAGGCAGCTGCTGCACTTCCTTTGGCTATGTCAGGAGTAAGAGTTCCTGCTTCAGCGAGTAAGCGTCCACTGCTTACTAAAACCATGAATACTTGGAAGACCTCTGTGAAAGTGGCCTTCTCTTGACTGGCTAGCCGCCCTCCATACCAGAAATCTAGTCCCCAGGAGGCATAGAGAACTAAGTCTGAGGCTCCTAGGCAAGCCCCTGCAATATGTGCACGTTTCATCACTTCTCGCCGGGGCTTTTCCAGCTTTGCCTCGAAAAGGGACAACACCTGCACGAGGAACAAATGAGGAAAAAAACATTGCAGAATTTGCTTTGCCAAAGACCGTGGTAAATAAAAGATCATAACTCGTGTCTTTTGTCCCTTCCATGACATAACGAAGTGGGTGATAAAGTCACGAAAAGCAGAATTTGAACAGGGAAGACAACCCCAGTACCTTGTCTTGGGCTGAGAAGGCAGTCACGGTGCGATGCTGAGCAACGGCCTCACTAGCAACCTGTGAGGCGCCTTGCTGCGCCTTCACAGTCTCCATGGCGAATTGAGTCAGCAGTACTTTCTTGAAGTAAAAACTTAAAATGATCAAGGGTTGGACAGATATCACCACAAGAGCAAGTGGCCATAAGATGTACAGACCCAAGCCAAAACTCACGGCTATAGCACTTCCTGTTCCAACTATGAGGGAGATCCGGTCACCCACTAAACCTCGAATCTACAACACAGCAACACCGCGTAAATTAAACACCACAAATAGCAGGTTCATGCATAACAACAGTGTATGAAGTGACAAGCATGATTATTTTGAGGATCGAATTTAAAATACGGTAACTAAGTGATAGATTAAGAATGTACCGTGTTAGCATCTGTCGCAAGGCGTGAACAGATAGCTCCACTAGCATTCTCATCCTTATCGTACCAACCAACCTCAAAGCGAAGAATGTTCGTCAGCATGCGAACACGGATTCGCTTCGTCAAACGCTCACCGAGATCTGCAAAGTTGTAGTGTTGGAGAATGTTGACCGCAAAAGCGAACACGGCCAGCGACATTAGCACAATCACATTCATCTTCACATCATGGCGAAGCTTAGCACTATCTTTGCTGTAGAATGATCCTAACAAATCCCCGATGGTATATGCGTATATAGGTTGCACAAATCCGAAGCCTATAGCTCCAGCCACACCCAGCAATCCTTGCTTCCATTCTGGTTTGTTGAGAGCCAACAATCTTCGCATCGAAGGGAGCCTAGGTTTTTGGGGCTTTCTCTCCGTAGTGTCAAGGTTCCTGTCAAGAGCTTTTAGAGTTACAGCTTCACGTGATTTCTGTATGGTTTTCACAGAAGCTTCACTGTTGCCGGATAATTCATCTGAGATTCTTCCAGATTGTTCCCCTAAGAGAACATCTGAGCTACGTAGTTTCATGTCATCATCACGAGGGGTCTGATCTTCGTGACGTGCTTTGTGTAATTGAATTAGAGCAGCATACCCTCCTCCTTTGGTCAGAAGCTCCTCGTGAGACCCCATTTCCAAAACCTGCATCCATAGAAGCTGCATTTATGAGAAGGTCCTCACTGTCTGCAAAATGCATTCCTAGATCGACCACTTAAATTTGGCAATCAATGTGCAGATATCGAGCATAAAATTTACAGTTTACATAGTCGCACTTAAAATGTAGATATGCATCATTGAAGAGGAGCACCTGTCCAGATTGTATCACTGCAATGACATCAGCGTTGGAAATAGAAGACAACCGATGTGCCACCACCACAGTTGTGCGCCCTAAAGCTGCCCGCTCAAGAGCTTCTTGTACAACTTTCTCCGACTCTGCATCAAGTGCGCTTGTAGCTTCATCCAAAAGCATCACAGGTGGATTTCTCAGCAACGCCCGTGCAATAGCAATTCTTTGCTTCTGACCGCCAGACATCTGCACTCCTCTTTCCCCAACCTGCGTGATAGATCGATAGTTTAGAGACCGCGAGCAAGCATGAACTTCCAACTACACCAAAAAATAAGTGATTACAAATTATTGTTTACTGAGGCACTATGTTACACATGAGCAAGCTTTGATTGCAAAGTTTCAGATGTAAGAAAGCAGACCTGGGTGTCAAATCCCTCCGGGAGTTCGTCTATAAAATTAAACGCGTTTGCAGACTTAGCAGCTTCAATGACTTCATCCTCAGTTGCGTTGTCTTTCCCATACATAATGTTTTCTTTGATCGAGGTTGCAAAAAGAGCTGGCTCTTGGCTCACAAGTCCCATCTGTTGCCGGAGCCACTTGAGCTGCAAGTTTTTGATATCAACACCATCCAGGAGTACTTCACCAGCTGATGCGTCGTAGAATCTCTCGAACAACGCTATCACTGTGCTCTTACCTGAGCCAAGGATCACGAATGAATAAGAAGACCCATCGCAGAGACAAACAGAGGTGCACCCCGATTGCAAAGTCACTACTGAGAAGACAATACTGATGGCAGTTGATTTTGGGGCCCTCCCTTTATGGAAGCTTGGAGATCTATGAGGGTGGAAGAACCAGAAAGGAACACAGCTGAACTGAATCTAAGAGGAAAAGAAGCTTACCAGAGCCACTCTGTCCCACTAGAGCCACAGTCTTTCCTGCTCTCACAAGAACGAAGAACAAGTTAGACAAGCGAATGAAGGGGCTAGTAGGATTGTATTGCCAGCATTGCGCAAATAAATCTACTGGCAAAAATATGGAAGTGAACCATTAGCCATATGAGTCTTATACTCCATGCGCGTTCGGGATAACCATGGGATGATTCGGCTCGCAAAGGTACTATACCTGCAGGTATTTTGAGACAGAACTTCTGCAAGACAGGCACATCTAGTCTCGTGGGATAGGCGAAGTCCACATTACGCAGCTCCAGGTTTCCTACCACCTTCTCCAACGTCTGACCATTCATGTCGTCCGCATCGATCGGAGGATCCCGTTTGATGAGCTCAAAGATACGAAAAGCAGCTGCGCATCCTTCACCCATGGTCTTGTAAAAAGGGACTGCGTTGCCAAGAGCCCTGGAAATTAACAGAAACTACAAAGACTCAGCAACCTTGGACTTGTTCCATAATCGGCAACCGTGAGCCAACTCTTCATAAATTGGGCTTAGCGACACTAAACCGAAAGTTGAAAGCGTACGCTAACTGAAAGCGAAGGTCGACTCACATTCCGCCATGGACAAGAAGAAACCCAGTGACGATGACTATGCCCCCCTGCGCATGCCCTTTGATGACCTCCTCGCTGCCATACCACGCCATGAGCGCCCAAATGGCGTAACACAGTCCCACAGAACCGATGGCTATACCCTTGGCATAACCCTGCTTCAAGCCCAACTTCAAGGTGCTGTCCAACGACTCCGAATATGCCTTCACGGTTCCGTCCTCGGCAACAAACGAGTACACCGTCCGCACGGACGACAGAGCCTGCTCCACAATCCCCCCAGCTATGTTGTACGATGTCTGCATTCGAAGGGCCAGGCTGGAGATGGCGCGGTTGTAGTAAGCCCCTGGGACCAAGAGCAAGGGCAGGAACGGGAGCACTATGAGCGCCAGACGCCATACCAAGAAGAAGCTCACCGCATACCCAGCCAGAAACGTCGTCATGTTCTTCACATAATTCCCTACCTGCACCACAAAACCAAAACAGAAAGCGAGGAATTAGCATCCTGGTTACACCGCATACCCAGCTGCCGAGACACTCTGCAGTCGAAGTGCAAGTTTGTTACCTTCTCGCTCATGGCTTCTTGAACAAGCGTCGCATCGGCTGCCACATTGTTGACAACCTCAGCGGTGCTGCTCGAAGGGCTGTCGAAGTAGCCCACGTCCTGTCGAAGCGTTGCGCGCAAATACTTCGCGCGAATCCGGGCACTCTGTCTCTCCCCAGTGCACATCCAGCAAGTTGTTTCTTCGCAACCATTACACACATGAGTGATCACAAGAGTCAGAGCTTCGCAATTGATGAGCTGTGTAGCACAATCTTAAGATGAGGGTTATGCACACGGCGAGAGAAATTAATGGTATCAAGGTAGAGTCAAATTCTCACCCACATAGGCTGCGAAACCCGAGCCCATGGAGGCATACACGAACAAGAGCGCATACTGCCACAAAAGAACAACGACATCGCTTAAAACATCACATCCTCCGCACCACAATCTCTGGACATGCATGGCAAGAGAATCTGACATTCTTCATTCTGCAAGAGTGTTATTCGGCGAGAGGACATCATCATGGATAAGTTGGTCCCAATGTTTGAGCTGGAAACTTAGGATCTAAGTGCTTGAATACTGTTCTCATGTTTCCGGAAAGGGTAGAGCGTTTGAGCGGCACCTTGCACGCTTCCTTGTAGAGCTCGTTTCCATGCAACGTTCCGAAGGAATTGAGCAGCTTGGCTTGGATGACGAGCAATACAGGCAACGACAGGCCGCTGGCGACGGCGCCCACCGTGCCTGCGACAATCAGAAACTTGTCGAACCCATCGGCGTAGCGGAAGAGCTCCCAGAATGCCACAGACGGCCCGGCTCCTTGCACCTTCTTCATGACCACGGAATCTTTCGTCAATGAAGGCTCCTGAGCAATTTCCACAACTTCTCCTCCAACTGGGTCGCCGTTCTCTTCCCGCAAACCCATGATGCCTGGCTCCCGCTTTATACCTTCCACTCCATTCACTAAATTTGAAAACTAATCAACCCCGCAAACCAACATAACTCGTCAGTGAATGTTCACTACCACTCCAGAAGTGATCGAACCTCCTCAAATCGCACATGCACGAGAATAATCATCATCGTCATCACGATGACATACTGCTGCCTTCATCTTAGTGCACAAATGATTCAACTCTAGCGAAGTCATCGTCATCAGCACGACGTTGATGGCGCTCCTGCACCCGGAGCTTCTACCTCCGAAAAGATTCAAATGCGTACATGGGCAGGACTCTCATGACATAACTGCTGTCTTCATCTTCTCTAATTATTAGTGAGACCCTGAATCACGAGCCTAATGCAGATACTAGTTCCCTGGTGAGTCCCACACTCGCATTTATATATACAAAGATTCATCAACCAGCACGCAAACCTCGACAAATCATCAACAACATCATCAAGAGTACAAAGCGCCAGGTGAGCCGTTCTCATCCTCCTTCCATGTACTGTACAAAATCGATGAGAGCCCCGAAAACACTGAATCGATTGGCGCGCCCAAAAGACGAAAACAAGGATAAAAAATAGCAAATGATAAGCGTAACAATGGGGCTCCGAAACAGTTGTGGCTGTGCCAGGAAAACGTTGATGACATCACGGGGTGACGGTCATCGACAGAGGCATCTTCGAGATGGAAAAAATATTGCGAAATTCGATACAGTAGCAGAAGTGATTCCTCGTGATGCCCCAGACTCCATCTGCCAGGAGTGCGAGAGTGACCAGCAGAGATTCCCCAGGCTGGTGTCGGACCAAATACTGAAGCAAAATCCGGGGAGATTTTTTGGTTCTTTGATGCGCACACGTTGTGGATGGTGAGTGGGATTCCAGATATCAGATCAGGAGCATCATGAGGCGACAAAGGGATGGTGGCAATGGACATGGTCATCACCGCCCACTTGCGCATGGCTATTAATGGCGAGGAGGGGCCGCTGGGCGAGCTGGGGCCGAGATTTCGCGAGAAAAAGGCAGTCGGCCGAAGCTTTTTCATGTGTTTTTTTATAGTTTTTCTGGGAGTTTGTTTGGTGGTTGTTTGGTGGCATTTGACATTCTGCTTGTGACTTCGGAGCAGCATCCCCGTGCTCTGCGAATGTGAACAAGATTATTGAAGGGGGAGAATCCATGGAGGACCTTCTGAGGCGCCTGTAGCTATGATAGGACTATCTTTCGGGGGAATCTTTAGGGGTCGACTGTCGATTGCTGGCATGCAGAGTCGTGCTACCAAGCTGCCGGGTGACCCTCTCTCTCGCTTCTCCTGTGACCCTCTTTTAGAGGGTTTGATCTGTGGGTTTTCTGGGAGTTAGTTTGATGGGTGGGTAAGTTAATCTTTTAGAGTGGGTTGTGGCATCAATTGTTGCCGCAATCGCCGGGCATTATTATTGCGCCGTAGATGCGTTCCTGAACCCGAGACGACATTCCTACGAATGTTTAGTTCCGAAACTTTCGAATCTGTCGTATTAGTAACGCCTTTGCAAGTGATCCCGAACAGTGGCTCACATCCCTAATCCTCGCTCCTGCGAAGTTTCGAAAGCGGGAGGTGGGAAGTTTCTGGAGCGCATCCTTTTGTTGCTTCTGTTTGAACCTTGCACGGTGGAGCTGGACGACTTTGGAATTATTGGAGCAATTCAACATGGCTTTGATGGGTGATGACTTCTAACCAGGCTTAGTGACATGACGTTTTTTCCGTTTATCTCTTGTAAGACTGAATCACAAGTTTTGTCAGATTTTGCACGTCTTCGATGGGGAGCTTACGTATGTGGCGTGTTGGCAGCATCAACCTCCCAATGGCAGTGGAAATTGAATTGTTTTTGCTGAATTCTTCTCGTTTCTGCATGTGTTTTCCACCGTCAGCAGCTGCAATGACGCATGTCATTATTGCTGCGGAGGTCATGTACAGTAAATTATGTTGTGTAATTCAGAGTCCACCTCACCGAACAGTGGAGATTGCATGAAGGGACGTTAACTAAGTCTATTGTCTACCTTTTAGTAAATTTTGGTGATACAGACAGAAACTGGGCTCATCGTGCTTCGGTATTTACCTTTATTTGTTTCGGTGTTTGACCATTTGCAGGCATTGCAAGGGCTGATGGTTGATGCAACTGAGCTGCACTATTAGCCATGCACTAATTGGCAATCCAGGTAAGAGACCTCTTGGTGTGGTGGTTAAATATACACACTTAATGCAGGCAAGGTTCACCATTGTGGCATGCTCTGGTTGCAAACTAGAGGCAACCATGGGAGCCCAAGTCTCGTTAAAATTTTGATCATGCAATATGATAAATCATAAGCTTACAAGAATCTGGCTTGAAGTTCTGTGAATTATGCGGAAAAGATATGCTGTGACATTGACTACATTGGCAATGGAAGCCGACGTGTGGATATCCGTCATGGTAGAGGGTAAAGAAGGCACCTACACCAGTGATTTTCAAAGTGGTCAGCATAATTTGCTGCAGATCGGTGTCTATTGGAATCAACTTCGATAATCTTTGTCAATGAGCCGATTACAGAGAATCAATCGAGATGCAATAGAGTTCGAAGCCATTAAAGGCTGTTCGTTTCAAACTGTACACGTATGTCTGCTGAGGGAGTTTTTTTGAACATGTTTCTTTTATTTTAAAATTCAGAATCAAACGAAGCCTTTATTTGCTATGTAACGAGTAGGTACAGAGAATAAAGACATCACTGAAACGAAGCCTAATCTGAGCCACTCTGGCGCTAATTTAGAGTATTTTCCTACACTTTTCCTCAAGAGAATTTACAACATTATATACAGTGAGGTACTAGGCAAGTACTGTCTCTTGGTCATTAAAAAAAAGTCCTTCAAAAGAGACCAAGATAACTCCATACTACACAATCGATGTTATTGAAGGAGGACAACCTCAATAACCAGTCGATTGCTTTCCTCCTAAAGGGTGGAGTGCGCTGACTTACAGTTCTGAGAATTAGCATCCTGGAATATGAAACACTAAGAAATGTTCCCGAATGAATTCAAAAGTCGGGGCAGCGTTCGGCTATAACAGACCATGGCAGCAATCACGCTATGGAGTCAGTATTGTGGTAATGGACTAGTACCTAATGTACAAATATTCAACGTGTACATTAAAGAGAACAATTGTCCAAATTATCCTCTTGAGACGCTCTCGAACCTTCTGTTGTTGCTGAAATGTTGTTGTTGGCAACTCTCTGTGACATGATCGTGGCAATTTTGCTGCAATGAAAATGTAATCAGTCAGTTATTTCAGTTTGTGCCTACGAAAATAGAACACAATTTATGCAGTTTCAACTCGATGAGGTGACATGATTTTCATGTATTAGATTTGAAAGAGAATCCAAGTAGATTTTTGACAAGACTGCATTCTAATACTCTTATCAGAGACCATTGTGGTGACCATAAATTACCTTGATTCTTCAAACTAGGGCCATCGTCGAAGTGATCAGTCCTTCGTCTCTGATGAAGGGTGCCTTTTCTGAAGAGCTTGCGGCGTTGATACCTTGAAAAACGTCAAGCGTAGAATCCAAGTCGGTTCCCTTGTGACCACGGACAACCTGAGATCAATTTGATTAGAAACATCAACATTATGCCTTTGACTAGGATAAATAAAACCTTGAATCAACATAAAATCATCATATCTTCTAAGCATGGCATTCAATTTGTGGGAGTTTTGTTAAATCATTGTGCGATTTTCTTAATTTTAACACCACATTGCATACATGTGGTAATTTCTAAATGTGTTCAATGTTATCATCTTAAACATATGTATAGACATAGGTATGAAGATGAGAAGGTTAGAACAAAGCATTATCAACGATAGGAAGTCTTCAATCTTGTACTCGGTCCCTTGAAGCTAAGGAGGAACAAGAGGACATCAGATAGAAAGATTAATACTTCCTAAAGAACTATTCTTAGTAGCCCTCAACTCAACCTACACTCTTACATATATTCAACAACTAACGAAGTGTTGAAATTGTTCAATAATTAAATCTCACTTTAAATTCATTAGTTGAATGTCAAACAAGTTCACTAGCATTCTCAATTAATTAAGTTAACAAGGATACAAAATTATCACTAAAAGATTTATCTTAAGAATCTCACCATTTTTTTAGAACTATCTGCATACACAATAAAGATGTCGTTTTCCTTCAACCCATGATACTTGATAAACTCTCCTGCAAGGTTCACAAAGAGCACTGGAATAAATGATTGAAACTCGTTTCAAAACTCCAGCCTGCTCAGGCTATTTTACAAATACACAAAAGCTAAGTAGAGTTAAGTTAATACAATCCATGCATTCATATCTTGATCTAACATGAAAAATCTACCGTGCAAATACCTGTGTTTTCCAGCACGTACATCCGACTCTTATTGTTGATCCACCATCTGCCACAACCAAATAAAAAAGAAGGGTATATCCTTGTGAGCATTCCGTGCTAACATCATTGCTACCAGAAGAAATCTAAAGAGTCGATCTTCAACAGTACAACATCATCTTCTCAGCATAGTACGATGTTTATGTAAAGACTGCTCATCTGGTATACTCTTCTATTACCAAAAAAACAAAACTTCCAGAGTGATTGTAAGAATGCTGAAAGATGTACTGTACTTGAATCGGAAGAACCATTGTTTCGAACCGTTGTAGTCTTCCATTTGCAGCAGAGTTCCCTCTTTGGTATCTACTTGCTCAAACTTGGATTCTGCATATCTCTGCAAACATTGTACAAATGTAAATCTAAGAACTCCGTCTCTTGTCAAGGTCCGGCATTAATCTCGATTTTGATGGTTAATTGGATACGGATATTTTTCAGATATTTCTCAGGATATTTCTTAGGATATTTTCACGTGAACCCAGGAGAGAGATATTTCGTTTTAGCCAGTTGAAGTACTCTAGATTGACCTAAATATTAACATTTTTATTGTTTGGTTGTTAGAGACCGTCATCTCCGAAAACCTACTATGGGTCTCCAGAAAGTGGAAGGCACTAAGAATCAGGTTTCTCTAGTTTAGGTGTAGAAAAGATTTGGAGAAACGTCGCAGTGGTTTGAGTCTGGCAATTCGAACTTATAGGAAAGTTGGGCTACTCTCATAGTTTGATCAGTACATTTACAGGAGACATTGCATGACATTGGAGTCGAAGCTAGACTACATATTTTCAACTCACGTCCATGACCAAATTCAAGAGAAATATATCTTGCCTTGGGGATAATAATTCTGCCGAGTTCTCCGACGTCTGACACGCTTAGCCCCTTGCGAAACAGGAGCTTCAAAGGGTGACTCCATCCCTGCTCCGCCTGGGCATGTAAGAAAATCAAAAGAATAAGTACTCTAATTTCCAAACCCCAGAAAGAAAAAAAAGCGGTGGAGCGGAAAAACAGAGTTTGCATTGATTCCACCTACTTCATCAGCGAGGTCGTCACAAATTATTATCTCCAAGCGCTTCCTCTTGAGGTCGGAGTGGGAGCACACCAATGTCGCCGTAGGGGTGCACTGCGCTTCGTTCTCGTGGCTAAACCCAACGTCAGTCCCGGAGCGCTCCTTGAATTTTTCCAAAGGCAAAGACAAGCCTGGACTTTCCTGACCTAAGCCAGCCGTTGCCGCGACATGCTCCGGCACCGCCCCCCGTGTCATCTGCGACTCATACATGTCCATCATCTGGTCTAGCTTCGTCAAGCTCCACGGGCGAGCACCGCCATGGCAATGGCGCTGGACGTTACCCCAGCCCTGGCGATGCTCAGCCACGGGCCGCGGCTGCAATCCCGTATACTCATGCCTAGCAGCGCCGGAATGATGCTTCTCCGGCCACTGGCTCCACCTCGCGGCCCCGGCCTCCAAACCCAAGCTGTTCATCGACCCCTGACACGCAACTCCCCACGCATTCAGCGGATTCTCATCGCTAAAACTCGACTGCGTCGCCCACGACGGCGCCCACTCACACCCATTCCCCCGCACCTGCTCCAAATTCCCATGACCTCCCTCCACCGTCCTCCCCCGCGACGGCGTCAACGCACTCCACGCCTCCGCCGACGCCCTCTCCGACCTCGCCGACACTATCTTCCCATTCACCACATCCATAGCCCTCCCTCACCAATTCTCCAACTCCAACAATCCAACCTCACAAATGCACCGTCTCTCCTCCCTTATCCCCAGCTCCCCATCTCTACCCCAACCGCCGCATCCCGCAACCCCTCAACCTCCACCCCGCACCTCCAAACCTGCACCACCTTCAACCTGATCAACCTGATCAAAACTACAACTGTTCCAGTCCAGTCCCTTCCACCGCCTCCCACCTCCACTAGCACACCTCCAATTACATCACTTCCACCATCTAGCACATCTCTGATCCACCACCGCAACACAAGATCTAGACATCGACCAACTCATCTGCAGTCATAACTTAACCTCGACGTCGACGACGAGTACGTCCCTGATCTTTTCCGACGACGTAACCACCGCGAAGATCAGCAACTAGCCTTGAATATTAATTATAGTAGAGTTCGTGCCACCGAGATGAGATGATCAGCAGGTTCACCGCGATGCCATGTGATTGATGCTAGGTGCGAGGCAGCTAGACCTGTGCGACTGGCGATGCTGGTGCGAGTAGGACGGCCATGGGGTTGGGATCGATAATAAAGAAAGAAGAGGAAAAAAGATCAGCAAGGGAAGGGGAGCGGGTGAGATGGGCCACTTGGGGGTGGGGGTGGGGGTGGGGGTGGGGTGGGGGTGGGGTGGGGGTGGGCCAGAGTCGCGCATGTCCTTTGGTTGCCCTGTGTTGCCGCCTCCTTGGAGCCCCCATTGTGGGCATTATGCCTCCCATCCTGCCTGCTTCCCCTGTGCCCAGTCAAATCATACCTTACTTGTTAATTTTAGACTGGAATGGGACCTGGGTGGGGTGGGCTGGGGTGGGCTGGGGTGAGTTTGGGTTGGGTTGGGTAACTTGGGTTGGCCTGGGTTGGGTTGGTTTGGGAACTTGGTTGGGCTGGAGCTTGGGTTGGGTTGGGTTGGAACTTGGGTTGGGTTGGGTTGGAACTTGGGTTGGAACTTGGGTTGGAGCTTGGGTTGGGTTGGGTTGGAACTTGGGTTGGGTTAGGAGGGAGTTTGTTTACTTGTGGGAGGTGGAGGGATGGGGAAATAATGGGGAAAAGGGAAGGCAATCTAACTGCTGGAGTGAGGATCATGGTTAAGTTTTTGCTTGCTGTGGGGTTCTCGTTGGGATGTTGATTTGGGACTTGGGTTGGCCTGGGTTGGAACTTGGGTTGGGTTGGTTTAGGACTTGGTTTGGGTTGGTTTAGGACTTGGTTTGGGTTGGTTTAGGACTTGGTTTGGGTTGGGTTGGGTTTGTTTGGGACTTCGGTTGGTTTGGGGTGGGGTTGGGTTGGGGTTGGGGTTGGGTTGGGGGGCGTGGACAGGACATCCCCCACGCTGGGACTTACCTAGTGCTGCGAGCATTTTTAGGAGCCACTCCCATTGGTTGGCTTTTTTCTTCCAAAACCCTGAAATTTTCAATTTGGACCCCCCCAAGGCCATTTTTGGTAATTTTGAATTCAAAAATGGGGCCTGCGGCTCCAAATTACACTAGAGAGACCCTCTTGGGAATTTTAAAATAAAAAAACCAAAAACTAAGGGCTCATCAACCCTGCCCCTCCGAAAAACGCTCGTAGCACTTGGTAAGTCCCAGCGTGGGGGATGTCCTGCCAATGTGGGGTTGGGGTTGGGGTTGGGGTTGGAGGGGAGTTTCCTTGTGGGAGGGGGGATGGGGAAGTAATGGGGAAAAGGGAAGGCAATCTAACCGCTGGAGTGGGGGATCATGGTAAAGTTTTTGCTTGCTGTGGGGTTTTCGTTTGGATGTTGGTTTGGTGGTTTCCGAGCATGGAGAGGTTTGTGTGATATGTCGGTTTGGGTTCGGTGTGGGCGAATATGTCTAGAGTCTAGGCTTGGTATGATCAGGATTCAGTGAGTGCTAGAAAGCCTTGCCAGTGGCTATGTCTTGGGGGCGTAGGGATTTATTACACTGTTCAAAGCCTGAAGATTCGTGAATAATGTAGAATGTTTAGCTTTAGTAAAACTTTGAATTGAGAATAGATGGAGTGGTGCAAGTGCAATTGATGAACATGTATCGAATAATTCAGCATTCTAATATTCTTTACGTACTATGAGGAAGTTATGGTTTTTTTAAGGCCAAATTTGAAATTCAATGCAAATTTGGCTTGATCAAGATTTCACAAACTTCACCGTTTATGATTCTAGTGAAAAATGTATTTTACCATTACCAAAACTAGTTTTTCAATTAAAAATCAACTCAAAAACTATGTACTAAAATCTTTGGTGGTAAAAAGCTATACAGAAAGTTGAAGAAGCAAAAGCACTGAACAACCCAACATGAGTCAATCAAGTTTGTCATTGACTATCAATGCATGAAAATACAATTTGAAATATAACTAGTCATATTCAAACAAATCAAATAGAAATTATATATTTCTTTATTACATATTTTTCTACTTCAATAAAAATTTATAATCCTAATATTTATTGCTTGAATTTAAGTTTTATAAAAATTAAAATTCCCAAAAATATAAAATTTATATATAATAATTTTAGACTTCATTTCATTGCAACCTTTATTGAAAATTAGACAATATTCAAAAAAATACTACGTGTAAATTACTTTGTGTGGATAATGCTAATTCTAAGCTTGATATTTATTTTGAATACTGTAGAAACCTACCCAAAATAGTTGACGACCACATTTTTGTTGTTTATGCATTTAGGGATTAAAATATACCTTCTTGAAGCATATAAAAGATAGACACAATAATATTAAGGTAGTAGTATTCATCATGTTTTTTATTTCCAAACACTTATATTTTCACTCTCTCAAGCCAATATGAGTTTATATTTGACTATACTTCAATCAGGCAATGCCAACTATTATTGAATGCATTTCAATGTTATCGGCTATCTTTGATATAAAAAGACACTACATTCAATATATTGAAATTGGGTGATGTTCAAAATAGAGAAGAAATAGGATGATCATGGATATGGGTGAAGCATCTATTAACCCCTAAAGGTTATGGAAATCCAAAATGGCTCTCAACTGTTTCGGACAGCCTAGATGAAGGGCTTAAAAGTTATATTTTTGCCTAATAATTTTACTGGATGCTCCTTATACCGCAAAGTGTATGTGGTAAAATTTTCAAAGCCGAATTTCACTTTTAGAACCTTCATCTAGAAATTTTAGGTTTCAAGTCCAAAACGGGCAGTTTAAAATTAGGTTTTTTTAGATTTTTTTTTTTGGAAATGTGTTCATAACCAATTCACTACTCAAAATCCAAAGTGGCCTAAGTCAAAAAGCTTACCAATTTTACAAGGGCAGCCTCCAAAAATCACAGAAACAACCTTCACAGTTTTTGTTAATTTTACAATTTTTTCTTTCAAAATTTGTCAAAATTTGAGATTTAGGAATTTTTCAAATTTTTTTTTTCCGAAAATTCAAAAACTCATGGAAGTAACTTTTGATCGTTTACTTTTTTAAAATACCAAAAGCATTTCAGGTCATTTAAGTTTTACCAGATTGTGGTTTTTGTACCTTCTTCTCGAAAATAATTTGCATGAAGGCCAAAAAAGTGTAATGAGACTCTAAAATTTTGCATGGAGGTGCCTAACTTAGTTACCTACGTGGAAAAAAATATGAGCAAAATGTTTGAGGTAACAATAATCAAGTCTCCCTTGGCACCATTTAGAGTATGTCTTTTGCGCAAAGCCAAAAAAAAAAAAGAGTAAACTTTGAACGTTATAATCTCACAAATGGTAAAGATCCAACCGTTGAAATTTGACATGGTATTAGTGCAGGTAGCAAGGTTTAAGATCTTACGGTTGGATGTATCAAAAAGGTAAAAAATTAAGAACCATACTTCAACTTCTACAAGGTTGTCAAAAATCACAGTTTCTGGTTTTGGAGGCCCAAAAACGGCTTGAACCTTTAGGGGTTAACTGAGAGATCAAATATGCTTTTAATTTCATAAAAACTTGTGGGCCCTTCCAAAAAAACATGATTCTTGTGGCATTTGTTTTCATTTTTATTTGCTAATAGAGAAAACATATGCTTAACCCCTAAACGGCCAAGGGTGTTTTTGCTCAAAAATGCCTCCAAATAGTCCCTTTTGAAAGCAAGCCGGATAGTGCAAAATTGGAACCAATTTTGGTATTTCCAACCATAAGAGCTTGTATCTAACTCTCATTCCTTACCATTTGAGAGATCGTACATTCAAAGTTGAAGAAAAAGTATTATTTACCCTGCAAAAGGGGGACAATAGTGTTTTGGGGTCCAAAAAAACCATTTATTTGAGTAGATTTAGAATGCGCCTCTTTAGATTCTTATTCCTAAGTGAGTTAGGTACATGTCCACAAAATCTCATGCCCATGCAAGGTGTGGAACCTTGAGAAAATCATCAATTTCCACAAGGGGGTATGCTGAAATTCACACACAAAGGCCGTTTTTTAACAATAAAAATAGCATATGAAATATTCTTCGATTGAAAATCCAAACGGTGGAAACATGCTCTAGTGCCTCTTCTATACATAGGAATCTTTATTAATGAAAAACACTAAAATCTCAATTTTGGTGGAATTTCAAAGTTTCGTCTTTAGGAAGTTCTGGGCAGTTTTGGGCAGAAATTGTTGCATTCACAGTGGCTGAGAGCCTAAGCAAAGATTGGCTAAACTCTTTAAAATCCCATAACTTTTCCTCACTTCATCCAAAAAAAATAAAAATAAAATATCCCCATAAACCTTATGAAAAAACCTTTTTCCACATAAAAATTCAAAAAATTTCAAGTAAATTTGAATTCTTAGGAACTTGTCCAAAGTCCAAAAACGCCCCCTCTAGAACTATGGCTGTTTAGGGGTTAATCCGGAAGTCCCGAGCCTATCCGCGTGAACTGCCAAGGTTACCACGGAGTTTCTGCATTTGGAGGTCAAAAGAACTTGACAATTACCGTGATTGAAAGAGAGCTCGGAGAGACACTAGTGGAAAGATGGTCTCGCGCGACCCGTGAGTACACCACTAAGCTGGTGTAAACTGCGAGTCCACCACCTCATTGGTATACTCGAGCTCGCTGGTCGCCCCATACCATTTTTCTACTGGTGAGAGGTGGAGAGCCCTCATAGAATTAGTGTTACAAATAGTGCAGAGTGTGTCCCCGCTTTATATACCTGTACCCCAGTTTAACATGAATCCAACCACACCTATGCAAAACAACTAAACTGATAACCTCAGATTCTGCAACCTTAAACAAATCATGAATTCAAAACAATTTTCACAAACTCGGTGTAAATTATTCCCTAACTCCATTATTTCTAGCCCACACAACAACGCCGTCATGACACTCCAGATCAAAAGCACAACACAAGCAACTTACATCCCAAAGGAACTTACACACAAGTTACTCCACCCTAGTTGCAAATTACAATACTCTGTAGCTGCATGCCGAGAGAACAATACGCAATACCTCGCTGCAGCGGAGTACAAACTACGGTAAATATCTAAATGAATATCTGCACAGACACTCAACAAGGAACGTGGCTTCACTCGATCGGCGTAGGAAGTAGTACCAGTTGCAACTTAACTCCCCTTGAAAGCGGTTCCAACTTCCTTGCGCGGTTCCTGACAGCCAGTTCAGACATGATCACAAGTGGGATTGATTCCAGTTCAAAAGGACTCTTGCAGCTCCAACAACGAATCCCTGGTAGGCATGAGTGCAGATTCGGCAGGGAGGGAGCGTAAGTTGAGTTCGCTCCGGACTTGTGCGCCATTGGCTGGGGGACAACAGCCATTTCGTGACCCACTTGAGTCTGTGTGCGCTGGCTATACTTCAGTGGCTCCTTCCGGATGCTACACTGTTTCAGAGGAGCCTTGTTGAAGGACTGTTGCAGCTCAATTAGGATGAGCATGAGCATTTGAGAGTGGCGCTGCTGTGTCACTGCATGGCCAGTGGGCGTTGGCAGCTAGTAAGGCGGTATAGTAAGGCGCTCCATGCACTGGTGCGGGTTCCTCAATTTCTTCATTGCACCGGTGTGGGAGCTTGGGGTGTGTTTCCATGTGAGTAGTAGCTCATCCTACTTGAGTTTTGGAAATGCTTGTAGTATTGGAAATGCATGTAGTATTGGAAATGCATGTAGTATTGAGATTTTAACCCTTTAACGTCCCGATTCATCAATGTTTTCAAAGATTTGTTATAAAATGGTTGATGAAAATGGAAAATGGATTTGATGTACAAAACAAAGTTGTAGATGTCAATGTGAAGATAACATCCGTACGGTTAGATTCATCATATTTATTAATAATATTTTTAAAGTAATTTTGCAAGGTTTTCTTTTGTAATTCAATTAAAAATCCAAAATTATTACTAATTTTTTTTAAAATATTGTAATGAGATTGGAATAACATGCATTACAAGATGGTATAGTTTCCATTATTTGATTCTACTTATTATGAAAAATCATGTTTAAGGTCTCTCTTTTTGTCAAACTAAGATTGAAACTTGATATAAATCACTTTTGTAATTTGTCAAAAATTCACATTATCTTATTCTGAAAATCCAAACCGTACAGATAGTATAAAACTAGCACAAGAATTGGAAAAAAAAGAAATGGATGAAAAACATCCTAAAGGACATAAAATGAGCTACTGAAATTCATCCGGCATCCATATTCTGGACGCCGGCGCGTTAAAGGGTTAATTAGAAGAAGAAGAGGAACTTTGGTCTTTAAAGGAGACTGACGTGAATTAAGTGTTTGTTTGTTCTACCTCTAATCCAATGTCTATTTTTCAAAGGAATAAAATTAAAGAACTTGGGGTGTGTGTAGCTGATCCCATTTGAGTTTTGAAAATGTATGTGATGTTGAGATTTTGGATTAGATCTTTTGCTTTTATCTTTTGTGTGCATGGTGGATTTTGGTGGTTACATGAAAGTTTTTTTTCTTTGGATTTGTGTCTATTTAACCCCTAAACGCCCAAGGGTGTTTTTCATCAAAACTGCCTGAAAACAGCCCCTCTTCAAAGCAAGGTGGATTTTGCAAAGTTGAGGTCTTAATTAGTACATCTAACCGTAAGATCTTGTAGCTAACTTTTATGTCTACATGTCCACCAAATCTTGCACACTCATTCCTCACCAATTGCAAGATCATAACGTTCAAAGTTGAAAAACAAGTTTTTTTCCTGCGCAAAAAGGGATCAGCAGAGTTTTGAAGGCCCAAATAACCATTTTTTTGCATTATGGATTTTGGGGGTTTTGATGCACGTCAAAGAAGACTGAGTTAGCTAATTGTGTTAAAAAAAATCATATTCAAAAAAGTTGTGGAAGGTTGCCAAAAAAATCATTTTCTGCTAGGGGGTATACTGAAATTTACAAACAAAGGCCGTTTTTTGACAATAAAAATAGCATATGAAAAAAGTTTGGATTGAAAATCGGGACGGTGGGAACATGCTCTACTGCCTTCTCTATACATGGAAATTTTTATTTTTGAAAAATATCAAAATCTCAATTTTTGGTGGAATTTCAAAGTTTCGGCTTTGGGCAGATTTTGGCAGATTTTGGCAGATTTTGGCAATTTTGGGCAGTTTTGGGCAGTTTTGGGCAGAATTTGCTGCATTGACAGTGGCTGTGAGCTTGCCCAAAGTTTGGCTGGATGCAGCTTTTGACATTCAAAACCCTGTAACTTTTTTTCAGTATGTTAAAAATAAATTAAAATAAAAATAAAAAATTCTGCACAAACCTCTTCAAAATGCCTACCTAAATTGTTTTTTTCAACAATTTAGGAATTAAATTGGAATTCTAGGAACCTGCCCAAATTTTAAAAAAGCCCATTCCATGACAATGGGCCTTTAGGGGTTAACCAAATGAAATGTTGCGCAAAATGTACAAAGAATGGTGGCACGAAGACAAAAATAATGGAAGATTGTGATTGGTTACTAGATGCCCAAATTTAGGGTAAATTCTTCTAAAATTTAAAACTTTTACATTGTAACTTCAAATGCTTTAAAAGTTGAGCTATTGAAAAACTATCAACAAAATCTATGTGTAATAAAATAGTTTAATATTTCTAAAATTTTAGGATCTTAAAATAACCTGCTCCAAAAGTGATGCAACTACAATGTGGTCTCAAAAAGTTTTAGGAATTAAAAGAACAACATAACTCTACATGTGAGGGGTTAAAATGTTAGAATTTCAAGAATTTTGATGCCTCCAATAACAAAGTTTTATTTTATTTTTATTTTTACAAATAAAAAAATTTCTATACTAATTTCATGGACCTTAGAATCTTTGGTATAAATGATTGAAGTAATAGGGCTAATTTATTCCTTCTTTGTTGACATTCTTTTTTTCTAGTAAAAATAAACAATGACCATAATCGAGTCTCAAATCAAGTACGATTAAAGTAACTTTTAAATGTATCAATGATGGAGACAACATTAGTGGGTGTCAAGATAAGACCCTAGTTTTGTAACTAAAATATAAAGTATTAGTGAATTCTACAAAGGTGGAAAAAGAAGTCTATAGAGAAAGAGATTCAGCCATATCATCTTAATTATCAACAAAGATTCAAGTGTTTGAGGTAGATTCTATCAATCACCAATTATTAATGAGGTGACAAATTTTCTAGGTTTGGAGAGGTATTCACATTTTATAGTCCTAACATCTTTCATTACTCATGGTAGAATTTTGTGAGGGAATGTCTAACCATTCTTAACATATACCATTACTCTTTGCTTTATGGGTCATCAATGGATGAACTTAACCCTTTCTTGCATGAGGTGCTGCAACCACAAAACATGAAAATTCAGAGGTTTTTGGTGAACTCCTTGAATAGACTCTAGAAACAAACAATATCCTAATAATATACAAATTATCTTCATGAATGTCATGGTAACTTGCTTTAGCTTCTTCTGCAAAGTTGTTGTAATCATCTAACAATGCTTTGAAGATTATATCATATACATAGACCATATATTGAATAGTAAAACATTGAAGATTTGAGCAACTTGGTACTTCAACAATTATTAGAATCTACCATCAATTTTTACAAATTAAAAATATGGGCTTCACTCAAGGACCATGATTTCATCTTCAAAAAAATATGTGTAATTTCTACATACAAGCTTTAAAGAATTTGTTCTAATTTCTGACCCAGAGATATCAATGTTGAATACAATTTCTTCCATAGCTTTGTCCCGTGGACATTGGATTGGGGGTAGATCAAACATACACTTAATTCACGTTGGTCTTCTCCAGATACTAGAGTTTTTTTTTCTCTCTTGGATACAATTTGCACGGGAAGGTTTATAGAAATTCAAGTTATATCCCTCCATGTCAAATACAAGGTTGCACAATAAAAGCTACAACAACATACATAGTTTACTAAATTTACTTCCGATCATTTCTATCAAACTTTCAACCTTGAACCACGTTTGCTTTCTTTCAACTATACATTGACATACAAAGCTACCATTGCTTACACACTCTCTTTCAGACAATCACATAGTTTCTTTCACACCTGAACATGCATATTTACTATACATTTTTGTGTACTCTTACCTATTCAAAGAGTAGTACCACTCAAAATGATGATTTGATTTTTCCAATCCATGCCCAGTCTCCATGCACAAATCTAAACATCATACTTGCACAACCAGTTCTGAATGGATTCCAAATTATTTCAATTATAACACACCCAGCGACCACTGAGTGGTCTCTCAGCTAGTATTCCTTCCTTCCTTCCTTAGCTGTAATTTCTGCAGTTTGCTCGTGGAAATCATCATGGATTTGTGACCAGCCTTGCACAAGGGGTGTTTGGTTTCCAGAGACTGCTTTGAATTGGTCTCTTCAACTTTGATTCACCTGCACAACACCTGCAGGCAACTTTTGAGTTTTATTTAAAAATCCACTTGGGTTCCACAAATGCTGCTTTCAAAGTTCCACCATCCCTGACTGTAACCATGCAGGTGCACAAATTTTGATCTTAGACTGCTGTCAGTTATTGTTTACTATCACTTGTGATGTTTTTTTAATTTTAGTTTTTTGATTTTTAATTTAAAAAAATAAAATAAACAAGATGAAACCTCATCACACTAACAAAATAACAAACACTGCAAACCAGAGGACTTGTGATGTTTTAAGATTCAATCTGGCTCTAAACTGCCTTTCTTGCCTCCATGATTAGTAACAATTTTCTGGCTTGTTGGAGAGAATGTGAGAGCATGGCCACCGTTCCATGAAACGGTCAAGGCAACGGTGCTCAGGCCGGCCCCGGAGGTTCCCCGCTTCCCACTATGAGCCACCGAACGGACTTGGGGAGCCTAGCCACGGCCCTCAACCTCTTCAATCCGGCAACCTGCCGTGCCAATCCTCTCCTCGCAGGGCGCATGCTTTCCTGCAAGTAATGGATTTTTTGGGACTTATTCTTGTTGAGGATTAGCAGTGAGATGGGAAAGACATAGAGGGACTTGCGAGGAACCAGCTATGGTGGAGACTATGTACCTAAAACGCCCAAAAACTGGATGAGGGCGGGGAGTTGTACCGGCTGTGGGTGGGGGGTGGGTTGGGCCGGGCTGCGACCTAGCAGGGCCGCAAATAGCACCGCTCAAAGGCTCGCCACCAGTGGCGTTGGGAGCCACGGGTGGCGATGCCCTGCGCCTGCTGTATTGAATTGATGAAAAAGGGTGAATCCATGGTGGGTAATCATATCCTGTGCATGTCAGTTTGCAGATTGCTCCCAGCTAAGAAAGAGTAGTATTCAATTTATTATTCAAATCAAATCAGTGTCGTAACTTGAGTTCATCTTATGACACAGCCTGCTGCTCCTGTCTTTGCTCTGTACTGTATAGTGATCAAGTTTTATTCAGCTGTTCAATTGTGTGTACCCGTATGTGATTCAGGTGTTTGCTTGAACTCAGACAGGAATTTGGGCACTTCTCAGGCATACATGGGTAGTAGACATGGGCGTGCTTTTTCTTATGGAACCCAACTATAAAGGTTTCAATCTGCTAGTGCTCTCCAGACTCAACATTCTAGATTGAAAGTGAACATTGAGGATTTCTTAGTGCTTTGTATGAATTTGATTTGGTATCATAAACAATTTGGGTTGCAAGTTTTGTTTTTCCACTTATGGTTGAACTCAAGGACTCATTTGATATGATGCTAAGTCTTTGACAGGACCTTGTTGAAGGACCTGTAAGTTGTAACTTTACATAGAAGCTAGATTTTGGTTTTGATATATTAGTTGTGAAGATTTGAGGCAGTTCATATAAAGTCTACTAGAGGATTAGAAAGCATTGGCAAAAGCATTTTTAATATTTAAAAATTTACATTTCATTATAATCAGTATGTTTTTCCAATCCACAGATTTTAAGGTTCAGAACTTTGAGAAATCACTCAATTTATGGATTAGTTTTAATTTTAAAATCTACAATTCTACCATTGGATTCTATTTTTTCTACAATTCTACCATTGGATTCTATTTTTTCTACAATTCTATAATTTTACAATTGAATTTTGTAGAAAATAAGAAAGATTTGTTTAGTTTCAATTACATTATATAAATGTTGTATATTGCAATATAAAAAATGATATGGAGATAACATGGCCCAGAAAACGGAGTTGTTTTGAAGGTAATATAGTATTTGAATTAGATGCAATGAATTTTGATTAAACATGATATTATTTGTTCACTCTAAATAGTTAATTAATATGAAAATTGGTGATTTCTTCATATTTGGTGTAAGAAAAGTTGGTGTTTTTTTAACTCAATACAAAATTAATTATTTTTTAAAATTGAGTGACAAACATTGAGCATCTACACACCAAATATGGAGAGACCACCAAGCTCTTACACACCTCTCAACTATTTTTAATAAAATATAATAATGCAATAATATAAAATTTGAGGTATCTTTCAAAAAATTAAGGTTATTATAAGGATACCTCTAGTACACATTTAATAATTATTATGAAGAGCCCCTTTCAAGTTATATTGATTGAACATACTTTCGTCAAAACCCAAAATTATTATTAAAACTTCCCTACCCCTAAGGGTGGGTGGGCGGGACATCCCTTTACAGGGCAACTTTTATCACCTTCCTCACCAAATTTCATTCTCAATCAGCCCATTCTCAATTCAAGCCTAATCAAATCTGTTACACTCTCTTGTGATTCCAAATTACCAGTATAGACACATAGTGCTTTTCACCAAAGAATTCTCAATCAACACACTACTTACAATATAGTAGTGTATGATAAAACAATCCAAATAATAGAGAAAAGTTTGTCTTAAAACTGACAATACAAGATCAAACACAAAATAGTTTGAGTCTCCAGAAATCTTCTCAGCCCTTGAATGTTGGTGTAGTAAAGTAATAAAAATCCAGAGGTAAAGGACCTCACCTGTCTCCATAAACACAACCAAAACCACAGTTAGGATTATGTTTGTAGACAAGGTGTCAACAGCCCTTTACAGCTTGTTATTGCAGTCACAAGAAAAATCAAACCCTACACCAAACATATAAATCAAAGGGAGAGATGAAAGAGTCTAATTGCAATCATAAATTAGAGGACCTGACTAGTAGTTCCACTTGACTCAGCCATGTTGCACTTTGCTTCAGCTCCACACCACCATATACCAAAACTTCACAAGCTCTAAAAAATCCACCATATACCAAAACTTCACAAGCTCTAAAAAATCTCTCACACACATGTAGCAAACTAGAATTACTTTCAAAGCAGACAAGTAAACAGATGCATATGGCAAAGAAACTCCCAAGGTTTTATACCCTCAAAGAAGTCTCTAGAGATTCACTTGTTTGTTATATGGACAGGAATAGCCTCGCTGGTCCAATCATCTCTGACCCTTAGATGAAGGTTAACCTAGATCAAATGGTCACAAATTAGTGACTTGCTAGAGTAAAGTTCAAGCTTGTAGTAAGCCCCAAGTAAAGTAAGCTTCAAGTTTGGAGTAACTACCAGTAAGCCATGTGTAAGGGAGGTGGGTGGGTTTCACTAATTTACACCTTATTCAGCATATCATTCCAAAATAAAGTGACTATGTAATTGCTTGCAAAGTTTTATAAGTAATGTGCAAATTTATTTTGCAAGCCTACATAACTGAAGAGTGCAACTTCTGTCTGAATCATTGTAATAAAAACCTTATTTAGAAAATAAATTCTAAATTAAATACGGGTATAAGATCTTCCCAATATTTTTTTTTTAAAAAAAATAAAAAAAAAATACAAATAAATTTTTTAGTAGCTAGAGCTACTTTATTTAAATTGTTAGCATACGGGTGTCAAGTCTCTTGTCAACTTCTCGCAAAGGGGGCTGTTGGTTGGCACAACTCATCTACTGCCTGCGATCGCTCACTTAGCAGTACCAAGCCACTTCATCCTCCACATCCACTCAAACGAGTCCATGAGGGTTCGAACCCGGACCAGATAAATGAGACAAACGCTCACCTCCAACCAACAAATGAGCTCGTGGCTTGGTGTCCAAAATCGCAATCACATGAATCTTGAGAAGATAATCACTACTATTACTTGCTACTTGTTACTAGTTACTGGTTATTGATTTCTTTGTGACTAAAGTGTCTACTCTCGAAAGGGGGGAGTAGATCTTTACTTCCATACCTTTGTCCTGTGGGCATTGGCTTGGAGGTGGATCGAACAGACACTTAATTCACTTCGGTCTCCTCCGGAGACCGTAGTTTCTCTCTCTCTTGAACATACTTTCAATATGACTGCATAGTATTACTTTGGGTAAACTTTTGATATAATTTTAATATGGTATTGACAGCTCTCCACTTTCCTGATGACGTTACAAAAGTGGTCCTAAAATTATTTGGGACTACCGAGAGGCCTGCCCAAAATTACAGGTTCCACATGGCACGGCCGGCCCTCAATCGAATGAAGCCGGACATTGGCGGTTAGATCTGGAACAGCGGGTATAAGAGAAACAATATGGCCCGGACTGAGCTTCTCAGTCATCACTTTCCAATATCAACTTCACAACCGGGTAACGCCCAGTAACATGCATAATTACATTCACCCTTTGTTACAGCCCTAAACGACAAAGCCTGGATGTATTCCGTGGCAGTGAATCCGTATTTTACCAACGCCAAATTACACCGTCGAAGTTAACGAGGTATGGTAAAGAACGGGCATGGGCCATGTGATCCGCGGTAAAGTGTCAGCGTGGTAGGACCGCTGCTCCCCGGCGGACCTTCTTCAGAGTCTTCGTTATTAGAAACGGGTGGTGTCCAATTACACCGAGTGCTCCCCGGAGTACACCGAGAGCTCTGTCCCAAGATTAGGCTGATTTTTGGTGTCCAAACCGGTGTACTGGTCTCACCTTTCTACTAGTGCAGAGTGTTACCTCAATACTGTAAAGTCTACCACAGATCTGAATCATAAGGTTGGAATTACTTTGCCACAAGTGAAATTTTGAATAAGTTTGACAATCAAATTCTTTGTCACATATTGGTGAATGATAGGTGGGTTTGAGTCAAACACCAGCATCCGAACCAAGCCTTTCTCTTAAAATTTGTACATCCATGTACCTGCAAAAACAAGAGGCACATCTAGGAATATTAGTCAATGACGATAAATCAAGTAACTCCAAAATAACTAAAATTTGTTATCTCATTGGTAAGCAGGAAACCACTAGACATCCCTCATATTGTACAATTGGTTACAGATGCTCCTGAACATGCTGTGACATTAGATAGTAGATTCTATACTAGATTGGTGTCAGAACGGGAAGGTTGATTTGCAGATCCTTTTAGCAAATTCCAACATGGGCTTTGGTCAGACTCTGATGGGAGGACAATTGCAAGTTGTAACTTATGTAAGTAGGTTTTAGGTTGTTTTGATCAGACTGATCAGGTATAAGGTTAATATGTAAGGTTAATATGTACTATGTACAGCTAACTTAAAAGATTTGTAACAGCAGGTCAATCCAGTCCACACAAGATTTCTCTGAGTCCTTGCCGTTAAGAATAAGTTAAGTGGTGTCAAGTTGAGGTTAGAATTTGAACTCATTTCTATAGAGAACCAAGTCACATTGTGACACGTAATGCTCCTAGCTTGTACTACTACAAGACATCTCTTGAATTCCCACATCAAACCGAATTTTGTTAATTATGACTACCGGTTGCAGCGAAGGACAGATATTGGGTGTCTCAGACTCTCATGCCTGCATGCTAGGCTACAAGAAACCAAAAGTTTTCAAATGCAGAGTCAAGGCACCTCATTGGAAGCCCTAAGCTAAACTATGAAATCCGGTGCTAATCAGAAACCGAGGAAACAAAATACACTTAACAAAAATTAACTGTTTCCTATCCAGATTGACTAACAGCTGCATTAGGTGACTAATATGTTTCATATTTTTATTTTCATTAAATCTAGCGAATGAAGTCTGATTCAAAGTTGACTGTCCCCTCTACTGCCTTTCATTGTTTGAACAGGAAATGAAATTATCAAACAATCAGATTATCAAAGTCAGAAGAAACGGCTGGAGCCACCCTTCTAAGTTCTAGTGTAGGCTCAAGCTGCAAACATCAACAATAACACGACTTGTCTAGCAATGTTGACTTTGTCAATTCCAGTGATACTTGATAAGCAGCGCAAGATTACTCAAGCACAAGTTAGTTTATCATACATGTTTGACAACAACCAAAGAACCAGAAATTTGTCACCAAAAAATTAGGTTACGATTTGTAACTATGGTATGAACACCTATCCCGGGACCCCCCCCCCCCCCCCCCCCCCCCCCCCAAGGCGGACATTGTCAGATTCTTGCTCCACTGTAGATTTGATCACCCTACAATTACCTATAATGTACCCCATGCATATATATGTAGCAGGGTGTCCGGCTATAGGTTAACCTATATTGGTCACTTCTAAAATTTGTAGTTATTATGGTAAGTGCTTATAAATATCCTAAAAATGGGAAACTTCGTCTCTTCTTATTGGCAATCACTGAAAAATAGTCAGGCACTCATTCCACCACTCCAAGTATAGTGAATTCCTTAAGTGTACGAAAATAGGTGTTCATACCATATCTCATAACTTCCCAGCAGCATCACAGTGGCTTGTGGATTGGCACCAGGCCACAGTCTAACTTAAAGGTGGATTCATCTAATACGCGAGAGAGATTGCACCCAAATCACCCTGTTATCCTGTTTCACCACATCCCCTACAAGACATCTGCCATGGTAATGCCATATAGTTGTCACACTACCTAATACCACTGTCTGATATTTACAGAGTCTTGTGTATGGTTTCCAAAGTCCCTCGCTGGCCATGTGCTTAGAATTGCATCCCTCACAGGAAGCAACTCTTCTGGAATAGATTCATCTATGTACTGCAAAGATGAAAGAGATGATGCACTGATGGTATTCAAAACTGTCCGGATGCCTTGCTCACACATGTCCAAGTCACCCTCCTCTTGGAAGTAGTTAAAACACTACCGTGGGATTGTCATTCACACTCACGCTATCTAACCTCAACATCCCTTATGACAAAGGGCCCCAGACCTTGTGCAAATTTGTGCCACTACAAGCTGCTTGAGCTCTAAACTCTGGTGGCACAGAGAGAACTGCGTTAGAAATCCTTTCTTGCATAACTTGTGTAGTCACTGTGCGGCTGCCCAGTTTTCTGTTAGCCCTTGTAGAAACTCCCATAGCTCCCACTACCGCCTGTGCATCTATACCAATAAAACAAAATTTCAACCCGTTAGAAATAATTTGAAAAAGCAATTGTCACTTGACAATGTTCTACCTACTAAACATGTTTTTATTGTGAAGTGCCCCCCATGAACCACAGGTCACTGAGAGGAAATCCCTCAATAATCAATATCCTTTTGTCCTTTAGATAACAAGATCATACCATCAGAAGGCATATAAACTAACCCAGCCTATTTCCGCCAACTTAAGGAATAAATCATTTTTAGAGTAATTTAAAAAATTGCAACAATTTTCTAGTGATAGTCGCTAAGGTTTAAAAACCAATCGAAGTGAAATCATCATAATTTTCGAATGAAATTTAAATTAGTTATGAATTTTTGAAGGGTATATGTGCAAAAGGTCCAAAATCACCAGTAGACCAGCCCATTTATCAACAAAACAACAATCAGGAACCACCTCATAATGCATGCACAATCACCCATAGTTCATTCTACCTCTCCACCATGCACCAAGTCTATTTCCACCACATGTTTTTCACAAATTTGAGTGTAGATTCATTTCCCTTGTCATTACCACTACTCGATGATCCTATTTGCACCCAATCTAAACCCCATTACCGCCATTAACTAAGCCTAAACCAATGACAACTTGAAATTGGTGGTAATCAGATGTGTTGACGGTGGTTTTTAGTCATTTCCTAGTTGGTGGAAATAGGAAAAGGGCGGAAATAGGCTAGGATACCTTAGTATAGTCATACTTTCATATTAGGTCACATTGAGACTCAAGAACCAAGGGGACTCAAGAACTATTGGATATACTCAAAAGGTTCCCAACAATACATTCTTTTCATCTATGTAATATGTAAGAGGAAACCAATGTCTATTGAAAACATTATCCAAATTCTAGCCAAAATATTTGCAATGAAATTCATGCCATAATTTTTATAAAAACACATTTAAATTGCTTTTCAATAGAATACAATTCAATTCAAGATCCATTACTAAGTTAAAACTTAATAGGGAGCAATAAAGTAGATTCAAGTCTTTGAAGGAAAGTACAGAAGCATGATCAACCAGACTTTGTGCCATTGACAAAGTATGGTCTCTACTAGTCTTAGGAAGGTACATCATATTCTCCATAACTATATCTCAAACATTCTAAATCAAAAATTATAAAGCTCCATAAAGAATTGATACAATAAAACTTTACTTGCTTAAATCTTATAAACAAAGACATAATAAACAAGTTTCTACAATCAATTAAACTCTCGGTCTTCAATTGTTTTTATTAGAGACATAGTTCCAATCTAACACTCATAAAAATCACATACAAAGTCCAAATTGAGCGAGCTAAATCATATTGATACAACAACAATAAAATGTACAAGCTCACAAAATGTTATAGAAAAACTCAAAGTACAGTGAGGTCTCGCTCTCCATACAACACACACCAAAAAACTAAATTCTTTTAGGAGAGTTGAAACCTAACCATTTGCCTTCATCCAAATTCAACATCAACCCATTCCTTCGCCTCATGGACTTCAATTAGTCATTGCCTAATCTCCGTTACATTACTTTAGCCTTATTTATCCCTTATCTATGTTGCAAGGCATCAAAAGTTTATCAAAATGATGAACTATTTCTACCTTTTATCTACCAAACTTCAAACACACAAGGTAAAGTTTAGACATATTAGAAAATAAACATGTAAAATCAAAAAAATATAAATATATATATAAATATATATATATAAATATATATATATATATATATATATATATAAAATAAAATAAAAAGAATTTCAATAAGAATATCACTCCGTTTGCAAGAACTTGCGGATGTGTTGAAGAATAAGAGCAACAAAGTCAGCACAAGCAACCTTAGTCAATGGATTAAGTGGAACATTCTAACCAACGTTAATGGCTACGACTTCCTTTGACAGACTTGAGACAACAAGATTATTGATCATCATCAGGCATTCAAAAATTCCTCTAAATGTCACATCTCAAATATCATGTTCAACACCCAACATGCAACAAAATCACTTAGGCACAAGCATCTCGTTGAAGGTTTCCGTGCCACCGCTCCTCCACACAAAATTGCTTTAACGGTTGAGAAAGCCCAACTTCTTCTTGTGGACATTCATGCAACGATGTTGTCATCATTTGTTGTTTATACATTATTTATTTTTTATTTATTTGAGTAAATTTGATTGGAGGAAAGAGATCATATCTTTCGGAAAAGCATCAAGATGACGCCTTCTTGCTAGAAAGTATTCATGTTATAAGAAGAAGGATCATTGTAGAACTTCATCTATTTGATGTAGTTGTTAGAATTTTTTGAATATGTCAAATTGAGAGCTTCAAATTGAGAGGTCTCAATATGAAGAGCTTCAACCAAAGCTTGAGCCGGATTTTTCTTTATCTCAAGTAACGATTTGTATACTTCTGCCACATACCATCGTGAACATGTGAAAAGATTGAGAAACTCCAAGTTTTGTAGAGAGAGAAACTACGGTCTCTGGAGGAGAACAAAGTGAATTAAGTGTCTGTTCGATCCACCCCCAATCGAATGCCCACAGGACAAAGGTATGGAAGTAAAGATCTACTCCCCCCTTTCGAGAATAGGCACTTTAGTCACAAAGTAACCAGTGACCAGCAACCAGTAACAGTAGTGATAATCTTCTCAAGATTCATTTGATTGCGATTTTGGACACCAAGCCGCGAGCTCATTGTTGGTTGGAGGTGAGCGTTTGTCTCATTTATCTGGTCCGGGTTCAAACCCTGATGGACTCGTTTGAATGGATGTGGAGGATGAAGTGGCTTGGTACTGCTGAGTGAGCGATCGCATGCAGTAGATAAGTTGTGCCAACCAAGAGTCCCCTTTGCGAGAAGTTGACAAGAGACTTGACACCCATATGCTAACAATTTAAATAAAGTAGCTCTAGCTACTAAAAATTTTGTTTGTATTTTTATTATAATTTTGGGTTTTGACTATGGGGGATTTAATGTTTTGGGTAATGGTTGGTGGTTTTCTATTTTTCTTTGGTGAAGAAGAATAGACATGGCATATTGTATGGCAATAGTGTTTATGTTTTTAAAGGTGTTTTTGATGGTAGGCAAAGGTATTTTGAAATTGTCTACAAGTAGTTTCATTGATGGAATGTGTGTGGTAGCTCTGGCGCCTACTGTGATGACAATAAGGGGGTCAACTTTCCATCCTCTAGCGGTAATACTGGCAATTAATGGATTGTATTTGTTGGTTTTAGCTTCAAATGTTTCTGGTGAGAATCTGTCATTGTAGTATGTAAATTCAATGAATTGTATGGTAAGATTGGGGTTTATCTCTGTAGGGGGATCGCTTTGGTATGGTAAACCTTTAACGCAAAGTATGTCTGGTCTAAATCTAGAGTTACAATGCCATCTTTGAAGTAATCAACTGGGAACGGTATTTTCTGAGGGTTTATCATTGAAAGTGCCCGCATTTATTAGAATAAAACAACGAGATTTTTCGGATGAGACTAGTAGTTTTCTAATTTCCCATACTGCTTTGTTGTGTCTTTTTACTCGGAGGGAGTGTATGTGTTGTTGTTGGCATGTGAGTAATACATGTAGCCATGTATCCGGTTCGTGTGAATTGCAAATGGGACATGTAATAGATGGAAATCTTTCTCTTCTGAAAAACATTTGTTTTCTAGCTTGGCCCATGTAAGTTCCCGTACGGAGTTTTATGAGGCATGATTTTTGTTTGTCAGTGATGACTAGATTTTCTCAAAATTTGTTAGAAAGTTCATTGTCTATGTCTGCATTTCCCGTCCATTTGCAAATGTTGGGGGTTTGTATGGCCATGATTTCTAGATTGTTTTCTCTGTCATATTTTTTGATTTGTTTTTCTAGAGTTCTAACTGGTCCTTTATCTAGAATATCTATTCTAAAAGGCCAGTTGTCTTTTTGGAAGTAGAACGGAGTGGCATGGGCATGTTCGTATGAGTGTAGGGCTTTTCTATGTGCTAGCTTTAGGCCTTGTTTTGCTAAGTAATCTGCTTCTTCGTTGCCATCAATGTTGATGTGTGTTCTAACTTTGTATTGTGAAATTGGTTGTCTTCTTTGTTGGAGTAGTTCTACTATGGAGGCAAGTGTGGTTTGATTGGGGTGACTATTATGTACCAAGTTTTGTAGTTATAACCACAGTCCTTTTTCTTCCCTCTTGATTCCTCTAATCTCATCCCTCTCTTTTTTCTATACTTTTATTTTTCTTAGTTTTATTTTATTTGCTTTAAAATTGCTCTAAAATCATTTCACACTATATTTACATATTAAATTATTTTCTTGCATAACAAACGTGCAAACGTATTTTTAGAACATTTCCTCAAGCTTTCAAATGTGAAGAACTAAAACATGCATAGATAGTAGAACGTGAAGTGTATTCAATTTCATATCTATGGTGCGCATGTTTAATAGAGGCACCACAGTGGCTTCAAAAGGTTAATTGTATATTCTAAGTGAATTTTTATTTGATAATTTGTGTGAAAGGTTTATTAACATCGATGTGTCTTTACATTCCGATAAATATATTTGATTTGTGTGTAAGAAGATCCTTGTGACTTTGTTTTTACGGGCTTTTGAAATGACTTTCAAAATGCGAGGACAAGTCAACAAGATTGTTGGTCACTTAAAATAGTATTGTTAAATACTGACAAGGTCTCACAATTGGATCCAATCACAATTTTCTTAATACTTAGTAGTGCGGATAAGTTACTTAATTATGCTCGAATACAATTTTTTTTGGCTTTTTAAAAGCCATTTATTCAAGAATTAGAAGAAATTTTTATGAATGCCTTCCATGTATCATATGCTTATCTTGGAAGTCCTATAAGTGAAAAGCTTTTAAGAAATAGGGCTTGTGGATTTATCATATTACACAATATTATAATGATATTTATAGGGGACTATTTTGCTCAATGCAAAGTAGGGATTAAAGGATGGGGATATTTTGGTTGTAGGCGTCATTTTACAAACTCACAACAAGAAGAATCATATGGTCGTAAGGAAGACTGTTATGGATTACCACTTCAAAGTTGTGAAAACTTGCTAGCTGTAGTGACTTTGCGGAGACAACTTGGTCACAACACGGAAATAGATAAGGAAGAAAGAAAGAGTGAATTTTAGGCTATTCCATCTTTTGGCGATTGAACCATTTATACGGCTTTGACTTATCACTAGATCTTGTATATGACGTGATGCGCATTTTATCTTTGAATATATTGAAGAAATATGTGGCCTTGTTTGTGACAACTATAAAAGAAATAGATCAGATGCTTGAGCTTGAAAAAGCTTTGATAATTTTAACACGACAAAGGCCTAAGGAAGTAGGTGGACGTTGATTACGGAAACTCAAGTCTCTGGGGTACTACAAAGCAGTAGAATACCAACTGTTTGTAATGTAGTATTTACCGTATATTTTGGACCACTTAAATTTATGAAGGTCAGCCACCTTGGGAGGTTTAGGGATATTATTAATAAAAATATGTCAATTATTCCACTCACACTCAAGATGTTACGGGTAGAGGAGAGAGGCCATGTGAGTTGCTAAGAACCTATTAACTGCATGGAGAGTACGGGTCGAAGAGATCTTTGGTCCTAACTCCTCCCCACTAGAGAGCATGTTGCAAGTATATTGTTGCGCTCTCTCGTAGCTTCTTTGATTACTGCCTATATGTATTAATATGTATTGATGTTAAGTTTGGTCTTATAAGTTAATGCAATTGTAAATATGATTTGAAGGAATACAGAAGTTGAAGATGTATATAGCTCCACTTTGTTGATAAAGTTATTCCATTTTCCATCTTATTGTGTTCGTCCTCAAGTAATAAATTTCTCAATACATAGTGTAGTAATATTATTCAAAGTATGAGACAAAAGATTTATTTGTTGGAAAGTCTAAATTTTTGCATCGTGAATTTGGTTCATCCTTACAAGTTAAAGAAAGAATGTTGTTGAAATTTTGAAGGCTACTCGTTGTTAGTTAGTCCATTACCTTTATTGTACTTTGGATAAGTCCATTATCCTTATTTAGGTTCGACTTGAGTTGGTTCTTCTTAGAAACTGTTTACTTTGTGACTTTTGGGGGGTTTATTGAGGAGTTAAAATCTAACTTAAATCCTTAGTTGTATTGTAAGCCAAGTTATAAGTGAAAGTTGGAGGAGTACATTACAATGTTGAGATGCAAGGAATAGTTTACATACTTGTACATATGCGCAAATTGAAAAATTAACGTGTGTGTCCCTCCATAGGTATTATCTAGTAATCGCTTTTAAAAGCCGACATATATTGGTTTATGATGTTAGAAAATGTGAGAAACCTAATAATAGAGCAATCTAGCCTACGAAATAAAAATTTTGTGATTAAAGTGATATTTGAATCACCTCTGTATAAATCTTGATTGCAGGATGCAGATTAATACTTTGGTGCTATAGTAAAGCCAAGAGAGGCCCAAAAGTATTTTATTGAGTTAGTACTTTTGCATTCCAATTGGAGTGAATATTCTATCCTTAAAATATTCTATTTAATATTTTATGAATGAAAAGTACTCAAGCAAATTCATCAATTGCCACTATGAGCAATTGCTCTTGGTAAGGCCTATTTTATAAATTAGCCTTTGGTCACAAAGTTTTGTAATGATTGTCTTTTAGATCTTCTATTGTAATTTATTTACAATTCCAATTTGACCTCAAAATTTTGCAAGTTTTCACCCCTAACTATCCTTAAAACCCAAAATGGATTTTTGCACTTTCGGGCAGCCCAGATGGAGGGGTTAAAAGTAATATTTTTTTTCAAGATTTTTACTGGATGCTCCCTTTACGGTAAGGTCTATGTAGTAAAAATTTTGAAGCCAAATTCCAATTTTAGAACCTTCATCTAGAACTTTTAGGTTTCAAGTCCAAAACGGGCAGTCTAAAATTAGGTCTTTTTACAAAAACAAAAATTGAAATATGTTCATAACCATATCACTATACAAATTCCATAGTGACCCAAGTCAAAAAATTTACCTATTTTACAAGGGCAGCCTCCAAAACTTACAAAGACAAGCTTCAAAGTTTTTAGTAATTTTTGAATTTTTCCTTTAAAAATTTGTCAAAATTCGAGATTTTTGAATTTTTGAATTTCTTTTTCTTTTGAAAATCACAAATTTATGAAGGTACCTACTCACCGTTCAATTTTTCTTTAGCTTACAAATTGTTTTTGTAATGCATGTTTTACTATTTTGTCAATTTTATACCTTCTTACAGAAAATAATTTTTATGAAGGTCTAAAAAGCGTTTTTTTGGCCTAAATTTTTGCATGAGCATACCTAACCTAGTTATTTACATGGAAAAAAATGTGACCAAAATGTTTGAAGTAATAATCATCAGGTCTCCCTTTGGCCCATTTGCACCATGCCTCTCGGCTAAGGCCCAAATAAATATGTGCTGAAACTTTGAACACTATGATCTCACTAATGAAAAACATCCAACGGTTGAAATTTGAATCAGTTCTTCCAAGTAGGGTTAGGTACAAGATCTTACGGTTGAATTTCCAAAAAAAGATAAAACATTTGTTTCATATCCTCGGGAGGGCATAGTGGTAAAAAATCGCAGTTTTGAGGATTCAAGCTCTCAAAAACACAAGGAAATTTAGGGGTTAAAGACTTGCCATGGATGGCACAACTGGCTTGTGAACATCTGAATGTTTATGTTAGTAAGCATTTGTTTCAAATACATGAGCATTTCT
This sequence comes from Ceratodon purpureus, assembly GCA_014871385.1. Taxonomy (NCBI): domain Eukaryota; kingdom Viridiplantae; phylum Streptophyta; class Bryopsida; order Pseudoditrichales; family Ditrichaceae; genus Ceratodon; species Ceratodon purpureus. The sequence goes on along the minus strand of CM026432.1, from coordinate 8,747,165 downwards.
ATAGAAATTCTAGATCAATAATACTGTTACAAAGTCATTAGTTGCTTGTATACACGATCAATTATATAGAATAAATTTTAAATTTATTGTATCGATTTTACTGAGGTTGATAAGATAAAGTAGACTTGTAATTTTATCTTTGTCGAAAGCTGTCGATAGTGGCACAAAACTCATTTCTTGGTGTTTTGTTGTATAGTGCAGTATTGTAAAGGTCTAAATTCAATTTCTTTGATGGCTTTTAATGGAAATGGGTGCCTTTTGACTCTTGTGTCTTGTAGCACCTCCAAAGAAGTTAAAGAATTGTAAAAAAAAATTCATTCATTGTTCAAAATAAATTTCTACTCTTACATTTACATATTTGATTTAACTTGCAACTTGAATACTATAGTTGTCATTAGCTTCCGAAAGGCTAAGGATGGAATAACGGCAAAACTAGTTTTCCTTTAGTATAGAGACTACGAAGCTCTTATCCATCGAATACAGTGACACCACAAAGTTCTTCCATGCCTCCCAACTATTTGAAGTAAAAGAAATAATACAATAAAGTAAAACTCATGATATCTAAGTCAAATACCATATGCCTTTAGAAATAACTCTAATATGTCCAGCCTTTCAAGTTTTGGAATGCAACTTTCAAACAATAAATATTCTTATAATTCATATATTTCACTTTCTCAAAAAAATTTAAATTCAAATCAATTTATTGATTTCCATAAAAAAATAAAAAAATAAAAATTATTTATAACTATTTATGAACAAACCTGCTATCGATGTACAGTTTCCGGTTTCAGAAGTTCCATTTCCTCTCGTATCAATACACTCTGGTAGCTCTATTTCCGGTAGCCCCGTTACCTGCATCCGATTCCAGTTGGCTCTGCCCACCGGCCCCGGTTAAATCCCCTCCCCGGTATCACTCCCTCACCAACCATTGCACGCCAGCAGGGCGTACAGACATTTTAACTTGCCCGGAAAACGCCGCGTGTGAATGACCACTTTGTCGTTCCGGGCAGCCTCGCCCTCTATCGGAGAGCCTGCCTGAAGCCTTTCCCGCACCTTCCCCCCGACTACCAAGACCTTTCCTCCCCCCCACCTAGGCATCACACCAGTACCGCAACACAGTCATCACCACAGCATCATCGGTGTACCAACCAATATCACACCAACATCACCTGAGCATCAGTGGCGGACATCCCAGATCTCAACCGCGTACACGCACTGTAAATCCTAGTGATACACGTTCCACCTAGAACGACAAGGGTATCAAAACGATGTCGAAGCCAGCTATTAGACCAGTATCAGAAGGGTATCTAGTTGGTTTTGAGGGGTGTTAGATAGGGGTTACAGTAGTATTAGGCGGGTATGAAGATTTCGGAGTGATTTGCTTCTCCGAAGTTCGGCCGAACATGGGTGCCGACAGCTGATGTAATTCCTGCAACAAAAACACAATATGAGAACCCATTCTGGGAATGGAGGTGTTTGAGGATTGTGTCTCTGGAGTGTGCGCAAGTGAAGTGCGGCAGTAGAATTGTGCAGGTGCATGCGGAGCTCCATCAGCAGCCGCTGTGGGCTGTGTCGGTGGATGGAAGGAGGGCGCGGCTTGCTGAAGCAGCAGCAGCAGCAGCAGCAGCATCAGGACCATCGCTTGTGGATGTGGAGGACGACGGAGGGGCCACTGCAGGAGGAGCCGCAAGGTTTACATGTAGCTAGGGTCACAGGGCAAGCACGACGAGCAGCTTTCCGGGTTTCGATTTGAGGTCTTCGGACGCTTCTCCAAGGTGAGTAATTTATTTCAGTTTTTTGATTGTTTTTGTGGTGGTTTGGATTTCTTGTTGCTGGTGGAAATGGCTCGCGATGGCAGGAATCATGGCAGTTGGGTTTTGGTTAGGTGGATATTAGATGTTTTGGAGGAGATGGGGTTGTGCCGGGTTTTTCGGGTACTTGTTGTTGTCTCGTCGTTTTGGCTTGTAGGTGTGGAGATTTTTTTTTGGTCTATGGAGAGGTTACAATCAGTGATCGTGGATTTTAGATATGGTGATTAGGTTTATGGTGCTATTTTTGAAGTTGAAACTGAAATGAGGGTTATTCACTGTACGTGATGAAATTATGGTTTATTTTGAAGCTCATGTTTCGACTGCTTTGTTGCGTGAAGAGCAGTTTGAAATGGACGTCAATAATTAGAGATGAAGTTTTAACTGAAACTAGTAGCAGTGTGTAAATCTTGTTGTTTGTTTACTTTGTTTTCTGTGTTTTTTGACTCGTATATGGAGGTCTTAGTTATAGTTCAACAGGGAAAGTGACGACTGCGTACTTAGGCACATGTATAGTTTAGATCCGCGGTTTTTAGTATGCATATATGCCTTCCGAGTCATGTTTGGGTTGAGCCCAGGATTACTTGGAAGGATGTGGTTGAGCTAGAATTTTTTTATCTTTTAAAATTGAATCTCCTTTTTAGTAATGTGAAACATATATTGTATAGACTTCGTAGCTATCATCATTTAGGAGGTTGCTCTGGAATGGTGCTGCTTTGGATGTTTCTGGATTTGCACGATGGCATAGCCGATTGTCAAGTTTGAGTATTCTCCTTGCTGATGATGACGTTTTTCGTTGTTTTGTGTAGGGAAGCAGATCGTTCTTTGGAGGTAACATCCAACTTGATTGTATTGCCAACTCTCGACCATGACCAAGTGCCAGTCTTCCATGTAAGCATCCATACATCTATGTCAAATGTTGATTTATATGAAAGAGGTTTTTTGACTGATTATATTGGTATGACATTTGTGGAAAGTGATTATAATACCCCTGCAATTCAGCTGATCACGTCATGTTTTTGGGCAAGACTTGATATTACTATCTAGAAATCTGTTGAAACCAATGAACATGTTGTCGAGTTCAGCAACTACTAAGCGCGTTTCAATATCATTGGAGCTGACGAGAGATACTGGCTCTTGACATGCAGACGGTCCGAGGATGGAAAGCCACAGATCAAATACAAAGGCATCCACGAGCCCAAGGGTCGAGTGAAAGGTTACAGAGTGGAGATTCGTCCGCCCAACTCCCAGAAGATATGGGTTGGGACTTTTGACACACGACCTAAAGCAATGCGTGCATTTGATGCTGCTGTATATTTGACTGGGAAGGAGCCCTACTATTATGAGTACCCCGAGAACTACTTTCCCACGCGCCCCAATAAGCCGTCGAGAGAGTTCGTTCAAACCGAAGCAAAGAAATATGCGGACAGGACCGATGACCTTAAAGTGAATCCATCGTCCTTCCTTGTGGACACTCACAAGGCTGGTTTAGTGGAAGCCTCATCTGGGTTTACCTCAGGGACAGGAAATGAGCGGATCACTTTCAGCACACCCAACGTGAAGGAAATGATTTTCACACCACTGCTGGCAGATTTCTCGAAATCATCTGAAAAACTTCTTGACGTGGAGGAATTCTTGCAGAATGCGGAGGTCTCGAAGAATTCCGTCGATCTACCCCCAGCTTTAGACGCAGACTTCTTATGGCATTGGGATCTTCCGGCGGAAGAAGCAAAATCTTATGTGGGAGAGGCAAAGCTTGATATGGAGGAAGCGAAGAAGGAAGCCAAGGCTAGCATGGAGGAAGCCAAGGTTAGCGTGAAGGAAGCAGAGTTGGCAGCATTTGACAGGGGTTATAACGATCCAGATCTTGATGCACTAACTGAACTGTTTTGCCACGCTCCACCAGAATTCTTCCCTCCTTGCATCGAGGGAGAGTCGTTTATACCCATCTACTCACCATCCAGGCCCGCTTCGAAGAGAAAGCGCGACGCAACCGAGGGTGCTATCATTGGCACAGATGATTGCAAAAATGCGGATCTGTCTGAGAGTGGTGCTACTGCACTGGAGTACGAATGGTGGCAGAATCTGGATTTTGATAATCCAATGAAGCAGTCTTTTGATTGGCCGTGTAACAATGATCCATTGTTATGGTTCACGAATGGCCCCGTGAGCTCTTGCCAGTGATTCTGATTTCAGTGAAGCAGTTAGTTAAAAATATATCATGATTGTGATCAGAATAGTTGCATCCGTCTTTAAGAGTTTGAATATACTGGTAAGGATTGTGATGGAGGTTCGTGTTACTATCGGGAGGCTATAAAACGACGCTGTGCTCTTCTCTTCTTTCTGTAGGAAATACTGCAGCTGAAGTTTCATGTCTGAAACTTCATGTTAGCGATATATTACGCCTGCAACTGTGGATATATGGAGGTAATATATTAGAGTTTGCATTTTTAATTAGCGCAAGTCCACTAGCTGTATGCCAGGAGATTTTGTTTGAAACATAATGTCACGTATTTCTTGTTATGACTCCCTACTTTTGGTATGATTTATGTAAATTGTTGGTTACGTTGTCAATTACACTGAGTTTGTTGAATTGCATTAGCCTTGCCTCTGCATGTCACAATTCGAAGATTTTAATCTTGAATCTGGGAATAACTAGAGTTACACATATTTGAACGTTCGATTATGGCACCTTCAACATACAATCGGAGATTCTTTCATTGAAAGTTTTGAAGTAGCAGCTTGTGGAAGTGGCGATATATTATGGAAGTATCACCGAAATTTCGTTGAGTAGTATGCACTGATACTAGACGTCTTCGTACCAACTTTTCACATGTAATATTTATTGCAACAATAGAGTACATCTGTTCATAGGTCTACTATACCAGATAGACAGGAGCCTGAAAGTACTATCTTTTCATAGCTTTGAAAGACCCAGTAAACCCTGAGCTCGTCGTTACTTCGAACCTGGCAAGACAATTTACTTAAACTTTGATGTGTCGTCTGCAACCACTCCGGCATTTAAGTACGCGTGCAAAGCCTTGATTGCTATGATGTCAAGCCCGTATGTTGCACAGTGCAACTGGTCAAAAGCCCAAAATCACAAAATTCTCGGTAGACTTCATTCTGAGTGCTAAACCGAGAAGTTGTATTATTACAGGATTCCTGGGCAGCACAACGCCTCGGAGCTGTGTTTCCCTGATCCGGGAGCTCTGAACTCGGTTGGTCAGCAACCTGTCACACTGCAAGGGCACTTACAGCTTGATAATGTTTCTTGACAATATAAATAAAAAGGTGAAGACCGTCATTGTACAGTACAAGAAAATATGGAACATGCTGAACCAAAATAATAGAAACAGTACATACCCTTGAAGACGGGATTGAGACGGCATATACTGGAGCCATATTCTTCATATTCAGCTTTTGTATGGCAAGCCTGCGGGAAAAAAAAAACGGTCCAGAAGGAGATGCTTAGGCAATTGAAACTCTTGATACATAAGAATCATGCACTTGTGCGGTACGGCTCAAATGATAGCACTACCTGAGTTGACCAGCACGCTCATGACATAAAGTGAATGCTAAAACGGGGAAGAAGGTGATGAAAAAGTGATACATTGTAAAAGTCAGGCGTGGAAGCTAGAAGAGAGCCTCCAAACCAGACCGCAAACCGTTGCATAGGGTGTCCCACCACATTTACTTCCACTGCCTGGGACTGTTATTCAGAACCAATAGTTAGAGATGAGTTGGTAAATAGCTCTTCATCATACCAACACAATGCTTGAGAGAGATGGTGGCAAAGCAGCCCTGAAAAGGATCAAGACTAACAAGTGAAAAACCACAAGGGACTTGTGAGAAAGCACGAACCATGTGAATTCATTAACTGTTACATACTCTAAATCAGCAATCCTACGACCAGAGCCATCAAACGAAAGGGCTGCCAGTGTAGAAGAGAAAAGGCTTACTTTATGATCACCCCCACTTCTACTCTCTGATGCCGAGGTTCGTGCATCTACACGTTTCTTGATATCTCGTTGTAATCTTCTTTGAAAATCCTTGAACATTGTAGAACCCCCAGAAAGGACAATATTCTGTTGCAAGAATACGCAATGTGAACGCTATTCTTGTTTTCACATGAATATTAATGTAAATCAAATATCTATGTTTCGCATGGTAAATCAAGGGTATATCAGACCTAGCTTCAAAGACACATATGGCACACAAGTTGCAAACATTTATTGAAACTAAACTGCAAAATAAGGATTGCATACCGGTATATTGAAGGATAAATAAAACAAACCTTGTATAGCGCGCGACGACTATCTATAGGAGCAGACTGTATACAGTTGTCAACTATCTCTGGCAAAGGCGTTGTGAAGTCACTGCTGTATATTTCTGGTGAGAAGAATACCTATACAACTCACAAACAGAAACTTTATTAGTTTTACTGGTACTCAGTTGTCTCAAATTAAACGCATTTGATCAAATCCACAAAACCAAACCTCTCTGTTCGCTGATCTTTCTTTGATTATAAGTATAAAAAATAAATGAAGCGAACTCTGCAATAAGGATTGGGGTGTTAACCTCTGGTGCCAAGAATCTCTCGTATCCAATATCACAAGAAAAGGGTGCCCCGGTTTTTGAGTTGTTTCCTTTCCATTGCTTGATGTATTTAGCAGGTTCTTTGTCGTGCTTACCGAACTCCTGTATCCACATACTCAACAAAATTTAATTCCTCGATTTGGAAATGCAGCACGGAATGAAAAGCAGAGACATGAATAATAGTAAAAGTTATATATAAATCGTTGCTGAATCACGTGACCAGCTTGTCTTTCAAAACTTCAAATACAATAAGCTATGTTCTCTACACTAATGCCTTGTTGTAAGATGGAAATAAGAACTCATACCTTTACAATATCAGCACATGTATAGCAATACATCTCCTTCACCCTCCTCGCCACATCTAAAGAATCCTCAGGGGGCACAGGTTCACCCCGATCCTGGATAAACAAGTAGTTGGTTAGGTTAGTCACCATACCGAATAATTTAAAATTAAAATCATCTTTAATGAGAAAACATTCACTGTGATAACCATTCAATTCTACCGAATATATCATATTTAATTTCGATTCTAAGTCTTAAGACATTGAGAAGCCGGCGAATATTTTGATACACTTCACACGAGAACCATTCAATTGGGTTAATCAAAGAGGTAAGGTTTTGGCTGCTACTCGCATCAGCTGTTGGACGAAATTGGAAAGATCCCGGCCTGCTACAGGAATTGACTTGATACTGCTGCCAATGACGTAACCATCCGCCACTGGAACAACATGAGTCATGCCATCCCCCGCATCCACCACCACCCCCGTCATTTCCAACTGCATTCAGCCCCCAACATCATATACCCGCCAAGGCCCTACACTCAGCCATGTCCGCACTTCATTTTCACTGATCAAACGAAGGGAGCAAAATAAGTAGATACAGGAACTATTATCCTATAGCCAAGAATGTCAAGCCATGACATACAAGACCGCTTCGATACCCTAATCAATATGATTCCCAATAAACTACGAAAAGCACTAGAAGGAAACTCAACAAGCCGAATTTGTACCTTGGAGGTTGTATACCCAGCAGCTAGAGCTAAGACTGCTTGAGTTGCAATATACAATCCTGGTACGTTAAAAGTCTCGAACATAATTTCTCCCATGTACTCGCGATTCTCAGGTGCTGTCAACGGGCTCTCAGTGAGTAACATGTAATGGTCCTCTGGGTCGCATCGCAGATAATTGAAAATGCACTGCTGCCAGAACCTCTCCATGGTATCCCAATTCTCAATCTGCAAAGAATCCAGATGGTTCCCAGACCATTAAACTTTAGATACATGAAATACATGCCCACAACTACTTGAATCTCATGTAGTCCGCAATAACATAGAATAACCAATTACCCAGGAACACGAAGCTTGGCATGTGTACCTGGCCTTGCCGAATAGGATAACTCAAAGTGTACGCACTAGCGTGTTGCTTAGCAAGTGCCTCTTCACCAATGTAGAAATCAAGATCGGCCATCACTCCAGCGCTGTGATACGCAGCCGTACCTACCTTCGGAGCTGATTGCCCCAAAAATGACTCATTGACTGCCACCACAGTAGGAATAATAAAACAGGGCTCCACATTCCCTGCAAATCCCATCTTCGTATACCTGCATGTCCATCCCAGGTTGCCCTATCAATCAAAACCCCATTCCACACAATCCTCAAGATCATTACAATCAATACGTAACCCATGTAGCCTCATACCATTTAGCGCACAGCTGGACTTTGGGATAGTGCAACCGACACAAATTACATCAAACACATGGTAGAACTTTCACAACCATGTAGAACCTTAAGTCGTGAATCAATAGCAAGTAACAGATACATATTTTTCAAACTCAATTATAGTCTGCAATCTATAATAAATTCACTGAGTGGAGATCAAAAGATCTGAAACTAAAAACCACTCTCCCTTAGTGAAACACATCATTTTCCTGTGCCATTTTCCATACTTCAACATTCTTCGAGAAATCCTTCTGCAGTAGATATAATTCACTGAAGGGAACTGTCCACTCAACAGCATCTCTTCCTCATAGCATTACCACATGCCATGTAAATCCGTTCCCAAACACTAGCAACCCAATGTCATTCAGCCCCATTGTGACAACACCAAACTGCTAGATCATCGATCCATCTCCTCCTTTCGCGAAACTCCATAACCGAATCCAATTCCAAATCCTAACCCTAACCCTAATCACAACAATCAAGATCCCAAACCCAGCTCAAGAAAATTCCATCACAGCTCCTAAACCCTCACAAAAACCTCACTCCAGCAACCTCACTCCACGCACTCATTCCCAAAACAGACACCATCTACAACCGATCCACACCACGATCACAAGTCCATCCACATTTGCTGATCAAAAGCAGAGAAACCAGTATCGATAGAGTCGCAAGAAAAAACCAAAGGTGGAAGTATTGCAGAATACAGTACCCGGTGCCATTGTCGATGACAACAGCAGGTCGGCCCGTGGCGTCCATGGCTTGGTAGCAATCGCTCGCTGTTGCGTTTCCGATTGAGCTCACATGAAGCTCCGCATCGCCATCGCCATCTCCTTCACTCCTTCACTCCTCGAACGCTCTTCACCTCGTGTGATACCCAGGTGATAACCTTGTGGTACTAGTTTGATATCTTGGTGATGCTGATACGATAACCTGATGGTATCCGCTTTATACTTGGGTGATCTTGTGGTGAAGTGGGCATGGGTATTGCGTTGCGAGCTTATGAAGGTTGCGTCGTCTTCCTTTGAGCAACTGGCAACTTCGTGATGCGACACTCAACCAGGGGAATCTACTTATTTTTTAGATTTTCAATGGTAGAATCAGAGGTTTTATAGATAGTGGTGACTCTTTCCGTTTTGAATCGAAGCGCACATAAGATAGGATGCTCTAAAATGGAGACCTAAAATGGTTCAAGTGTACTACATTAGTTCATTTTAAGGTAGAAATGTAGGTGCCTAATGCATCCCTTATTTAGTGGGACTTAAAAAATAAGTGATGTGCTAAATACATATATTTCTGCCTGGAAATGAGCTTATGTAATACATTTGAACCATTTTAGGTCACGCTTGATTTTGGAGCATCTTACTTTAAAGGCACCAATTTATAATTTTCTTAGATTTTAGATGGTTGAGTAGAAGCATTAAGGTAAACAATGTACCATCGAGGTAAACAATGTCAATCTTGAATACATTAATGGTTTTTGGTACTAGAAAATTTGTTAAACGTTTGTTAGCTTATCTAGCTATGTCCAAAAAAACAATGTGGCAAATCTTTGAAGATTTTTAGCTTGAATTTTTTTCATTACAAATAGATTTTATATTTTTGACTATCTCAAAGGTAATCATTTTAGTTGCTTATATAAAAAACCTTAAAGGTAACAAAAGAGTGAAAAAATATTTTTGGAGCTTCTCTTTGTTGAAAAAATGACTTAGAAGTACATAACTTTTAGAAGCCTAGTAAAATAAAAATTATTTTTTCACAAATTTCTTTTGATTCTTTACAAGAAAATTCAAAGAATTCAAAAAACCATATTCAAAATTGATATTGTAGAAACTTATCCAAAATCTCACTTGTAGTTTATATGGACACAAGAGTTTTAGAAGTTAAGAACCAATTTGACTACTCTACATCGGTCAAAAGGAACTATCTCAAGTACTTTCTTAATTCTATTCTAAAGGATCAAAATTGACCTTCAACCTAGATGAGTATAAAAAGAGACCATAAAAAAATGATTGTGTTCACCACTTATTTTCTTGCAGTTCCCAATCTTAGTCTTGATGGGAAAAAGGTGCTAAGTCTTGAAGAGTAAGGTATCCCAACCTATTTCCGCCATCTAGGAAATGACTAGAAGCCACAGTCGACACATCTAATTACCACCAAACTCATGTTGTCAGTGGTTTAGGCTTAGTTAGTGGCGGTAATGGGGTTTAGATTGGGTGCAAACAGGGTCATGGAGTAGTGGTAATGACAAAGGAAGTGAATCTACACTGAAATTTGTCACAAACATGTGGTAGAAATAGACTTGGTGCATGGTGGGGAGGTAAAATGAAATTTGGACAATTGTGCATGCATTATGGGGTGGTTACTAATTGGTGTTTGGGTGATAAATGGGCTAGTCTACATGTGATTTTAGACCTTTGGCACATACACCCTTCAAAAATTCATAACTAATTCAAATTTCATTAGAAATTTATGATTTCACTTGTATTGGTTTTCAAACTTTAGCGACTATCATCAAAAAATTGTTGCAATTTTATAAATTACTCTAAAAATGGTTTATTCCTTAAGTTGGCGGAAATAGGCTGGTTACCTTATATCATAAAACATTGATTTTGGTTTCACGTATTGGTTGTGGACATGGCAATGACATTGCAGTGTGTGGTTTGCTTTGAGCTCATTCATGGTGCATGCCATGGTCCTTGGCATGGTAACGCTTGAATGATCAATTTCATAAAGTGGGTCAGAAAGTGAGATGACAAGCGACCCATCCAGACACCATCACCACCTGGGACGAGTACCACAAACATGTGCTGGACTTCATCCAAAGAGTGCTCAACATAAGAAGATGAGACCCATTAACCCCCAAATGCTTGAGCCTATGACCACGGAAATAGACTTTGACTTTAGATGCTCTATTTTGCTACTATAAATAATGTAAATTATGAATTTTTAAATATTCTTAGTTAGATACACATGTTATCTACAAGCAATAATTTTATCAAAATTAATGGTTTCATTATATAATTACTGTAAATTTTCAAATCAAAACAAACAAAGAAATTCATATCAAATATAGGTTATACTAAAAAATTACAAAATATTTACCATAGATGTATATGACAACCGAGAACCTTATATTAGGTACCGTGCTCAAAAATTATGTTTTAATTCAAAAATATGATGAAAAAACCTAAAACCGTGGAAAATCAAGAAGTAGCCACGGTTATACCCCTTCATCTTATACCAGCTATAAATCACTCAATTTTAGGTATTTTTCAAAATTTTAAATTGGATTGGAAAACAGATTTGCCAAACTACATTTCATTAGTTTACCTCAACTGCAAAAAAGATCATCCCGATAGTCAAAATTGTGTTTCAGCTGTCTATATCAAGGAATTTTTGAATACACACATGGTGTTGATCTTTTTGACTTTAAGGAGGCACCAAAATTCATGAAATTATTATTTTGAGAATTTGTTAATGAGATTAGATAGATTTCTCACAAATTCACAACATGAAAAAAAATGGATGAAAAATTGTCATTTGGATGGCATTTACGGAACTTGGAAAAATTAAAACGACCAGTTTTTGGTCGTTTAGGCGTTCAGGGGTTGACTAACTACATGATAAGAATCTTACCTCTCAAAACCAAGATCATTGGATCATTGGCTCAGAGTGTAACATCTGCTCAGCCAATCAGGTGAGCACATAACCTTTAAGGTGGTTTCCCCATTCCCAACTGAATAAGAAATACAGATATGAGCAATTGATGTTATTTGGTGTTGTTATTTTTTAGAGGTACACAAGAAAAAATGGAATCCAACACAAGTTGAAACATAATTTTTAGATGAAGAATGAATTAGTTATAAATTTTCAAAGTTGCAGTATGATCCATCCCATTCACATCATATAGGTACACCTCTTTCTGTGTACTAAAGATGCTTAAACCAACTACAACAAATCCATAACCACACTTACATGTGCTAAAACCAACAAAAGAAAACCCACTACGAACTGGAACTCATGCTACAACCTACATCATTAGAGCATTGATTGCGGAAAATACTACTAGCTGTTGGTGAAAGGAGCCAGTTGGGAATGGGGAAACCACCTTAGTTTATCAATTAATCCTTATTACACTCAATCAACATTACATTAAAGTTCCACAGTGGCATTTCTGACTTTTCAGAAGGTCACACCATATCCAGTGGCCAATTAAACCTGGATTGAATATCCCATTCACCATAAAAACCCAATTTAATCCATTCTGTTAACTGTATTATTTCCTGAAGCTCAAAGAGCCAGGCTTCTTCAAGACCAAGGTCCAATATGCAGCAATGCAAAGACACAAAATCCAGCATAGATCTGCACCTGGCCTGAAGAACCAACATGAAGAACCAACAGCTATAAACTGGTCTCCTCTTCGACACCAACAGCCTACAAGAAGCTACGACATTGCAGCTGCTAGAGAAAAACAAGCTTACATATCATGACCTGGTGCATGTTTTCTCACATACACACATGGCTCACATCTGTACTAGCCGATGGAAAAAACCGGTAAGGTAAATTCGTTATTAGTCACCACACCGCAACCCACATGTCTAAACCATACTGTCGCCGAACATCGCCCCGAACATCGATCGCCCCGGTGTCATCTTCCCGAAGCACTTGTCCGCAATATCTCGGAACGTGGTCGCATTGCGAATATTTAGAGGGAGCACTTGAACAGGCCGAGAATGGCGCCCAGCAGAGTGTGCAGGATGCCCCCGACGATTGCCAAGACGTTGCCCACTGTCACCTTCAGGTATCCGTCGACGTATATCACTAGCAGCTCTGTGACGTCCGCCGGGACCAAGTACGTCCCGGACAGGACCACGTCAGTGATGTCGGTCACGTTGATCGTCACTAGAGCATCGATATCCACAGTGACGGTCGCGTTTACAGCCACCGCGATGCCGTTGCACGTGATGGGCTTGGGGCACTTGTTCACGCAGGAAACTTGCCGGCCGTGCGCCGCCACCACGGCCCCGAGAAGGAGCATGAGCACCAGGGTGGCCCTCATGGTGCTCGCGCCGCTGCTGCTGACTGAGGAGTACTTGGCCGCCATTGCGACTTGAAGGAGGTCGAAGCTGAAGGTGAGGAGTACTAGCTGCAGGCAAAATATATGGAGAGTAGTGAGATGCAGACGTAGTGTAGGTGAACTGGTGAGGGATGAATTGCATGGGTGCTGGATGGGTTTTTATACGTGATCTCTTGTGCTGTGGAAAAGCTGATCAGGCGACGTGCGATAGCTTCTCTTTCTTTCTCTCCTTGCGACTGATCGTGCAGATGATGAACCAGGTGGATCAGGTTCCAGAACATGGGGCAAGCACGGATATCGACACTCGGGCGGATTTGATCAGTCGTATCATGGGGACACCTGCTGTATCGGGAACCCCCGGCCATGGCTGTCCAAGCCAAATAAGTCGACTCATATGTTCACAAGAGTGACATGCATTGGGGTGGGGTTCCCGATGCAGCATTCTACACCGTATGATGTATCCAGACTAGTTGATTAAATCGTGGAAGTCTTCCAGAGATCAATATCGTCTAGTCTAGAAGATCAAGTCCACAGATGATCGTCACGTCGTCTAGAGATATTGATCACGTTCTCCAGGAATGATCATGCATTGGCCGGTTGAGGAATATCTTTTGGGGATATTAGTCATTCCGTCCTGCAGGTTACACTTTCGACAGATTTTGCAAATTTGATCATCGGAGAACTCACGCACTGGATCGCGCACTCGCTGGTTTGGCCTTGCGTGGAAATCGTTGATAGGCACACTTGAAAGCGCGATTAAGGAGGCTGTACTGTACTGTTAGCCCCCAACTCATCCTTCCTCGTCCGCAACGACGGCATCGTGAGAGCAAAGGTCGGGAGGGAAGCTGACCCGATGCATATATTCGAGATTTAGACGCTCTTGAAGGTCCTTTCTTAGCCCGCTCTGATATCCACACCATGTTCATTGGTTGACCTGCCTTAATTACTGTATCCACTTTTCTCTAGGTACTGTTGAAATAAAGGTTGACTAGCTCCGATTCGAGTGAAGTTTGTAGAGTGTGCATCGTGGTGATATGATTGTTGTATTTTTGGGCATATTGCTGATCTTTTAGGGGATATATATTGCTGATGGGTGGGGGGGGGGGGGGGGGGGATGCCAGATGGGCGTATTGCATCGTGATAAAAAAAACAAGTACTATTGTATATTTTGAAGTAATATATGCCAATCTAGTACTATTGCTAGAACAGTTATTGTTTGGTATCCCACTATTGAGTTAGTTGCTGCAGGGCACTGAATGCTGAGGCCGATAGTCGCGGCATAGATATTTCGAAGCATCACACCCTATCCCGGAGAAGTAATCGTGGAGTTTAGTGTGAAGGTGATTTCTGATATTTAGAGCCTGTGAAGGTGATTTCTGATATTTAGTGCCTCTGAGACTACTGAACCCCTGATTTGCATTATAATACTTTCGACGATCATATGAGGAACAAAGTTGCCACATCATTGTATAAAAAGAACAGTATAAAATTTTGTGTTTCCGTCCGTGAAAGAAATTGATGGAGCATTTAATCTTGAATGAATGGCCAGTTATGAAGGTTCTCGATCTTGTTTCTTGTGTGGTAAATTGAATCAACTCATTCAAATTTCCAGGAAGAATGTTTCTTAGTCTAAATTCGTATAGTCAGAGGGCTTGTGAAATATTACCCTCGCAGGGTTGAATCTCACTGTAAACATGGAAGATGAGCCGAATTTTGTTCAAGAATCACTAAGCAATTGGAGGTGAATGATGGTTCTAGTTACCGGGTATGGAACATAAAAATCTACAAAATTTTGAATCTTGATCATATTACGACAATCAAGAGAATAAGGACTAATCCTGACTGAGGTTCAAGTTCCACATTCAGCAGCTGCAGCAAGGGCCCTGGACAAGGGTCGTCTCCAAAAATGCTGTTCACAATAGGTACCAAACATTTCTGCTGCCCAACGCATGCCTGTTACATTTCCACCCATGCGAACAACCATCACTCAATATCAGCCATGGATGTAAGTTTAGCGAATACATGCAGAGTGAAATCCAATTTTGATATGGTATCTTGTATTTTTGAAAAACGTACTAGTCAGTCACTCGTTTTCCGGTACAGGGCAATTTGCTACAGAACATCTCTTTTTCCTTGTTCCAAATTAGATACATTCGAGCAAGGTAACCCTGTTCGATTTAAATCTGAAAAACTTCGAATCAGTTGGATGGCAATGATCAAGTACGCAACTCACCTTGCTTAAAACGTCGTAGGAGGTGTTAGCATGGCAAGCACCAAGCATGAATCCTCCACAGTCACCGGATGGGGTTCCATAGCTTGCGAAGCTTATGATCGAGGATATTCGTTGTCCGTCTGCACATTCTAATGCCAGAGGAGCACTTGGTGGCTCCGAGGTCAGGCTGCCTCTCCTGGTCCAGGAGGTTACAGACAGTGGGAAAGGATGTGACTCCGAAATATGGGAGCAGACTCGCTGCGGCATGCGAGCGGCAATGGTGATGGCATCTGGGTTTCCTCCCTTTTCCTCAAACAGCACAATGAGGTTGTGCTTGGGAAGCAACCACTGTCGTGGAAGATGGTACCTGCAGTGAATACTAAATGGTTAGCTTAATGATTATTCCTGCTTTGGTACCCCGTTTGGCTCCTTTTCTTGCGACTCATATTGTGAGTGAAACAGAAAGAGATCTAAAGTGGGCATGAGTACTGAGAAGTGGGCACTAAACACTCTTGACGTCTCACACTTGAATAGCAAATTAAACTAATTCTGCCACTTCATTTAACTGACGAATTTTTTACGCAAAACAAGAGTTATCTGGAAGCATGATTCCAGGTACCAACAAAAAATATGTAATGTAGCTACGAAAATTATTTACGCTCAGCAGGAGCTGGATACAGAAATTTTGAAGTGAAGCTAGTGGAGTTGATGAGAAGAGATTAATTTACCAACGCTGTGAAGGCTGGCCACACATGGTTAAACACTTGGTTTGGCTGTGAGAGCCACGGTAGTCACAAGTGGCTTCACATCCATCTCTCTGTGCATTGAAGGATGACCAATAGCGGCCAAGGCTGATTCCATTCACCCACACTTGCCCTTTGCTCATGCTACTTAGGTCGAGGGCCAGAGTGCTATTCCCTACTGGCATATCTAATTTTGTCTGGACAGGAAAAAAATACCATTTCTTGGTTAATGCAGTGGAAAAAACTTATGGCAATGAGGTACACACTGTACATGATAATGAGCTTCACACACAAACTTCTAGTAAATCTTGTCATGTGAGCTATTTATCCCACCTCGTACACCAATATTTCAACTAAAGCGTCAATGGATAATGTACTGGTATTTGCAGTAACAGGAGGTTTCCCTTTCAAGATGTCGAACCTTCATCCAAGTTAAGGAGTTGTGATACTATATTGAAGGGCATATTCATTAAAATGGCCACTCCCGATTATATTGGCCGCTCAAATAGTGTGATTTCACTTCATTTTCTCTCCTTATTTGAATAGTGTGGCGGCCAATATGATCGGGAGTGGCCATTTTAATGAATATGCCCTTATTGCGAAACATTCTTCCATTGCGTCGAGTACGATCCGTTCACTGTATGTAGCTGTCTGGACTCACCCTGAAGTCCAACCTGAACCCAGCACAATAGATTTGATGATGGTTAATTTAATCATAAACTTCACCACAGATAATTTATCACAAACTCGTGCAAGGTTAAGGGAACCCAATGTCTTCCTATGCACAATCGCTGCATATATTATGTAAAGAGCTTTTCATGGTGGGTCGATATATCAACGAGGTTGCAAAGGACAGCACCTGGTAAGTCCAAGTATTTCCTCCCATTTCTATAGTACCAGAAGGCAAGCCCTCTATGCGAACTCCATATTGTATACCTGCTTTCTCATCCTCAAGAAATGGCCCATATCCCTATATTCCATCGAAAATAGTTTAGCGTGATTAACGTTAATTGCGTAATATGTACTGATCTTATTATAGCTTATATCCAGACAGTAAACGCCGTTGTGCAGAAATCGTTCAAAACTACAGTTCACTATGCCTCAGCACTTCACGAGTGATCATATCTTATCTGTAAACCCATTGTCATGGAGAGAATATATATGCTATTAGTACCAGGTCGCAAGCTGATCGTTTGCGAAGCTTGGTAACCGTTGGCGTTTACAGTGCCTGTCATTCAATCCTCTTGTTTAGTACAGGTCTGAAAACCTTTGATCGAATGTCTAAACCCTTTAACTATTCTCACACATTAAACCACTTCCTTTAATCGTTAGATACACCTAGTACTTAGAAAATATCTGGAATCCCTCAACGATATTTCGACAAGTCACAGTCCCTAAACTGTGTCATCTGCATTAAGTGAAATGACGATGATAAATTCCTCAGCTCTATTAAAAACTTATAAATGCAAGAAGTAGGAGGGCTGAAGTATAAGGCACCAGCATATATGCCATTCACAAATGTATGAGCAGCATCACGAAGAGAGGACATCACTAGTGTCGCCGTTGCTGAACCATTGTCCGGGACATCACTAGCATGAACCTGCACACTGTCCTCCCCAACGCCAACATTGAGAACTTTTCAAGCTACCAAGCATTACATGACACTAGATTATGTTACGTACATCAAAACTTGAAATTACCGCAAGATGATCGCTTCATATTACAAGTCGAAGTTACTATATTGCTGAAAACTAGAGTAAAGTGATGGTTCTAGTCCAAATTCCTTACTTTGTCATGTACCACATATAGTCTGTGGTGTCCTTGGTCGAGGCAATCTGTTCGACAAGCGCATTTGTAGAAAACGTATTACCCCAAGCACCCAATGGCTCATTTGATGATTCCCAGTTAGTGATGGGGACAGCACCTTGCATCATGCCCATTGTCACAGTCTGTGCTCCCACCTGTTCGAGATACGCACAACATGAGGCAGCTCAGTATTTCTGCCAATAGCCTGATTTGGGTTTAAAGCAATCCATTGCGAGCAAAAACAAGTTGCACGTTGCATTTCACTACCATCTTCACCCTCAGAACATTCCTCGACGAATTCAAGAAACGTCCACATCACGCACCTTAGCAGTGTTGAACACCACTGATTTGCAATCGGGAAGAATACTAACAGACCACGCCGGTAGATCATAGGACACGTCTTGAAACACCACCGTTGTATCGTTCGTGTCCCAGCTTGCCAAGAATGCCGCGCACGTACCATTGGATCCTTGGTACATGTGAGCCTGCATTCAAATGTCAGTAAGCGTTAATGTAATTGTTAAAATATCGTTTCCGAAACAGAATTTTGCGAAACTGAAGGTTAGGCCCCCAAGGAGTATACATGAGAATCAGGTGCTAATACTGCTCAACCTGTACTATAGTGGGTGTCAAAACAGGAGAATGGCTTGGTGAATCACTTGGGCTAACCAAGGTGGTAAAGAGACCACAAAGTAGGATTTCTAGAGCCAACCTCTCATTTACAAACCATCCCAAGGACCAGGGTGATGGCATTCAGAAGTTGATAGTATGTTAATGAATACTATTGATTTTGTCTTGGCATCAACTGCTGAATGAATCACTCACTGTAACACCCGCTAATCACTCACTGTACCACCCGCCATGAGAAAGGTCCTTCTTCCCTGTCAAGTCGAAGTAGACCCTTTCCTACCTACATAGCTACCACAAGGAGCTTCGCGCAGCTACTCGGAGAAACGCACTCGCCTCCGTAACACACTGCCGACGCTACATCAATCTACTACCACAACGAAGTACCACAGAACGTAGTACGGACTGCGAAAAACAGGCATCACTTCTGGCTTCGATCCGTGACACATCGTCCACAAACTGCGGCAAGCTTTGGAAATTGCGGGCTAGGCACCTCGAAACACACAAGATAGTACACCATTACATGACTAGCTGATTAGCTTGTACTGGTGCTGTAACATAGAATTCTTTGGTTTGGCAGTGCTAGTTATTCTACAAAAAGCGCTCAGTATCTCAACGTTGCATTGGCGCACTGCTGTAATGTACTGAAGGTCTCCATTTTTGAGTTGCTGCAATCCCACGCATCCCACATTGTGCAGACAGAACGGTAGCGTGTCTGTACGAATTTAATGAAATAAAGAACTTGGCGTCTTTCGGCAAGGGCCAGATCTCAGGCTCAAGTGATGTAGAAAAGGTCAATCAAATGCCGCATCTTCTTGCCAGGAAATGGGAGAACGAGGCTCATTTGAATCCATGTTGCGGATGATCTCGTTCTAACTTGTTGATTCCTTTTTGTACGGCTGTCGTTTCCCTGTCTCCGCTGAGCGATTGTTCGATTTCGCCTAACTTAAAAGAGGAAAGATTCGAAAGTAACGTGCCAATAAATGATTCTGGCTTGATGTATTTACAATAATCCAATGGGGTAGAGAATCATTTCTGAAGGACAAAATCGTCTTACTTTAGCATACCGCTATTACATAAAAAAAGAGAAACTCGTCCAGTTGATTCTGGGAACGTGCAATTATTATAAAATTAATTTTCATGGTTTGATGTAATTTTCATTTTGTACCAACTCACATCTGCATGTGACTTTGGTTTGTCGATGCAGGGATGCAATGAGTTGTTCAAGAATCGGAGAACAAGTTGGACAGTGATTCGAGCAGACCTCATCTATAGAATTCAGATCAAGAATTTGCACTAGAAGCGATCTATCACAGATACTCCAATTTAAAATTTCTTATCAAGAGAGTTATTTTGACCAGTAAAGCCCTTTCGCAATACAACTATGAATAATTTCAGGTGAGACATGTTCCATAGATGTGTACTGCATCTATGAGCAGCAAAAGTTATGTTCTGTAAGGTTCCTGACTATGAAACAGGTCTGGATGCTTCTCACATGGTCCTAAATCAAACATACAAAGAGAAGCTGAACACATGAATCGCGCAGTAGATGAAAGGCTCACAGGCACGCGGACATTTTGGCAGACTCAGTTTCAATTAATGTACTCGGCCATCGATACTGATGAATCAAATTCCATTTAGGAGAAGAATATACAGCTTTGCGAGTAGAGAAACAAATATTAAGTTAAGCTTCAGAATCAGCTCGACAACAATGGAAGATCTCAATCTCGGAACCTTACCCATGCTTATGCAACAAACCCTCCATGAATGGCCTCGGCAGTCAGAAACCATCCTCCCCACGCAACATGATGAAAAACCCGGTCATATCCTTCTAACTGGTAAGTATGATTCTTGATACTCATTGTGAATGGCAGATAATCCAACCTAGCAATCTCATTGAGAAAGGATATTATCCTGGAAGTATGCGGTTGAAAGTATGGACCCCAATGTAGCTCCACATCATCTAAAAAGTTGTAAGCCATTCCACGACGATTTCTTGTTTGGTCACCTAGAACAAATATGCATTTCAGCTCTCCTTGTTTGGTGATGACAGTATACTTCAATGAACCATCTCGTATAGAAAAATATGCATCCCTCCCAACCAATCTTTGTCCTTCGTTGTGCTTTTTAATAAAACTCGCATCCTCTTCCACAAGGACCATGTCATATATCCTGAGCGGTGCACGGCAATAATTCTTAAATCCATCCAAATAGGAGTTTGGCATAATCCAAACTTTCTCTCCTGGAACCACTCTTTTGAAATTGCATGTAAAATTATCAGAATGAAGCAAACTCAGTGAAATAGACGACAAGTATTTCGATATTGCTGACCGTTGACTCCTTGATTTCACCTTAGTCAGCCCCCATCTTATATAATCTTTCAGCTTCAACTTGGTAGGTATCCAACACCGTTTCTCCAGAATATTGGACAACAGGTCTACCACAATGATAGAAATTGAAAATATAATTGACAACAACTTCAATTGGTTTGCCTGTAATAAAAGAGGGATGATGGAAAACAACCTCATCAAGTTTTTGTTGATTTCTTCACTTGGATACACTAAGACCCTCATCTCCAATACCTCTTCTTTGTTCTCGGGCTTGAGAAAGGTTTCTAGAGCCTCTCCGTATTCTAACTTGTTTATAATGTAAAGATTCCCCCCAAGCAAGTCCCTTTCTGAACAGAAGAGATGAGGTTTCTTGGTATCAATAGTACGCAAGTTATAACGGTCTTCATTCTTTAACACATAAGATACTTGTTCTTTTTTGGGAGCCACATAAGATACTCGATATCGTTGTTCAATGTTGCAACCATCCTGGTATTTATCAACCTGGTATTTCTCTTTCCATCCAATGGGAGGAGGCCGCTTGACCCCATTCTTAATGTAAAACACCTTCTTCTTATGAAATGGAAATGGCCCATGTTGGAAGAAGAATCCAATCAACGTATAAAAATAAGCATACGGCATGCGAAAGTATTTGGCAACCCTGATAAACTACCAGATAGAATAAGCAGCCTGGCACCATAACCATTCATTTGTAAATGCCATTTCCTAGGACATGCCCATGCTTGGAATTTCTAAGGTAGCGTTGAAAAGAGCTTAACTGAATTGGATAGATCAAAGCTAAGCTGAGCACAATCATGTGCTAAATCCGCTCCCCTTGATTTGCAACGTCTGCATTTACATAAAAAGATGCATGTAAGTGGGGCACACAGGCAACACCAACACGTCACATACATGATCCAGCAGCAGAAATCATGATGCAGGAGAAGCATGCTAGTGTGAGGAGGATCGAAAGAAATAGAGGTTCAAACCTGAACGTTACGAGAATACTCGACAGATTATATAACGTCCAATGATGGATATGACAACGTCATTTTACTTGGTAACACGAACCTCTCGAACAGCACTATCATCGATTGTAACCTGCACTCCACCACTGCAAAGAATACTTAGAAGCTTACTAGAAACACATCAACGAAGCAGCCATGAAGAGAAAATCATACAAGTAAAACAAACAAAATTATAAAAAGGAAAAAAAAGGGGCTTCGCTCAACAAAGAGCTTCTGTCTTCCAGCGGAACACTTCCAGAGCAAGATCGGGAACACTCTGACAAAATATGTCCCACTCCAAACCCCGCACCCAACAGCATCACCCAAACCCTAAAAACCCGTACAACAAAACATCACAGTACAGACACACTGATCTCAAAAGAAAGACAGGCAGCCCTTCACACAAGCAAGAAGCTCTGGAAATTGCAGGTTAGGCACCTCGAAGCACAGATGAGAACACCACTATGACTACAAGTGCTCTGTAGAATTCATTGGTTTGTGTGCACAACCGCAAAGTGCTCCCTAAACATGTACTTGTCCGACACATTTCAAGTACGCTGAGAATCTCGTCTCAGCGCACTGATGATTCAGGTGACTCCATTTTTAAGAAGCTGCAGACACACGCTTCCCGCAATGTGTCTGACTTTATACATTCAAAAACCATGACCTGATAGGTGCAACCAGACGACCAGCAGTAGTGTTCCACAAAAAAGAAAATCAAATAACATGCATGTTGGTCTTTCATGCACTCTTAATAACATCAATCATGACAAGTCAACTAACCCACATGCGGCCCACTCAACATTGAGTGCTGCACAATAATTTGTTTGAAAAATTGGCCAAAGACCTAATTGCCGCAAATTTTGGGCAGCGCTTCCGCGCCTGTTTTTTTAAGCTCAAACTTTTGCTACACATCCAAGGCGGCCAACTCGAACAACAAAGAAAGCAAGAATCACCTTTTGTGTGGAGCTTGACGTGCTCCCTCCCCCCTTCTTGTGCAACTTGTAGATCCGAAGTGAAGCTCCCTCCAGAAGTTTCAGCTCCCCTCCAAGTCTTTAAAGTGGCTAGATCCACTATCTTCGACTAGATCTAAGGCAACAAGATGTCGCCCAACCCCCACAACTTAGATCTACCTCCAACGACACCTCTTGGGTCAATAACTCTTAACAACACTAACAACCACATGACTAGGCAACATTTGCCTAAGGTGGGATTCCGATTTCTGATATGGAGCTCCGGTCCCTCCTGACTCTTCCATCCTTGAATTTAGGATTTGTAAACCCATTTTCTCTCATCAACCCGACTTACTAAAATAAACCCATTTATTTGGAGAACCGGTTGACATGCGGAAGCTTGATGAAGCATGGACCCGATTTTCCTGACTCGACCCAAGGAGTTTAGCCTCGCATTCATCTACTTCACGGACACCGCAGCACTGCCATTTATAGCGGAGTCTTCGCTAGTCAAGCAACACACTCACACAATACTTCTCTTCGCGTTGATTAAATCATAATCTATTGAAACGTCAATTCATTGTTGACTATGTCGTTCATCACACTTGATGGCTTTTTATCCATGACTTTTTTTTATATTTCTCCCATTCTATCCCTTTACTTGTTGATTTTTCTATTCTTCTTCCATTCTATCTTCTCGTTTTCCTTTTCTTCTATTTCCAGTGGATGATGTATTTATTTATTTTATTAGCCTTCCATTGGTCTCACATTCTATCTTTTATTTTTATATATTAAAATTTCCAATTGTCTTCCATTCTATCATCTCATCCCTTTAACTTCATTATAATTCCATTCTATCTTCTCGTTTTCTTTTTCTTCCATTCTTAGTCTATCATGTATTTATTTATTTGTTTATTTATTCTTCCATTGGTTTCACATTCTATCTTTTATTTTTATGTATTTCTTCCAATTGTCTTCCATTCTATCATCTCATCCCTTTTAACTTCATTATAATTCCATTCTATCTTCTTGTTTTCCTTTTCTTCCATTCTTAGTTTATCATGTATTTATTTAATTATTTATTCTTCCATTAGTCGCCCATTCAAATCTTTTATTTTTATTTATTTTTCTAATTGTCTTGTATTCTATCATCTTGTTATTTTTAAGTTCATTACTATTCCATTTTATCTTCTCGTTTTCCTTTTCTTCCATTCTTAGTCTATCATGTATTTATTTATTTGTTTATTTATTCTTCCATTGGTTTCACATTCTATCTTTTATTTTTATGTATTTCTTCCAATTGTCTTCCATTCTATCATCTCATCCCTTTTAACTTCATTATAATTCCATTCTATCTTCTTGTTTTCCTTTTCTTCCATTCTTAGTTTATCATGTATTTATTTAATTATTTATTCTTCCATTAGTCGCCCATTCAAATCTTTTATTTTTATTTATTTTTCTAATTGTCTTGTATTCTATCATCTTGTTATTTTTAAGTTCATTACTATTCCATTTTATCTTCTCGTTTTCCTTTTCTTCCATTCTTAGTCTATCATGTATTTATTTATTTGTTTATTTATTCTTCCATTGGTTTCACATTCTATCTTTTATTTTTATGTATTTCTTCCAATTGTCTTCCATTCTATCATCTCATCCCTTTTAACTTCATTATAATTCCATTCTATCTTCTTGTTTTCCTTTTCTTCCATTCTTAGTTTATCATGTATTTATTTAATTATTTATTCTTCCATTAGTCGCCCATTCAAATCTTTTATTTTGATTTATTTTTCTAATTGTCTTGTATTCTATCATCTTGTTATTTTTAAGTTCATTACTATTCCATTTTATCTTCTCGTTTTCCTTTTCTTCCATTCTTAGTCTATCATGTATTTATTTATTTGTTTATTTATTCTTCCATTGGTTTCACATTCTATCTTTTATTTTTATGTATTTCTTCCAATTGTCTTCCATTCTATCATCTCATCCCTTTTAACTTCATTATAATTCCATTCTATCTTCTTGTTTTCCTTTTCTTCCATTCTTAGTTTATCATGTATTTATTTAATTATTTATTCTTCCATTAGTCGCCCATTCAAATCTTTTATTTTTATTTATTTTTCTAATTGTCTTGTATTCTATCATCTTGTTATTTTTAAGTTCATTACTATTCCATTTTATCTTCTCGTTTTCTTTTTCTTCCATTCTTAGTCTATCATGTATTTTAAATTTTATCATTCCAAGTCCATGATGTATTTTCTTTTCCTATATTTGTTATGTAAACTTATTATATGTGCCAATTGATTGAAACATGGTAAATAAATTCAAGAATAACATGAAATATAAGTTACTTACATATTTAATTAATGAATGCAATCATGAACGAAATATAAAACTATATTTAACAAGAATAACTTTAATAGTACGAAAATCAGGATTCAAATCATACAAGAACATATCTACATGAGTTTTGGGAGTTTGGTTTCATTTCATTTTTGTGCTAGTTTTTTCTACGCACACCGACACACACGCACCCAACCTTCACCAAGAAGTTGTTCATTTCATTTTGGTGCTTTATTTTTTCCTATGTGCATGCCTACATGCACATGCCCAAAGGATGAACTATCACCAAAATGAAATGAACAATCTCTTTGTGAAAGTCTCGCGCAAGCTCTTGGGCGCGTGCGAACGGGCGCGAGCATTCACGCGCGAGCACTCTGGCGCGCGCACCAAAAAAATAAAAAAAAATAAAAAAAAAATAAAAAAAAATATGTATATATATATATATATATATATATATATATATATATATATATATATATATATATATATATATATATATTTGCGCGTGTGCCTACGGGCGCGCGCGGACGCGACAACGGGCGCCACCCATGGTAAACAGTAGTAAACTGTGAGGGCAGTAATTTTGCTTGTACGGGGGAGCCCATCCGATAAGCGTCCATCCGATAACCGTCCATCCGATAACCGTCCGTCACGTCCGTCACATGACTACACGACAATTTTATGGCCCGTTCGTCTATTATGACAACCCTGCTTGCAGTGATGAACCGGTTCCTTCCATGCCGTAGTTCATTCTACCCTCCACTGAAAAAGAAAATTCTAGATTTGGTTCCGACGGTGGTGGTGTTACTTGTTTGGCAGGTACTAACTGTACTCGTACAAATTACCTTCAAACGTCAAAGTCGAAGACCGTTACTGGTTCTCCTCGATACATGTACTAATATACAGACTGAAATTACAATTTCTGTACTTGAACTGAAGATTGCATCGTGTGCATTTAATTTTATGGATGTCATTTCCATTTTTAGAAACTACGGCTCTCGAAATCCCGATTTAACAATAATTAAAATTAAAATATATATATATATATATATATATATATATATATATATATATATATGTTTATATATATATATACAATTCCACGTCATATACAATTTATCCGTATATATATAATTATGACGCTATAATTCGTCATTGCTAGAACAGTTCAGTGATCAGGATTTGTCCACGTGGTTAACGATGGCATGTCCAGATTGGTGTCCCTAAAACATTGGTGACGTCCCATTCCAAGAATTTTAGATCTCAATTACTCACCCAGACGATGTCTCGAACCAGTCTTGAGTACCTCAGTCAAAAACGAAGACGTCATCGCAGTCAAACGAGAACACTGTCCAGGTCATCAAAGTGGACCCAAAATGGAAATCCACGCCAGATCCACGTCGACTTGAACATCGAAACCGAGACCGCCTGCACTGCCACATCGGATCGGCCCTTCCGGAAACCACACTGCCAGTTGGATTTTCGAGGGGACCCACTTTTTGTTTGACGCGACGAACTTGACCGGAAGAGCGCATCAGCGGGGCACCTCGCGATGTCGATGCATTCTGGTCAGAAACATGTCGCCTGGGCTACTTTATAACTAAATCAGGCAGTCAGAAACGACCGGTCTGGTACCAGTGAGGCCTCATGAAGATCGTAAACATGATAAAGGAATGCGAAAGAAAAGCACGTCTAGTAAGTAGTAAACTCTTGAGAGCCAGGCTAAAACTTTCATTGCTGCCTTATTGAGACCAACGCAAGAAATGAAGTTGAAAGAGAATCTTACAAATTCATTGTAACATGCTGGTAGGACATCCCTAACACCAAATCATGAATGCTTGTGACGAAAGACAATTTCCTCCACTGTGCAATTTGAAATGATCATCCCCACTCATGAGCTCCTAATCCCAACGACCCCTTAGACCTCGACCGGTCCCTCAAGTCACAAGAGATTTCAATATTCCATAACTGTCAAGACCAGACATGATCATGCCCAGCCCCAGGCAACTCGTGGGTCATCGGATGAAGATGCTTGCGATCTACAGCTCCTACTCGTCGACCCTGGTCTCCATCCGTAAGAAACTGCGCATCTCTCCTAACTTTGCCATAAAGGAGTCTCTTAGTAATGGCTCTCTGTCTTCATCTCCTCCCAAGTTCCCTTTCTTACTAAGATTTGTTGAGTCTTCCACACAAAGTTTCGCCTATGAAGTTGCAGCACCCTCGAAACTTTGCCTGTTTGTTTGGGTGAACTCACAAGTTTAGAATTTCCATGGATAGGGCAGTGTTCCTTGATCACCAAGCAGCTCCCAATGTTAATCGGCCACTTATCTAGGCTTCGAGAGTTTAGAATAGAGGGATGCAGTAAGTTGCAAGCACTCCCGGGTAATTTCAGAAACCTCAATTCGCTGCAGCATTTTATAATTTTGATTTGTGGCAGCTTGGATGGTTTGAGTTTGCCAAAAACCTTCGCATTTGGGGATGCACTTCAAAAACTAATATAGCCTACTCCATGACAATAGGACCTATCGTAGCATATTCTGGTTTGCTCAGAGAAGTGAGATTACTGGCCGTAGTGTACTACCTGCCTGATTTCTGAATTTAGCAAGCAGTTACAAAGACATGCAAGTACCAGATGAAACTCACGTCAATGACCAAGAGCCCACACATGATCGCAACTTTCCATTACAACAATTCATTAACAAAGAGTTTCCATGCATGAAAAACACATGTCTGCAAATCTTGAGTCGTAGGCTATGCTAGGTAGAGTATTGGGCATGGTCCCTTACGGGCTGTAGCAGGATTGTCCATGCAATCTACCTCGCCGCTTCGCGACTTAGTAGATAGCATGAACTATCGCGCTATAGGCCGTAGCGGACCATGCCCAATACTCTACCTAGTACATTTTCAGATCATGTCTAATAAGGTTGAGTCACCTAAAACCGACGAGTTAAGAGATTTTCCACTAATATTGGAGGTGTATAAGTCAAGGGAGATTTTTCCTTGAAGGGGAAATAGGTTTAAGGAGGAATGCAACTATAAAATTTCATGTTTATTTTAATATTTAATTTACTATGAATTTTTAAAGCCAATTTTTGTGTTATACATATAACTAATATGTAGGCCTACGTCCTAAAACCGACCACCATGATACGAAACCTTGATAACTATATTACTACCAAAATATTCCCATATGATTCCCTTTCTACTAATCATACTTGATACTTTCTTCTAGATATCCCAAGATTTTCAATTTGAAAACTTGTCGAAATTGGAGAGGTCTACTGATCGGTTATGAGGACCCGTTTGACTATGGGTGCCTCTACCTTAGTACTGGACAGAAATATTTGGAATCCTATGTAGTACTTCTACGACCATTGATCCCTTTTTAGTCCAACCATTCACAATTTAAAAGAATTGCAAATGGTAAAAGCAAATGATTATGTGTTTTTATGTGTTTTTTTCTTTTTTGGTGTTCTTCTGATTCTTTCAAGAATGTTGTTTTGATGTTTTGTTTTTTTTGCTTTTTTTCCCAAGATCTTTTACTCTTTTGGGCTTGTTGTTCTGATAGGAAATATGTCACATAAACATGCACGCCTATCAAGGGTGTAGGGCAACCTTTGTGCGCATTAGCACCCTAATTCACTCATAGTTTGAAGACGTGAGAGTTTTATTTTGAATAGCCACTTTTAAAACTTTAATGTAGGTTTGATGGTGCATTTGGTTTGGAAAATTTGACACAAAGGTGAGGCAACTACAGAGAATGTGGACAAAAGAAGTTTGTATACCTATAGGATCCTATTAAATTTTTTATTTTCATCAAATGTGTGAAGCAAAAGTTTTAATAAAGTACACTAGAAACCATGAAGGAGAGTTGTTGATTCAAGTTACTTCCGTGCTACCACTTGTTAATATATTCTACTCCTAGTTATTGATGAATCTAAGCTAACACTTGGTCCTTCTCCATTATTGGTGTTGCAACCTTAGTTATGCCTTTGTAATTGACGCACCCATATTCTAATTTTTGGAAGGCTCAAAAGGCAAATAGTATAAAGCCGTGTAAAAATTGGATTTTGAATCTCGGCATTGAGATGATACAGATTTGTGCATTTTTTTTTTTTGAAAAACAAAATGTCATTAGGGAGTTGTGCAACCATTGAAACACCTACGAACAAATCACAAAATACAATAAATGTTTGAAAATACAAAAAATGCTTATAAATACAATTCATGTATTATGTGGTTTTAAAAATTATAACCAAAACTTTGAAGTCTCCAAATCTTATCTTTGATTCTACATTACACAATTTGAAGACTTCTTATAAATTTTTAATGTGATAGTCTAATCTTACCAAGATTAAATGGAATCTAAAGCTTCTCAAAAACGAAAGAGTCTTCTAATAAACTGTGAGCACACCATCGAATATGGGTGTCTCAACTTGGCCTAAATTCCCTTCTCCTAGTTATTAACGAACATAGCCTTCCTTACAAGTTCCATTGAGGAACAAGATTAAGCGATTTAAAATGTGGAAAACTTCTTTTATCAGGGAGCTCGGTGATTGGCAGACCATCGCACCTCAAAACTACACTCAGCATGGAAAGAGCGCTGCTACCTTCGCACCGAAGCCTTAAGCGATTATCAACAATTTTCAACAATGATAATTCCCTCAGACCTTCCCAAATTCTTAGTCTTCGGCAACCCCAGATCTCAAGTGATTCCAAGCGTGTGAGCCTGTGAATGTCTGGCAACCTCTCCAACTCAACGCAGGAGTTAATATGCAATTCCTGTAGTGTAGACAAGCCGCCCACACAAGACATGTCCTTGAAATCGCAATCGAAAATGGTCAATCTGAGCAGACCGGTCAAATTCGAAAGACCAGTCAGCACCTCCATTCCCCTACAAAATCGAATCGTAAGCTCCATTAGATTGGGCAAGGTACTCAGACATGAAAGTCCTCGTGACCCCCATCCCCTCACCGGAACCGTCCGCAACTCCGTGAGCATATGCAAATCATCACAGCCTTCGATCGCTTCGAAGGCAATTCCTCTGATTGACCTCAGAGAAACCGCATTGCCCAAGCCAGGCAACGTCCTTATGGGGGAATCCTCTAAAGTCAAGGTCCTTAGGTGTATGAGATTGCTCAGATCCGGCAACTCGACAAGTTTGTAACAACCCCCAGCATACACCGTCTCCAAAGCAGTCAAAGCACCAAAACCCGGCAATGCTCTTATTGAACGACAGCCCGAAATATCCAATTTCCGTAATTTTGTGAGTCTCTGTAGATTGGGCAACACTTTCAACTTCCTACAGCTCACAAAGTGAAGTTCCTCCAGGGCAATCAAGTCACCTACCCCATCGCACCTCGAAAAGCTGCAGTATGACAGATCCAGGATCCGTAAGTGCCTCATTCTTTTGCTGAAGCCTGATATGCTCTTGGCTTTATTGCAGAACCCAAGGATGGTCAAATGCTGCAATGACCACAGCCTCCCCAGATCGGGATACCTATTCTTACGCTTACGCACACGGCCCTCCGTCGAGGTCCAGAAAGTCTCGCAATTTAACATCAAAACCTGGAGTCTTGTAAGACCCGAAATCTCTCCAATCCATAAAGAACGGTGCGCGATGTCATCCAGATGCAAAATAACAAGATTCTTCAAGCCCCCGAGTCCACGAATTTCCACTCCCGGTGGAGGTGAATAATTCTGGGTGCGCCCATCCCCTAGACGACATTCGAGGCTCCTAAGGTTTTGCAGAGCACTCAAGTCCAAAACTTCCAACATCGGTCTCACTAACTTCAGTACTGTGACGTTGGTGCAGGATCTGAAGTCCAATTCATCCCCGGAGATCGACGAAGAATCCATAGCAGAATTCAACCTGTTGAGATGACCAGTTCGCATTGGGCTAAGTGACAAGTACGATTTGAATACCTGCAAAGCACTTCTGATTCCATCCCTATCATACACAGGCTGCCTGCGTACTGCTTTCATATTGTCCCAGGCACGCTCGGTGCGCCCGACACAAATTCTTTGCAGGTTAAACCAACCACCAGAAAACCTCAGGCCGACCACGTCGCCCTCCTCATCAGACCTCAAACTGCGATTGTCCATCACATCAAAAACCCACCGCTGACGTTCTCTATCCCCAATTCTGGTTTCCATCATTGCGAACTCACGCCACAGATCATGCATTCCAATTCCCGTAGTGCCATCACCCACTTCTTCTATTACAGACTTCCTCTTCAGGCCCATCAACTGCAGTGACCATCACAATCACAAGCATTAATCCAACCATTCACCACCCTCATATCTTACTTCTTTCAGCATGCTATAAATCATGTGCACAAATAACATTTACACTCCAGCCATCCGAATCCGCATGAAGCAATTCTCGTTAATTTCTTCATTTCACAATTCAAGCCAAACTTGTCAGTGTACTCAAAGAACCCAAGCACAATTGAATCACATAACACAAGCCAAAAATCCAAAGGGCTTACCCGCTGTTTTACCACGTTCACACTCATTTCATTGACTAGACTCAGCCACTTCAAAACGTCTGTCCCGAACTGGGGATTGAAAAGAGCAGCATCCATGAACAAGAGCTGGTCCTCATCTCCCAGCATGTCAAAACTTCTCCTCAGGATGGAGAATATAGGATGTTGGCTTTCTCTCTCCCTCAACTGATTAAATGCATCCCCTGCATCCAACTCAACCAACTGCACCTTCCATGGCTCTGGGTCATACCCCAACTGTCTACCTAGCACCTCCAGAGCTAGCGGGTGGTAGTGATGCTTGCCTTCACGACCTTTACCAAAGTAACACTTTTTCAAGCAGCGCTTGATAATCTCTTCACCAACTTCAACTTCGGGAGCGTCCTGAACACGCCCCGCATGAGTGGCATGATACATGAAAAGGGACCTTGCCTCATCTTTCTCCAAATCCGGCATCTCCAGACAATTGCTCTTTTCAATCTGAAGCATCTGCAATTGGTCGAGGGAACGGGCTGTCACAACCACCACACTGTTCGGAGAATAGTTGAGCTTAAGATAGGCATCTGCTTCCTCGAGACACTTCGAGCTATCAAACACATTGTCGATGGCAATAAAAACTTTCTGCTTGATGATGCTTTGTGTCAGGAGACTGTAGCACTGCATATCCAACCAAAGCAAATGCGGAGTATCAGAAGAAACTTCAAGATGGCATTCAAGATGCCCGGATATAAAATATGATGTTGAGTTCGTTGTATGACCTCAAGGAAAAATCTCTTATTACCACATTCCACAAATTTAACAAGGAGACACACAAGTGATTCAAGCACGTTTCTATTCAATTGCTTTGAATGATTCACCTCATCTTCGCTGAATCCTTGCAAAACCTTCTCACTTGTGTTTGTGAGCCTCCTCAATACCTGTCGAAGCAAGTCCAATTTGTTGCCGCCTACCTTCAACTCCACATGGCACACCTTCCCTTCATATTCCCTGAAGAAATGTTTGCACAGGGACTTGCACAATGTAGTCTTGCCAACGCCTCCGACTCCATACACACCAACCACCCGCGCTTGAGTGCATGCTTGCATTGTATTAAGTTTGTCACAGATGATCTGATGCACAGGCAAAATCCCAGTAGCTCATCAGAAAGTTGAGATTCCTATATAGGCCATTATACATGTACCTTGACTTATATATTACTCATGTTTAAAGTTGAGCCTTTTATATGTTACTTTTAAAAACATCCTAAGATACAATATTTGGGCAAATTGACACCTCAATAATAAAGTCTTACCTTGCAAAGACGTGACCCTCCTTCTACATGCGAATCATCCCATGTGGTTGTTGGGAGAACCACCTTACAAATGTCCTTCACTATTTCCTTGCGAAATCTCACTTCACCCAATCCCACCTTGTACACAAATCCATTCATACGACCCAACAACTTCACTACTTCCTTCCATTCCTCAATGTCCATCCTCTTATCTTCTTGCGCCCATTCAAGCCATGTTGACAACCATCGCCCATGGTTTGTCACATCACGACACTCTACAGGTGAAAGACTTAGAAATATTGGCATGATTTTCAACCTGGAGTTGCCCAACCTCATTCTTTTGGACATTGCCACCAACTCCAACATTGGCCATTTTGAGGAAAAGAACTCCTCCGACAGTACCACCACCCCAACTTGACACTCTTGAATAGCTTTGAAGATGTGTTGTGGAAATGGCTCTCCTTTTGGCAAACTATCAGACCGTGTGTCAAAGAACACACTGCGATTGCATGATTCCAAGTCCACACAAAGTTGCTCCACAAAATTCTTTTGTGCACCGCTGTGGCTCAAGAATATGCTATGCCCGGATGCCGCACTCCTGCACACACCAAACACACCGGGAGTTCTAAAATCTGAGAATCGCAAGTTGGTCACAGCATGATTTAACCCAACATCTACTTGACATGCAGCTGCTTCTTGTAATATGTACAATTACACCCACCTACGTACAAGTGAGGGTCTATCTATCTCATCCACAGGACAACTGATCTCCGACTATCTGTAGCAAGTCATAGGTTCCTCGTTCACCCACCTGTGTGTGGAAGTACTACTTTCAGTCATGCTTCACATATCTGCAGTCCTTCAAGGCATCCACACCGTTGCATCAGAATTTATACTATAACCAGTGTTGGACTCACCCCGCTTCCTGCGTGTGGCGTGCGAAGCATCTAAATAAGTGTTGGAAATACCTACGACCAGATCTGTAGGTCCAATAAGAAATGATCAGAATGACAAGCTCGACGTTCTAGACTTCTAGAACATGCAACTTCGTGAGCAGCTCATTAACATACCCAGTTTATGAAGCATCTGGAAGTTACGAATTAGCTCTTGATTTCAGCTTCAAAGTTGACAGTATCTTACCAACAAAGTTTGATATCAATATCATTCATTTCAATATGTTTTACAGCTTCATGCGGAGTAACTTGTCTTTGCTAGGAGTTCCGACATGAGTTCCAGACGAAATGAATATTTGCCCACATGTGAAAATAAATGTAAGATGAATTGGAGATTCTTCTCTGTTCGTACATGGGAGGCACAGCTCCTAGAATTGGACACGCTGTGCTTGTTTCAAACCAAGAAGAAGATCATCGGTAGCAGTCGTAAAGAATCCCTACGATCAACAGCGAACGAATCAAAATTCCGAAACACAGGTAAGCCAAAGAGAAAATCCAGGAAACGAAAAGGTCTTGAGTTGTTGCAAAAAGAGTATAGGAAGTATGCACCTGAGTCCTTGGAATTCAACCAGACAATACCCTACAAAGAATATTCCAGCTATGGCTAGAACAAAAGTTTAACCGAAAACATTCAAACCTGTTATACAAAAACTTGGTACTTCTGCCACGAAAACATTGTGGCTGCATACCTAACACGCTGATACAAAGAGCAGGTTTTGAAGTAACAAGACTCCACATTAGTGTCATCTACTAGAGATGCCTTGACATATTTCTACCGACCAAAACTTGCAGAGTGGGAGATAAATCAACTCAGGCCAAAGATCACTTCAAAGCGGTACACTCACCTCAAAGCTGTCAAGATGATAATCACATACAAAAGTGACAGATCGTGTGCCGAAAGTGGTGACGGTTCCGACTATGGAGCAACTGACGGAGCTCCATTATTCACAACATACATAAGCTCCTCTACTGCGGTAGAAAGGCTCTCAGCAAAGAAGTATATTGTGCCATGTAAAGCCGCACCCATAAATCAAACTCCAGTTTCGAAATCGATCAAACAAAGCTATGGGATCAGACACTTCATGTGAAGGATGAAGTGCTCTTGTCGGTTTTAGTCGGAAATCTACAGTGTACTGTACAGTGTGCCCTCCTCATAGCCCACTCATTGCATTGGAGAATGGTAAATATAGTACTTGATGATATTGATACTCTGCCGGAATCTGCTTGATACTTGATTTTGTTACTTGATATTGATACTCTGCTGCTATTCCGACCAGGCTTGGACAGGTATTTGGACCACTTTCAGAGTGTGTAGCATAATCTTCAATCATGGGTACCAAATTATTTTTGCATTTTATAAAAGTTGATGCTGAAGAAGATTCCTCAGTGCACGCCTAGATGATTACTGCATTTCCAATTTAAAGATTGATCTTCTAAGGGGCCAAATTGTGAGTCCAACATGGATTTGTAGCACTTTTTAAAGTATTTGCTATGCCATGAAAAAAATTGATGAAATTAATCAAAGTTCAAAATGAAAATCTTCATATTTGAGGAGTTTCAATACCCCTAACAAGTAAGCTTACCTATTTCCTCTGCCTCCAAGTCATGACATTGTTCTCTTTTCATTATTCCAACAATCCACTGAGATTTTTTATGTAAAAAATGACGATACGAACCACATAAGTCCATAGAAAATTCCATTGAAAGTTTGAATTTATTTGAACTAGATTCAATGATACAAATGAAGATGATCCAAGCGAGAGGATGAAGTACCTGCATGGCCAGTTTGGTAGAAATGAAGTTCTATTTTGATGTGCCAAAAAATCCAAAAAAAAGTCCAAAAGTAAAAAAGTCATATTGGTACTAAAAAGAATCGAAATTGCTACGAAATTAGGTATGCTTAACCCAGAAACTCAAAATTAATTAATTATTTGGTACTACAATGCCAAATTAGCCATGCATATATGGTATTCTTCTTCAAAGAATTGTAGAGTGGATTCGTTTTTTACTACCGCCAAACAGGGTTTCTTTACTTTCAATAATTATTCGGCAAGAGAGTACCAAAGCAGATCTTAACCTAA
The DNA here is from genome assembly GCA_014871385.1 of Ceratodon purpureus. NCBI lineage: Eukaryota > Viridiplantae > Streptophyta > Bryopsida > Pseudoditrichales > Ditrichaceae > Ceratodon > Ceratodon purpureus. The sequence goes on along the minus strand of CM026432.1, from coordinate 8,711,160 downwards.
GGTAGTTAGGGATTCTAAAGGACTTGAAATTAGAATTTGATTATTGTACTCGAACATGTATTGTAATGGGTATTGATATGGAATTGAGGTGAGAATTCATAAGTTCTTTGAGAATACATTCAAAAGTTTGTATTTCAACATTTTCATGTACATTTTTGTGTTATGAGAAGCCTCAGATAAGAACATAGCAAAAATGTTTTGGACACTATGAGAAAATGAGCCTACAATAGGTGGTGGTTTGTTTTTCACACAATTATAAGGGCAATACTTGAAGACCATTGTAAAACCCCCAAAAAAAAGATATACTTAAATTGAATGGACTGACTAATGTAATATTGTAACTGGAATGTTGAAGAAAAAATAAATTTAGAAAAGAAATTGAATGCAAAAGTTACAGGTTCTAAATAAAAATTTACCTTTTAAGACATATCTCTTAGACCAATTGAAAACAAAGGACCTTTTATCTCCAAGGCATGAAAGCGTAACTTTTAATAGGGCAGACTCATCACAATAGCACTTTTACAAAATTCCAATTGTTATAATCTGCCACAAATTTCCTACAACTTGTACTGGCTTTTGTAGGGTCCATCTGGTGGAGTTTCTAGGCCATTATTTTTGCATATAAAATCAATATAAATGTGTAAATTTCCAAAATTGAAAACTCTACAAGATTGAGAAATTCAAAAAATATATAAAAAAATATTTTGGGTTTACCCTAAAATGCCCAAAAAGGTTCACAATCCACTTTGGACTCCTTGATCCTTCAAGAATCAAAATATATCAAAATTTGATTTACCATATTTGTAACAACATCATATGCTTAAACTCCTAGAATAATATCGTACTTAGTTGAAAATGAATACCATTTATGGATATCATTATTTTCATACAAATCTAAAAAATAATGGTATGATGATGTGGATATTGATATATGGAGAAAAACTAAAATTACCATCTTAATAAAATTTATGAAAAAAAAACATAAATTCATCCTATAAATGTCAGATTGAAAAAAATTAACTTTCCTCAAACACTAACTAGTGTATATTATAGTCATACACTAACTGAATTATAACTAGTGAGTTAGGGTACCATAACTAATTTTATAAATGTCCGTTTGAAAAAAATAAAAATAAAAATAAAATCTTCAAAGTTCTTGTAACGGCAAACATTCACAAAAAGTTTCAAAAAGTTTTATCTAAAATTGACATCACAAGTACATTCAATTACGATCCAAGGAAGTTTGTGCTGGAAAATTCATTGCAGAAATGCACATACATGGAGCTTACATCATACGAAGATTCTAGTGACAAGAAATCACAAAAACATCGAACAATGGGAGCGCATTATTTACTCACCATCAAAGTCTGAAGAATGCCTAAAAGCGAAACTGCAATCTGAATTGAGATTCCTACCTGAAAAAGGTGCCGATCCTATTGTTGCATAAGAGCTACACTGGATGTATGCATCAGAGTGGTGGCAACACAGCCGTTGAAGTGGAGGAGAACAAATATCGGGTGAATCCTCTTTGAAAGTCACAGACGGTGACAGCATGGAGAGTGCCCATCATGGTGCCTGTCCTATCAAAGCAATTGCACAAAGAATCCAATGCTATGAGTTTGCGGAGCTTATATCAACAGGCCAGTGCGCTAATTCAACAACATCTGCAAATCCTGCCCTTGTCTGCATTTTCTAATACAAGCTTTGACAAGCAAGCACGTATAGTTGTGTACACTCAGGTCTGAGACATTCGAAATAACCCATCACCATTGCCACTACATGCCTCGGATTATAATTCATAAGCGTGATTACATTCGGAGCGTGCCTACTACCCGAGTCGCTCTGCTAGGGAAGTGTCGACTCAGCATAATGTAAAGTGGTTTACTTGCTTGCAAAACAAGCAATCGTCTTGAGAAGCTTCCTAATTTAACCTTCGATCTCAAATCCCATGTGTAGATAAACACCGTTCTATTTGCGACTATTCCATTCCGACATTGTTTCCCCAGCCTCGTCTCTGTACCTCCATACTCTCTGCCTTTGTGCATTCACTTGCTTTGTTTGCAAATACAACTACAATGGCGCCGATCTACCAATTCGAACTTGAAGATGGAGAGATACTGGAGAAGAAGGAAGTCCTCAAGACTCTGGACGAATTGTGCGCATCTCCAAAAGGAGGCACAGCAACAGAATACATGGAGCTGTTGGTGTATAGTCTCAAGATGGGGAATATCATCAACCAGTCTATGGTGCTCAAGGCGCTTATAGAGACCAAGCATATGTCTCTGCTCAAAGCCATTGCCAAGCCAAAGAACCTGCATATTCTTTCATCGATGTTGATCATGCATCAAAAGTTCTATCAGATGACTCCCGTCCTCCGCAACACGTTGCGACTGCTTCAACGCTTGGACAAGTACGAAGTGCTTCGAGGGACCAACCTTGCCTGCACTCACAAGTTCTGCACACATATGTTCTCAAAAATCCTTTTCGATTTGACAACCCACTCGGATCATGAAGTTCGGATCCTTGCCTCCTCCTTTCAGAAGCTAAGGTTTAGCATACCAAAAGACAAATGTATGAATTAAATTTGGTGGAGGGATGTGTAGGCATTTGGAAAAACATCTATAAATACATTTGATCAATACCCAAGTATATTTGTGGATAAATTTCACAATATATACTTGTAAATACATTTGATAAGATACAATTGTAAGTAAATCTGAAATACAATTTTCTAGGCACATTTTCTAGCGGTGTTCTATCCCCAAACATTTATTGCCAATCTGCGCATCTCAGAAACGAACACAAACGCTGAATTTAAATTAACACAGCACACAAACAGTTACCAGGTGCACACATGTACTTGCATCGAAGGAAATCGAGAAACCACGATGAAACTGTAACTGCTTCGTCCCATGATCTCTGCTAATGACGTGAGATGTAAACACCTTACCGGACAGGGGTCGGGTCGAATATTGTTTTCTACAGTAGAAACAGTAAGCTGAAATTAAAAGACGTACTTGCATGCACCATGTTTCTATGTTGATCAATCTTGAACGCGAGAACTGAGACCAAGTCGATGTTGCTCATAAAAGGAGAAGAGTCTTAAAGATGTTGCTCATGAAGCATAGAATTGGTAATGCAATTATCGAGGGAAAATGAATCCGATGAAGTTCGCAGTGAACACAATGGTGATGATCAGGATGTCTTAGAGCTCACTGTCAAAGAAAACGTTGATGAATGAAACACAATTCACTAGGATGCAACCGTGGGCATTTAAAGAACGGTCATTTCAAAGAACAAAAATCTGTCATAACACTCTAGAAGAGCTTAGAAATTAGCAGATTATAGCATGGGTTAGAATTGCCACGAATTCAACCAGTGTACTCAAATTCTAGCTGCACAGGTGTATCATGATTTTAATCACTGCCTTCTTGCTAGATTCACAAGCAAAAATGTACACACACAAAATAAGGGACTTCATCTGATTCACTCAAATTTGAATGCAACCCAATTTTAAACCACATTGACATCGATCAACCAGAGTGTGAGATTCTGATTGCAGTGGCTCTTGTGGAACATCTCAGTCATGATGGCGTTCTTCTTTGTGAGCTGATAACTATCCTATAATGTCATGTATAAAACCAATTATTAAAGAAATAAAATAAGTTTGAAGAATAAGTCAGTTGAAAAGAAATTTTCATTTCCTGTAGAGAATATCATCAATTTTATAAAATTTAAATATAAAATTTTATTTGAATGAAAAATATGAATGAAGTTTTTTAGTATGTTTTAGGCACTAAATTCATATTTACAATAAAATTTAGATCTTTAAAGTAGTTGATACTTAGAACTTTTTTGATAAAACATGTAAAAAAAATTCCAAAATTAAACTTAAACCCAATTTGATCTTAAGCTTAATAATAAATTAGTAGAATGATGATTTAAATAAAAAAAATTATGGATCTATAGCTCTATTTAAAACATAATTAATTTTAATTTTATCATAAGAAAGTTTAACATTTATATATTGTTTCAATATTCTTAAATCTTATATTGACATTTTCATGTCAATCATGGACTCTATGTTTTCACACCTTCTAATATGGAGTACATATTACATATTTAATGCAAGCAAGTTGAAGCACTTTCCAACTTGCTAAAAAATATGCATATATCTATTCTTTTATATATTTGTAAGGTAACAATACTAAAAACTGCCACCACTGGAGCCTTGCTGCTAGTTAAATGATACAATTGGTGTGAAAAAATACAAATGGAGAAAACAAAATGTGGTCGTAGGCTATTTTGGGCAGGCTTCTACTGTGTAAAAAAATAAACATTAAGTTTTGAGATTATTTACGTAGATTATTTAGGTCATCATGTACATGTGAAGCTTTGTTTCTTTAGATTTTGATATGTAAACAAAATCAAATATATATATAGTAAAAATGTGTTAACTACAATTTTAAAATAAATAAATAAAAATATCATCATTTTGTAGGAATTTGTATTTACATAGGAAGCTTTAAGCTCCAATAAGTGAGGAAAGAGATATGAAAAGTCATAATATGCGGGCAATTCAGTCAACTCTTCATTAACTACTGATTGTAAACTTGATTTTAATACTTTCTTAAAATAATCATTGGAGAAGTTTTGGTTATTTGCTGTATCATTTTACAGATGGAATTGACATTATCCACTTTTATATGTATATAATTAATGATTTCATTTTTCCTTCAATTCTACATCTTCTTCTAAATTACATTTGGTTTGAAGACGAAAACCAAGGGATCCTGTTTTGAAAGTTTTGGTAAGAACTCTCAAGCCATATTTTTAATAGAATATGCAATTGCCCATTCTAAATGCAGAGAATTTAAAAGAATATGCAATTTAATAAAGCATATTTTTTGAAAATTCATTGAAAATAAGATTTCAATTTTTCATCCACGTCGCAATCGTCACAATTCAAATTTACAACTTAGAATGCTCATCAGTCCTTCGACAGCAGTAATGTATCTACAAATCCTGCCCTTGTCAGCATTTCTAATACAAGCTTTGACAAGCAAGCACGTATAATTGTGTACACTCAGGTCTGAGACATTCGAAATAACCCATCACCATTGCCACTACATGCCTCGGATTATAATACATAAGCGTGATTACATTCTAGAATAGCCTGTTACCCGAGTCGCTCTACTAGAGAAGTGTCGACTCAGTATGATGTAAAGTGGTTTAATTGCTTGCAAGACAAGTAATCGTCTTGAGAAGCCTCCCACTCTTACATTCGATCTCAAATCCCATGTGTAGATAAACACTGTTTCCCTTTGCGACTATTCCATTCCGACATTGTTTCCTCAGCCTCGTCTCTGTACCCTCCATACTCTCTGCCTTTGTGCATTCACTTGCTTTGTTTGCAAATACAACTACAATGGCGCCGATCTACCAATTCGAACTTGAGGACGGCGAGATTATGGAGAAGAAGGAAGTCCTAAAGACTCTGGACGAATTGTGCGCATCTCCAAAAGGAGGCGCAGCAACAGAATACATGGAGCTATTGGTGTACAGTCTAAAGACCGGGAGTATCATCAACCAGTCTATGGTGCTCAAGGCGCTTGTGGAGACCAAGCATATGTCTCTGCTCAAAGCCATTGCCAAGCCAAAGAACCTGCATATTCTTTCATCGATGTTGATCATGCATCAAAAGTCCTATCAGATGACTCCCGTCCTCCGCAACACGTTGCGACTGCTTCAACGCTTGGACAAGTACAAAGTGCTTCGAGGGACCAACCTTGCCTGCACTCACAAGTTCTGCACACACATGTTCTCAAAAATCCTTTTCGATTTGACAACCCACTCGGATCATGAAGTTCGGATCCTTGCCTCCTCCTTTCAAAAGCTAAGGTTTAGCATACCTAAAGACAAATGCATCAATTAGATTTGGAGGGATGTGTAGGCATTTGGAAAAACATCTATAAATACTCTTGATCAATATCCAAGTATATTTGTAAATAAATTTCACAATATATCATACTTGTAAATACATTTGACAAAATACAGCTGTAAGACATCTGAAATACAATTTTCTAGGCACATTTGCCAGCGGTGTTCTGTCTATAAACATATTGTCAATCTGCGTATCTTACAGACATACACAAACGCTAAATTTAAACTAACAGGACACAAACAGTTACGGTGCACACATGTACTTGCATGGAAGGAAATCGAGAAACCACGATGAAACTGTAACTGCTTCGTCGCATGATCTCTGCTCATGACGTGAGATGTAGACACCTTACCGGACAAGGGTCGGGAATATTGTTTTCTACAGTAGAAACAGTAAGCTGTAAAAGACGTACCTGCATGCACCACATTTCCATATTAATCAAGCTTGAAGGTGAGAACTGAGACCAAGCCGATGTTGCTCGTAAAAGGAGAAGAGTCTTTCAGGTGTTGCTCATGAAGCATAGAATTGGTGATGCAGTGATCGAGCGAAAATGATTCCGATGAAGTTCGCAGTGAACATAATGGTGATGATCAGGATGTCTTGGAGCTCACTGTCAAAGAAAACGATGATGATTGAAACACAATCCACTAGGATGCAAGCGTGGGCATTTTAAGAACATTGATCTCATAGAACAAAAATCTTTATAATACTCTAGAATAGATTGCAAAGCAGATTATAGAATTGCCCCGAATTCAACCACAGTGTACTCAAATTCTAGCACAGATGTAGAATGATTCTAAGCACTGCCTTCTAGCTAGATTCGCATGCAAAAATGTACACACACACAGACACACAATATAAGGCACTTCATCTTATTCACCCAAATTTGAGTGCAACCCAATTTTAAACCACATTGGCATCGATCAACCAGAGTGTGTGAGTTTCTGATTGCATTGGCTCATGTGGAGCCTCTCAGCCATGATGGCGTTCTTCTTTGTGAGCTGATAACTATCCTATAATTTCATATGTATAAAACCAGGTATGAGAGAAATAATACGAGTTTGAAGGATATATCGGTTAAAAATAAATTTTCATTTTTTTATAGAGAATATAATAATAATAAAAAAAATAGTTGAATTTTTATTCATATGAAGAATCTGAATCAAATAGTTCAGTAATTTAGTTTTTATTCTGTTTTAGACACTGAATTGATCAATAAAATCCCATAAACTTTAAATCTTTAATATAATTAAAACTTGAAACTTTTTGACAAACTTGCTGAACTTAGTTGTATAACTATCACCTCCAACTTCTATATAGTGTATGTGTTTTTAAATTTCTAAATACAAAAACTCAATTGATCTTGAGTTTTATAACAAGTTTTCACAATGATGAATCAAGTCAAAAATACTTATAGATCTATATTTGTGTTTAAAACTTAACTAATTTCTTTGATATCATGAGCCAATTTTAATTCAAAGCCTACAGAAATCAAATTAGAATGCATGTTTTCAAAACATACAACCTCTTCCACTATTATGAAAGTTTATTTATGTATTTTTCCAATATTCTAAAATCTTATATTGACAGTTTCATGTCAATATAAACCTATTTCTAACTATAAATTAGTATTTCCAAACCTTTTAACATGCAATACAAAAATATCCAATGCAAGCCAGATGAAATACTTTCCAACTCCACTAAAAAAGATGTATATATTTACCCTTTTATATATCTATAAGGTAGCAATATCACAAATTGCCACTTTTTTAGCCTTGATGCTAGTTAATTGATACGATTGGCGTGAAAAAATACCCAAGTTGGACAATCATAAAGAATATGGCAAATGCCAAAAACAAATTAAATTTTGAGGTTGTAGTAAATTTTGGTGAATTTTGGAAGCTAAGATTCTAAGAGGCTACCAAAACCATATGTAAGTGCACCACAAACAAAGAAGTTGTGTTGAAATTAGATTCACGATGCCAAGTGCTACCATAACACCATAGCAAGTTTGGTCCTCAACAAACAAATAATTGTTTTTTTTTGAAAAATTAAGGTTTGTCTCTAAAAAGATTGAATTTCTTAATTTTCGTTTTTTAGCAAAAAGTCAATAAAAATGACCTTAAATGGCTTAGAGACTAAAAAAATTGCAAAAACGAATTTATTCTATTTTTGTTTTCATTCTATTTTTATTTTCTAATTTTTTGATTTTTTGATTTAGAATTATTTAAGAACGAACCTGCTATGGTGTTACAGTACTCTCAGGTATCCGTGCATAGTATGCTCTGCAATTGGTCCTACACAGTTACTGTGCTCCATCTTACATGTTATAATGTGTCCCTAGCTTTCATGTATTCAAGGTGAAGGGGTATCAATAGTATAATTGACCACCATTTTCTTCATCAAAATCGCATCTAGACTTTTGTACATTTCTGCTAATGGCAAACGCACTTACAGGAACACTTAGGTTAATATTCTATCAGGAACAATAGAATATTAACCCAAGGACTAATGTAGTATAAACTTCATAAGTATTGAACATACTGAACAGAACTTGAATACAAATTCACAAAGCAATGGTAAGCCTACAAGAAAAACAATGACATATTCCATATGCATTCTAGTGATTAAAAGGCATCTAAAGTCTGTAAGACAATCATTTCCCAAGGATCTGTACAAGTCCAATGCCTTGCCGCACTGGAACAATAGCTGAATCGGTACATTCATTCCTGCCCATGTTCGGAGTACCCTGTCGCTACTTGTTGTATATTTATGAAGGGCCCATAGTGCTAACTTTCTGGAGCTCGGAAGTGCGTCATGATAACATCTTGTAAACTGATAGCATTTCTAAATTCCTGATAGCTAATGCGGCCATCGCTGTCTGTGTCAATATGCTCGAAGATCTCGTCCATTTGCAATGTGCTGATATCTGTTGGTAGGTAGTCTTCTGGCAGTGCCTGCTCGGGAAAATTGACAGGTTGTGAGTATACAAACAATATTAGTACCAAACATCTCAATGAGAATGTATAGAAAATAATAATAGTAAATATCCCAAAGGTTGTTTACTTCTAATTGAAGTTTATTGATGTGGGAAATTCCAGATGCAGTTTCTTACCTTCAATGAGAGAGTGATTCTAATTTGTTCACACTTCGTTAATTTGGCAATTTAAACACTCACTGTTGAAAGAGTATACAATGAAGTTCACGAGTTAACAGAGCTGTGATCATTTTAAGGTGAATGGCAATGAGTGACATACCCCGAGAACGAGAGCTAGTTCGTCCTTTGAAATGTACCCGGAATCGTCGTTATCATACATCTGTACTCACCAAAACAAAAATGCAGTGTTTTAAATTCCTTTTGGTCATGGAGAAAACCAAACAAAGCAAAAAGAGGGATTTAAAAGGCAGTCAGGTGGCGATGAATAGATTGAATAATGGTGGAGTGTGGTATTTCATGCAAATTCACCTTGAAACATAATCGTATTTTGTCCTCCTCATGTGCTGTCCGCAAGAGAGACGTGAACCCACAGACTACTTCACGCAGATCAATCCAGCCGTCATGGTTGTAATCAAACAGCTTGAAGATGCGAGGAGCAAGTGGCACGAAGCCCTGCAATTTCATTGAGCACAACACCTTCTGAAATTCCTCAAGTGTAGCTGTCTGTCCGTTTGATGAGCTGCATGTGTAAAATCAGTAAAGAAGGTCAAGTTCATATTTTCTTTCAGGACCCACCCAAACATGTTAAAAAGATTGTACTCGGTAACAACAGTATTAGTAATCATCTCAGAAACTTTCATCTACAAAACAACTTTTAAGTATCCATTGTTTGTGCGTTGATTGCACCCTTAGATAGTGAACAACTAACGACACTGAATGGTTGTTGCGAATGGAAAATTGAAACATGAAAGAAAAGAGTTGAAGGGATATAGACACCCAAACTCTGTGAACACATATCCAAAGAGCATATAACATAATGACCTGAATTTTTGAGAAAGATTACATACTAATGGATGAAATTAACCCGCAAGTCTTCCAACTCAGATTCGGTAAGAACGCGATCTCCAATAAGCTCCTTCAAATATTTGGTGCGCAGCTGAAACTTCGTTCGGACAATGCTGGCATAGACTGTAGCACGAAACTTGCGTCGGGCATTGAAGGCTTGAAAACGCATGAAGACATCTTCATGAATAAGCTCCCTGCTTGCTGTGTCACCTGATACCCAAGGATGTGACAATACCTGACATCCGCCATTGGTGCCTCTCAGTAGTCCATATCTCTAATTTGCTTCAAAACAGAAAAACGAGAATATAATTTCAAAGTATCTACTATGATTTTCGCTAAACAGCAAGATGATGAGTTGTATCACATTCTTTTCAAATGAAGTACACTGGTGCAAGCTGGGTAACAATTTCAAAACAGAACATTATCAAGAAAGATTATACCTCACTGGCAGAAGGACGAGCCGAAGGATCTACCGTCAGCAATCTATTCATAAGCTCCTTCGCTTCCACAGAGATCCCTCTCCAACTTACTTCGTCCATAGTGTACACCCCCTGCAAACCATATGCTACTCCTTTGATTGGCCACATACTCAAGACACACACAAGCCGGAACACTTGGAGATGAACCGCATCAACAGAAGCACCAGCTCTCTTCAGCATGACGAAGTGCCCACCGTAATGCATTGTATCATCAAGAAAAAGTGTAGTCCTAGTTAACTCCTAAGACACCACGAAAAGTTTCTGAGTGGAGATGGATGGTCACCGTAAGGATTCGCATCTGCTTTTCCCGACTAGTCTTAGCACGAAATGGCGGATACCTGCACATCAATCAAAGTAACAAAATCAATTCGGATGTCAAACATTGATTTCAGCTTCATATTCTATCTCGCCATCATAACCCCATTTTGGAATACCACACTATGTCAATTATACAATGAATTGTATGCAGTACTATGTTGTGAGTTAGTTGTTTGAGCAAGCCAGAGATGACAATGAGGATGATGAACTCAGCATTGGGATGAGACATGGAGATTAGGTTTTGATGATTTCGTACCCGCAAAGGAGAATGAAGAGGATGACACCGAGCGACCACATATCATTGGCAGGCATCGCACCGGAGAAGTTGAGCTGCTCAGGAGCGACATAGTCGATCGAGCCGAAGATGCCCACGACGGGGTTGGTCACATTGTGGATAAAGCTGAGACCAAAGTCCATGATCTTGAGCGGCGAGTCCGCGTGCGGGTGCACGAACAAGCAATTCTCGGGCTTCATATCCCGGTGCACCACCTGCGCGTGGTGCAGCGCGGCCAGCCCGGCCGCGATCTGGCGCACGACGCCAGCGGCGTCGCGCTCGGAGTAGCGCCTCTGCTGCACGATCCGGTCGAACAGCTCGCCCCCCTTGCAAAGCTCCAGCACCAAATGCACGGCATATTCGTCGTCGTAGACGTCGATCAAGTGGATCACGTTCGGATGCGGCGACACCATGTCCACGATCCGCATCATCACCAGCACCTCGTTCTTCACCAGCGCCTCCGCCTGCGACATCTTAAACCCCTCCAAACCCCCGTCCCCGGGCCTCCCGTACCCGCACTTGGGCAGCGTCTTGATCGCCACCTGCAGATTGTCCTCCCTCCGCATCCCCATCCTCACCACCGCAAATCCTCCCGTCCCCAGCACCGGCCCCACATGGTAATCCTCCCCCAACGCCCTCCTCATCCTCCCCCTCCTCCACACCAACTCCTGGAATTCCTGCAGCTTCTTCTCCCACTTGAACTAATCTCCGGCGTTTCTCACCACCATCATCTCATCACACTTCTGATCCGATTTTTGAGCTCAGATGATCCGCAAACAAACGCAACTCCTCCCAATATTTTCACAAAAACTAAACCTTGCAGACAGCCCCAAAAACTAAACCCTGCACATCATCTTATTCTAGTTTTTATCAATCTTTTTTCAAAGCTTCTGATCATGTTGTGTTTAATCAGAGAACTTTAGAGTTGAAGTGGACAGACAGGTTTACCCAACTCCTGAAAAATTCTCACAGAAAAACTAAACCTTGCACATCATCATCATCATCATCAAACCTAGACAAACTCACAATTTTGTATAGTTTGTTTCTCACTCAATGATCAACTAACTGTACATCATCATCATGATTGTAATGAAGATTGTAAATGTGATCTAGTGTGATGATCTAGTGAAGGTAAACTAAACCTTGCACAATCATAATCATCAACATCAAACCAAAAGGAAGAAAACCTCTCCAGAATTTTCACCCAGAACTAAACCTTGCACATCATCATCATCATCATCATCAAACCAGAAAAAAGAAACCTCTCCAGAACAATCACCCAAAACTAAACCTTACGCGTAAACATCAACATCATTGTTAAAAACGCGCTGGAACCCACGGTTAGAACTAAGTTGTGCGTATGATCATCATGGTGTAATGGAATGATGATGGTTTTGTAATGCAGGCGATGTGGGGAGAAAGCAGCCTGGGATGGTGGTAAGATGGTGTCCGGATGGTGTCTGGATGGTCGTGGGGATGCATCTGGGGAGTGACATTTAAATGTGGAATACAGTGCAGATGGACCTGCCAGGAATGCGAGCCTGGTGCGATGTGAGTGCACGTTGGGGGGAGCCACTGATTATAAGAGTTTATTTTGAGATTGTTTATTGCGGGGGTGCCGGATAGGATTGTGGAGTGAGTTGGGTGGAAATGGTGGAGCAGTGATGGTGAGTGGTGCCATGGCTGGTTGGTATGGTATGCTTCTTCCTTGGTGAGTGCGGCTGTCTTCAGCACATGCAAGCCCTGCACATACTGAGGTGGGAGTGGTGTGGTGAAGTATGTGTCTGTCCGGTTCAATTGTCTAGAAAATCATCATCAGTATGGCCAAAGAACAGTCTTTCGTGGACTGGTTCAAATACTTTTGTCAAATAATTTGGGGTGATGCTTAGAGGCCAACTACAGTGGTGCTGGATTGAAAATGACGGAGAGAAAGTGACTACAAGACTGATTGGATCATTTTGGTGAGTGATGAGCGGACAAGGAGTGGCTTCTTGGTACCGGTATTAGGTGCTGTAAATATGAGAAGGTATTTGAATTTGTACATGTGCAATTAGATTGGGTTAGGCAAATTATTTTTAAAATGAATTGTTTAAAGTCCAAAGTTCTTACATGAAAACATTATTTTGTGATTTTTGGCATCAAGAAGATAGCTTCCATGGGCCATGTTTTTTCAAAATTTTCAAATAATTGTCAAATTTTTCTCTCAAGGTCCATCAATACTTTTTGTTAAAGTTCCATTAAATAATGTGGCAACTTTAATTTGTATATTTTAATGTATTTTTGAATGCTAAGAACTTCCAAAAATTTGACATAGACTCTTGACTATTAGTCTTGATTTTCAATTCTAAGATCATTAACTCCTAATCGGTCTTAGTCCTAGTATGAACTTTTTGAGATATCAGACAAGTTTCTACAATACATTGAAAAATACATTTGTGGTGCCCAAAGTAGTTTAATCCTACTTGTCAAGTAACTCTATTTTATTTCTTACACCCCTCAATTACCTTTGAGATTTTTTATACAAAGATTAGTATCATTGCCTTTGAGATTATCAAAAATAAAATTGTCTGTAATGAAAATATTTAATTCTATAAAGAGTCAAAATTTTCTAACCCTTTTTGGTTAAGATGCAAAATTTTGTTTTCTTTATTACGTAAAAGATAGAGATTATTTTTTTCCTTTTTTTCTACTTCAAGAATAGATATAAACCTTTTTAAAAACCACATGGATTCATATTCTTATGAGTTGAGATAAATATACTTGGTTCATCACGTTCACCTTACAACATAGGTGCAACTTACAGATTATTAAAGACTCCTGAATATTAGAACAAGTTTGAATGTAGAATTAAACTTACTAACAATTACATTCTTCAGTATCTTTGAAGAGACTGCAGAGACACATAACTGACATACAATTCTTTTGTTTGGTGAGCTCAGTGAATGTGTTCCACACACGCTCTTTGTTAGTCTGGCAGAGGAAAATATTTAAACACATCCGCAAGTTCACCAGACGACAAGTCAGTGACCAAAAAAATATGTTTGGCATACTCAGTCAATGCAGTTGATGCAAGTGTTTCATTATCAGATTTCAGAATTAAGTTTCATTTTTGAATGATAAATTTGACATAAGTTTCCAAAGCAATTTCTTAAAAAGTATCACCATCAATACAAAAAAAGAGTTTAAAAGCATATAGTTCTAAGAAAGATAGCCATAAGTTCACCACAAAATTCACTATTGTGCTATGGCTTTACAACAAGCTTATCAAAGATATCAGACTCGCATTCAGACTTATGAAGGGGCTGTTTGCATGTGGCATCCAGATTCCGAAGACTTTCACACCTTCCGCCAAATGGCTTCGTTTGAGCTGGCACTAATTGCTCACCAAGACAAGCAACGGTCTACGTCAATTATCATCAAGAAAGAGTAGGACCATGGCCCATGCAAAAGGCTTCTCAATAAAATTTCACATAGGGAGTTGAAAACTATTATGAGATCAGTGTGATTCATGGGCAGTGCAGTAATGGCTCTCCATGTGAGTTAAGAACAAATGATCTTAGACAAACTTCTGGAACATCTTGAAACAATCTAAGTATAAAGATTTTGCCAAACAGGTCATTTAACTAAGAGCATTGCACCAAAGATTGCAACCATCACAGCATACCATAAGACAGTTCAAAGAAGAATAAGAGGTATGTGAATTAGTTGTCGTTAGATTGGGATTTAGGTGTAAGGTAATTGCAATGGACTGTATGGCCATTGGCATCACACAATCTGTGCTGCAACTCTTCCCCGGTGCAGTCAACTATGCTCGCTCTTTCCACTTATATGAGACAGCAAATATGGGTTTGCTTGTGTGAACCTCCTTTGTCAATGCCGTGCCGAAGTAGGAGTTGTGGTTGAGATCATCGCAGTGACATGATCGTGTGAAAGCGCTCCACAACAGCATGGATATGCTTGAAGATGCATGTTATGGTACAAATTTGAAGAGGCACATAACATCTACACAATAGGAACACAGTCAATCAACTACAGTGTGACAAGCCAAAACCATTGTGAACCGCAATTTGCTGGACCAGATCAAAGGAAACATTGTTATCCGTCGTACCCCTTTGAGTCAAACCAGTGGCCCAGGTTCTAAACGTGGCAAGCCCAGAGATGTTCCACGAGGTCAGACTCCAGCTTTCAGACAGAGTCTCCCAAAAACCAATGTAGGCAGGTGGGTATGGCAACCAACTCGTAATCCTTTCAATGGAGAAAACAAAAGTGGTAGCTCAAATAGAGATTTCAACACAGCTACATGTGATTAATTTTCTTTGCATTTTGCCTGCCAAAGAAATTGCATCTAGAGTCCATACAACATAACATTATGTAAGTTGCTCCTTGCACAGAATTCACTACGGTATTAACCATGAAGGCATCAAGCTTATTTCTATCAAAACATATCATTGCTTTTGAAGTGCCATGGGTGTAAATGGAAGTGAGAAATGGAAATCTCAATCATATAATTTTGTAGCAGTCTTGTTGTAGATGATGTGAATTGAATTTGGACTCTTGAAGCCTCATAGAAAGAAAAATTAAAAAGTTTTTGTTAAAAATAAAAATCTAAAAGTTGGTTAATTCAACTCTAAGTTAGTAATTCAACAAATTTCATTATAATCAAAATTTGAACAAAAAAAAATGGCTCTTTAAAATGAAATGTCTAAAATTTGGATATTACCACAATTGAAAATTTAAAATGAAATACATTGGAATAAAAAATAATAAAAATATTTTTATGTATTTTAAAGACTTATGTACAGTCTAACAATTAGTCATTTAATCTAATTAAAAATGAGTTTCTCCTATACTTGATTTAAAATGTTGTTATGAAAAGAACTAAAAAGTTAAAATAAGTTAATAAATGTAACTAATTTTTAAGAAATACCAAAAACAATTGACTCAATTGGATTTACAAAATAAAAGTTTTTTATTTCTTATTTATATATATGTATATAAGTTATAGTCCTCATTGGACCAAGGTTCAAAGTGAAGAGAAATAGAGTTCTGAATAGAAATAGATACAAGGTTCCTTGCCAATTGGGGATACTTTTCTACAAGGGCAGTAGATTCCATCTAATTGTAAGTCCTGTGTGGATGTGGGTACCAAGGAATCTCATGTTCATCCACTTAGTTTTCGAGCTTAACAATTTTAATAGATGTAGGACGTCTGGGATTCTAGTTAGTGATGTTTGACTTTTCTTGTTGTTGCCAAACTTGAGCTTAAGCCGAATAGAATAAGCTAATATTTATAATAGAATATGACTACAAGTTGACTGCAAGTCACCTTGCTTGATAGTTACAATAGAAGCTGACTTTAAGTTGAATGTGATAGACTTAGGCTTGATGGTTACAGTAGGATCTAAATTTAAGTTGAACATGATGGATTTGTTTGACAGTTAGAATGGAATTTGGGATCAAGATAGATGTGACACTTACTGTTAAATTTGATGCCAAGGTAGATCTGGTAGTTAGTTTGTAGGGTCCGAGGTCAAGGTAGATGTGATAGCTATTGTCCAGTCTGAGATCAAGATAGATGTGATAGTTACTGTAGACCTTGCGCTGTTTGGAGTCTGAGGTGAAGATATATATGGTTGTTGGATTTGATGTTGAAATAGATGTGATAGTTATTGTGGTATAGGGTCTAAGATATATGTAAATGTAATGGTCACTGTGGAATTTAAGGACAAGACAAATGTAATCATGCTTTGTATTGCCAGATCTCAATTCACTGTCTAATCTAAATTTGATCCAAGAAAGTTGAATATGGTCGGCTTGCTTGATGATTACAAGTGGCATTTGAATCCAATTTTGACATAGTGGACTTCGTTGATATTTATGGTGAAACTTCAGTTTATCTGGATACGACGAACAAACTTCATAGTTAGAGTGGAATCTAAATTCAAAAAGAATGTGATAGACTTGATTGATAGTTACTATGGAATCTGTATTTAATCCAAATTTGGTACTTGTTTAATAATTATTATATAAAGTGAAACCTTTGAAATTTGATGGAATGCATTTAAAAGGAAACTTTTACAATAAAATTACCTTCTCTAAATCAAGAGAATAAATAGCAATGTGACAATTGCTCCATATTTTCAATATAAAATACTTCTACTTTCATCTCTATTGTCTTGAAATAAAAGTTACACTTGAAATACGGCTATACACTCAAAGAAATACTTAAAAGTTAAAACTTGGTAGCTAATTTTTACAAAATATTTCCAAAAAATACAAGAAAAACCAACATTTATTAAAAAAAAATGAAGGCCCAACAACTAGCGAGTATCTAAATATGTTACTATCCCCAAGACCACTCCCAAGACCCCCTCCAAGACCACCTTCAAGACCACCTGCAAGACCACTCCCAAGACCCCCTCCAAGACCACCTTCAAGACCACCTGCAAGACCACTCCTAAGACCACCCCCAAGACCACCTCCAAAACCACCCCCAAGACCACCTCCAAAACCACCCCCAAAACCACCCCTAAGACCACCCCTAAGACCACCCCAAGACCACCCCAAGACCACCCCAAGACCACCCCAAGACCACCCCAAGACCACCCCAAGACCACCCCAAGACCACATGAAAATTCAAGGTTGGGAAAAAGCTGGGAAGGAGGAGTCGAAATACAATTGCTGGAGCCTGGAAACAGCTCCTTCCCTGCCCCTCCGCGGCTCCCCCGACCAAAGGCGAAGAAGAATTACCAGGTCCCTTTATGGGTCGAAAATCCCGGACGGTAACAAACATCGGGGTGGAGGAACTGCCGTGCTGGCTGCAAGCCTGGCAAAGCACGTACCACACAGACACCCCCAACGGGACCCAGTCCCCCCCCTCCTCCCCTGTCGTCTTCCCAAACCCCAGAACCCCCCCCCCCCACCCCCATCTTTTACCTCCCCCCCCTCCATCTTTCCCCCCTCCCCCCCCAAACCCAGAACCCCCACCCCCCCCCACCCCCGTCTTTTACCTCCACCCCCTCCATCTTTCCCCCTCCTCCCTCCCTCCCTCCCTCCCGAGTCCCTCCGCCCACAACTCCTCTCTCCCCTTCTCCTCTCTGTCGCCTTGGTTTCCGAGCACACCAGAACGAACTCACCACAACCTCCCTCAGTGTTACTAAGTTACTAGTCACTACCTCAGTGGCTCATTCGCCTCACTCCTCACTACTCACTACCGCCCAGCCTCCTCATTTCCCTCTCCAAAAGCTGCAACTTTCGCAACTCCACTTCACTCCACCCAAGATGCAAGCTTCGCAACTCCCTCACTCATTGCGACGCTCATTCTAGACTCCGCAACTCATTTCGCAACTCCAAGTCGGTCGCTCGCTTGCTTGCACATCATCATTGCAGTAGTAGTAGTCACTGAAGAGGTCTGTGAGTGAGTTCAGTGAGGAGGTCATTTGGAGAGTTCATGAGCATTGGATGAGGAGAGGGCTATGGAGGTGATGGTGAGGAAGATGGTGATGGAGAGAGGGAGGGAGAGGGAGAGAGAGAGGGAGATGAGTTGCATGGTGATGTGGGCATGTGTAGGTGGAGTTGGAGTGTTCTTGGACGGATCGGAGATGGTTTTGGTTTAATGTGGGTTTAAGGGCAATGGAGGGGGAGATGGTGAAGGGACAGATCGGAGTTTAGATCTGGAGAGGAAGAGATCACATTTTTTTTTTGGGAGGTGGGAGAGGTTGGAGAGAGAGATCAGGGGGTTGGGGAATCGTACGACAAGTGGTGCCGCATGTGAGAGGGGGGAGGGGGCGATGGAGATGATCGCAGGAGCGGGGGTGGTTAGAAGTAGTAAGTACTGTGGGGTGGATTTGGGGGGAGCAGCGCCGTGCTGTGAGGTGCGGGCGCGCAAAGCGAGCTCAGTGGGGAGCGATTTCTTCAATTCGTTGGTGGTAGGGGAGGGGCAATTTCCGCTCAAGGCGGCGGCGCGGCAGCGCGGGGGAGGGGGAGTGAGGCGCATCAATGCCGCTGCGGCGACGGGGAATGGGGCGTTCACGGGGGGGAACAGGGCGGAGGATGTGAACGAGGCGCTGGCGAAGAGAGTGCCGCCCGTTTCAGTCGAGCAGGACAGTGCGACGTTTAGGGCGATCCTTGCCGCCATAGCCAGTGTGGCGCTGGCGGCGGAGAAGCAGCGGCGGCGTGAGGTGTTCTCGGGGAAAACGGAGGTGCCTGTCGATGCGCTTCGGCAGGGGCGGCTTGTTGAGAGCAAGCTGGTGTATCGGCAGACGTTTGTGATTCGTTCTTATGAAATAGGAGCTGATAGAACGGCTTCCATCGAGACAATGATGAATCACTTCCAGGTGAGTAGTTGGTTTTTTTCTTATTTGCTCAGCTTGTGTTTCGTTTTGTGGAGTGGGAATTAGGAAGACATTTTTTTTTGGTTTAGTGTTGTTTATGTGGTTCTGGATGTTGTGCAGGAGACCGCCTTGAATCATGTGTGGATGTCGGGGCTTGCTGGAGATGGCTTTGGAGCAACGCGTGCAATGTCTTGCAGGAATCTAATATGGGTTGTCACCCGGATGCAAGTTCACGTTGAACAATACCCTGCGTGGTACGTTGTGGACAGAAATAGTGTTGCTGGAATGACATCTCTGTTTAATAAGTAGTGTAAATGATGTGACTTGTGAAGAGGTTTGAAGTGTTCTGCGAGATAAGCAGATCGAATTGCTGCACTTATATGCTCACGGAGTGGACACTGATGAGGGTAGAGATTTGTCTTCCGCTTCAGGTGGTGCAGCGGTGTTGTGTAAATTTTTCTGACGTTTTGTGTAAATTTTTAATGTAAACAGGGGCAATGTCGTTGAGATGGATACATGGGTGACGGCATCAGGCAAGAATGGAATGCGCCGGGACTGGCTCGTGCGAGATTACAAAACGGGACAGATTCTAGCCCGGGCTACCAGGTGAATATTTCAATTTTTTCCGAAGCTGAAACCATCAGAAAAGTGATAAGTTGTATCTACTTCTGTAGTATGGTAGTTTGATAGGTCGAGACTGCACCATGGTGTTGACGTGCATGCCTTTCCCTCTGGTGCAGCACATGGGTGATGATGAATAGAAAGACAAGGAAGCTTTCAAAGATGCCTGAGGAAGTCAGAGCTGAAATTTCCCCCTATTTCCTGGAGAGATCTGCAATCAAAGACGAGAGCACAATGACACAGAAGATTATCAGACTCAATGGCAACGCAGAATATGTTCGCTCAGGGCTAACGGTGAGTCGTCCATTCCTTTCTTTACAATGAGTTTGACTTGGACTCTTTCTTTTCAAAGCACCAATTTTGCTGATGTTTGTTTCCGTGTCTTCGCGCAGCCAAGACGCAGTGACTTGGACATGAACCAGCATGTGAACAACGTGAAGTACATTGGCTGGATGATGGAAGTAAGTTCACATGAGCCTTTTTTTATTTCACCCCTAGCTTTATGATTTCTGATGTGATTTGTCACAGGTCAGCTGAATGTTTTATGAATGAAGAAAAGTTTTCATTGTCACATTTTACTACATGTATGATTGTTGCCGCCTTTAACACTTGTTCATTCTTGAATATGCAGAGTGTTCCACCCAGTGTCCTGGATGGGTATGAGCTGGCTAGTATGAGTCTGGAATACAGGCGAGAGTGTGGACAGTCTGCTGTCGTTAAATCAATGACTAGCCTTGAGCCATCGGACTCAGACTTGGGGAGTACATGCTCTTTGGAATCGAATGGAGCTCCGAATGGGGCTTTGAATGGAGCTTCCAATTGCTCTCTGAATGGAGCTTCCAATGGGGCTCTGAATGGAGCTTCCAATGGGGCTCTGAATGGAGCTTCTAATGGGTCCCTGAATGGATCTTCCAATGGGGCTCTGAATGGAGCTTCCAGTGGGTCCCTGAATGGAGCTTCCAATGGGTCCCTGAATGGAGCTTCTAATGGGGCTCTGAATGGCGCTTCACATGGAGCATCCAACGGGGCATTGAACGGGACATCATCTGCTTCTTCACACGCAGCGGCGTCACCAACAAGGACGTCCGAGAGTAAAACCATAAATGCCAGTGTAGGTTATTTGCAATTTGTACACTTATTGAGCATGGAAGATGATGGATCGGAGATAGTTCGAGGGAGAACTCGTTGGAGACCTAAGAACATTCCTTCACCTTTATAGCATAGAAATTACTGCTCTTCAATACATTTACTGTAAAGACCGGTGGTTGACAGTACAGGTGCCCTCATGATGAAGTTCCACAGGTTTTCTATCTTTCATAGGATTCCTTGCCTCTTGGTTATGTGCAAGAGTAGATTTGGGCAAATGTGGCATTGATTACAAAAACTTGGGATTAATCACGGAAGTTAAGTCTAATTCGTTACAATAAGGTGTCAAAGGCTATTTACTTGTACAGAAGAGTCGTAGTTACTATTGTGCTCGCTTTTATACTGTGAAAGCAAGTTTTTCCACATATTTTTTTTTCGCACAATAGCTTGTATAGTAGTTTGAATGATTGTAATCCAGGATCTCCTGTTTTTTGGCTACCACTGTTAGTCGGTTTTGTTTTCTCAGGAGTCAGGGCCTGTGGATTCTTAGGTGGGAGATTGAATGGTCTGCATGTGCATGATGTTTCAATGTCAGGCGTGTGTAATATCTGAATAAGTTAGTATGTTTCAGAGCCTTTTGGATGTTTTCATGTATCCATGCACGCCATTATTTCTTCTGACTCCTCTCAGCAGGAGCATGGCAGAAAGCGGCCTTAACGACATGTTTGTCGAAGGCGGTGCTTAAGCATTAACTCAGGTGACGAAAGCCACTGTGATTATTCTTAGGTAGAAAGATGTATTATTCGACCAATGTAGTGAAGTTCAAGTATCACCTGTAGATGCTTATTTTAGATGAAGGGTATCAACTTTTTTTTATATCACAGTGCTGTGGTTACTTGTCATGTTGGTAAACTTTCGATAACTCAATTTGCTTGATGTTTTGTTCTACATTTTCAAACGTTGTTAACACATGTACTGAAATAATATTTTTTAAGTTTCCATTTCAGATTTCATACACTTTATGGTTAAACAAAATAGGAACATGACGTATGTCTCTTTGAATATTCAGCACTTTTGGTTCAAATTCTGTTTTTTTAATTTCGCTGAAGCTGACAGAGATGTAGTTGCTGACCACTTAAAGAACCAGGCAGTGCCTTCAAACACAGCTACAATTTAACAGCTTGGTTATGGTAGTGGGTACCATTTACACTCTGACTAAAAGTACCGCTCATGCATAAGGCAGTGCTTGAATACACTCTGTCAGCCGGACTCAGCCCTGTGCAGATAATAGAAAGTCAGTACTTATGGCAGATGGCATACAGTACAGGAACACAGTTATGTGTAGATCTCTGTAATGTAGTGCTACGAGCCTTTTTCGGGGACAGAGTTGATGAATCCCCTAGTTTTTGGTTTTTTATTTTAAAATCTCTAGAGGGATGCCCGTAGAGTAATTTGGGGCAGCAGGCCCCATTTCTGAATTCAAAATCACCAAAAATGGTCTAGGGGTGGCCGAACTGAGAATTTCAGGGTTTTGAGAAAAAAAAACCCATTGGCTCCTGTAAACGCTCGTAGCACTAAAATACGTGTTTCAGGGCCGCCTTACACTACGGTAGAGAACTGCTCAAAGCCTCAAGTAGGTCTTTGAACTTTTGCCCGAAGGCCTTGGTTATCCCCTTGGGTTTGGTTTTATTTTGGAAGAATCTTGATCATATCTTATACTTCATTGCATCAAATGGGGTTTTTAGAATGCCAAATCGAGCACCTTAAGGAGATCTATACTTTTTCAGAATAGAGCAAAAGCAAATTAAAAAAAGACTTATACTTAAAATGGAGTTTGAAAGAGATTTTGGGTGGGGTATCAGGCAAGGAATTGTTCTTTAAATGATATTTGAGGCATGGTCAACAAGATGGGAAGATATCAAATAACATTTAAAGATTATTTGAATGGTTATTGTGCAAATACCTCGAGGAGAAATTTATTTTTAAAATTGAATCCAAAGAACAACCTCAAGAGTTTTTTTTTTTTTTTTTTAATTCTAAAAATAGTATATGAAGAAGGTAATCAGCTCATGGAAGGACACTATTCTAGCTAGAATCTAAAAATGTTTCAAGGATTTGAGGAATGCCCTTGAATAAAAGAGAGACAAAACATGAGAGGAGCTAAAAATGAAAAAAAATAGATGTATTTTGTAAAGAAGTTGGAAAATTCAAGTTTCTTCTTTAAGGCTTTAAGGTTAATAGAGAAACTTAACTTTAGTTAAGATTGTCTTATAAAAAACGTCCATGATGGCCGTAGCGTTTTTTCATCCGTCATTGAAATCCTCTTGCGGATGAGCCTTACCCATAGTTTAAACTTCAATTGGACAAGACTCTCGTTTACAAACAATCAAATTGTTCTATTTCCATAGAATTCATAACAAGAGGTCTTCTTCACCTTGGTGTAAAAGGCCTTTGAGTTTAGTAAAGATCAATGAATAGATTTGTTGTTTTGTAAATCAATTGGAGCTTTAACTATAGAATTCATTAAAAATTAAATTATCAATCATTTATGGGTTTTTAGAGAAATGCACTACCAATACAATGAATACATACAAAAATTTCACTCGTAGTGAATAATTTTGATGGTAGAAAAAATATGTGTATTCTATACAATGTTATTCATAATAATGCTTATTAAAGAGAGTCACAGTAACAACTTCACTGATACTAGGGATATCTAGAAATTAAATTGAAAAAAACTTGTTTGTGGAAGTAAGTTGACATGCCAAAAAGAAATGATTTACTTGATGTATACTTCCAAATGTAACTTGAATTCTTTTCTTTTCTTTTTGACCATAACAATTACACATATTATACAACCGTCTCCATATTTTGTGAAGAATATGTAGCTACTTCTTATTGATTACAAATAGTGATGCTACTTCCTGCAATGCTCTTACAAGTATAAAATGGAGATTTTTTCATTGGCAAGATTCAATCTACTTCCATAGAAAGTGAAATGAAACCAAGATGAGACCAACATAGGCCATTGTGTTAATGTAAAGTGATCAAAGAAGAAGTCTCACACAACTGACATGTCATTACAAATATCTTTATATATTTTTCTTTTAATCCATGGTTGCCTTTCTTATTAAATAAAAACCACTCTATAACCTTTGGTCTACTTTAGGGATGTAATTCCGTTTTTATCAAAAAAATCTAAGCCTTGAAGACCTTGTCATATGCTACAAAATTGCTAGTAGTTGCTAAAGATCCAATAGTAGGAATATGACGGCAGATGAAGATTGACTACAAAGGGAATCTAATATAGTATTGTCCCAATAATGTGACTCTCAATCACCTATACTTTATAAAGTCATATGACCACATACATACTAGTAACAAAGTGACTACCAATCATGTAATGTTCTAACCACTAGGGCAGAGATGCGTCAAAAATGACGTAAATCCACACCAATCTGAATTAGTGTGGAAAAAATATCCAATTAAACGTGGTGCGCGTGAAGCGTTTTAACGTGAAAAAGTCACCAATAACGTCACTGCGTCAAAGAGGATATGGGTGAAACGCGAATAGAATTTATACGTTCAAAATAACGGCATCACGTTAAATTAAACGGACACGTTCCAGTTGGACAGTAATTTTTTCGCCTACTTTTTTACCTCAAGGAACTTTAGATATGACTAAATATAGTAAGTCTTCACGTCAGCACGTTTCTTATAACAAGGAGGACGTTTATCTTAACAGGTGCTACGTTTAAATGTGTTAAAAAAAACGTAACACAATGACTGACGTGGAATGAATGCGCTGACGTGGAATGCTTGAAGAGTCAATGGCTGACGTGGAAGGTAGTTTTGACTATGGTCAACCATAGTAGTATCCAGAGCAGCGCGTTTCTTATAACATTGAGGCGTTACAGGTAACATGCACCACGTTCAAGTGTGTTAAAAAAAACGTACCGAGAAGTCTGACGTGGAATGACTGTGCTGACATGGAATGCGTTGTAGGGTGATAGGCTGACGTGGAAGGTTTAGGGTTTGACCAGTCAAGCAATGTTTGAGAGCTCTGAAGGGGCTGTCAACATTGACGTGCGCGTTTCTTGTGACAGAGAGTGCGTTAAAATGTGTTACAAAAAACATATGAACATATCTGACGTGGAATGTGTGCGCAGACGTGGAACGTATGCGTGGAGGAATTTGGTGACATGGAATGTAAGATTTGACCTGCAATATTTTATTTGGGAGTCTAGGAGGCTGTCAACAGTGACGCACGCGTTTCTTGGGTCAGAAAGTGCGTTTCTTGTAACGGGAAGTGCGTTCTTGTAACATAAAGTGCGTTCATCTGTATTACAAAAAATGAAGGCATCTAGGGTTGGCGGCTAGGGTTTGGCGGCTAAGGTTTGACGGCTATGGTTTGGCGGCTAGATTTTTGAGGGGGTTTTGGAGTGAGGATTGACTCTTTTTCTCTCTATCTGGGTGTTTCAGCTGGAGCTAGGAGAGTGTGTGTGTGTGAATATGGAGCAAGGAGTGTGTGTGAGTATGAAGCTAGGAGTGTGTGTGTGTGAGTGTAGAGCTAGGAATGTGTGTGTGTGTGTGTGTGAGTGTAGAGCTAGGAATGTGTGTGTGTGTGTGAAAGTGTAGAAGTTGAATATTACTTTCATGAGGCCATTACTTTCCTCTATCCTAATGATGACGCAATTGTGTATACAGGAAGAAGTTGGGGATTTGGAGAAATTGCTGGGACAGAATGCAATAGTGCCGGTCAAAACCTTTAAATAGGTAAGAGCTTCTTGATACTAAACCTTCATATGGGATTGTTTGGCTGATTTGTTGCTGTGACCTCACTGTTGGCTTGATCACGTGGGCTGTGTAGATTAAGAAGAATCTAGCGTGAGCCTCCTGGGATATACGCACCGTTTGTGTCCTCTACATGCCAATCGCACCTCCAAGAAGTGGACGAGCTCATTTTGGCAAAAAGCTGTATGCTATCGCAATGTAGAGGTAGACTTTATGTATTTTGTATTTGAATGACAGAACATTGTATCAAAAAAGTTACAGCGTGTTTAATTGTGTTTTAATTGACGCTTCGTTTGCGTTTTGAATGACGTTCTCTTGTATTACAGAACGTTATTGCTTATATTCAATAGTGTTTGTATGTGTCATATTGATCATGAGCTATGCGTCCGGATAAACATTAAATTGCGTTTGAGTGAACACCCAAAATCCACTTTAATGTTACAAAGAGTTGACGCTCCGAATGTCAACTTCCGTCTAAATGCGTTTTTCAAAACGCATTCAAATACGTGACACATGCGTTTATCAGCGTCCAAACACGTTATAATGAACGTCCACACTGCGTTTACGTAAGCACACAAAAACCGTCAACATAAACTGTTTTTGTAAACATACAAAACTCGACACCATAAACGCATCCGCGAATATTCTCCGATCCGTGATCATGACAGGTGTCACCATCTCAACCATTGAAATCAAGCACCTTTTCAACTGCCACGCAATATCTGACGTGGAATGGACAATGGAGGGAAATATCCACCTAAACTCCAACGTGGAATGAAAAACAACGGGAAATGCTCATGTGGCAAAAAGTAACTCCCTTGATTTACTGACCACATGTAACTTCTGGCTATTCCGAGTAACGTGGTTTAACAGAGATGACGTGCGCACGTTAAATCGTTTTAACGTGCCATGACGCGTCATAATCAAAAGACCTGTGTGACAAGGCGCGTCACTTTGGACTAGTCAAAAAATCCACGTTAAACCGCGTTAAAAACCGCGTTAAACGACGTTATCTTTGACGCATCTCTGCCCTAGTGAACTGGAACCAATCATCTAGATTCTAACTGGAACCAATCATCCAGATTCTAACTGGAACCAATCATCCAGATTTTAACTGGAACCAATCATTTACCTTTCGCAATCAAATTGAGATATAACTGGCAATCTGAAAGACATGATTACAAGCCATCACAAAAGTAGCAACAACATTCTATTTGGGCCACCACATCAGCCCAAATACGACTTGTCATAATCAAATTCCACATCAACTAAGAATATTATTACTAGTCACATTCCACATGACCAGCATTCTGAGCCAAAATATGACTCAACAGAGTCACATTTCATGTCAGCCAAGAATGAGACAGAGAGCCACATACCACATAGAATTTTTCTCTCTTGCCTGGACATGTCAATGAAAGTCACTATCTCCAACGCCGGTCAACGCTATCCCTTCTATGTTGATGTTTCACTTAGATCCTGCCTTTGTATCTGCTGGTGACCATATTTATTTATATGACTAGTTGTCTAAAGTGACTCGTCTATAATGAGCTTTGTCACATAGCACGTCACATTCTGAAGACTGAAATCCCATAGTAGTTACATTTTCCAATTTTGTGATTTCGCACACTCATAAACGGCGATCACAAAAAGGTAGTTTCATGTAGTGCATCAAACTTAGAGTTGAAAACTACAAGAATGAATACGGTATGCAAAGACTAATATGCTTTGGTCAATCACATCAATGCTAGCTCAATTTTAGAGTATACATATGAACTCTACCATCTCTTAGTGCACCCCCAAATACAAATATATCTCACAAGTTAGGAAAAATAGTATCTAAAATGTGCATTTACCTAGTAAGTATTATATCATCCTTTACAATTTAGACACATTATATTTTATTTATAAACATCCAATACTACTATAACCAATCTTAACAACATCAAAAATTACATCCAATGTCCAATGAGTTCACAGTAGATTTTAAAAATACTACAAGGATTTAAAAAATACTACAAGGATCTTACCATAAAAGATCCATTTTGTGTGACCCTTTTGAACCAATTTTCATCGTAGCCAAAGTCAAGGTTTCATTCACTTATGAGTAGAGAAAATGTATGTATGAAGCCAACTTTCCTACTAGTATTTGTGAATATTTTTAAAATCTCTATAGTTTTTTTTTTTTTTTTTTTTTTTTTTTTTTTTTTTTTTTTTTTTTTTTTTTTTTTTTTTTTTTCCTTTCTTGCTAATCTTGAACTTTGGTGGGTGCGTTCAACTCTTCCCCTACTTCTACTTTTTTGATTCCTTGTAGCAACTTGTTCTTCTTCGAATCTTCATGTTGCCATTTGTCCTTTCACAAGTAGCTAAGATATTAAGAGTGGCACAAAGGTACAAAAATTGTTGAGGTGACTATGTCTACAGCACTAGCTGCTCCGTTACATAGATCAATCATCATACCCCTCAAGGCGGCACAGCTTCAACTTGCAAGTAGTTCCTTGGAAACTCCTCTAACAGAGAAGTCTTCCAACCAATTCACAACTGTAACCACAAAAAGTATATTTACATTCATTGACTCAAGTTGTGTAAATCACACCTCTAGTTCTCTCATTCAAAATGCATCTAGATACACTACTATGGCACATCCTATGTACTAAGCAAAAGGCATTCTGTTCCATTTTAGCACCGAAAAGAGGGCTCATTTCAGCACCAAGAAGGGGGTAATCAAGGAAAATTACTACAAGAAGGTTAACTTTATGATTCAATTCCTGCTGGAGCCATTTGTGTCAACCTTAGTCCCAGCACCTGTGAATACTACATGTCAGTTAGTATGTAATTATACATACACATGGTTTCATTTACCGGCTAAGGTGGAGAAGGTGGCCGAATAGCAAATTGGCAACATCAAAGATGAAGGTGCAACGGTACTTTTCACATGTACTCACCAAGAGAATTCAACAACCAATCTCATTTCCACATTAGTTTCACATATGGACACTTGACAACACTTAATTAGGGTTCGTAAAATTTGTAATTGAATATTAACAACCGTTGGGAAAGTCACCGGTCAGATTATGAAATCTGAGGATTGGTTTCCTGGAGCAACAGAGCTAAAGAGCACCAATTGTCACTACAGGTAAGTAGCTATTTCTAAATCTTCCTACCAGCCGATAACAGATGAACAAACCGGAGCCATTAGAGTTTATACCATACTCCTTCTCCACTCTCCCTTCACCCTTGCATAACTACACTCCCATTCGTGAATTCAGAAACAAAGTATAGTACGACCAACAATCACAGAACCAAATTTGAAAGAAAGAGGGACCATAATCCAAAAGAGATTGGCATCTAGAGAAGTTTGATTACCTCTTGAGCAGCTGTTTGCCAGCTTCAACATCGTCAAGGTGGACAAGGTGCTTGTTACGACCTAGTACATATGCATGATTAGTTTTCCTCTTCATTTCTGCAGTTGAGTATCTGCAAACGACAGCCTGGATATCAACGAACACAACCCTAAAACAAAAAACCATCACACAAAGGTAGTTCACTTAAAGTTTCAATGCACTACACAACTCTCAAATAAATTCCTACTGCATGCGACCTCCAAAACCTGGCATCTCATTTCAGAACCAAGAGAGCATGTAGCGATACACAATCTTCTCTCATCCGCACTTGAAACTCTAAAATTACAGTACATCACCTACAATACCTTGCTACCTTTCCAAATTATTACAACTAATTACAATCAACATGAGATCAAGTCCAAAACCACTCTCAAGAATATCCGCCCCAATTCACCCTAATCTATCACTCCGAAATCCAAAACCAAAGAACTCAACATCACATCCCAGCACACAACATAGTAATCAAGAATGACGTGGGTGTGATGCATTACCAGCGATCAACACATAGGCGCCACAATGCTTGCAGTTCCAGACATGTGAAGGCCTGTGAGTGATTGAGCATGTTTAACGTGCTTTCAAAAGATCTTCACACATCCATTCCTATGTCAATCCACAAGACTTGAAACTTTGATCAACAAGTGCCACATGAACCAGCAAATGGGTCACACTCAACGGAGACAAAATCACGTTTTCAGTGGCTCATCTCTCAGTGGCTCAATGAGTCCCATGTGATGCAGTATCAAGAAAGAGATTGAGATGGCCTCAAGCTGACAATCTCTTATGTCAATCCAACAAGTGAAGCTAATTGTTCTCAACAATTCCAGCGTGACCTGGATATGTTGCAAAAGACATGAACTTATGTTTGGACGATCAGTGAGTGTCATGTGATATCAGAAAAGAAATCTAGTTTTGGAGCTGGAGGGATTGTGTGCATCGATAGTCATCGACATGAAGAAATTCAATGAAGCTTGGAGCTTGCTGACTTACACTAAAGCTCTGTGCTTTGAGTAAAGAGTGAGAGTTGCCAGCGTGGAGATGGGTGGAGTCCACGTCAGCATGGAGTCGGTGGGTTGGGAACCAGAGAGTTGAAGGTTGTATAAAATTATAAATGCTGGGAGGGAAGGTGGGAGGGGAAGAGCATGGTGTTGCTTGGGCAGCATGCTTAGTTTCTTGGATGAGGCGTCAGGATTATTTAGTTTTTAGTTTTTTGAGTCTTTGGAAATGACTAAGGTAATGCGCTCAGAAACCGTCCGAATTTCAGGTTTGCTCATTTGGAATAGTGGTGGAATTTTTTTTTAATTTTTGGATGAAGTGTAAAGCTAGTGCAAAGCCATCCCAAAAAAAAAATCATTTTTTGAGTAAGTCTACAATTTCCAATGAATTTTTTAATGTTCAGCCCTAGGTGCTCCACTAACCGTCCCTAGAGTTATGGTTAATATGACCACTTGGATTCTGTGAATAGGACGTTTCTGCACCAATCACAAGCACTCAATTTCTGCAGCCATAGACGGAATTAGAATGATTTTGCACAGTTTCAGGAACAGCCTATGTCAAAGCCTATGGGACGGTTTTTGGGACGGGACGGTTTTCGAGCGCATTACCTTATAAATCGAACTTCATATCGTTGGCAATGGTATGTGCGTGGAGCTTCTGTGGTGGGTAGCGTGTTACTTTTTTCTTTTTGTCACAAGTAGCAATCACTTTGTTATGGCAAATGACTGCCACTCCCAATGAGTGTGGTTGTTTATAACATACCCGCATCCATCGCCATATACACAAACATCTACCCATGTCCGGTGTTTTTTTGTTTTTCTGGTTACTAAAGTGTCCATCCTTGAAAGAAGAGAGTAGTCTTGTCTCACTGTCCCCTTGTCTTGTGGGCACTAGGTCAAAGGCACCATGAACGAACACTCTATTCACGCCGGTCCCGCTAAAAGGTTGGTGTTTCTATCTTCATCTATCTAAAGTCTAAAGTTCAAATCACTTTATTAATTTGGATTTTTAATACTACAAAATACAAGCATTAAACAAAAATTTAATACTTCCTTAATATTCTTAGTCAATTGTAGGAATTTTTTTTTTAGCTATACATGAAGTTTGATCCAATCATGAAAGTATATTAGTTAACCCTTAAATGGCCGTTTTTCAAGTTCAAAGAATACATTTTAAAATTATGATCTATAGGTGGGATAGAGTATCAAATAATTGCTTAAGAACATCATATCCAAAACCAAGGATTTTTGGTTCAGAATGTAATATTAATTCTTATTTATCATACCTATAATCTATATTAATAAAACCTTTATTCTAATTCTTTCTATGCTTAGCATGAAATTAGGATTATTTAGGCAATAAATATTCATTGACAAAGAAATCATAGGCCAAAAGATTTTCCATTAAAAAAATTCACACAAGTCATTGTTACAATTCACTTCTCTATCTTCACACATTAAAACCAATAACCTACAAATTTTATCTTATTTATTCATTCCATCAATTCACACTATACACAAAGATCATTTCTAAACCCACCAAAATCACTTCAATATCCAATTTAACCCCCAAATGCCCGTGCCTGTAGCCGTGGAGAAATCTGCAGTTGGGACCTATGGCCGTGGTGAACCGGTTTGGGCTGAATTCAAGTGGCTGTTTGGAGTAGTTTAGGTGGTGTGAGGTATAGAAAGTGTAGAGAAGACATGGTGCAACACCCTTGTGGTGATTGATTGCAAATCAAGTGAGTGAATAGTGCAAAAATGAGCTTTGAATCTCGAAATGGAGAGTTGACAAAGCAGGGCAGCAATAGAAAATTGGATCTAGGAGAGTGAGATTCATGTACACGGTAGGTTTGGTGGGTGAGAATCATACTCTAAGTATAGGCGAACCATTTGCTAAAAGAATTCCTCAAAGATCTAGAGTGGATAGAGAGAAAAGTGTCTTGCAATCACGGCCACCTCTATAGTCTAAAAACAGTGAGAGCTTGGAAAATGAGCTCTAAAACAACTCACCCCACATGAAAAACGCAATCAAGTGACTCACAATGAAGGTATAGTATATTAGAAAAGAGAAGAGCATCAAAGTTGCTACAAAACAAACCAAATTTGCAAGTTGTGGAGGCCCGATTTGGAGGGACACCACATGTGCTGCCCCACAAGCTCGGCGTCCTTGTGAAGACAAAGCACCGAGATTCGAGGAGGTCAGGGCAGCACATGTGGTCCTCATGACCTGCTGCCCCCTAAAAATCCATGGGCCACTATGATTGGAGAGGCAGCGGCCCGCCATGGAGGAGGCCTGCCCAAAAAATTAGCCATGTGGGATGGCCGTTGGTGGCAGCTGACCCCGCGTGGGCAGCTGTACAGACAGGCTGGCTCCCCGCCCTTTTGCTCCCCAAGGTTCCCCGCCCCCGCCCCAAAGTTCCCACCCAACCCGACCTCACACCCTCCCGCCCGTTCCCCTTAGCTACACGCTCACAGCGCGCTCCCGATCGATGGTCATGTTCCCCTCCCACCCGTTCCCAGCGCCCGTTCCCGTTATCCCCTCCCTGCAGCTAGGTCCTCGCAACGGCTCTCTCCCCGAGCCTTGCAGTCTGGTTCTCTCCCTCGCTTTTTGACTTTGCACTTGGCCCCACCCCGCTAAAATAATCCCCACTCGCCCTGTGAGCCCTCTCTCGGCCCACACACCGCAAGTCCCCCACCCTGCATCCTTTTTTTTTTCTCACTGATACAGTTTCTCAGTCCCAACTGGGCCAAGTGCTTCCCTGCGACCTTGGTTTTTTTGTTTGTCTGTTTTTTTTTTTTTTTTTTTTTTTTCCTTTGGGAGAAGGGAAAAGTGAGGGAATAGCAACAGTCTTGCATTCAGTCTTGTATTTGCAAAATTCAAGACTGTGGCAAGAAGGATTTAGGCTAGGAAAAAATCACCTTCTAAAAGTTCGGTGAATGGAGAAATAACATTCACCTTCACAAATAAAGAGACCCGCACATCCCGGGCATATTTTGTTGGTGCGCACCCCGCAAACCCAACAAACCCGACGTTTCCTTGATGTCAAAGTACCATGAGGTGATGGCTCCAATGGAGCCATTCTGGAGATGGATAATCGAGGGCCCGGCATCGAAGCTCCCAATTGTTGAGCCAATTGGAGATGAAAATCCAAGTGAGTAATTGGCTCCACACCAAACCAATAAGAGACTTCGGAGTGGATAATCCATGAGTTGATGAATGCCGTGTCAAGTAAAAAATCCAATACTCTATGCCACCACTTGTCGCTCTTCGAAAGTAGTGAATAGGCCCCTCGCAATTGGTCGGCGACGTCGACCCCCCTCATCTCCTTGGTGTACTCTAGGTGGATGGGGGTTGTAGGAATCCTCTTCTTTTCCCCATCTACCAAACGCCAAACACAGAGTGGCTTCTCCGGAGGACTTGTTGGCAAAGCATGGGTGGATAAGAGCAACACCGGCTTCTTATCCATCCACACCAAACAACATACTCTCCCACTTGAATGGAAACGGAAATCACACCAACCTTGGTGGTGCTTTGCATTCTCCACCTTGTTTGTCAAACAAGGTGGAAGCCCCTTGCGATCCGCTCTCATCGTTCCTATTGCAAAAATCCCCACATCTAGAAGGTCGGTGAACAAGGGAATGCTGCTAAAAAAATTGTCTACAACCACTAAATGGCCCCGATGGTGTAGATCCTTGAGCAAGTTTTTTACCACATCACCCCCTTGTTTTCCGGCTCCCTTCCCACCACCTTTCTTCTTTTCCCCGTACTTGGTGCTTGCCCCGCAATACACATCAAAATTTAGAACATACTTTGCCCTCGAATCCGCCAATACCCACACTTTCACTCCAAATTTGGTGGGTTTTTTTGGCATGTATTGTCTTATAGGACAATACTTGCCTTTATAGCGGATCATCGTCTCATCCACTGTAAGTGCCACATTTGGATTCCATAATGTGGCACATGCATCCCGCACCTCATCCGCTAACCACCGGACTTTCCAAATCTTGTCATAGTTTGCATCATTCTTATCACCCTCCCTACTAGAGTCCGGGGTCAAATGTAGGCACCTTGTAATTGACTCAAAACGGTTTCGAGACATCATTGAAGAGATAATGGGGCAATGGTAAAGAACTTGGTCTCTTGACCAATAAAGTCTTAGATTGGGCAATTTCTTGAGAGACATAAACATTCGAATGGCCAAATATCCCTCCAAATCCCTCACACTAATGGCAATCCACATAGGTCCCCCTCTAGTGCTCCCATCCTCCTTGGTCACTTCTAAAGCATATCGATTTGTTTCTGCTATTATCTTCTTCAAAGTAGAAACAGGGAAGAATCTATGGAAAAGTCCTATGGGTGAAGGGACTTTCTCAAAGTCTACCTTCACTCCAGGCTCTGGTCCTAAAAACTCTGAAGTTTCATGGCTGTAATTTTCTAGGCCTGCTGTCCAAGTCTCCTCCCGAAACAAATCTTCAATGGACCCTGGGATAATCTTCTTGGGTTTCTTTGGTCCTCCTTGGCCCCTCCCCCTCCCTGCCCCACCACGACCTCGCACGGCCCCACTCCGCCCCCTGCCCCTCACTGCCTCACTGCTCTCACCCGCTCCAAGCTGAATGTCAACTGTCCCCTCACCAATCCCCTCCCCTCGGCCTCGGCCTCGGCGCCCCCCACGAGACCCACGCCCTCTCCCCACCACGAGCCCACTGTCTGCAGATCTCTCACTGATCCTCCCTCTTCCTCTCCCTCGCCCCCGAGCTCTCTCACTGCTCTCTCCCTCAACTCCTCCCACTGAATCTCCCCGCTGGCTCTCTCCCTCCTCATCCCCCCCCTCTCTCTCGCCCCGCACCTCACCTGCAATCCCCCGCCCGACCTCACCGTCACTCTCCCGCCCGACCTCACCCTCACACTGAGTCCCCACCTGACCTTCACTCCGCCCCTCATTCATCTCTGAATCGCTCCCACCCTCGCCCCCGAGCTCTCTTCCCCGGCCTCTCCCTCGAGCTCTCCCTCTCCCCTCTCCTCGTGCTCTCCCCCTCCCCTCTCCTTGTGCTCTCCCTCTCCCCTCTCCTCGTGCTCTCCCTCTCCCCTCTCCTCGGGCTCTCCCCCTCCCCTCTCCTCGGGCTCTCCCAGCCCTCGCTCCACGGCCTCTTCCTCGCTGAAGGTCCGTCGACGTCCCCTCGGCATCCCCACCGCACGACAGCAGTTGCCCACGGCCTCGCCCCCGCCCTCTCCCTGTCAAGGTGACAAGGAGCCCTCCCCCTTCCCCGTATTGCATTGTTCCCCCCCCTTGCATGCTCCCACCATCCACCATCTCCTCATCTCCATCGCTTGGCTCTTCCTCACTGGACGAATTCATGTCCCATGGTCTAACTTCATTTGTGTCTTCTGCTCGATTATCGTTGCGCAGGTGGAGAAGAGGAGCGGGGAGGAGAGAATTGCCTACCTGATGGCCGCTAGGCGCCCCCACGAGGGCCGCGGCCTCCATCACCAGCGCTTCCTCCATCTCCAACGTCTCTGCCCGCAGGTCGCTCCATCCGCCTTGCCGAACTTGGCCCATCCTCGGTCTCGGAGTCTGTCCTCCTGCGGACAGCTCTTCCACCGGCATCCCCAGTGCGCCTCTCCCCCGAATCTCCTCCATCTCCCTCCACAGTCGGGGGGGACTCTCGGAGTCGCCGCCATCCTCCCAGCCCTCGTTCCCCCTCCCCACCAGCTCCCTCGCGGCCCCTTCGTCCAGCCCGGCCTCGGCCCCTGCGTCCAGCTCTCCCTCGCCCAGAAACGGTGAGGACCCGCACCTCCTCCTCATCACTCTCGGCATCTCCACTTGGGTGAAGATTTGGGTTTCTTCCAACGAGGGTCCATGGGTGCACAAGTCTTGGAGTGTGCCATCCGTTTGAGACTGGATCTGGCCAGATGTGGCCACGGAGTAGCTCGTTGAGCCACCCCGGAAATCCATCCTCTCTCCCCTCCTCCCGCCTCTCTTGCCACCTCAATATGTATGCCACCCAACGCCGAAATGCGTAACGACGTCCTCGATTGGTATTTTCGATTCTTCCCCACAACTCTCCCACAAACCCAGGGAGCCTTCTGAGGTAATTTTCGTTGAAGAGCCCCAACACCACTGCTGTCTGATATTCGTTGGCTTGCTGATCTGCTTGCAACCAGTGTTCAATTGCAGCCAGGTGCTCCCTCAAGTCCTCTGGTGGTGGTGGTGGGGTGGGAAACATGAACCGTGAGGGTGCGTGGCTCATGGCTGCAATTGTCCTCACTCCCGAAGGTGAATCCCTTCCACAGTGCCGCAGTCTTTTTTTTTATGGATTTCCCTCACTCCCCTCTCTCGGCTCTCGCAGAATATCCGTGTCCCCTCGGCAGATCTCTCCCTGAACTCCACCCTCGGCTGCCCTGCACTCACTCCCCAGGTTCTCCCGCTCTCGCCCTTTTACTGTCCCCCCCTTTTTTTTTTCTTTGCTTTTCCCTCAATCCCCTCGGCTGGCCCTCACTGATCCCACGTCTGTGTCTCTCTGCAGATTTTCCCTCGAACTCTCCCCTCGAGGCCTCTTGCACTCACCTCTCAGGTTCTCACTCTCTCGATCCCTCAGTCCTTTTTTTTTCCTTTTTTTTTTGGTTTCCCCTCACCCCTCTCGGCTGGCTCTCACTGATCCCTCTTGACTTCCCCGTATTGCAGATCTCTCCCCGAACTTTCCCCTCGGCTCTCCCTGCACTCACTCCCCGAACTCTCCCCCTCACCCTCTCACTCTCATGAATTTTTTTTATTAATTTTTTTCCTCGGCTCTCCTCTCACTGATCCCCCCCTCTCTCTGCAGATCTCTCTCCGCTCTCACCCCTCGGCTCTCCCCGCTCTACACTTCCCAGGTTCCCCCCCTCGCCTTCTCAATCTCCTCTGATTTTTTTTTTCCTCGGCTCTCCTCTCACTGATCCCTCCCCTCTCTCTGCAGATCTCTCTCCGCTCTCACCCCTCGGCTCTCCCCGCTCTACACTTCCCAGGTTCCCCCCCTCGCCTTCTCAATCTCCTCTGTTTTTTTTTTTCCTCGGCTCTCCTCTCACTGATCCCTCCCCTCTCTCTGCAGATCTCTCTCCGCTCTCACCCCTCGGCTCTCCCCGCTCTACACTTCCTAGGTTCCCCCCCTCGCCTTCTCAATCTCCTCTGATTTTTTTTTTTCCTCGGCTCTCCGGCTGGCACTCACTGATCCTCCCCGAAGTCTCTCCTCTTCCCCTCCCTACACTCACTCCCCTCCCTCTCTTCCTCCCCCTCGCCTCACTCTTCTCACATCTCTGTTTTTGTTGTTCCTCACTGATCACTCTCGGCTGGCTCTCAATGATCTCTCTGTCGCTCTGTGCAGATCCCTCGGCACTCAGCTGCCTCCAAGTACATCCGACTGAAGACTTCCAATCACACACAGCTCACCATAGTTTGCCACCCTCAAATTCACAAACATGGCTCTCTCTACTGCTGCAACCTCACTGTAGACTACTCTTTGCAGATCACTCCCCATCTTTGTAGTTGTAAATTTTGTTGATTCAATGTTCAAATTGTGTTTCCTTCATGACAAGTTTGTAAGTGACGGCCTCTTTCCATTTCTTGTTGTCAGAGAAATCCCTCTTTGGAGGTTGTGATTCATTCATGTAGCCCCTCCAACTTTGATTGCAGATTGATTTGGTGGCTATGGGAATCTCCCCCTCTCTCTCCATTAGTGCACTCTTTGGATCCTCTAGATGTAGCAACTCAGAGTTTGAAAGCCTCTTTCAGCGCCCCCCCTTCATTTGAATTTTTTCTGTTTGAATATGGATGTGCCATGTGGACATAGTTTTTGGATAGTTCTCCTCGGGCCCGCCACTGTGGCTGCCTACATGGAACTACCTTTTCCAACTTTTCAAACTGCCCCTAAAACTACAAACTGCCCACTCCACTACCTTGGCATCATTTGGGCATCAGTGAAAAAAAAAAATCTACACCGTTTTCTCTACCCCAAACACACTGCCCAAGCAAACTTACCAACTCAACTTAGAAAATTCAGAGTGCGCGGTATTGATCATTTCCACTTTGGAGTGGTCCTAAAATTCACAAACATTCAATTTTTCTACAAAAAAAAGTGTTTTGGATAGATTTTACCATCTAGAATCTAAAAAAAATTACCCGGATGAAAAATTGTCAACTGAATGACAGCTGCGAACGGTCAAAGAATGAAATCGACCAGTTTTTGGTCGTTTGGGCGTTTAGGGGTTAAAAGATGGATAAATAACTCAAGATCCTTGCATGGTAAAACACTATACACTCTAATCATAGCATAAACATTGTTCATATCTCATCCTCCCTGGAAAAATCAAACTACCTGAAAATAGTAATGTTGGACCCTACACTTTGTGATGGGCACATTCAGACATCTCTCTCCAGTGATCCACCTCAAACCGAGGCATTTGAATGTAAATGTGAAGAGATGACAAGTAAAGTACAAAGAGAGGTCCTTTCGAGTTTCAACTGATATTGATTTATGATACTGATTTATGAGGGATCTGCCAACGCACCCGGCCAAATCTATTTTATACTAGTTTGGTTTTCCAGGGAAGGTGACATATAATAGGGTACGAAGGTGGTTCAAGAACTTGTCCTATGTTAAAAACGGGGATGGTTATAGATCCACGTGTCAACTATGTTATTGTTTCAAGTCAACACACTCAGTCAAACACGGCGGTCACAAAATATAACATCTACCTTACCAACTTTTCTCCACTCCACGAGGAACATTATCAAATGTAAGGCCAACTTTTGTACACACAAAGATTTACCCAAGTTCTTCACGAAATAACCAACTCCAAATCACAAGTGACTGCCAGGATGAAAAAACCCAACCAATCCCATCAAAACACTCCACCAAACTACTTTCTTATTAGTAATAAAGTATTACGTGTCTTCAAAAAAAAAAAAAAAAAACTACTTTCTTATTACAGGCAGAAAGACACCCACCCAGCAACTTGATCCCACCAAAACCAAAACCAAAACCAAACCCA
The DNA here is from genome assembly GCA_014871385.1 of Ceratodon purpureus. Lineage (NCBI taxonomy): Eukaryota > Viridiplantae > Streptophyta > Bryopsida > Pseudoditrichales > Ditrichaceae > Ceratodon > Ceratodon purpureus. Next base: position 8,671,884 of record CM026432.1, on the reverse strand, counting down.
AACTCCAAGCAACCCCAAAAGCAACCAACCCATGCAACCACAGAAACGTAACTCCACCAAAATTAAAAACACCTCCAAAACTGAACACAACATCATAACTTAACTCAGCTCAAACAGAACAAAACCCCGGAGCACACTCAAAGCTTCACTCAGCTCCAAACTCAGCTCAAGTTAGGGTTTCACTCCGCTTAGGGTTTGCTCCAAGTTGCCGGGGTTTCTGTTGCAACACACACATAGACATAGACATAGACATCGACACGCTCTTGGCATCGTCTCCGAGTCCCACACTCCATCCCCGAGTCCCTGCTCATGCTCATGCTCATGCTCATGCCGGGGTGTTTTTACAAGGACTGGTTCGATGTGGATCACCGCGTGCTCGTTGCTGAAGCCTAGATTTAGGTCACATACTCGCTTCCGGGAACCACATCAACATATTCAACATCTGCAACATTTGCAACATCGGGAATATCATCGGAGTGATCAGTGTCGACTGGGGAACTTTAGAGGAAGTGGAGGAGATGTTTGGTAAGTGAATGGTGGAGTGGATGGAGTGGAGTGGAGTGGAGTGGAAGGGAGGTGGTTGATTGGATATGGATGTGGATTTGGAGTTGGATTTGAATTTGGTGTGGTTTTTGGGCTGCAGATGCGTGGGCGTGAGGTGAGGAGGGCGGTGGAGGAGCCTTGGGAGGAAGGGCAGGGAGGAGGAGGAGGAGGAGAGGGAGGGAGGGGACTGGCTTTATGATTGGTCACTGGTGGCGTGTTGCGGCTTCGGAGCGTAGCGGACTCGTTCCTTTTCGTTTCTTAGGGTATGGGGCTCTTTGGTTGGGCGTTGGAGAGTAGTGCTGTTCGCGGGTGTCGGGGTTGTGTTGATGAGGTGGTGTTTAGGGTGGCTTTGTAGATTCGAGGAGAGGTTGAGTAGTGGCCTGGGTTTTCGTGGTGGTTTTGGACTTGTTCGCATCGATCTGGGTTTCGAATGCGTGGCTTGTGGCGTTTTGGATATTTGGGAGGTGGAGTATGGGGAGGTTGTTGAGTTTTGGGTTTTAGTTTTGGGGGGTTTGTAGAGACTCGAGAGGACTATGTCTGGGTTGTAGACAGTAGGGTACGTGATTCATGATGCGGGAGCTGGAGGTTGGGGTTCATTCGGTGTTTTGGTGGACGATCGTGGCGGTGGGCAGGGGTTAAATGGTTGTTTTTATTGCTGTTGTAGTGGCGTGTGAGTGTTGTAGTTGAATTCGACCGGGTTATTCGAGAGAGAACTCTTTTAAGTGGTCGGTGGTGGTCTGGTTTCCTTGTTGGGGTTTGTAGATCAAGAGCAGGGGAAGGCCATGGGCAAGAACCAAAAGAAGAAGAAGCAGGGAAGAGCAGGGCCGTCCAAGCCGCATGCTCCACAGTCTCGGAGAGGGGGTGCGGCCAAGGCGCACGCTGCTGTCTCGGCAGCGACCATGGCGCCTGTGCCATTGTCATTAGACGGGGCAGGAGTGGATGATTTGTCTTGTGGATCTCTTTTGCCGAAGGTCGAGAGTACAAGTTGCAAACATGTTCAGAACGGGGTGAATTTGGGGAAATTGCGCAAACAGTTTCCCAGGAAAGTTTCGCCGGAATGCCACGATTGCAAGCTCGGTACCCCGGCAAGGTCGAAAGGCAGACCAAGAGTAGCGAGGAAGAAGGCTTTGTGGATATGCCTTGCTTGCGGGCAGCTTGGATGTGGTTGTGAAGCTAACCAGATTGCTGGTTCAGGTTTGGGGGATCAATCGCATGCAACGGCGCACTCCAAGTCTTGGCTGCATCCCCTAGTGATGAGATTGGGCGAGTCTTTGGATTGCTGGTGTCTTCAGTGCAATGCGCAGCTGGAGTATGCTGCGGTCTCGGGAGGTGATATGGAGGTAAGTGGACAGGAGAAGAGCACAAAGCTAGCAACGCAGCCAGCATTGCTGAGGGGAGCCGCAACTGTATTGCAAGAAACTTTTTATCCGAAGTCGAATTCGCAGGCAGGCGACATTGATGCCGAACATTCCACTGACATGGTACTTGATGGAAATCCTGATGGGGGACGTGAAGGGGAATCCGAAGCGAAACCTAAATTAGAACTTGAGGTGAAACCTGAAGTGGAAGGAGAGTCGATTCCCACCGCGGAAGAATTGAAAGCAGTGAGTCCGAAGATAGGAAGTAGGCGGGTGATCAAGGGTTTGATGAACTTGGGGAACACCTGCTTCTTCAACTCAGTGATGCAGAATCTGGTCGGTGTGAGTATGCTCCGGGAGCATTTCAGTAGAGAATCAAGTGGGCAAGAAGGTGTGTTGAAGGTATCCCTCAGAAGGTTTTTTCAGGAAATGGATCCCAACCCTAACGAGAAAACAGAAGAAGGTGGCAGTAGCTTTGGGTCGAAATCGGGAGTGAAAACTCGTTCGTTCGGATACAGTATGGGAAACGGTGCCGTAAGTCCAAGAGGGCTATTCTCTGCGATATGCACGAAAGCCCCAAGGTTCAAGGGTTTCCAGCAACAAGACAGTCATGAGCTCTTAAGGTGTTTACTAGATGGATTGCATATGGAGGAGGAAAGTATACGGAAGAGCCAAACATCTGCCGAGGATAATGGCGATTCAAATACCAAAGAGGAAGGAAGTCCCAGAAAGTTGCCTGATACTCTTGTAGAGCACCTTTTTGGTGCGCAGTTCTCGAGCACCATTTCTTCTCGCGAATGCGGACACTCTTCTGTAATCTACGAACCTTTCTTAGATCTGTCATTGCCAATCCCATCTAAGCAATCTTTTGGAAAGGGAGAGTTCAGCCTGCACTTGCCGAAATTGATTGCGCCGCGAAGCCAGAGCAACAACGTATCGAGCAATGGGGTTGCAAGTGGCAAAGCTGCAGGATGTTCGCTGTTCGATAGTAAACCTACCGCGATGGAAGCCCCGAAGAAGCCAGCAACAGTTCGTGGGGTTAGTTTGCAGAATAGTATTGCGGGTGGTCGTGCTGCGAGCTCTGAAACATCTAACGTACTTAATTTGGAGTCGAGTGAGGAAAAGAAGGGCTCAACGACTGGTGACAATGGTAGCGTTGCTCAAGAAGTTGATTCTACTGTTATCTCCTTCCCCTGTGAGACTCTACCGAATTCCAGCAGTACGGAAAAGATTGATACATGGTTGGATTCAGAAGATGATCCTAAGAAGGGGAGTGTTAAAGAGACTGCTGGTAGTCCGGTAATGGGCGATTTAAATGCCGTGGCTATTGCGAATGGATCACCGGACGTGAACGGATCGAATGACGTGGCTGCTCATCCCCAAGTAGAGGCTTCTACCAAGGTTGGAGAGGGACTTGATGAAAGTTCGACGTCGCAGGAGCTGTTCTTTAGTGACGGTCAAATTGAGGAAGGGGTAAATCTTCCATCTGAAAACGGGCATGGGATGGAGGAGACACCCGTATATGGTCCTCATCCTTATGGTGGATCCGATGATCATACAGAGAACAATAATGAGTGCCGGGCCCTGGTTTTGGTGTCGAGTAATTCCAATGGGATTTCTGGGGGAGATCAATCTAGCTTAAAGTCAGATAGTTCGTCTACAAGCAATAGCAAACCGGAACCAGCTGCTCCTCTACTATTGACTGCTCGAGGGTCGGAAGAGGACGGTGAAGAAGACGCTGGAATAGGGGGTCTGTTTGATGACGATGAAAGTTCGTTTTCAACAGCGCCTGAGTACAGATTTGAAACTTCGAGTCATGAATCCAGCAGCTTCAGTCTTATGGATACTCTAGCTGCAGTTCCAGTTTTGGGTCCTGTCTTGAGTGGAAGGTCTGGATCGGGTAGAAATGTTGCTGAGGCTGAAACCTATCCCACAATGTCACTGGAAGGCTGTTTGCAGGCGTTCACGAAGACTGAAGTGCTGTCGGGGGATAACGCATGGGCTTGTGAGGAGTGCACTCGAATCGCGCATGCTCAACGGGAGGCTGAAGAACAGGAACAAGAGGAAACAGATTTCTCACAATCGTTGCCAGAAACCAAGGGGCACAGCGATGGCTTAGGATCAACTTGTGCCGATTCGACAATTGTTACTCATGAGACAGCCTCTGCTGATGGAGAGGCTATGCAGGGAGATTGGGAATCTCTTGATATGGACGATTTCAGAATGAATGATTCGATCACTTCAACAGATTCCATGTGCATAATCGGAAGCGATGGTTCCCGAGGAAAGTTAGAGAATGGCACCATCCCTGAGCTAAATGGTAACCAGAATGATGTTGGAGCGTCAGATGGAATATGTGGACTTAATTTGGCCAAGCTCAGTATTGCTGATGGAGATTCATCGAATAGTGGGGTTAATGACTCGCTGGAAGGATCCCGAAGTCTCGATGGTTTTGACGAGTCGAAAGAAATCAGGCCAGCTGTAGCGGGAGAATCTCAGGTTTCAACCTCACAAGCAGAGAGAGAGGGTGCAGAGGAGCCGAATGTGACGGTGGAAGGTGTAAGCAAGAAGACCCGTAACTCAGATATGTCGAAGAAAGACAGAAAGGGGAAGGCATCTGCGAAAACGGGTTTTCAGGGAGGTGCATCCAAGGCCAAAGGGGCAACGGGTGCGAAAAAGGTGGCGAAAGATCCTCCTAAGATGGTGACTGTGAAAAGAGATGCAACGAAGAGGTTCCTGATCAGTAAAGCCCCTCTCGTTCTGACTGTGCATCTGAAGAGGTTTGCTCAGGATTTGCATGGGCGGTTGAGCAAGCTGAGTGGTCATATCACGTTTAAGGAGCAGCTTGATCTGGGCCCGTTTATGGACCACAGGTGGGTAACTTGGGTTCTTGCTTTTGTACTGTCGTTCGGTAATCTTTATTTGTCCGAACCGATTGATCAAAGTTTTAGGGGTACTGACAATCTTGTTTGGAATCGTTGCAGGAATGGAGGTGAACCTTGTGTGTACCAATTAATCGGCACTGTGGAGCACTCGGGAACAATGCGGGGGGGCCATTATGTGGCGTATGTGAAGGGTTGTAAAATGGAAGGAAAGGATGCCTGCGAGGACCCGTCGACATGGTATTACATCAGTGATTCACATGTTCGGGAGACGTGTTTAGAATCTGTATTGCAAAGTGAAGCGTACCTCCTGTTTTACGAAAGGAAAACATCTTAATCGAGACGTAATGCCGATGCACTGCAGTGAAGAATCTTCCTTTTCCGGAGATTACTGCGTCTGTAGACTTTGTTCTTTCTTTTTCGGAGAGCGGTTTCTTAAGGTTTAAATGCGCAGGTGGGAGAGTTGTAGATTTTCGTTGAGTTCCATTCAAAGATAGTCACTTGGTGTTGACCATGTTCGATTCGCGAGTGTTGCCCCTGTCCGTTTATTCTACTTAGGTGATTTGACATTTTGCAAGATTTGTCAAGCTAGGAAGTCAAAATGGTTATTTTAACATCCTTCGAGGCTCTGCAGTCCGAGGTTCTGCAGGTGCCAGTGGATAGTCCCTCTTCAGTAGAACAAGGCTGGTTTCTAGAGTAGAAAAAATTCATTAGGGAAAAGGGTTCGACCGACGAAGATTAGAAAACAGAACTGACTTGGTTCGGATTTTTACAGAGCATACTTTTCTTGCCTAGTAATCAGGTTGTGTGTCGCTGGAAATATCGGAATGCAGAGCCATTTGTGTGGTTCTTGCATCAAATCCATAATATTATTCAGTGGCCTCATTGGCCCTTTTACCTCTGCAAGATATACGGTTGGGAACAGTCATACATACTTCTGATAAGAAATTAGGACGTGATGGTATGGCATTGGCTTTTATTAATCTCTCAAGTTACTTGTTTCTTAGCTCTCAAATTTGTTAGTCGTTTTGATCACTGAAGTTTGAGTAATTTACAAACACCTGCATTTGGAACTCGTCTGGATTATGAGTCAATCTGCTATGAAAAAACACGTTGGATTGAAGCATGTCCGTGTTGAACAATTGGATCTTTTGTACCTGGAACTTGTTGTCACTTGTCTCATAGTTGTTCATCGAAGGAATCACAACAATCTTCAGAGTTTCTAATTTAGCCAGAACTTGCTGAAACAAAAGATGGATGCTAAGGTGGGATTCAAGTCTTGGTTCTTGTTCTTGCACAAACCTTCTTCCACATGCATTTGATGCATTGTGTAAAGCAATTTGATTTTCCATCTAGTCAAGGCCATAGGGAGGGGGTGTTCCTACTGCATGTTGAGGAATTTATATTAAATGAATCCAATTTTTGTTGAAGATAATTTTTCTACAATGCAATTTAGAATTTATAGATGAATAAAATATTATGTTCATTTATAAATTGGCAATGTAGACAAAATAATATTAGTGTCAATTTTTAAATTCCAAATTTTCTTGATTCTCTTGGATAGTTTAATATTTGAGCTCAAAGTAATTTGTCATTAAATTTTGTCCTAAACCTTTGCTACATATGGTAAGAGAATGAAGTTTAGCCTCTTGTACTCCCTTAGGTTTGAGCACAAAGATCTAGTTTGTTCAATGTCATTTGATATACTTTTTAAGATAAAAATCCATGGGTCTTCATGCAAAATGTTTGGTTCATTTTTTGTGTTTACCATTATATTCATGTATATTTTTGATAGGCTATGTTGCAATTGAATCATGTAGCAATAGACATCTCAAGGATATATATATTTTTAAATTCAAGGTGCAACATTATTGGTTGATTTTTTATTTATTTTTGCATCTCATTAGACTTAATTTCAAAAAACCATCAATATCTCTCATCATCAATGATGGGCTAGGCTAACACCATGGCATACATAGGTGACACAATGAAAAGCAATTATTATTCATCACAAATGATGTCTGCTACAATATCTTGTATGTAGCTACAGCACTAAGCATCTAAGAGTAACTTAATGACGACATCCATAGAATGCAAAATATGTAAATCTCATCCATCAAACCAAAACATTTGTGATGATAAAATGCATGCACTTGCAGCAACTAACAATGCTAAAACCTTCTGTGTAATCATATGTCAAGTTTGGAACAAGTTTCCCAAAAATAACTTTGCTCAAACAAGGCAACATTGTTGACCAAATCTTTATTGTAATATTTCTCTCCAATATATGAGGTTTTTGTGGTAATAAAGAAAAATGTCTAGCAATTATTAAAAGATTTCTTTTGTTACTACAAGAATGACAAAATATAAGTAAGAATTGATGCAAGCCATTCACAAAGTATGGAATGAAGTTTTTTAGAGCAGTTGAAATAGCTCATTTTAAGCATGCCCAATTACATTAAAGCAATGATTTCTACTAAAAGTGAAAGTATAAAGTGGTAGATAGTGTACAAGGAAAGTACAAACGCTTACGGTATATAATTTCAAAATTTATGTGAATATATTATTATTGACATCAAAATTAACTTTAGTAGCATTCCAACACAACTTGAAATTGCAAAATTTATTTACATTGTAAACAAAGATTTATATTCCTCAAATAGGCAGTTTGTGTTGACCTCAAATTTAACTATTACATCTATCTTGATCTCTAACCAGACAATAACTATCACATCTACTTTGACCTCAAATGCCACAAAGTAACTACCAGATCTACTTTGACCTCGAATGCCACAAAGTAACTACCAGATCTACTTTGACCTCAAATACAACAATATCTGTCACATCTATCTTGATCCCAGATTCCATTCTAACTGTCAAACAAATCCATCATGTTCAACTTAAATTTAGATTCTTCTGTAACTATCAAGCAAGTCTATAACATTCAACTTGAAGTCAGATCCTATTGTAACTATCAAGCTAGTTGACTTGCAGTCAACTTGTATTCATATTTTATTATAACTATTAGCTTATTCTATTCAACTTGAGCTGAAGTTTTTTTTTTTTTTTTTGGAAGCAAGAAAAGAATTCATCACTTGAGCTGAAGTTTGGCAACAACAATAAAAGTCAAACATCACTAACTAGGATCCTAGACGTCCTACATCTATTAAAACTTTTAAGCTAGAAAACTATACTCTGAGTGGATGAACATGAGAATGCTTGATACCCACACAAGACTTACGATTATGTGGAATCTATTGTTCATGTAGGGAATTATCCCTAATTGGTTGGGAACCTTGTATCTATCTTTCTATTCAAAAATCTATTTGTCTTCAATCTGGACCTTGGTCCAATGAAGATTGCAACTTATTTATTGCAATAAAATTCTTCATTTGCCACCCAAACAAAAAAAAAGCTAGAAAAATATGTCTATTTATGATTGACTTTTCTTGCAAAAAATCAATTGTTAAAATTCATTGATGATAACTCAAAATCAACAAATTTTTAAATTTAACAATTTTGTGTTTGTAGGAAAAATGACTTATAAATAACGCTCTAGCTAGATTGAAATATCTTTGATCATGAAATAACTTTTAAAGATGTGGAAAAATTCAATAGCTTCATTGGATAGAATTTTTTTAACATTGGACAGTGGCAAAAAAGTATCCACTCCAAAGTGATTTCTTATATCAATTTTTGGCGAGTAAGAGAAATATTTATTACATCTTTTCATCCACTTTAACCCTTAATGGACAACTTGGCAAAATTGGGTTTTTTAAGAGTTTGGGCATCTACCTGTTACTTCAATTTAAATCAAGATTTCTTGAGACTTTTTGTGAATGTTTGCCATAACAAGGACTTTTTGGAAATCTATTTTATTTTCAATCGGACAGTTTTAAAAGTAGTTATGGTACCCAAAGTGAAACTTTGTGTTCAATGGGCAATTCGAGCAGTCATGCTAAATACATATGTTATTTCAAAGATTTTTTCTATAAATATTTAATATTGTCATCTTTGCAATTTCCCCAAAAAAAACTTCTTTCAATACAAAAAGTTCACTCCACAAAATATCAAAGTTTTCTCACCATTTCTGGCAGTGTTAAAAAAAAACTTCTTCTTTCCTTCATAAAAGTTAGAAAATTTGTTTTTTTAGGTTTTTTCTTTTTTACACTTAAAGGATGGACATCAATCTTTATTTTGGCTGTTTGAATTGGGACTTTATTACATTATGGAATTTCTAAAAAAGAAATATGAATTAGCACTTTTATGTATTCAACTTAATAAAAATATTGTTTTCAACATGCTACACTTTTCTTTTGTGTGTAATTTTTTTTATACAATTAGCTAACTTAGTCATTTTTGTCATGCACCAAAAGCTCCAAAAGCCATAATACTAAAAACTCTCACGAAAAAAAAGTTAGAGTGTGTCAACTTAGTCAAAAATCGTGTCAAAAAAGTTTGTTTTTAAATTTCAATTGCAATAATCTCCTAATCTCTACGGCCGATTATGATGAAATTTATTGAGCTATCTACTACAATAACCCTGATGAAGATCTTACAGTTATACGTAGAAAATAATGATTTTTTAAGTCATTCATACTTTATGCATTGGAAATGGCAGTTTTGGAACACTTTTTGCCACATTGCAAACAAAGATTTATGTTCCGCAAATAGGCACTTTGTAAGCATCCTGTACCTGACTGTACAATTCCAGACTGTAATTGCTCAGGTAAAGATGAATAAGTATACACATTTTGACCCAAATGTCAGGGCTATCAAGGCAGCAACATGCTTTTCCAACCTAATTCCAGGTATTGAAAGCTGTTGGCCTGCTATTAGGTCCAACCTCACAGGATCAATGTAGTGAGCGTGATACAGAAAATAAGGCTCTCAAAGGTCTGAATTTGTTTATTTATTTACAACTTATATGAAGATGACAGACCTTGTGTCAAACGCAAACGCTTCTATCACATTTGTATTATCACACTTCTATTGCTGAGGCATATAAACTGAACTGCATTAGTTTAGATGCACATGATGGGACTACACATTTCAGTCCCATGCAACTACTCCAAACAAGTCTGCTCTTCAACTCACATACTTTAAGACTTCACATCCCATGACATGTTCCATTTCAACAATTCTTGCACGTCTCGCCATGCCTGCAACGCTTCACCTCAAATACTGTTGCCTCGTCTCCGGATGTCATCACATAGTCGAGAATGAGCCGAGTGGCCTGCACAACCAGGAATGAATTGGTTTAATGCATCAATGAGTTGAGTTTGTTTTAGTCAAGTATGCGTATAAAAGTGTAGAGTCCCAAGTAGACCATGTGCAGAAAACCACAATAAATACTCCCCTGTCCCAACCAACCACAAGAAACGTCCTACAAATGGCAACAGTTTCAGTCCGATAAAAAAATGACCGTTCACAGAGCTGAGTTCACCTTGTCCTTGCTGCCAAGTCCGTACTTCTCCACGAGGTCTTGCAAATACTTGTCGTGCTGCAATTCAAGCCCCATGATGATTACTCGGCATAGACATGTTGATTTATGCAATAAACTGCTGTATGATGAAAATATCTAAATTTTGAAATAACTTCCAATGCCAAGAAATAAGGTGCCGGTCACTATTAAAGACTAGAAAAAAAGCCAAAATATCAAGAATCTACTTGCTGTTTCTATTTCGCCATAAGCTTACCACGTCGTCCACTTGTTGACGGGTCTCAACGAGATCGCTGGTGTCAACAATTATGCTCTGCACCTGCACTCGACATCCACAGAACAGGTGAATAATGTCCTACACATAGATGAAACTGCTAGGTAATACTGACACAATTTTATTTTACTTCACATTCTTCGCTGATCAATCTCAAACTTTCACATAAGTCGAACACAAACACAGCAGTTTAAGAATATCATCGTACGCTACGGCATCTCAGCATAATCTTCAACCCATCTCTGCAAACAGTAAGCGCCAAAACACAACCAACCTTTGCAAAAATGGCTGCATCATCGTCAGCTTGTTTCGTGTACAAGATGGAGATGCGGAGCGCTTTCCCTGCCATACAAAATGACCAGAAAACCCATTAATCCCAAACTAAGACAACACGAGCTAAGAATTTCCAGCTTCTGCGTTACAAAAAAACGATGCATTCATTCGGAAGCCTTCACAACAATCAAAAACACATCTCACAGTAAGTCCAAGACCAAAAAATCAAGCACAGGAGAAACTAAAAACCCACCTGCTGATGGCAGATTGTACTTCTTCGCCATAGCTTCCAGCCACTCCAGCTGCTTCTTCTCCAGATGCAAATCCAGCTCCTTCTTTGAACCCATTTTCTCTGCATCTCACACGACCCATGTCAACCCTAAAACCCTAAACTCACCAAAATTAAAAAAAACTCCCAAGCAACAACAAACATCCAACACTGGATCACCCAATCCAATCCAGAAACTAACCCAAGTCAGTAATCTCCTATGCAATCCTAATTCTAATCCTTCTACCATATCCAAATCCCTCAGAAACCAGAAACCAATTTGCCAGAGCTTGACATGATGGGGTTAAGCGATCCCTGAAGATGTGAAGTAGAGAATAAATTTGTAGAGGATCAAATATGATATACATGATCAGATGAGGAGAAGAAAGAACTACTAACCTGATTCAAAACAGAATTCACAGCCAAACTGTTTTCCAATCTATGCTAAGTTAGCTGCAAGAAAAGAATGAGTTATGAATGGAGTTGAGAGCAGGTTGTGGAGGGTATGGTATGATATGAAATGGAATGGGATTGTTACTGTGATTGTGATAAGTTGGCATCAGCTCTTGAGCTCTTGATGGATCATTCCAGTGATGACTCAGTTGCTCTAGGCTTCTCATCCATCTGCCCTTTGCCTGCCTCTGTTGGACTGCCTTTTATTATCTCTAAGAGCACCCCCAGTAGTCCCCTTACTGTAAACCCTCAAAGGGCCTTCAATGGACAGTTACATCACAATTGCAGGTTGAGTGGAATTTTGGTCCTCCTTTAAAGGTGACTTGGTTGTTGTGAAACTCTTTAACAAGTTACGAAAGAAATCCAAACCCAAGTGTAGTGGAAAGAAGATAGAAAGATGAGAGCTTGAAATTTTCTATTTCCGGCGATCCTTGAATGGGCTGAAATTTAGAGGTCGACGGCCTTTTAGAGGTTGCGGCTTGGATGAGAAAGGTGTTTAGAGGTCACCACTAGGAGCTTAGAGGACCTTAAGCCTCTAACCCGGATGAAGCCGGATGGAGGTTTAAAGGCTTAGGGGTCGACCAAGGATGCTCTAAGGTAGTGGAACCAATTCTCGACCGAATTTAAGGTTTGTATACTTAGACCTATGAAAGAAAAAGCTTATTATTTTTGAAAGCTCCGTAAAGTTAGTGCAAAAGCATCCCCCTCAAAAACACATTTTTGAGCATTTCTACAATTTTTTATGAATTTTTAAGTCCGTAAGCATAAAGTGACCATTAACCCCTAAATTTCCTTGTGTTTTTGAGAGCTTGAATCCTCAAAACTTGATTTTTTACCACTGTGCACTTCCGAGGATATGAAACAAAATTTTTAATTTTTTTGGAATTCCAACCGTAAGATCTTGTACCTAACCCTATTTGGAAGAACTGATCAAAATTTCAACCGTTGGATGTTTTTCATTTGTGAGATCGTTGTGTTCAAAGTTTGAGCAGATATTTTTTGGGCCTTGGCCGAGAGGCATGGTGCAAATGGGCCAAAGAGAGACTTGATGACTATTGCTTCAAACATTTTTATCATATTTTTTTCCATGTAGCTAACTAGGTTGGATATGCTCATGCAAAATTTTAGGGACTAAAAACGCTTTTTAGACCTTCATGCAAATTATTTTCTGTAAGAAGGTATAAAATTGACAAAATAGTAAAACATGCATTACAAAAACAATTTGTGAGCTAAAGAAAAAGTGAACATTGAATAGGTACCTTTATAAATTTTTGATTTTCTAGGAAAAGAAATTTTTAAAAAATTCAAAAATCTCAAATTTTGACAAATTTTTAAAGGAAAATTTCAAAAATTACTAAAAACTTTGAAGCTTGTCTTTGTAAGTTTTGGAGGCTGCCCTTGTAAAATTGGTTAACTTTTTTACTTGGGTCACTATGGAACTTGAGTAGTGATTTGGTTATGAACATATTTCAAATTTTTAATTAAAAAAAGGACCTAATTTAAGACTGCCCGTTTTGGACTTGAAACCTAAAATTTCTAGATGAAGGTTCTAAAATTGGAATTTGGCTTCAAAACTTTTACTACATAGTAGTTATTGTAAAGGGAGCATCCAGTAAAAATCTTGAAAAAAAATATCACTTTTGACCTCCCCATCTAGGCTGCCCAAAATTGCAAAGATTTGTTTTGGGTTTTAAGGATAGTTAGGGGTCCCGGGTTAAGTGACCATAAGGTCATAATTTTCATGAGAGGTTGGATTATGAGGATAAAAAACTTCTGCTCCAATTAGAAGCACTCAATTTTCCATCGCATGGATGGAATAGAGCACTCTTGGGACACTTTTTGGAAGTAGATTGGGTGATATTTGGAACCAAGATCCAGAATAGGAAGGATTGGGTATATAACCTGATAAAAATTATGACCCTTTACATTACCCAGAAGGATTTTTTGTGCAAAGTCTCTAAAAGTTTAAAATTTTATATCCAATGATAATAGGCCATGTGACTTTTGGAATAGTTTTTACTAGCTATTGAATTATATTTACCTTAGGTGATTAATACAGTAGTACCATAGTACGTTAGTCCAAAAATAATTCTAAAGATAAAAAATGTAATAATCATAAAATCATGGAAACGGAAAGAATTTTTTTTTTTAAAAAAAAATTAGGCTTTTCAATATATTATTATTTCTAAGCCATTTTGGTTATTTTTACGGACTTTTTTGTTAAAAACCAGAAATTGAGAAATTCAGGTTTTGAGAGGCAAACCGTATTACTTCAAAAAATAATTGTTTGCGAGGTGGTGAACTTGCTATAATGTTATGGTATTTACAAAATGCAAATTATATTTATCATACATGAATTATATCTACCTTACAGAAATTGTAATTTTTGTGCATGAATTTATATATATTTTATTGTAGGCAAATTATTGTTTTTATCTAGAGATTTCACAAAACTAAGGAAAGGTGCAAAGCTCGTAAGTGCTTCTATTTGATACAAATGCTCGAGTTTCAAAGCCTTTGTATTTGCACTTATATCATATTGTGCAAAAGTCCCAAGTACTTGATAAGTAGTGCTATCTAGAGTAAGCTATGTTCTAGTTTAGTGTTTGTATTGAATAAATGTCTTTTTGTGTTGTTTGACATATTCCATCTAGCCTTGTTGTTTTGTCTTTTTTTTGTTTAATATATCTATATGCTTGTTTACATTTTAAGTTGCCAATATAACCATATTACTTGTGGGGAGCATAATTGTCGGCGATCAATTATGTGAGGTTATTGTGAGGTCTAGTTTTTTGATTCTATGGACTTGTCTTCACACATGGATGTAAGAGAGTGGGGTTTAGGTTTGTATGGATACCCCTACATGTATGTTTTTATTAATTTTTGTATAGGTTTTGTTTTATGCTTAGGATTCTAGTTTGTCGGCGGATCCTTTGAGTTTGTTCTATAGCTTTTTAGTTTAATTAATACGTGTGTTTTTTTGTTGTATTATAAGGATTTGGAACGAGTGGCTTTATCATATATTATAGATTTGACAAAAAATAGTGTTTAATATGCTTGTGATTTGAATATTGCAAAGGTTTTGTAGGCTGTAGAAGAGCAATTTAAAGGTTTGAGGGAAAGTTTTTAATAGCCGAGGTTGTTGATGGTGACACTTGTACTTTTGTAATAATGATTCATGAAGAGCATGTGAATGGAAAAGTAGGTACTTAACTCTATAGTGGTTATTTTACGAGAAGAGATATTAGCTTGCGCACAATGGAACATTAAAAGAAATGTGGGGTCTCCAAAAGGTCTTGTAAGACAATCCGAAGGTAAGTGAACTTGCTGCCCACGCATGCCTCCAGCTAAGTAATCACATTGGTAGATATCCTACCCGCTAATAGCGTCAGGAGCTACTGTCCAATGGGGTGACAACAGTGGCACACGCCCGTTGACAGCGTCATTATTGCTCGTACTGTCCAATGCGGTGACAGCAGTGGCACACGCCGTCGCTGGCAGCAATTGGCTAGACCCACAAAATTCACTATTCGCAACACGTGGCACTATTGGTGCCAGCTCATAAAGTGCACGGGCTCGGCCAAATTTAAGGCAGATGGGAAACCCAAAGGCCTTTCGGAGACCCTAGATTTCCCCTAATGAAACATTCTACTACTTCCAGACATATGCGGATTATTTTGGACTTGGTCATATATTAGAATCTAGTTGGAATTTACTAACACCCATGCTTTTGTTTTTGGTAGCATGTATTCAACAATATTTCACACATTAGATTTTGACAGGGTTTTTGTACTTTGGGCATGTTGCAAGTTTTGTCACTCACTAAGTGTTTAAATGTGGCCATTGTAATCATTTGTGGTTAGATTATATATTTCTGTGATGATTCAATTTTGATGTCTTGACTTTTTGGATTTGATATTGTGACTTTTTGGATTTGATGGTTTTGTATATTGATTGAGTATTTCCTCTCTTTTATTTCTTTTAGTGTGGTGGTTGTTGCTTGGTTTCGTATGGATGGTATTTTGTGATGTATCTTATAATTTAAATTTGGATTCTTGATTTTGATATGGCCATCGTGATATCCTTTTGAAGTCCTTGAAATAAGCACGCATTGGAGAGGTATCTTTAGGCCAAAGATACCATTTTGTGTGTGTATCAGAGTTGTCATGGTCTCTAGTAGAGTCTTGAGTTTCAAGTTGGCACTTTATTTATCAAAAATTTGAAGTCTTTACTCCAATGAATTTCAAATTCTGCCTTGTCACCTCTTTCTTTGCAAGATGCTATTATATATGAAGTGTTTCCATCTATGCTTTGAATTTTCTTGAAGATGTCTTAATATAGTATATTATATTTACTATATGGGTAAAGGCACTTGTCGTTAGCCGCTTATTTCTTTTCCTTTGATTAGAGACATATAGAAGGAAAAATGACAAGGAAGAAAATTTGAATGTTTTGGAAGAATTAAATTCCTTCTGCTTTTAGCTATTTTTTATGCATATAAATAGATAGAAAGGAACATAATTTTTCATATGGTTCATAGTGAGTTCTTAAATTCTCTCAAAGACAAATTGATTTTACTCAAATATATTTTAGTCTTGCTTAATCAAGTTCTCAATTCAAAATGGTAAATTTTTGGAGTTCGTTACACTTCTAGTAGCAATAAGGATTTTTTAGGTGGTTTATAAATTATAAGATTTAGAATCTATTGCGGTTGCCATTAGACAAGGTTTGTGAGCCAAAATGTACATTAATTTTGTTGAGATGTGGTGGCTATACAACAAAGATGATAGTTTTAATGGAAGATCAATAATTAAACAACAAGTTTGTCAGAAAATTCTAAGTTTAAACTACATTGAATATCCAAAGTTTATGGAATTTTATTGATGAATTTAGTGCCTAAAATATAATAAAATATAAATCACCAATATATTTGATTCACATTGTTCATTTAAATAAGAATTCGAATTTAAATTTAATGAAATTTATTATGTTCTCCATAAAAAAATGAAGTATTCTCTTCAACTGACTTTTTCTTCAAACTCGTACTATTTCTTTCATAATTGGTTTTATATATGACATTATAGAATATTTATCAGCTCATAAAGAAGAACGCCGCCATGGTTGAGATGTTCCACAAGAGCCTGCAATGCAATCAGAAACTCACACACTCTGGTTGATCGATGTCAAATTTGTGGTTTAAAATTGGGTTGCATTCAAATTTGAGTGAATCAGATGAAGTCCCTTATTGTGTGTCTCTGTGTGTACAATTTTTGCTTGAGAATCTAGCTAGAAGGCAGTGCTTAGAATCATTCTACATCTGTGCTAGAATTTGAGTACACTGTGGTTGAATTCGGGGCAATTCTATAATCTGCTTTGCAATCTATTCTAGAGTATTATAAAGATTTTTGTTCTATGAGATCAATGTTCTTAAAATGCCCACGCTTGCATCCTAGTGAATTGTGTTTCAATCATCATCGTTTTCTTTGACACTGAGCTCCAAGACATCCTGATCATCACCATTATGTTCACTGGGAACTTCATCGGAATCATTTTCGCTCGATCACTGCATCACCAATTCTATGCTTCATGAGCAACACCTGCAAGACTCTTCTCCTTTTATGAGCAACATCGGCTTGGTCTCAGTTCTCACCTTCAAGCTTGATTAACATGGAAACGTGGTGCATGCAGGTACGTCTTTTACAGCCTCCTGTTTCTACTGTAGAAAACAATATTCCCGACCCTTGTCCGGTAAGGTGTCTACATCTCACGTCATGAGCAGAGATCATGCGACGAAGCAGTTACAGTTTCATGATTGTGGTTTCTCCATTTCCTTTGATGCAAGTACATGTGTGCACCTGGTAACTGTTTGTGTTCTGTTAGTTTAAATTCAGCGTTTGTGTCTGTCTGTAAGATACGCAGATTGACAGTATGTTTGGAGACAGAACACCGCTGGAAAATGTGCCTAGAAAATTGTACTCCTATTTCAGATGTCTTACAAGTGTATTTTGTCAAATGTATTTACAAGTATAATATATTGTGAAATTTATTTACAAGTATGCTTGGATATAATTGATCAAGAGTATTTATAGATGTTTTTCCGAATGCCTGTACACATCCCTCCAAATCTAATTGATGCATTTGTCTTTAGGTATGCTAAACCTTAGCTTTTGAAAGGAGGAGGCTAGGATCCGAACTTCATGATCCGAGTGGTTGGTCAAGTTGAAGAGGATCTTTGAGAACATGTGTGTACAGAACTTGTGAGTGCAGGCAAGGTCGGTGCCTCGAAGCACTTTGTACTTGTCCAAGCGCTGAAGTAAACGCAAAGTGTTGCGGAGGACGGGAGTCGTGTGATAGCAATTTTGGTGCATGATCAATATTGATGAAAGAATGTGCAGGTTCTTTGGTTTGGCAATGGCTTTTAGTAGAGACATATGCTTGGTCTCCACAAGCGCCTTGAGCACCATAGACTGGTTGATGATACTCCCGGTCTTTAGACTGTACACCAACAGCTCCATGTATTCTGTTGCTGCGCCTCCTTTCGGGGATGCGCACAATTCGTCCAGAGTCTTTATGACTTCCTTCTTCTCCATAATCTCGCCGTCCTCAAGTTCGAATTGGTAGATCGGCGCCATTGTAGTTGAATTTGCAAACAAAGCAAGTGAATGCACAAAGGCAGAGAGTATGGAGGTACAGAGACGAGGCTGAGGAAACAATGTCGGAATGGAATAGTCGCAAAGGAAAACGGTGTTTATCTACACATGGGATTTGAGATCGAATGTAAGAGTGGGAGGCTTCTCAAGACGATTACTTGTCTTGCAAGTAATCGACCCACTTTACATTAAAGTGAGTCTACACTTCTCCACTTTGTCGACTCGGTCGAATGACAGGCTCTGAATGTAATCACACTTATGTATTATAATCCGAGGCACGTAGTGGCAATGGTGATGGTTTATTTCGAATGTCTCAGACCTAAGTGTACACAATTATACGTGCTTGTTTGTCAAAGCTTGTATTAGAAATGCAGACAAGGGCAGGATTTGCAGATGTTGTTGAAGCGCACTGGCCTGTTGATATAGGCTCGGCAAACTCATAGCCGCTGGATTGTTTGTGCAATTGCTTTGATAAGACAGACGTATGAAAGAAAAAGCTTATTATTTTTGAAAGCTCCGTAAAGTTAGTGCAAAAGCATCCCCTCAAAAATGTGTTTCTACAATTTTTGAGCATTTCTACAATTTTCTATGAATTTTTAAGTCAGTAAGCATGAAGTGACCATTAACTAACCATAAGGTCATGGTTAGCTTGGATTCTGAAAATAAAGAACTTCTGCACCAATTAGAAGCACTCAAATTTCTATGGCATGGATGGAATTAGAGCACTCTTGGGACACTTTCTGGAAGTAGATTAGGTGATATTTGGAACCAAGATCCAGAATAGGAAGGGTTGGGTATACAACCCGGTCAAAAATATGACCTTTTACCTTACCCAGGAGGTTTTTATGTGCAAAGTCTTCAAAAGTTTGAAATTTTATATCCAATGATAATAGGCCATGTGACTTTTGGAATAGTCTTTATTGGCTATTGAATTTTATTTACCTTAGGTGATTTATACCATAGTACCATAGTACGTTAGTCCAAAAATAATTCTAAAGATTAAAAATGTAATAATCATAAAATCACAAAAACAATAAAAAAAAAAAAAAAAAAAACAAATTAACAATAAATTAGTTTTTGCAATTATATGTTGTTATTTCTAAGCCATTTTGGTTCATTTTTATTGATTTTTTGCTAAAACCCAAAAATTGAGGAATTCAATTTTTGAGAGGCAAACCGTACTACTTCAAAGAATAATTGTTCGCAAGATGGCGAACATGCTATAATGTTATGGTATTTGCTAAATGCAAATTATTATATTCATCATACATGAATTATATCTACCTTAGACATATTGTATTTTTGTGTGGGAAATATATTTATTGTGCATGAATTATATTTAGTGTCTGTGACTTTTATTTGTTATGAATAGAATTTTTTACTATAAATAAATTGTTTTTTATTGTAGGCAAATTTTTTTTTTTTTTTATCTAGAGATTTGACAGAACTAAGGAATCGTGCAAAGCTCGTAAGTGCTCCTATTTGATACAAATGCTCGAGTTTTAAAGCCTTTGTATTTGCACTTATACCATATGGTGCAAAATTCCCAAGTGCTTGACATTGAGTAGTGTTATCTAGAGTAAGCTATGTTCTAGTTTCGTGTTTGTATTGAATAAATGTCTTTTTGTGTTGTTTGACATATTCCATCTAGCCTTGTTGTTTTGTCTTTTTTTGGTTTAATATATCTATATGCTTGTTTACATTTTAAGTTGCCAATATAACCATATTACTTGTGGGGAGCATAATTGTCGGCGATCAATTATGTGAGGTTATTGTGAGGTCTAGTTTTTTGATTCTATGGACTTGTCTTCACACATGGATGTAGGACAGTGGGGTATATGTTTGTATGGATACCCATATATGTATCTTCTTTATTAGTTTTTTGTATATTAGGTTTTGTTTTATGGTTAGGATTCTAGTTTGTGGGCGGATCCTTTGAGTTTGTGCTATATAGCTTTTTAGTTTAATTAGTACGTGTGTTTTTTTGTTGTATTATAAGGATTTGGAACGAGTGGCTTTATCATATATTATAGATTTGACTAAAAATAGTGTTTTATTTGCTTATGATTTGAATATTGTAATGGTTTTGTAGGCTGTAGAAGAGCAATTTAAAGGTTTGAAGGAAGGTTTTTTAATAGCGGAGGTTCTTGATGGTTACGCTCGTACTTTTGTATTAATGATTCATGAAAAACATGTGAATGGAGAAGTAGGTATTCAAGTCTATGGTGGTTATTTTACTAGAAGAGAAATAGCCTTGCTCGCAATGGAACAACATTCTACTACTTCCAGACATATGCGGATTATTTTGGACTTGGTCATATATTAGAATCTAGTTGGAATTTACTAACACCCATGCTTTTGTTTTTGGTAGCATGTATTCAACAATATTTCACACATTAGATTTTGACAGGGTTTTTGTACTTTGGGCATGTTGCAAGTTTTGTCACTCACTAAGTGTTTAAATGTGGCCATTGTAATCATTTGTGGTTAGATTATATAGTTCTGTGATGATTCAATTTTGATGTCTTGACTTTTTGGATTTGATGTTTTGACTTTTTGGATTTGATGGTTTTGTATATTGATTGAGTATTTCCTCTCTTTTATTTCTTTTAGTGTGGTGGTTGTTGCTTGGTTTCGTATGGATGGTATTTTGTGATGTATCTTATAATTTAAATTTGGATTCTTGATTTTGATATGGCCATCGTGATATCCTTTTGAAGTCCTTGAAATAAGCACGCATTGGAGAGGTATCTTTAGGCCAAAGATACCATTTTGTGTGTGTATCAGAGTTGTCATGGTCTCTAGTAGAGTCTTGAGTTTCAAGTTGGCACTTTATTTATCAAAAATTTGAAGTCTTTACTCCAATGAATTTCAAATTCTGCCTTGTCACCTCTTTCTTTGCAAGATGCTATTATATATGAAGTGTTTCCATCTATGCTTTGAATTTTCTTGAAGATGTCTTAATATAGTATATTATATTTACTATATGGGTAAAGGCACTTGTCGTTAGCCGCTTATTTCTTTTCCTTTGATTAGAGACATATAGAAGGAAAAATGACAAGGAAGAAAATTTGAATGTTTTGGAAGAATTAAATTCCTTCTGCTTTTAGCTATTTTTTATGCATATAAATAGATAGAAAGGAACATAATTTTTCATATGGTTCATAGTGAGTTCTTAAATTCTCTCAAAGACAAATTGATTTTACTCAAATATATTTTAGTCTTGCTTAATCAAGTTCTCAATTCAAAATGGTAAATTTTTGGAGTTCGTTACCCTTCTAGTAGCAATAAGGATTTTTTAGGTGGTTTATAAATTATAAGATTTAGAATCCATTGCGGTTGCCATTAGACAAGGTTTGTGAGCCAAAATGTACATTAATTTGGTTGAGATGTGGTGGCTATACAACAAAGATGATAGTTTTAATGGAAGATCAATAATTAAACGACAAGTTTGTCAGAAAATTCTAAGTTTAAACTACATTGAATATCCAAAGTTTATGGAATTTTATTGATGAATTTAGTGCCTAAAATATAATAAAATATAAATCACCAATATATTTGATTCACATTGTTCATTTAAATAAAAATTCGAATTTAAATTTAATGAAATTCATTATATTCTCTATAAAAAAATGAAGTATTCCCTTCAACTGACTTTTTCTTCAAACTCATACTATTTCTTTCATAATTGGTTTTATATATGACATTATAGAATATTTATCAGCTCATAAAGAAGAACGCCGCCATGGTTGAGATGTTCCACAAGAGCCTGCAATGCAATCAGAAACTCACACACTCTGGTTGATCGATGTCAAATTTGTGGTTTAAAATTATGTTGCATTCAAATTTGAGTGAATCAGATGAAGTCCCTTATTGTGTGTCTCTGTGTGTACAATTTTTGCTTGAGAATCTAGCTAGAAGGCAGTGCTTAGAATCATTCTACATCTGTGCTAGAATTTGAGTACACTGTGGTTGAATTCGGGGCAATTCTATAATCTGCTTTGCAATCTATTCTAGAGTATTATAAAGATTTTTGTTCTATGAGATCAATGTTCTTAAAATGCCCACGCTTGCATCCTAGTGAATTGTGTTTCAATCATCATCGTTTTCTTTGACACTGAGCTCCAAGACATCCTGATCATCACCATTATGTTCACTGGGAACTTCATCGGAATCATTTTCGCTCGATCACTGCATCACCAATTCTATGCTTCATGAGCAACACCTGCAAGACTCTTCTCCTTTTATGAGCAACATCGGCTTGGTCTCAGTTCTCACCTTCAAGCTTGATTAACATGGAAACGTGGTGCATGCAGGTACGTCTTTTACAGCCTCCTGTTTCTACTGTAGAAAACAATATTCCCGACCCTTGTCCGGTAAGGTGTCTACATCTCACGTCATGAGCAGAGATCATGCGACGAAGCAGTTACAGTTTCATGATTGTGGTTTCTCCATTTCCTTTGATGCAAGTACATGTGTGCACCTGGTAACTGTTTGTGTTCTGTTAGTTTAAATTCAGCGTTTGTGTCTGTCTGTAAGATACGCAGATTGACAGTATGTTTGGAGACAGAACACCGCTGGAAAATGTGCCTAGAAAATTGTACTCCTATTTCAGATGTCTTACAAGTGTATTTTGTCAAATGTATTTACAAGTATAATATATTGTGAAATTTATTTACAAGTATGCTTGGATATAATTGATCAAGAGTATTTATAGATGTTTTTCCGAATGCCTGTACACATCCCTCCAAATCTAATTGATGCATTTGTCTTTAGGTATGCTAAACCTTAGCTTTTGAAAGGAGGAGGCTAGGATCCGAACTTCATGATCCGAGTGGTTGGTCAAGTTGAAGAGGATCTTTGAGAACATGTGTGTACAGAACTTGTGAGTGCAGGCAAGGTCGGTGCCTCGAAGCACTTTGTACTTGTCCAAGCGCTGAAGTAAACGCAAAGTGTTGCGGAGGACGGGAGTCGTGTGATAGCAATTTTGGTGCATGATCAATATTGATGAAAGAATGTGCAGGTTCTTTGGTTTGGCAATGGCTTTTAGTAGAGACATATGCTTGGTCTCCACAAGCGCCTTGAGCACCATAGACTGGTTGATGATACTCCCGGTCTTTAGACTGTACACCAATAGCTCCATGTATTCTGTTGCTGCGCCTCCTTTCGGGGATGCGCACAATTCGTCCAGAGTCTTTATGACTTCCTTCTTCTCCATAATCTCGCCGTCCTCAAGTTCGAATTGGTAGATCGGCGCCATTGTAGTTGAATTTGCAAACAAAGCAAGTGAATGCACAAAGGCAGAGAGTATGGAGGTACAGAGACGAGGCTGAGGAAACAATGTCGGAATGGAATAGTCGCAAAGGAAAACGGTGTTTATCTACACATGGGATTTGAGATCGAATGTAAGAGTGGGAGGCTTCTCAAGACGATTACTTGTCTTGCAAGTAATCGACCCACTTTACATTAAAGTGAGTCTACACTTCTCCACTTTGTCGACTCGGTCGAATGACAGGCTCTGAATGTAATCACACTTATGTATTATAATCCGAGGCACGTAGTGGCAATGGTGATGGTTTATTTCGAATGTCTCAGACCTGAGTGTACACAATTATACGTGCTTGCTTGCAAAGCTTGTATTAGAAATGCAGACAAGGGCAGGATTTGCAGATACATTATTGCTGTCGAAGTACAGATGAGCATTCTAAGTTGGAAATTTGAATTGTGACGATTGCGACGTGGATGAAGCCTAAGTAACGATGTGAAGGTTTGCTGGATTCATTTCATCTTTCCAATGCTGTTTGTCTGCAGGACGTATATTACATGAATATTTTGTGTGTAGATAAGGTGGATCCCAGAGTGAGTTTTGGTTCCTCATTGGTTGCGTACTTAGATACTTTCTGGTTTTATGCGCGGTTGTTGCGAGTCGCGACGTGCTTCGGTCGAGATGATGTCGGTTGTGATTTGATGCTTGTCATTCCCACGTTTTCTTTGCGGAGATGTTTTTCTTCTTTTCTAACTCGGGGATTCATGAGGGGTCACCGAGTGTTAATCACTAGGGGTCAGTGATTGTAAACTAGGGGTTTATGAGTGTTAACTAGGGGTTGAGGAGTATTTATTTTAATTAGTCTTGCCACTAACCAGTCAATCTGTAACCTGTTGCGAGACAGATTGAAGAGAATGTGTCGATCATGAGTTCTCTAAGTTTGAAGTTTACAGCTTCGTTTATAATTTAGCAGTATATAATCCACTTTTTTCCAGAACTGAGTTACAACTTACATGTGAGCACCCTTTACAACTGAGTCACATGTGAGCACCCTTATTCCTTTCTAAACCCTTTCCATTAGACACACGATAGGTCCAATTGAGCATTACAAGATCTATTCATGTTTGATCTGCAAGTCAAAGCCTTGTCAGTCTATTTCGCGTTTTGAACATGGTAACTAAATTCATAAGCTGAGCCTTCTGGTGTTAAATCCTTCTGCGGATGTTCTGTGTTTCTGTGCATGCGTATCAAACAGCTCAACGAAGAATAAACATTGTGACTGCTTTCCCAGTACGTTTCAATTAGGATTGATGGTACACTTAGATGATGCGATTCTCGAAGTCCTTCAGGGCACACACAAGCATCTTCTAAATCATGGCAGCAACTACAGACAATGCAGACACGGGACAGACTGGTAAAGGTCTAGATCGTGAAACCAAAAGAATCGAGGAACAACAATAATGCGATTGACAGTAGAGTTAAGTTTCTTCATTAAAAACAACAGCTATTAAACATGTTCACATCCGGTGAAATGATCCCCGATCGCATTACGCACTCCACTCAAGCTCGCAAACAAAATCAACCATATGCGTGGAATCTTAGATATATGTAGTAAGTTCTTCTCCTGGTGTTTTCACAGTAAATTGTGATTTGCTCTCATTGTATGTTCTCCGACCCAATGGCAATGCTGGCAGTTCAAGGTCTTGCCACTTGCGTGTGGATAAATCATAAAGCCATCCAAGTTTGATGTCATAACGCATACAGTCTCTTTCATATACTTTGGGAATACTCGTGCACAGTACCATTAGAAAACCGCTGCATGCACAAAGTCTCATTGTGAATGTTGGGCTCTTCGGAGGGCGCTCAAACGGAGCACATCTGTGCTTGCAGACTTTCACCCACCTCCTTGCTGGCATTTGAACATAAATCTCCTCAATGTAATAAGTGGGTGATTGGGTTTCAAACGCCTCATTCGCAGGACCGTCTGTGTCTAATCGTAGCACGAAAAAATGATCTTTGTAATGTGCATAGCTGGTCTTCCATATTGGGCTCCCATAACCTTCCAGGTTTATCAATCTTCCTCCAGCAAAGTTATAAGCTCCGGGTCCTTTGCTAAACGCAAGACATTCAAATAAATTCAAGTGGGATCTTCTTCCAAACACGAAATCCAATGGTTTCTCAGCTCTTCTCCAACATCTTTTCGTAGAATCATACACCTCCACTGTGTCTGCTGTTTCTGTATAGTCATCTGGATCGGCGTCATCATCATCAGCATGTACAGATGTCTTATAGTCACCCCGAACAAAAACTTCAAAACTTTTTGTTTCGCCGCTCGACACCATCATGTGCACCATCCGGATGTTACACAATTCAGGCAAAGGAGGCAGCTCATGTGATTTCCCTGTTAAAGGATTCACAACCGTAATGAACAGGCGGGGACGTGTTTTTTTCAAACTTGACTTGAAATATAAAATGGAGACAAAACACACCAACCCTCCATCTCCACATACTGCTTTGGTCACCGTCATCGAGTTCCGTTTAGAAGCTGCTGTAGGCCTAACAGGTCCAGCCAATGCAGGACGTTTGATAACAATTTCGAAGCTATCCCATCTGTTGGACTTGGTGCTGAAAACCCTAATCCAGAATGTTCCAGGTTTACGTGAGTGCGCAGTAACGAGTGCAATCAATCTCCCATGAACCGCATCACAGATCCGATGAAAATCTGTGTCAAATGTAACCATAGTTTTTCAGGCCTTCGAAAGGAATCTAAGGTGTCGGATATCTTGCACTGGAAGCCGAGAAAATATGAGCTACAAGATCTCATGAGGCAGACTGCCCCGAAGTGTGGAGTTCGGAAGCTCCATGTGCAGTACAGAGCACGAATGTCCACATGCAACACTTTTACTGCCGTCTACTCCAGTATCTATAGGCTTCTTCCGTCGTTTAGAAGACTTGAGATGCATCTTAGATACAGGAATTTCCAATTCCTGCGCAGCAACTTCAAGAAGGTTCCACATTGTGGCAACTTCATCTCCTGAAACTGAACCTGCTGAGAGTCTCTGCAATCTCTCTTGCAGAGCACAGGCCACTTGAAGGTCACTTGGTGCCTTCCCATTAGTTTCCATCTCCATCAAGCTTACTGCCTCCTCAGCAATCAATCCCTCAGATTTGTCACGTACAAAAGATGCCTACCAGAAAAGGGGGTACATGGGGTTTCATGTCTGAGCTCTGAGCCTCACAAACAAGGTGAATGGCGAGAGTTGAGTGACATGCATTCACGAAGAATCGGAACGATAATAACTTTAAGAAGCAATTCAATTTAAAGTATCGCCCTGAAGAGCACTCGATATAGACACAATGTGGCCGGAAAACTCAGCATTACCAAGTTCCTTGCAAAGAAACAATATCTAGATACTAATATGAAACGCATATCAAGAGATGAATAAACCCTCCACAGAAGTGCTGCAGAAACACTAGCGTAATTCACGGCTCTACTATGTCTCAAAAATGACTGCATGGAAACTCTTATGGACTCCCGGAGATGGACTAAATGCAATATTGGTTGGGGCTTGGAAGGCCCAAATATAGAGGAGGGCTATTAAAAGGCTGTCCCCTAATTTGTACTGTATCAGCCCTTAAAATCCCAAGGAGAGGCCTCCTTCGGTAAATTAGGATCGTAGACCCGATTTTTCAAAAAACAAATTCAATAAGAACTTGGGGTCCGCAATAAAGAAACCAAAGTTTGAGGCTCTCAGGAACCCGGATTAACTACAGTGAGCGGCGCTGAAACGTGACAAGATACCGGTATCCACACAACGAGAACTTCAACCACTAAAAATGTATCTAGCCTCTAGGATTTGAGAGGTGCATGTTTTGAAGAAATAGGGATGAATTTGTGTTGATATTGTCGTAAATCTTCTTTCCATGGAAAGATGTATAGAGGTTTGAAGCAAGATTCAATGTGATTATGCATCAATTCAAAAACACATAATTTTACATTAACATTTCTTGAGAATCATCATGAATCAAACTTCAGTGAAAATCAACAACCATGTTGAGACTTGGCCAATGCCAATATAAACCAACTCTTGGATACGAGACAACCTTCCTCTTCGAAAAAAGTTGACACCAAATTTCAAAATACACAATATCAAGTAGACAAGCGATCATGCCTCTTCTAGGGAAAGGATGATGGTTGACTCAAACTTAAGTTATTACAAATGAAATTTGCCTTATCACATTGGGTTAGATTCAGGTTTGTCTTGGATAAAAAGAACTGTAACGGCTTAGACTTCAAATTATTTTTTCAAAGAAAAGAGTCGATTCAACAAACATTCCAGTTTTATTTTTATCACTGTGATTTTTGCAATATGGGAGATCATATATTCATGATTAATGTGTCTCTCTTTCGGATCCAAAGGATGGCTTATTTTGAGAATATAAGGTACCATATTAATGAAATCAGAATGCAAAAATGTTATACTTATTCGCATGAATATGAATTCTCTCTCGGGAATGAGAAGCGACACAGTTGTTTCAAATGAAAGAGCCCCACTTTTCCTAAGTTTGTAGTGTACGCAGAGCTTTCAAAGTCGAGCCTGGTTACAACTCCGCTTACATTCAAGCCTGTGAGTAGTTGTGTCCATTTCAAGTTCTTCGATCGAGGTAGCGACATAAAACAGTTCAGATGTAACTCCACGATCATGTCACAAGTGGGTGGCATGGGTTCGATTGTTGCTCAAATAAGTCTAGCAATGTTAATCTAGCTCATGACCAGCCTGAGGCCGCCGTTGTATATGCTCCAGGGAGATCACTCAATTAAGCTCTAATTGTTTCAGAAATCATGAATCTCAGGATTTGTTCAGGAAGATCATGTTTCTGGGAATAGGAAGTTCTGTTGATCTTCACAAGTCGAGCGGCATGCTGTATAATATGTGCTTGTTCTCACATGTTCACGACTGTTCCGATAAATTCCAGGAACCAGCTTAATACTAGTCTTGCTGAATCTCTTTCATCTGAAAAATCGACTGCAAATTTAGACTTCGATGTACATCTTGATGCTAGCTAGCCTGATAATTGGCAGATTGCGAATCACGTATTTACAACAACGTCGAGCTCGCTCGGAATTATTATATGTTGATTCGAGTGTGACCACGTTGGAATGCTCATACGGTCATACGTCGTTGGAATGTGTAAAGATTAATTTTAATTTACCCCTAAATATCTGACTCTTTGAGCTAATGATAATGGAGATAAACTTTAATTCAACATTAGTAATTGATATAAAATAGGTGACATGCAATCTAGTTGGGCAAAGGGTTTAATTGAAATTCGAAGCAGGCTTCTCAATGTCAATAAACCATCGTAAATCAACTCAAACCATACAACCAAGCAAAATGAAATCCACCCGCTAGAAACTTGGTCCATCATGGAGAAGATGATTCAACGGCTGGAAGTGCAACTTGGCAACACACACACATTCCCATTGGCACATATTACACAAAAACTCAATGGAGAATGTTCTAGAATCCTAAGTCACGTCTAATTATGGATAACTTGGAGGACACTCAAGAACTACTTTTATTTTACATTTTTCAAGGCTCCTACAGATTCCATTCTCCATTGAGTTCAACGCTCTTCTCATTCTCAACGCTCAGCTCACTCTCTATCTCCTGTTTCTGGCTGATCCCCTTTGTCCTCTATCTCCTGTTTCTGGCTGATCCCCTTTGTCCTCAAATTAAAGAAGTCCAACTTCACACATAATTATTCCAGCAACTTTTGAACTAAGATCACTCGGCCAAGATGGCTGCTAACATGCCGATGCACCGGAGACAGAGACGCAAAATGAGGCCACTGGCAACGATACCAGAAGATTCCGAGCTAATTGTGCAAGATGGGGATGAGTCGATTATAATGATAAAAATTAAGAGAGACAATACGAAACTCAATATGGATCAGAAGATGATACCAGCGCAAATGAACGGTCAGTTATTAAAACGCTGCAATCGCATCCGCGACGACGTCGCACACACGCTGCACGATGAGGAAATATTGCCTCCACCGAAATCGCATCATCGATCATTTTCTATTTGGAATTGTTTTTTGCCGGAACCGTGGCTTTAATTTAATATTCTGAACGTTAGATGTAGCTTTGTTTTCATTTAACGTTTTGAACGCAAAATTCCTTAACCGAAGAAATTGCATAGCTGATTGTCACATTGAGGAGACATGCTACAATCAATGTGCTAGCTTGTTTTAGTAAAGACACAGTTCAAACTAGGGATTGAACATGACAGAACCACTAGAGAACTTACAGAAAATGACAATCGAAACGGCTACGTGAAAATCCTGAGAAGAGTGGTCATGACTCATTAGAATCCTGATGAAAATCGATATGATGAAGACATTTAAATAATTGTGTTCGTTCCACAGATGTGAAAATTAAAGGCATGTCCTTTCTCATTCTAGTTTACTTTCTAAAGTTCCTGAAAAATGTTAATCTAGCTCAGCGTTGCTCCAGGAATGTTCCATCATCCAGGAACTAATGATATCCAGGTGGGGCGAGAGGTGGAGGAAATGGGTTCCTCTCTGGGATCTTGACAGTCATCAGGACGTTCACGCCCCGCCTCCTGGACAGCAGACGAGAGATCGAGGGCTGCTGATCCTTGCGCTTCTCTAGCAGCACAGGTACTTTCTTCATCGGCACTGCAGAAACTAGATGCCTGAGTCCATTCCGAGTCTTCATTATGACGCCCATGACCATGTTCCTTCCCTTCGTAAGCTGCTCCTGCTTCAACGAGGATCCCGTGCTTGACTGGGATTGATCCAGTCGTTTCCGCTCCACTACGAAGCCCTTGCCCAGCTTCCTGGCCTTCACCAGCCGCTTCTTCAACAGGGATGCCAAGCTTGGCTTGGATGGATCCTGACTTGCATGGATCATAGTATGCTCATAGTGCCCCTTTCGCAGGCACCATCTGTGATCCTCGCACTTGCGAAGCAACCTCTGACGTTGTGCCATTGCTGATCAATTTGTGAAGAAAAATTGCTAAACAGTCACCAGAATTGCGAGTGGAAATTTGGTAAAAATGGCAAGATGGGAGAGAGAGAGAGCGCGCTGCTAGAGGCATTGAAGAATGAATGAACGGTGAGAGCATGTTTCCTTTTATACCATGCGCATGCGGCATGTCAACTTGAGATTCATTAACTTCTTTTGCAAGCAATCTACTAATTATATGTCTAGTTTTCATGATATCAAATGAGAAACGTCCTTGTGCACAATAGGACTTCGTTGAACTTGGCTATGATTGAGTTTCAAAACATCTACGAACCTAAAACCCAACAAGTTTGTTGCGTTGAAATTTAACAACCACCTTCCAACTTCAGATACAAGTATAATGTCTCAAAAGACGACACTTCCATCGCTGGTGCCCAGCTACTTATAAGTTGCAGGTTATGGATTAGTAATTTTATATATATATATATATATATATATATATATATATATATATATATATATATATATATATATATATATATATATATATTATTTTACTTTTAATTTTTACTTTTTATTTTGTTTAAGATATTGTAGGTGATGTTTGTAGTAGTGGGTTGAAGTGCGTGGTGTTTTTTTGGAGATCCTTGATTGCTCAAATAACGGATTAGTTTTTGAAAGTAATTTTGAACTTAGTTTTTGAAATGTTTCAGGAATTACTTTATTGTTTGATAAATCATGATGAAAGTATTCAAATGTTGAAATATTATATCATTTCTTACATCATCATATATCTTGCATTCAAGCTAAACAACTAAAACACAACTGATGCAAGCTCCCAATGAAGATTCAAGCCTTGGTGATGTAGGTTTGTTAATTTCACGCATGGATGATCGACAAGTTGGTCTGAAATTCGTTCACTGCGCTAGTACTGATACAATTGCTGCAGCTAGCGCTGGGTTTGAGGCATGAGCGATGGCGCAATATTGCCAGGAATTGTTGCAGAGGCAAATCTGCCATGCTGCATGGGCGCGGAGGCAGCGTCGACAACTCGTCAATGTCCTTCTTCTGCTTCTTGTCCTGGTGTAATTTGGACTCTGAAATGTATTTGGAGAGAATTGATGATACAGTGTGCTTTCTCTTCTTCTGTTTTGCCTGATCTTGATCTTGATCAGGCTGGTCATGCTTTGCCTTGCAACCAGGAAGCTTGAGGAGGAGGAGACCCTTGGCCCCAAATTCCCTGTCCTCCGGAATGGATGGCAACGTATGCTCATAGTGCCCCTTTCGCAGGCACCATCTGTGATCCTCGCACTTGTGAAGCAACTTGTAACGTCGTGCCATTGCTGATCAATTTGTGTGGAAAAATTGCCTGACAGTCACCAGAATTGCGAGAGGAAATTTGGTGAAAATGGCAAGATGGGAGAGAGAGAGAGAGAGAGAGCTGCTAGAGGCATTGAAGAATGAATGAACGGTGAGAGCATGTTTCCTTTTTCTACCATATTGCCCATGTCAACTTGAGAATTAACTTGTTTTGCAAGCAATCTACTGATTGGATTTATGTGGACGACGAAGCCAAACTTACCTTGCACGGACTCGTTCAGGTATGTTGGCTTCATGTTTCGTTGGTATTGCAGCTTTCTTTTTTATCTTATCAACTCATATATCTTATGAAGTTTAATATATGTACACGTGACAGTAGCATCACTACTCTAATCACAATTTTGCACCTTGCAAATTGGCTCGGACGCTCTAACGGTAACTTTGTCTCTGATAACAGCATTATATCAAGTTAGGCGAGGTGGAGAAGAATCGAAAACTCAACGACCTGCTCGATGCTTTGGACTTCAATCAGGTGGTGATATTTGTCAAGAGCGTCAGCCGTGCTGCGGAGTTAAATAAGCTTCTGGTGGAGTGCAACTTCCCTTCAATCTGTATCCACTCTGGCATGTCTCAGGAGGAACGGTGAGTTTCTTTATTAACATTGTGTATTGATAATTCTATTTAGTCTCGTTGTGTCTGCTATACGCAGTCTGGCCTTTCATAGTAATTAATCTGTTACTTCGTTTACCAGGTTGACCCGGTACAAAGGCTTCAAGGAAGGGCACAAGCGTATTTTAGTGGCTACTGATCTAGTTGGCCGTGGCATTGATATTGAACGTGTCAACATTGTCATCAACTACGATATGCCCGACTCTGCTGATACATACTTGCACCGGGTAATATGCTAATTTGATTATTTGTCCTAAGGCTTGCTCTGTTTTCTATGTTTTCCATTTCATCTGTCCTTTTGAGTAGTGTCACAGCATTATATATATTTTTTGTTCTAAACCTTGGTGGTGTTGGATCTCAGGTGGGAAGAGCTGGCCGATTTGGAACAAAGGGTCTCGCCATCACTTTCGTGGCCTCGGCTTCCGATTCAGATGTTCTTAATCAGGTACGTTATTGACATCTTATGTTTCTCTAAGTCATGACGGTTCCGATTAATTTTGCCTATGTCGTTGGTATTCCGCAAAATGTTGTACTCAAATACCAAGTTCTCTCTCGCCTACAGGTACAAGAGCGCTTTGAGGTTGACATCAAGGAGCTGCCTGAGCAGATCGACACAACCACCTACAGTACGTATCAACTTTGGTTCACTATTTTGAATTACCTCTAAAATGATACCTTACGAGATGATTTTTACTTGTGCATGCTATCCTAGTAGATGTTTTTCCTTGTAGATATTAAGATGTGAAATTGGTCTTATGTCTCGCATTTGTCCTGAAGTTCGATTTGTTTGATTGCAGTGCCATCATGATTTGGAGCTGGTTGCGGCAATGAAATTCTGGGCTACCCGGTTCTACGTCATGGTTAGCTTAGCCGGATATTTTAGTTGGTTTAGTAGATACCACGGATACAATGTGGGACTTTTTCGGAACATAGTAGTGGTTTGTGCAGATGGTAGCCGATAGCATCCTGCATCCGCTTGTTCTTTCAGAGTGGATTTATTCTACTCTTGAGTTGGCGGGAACTGTCCCAAGTGATTCTCCCTCTGTATGTTAAAAATGAAAACCCTGAGAAATTGTCGAGTATTGATTTTTCATCAACAGGTTTTCACAACCTCGAGAACTCTCTTGGTATCCAATAGAATTGATTTGAGAATTCAGTTTTATTATTATTCGTCTCATCCTACACTTGTACCGTCTCAAGTTATCTACTAATTTACGGTTTCTCAACGATTCTTCGTCGCAGAATTCCTTTCTCAATTGACACTGGTCTTGTGGAGAATGTCAGGAATCTCACTGATTGAACTTGATCACTTTACGATATGAGTGGTGAAGCCAAAAAACCTAAGAATTGTGTAATTGTGAAAGTTTCAGCAAGCAACTTGATAGAAAGTACTTCAACGACCCTGAACAACACCTATTGAACAGAGAGCGAGACAGAGAGTTGAGCATAGAACACGGTTTGTGGTGGATATTAAATGAATTAGCTGTCAGGTGAAGAGAAATACGCTCTTACAACGTCCTTCACACTGACAAATCAATGCTGCGTTCCGAGAGCGAAATAATTTATGGAGGACCAGATTCCCGTAAAACTACAAAACCTACACGACAGTGTTACACCAATGACAATGTCATAAATGATGTGTTGAATTTATGGGTGGATATTGATGACTCTGAGAGCCTCTAAACACCTCCTAATTTCCCATGATCAGCAATTTCAAGGTTGTGCATTGCATTTCTGAGAAACAGTTCAGTGTTTGTCCTGTGCTCCACGACTTCGAACTCCCACCTGGGTTTTCTGTGACGGGGTCTCAGATATGTACGTTCTATTCTCAATTCCAACTGCAGATATCAACTCCCTGTTACAATCCGTGGAGTGTTCCTGTTAAGGTAGTAGTGGTACTAGAAACCTTCCCAATTTCAGGTTTGCTCATTTGGAACAGTGGTGGAAAAAGTTTTTAATTTTTGGATGGAGTGCAAAGCTAGTGCAAAGCCATCCCAAAGAAAAAATCATTTTTTGAGTAAGTCTACAATTTCCTACAAATTTTTGAGTGTTCAGTCCTAGGGGGGCCACTAACCGCTCATAGAGTCATGGTTAATATGATCACTTGGATTCTGAGAATAGAACGTTTCTGCACTAATCACAAGCACTCAATTTCTACAGCTATGGACGGAATTAGAACGCTTTTACACAGTTTCAGGAAACAGGCTAGATGAAGGCTACTAGTCGGTTTTTGGAGCTGGTCGGTTTTTGCTACCTTAGGAATTTTACTGCAACCGGTCTATTGGTGAAGTGGCGGAGGTGAGGGCCACAGTTCTAATCGACTGTCAAGAAGCACTCTTTAACCAAGTACTTACTGGCTTGTAAGATTTTATTGAGTCAGAGCGTAGTTTAGTTCCGAACGCTCATGACAACTTGAAATTTAATGCTCAGCTTGAAAGAGGGCGAACATGATACAACATTAACCCCTATAGGACAATTGTCCTGGAATGGGGTTTTTTAAAATTTGGGCAAGTTCCTAGAATTCCAATTTAATTCCTAAATCTTTGGAAAAAATAATTTAGGTAGGCATTTTGAAGAGGTTTGTAACTTTGTGCAAATTTATTTTTATTTTTTGAACATACTGAAAAAAAGTTACAGGGTTTTGACTCTTGAGTGTCAAAAACTGCATTCAGCCAAACTTCGGGCAAGCTCACAGCCAGTGTGAATGCAGCAAATTCTACCCAAAACTGCCCAAAACTGCCCAAAATTGCCAAAATCTGCCAAAATCTGCCCAAACACGTTACACGAAACATTGAAATTCCACTTCAACGAGAACGATGGTTCTAGATTGTTGACCAGTAAGTTTAAGAGCTCTCAGAGATGGACGTTGCCAATGCAAAGTGACCTCACTTTAACTTATTCAACTCCAAAAAAATCAAAGTGAATCAGATATATTCTACACCGACCTTGTTTTACAAGAGAAATCACCTCAAATGATGTTCAATGAATCCCGCATGCGAGTCAGTGAGTCTTGAAAAAAATGCACTATTCATTATATCGAGACATTTCGAACTTTCACCACAGACTTCCTTTTCAAAAAGAGATGCAAAAGCTAAGGTAGGAATACCAGAAACAATGATAATAAGGTGATTCGACCAGAAGGAATGGAGCTAGAAATTATGTGAAATTTTTTTGAGATGAAGAAGAAGAAATGATGAAGAATGCAAGTTGTAGATCGTATTTTTATTCCTTGTAAATAATTATCTACATTTTTTCAAAGGGGGGAAGCACAATAAAGTGGACCACAAAAGTGCTTAGCTCATTGCCAATTTCAGCCATTGTTGTAAACACTAGGAAAAGTGCCATATAAGTTTTTGATATGTTGAAAGCGGGATGTGATATAGAAAATAGACTCGGTCATCTTGAGTCCTGGAAATTTGCATAAGAAGGTAAGGTGTTTACGATGCCCTACGAGTACCTCAAAGTGCGACAAAGTGAATGCTGTCATTTGAAAAAGTGGCTAGAAAAGAGTGCAAACTTTGTTAGAAAACACTTTCGAGCGGATGGTGCCCTCTATTTGTGAATTGTGGTTGTGGAAATGGGCACCACCCACTTCGTTCGGAAGTTTGGACGGACGAGAAGTATATCTGGGATGTTTTTTAGGAGGGTCATTTTGGCGGTACTTTTTGTGAGTTTTTTTTCACCGAACATCGTTTTTTGAATTGGAAAAAACATCCTCTAAAGACAATAGAGGGCACCAAATGAAGAAATTAAGACTTCAGAAAAGTTCATTTTCATGATTTAGAACTAGTGGTCAAATTTAGTTTCAATTGAGGATGTTTGTTTTATAAAGATGCATGTAAGATACCTTATGACACCCTAGAAAGTGACTAAAATGATCAAAAACTACACCAAAATGCTCAAAATCAGCTTTGAGCTTTCAAAAACAGCACACTTCATATTCACTTCTTAGTGATCACATATTGCACTTTGTGGTCCACTTTATTGTGCTCTACTTTGAAGTAGGAAGTTTGTCAAACCCCCTTCTTGTATACTAGACTTTTCCTAAACCAAACGTGATGGTGTTCTAAACAGATAACTAACATCACCAAAACCTGGACGTAAGAAATTTAAGAAAACCACAGTTGACATTATGTGGTAAAACCTTATTGG
This sequence comes from Ceratodon purpureus, assembly GCA_014871385.1. Classification (NCBI taxonomy): domain Eukaryota; kingdom Viridiplantae; phylum Streptophyta; class Bryopsida; order Pseudoditrichales; family Ditrichaceae; genus Ceratodon; species Ceratodon purpureus. The sequence goes on along the minus strand of CM026432.1, from coordinate 8,635,339 downwards.
TCCACCAAAACTTGGGTGATCATGGAGAAATTCTCTGTTTTGAATCCACCATGTCCCTGTTTCACTGTAACTCTATTGCACACCATGTGCGCATTAACCATTTATGGTTTTCCTACCTTAGTCTCAATTAAACAAAGACTGCTGTCCACCTAATTTGGACTAATAAAAGGCAACTTTAGGTATCACAAAAAATTGTTTCATTAGTGAGGTGCATAGTGCACACTGCTAAATCCTGATTTATTACATTCCTCAATTGATCATGGGTCCTCAAACCACAACATTCATACTGAATGATCGTTTCATCTCCAAGTTAGAGGTTTTATTGCTCCACGTTTCCAGCTCCAATTCTACCACTACAAGTAAATGCGTCCTTTTTTATTTGAAAAAGCAGTCAAACCGCGCCACTATGAGATAAAGGAGTCGAATTTGTCACAACAGACAATTTTGCAGGCCCCTTTCATCTGCTAGGATTGGTTGATTGTTCAATGTACCGCGTTCTCTGGGATAAAAAACGACGGGTTTGCTACTAGTGTACTGAGACTATGGCTAGTAAGTGCAACCAGGATTGACGCCTCCAGAGCCTCCGAAGAAGAAATAGCTTCCCCAATTGGTGAAATTCCCTTGTTGAACTTGAATGTCATAGCAGAGCGGGTTATCGAATCTTCGCATCTTATCTAACTCAGTAGGGTTGGGAATGGAAAAACTCCCTGTAGCATCTGCGTAGGAGATGTTTCTCTGGTACGCAGCTTTCGGGTACCCAGCTTTGGGAAACGCACCAGACCCCATGGCCGTAGTCGAGTGGGTAGTCACAGAGGAGTCTCTGATGATCGCAACTTCGCCTCCCCATTGCACTTGGTTGGCGGTCCCTTGCAGATAACCATTTGCGTAGATCGATGAAGGCCAGTATCCAATCCCCACACCATCGAGATACAACCACCAGTTGGTGTCACTGGGATCGTAGACCACTTCGTAGGAGACTTCGAACTCGGCCGCTGCATTCTCGGCCAGAGTGGTGTAGTTCTTCATGGCACCACCGATCACCCACGTATTGCTCCTTTGCACGAATCCCGGACAGTCCAGATTATAGCACCCGGTTTTATTATACTCATCGTTCGTCCAGAAGACGAACAAGTGAGGAGCATCGGGTAAATCATTCGGATGCAACACAGGTAGTGTCTGCCAGCCGGTCTCGATGGTGCTCAGACTGCCGGGAAGGTCGTAGCTGCCATCGGTCACCCAGATTTGCGAGAGGCTCATCTCGCTCTCATCGCCCAACGTGGGTGCATTCACGCTGAATACTGAGTAGGCGCCAGAGTAAGCATGGGAGATGTTCGGTAATCCTGTGATTGCATACTCATGTGGTAACGTCGGCGTTGCCGGGTCGGTAACCGATGCGGCAGCGTAGCCGCCGCCGGTCGACGCCTTGTAGGCTCTCGGATGCCGCACTTTCCTCATCGGGTCGTCCCGTAGCACTGGAATGGAGCCTTCCGGACAACCCCCATGCTCCCGTGCGAACAACTGAGGATGGATTCTCTTTGGTGATGATGCTCTTGCCGACTTCGGTGGCACCATCTGAATCACGTGGTCCTTGAGAGCAGGATGGTGTGCAGCAATCTGACCCTCGATGGGAACACAGTCGACCCAAGTACCATCGGACACCAGAAATGACTGCATCCATGCAAAACCAGTGGATCGAACCATCAGTAACCGCTAATTACAGAACTAGTGTGTATAAATTATACAATTGCATGGAGATTTATTACCTTTACTGGTGGTGCGTGCTGTGGGTGGGTACCATTGCAGCCAGTGTAAGCTTGCAGGCGTATTCCCTTGGGATTCTCTAGGCTCCGGAGCTTCCTGCCAGCTAGAGTGGAACCGATGATCAGCTGGAAGCACAGAAGTGCACAGTACAGCTTCGACGATCCCATCGCTACGATGTCAGTATTCTAGTCCGAGGTATGGTTGAGCTAGCAGCTTGTACTTCAGACATCGATCCACACTGATACTGACAGATCATGCAGTTTATATAACCACAGGACCAGTACCATATAAATTGTTAAAGCAGTTGTTAAAATGCTTTCGAAAGTAGAGAGTGAGTGCGAATTCGGCCACCAGATAGTCAATTTGGAGGAATGGAAAGTGTAGCGAAGGTTTGGATGTGGGCCACGTTGAGTTCCAGGGCGAAGAACAAGTCGCTTGAATTGGCCTGAATTACAGTGATGTTCATTGGTGCATGAGCTACAACTAATTATCGGTATTGTATTTGTGTGTACACTCTGGTATTCGGCATTGTACTTGTGTGTAGACTGATCTGGTATCAGATTAGACATTTGTGTAGGAAGTAAGTTGCCAGTTTGAGGCTATGCATTTTGTTAGCTGGATTTTTCTTTCACAAGTTGCTTGGTCGGGACTCGGTATACAAAAATTGGAAATTAGGAAGGACCTATCTAAGTGCTTCAAGGGACCGGGCACGATTGACATTATTTTGAAGGATGGGTCGGTTACAGTAGCCAGAGGATTGTTCACGAGGAATTGCACCTCTACCAGTATACCATTTTAAGGATATATTGTCTTTTTATTTCGTTCGGCAAGTAGAAAGAAATGCTACTGTTTGACATCATAATTAGCCTAAGTGATTCCTTGTCTGGAAAGATGATAGTACATGGGAAATTCTGTTAACTTGAAATTTTTGACATTCTCTGTGCAAGAATGTAAGGGTGTAAGCACAATAAAGTGGACCACAAAGTGCAACATGTGACCACTAACAAGTGAATATGAAGTGTGCTGTTTTTTAAGGCTCAAAGCTGATTTTGAGCATTTTGGTGTAGTTTTTGTGCATTTTAGTCACTTTTTAGGGTGTCGCAAGGTATCTTTCACACATCTTCATATAAAAAACATCCTGAATTGAAACTAAATTTGACCACTAGTTGTAAATCATGAAAATGAACTTTTCCAAAGTCTTGATTTCTTCATCTAGTGGCCTCTGTTGTCTTTAGAGGATGTTTTTTTCAATTTAAAAAACAATGTTCGGTGAAAAAAAAGTGACAAAAAGTACCGCGGAAGTGACCCTCTTAAATAACATCCTTGCGGTACTTTTGGAACGCTAAACCAATTAATGAGTATATGAATTGACTATTTTAGAATGCCTCTTAAATATTCAGAGGGCACCGCGAAATTAAAAGTGATTTCGGACAAAACCCTAAACCGTTATGTTCACTTTTTCAAATGACTGCATTCACTTTGCTTGGATTTAAAGCCTTCATACAATAACTTTAAAGTGTCTACTTTGCACGAAAATTTTCCAAGTTGTAGAAAAACAAGTTAAGAATTCATATTAGCAAAAAAAATTGACTTCAATTACATCTTTCCGTCACTTTTGTCCAATTTTTGCAAAAGGACTGAAACTGACAAATAGTTAAGCACTTTTTTGGTCCACTTTACCATGCTTACACCCGTAAGAGAGGATTTTGTTAAAAAGAGAGAGCCAAAAATCTAACTTTAGATTGAAAATATTTGCAATATTTTCCCTTACTTGCAAGTAAATTAGTGAAAAGTCTACATCAAATTTTTAACGCGAGGTCCACTGAATGCAGACAATCTAACAATTCTTGAGGTTTTGAGAATTCACTGGGATTTCCTTAAGCGTTAAATTAACTTGATTGTCTGTGTAACACCTACATGCTTACAAGGGCACTGTCTGTCAATCCAATAGCATCTGATTCAAGTGGCTCTTTCCTTTCTTAACCCTTAGAACGACATTTTGGGTCCTGGGTGGGCAGCCCGGAAGGAATCTAATTTTTTTTTCCCAAAAAAGCAGCTCTACAGACTGCAATGCACTGTAGCGCACTGTAGCACTGTGGCATTGCAGCACTCCTGACCTTCAGCTGCCCCAACCTCAAAACTTGTTCAATTTGATAACTTTGATTGCTTACCAACGATTCCACAATTTCTCAAATGAGGCAAAAATTTGGAATATAGATTGCTTTTTCAGTAGCTTTCCAACGCAACAAGTCTCGCTTGATTTGGTTGAGAAATGAAACTTTTATCTCCAAAAATATTGGCTTTAAACCAAGCCTGTGGGGCTGGCTCTGACATTTAAGGGTTAATCCTAAAGGAGAGTAAAGCCCGATTTGGGTCGCTCTGCCTTAAAAAAATATGTTGGTTATACAAAACATGAAACTTTGACTGATTATATCTCAAGATCCGTATGGTTGAAATTGATAAAACTTGGTGAGTAGGCTAATTGGATGGCTCTTAACAAGATTCTACCGTTGGATTTCTCAAAAAAAAAATTAAAAGAAAATTGTTCAATGATTTCAGAACGGATCGTTTGGTGTTCACTGTAGAGCACTCTACAGTGCTCTCCTTTAGGGATTAAAGTACTAGGTATGAAAGGAAAATTGCAAAACGCGTTTTGAAGTCCATCGATTTGGGGGCTTGTCATGAATATTTTATAAGCCCCAATTGTATATAGATTGTGGTGATTGGAGGGAGGGCCTATGTGCACATGAAGTGGAACTGTGTGCAGTGTGCACTTGTCTCCTCTCATTTGGATGCATTCAGATGCCTCAGATCCCTCTGTACAGACATTATCATTTTCAAACAGTCAACTTTGGATTCATGTGCACGCATAGAATGGTAAGTATGACCATTGCACATGTCTATCCATGTCCAACCATTGATCATGTTTGAGACTACGTACAAGTCATATTCAGTTTTAACCACTAAGAGCCCAATCATCCATTTTATGATCGATCCCAAATTTTGAGGAGCTCTATTCGACTAAAAAAATGATTTTTTTGAGAAATATTTTTTTTGTTTCAGAAATTTGGTGAGTTGGGGACCACATCCAATTTACAGAACCTCGTTTGGAATCATAGATTGCTCACACCAAACCTTCAAACACAAATGGGGCATTGTTTTCTATAGTTGTTTGTTTTGTCCAAATGAACTATTTATATTTTTATTTTTGTAACGACCATCTTTATTTTTAAATTTTTAAAAATTCATTTTAAAAATAGAATTAATATTATTGATTCATAAATTCTACTTAATAAAATATTTACATGTGTTTATATGTGTGTTCTTGTATCAACATATAAATGTAGAAAAAAATTTGTATGCTATTTGGATCTGTACTCTATTTGGCTTTGTACGCTATTTGGCACATCCCTGGCATATTCATTACACTATTAAAACATTTTTTTCACAATTAGTCCATACATACGACTCAACCTAACAAGAAAAAATATATGCCCCCTTTGATTTTTTAAGCATTTTATGGTAAAAATTAAATCATATTTAAAAAATACATATGCTATATAAAACAGATTCTGGAAAATTATCTTCATTTTAAAAATAAATGTTGTGTAATATGGAAAAAAATGTAAGATTTTTAAATTTTTTAAAATTACAATAGTAATAATGCATATAATTTTTTAGAGTGATTTAAAGTTAAATCAACTATTTGATTTAGGAGATATTTGATTCAGGGAAAATAGTTGAAAGGTTCTATTTGTAGTTGGATCTATGCTTTGAGAATCTTCTATGTTTTAAGATTTAAAGGATTTGCAAGAGTTTATAAATGGTGGAATACGCTCTTCATTTCCATTTAGGCTCCCAAAACTTGTGATAGATCTAATAAGAGATGTTGGGCCCAAGATCTTACTGACCAACCAAGCTTTTAAACCGGAAGTTTGCGCGCCCATCTGCGCTCAATGCCGATGTTACATGGGAGTTGCTAATTTTTGAGGTCAAAAAGACTTGACAACTTTTGGATTCAAAGAGAGTTCCAAGAGAGGTGGAGAGCCCTCACATGATTAGGGTTACAAATGGTCCAGAGTGTGTACTGCTTTATATACCCGAGCTCCCGGTTTAAGACATATGCAAAGATTTGTGGAAGTGCAAGCTTTGTGCAGCTCAACACCCATTCCAATGGCAATTCTACAATGACTTAGATGTATAATTTGAACATGCATTCTAACGTGATGCACATCTTGTTTGCAAATACAAATTTATTTCCTGAACCCGTTTGGAATACTTCATTTATAAGTTTCATTGAGTGGTTTAAGGTGCTCGACAACGGTATTACACATATTGTGGCCAATCAAGTTGTCTCTTGTTCTTTGTTGTTTGTAGTTCTCCGGCCTATAGTATTCAACCTCACAAAAGACGAATAGTCCTAAGAGCATCCGCACTCTTGCGCGAGGTACAAGACACGCCAAATCTTGTACCGAGGGCCCTCGCAGCCTCCCGCGGTTCGCAAAAAAACCACCCCCCACCCCTCCACCGTCCACGGTAAAACGCTTGACACCATCTACCGCGTCAAATGGCGATGCTCCACCTCCGCTGCGCCCGCGCGACCACCCAACCATATCTCCCGCAAATATTGGAAGCGCCAAAATTAGGACGTGCAATAGAGGAGGCGAGTACGTGAAATTCGGGAGCCCACGAGGTTTTTTGAGGAGCCCGCAACTCAAGTGTCGGAGAGGAGAGTCCCGGTGGGTGCCTATCTTCTGTCCGGGCCCGCAACAGACCTTCGCGGCCCCACGTCAAGCACAGGGGTGCGTATGCTCTAACCAGTGATCCTTTGTCCAATTGACATGGTTTAATGGCATGGATGAACAGACACTCTATTCACGGTAGTACTTCTGACCAGAGTTCTCTATATATATCGCCAATCAAGTTGTGGCTCTTCATGTTCAGTATGAATGTGAATGTGAAGCTCACACTCTGCACAATTGTTGGTTTAATTTGTTGTTGACAGTGAACACTTGTGAAGAAGTCCAAACTCTTGGTAGCGAGGGAGCTTTACAATTTCCTCAGTGATATTGTGGGGTCTGCTAAAGCTTCAAATTATAGCTTGCCGAGTAAGAGAGTTGCAAGATCTAGTTCGAAGTAGAATGGAGGATCGGAGTACGACGCTTGGTCGAATAAGATCATGTCTGTAGGGTCGAATGATTATCGAGGACTATGAATGCTTATGAATGTAGGTTATCCAGGACGAATGGTGATTCTATGATCCAGATCTTTATCAATGAGGAATCCCAGTCATCAGAATCAATAACTCACACACTTCTCAACTCTGATCAACTCTGATCAACACTCTCAAAAACTCAATAAGGTAGAATGTCCTTAAACAAGGATTTTGGTATAGGTGTGGCGCTGCTATGTATTTTTCTGTAATTTTTCATTGAAGGCATAACAAGAATGATGCTGAAGGCAGTTTTTTTCCGGAATTAAATAGCAAAAAACTAATTTATTATGAATTTTGTAAGTGAAAAGTGTCCCAGACCTAAAACCGATCACATACTCTAATGTACAAATGAGGTACATCTGTTTTCAAAATCTAGGAATGAGGTCTCATCGGTTTTGGGGCGGTGGTTGGTATTAGGACAACCAACCTTACCTGCTAAGGAAAGTCACTGGGCTTTCTGTCCAGCCGTGATTAGTTGATACATTTACATGTTAAGGAGAGCGCGAAGGAGAGAGATCAAACCAAGTTATCGGATCCTCAGCAGTCATGACGTCAATCCCAGCTCTAGTGTTAACGCTACCTGCCTGGTGACCATGATCCTGTAAGTTTTAGTTCTGTGAAATCAACAAGCTACTGAAGATTTCAAGTGGTATATTTTGAGCGTAGACTTCCACTAACCTGTCATGTTCACACGCAAGCAGTTGCTTCCCAACACCCTAGTAGATGAATTGCTTGGCAGAACTCATCGATGGATGCTTGCTTCCAAAACCCTGAGACGAAAGCACTTAGATGTCACACAGTAGCTACAATAGGTGTTCAGTAGATATCGTGATTGATTTGAAATTGCCCACAAGAAATGATGATAAAATCCAGAAGTATGGTTTAAACGTCTGAGAGGAGGACGTTTCCAGAAAGTAATATCACATGTACAGTACCTTCGACACTAACGTTGAACTGACTCTTAAGTCACCTCAAATGTTGCAAAACTCTAGTATGAAGTGAAAATCATGAAACACCATGAAGTACTGTACAACTTGTCAATCGAGACATCCTAACAACAGAAACGGGTTCAAAGAGCAAGGTATTGGAAAAATGTATTTCCAGATTCCAGTATAAAGCCCCAGCTTCAGTAGATGCCAGCAAACAAATTGTATGGACATGGAGTGTATGAACACACACTGTATTCCGCTGCGAAGACACAAGTGAATCAAAAGTGGACGGGGCTCACCATGTACACCACAACAACTAAAGCATCTTTTCAGAGTAGTGACAGCAGACTGATAGAGCAATCTGTAAAACTATACAATTTCACTACCTAATAACGTATGTGCGTCTAGCACTTTCTCGAACATCACTATCCGAGCTATCAAAGGAAGAAGACTCTGTAAACAAGTTTCAAGGCTCAAGATAATTCTCACCCTGTCAAAAATCCACTCTAAGTCTCAGCTCCAAGAATTTCGTCCGAAATGAACTTCGTCCGCAAAGCAAGCAGTATGAACTCTAGTATGAATTTCGTCCGCAAAGCAAGCAGTTGAGTGAAAGATGTATCTAACCTCAGCCTCTTCTAAGATGAGAAAACCCGCATGAACATCAATCTCCACTCAATCGCATGATTCCCCACACATCCATTATCCCCGGAGGCACAGCATTATCAGTAGCCGATCGAACGGCCGCCTTGGCAACAGCAACCACCTTCACTGGAGGCACGAGCAGATTCCCGACCAGAGGAAGTTGGGACAACGGCTTCACATTTTTCAGAACCAGTTCAAGAGGAGAACCGATCGCATTCAGAGGCAGTTTCACCCGACCAACTTGACGAACCCCATGAATGAATCCAGGGCGCAAGATAACTCCAGAATAGGGAAACTTGCTGAGAAGCTCATCCTCTGCAGCTCGCTTCCCTGCATAGTATCCCCGCAACACAAAAGACGGTAACCCAAAATCATGCGCTGAGATGTACACAAATCTCTTCACGCCGGCCTCCGCTGCAGCTCGAATGGCTTGCACATTCGCAACGCCGTTGATCTTCTGCATCTGTTCGTTGGACCCAAACCCACCTACACATGATATCACGGCCGAGACATCATCGAGCGTGTTGCGCCAGTTTGATGGCTGGAACAAGTCTCCTTTCACCCACTCGACATCGTTGCTCCACGGCTCGGCTACTTTAGGCCGCCCCGACCTGCTCAAGCTCACCACGGGGACCCCCTTCGACAGAGCCTCCTTGCATATGTGGGTGCCCACATAGCCATTTCCACCCAGAACCAGAACCTTCTTCCGCTCCCCGGACTTCGGTTCCATGACCTCTGCTTCCGCAGTGCTCCCCCTGGACGCTGTCGAAACGGAGTAATGCGCTCGTGATGCTCCAACGGCGCCATCTCTCAGATGGTGCAAATGCTGCAGAGCTTGCTTCCCGCCCCGACCTGCCATCTATTCAATTTGCTTCCCAAGTTTCCCTCAACTCAAATCAACTCCAAATCAATCACCTCAAATTAGGTCACAAAAATGCACAACATAGGATTTTCAAGCTACAACAATCACCTAATTTGGGTCACCTGCATTCCACTTCAATGCCAATCTACCAACATAATTCCATCCGCACTATCGCCTCAATTCAGAATTTCTACAGAAAACCTACGACTATCGCATGAAAACCATAACTCCTATTCTGAAATTGGTGTTAGAGAAGTGGAGAAAGAATGGAGCGAACTGTAACGAAACGTGGGTCCACTCCAATCATCGGCTTGAGAGAATTCTGGAGCATGCGTTGGAAGGTGAACTGAGGTTGTGCAGCGCGGTGGCACAATATGAGCCATGCAGTGAAGTGCTAAACCCTAAACCCCCAAACCATGGACACAGTTTCTAAGTTACTGACGATGCAATCTGACGCAAGTTGAGATTGGTGCAATGGGGTCATCAGTGCCGAATGAACAGTGATTCCACTTCCCAAATTTCAGAAAGAAAGGATAAGAAATCGACAGAGTGTGCAATTGCACAATAATATATTACTGTGCCTCCCTTGTTAGTTTGTACAAACAGAAAATTAGGAAGTGCCAAGTGGGTCTGCTAACTCAGCAACAATTGTGTATATACTGTAACACATTGATTTCTCCAAAGAATAGGTGTATTTACATTTTATAAGTTGTCTTCTTCGTCCAAGAATTTTCTAGTTTCTCAGTTTCGGTATAAATATGTTATGATGTTGTAAGAGCATACTGTGCGCCAGCCAACATTTAAACCCAGACTCAGGGTCTTGGACAAACTTGCTGGATTTCTTGTGATCTTGTGGGAGCACTTTGGTAGTGCAGAAATTTTCACACAACCCTGTCTGGAATCGTTGCAGGTATTCACAACAAGAGAAGCTTAGTAAACTCACTATTGAACCAAGAGACATGGTAGAATCATGCAACACGTTTGCCGGCTTTCCTGAACTAACAGTCCAGAACAATCCTCAAAACCAGTCCGCAAATTCTGAGACGACCCAAAACCAGGTGAAGTTACAAGTGAAGCAAAGCTGAAGCTCACATGTCACTCATGCAGCACAAAGCAGATGAAGTTTCTTTTCGGCAACAAAAACAATCAGCAGCTACCATCTCATGCAGCACAAACCACAATTCCAGCCACTCAATGGCCAAAAAATAATCTCATTGTGTAAAAAAAATTGTAATAAATTGAGATCAAAATCCCAATTCGCTCTGTTGAAACTAATCACTAAGAATTCCTAACTGGACGCTTACAATGGCATGGCGTCCATAAATATTCTACACAGAAGATGTCTCTTCTAAATCTCGAGGAGTCCAAAACTTGTATGATTCTGCATCCATGTATTACAAATTACCTGGGCTATGGTGGAGGTCAAGACGGATGCATCATTAAACCGGGAAGGCTTTAGCCTGGGAGTAGATTTTGGAGACAGACTCGTCTCGAATCCATCCGGCATTGAGAACCGCTTTCTCCTGCTTCCCGTTCAGAGTCACATTCTCGGCACAGAGCTGGACCTTCGGCAACGGTGCACTGCGGTAATGCAACATGTGGGCCTCATCTCCCAACAGGTTCAGCCCCGTCTCCGGTATCAGAGCCCAGTGAACTCCAGCGGCGAATGTCTGCATGTGCATGCGAGTACAATGACAAATGTGTGAGGCAACGAGGAGAAAGAAAGTGAAACCCTATTGACATGTGTGTGTGTATGTGGAGACGTTGTGAAGCTCACCTCTCTGGGATTGACGACGTATTTGCGCCTGCCCAGAGGACCTATACAAAGCCACGGATTCGTGTGAGGGAGCTTCTCCCGACACTCGGGCGAAGGACGCCGCCACAGCATGCGCTCCAACGGCGCTTCGGACTTCCCTTTCTGCGCATTCCGGCAGTCGTGCGTGTTTGCGTAGATGCTTCCGAAGCTGATCCAGGGCTCGTCCTTATGCCGGGTCATGAACTTCGTCAGCGTGTCCGGGGCAGGAATCTAAGCACAATTCCAACACACCCAAGTAAAAAACATGTCCCTACACATCCCGGGAAGACGCTTTTGAGCGTTTTGGAAATGAGAAGTTATCCATACCTGCAGAAACTCGTCGTAGTCGAAGAAGAAGACGCGCTCGGCCATGAAGCGGGAGCGGTGGAGGCAGTCGTTGATGAGGAGCACTTGGTGGTAGTACCAAGTCGGGTAATCTGAGGCCAGGTTGGGATCCAGGATGTCAGTGATGCTCAGAAGACCAGCGTCTGAGAATCTCTGGAACGTCGGCTTGTCCTCCTCCGCCAGCCCGCCCATGTTGTAGAAGAAGAAGTGGCCCTTTCCCTCAGCTAGGTAATGGTGGTATGTCATCCACTGCAGTATCCAGTCCGCTCGCACCTTCCCGTGCATGGGAGCGCCGCAGAATGCATACTTGAACGGAAGCTATACACAAACAAAACATTGATCAGAATCGACTTCAACATCGGCACAAGGAAGTCTGATGTCGAAGGATTGAAGCTTTTTGAGCTCACCTTCTCGGGTGGGGTCATCACAACGTCAACCTCGCCGGGCTGCTCTTCCATAGCCACGACGGGGAGATTGGGCTCCCAGCGGTCGTAACCAGTGGAGATTCGCAGTACAAGCAACCCACCCTTGCGATCCGCGCCGACTTTCTCTCTGAAGGTGCAGTTGATGATGGTCGGGCTGTAAGTGCCGTGATTCTCATCACTCTTCATGTAAATCATGCTCGGCTCTGTTTCCGCAAATCCTTTAGTACCTTTACCGCCCATCGGGAGGCCGCCATCGGCAGGGTGCCACTCGCAGGTATGCGCAATCTTGTCCTTATCAAACGTCCTCGCGACGAAGGAAGTGATCCCGGTGACGAAGAACGTGTTGAGCGATTGCCGGTAAGCGCTAAACTTCACAAACGAGTAATGTGGGAGGCTAGCGGGCTGGAATACCCGCTGCTGCTTCGCCTCGCTCCTGTTGATGGCATTCTGCTCGAGAATCCCACTCGTGGTCGAAACGGTTGCAACTGGAATGGTGCCCGCAGGCTCGGCACCTTCTGGTGCCGGTGACTTCGACGCTGGCGGCGCAGTTGCCACAACAATGTCATCGCCATCCGTCTCACTCTCAAACTTCTCCTCTAATGGTAACGGACCCGGCGCTACCGAAGGATCCACGGACTGCGTCTCCGAATCAGCCCCTTCCGAAGACTCATCATCTCCAGTTTCAAGCACCACTGTTGCATTCCCACTCAAGCTCACAGGAGCCAATGCACTGGCGTTCCGCGCGTCGAAATCCTCCGCCGCCATGCCAGCATCGGAGCCACCATCGATCTCGCCTTCACCGCTGTAAGCAGATTCATCAACCTCCCCTGCTGCTCCATCCCTGTCGCCACTAGAATCTAGCACCGCTGCGGCCGGCTCCTGCGCGGCCGACCCTCTCGACGACGCAAATACCTCCGCGAGGTTGAACCCCTGAGTGGACCCTAGAGAAATGCGGTTCAAGAGAACAGAAAACGGAATCAGCAGCACGATCGCCACTAGCAACGACACCACCACCCCGCGCACCGTCTGGTCCTTCGACAACCTCATCGTGCTCTCCGACTCATCAAACCCACTGCAGACACACAAACTTCCTATCCCCTCACAGATCCAATCTCATGCCAAACTCTCCCTCATGCCGCCGCAACATAATCTCACTCTCTCTCTCTCTCTCACACACACACGCACACACATTCTCATCAATCTCATTAGCTTGCAAATCTGCCGCAGCTAGAGAGTTCCTGCAACATGATGTGAACCTGAACAATGTTCATAAGCCGCCATAGCACTGCAATTGCTACAAATATAGGACTTTACTAGCTAGCTTACTGTGATCGTTTCCATAAGTTGTAATTTAATGTTAACCATGCTGGAATCTGGGGCCCCACAGGAACGTGTAGGATCATCAAGAGTGTCCCTCCAAAACGGTCACCAAATTTGCCACCAAACAGGAGAATATTCCGCCGCTAGAATGATTTTGGGCTAGCTTTGCGATGGCATCAGCATGGTGTGTGTATGGAGTAGCAAGCTCGTAGATCTGGAGCAAAGGCTTGAATCGGCTGTGAGTGGGTTCGAGTGCCGGAAAGGGAGGTGGAAAGCATTCATGTTGCACACTTTGTTTGAATTTATTGCATGTGGGCCTGTTTTTAGCAGGTTCTAATTAGCAGGGTTGCTGAAATAGCATCACCCTGAATATGTGAGATCTGCTCACCATGGTTACTTTACCGTACCTGCAGGTAAGTTTGGAAATAGGCTTACCCTGCAATAGAAGTAAACGCATTGCTATTCTGTTATTTTCTCCTCGTTTTCTTTGCGCCCAATAAACAAATATGGAGTGATATTTTATTTTGTTTTTGAGTTTGTGAGGATCTACGAACAGCTAGTTTGAAATGAGGTGGTTGGTAGGTTTGGTATGGTGGTGCAATATTTCGGAATATGAAAATGAGGATTAGGAATGGGGAAGGTTAATGTGCACTTTGTCCAGGTGTGAAGCTATCTTTAGTTTTGTGCTTGGAAGGTGTTGCGTTTGGGTTGGTTGGTGTTGTATCAACTTCGGAGGCGGTGTTTCTTGCAGGTGATGGAGTACGGAACTGACAAATTGTGTGTGTGGTACACTTCTGATTTTTTTGTTTGCATCTGTAATTGATGACAGAAAGAGGTCATAATAAGTGTTTTGTTTGTGTCTGCATTCAACGATACCGCATGAAAAGTTTGTTGAACTTGTGACTTCTTAAAGCTGATGGCACTTTCAGGTTACTTGAAGAGATCTGAAGTAACTTATTGAAAGGAACAGTTGACACTTGAGCTGCACTGGAGAAGTCCATGTCGGAGGATAAAGAGTCTGAACTGAACTTCAGAAGGTGGTATTTCTTGTGAAGCACTGCTGTTGTGTAAAGCAGTTTTGGAGGTCTTTTCGGACATATACACGATGAAAGTGTGAAGCATGTTGTGTATAATATAGAGTTTCCTTTTCTCATTATTGGCAAGAATCGAAGTACATACGGCATACCGGCAAACTGTTGTACAAAGATATTCCCAAAAAAAAGAACTTGAATAATTGGGCATATTGTACGTCAAGTATTTAAAACGAGAACGCAAAGTAAACTGTACTGTGTCAGCAATGTCACCTTTACTCTAGAGCAGTCCCATTGACCTTGTAGAGTAAGTTCTGGCAGTTCTTCTTTAGCAGTCTCTACACTTTGGTAAAGATTGTGAATATGAATGACTCAACTCATGAAAAAAGATTAAAAGAGGTGATGTACGTGAATAAATAAAGAATGTTCATGTATTTTGCAACCAGGAATCATCTAGTAGCAAACTGTTATTTTGACCGTCTATCCCAAGATCATAACGTTCTGAAAATCTTGGCAAACCAGGTCCTGTTGGCGAAAGATTCAAGACATGTTCAAGAGCACCACCTTGCCCTCCAAAGCCACCACCTGAACCCATGCCTGATGTCTGAATGGATAGGCCACTATCAAAGTTAGAAGGCAACGAAACTTCCAAGTCTTCTAACATAAAATCGGCTTCATTTGCTTCCACCATTGGCCTTGGAAGCGGAGCTGGAGGAGGGGCCGGAGTAAGGGTCACTTTTGTTTTGGGTTCAACCGCCTGGTTTGAGTTCTCGGGTTTGTTAAGAGACCCACGCCCAGAATTTGTAGCTCCTGAAGGTCCAGCACCGCCTGACGTTCTGTTTTCTACTTGAGGTTGGGATTGGGGCTGAGAATTTTGAGCTCTAGCTTCCTCTGTCCCAGTCTTATCGGGTTTCTTGAACTTGATCTTGACAGAACCCATCCGACTACCAGGCGCAGATTTCTCCCTCTCTACTCTTGTCCTTTTCCTTTGCACTTTTTCTAGTAAATCATTTCGAGATACATTACCTCCCCTCCGTAGCCTGAACAAAACAAACACAAAGGTTGTGTTTGTTTACAATTAGTATGATGCAATTCACATCGAAAGAAACAAAACATTCAAGTTACACAGTGAGACGATCGTTCTACTCCTGATCCTAAGAATCATAGTTTCACCAAAAGGATATTTTAGTATAGAGTCTAGCATACCGTTCACGAAGAATAGCAAAGGCTTCCTTGGTGGCATATGGATGGCCCGACTTCGGATCTCGATACCTACAAAACCCAAAAATAAAGATTAGTTCAAAAGCCGTGAGTCACTGAAGAAGCCCACTGTTCAAGCAAGAATAATTTTTTAGAGTATCTTTTCCCTGTGCATAGATCTGCTACTGGCACTATGCCTAGCATTGCCATCCTGAGTTAGACATGTAGGATAAAGTTCTTGGACAAAATAATGAACACTGCTGCATTCTGTACATGATTGGACTGGCATTTAAAAAAATGTGCATCATCATCTACCAGAAAACACTCTCATTAGTAGTTCTGTTTCTAACGCTACAATATTCCCTCAGTCTGCGAACCCATGCAGCATTGCACAAAAAACTTGAATGATAACAGTATGGGTTGAAAGCAGAACTATAACAAATCAACTTGAACGAAACCCTGAGGAGAGTCGGTTCCATAAAAGGGTTGTACATACTTAGCAGGGAGCCCAGTAACGACACAGATTGGTTGCTTTGGATCTGCACAGCATATCCCAACCGTAACACCCATAGTCAAAACAACGTGAAGAAATGTTCCAAAAGAAAGAGTAAAGTAAACATTGAAGAAATGCTTCGGAAAATAACCATACATGGTAGTGCCTTGGCCTTAATAACCTCTGGAACGTCGGCCATTTTAACAAACTCTAGAATGTTCACACCTGCCACCACAGCCATCCTCCGAGTTAACATATTTTAATAAGTCGAGTACACTACCTACTCGTATTTCATATATTACCTCCAGCTAACTTAGAACCGTCTAAATTAACTGGAGTAACGCTTATCAGTAACACGATGTACTGGTCATGAAATGCATGGCAAAATGACATCATAGACAAATAACCTTGCTGACTGTTGAAACCAATTAAATATTCTTGTATTCACAAAGAAAGCGCAAGATGCAAACATTTCAACAATCAATAATAACATAATGACGCTCCATAGTAACTTGAGTGTCTAAATGTTTGGGTAGTAAAACTGATTCTACGTACTTATGATACTTGAAGAGGGCACACTGACCATACCTCCTTTCGAATAAAACCTAACAAGAGGTCCGCTGTACACTTCCTTGTTGATTATCGCCTTCCGCTTAACCTCCTCTTCACGTGCCAATAATGTCTCTAAAGACTGACGATTCTGAATTTCTGAGAGGCCAATTCTCATTACATGACGGGTAGATTCACCAGAAATACCACTATGTACAATAGAATTTCAATGGCAACAAAGAGTCTGATCTGGTTACATATTTTGAGCCATTTCCATAGTGGTGTCAGTATGAAAATAAGAAGCCAAACTTACCAGTCTGTGCAGCTTCTAGAAGCATCTCTTCCTGTGTCATCTTTTTTTCTTCACCTTCTTTTTTCTTCTTCACTATCTGTATATCTCACAACATCCCTCTGTCAAACATCTCATTAAGATTGTAAAATTCATTGTGATTGTTCAACAGCACTTGGTAGTAAATAGAATGAATGTTCAGATCCCTACAGCTGGTAATGAATACAATGCGTGTTCCTGTGAAAACATACTGGTAAACAAAAGAAACTGAGAGGAATCAATACCAGTGTTCAAATGCTAGGCAACTCGACTACCACCAGCTCAGCGAAACTAGAATCTAATGTAAACTGCAGATTTAAAGTTATAAGAGCCTTTCCTAACAAGCGTGTTAGTAGCTTCTACCTTTGGAAGCGCTTGTTGTATTGCACGCTGTGCGTCCCTTTCGGCTTGCTTGACAACCACAGAAGTTCGAGTGGATTTCCGCAAGGACTTCTCACCCTCTTCCGTCTCACCATCTTCTTTCTCTTCAGGACTTGGCCGAACTGCCTGCCGCGGAGTTTCTAAATTCGGCAAGGTTTCCCCAGCATCAGCTGCTGCTGCAGCCTCTTCCAGAAATGATACACCTTTCTTTTTATGACTTCCTGAAGCACCTTTCTTGACCGGCTTCTTACCAGGAGGCAACTTTTGCTTCCTTTTCGGACGGCTGAATAAAACAAAACAAAAAAAAAAAAAAAAAAAACAAAAAAAAAACTCCTTAACATCTTAAAAAAGAAAAACCACAACCTTCTTACGAAACCCAAAGGAATATTTACGGAAAACTGCAAACTGCAGGCAACATACACCGAAGGGCTGAAAGACAATATAGGAAGAACAGGAGACGAACCTTTCTTTCTCCTCAGCCTCTCCATCGTCAGATTCGTCTTCCTACATTCATAACCCAACCTCTATAAATTTCCTAAAAGAACTGAAGCCATACTGCTCTCCAAGCATAAACGGTACCTCTCATAGTCACAGAAAACAAGTTCGTCCGTTGAGTACTACGACCTCCCAAGCGTGACTTGGCAGCTATACAATTATGTTGTTTCATTCCCGCTTTTAACATTTCAGTAATGTCATTCAAAGCCCACGCGTAAACCTTCAAAAGGAGCCTGTCCAATCGAGAGCAGCATTAAGCACTAAAACCATTCAATACAATCACTTGGAGAGAGTACACTAAAATTGCACGAAGATCAGTAAATACAATTACCTCGTCATTAAAATCACTATCAAACTCATCGGCAATCTCTTGTTCTTCTTCATACTCGTCATCTGCCCCATCCTAGCAATCAACCACAACAGTTTCCAAAAAATCAGCTAATATCCGAAGAAAATAATTGTGGCGCTTATAAAGAAAGAATCAAAATGACGATTAAACCTCGACGCATAAGTAGACAACGAAGTTACTGTCCTCTCAGAATGATACACTAACATCAAAACATGAAATCACAAATCCATACAAAAATCCCAGTCAAAGTCTACGAACTAGTAACTACAGAGGTGCCCGAAACTTTACTTCCTTAAAAGCATCCTGATTCCAAAATTCCTCGTCAGCTTCAATCTCCTCATCCACCAACTTCGACAACCTTTACATTCACAATTGTAAAAAAAAAAAAACTTTAAATCATCTCCATTAACCTGTAAGCAAGAATCAATGCTGGTAAAAGAACAACGGGGTGTAAAACCAAAATCCCCACTCCAATCATTTCACACCATTCATAAAATCGATAATACCAGCTGAAAATCCACCGATGCTAACTGCGTTGTTCAACAACACTCGTTGCAACAATGAAACCTAATGGCAAGCATCCAACCAGCGTAGGGCTCGTTCCGCGCTCCGTTAAACGAGCTGACGACACTAAAAACCAGAACAACAACCCTCTCCCAACAATTGTTACCAACTTCTGAAGTCCTACAGTTACGAAAAAAAACAGAGCATTCAAGGAAATACTCCACCCAGAAAGAGTTACTACGCTATCAAACTCGCCAGGATTGACTACCACACCCAAACAATCCCTCCACCTCGTCAAAGCGAACTCGGAACCAAATCCCAACACACAACGTACGAAAATAATCCCACCAAATAGCCAAACTAGGGTTTCCCACAAAAACAAAAAATCACCCGAACCGAAACGAAATCTCCTGATCCACTACACCCCCATATCAAACCCCGAATCCATGAACAAAACCCAAAACTCCCAACAAACGATCACCACCGAATTCCCACCAAAACACAACCAAATTCCCAAATTAGGGTTTCAAGGAAAACTAAACGAAATCTCCCGATCGACCCAAAACCCAGTTGCGCTTCCGAAGCAATGACTAGGAATCCGACAACCCACAGCCCAATCAAACGAAAAACGAAGAAAGAAGAAAGGATTCAGAAGCGCACCGTTTCCCGCGCGTGGCCCGCTCGGGGCGAGACATGGCTTGACGACAGGGACAATCGATCAAGCGACGAGATAACTACTTCAATGAGCTTTGGATCGCTAAATTGGGGAACTCTGATCAAATACGTCGAGCGAGACTGATGAGGGAGCCTCCTGTGGATCAAGAGTTGGTCGTGTTGCGAATGACGAGCGCAGCGGGAGCTGGATGGCGCATGTCCCTCAATGCTCTCTTCACTCTCTCAGGTAGAGCCTAGAAACTGTTGGAAGATTGCCTGCTTGAGAGAGTGAATGAGTGTGCGATGATGATGATGATGATGATGAGTGAATGCAGCGCCTCGGATTGCGACGATTTGGTGCTTCGGCGTTTGTGTGCTTTCATGGCTTCGTTTGCGCGACGGCGTCGCAGGCGTCGCTTTGTCCTTGTCGCCGGTGTCCCCGGAGTTTTTTTATACTCCCTCCGTCTCACTAAAAGGAGCATGGTTTGCTAAAAATAGCAGATTTAAGGGTAGTTCTAAATTTAGAAATAAGTTGCCAAATTAAGAAAAAGTGGCCAAATTTAGAAACAAGTTACCAAATTTAGAAACAAGTTGTCAAATTTAGAAATAATTTTGCCAAATTCAGAGACCACTTTTTTTTTTTGAGACAGATTATTTTACCAAATCATGTTCTTTTAGTGAGACAGAGGGAGTAGTAGTTATCCTATATTCTTTTGTAAACAATTGATGTGAACTAGGAATTGATCTCGTTATTTATCGAGTATTAGAGTTATCTTAAATCGGGAGTCCGGGTATATAAAGCGGGGACACACTCTTCACCATTTGGAACCCTAATTCTGAGAGGTCTCTCCACCTCTCGGAGCTCACTGCGAACTAGAGCAGTAGTGAGGTTCTTTTTTACTCTAAATTTGGAAATACCGAGGTAACTTGGCATTGAGCGGGAATTACCGATTTAAAGTCACCTTGTGTTTTAAAAGAATATCATGAGTTTTGCTTTGTTGTATCATTATTTTTACTTCAAATAGTTAGGAGACAGGGAAGAACTTTATGGTCTCACTATATTCGGTGTGTAAAAGCTTGGTGATCTTTAAATTTTAAGAGAACTAGTTTTCTAAGGATGGAATGACGGCAAAACTAGTTTCTTTGAATTAAGAGACCAACAAGCTCTTACAGACCAAATGTAGTGAGACCACCAAGTTTTTCTATGTCTCCTAACTACTTGAAGTAAAAAAATAATACAACTAGGGCTTCGCTACTCTTCGCATTACCAGTGACGATTGATATTTTATGATACATTCGTACATAATTGAAAAGCAAAGTTGATAAATATAATATTATTTAATAATTGTAATAGTAGTATGTATATGTTTATGTAATTAAATCATGTTTAGAGATGAATTATTTTTATATACAATAATTGACATGGACCTTCTATATCTCTTTATAATTCAAATCTTTTGAAAAAATGATTCTACCATCTATTTATGGAATTTTTTATTATTTATAATATATTATTTATAACGTTGGTTCTTGAATGTGAGGTTTAATATGTACGTCCATACGATTTGTGTTTTTTACATCTTGTATATTATTGAATAGAGTTGGTAATGGATCTTGGTTTCCATTATGATTGATGTCTCTATTTATAATTGATGGAAGTGATATTTTGGTGATTTTTTCTTGAGCATATTTTTCTCTTCTCTTTTTGTTTCGCATCTCTTTCTTATGTATGTCGCTATATGATAGGTTGTCGTTTTGTGCATAGAACACTTTTCTATTTTCGTTTATTGTACAAGAGTTGTTGTTTGTTAACATTGGTTCTTGAATGTGAGGATTAATATGTACCTCCATACGATGTGTGATTTTTACATCTTGTATATTATTGAATCCAGTTGGTAATGGATCTTGGTTTGCACTATGATTGATGTCTTTATTTATAATTGACGGAAGTGATATTTTGGTGTTTTTTTCTTGAGCATATTTTTCTCTTCTCTTTTTGTTTTGTATCTGTTTCTTATGTATATCTATATGTGATAGATTATCAGTATATCTCTTGCTATTTATTGCATTAACAACATATTTAGTAGTATCTTCCATATTGTATTCATGCATTGTATTCTATTTTATGGAACGTTATAATAAGCAACGAGTTTTAAATACGTGAGGCAATAGGGGCCACAACCCAAATATATACTTGAGAATTGTTAAGACATGTCCCGCATCTAAGGTGATCCATGAAAATGTCACATCAGCAGAACTATCACTGTGAAACTTGCATGACCCTCCATAAAACCTGAAGCCAGCCTCTTGAGCCGCAGTAGAGAAAGGACTTTGTCTATTACAATCCTCAGCTCTCTCCCTTGCAAGAGCAACGATATTCTGGGATGTGGTCTGAGGGTCTGACCCAGCCCGGGTAGAATGGACAACAACACCCATCAATTCATTATCGAAAAGATTATCAAACAGGCCATCCGTACCTGCTACAACTACATCTCCTGCAGCTACTTGCAGTGAAAATACCTGCACAAGTATGGAAGTCACTGCTCAAGCTGCGAACGTGCAAAAAGAATTGCTTTGAGTAGACCATATCTATAAATAAGTACAACCATTGTATTACAAGCTAAAGAAACCTCAACAATCCATAATCAGAACTTAAGAACAGCCCGTAGTGAAGGAAAGCATAGAAGGCAAATACATTTATGCAATGAAATGCTGACAGAAGTCATAAATAATAAATAAACTATCATAAACAATAAAATCTCCCACCTCGTCTCAATACTCTGCAATCGGACAACTTAAAGTGTCAAAACATATGCTTGCATAGACCGAGGATTCCCCTGTGAAATAGAAATAGCCATCCACGCTCTCGTCTTTCAAAGTGAGTGCCTCTGCATCTCCTTCCATCCAGACTAAACAAGCGGCATTCCCAAGTCCTGTACTTCAGAGATGACAGTGGTAAAGCATAAGTAAAATTAATACCAGGCATAACAAAATTGTTCCAGGTTCAACACCCACCTGCATATTAATAATGACGTTGGGGAGGTTTCGAACGATAACAGTGGCCAGATAATCCCTATGAAAGTTGATTCATAATTACTGCGTTTCTTCAATGAAAAATCAGAGGTTCAGATGACTGTCTTGAGAGAAAAATCATACCACAAGTTTACGCATAGTTTTCAGACGCTTTGCAGCAATCCTCATCACCTCGTCCTGAACATTGTTCAAGTAAGCTGCAGCATCGTTCAAGCTCTGTGTCAAGCACTCATCTAAGGATATGGCTAGAATGATACCATAGCCTTGCCCTGTTCCAGATGAAAGTCTCGTATTCAGAATATCCCCCCCTTCTGCCTAGTGACAAAACCACACTGTAAATGAGCCAAACGCACACTGTCTGACCAATGAAGTGAATATGATACCTGATTTGATGATCCGGCTAGGTAACACACGCCTCCACTCACAGCTCCAGTCACCTTGCGAGCTCAACTGATCATGCAATGTGAGAAAACCTGTCAATACACAAGCAAACTACACATTAAACAGACTTTCAAAGGAAGTTTTCCTTGAGACCCAGGCCGGCCATTAAAAAGAGAACATAGAGCTCACGAAAAGGGCGAAAGATAATGATACAGCCAGCCAGGAAGCACAACGAGACCCCATCGGTTTGGAAGATGACTGGAAAGAAACGAAGGAAGTTTCAAATGATCCGAAAGATGAACCAACCCATTGTGATAGAGACTTGAGGTCAGTACTGGCACATGCTAATGGACATTTGTGCATGTTGATGATGTGAAGATGTGAGAAACGAAAACGCCAGGAAATAAAAGAAGGGACAGTGACCATGTCGGAAGAGATATTGTCCGGAATGTAATCGTTTCATGCTAATTCATCCTACGAATGCGTACGAGGATGGGAGGAAGTTATCTCAGAGAGACACTACTACTTACACTGCCGAGTACATTAGCTTGACGTTTTAACACTCTAGGACGCCTGGAAACTAAATAGACAAAGACCTTGAAATCCGAGGGGGGAAGACCATGGCTCATTCTAGCGCCACGGCCCACGAAACAATGTTTCCAACCCAGTTTCTATGCTATGGACTGAATAAGGAAAACGAGATACCAAAAGCTAAGGCTTGTCAGAGAGGCAGAGATTTGAAATCTCAGAGAGTATTGAGATACGTTAGAACCTCAGCGGCACTGGGAGAGTCGCTTCCACCACTTTCCAATTGAAAAGGAAAAATGAATTGGTGTTGTTGAACTGGTGACTTGAAAATTGCTCGACCGTTCTTCAGCAACATAAATCCACTGTCCCTCCGAGAACAAAGACAAGCAACATAAATTGTAACTGCACAAGTAATTGTCATCACACTGTCATGAGCATCACCATCCAAAAACATCAGGTATTTGTTTTGTGGATGAGGTATCAACGCTTGAAAAACAAGCTCATAAACAAGTTATATGGCACCAACAAATATGCACGTACTGCAAGTGTGTTTGCGATTCAATTTTTTTTAAAATAAACCGGGTTATACCCCATCATTATAAGACTTGAGGGTATTAACAACAGAACAATGGATTCAACATCTCTTAACATCTATTTTGCCTGGAACTGAATGACAGAATTCCTTACCTCATGCATGTAACACGTGCGTTATGATCTCTGAGTGCCTGCGAAACGTTTGGTGCCTCCAGATGTCCTTCTTCAGAAGGATTCACTTTCCACACCGTGATCATGGGACCCTGCTCAAATAATCGTCAATCAGAAACTAAATTCTTTGACACAATAATATCCATACCTGGATCTGAAAGCTCCAACAAGAGATCCTAGGATAATTACCTGAGCAATTGTGACAGTGGCATCGTCAAGCAAAAGATGGTTGACAGGCATTGGTAGCAAGTGCAAATGCACGTCCATAGGGTCTGTGTAACGTAGTTGCTGAGTCGCAGTATGCCGTGCCACATATGCATCCCTGCCACCACAATACTGGAATGTTTGCCCATGGCACAACTGCTTTGGTGGCCATCGCACTCTGTACAGGTTAAGATAAGTAACTGTAAATAAATTGCAGAGGCAATTCTCATTATTCCGCTTCTCAAAATACTCCATCCGAAGATAGAAGCAAAATCAAAATAGCGTCCAGGGAGTCAGACATGGCCAAATGAAGAAAGACACTCAGATAGAATTGCAATAGATGTTGCTGACAGAAACCATTATGAACGAGATTGCCCGCAAAAATAACTCAACAAAGTTAACATATAATATTAACATTATGTTAACATTATGTCAACATATAAACCACTGTTAACCTCCAGAAACTCACCCTGTTCTCAATCTGTTCGAACATATATCGAGTTCCTGACTCAGGTCCAGTCCCCAACACATCAATCTCACAACGCCGAACCGGCTTCAAGCGCTTCAATATATCATCGCTATCAGTATTGGAGGCGGCTTCTCCGCTTGACTCCAAAGAAAGATGATCATTGAATGTAAATTGCACAGCGAACTTGTTCACGCGGCGTGCAAACGGAGTATCTGAGGGTTTGAGAGCAACATCAGCTGGAGTGTGCAAAGAGAAGCCACGGTTTTTCAAAATAAATGGAGGGAGTGTCAGCTCCGTGGGGTTGACATAAGATTCTGGTGTAACCTTCTCCTTCGAAGGAGTCTGTGGTAAAAGGTTTCTCTTCGCATCCAGTTTCCTGCTTGTCATCAAGCAACCTGCAAAAGACTCATTCTCCAATCTGAGCAGAGAAGGTACTCCATTAAGACTAAAATTTGGCATGAAAAAACATTTCTCTGCAGCTTACAATCTGTCTCCACAATTGAATGCGAAGGGCATACATGTCAACGTCATCTTTGGTGTAAAAATGCAATCCAGTTTGCTTCTTCCGAAAAAACTCCCGTCTCTCCTTCTCCAGAAACTGCTTGAAACCATCCAAATCCGCCTTCAAGACCTTCACTCCGTCCATCTGCCTAAACCACATGCCAACACTTTAATTGAACACTCTACCACAAATCAGTCCATAATCATCAAACCTTTCGATCCCTCAAAACACAACCTAAGCATTCTAATCAAACGCACTCTACACACAACCACCCTACCGAAGCCTAAAACCACACCCTCTCAACGTCAAGCTCCGAACTACATCCCAAACACCAAAACCTGCTGCATTGACAGAGCATCCGCCCAGAAGACTCACAGATTAAGGTAAAAGAGCTCCCATTTGGAAACAAACTCCTCCGGCTCCATCCCCAAGCTCGAGCACATGGCCGCACCTACCAAACACCAAAAAGCCCTCAAAAACCCCTCACTCCCGCATACAAAGACGACTTCCGGCAGTACCATGTATAACGACTACATAACCCACAACAATTGCAAGCTCACCCTGAACCAAAACCTGCATCACACAGACAAACAAAAAAACTCCTCAAACCCACAAAACCCATCCCAACTCAAACTCCAACCAACCCATCAACATATGTTTACCCAACGATGGCATAGAAATCAACCAACAATCCTCTCGAAACAAAGTGAAGAGCATCAAGAGTAGGACCATCTAGTCGCTCGTCTCCACCCTAAAACACACACTGAAGACGCAATACCCCGAACCCATCATCGAAAGCTCAAGCTCAAGCTGAATTGAATCAATCACTTACCAAAACACATTCAATCAAACACTGGCGACATCCGAATCGCTCCACATCTCCGAATCCTCGTCTCCTGCACACCAAAAAGCCCTCAAAAACCCCTCACTCCCGCATTCAAAGACGATTTCCAGCAGTAGCATGTATAACCCACAACAATTGCACACCAAACGACACTCCCTCCGTATATAACTCCCGCTCACTCTTCCACTGAAACGCAGATTCCGCAACGGTGTAAGTGAACCGCCACCGGGAACGTCGGAACGCCGGGAACACGATTACTGGGAACCAAAGTATCGGGAACAATGCTGGAACTGTCGTGGGTGACGAAATGGAACTGTCGTGGGTGACGAAATGGAACTGTCGTGGGGGCCGAAATGGAACTGTCGTGGAGGCCGAAATGGAACTGTCGTGGGTGACGAAATAATTGTCATGTTGACGAACGACCCTCCCAGCCATGCTAAACCAGATCCGACTTAGGTCGTCACTGGAATAAAGCAAAACTCATGGTATCTAAGTCATATACCGGAAGCCCTTACAAATAATTCTATTATGTAGGTATTAACCAAGTATCCCATACCATATGCACGGCCAATTTGGCACTGTAGTGCTGAATAATTAATTAATTTTGAGTTTTTGAGTTTAATAACTTAATTTCATTGCGATTCCGATTTTTTTGAATACCAATATGACTTTTATTTTAAGAAAATTTCAGGACTTTTCTGCACCTCAAAAAAGAACTTAAATTTTGCTCAATTGGCCATGCACGTACGGTAATTTATTTTGTTTTTGGCCAAGTATTTCGGATATTAACTATATTTTTGTAAAATTTGTTAATTAATTTGTAATTAGATGTTGATTTCATTTGTTTATTGTTTGTAGTCAAATTGTAGACGACTGGCATTTGCGCTAATGTTCTTTTGCCTTTGTTTGGCTTTAGTGGTCTTTTTCTTGTTATTGTCGATCTTTTTCTTGCTTGATTTCCTTCTTCGTATGGATGATAAACCAAAATGACTATATATCTTGGGTTTCAAATTTGTGGTAAATTCTTATTTGATGGAGTTTGTTGATCAAAAATCCCATTCTATGGTAAGAATTTTGTGTTTAATAAACTTTGTTGAAATAAATTTTACCACAAATTTGAAACTTACCAAGATTTAAATTAATGTAGATAAAGTAGAAAAAAATTAAGAATGAAGTCTTTGCTATTGTATTAAAAAGAAAATCTGTTGGCTTTATTGTTTATAATTGCATGAAAACATCTACAAATCAATTGACAAAGAATTCTTCATCATACAATTCTTTATTAAGTTCATTTTTCTACAAATATATTGTGATTTTGGAATACATATTACAAATGAATTAAAAACTATATTTTATTTATATAATATTATAAGTTTAAAAATAAAAAAATACTTTAACTTGTGTATGATTTAAATTAAATGAATCTTATTCATAGATTAATATCTGTAATTTCATACTATTTTCAAAATATCTATTAAAAAGTAATGTGTTTTATAGATAGGATTTGTAAGGAAAAGCTTCATAACGAAACTCAATAAACTTTTATTTCCTTCTATATAGTATTCTTGAACAAATAAAAACTTTAAGCAAAATTTTGCTTAAAGTTTTTATGAAAAGCTTCTTTCTCCTCCAAGTTGTCCTGCAAATAGGATGTCATGTTCTCCATCGTCGCGTTCTCGGTCTCTGGTTCTAACGCCGTCTTCTTGCAGAAGCAGACTTTCGAGCTCATCGAATGTAGGAGATCGCTCTCTGCCAGAGATTATCTAGCGGAAAACATTCCAGCTGGGTGGTAGACTAGTCAAGACCCTATCTACCAACTCCTCATAAGGGATAAGGACCCTGATATTAGCAAGCTGTTCAACCAGAGTGCTAATCGACGCAAGGTGAGACTCTAAACTATTTTTCTCAGTCATTTTGAGACTTTAGAGTTGAGACTTTAGGCTAAGACGTCGATTCATGGAGCTAGATTCGTATAGGTCTTTTAACTTTATCCAGATTCTCCTAGAATCAGTCATATTGATAACATGAGGTAGAATTGAGTCTCTTACAGTTGGAATGATGATTATTGTTGCCTTGTATCTTTGATCCTCGAGGTTCGGTGCGGGAGAAGGAGTAGCTGCAGGAGACGGAACTGTCGATGCAGGGACGGTGGTGCGTGCTCCCGTTGGTGTTGACTCAACTTCACGAGAAGCCTCGGAAGTAGTAGTCCCGGATGAGGAAGCAGAGGAGCCGGGTTGTACATCAGGTGAGACCACCTGCCATAGCTTCTCCCCTTGTAACAAAGTCCTGATCTTATAAGCCCAAATTGCGTAATTGGATGCACCCTAAAGCTTTGTGGTCTCCGGAATCTCTCTGCCTGAAAGTGCAGATTCCATAGTGACTAGATAGGATAGAGTGATAAGGAGGAGAGAGAAAATAGGAAATAGAGGGAGGATAAGGATCTTAGCTAGAAGAGCAGATGCTCTGATACCATGATGAAATTGCTGCAGATGCATCGTTGTATTAATAAGATGAGAGAGTAAGTGTGTTCAGAGACACATCAATTTATACATTGTCCTAATTCTAAAATTAACACTACCGTAATCTGACTAACCAGTACAAAGTTGGTTATCTACAGGGATGAGGACTGGTGGATGAAAGTGCTGTTAACAGAGAAAATGTCAACATTGAGAGTGAAGTAAATTATCGGTGCTGGTACTTAACCCCCAAACGCCCGTGCCTGTAGCCGTGGAGAAATCTACAGTTGGGACCCATGACCGTGGAGACTCCATTTGGGCTCAAATCAGTTGGCTGTTTGGAGTAGTTTAGGTGCTGTGAGGAATAGAAAGTGTAGAGAATACATGGTGCAACACACTTGTGGTGATTGATTGCAAATCAAGTGAGTGAATAGTGCAAAAATGAGCTTTGAATCTCGAAATGGAGAGTTGACCAAAGCAGGGCAGCAATAGAAAAATGGATCTAGGTGAGTGAGATTCAAGTACACGGTAGGTTTGGTGGATAAGAATCAAACTCTAAGTATAGGCGAACCATTTGCAAAAAGAATCCCTTAAAGATCTAGAGTAGATAGGGAGAAAAGTGTCTTGCAATCACAGCCACCTCTACAGTCTAAAAACAGTGAGAGATTGGAAAATGAGCTCTAAAACAAATCACACACATGAGAAAGACAATCAAGTGACTCACTATGAAGGAATAGTGTATTAGAAAAGAAATGAGCATCAATCTCATTTCAAAAAACAACAAAGTTGCAAGTGGTGGAGGCCCGATTTGGAGCAACACCACATTTGCTTCCCCACAAGCTCGGCGTCTTTGTGAAGACAAAGCTCCGGAATTCGAGGAGGTCAGGGCAGCACATGTGAGATTCAAAGGGTGCTGCCCACTAGCGCCAAAAGCAAACCCGGTTGGGAGGGCAGCTGCCCCTTAGAATTTCTCCCTGCCCCGTCAGTAGAGAAAGGCCCCGCCGCGTGGGCTGGCCGTTAGGCCCTAAGATACAGTCAAGGCCCTCCCAGATCCCGGGCCGCGCTCCCTCTTTTCGTTCCCTGCTCTCCCTCTCTCGGCGTTCTCTCCTCTCCCTCCCCGCTCAGATCTCCCTGTCTCGCTCTCCCTCACCAAACTCTCGAATCTCTTCCCCTACTCTCCCTCACTCGTTTTTCTTGGGTTTTCCTCATTGTCCTCTCCTCTTCCTCACTGCTCAGATCTTCCTCTTAGTGCCCTCACTCTCTCCAAACTCTCGAATCTCTCTCCTGCCTCACCCTCTCCCTCAATCTCTGAAGGGGTCATGTTGAAACCAATATTGGGCTCTTTGATGCGGTGACCTTATCACAAGTACTAGCTCCAGCAACGGCGTCATCAACGAATGCAACCTGCAGGAATAGATTATAGGGTTGCCACAAACAATGCCAGCAACAGCAGAGCAGACGACGACATTCTGGAAGCCATTTGATATGTGCAGAATGCGATTCCGGACAAGAGAACACGAGAATCTAGAGTGTGAAGGAAATGAGCACACAAGCCGATCAGCGATAGCAGGCCTGTTGTGGAGTTTCACGGACTAACTGCTCACCAACACCTCACTTCCCTCAGGTTCCTACCCCCACCACCACCCGCTCCTCTCTACTTTGTTTTGTTTTGTTTTTTTTTTTTTTTGGTTTTTTGACTCAACTCACTGACTACAGCTTGGATTTGCTGCCGCGACACCTCACAAACCCTCTTCCGCAAGCCCTCGACACCTCACAGACCCTCTTCCGCAAGCCCTCGACACCTCACAGACCCTCTTCCGCAAGCCCTCGACACCTCACAGACCCACTTCCGCAAGCCCTCGATACCTTTCCCCGACCTCACAGGTACCCTCTCCCTCCCTCCCCTCACGTCCTCTCACTTGCATTGTTCTTCGCTCTCTCCCTCACCTCTCAATTCTCACTCCTCACCTTCAATTCATTCACCTCACCAAACTTGGTTTATTCCTCTTGTAGATCCTCTCAAGGCAGACTGCCTCACCGAACCTCTCCCTCACCCCCAATCGCTGCAGCTAGGCTCCACTCACACACAGCTTACGACTCTTGCTACAGCCTGAATCACTTTCCCGCATTCAGTATTGCAGCAACCTCCTCACATACAATCTCTCTAGTCCCCTCTTGCAGTGAATGCAGAATCTGTGGCGTTTCAATTTTTGTGCACAAAGTGAGGCCCGTTGGCCTCCCTCAATCTCTGAATCTGTGGATTCAATGTTCAATTTGTGTGCCCTTCATGGCAAATTTGCAAGTGAGAGCTCCCTTCCTTATCTCTCAATTGTTATTGTCAGAGAATTCCCTCTTTGGAGGTTGTGTTTCAATCTTCTACCTTGATTGCAAATTGATTTGGTGGTTATGGGAATCTCCATCTTTCTCTCCATTAGTGCTTGCTTTGGATCCTATAGGTCGAGCAATGTAGAGTTTGAAAGCACTCTCTAACCCCCCTTCATTTGAATTTTTTTTAGTTTGAATGTGGATGTGCCATGTGGACATACTTTTTGGAGGGGTTTGTTCTCCCCGCCACTGTGGCTGCCTACATGGATGCACTTTTTGAGTCCTTTCAAACTGCCCCAAAAACTACAAACTGCCCATTTCACAACCCTTGCACTACTCGGGCACTTCTCAATTTTTTTGTCCTACACAGTTTTTTCTCCCTAAAGCTTCAGCCCTTGCAAACCGAGCAACCTCAGATTGAAAAAATGGGAGTGCGCGGTATTGATCATTTCCACTTTGAAGTGCCACCAAAAATCACCAACATTGAATTTTACAGTAAAAAAAAGTGATTTGGATAGATTTTACCCTCTAGATTCCAAAAAAATTACTCGGATGAAAAACTGTCAACTGAATGACGGCTGCGAACGGTCAAAGAATGAAATCGACCAATTTTTGGTCGTTTAGGCGTTTAGGGGTTAACCAGGAATGGCTTTCCATACTACGGGTGGCGAGGGAAAAACATGGATGCGTC
Source organism: Ceratodon purpureus (assembly GCA_014871385.1). Lineage (NCBI taxonomy): Eukaryota > Viridiplantae > Streptophyta > Bryopsida > Pseudoditrichales > Ditrichaceae > Ceratodon > Ceratodon purpureus. The sequence goes on along the minus strand of CM026432.1, from coordinate 8,603,923 downwards.
CATGGTAATTTGGCGTTGGTATATGGAACACTTTGTGCCTCACAGTCACACTGCCGGACTGTGCGTTAAGGTAGTGGTCCCAGAAACCGTCCGAATTTCAGGTTTGCTCATTTGGAATAGTGGTGGAATTTTTTTATAATTTTTGGATGAAGTGCAAAGCTAGTGCAAAGCCATCCCAAAAAAAAAATCATTTTTTGAGTAAGTCTACAATTTCTTATGAATTTTTGAATGTTCAGCCCTAGGTGCTCCTCTAACCGTCCCTAGAGTCATGGTTAATATGACCACTTGGATTATGAGAATAAGACGTTTCTGCACCAATCACAAGCACTCAATTTCTGCAGCCATAGACGGAATTAGAATGATGTAGCACAGTTTCAGGAACAGCCTATGTCAAGCCTATGGCAAGCCTATGGGACAGTTTTTGGGCCAGGACGGTTTTTGGGCGCACTACCTTAAAATTGTGCCTCGCCACGTACCTAGAGTTGGAATTTTAAATTTATTGCCACTTCAGACAAATGGAAGATCAGAACCAAGCTATTTGAAGATGATCTGGACCAACTTCAAAGATCGTCCTAAATTTGTCTAAGTGGATACACATTGAATACTTTGCTCCTATAGTACTCTTGTGTGAAGCTCTTATACCATATGATTGTAGAATCCATAATATTTTATGAACTATTCAAACATTGGAGTGATGAACGGCAACTCCAATGCTTCTAAGTTTCATCACTCCAATGCTTGTATAGTTCATCATTCCAGATGCCAATTGATCTCAAGAAATCACCTCTAATACAGACTCAAAATAAGTTACTTACCTCTCAGCTAAGTTCCTTCTGAATTGCACCTTGCAGAATGCTCTCAGGATTCCGAGCTCTATCAATCAGATGATTTTCTTACGTGAAGTACTTCTTTCGAGCAAACTTTCGACAACTATTAAGTGCATGTCGATGTATATTCAACAACCAAGTACTGTGAAGGCTCCCAAACATATGTTGGGCAGATGTAAAGGCATAATTGCTTGCAATGGAATTGACAGTGCTCGAGTGTCGTGTTATTTACTCATTACTTAATCATCATCTCTTTCAAATGAAGGCCTTCTTCACAATGACTTCCAGTGTGAAGCTGATCCACACTCGTGAGCATATCTTGGTGATGTTACACGTTCGAGCATATCTTGGTCGAATAAATTCCATTTACAGAATAAATAGGGAACGTAACTAAAACTTAAATTGTCCACCTCTTTTCTGGCAAGGAATGGAACAGAGGAAGCCGCTGGAGACAGTAAAGAAATGGGCCTACCGCTGTTTTGAATCTGACCATAGAAATTAACCAAGACTCCGTGTCTTACCAGGATGTGCACAAAAATGTGTATTTTCACATCTCAATACCCTTGAAATTGAAATCTCTAACCTCGTTAACATTTCATAATACAACATCACCAAAAGCATTCTGGTAATGTAAAATCATCTTGCTAGTTGATATACGCTTCCAATTTGTGAGCTTCAAGTCTCCCAGCCTCTCATGGGGCGAAGTTCATTCAGGACTGCGACCATTGACAAGTTGTCAACTAAAAAAGAATAGGCTGCAAGACAGGGTCATCGTCGACCCAATGAATGAATCGCTGCCCTGTGGCCCATCCGCATGACGTCATAATGCAAGCTTTGTAAGTTAACCCTTAAACGTCAGACCCAGCCCAAGGGGTTGGGTTTTTTTTTTGAGAGAATCTTGCACATAACTTACACTCCATTATACCAAATTGGATTTTTAGAATGTCAAACTGAGCACCTTAAAGAGATTTATACTTTCTTAGAATAGAGCTCAAGCAAATTAAAAATAGAATAATGCTTAAAATGGAGTTTAAAAGGGATTTTGGGTTAAGTTACGTCTGCACAAACTTACACCGTCCTAGTTTGACAACCTGAATGCCGCGGTATCATACAGGTATTACAGACAATTTACACATGCATCACCTCAGTATCGCACAGATATCACAGATATCAATCGAGATGTGCTCGCTCTTTGCCGACTGTCGTGGACTCCGCCTGCATCAAAGTCTGCAGATCTGAATCAGCGAGGGTTTGCATTTTGCCGTGACTGGTTGCGAATCGTCTTGGAGGGTGCAAATTCAGGTACTCAGCGATGCAGCAGCTGTGCATCGGAACGGTGGCTCATGTGAGTGTTAGTTTCTCCTTTTGCTGATCGATGTTCAAGGTTTTCAAGGAGGACTGTCGTGTGGAGTTTTTGGTTGGATGATCCGTCTCTGATCTGTGAGTGGTCTGTTTCTCTGATGTTTGTGATTTGTAATCGAAGGTGTGGGTTACTAGATGGTGGACCTGGTTTTCTGGTGGCCATCTTCGGGTCTTGTTCTAGCGTGTGGCTAGAGCCATAGTGAAGATGTGGTGGTGCGTTTGTCGACCACTTTCACTTGTGTCGGTAGTCGTTTTGGAGGTACATTAGCCTGATCCGAACATGGCATCGAACATATTGGCTGATTGATGTAGTGTTTCGTTGGATTTTGGATCTATGCTCTGAATATGGGGTAAGAAGGAGCTTGGCTGCTAGAGGTTTCTGCGTGTGTTGATATTAGAGACTGGAATCTAAACCGACAACTGTTAGAATTTGTGCGATTGTAGTATTTTTGGGTTACATCAGGTTTATTGTTTCTGGCATCGTACAAGCTTGCAGTTTCACGATTCTTGTGGGGGTGTTGTCTAGTTGGGGATTACGAGTCGGCGAAGAAATAGAGTTCTGGAAGTTGAGGGAGACTATCGAATTGACGTCAACATAGGTTATCAGTCGCTAGGCCTTTATTCAGCACTATGATCCGGTCGAAGTTTGGGTGACCGTCTGGTTTCCTGCACTTGCTTTATTGCATTCGAAGTAAGATCCTGGATGTATGTTATTTGTGGTTGGTTTGAACTTTGAAGGTCTTGGAGAATGTGGGTTAAGCTCAAGAATCAAGATGAGCTTGTTTTGATGCGGGGTTGGTGGAGGTTTTAGGAGGTTGTTTTTTAAAGTTAAATTTGAATTTTTAGTTTGTTATGTTGTTATTTTGGTTAAGCAGCAGTTATGAGTGCTGGAGGATTATTGTTTGTTGGTTGCCGGTCACTAGTGCGTTGTCTCTCTAAGGGAGTTGGAGGATGGGGTTGAGCTCCGTTTAGGGCTTGTTAAGGTGGAGCAGGGGAAATAGGGGACGGCCGGTTGTCGGTATAGGTTTTAGTGTGGCATTGATATATCAGAGGTGACAGTGTCAGAGTTCAGGATTGCGCCAACTAGTTTCAGTTTGTCCGTTTGCACAGATGGAGGATTGTTGCGACCTGCCTGATTTGAAGGAAGCCGAATCTTAGTGTATGTTTGCACCTCTATATAATCAGCCTGCTGATTCCTCTGGAGGATTTGTTTTTGGAGGTTAGTCTTACTCCTTGTGGTAATTTTATTTGCTGATTGGTGATGGGTTTATGATTGTCAGTGAGCTTTTGGGGTCGAATATGTTCGAGGTTAATCAGAAGCAATTGGGTTGTTCCGCGGAGGGGGCTTGAGTCGGCATTGATGGCCTTCCGGGGGTAGACTTTCAATGAGAAGTTTAGAACTTGTCTGCGGAGGTCGTCATGGATAAATACAACATGAAAACAACAGTTCGGGGAAGAAGTGGATACCCGTTACGATATAAGCTTGATTAACCACATGTGCTGTTATGTCGTACGATCTTCCTTCTTAGTGGGATATTTCGGCTCCGACTCCTTCTCCCAGGTACAGTATATTGACTGCAACAAATTGCTTTTTGGTGAAGTACTCTGGTTGTGCGCAGCTGCATTTGTGGTTTCTCCATCAAACTCACCAAGACAGATTCATTAGGTTCGGTCAACTTTGGAGTAGAATCGTTGAGATTCTCTAGACATGTGGGCTATTTAGCATAGAAGGTTTGTGGGTGAGCTTGAGTTCTCTGTTGGCACCTAGTTGGTGACACAGAAGGCGGAGGTTCCATTTTCCCATGAATTTTTTTCGAAGGTCCAGGTCATTTTCGTTCTCTTTGGGAACACAATGACTCTCTACGTTGTAGCGAGGTCCGAAATGATCCGGTGGATTGCACTTGGGTCATCATCTCTGTATCCTTGTGAGGATAAAGCCTTGAAAACAATACCCCCAGCCACATATGGCATTTTTCAGAAAACCCACGATTCTTGCAATTGATTGACAAAATTCCTTCGATTACGAGTAGAGAACCTCGTCTCAGTATATTACTTGTAGTCTGCCTTTCAAGTTTGAATGCTTGCACGAGGGAATCTTTCTTCTGCCAATTTGTCTCTTAGTGAAATTTCGTTTTGTTACGTTTCGGTGTAGGTTTCTGGTATGAATTGCTGCACATCAAGACTTACGTCCTCATATAGGATTCTGGTGTGACGTAAACATTCTATTGAAACTATCTGGTTTTTGTGCAGCCTAGTCCACGTCTAAGGAGCCATTGAAGCAGGTCGTTATGTCCAAGTGCGGACGCCGCAGGGGTTGTGCTCTTTCGTCATCTGATTTATGAAGAAGCTGACAACGATTTCAGCCTCTTAGAGCAGTGTGGAATTGTGGGTGCCAGATTATGGATAGCCAGTGGAATTGTGGGTGCCAGATTATGGAGACAAGTTCTCAGCCTGTCCCATGATATCCTCAGCTGATACCCTCTGTAGCTGCATTTCAATCAGGAATCATTTTCCACATTTTCATAGTTGGGGGTAATAAAAAATGTGTCTGTATTTCTGCAGTATTTGTCTGCTGTTGGAAGGCCGCTGGCGAGACGAGCACCCAGCCTGCAGATTGAGGATCTGAATGACATTACGGGATCAATGTTCACCTCCTCTAGACTGTTCAGTCTGAAACAGGAGTACCACGTCAAGGAGACGTTCATTCCTCAATATCCAAGAGCTCCGAGGACGTTAACGTTGTCTAACTTGCCAGGAGTGTGCAAGTCTTGATGTAGTGCAATTGTGTGACAGAAGTCCCACTTTACGTGGTCTCTTTTTCCCTGATTATTTAATCTTGACTAGTGCAACCATGGATGGCCGGGCTCTTGGACTATGGAGGCGTTGCAAACGTCCCCGAGGGCAATGCTCTTCTTCTACAGCCATGGGCGTGGACTATGACGTGTTCCTGAACCACCGTGGGCCTGATGTGAAAGCTGGATTTGTGGCCCATTTGGATGAAGCACTTAGGGACGCTGGCTTGAATCCGTTTCTGGACAAGGCATCGTTGAGGAAGGGGGATCCTGCTTTCAGGTCCATAAATGACGCTCTGGAAGTGGCGAAGATCCATGTTGCAGTTGTTTCGAAAGGATATGCAGAGTCGAAGTATTGCCTGAGTGAACTGGTTGACATGTTGAGGAGCGGAAAACCAGTAATACCTGTGTACTACGAGGTGGAGCCTGCACACTTGCGGTGGGTGGAGAATGGCCCGTTTGCAGCGGCATTTGAGAAACATAAGTCCAAGAGATCACCGGAGCAAGTGGATGAATGGAGCGAAGCTCTTCGGAATTTGGCGGACATCACTGGATTTTGCTATCGTCCGTCTGATTACAAGGGGTGAGTGTCTCTCTTCAAGTTTACGTGATATGTTTGTACCCCTCCCGGAATGAAAGTTTGTTTTGTGATGGGATTGCACTTGACTTGATTGAACTGTAATCCACTTTGTTGGCATCACTAGCTATGCTTGAGTTTCTTATTGAGTTATAGTTACAACAGTCTTGTACTTTTGTTGTCGAGGCATGGGCATGCAGAGCTAGAGGGTTATTCTTTGGCAAGAGAGTCATGTCAAACCCAAAGTTTATCAGGCATGCAATTCGTACTATAAAGGAGTGTAGAGTATGGAGTGTCATGATACACCGGTCACATGATTAAGAGTTAAATTATCACTTGTATCGATTATTTCAGGACATGCCTCATCCAATTTTCAGTCCATTTTAAGTAAGTATGAATGTTGGATTTAGTGGGGGAAATTATGAAGTACTAATGACGGATTTTCCTGGCGCAGTGACGAAGTAGAACTGAAACAGGAAGTGGTGGGTGCCATATTGAGCAAGTTGACACCTTCATATGAGGCATTGCAAGTTGATCGTTGCATGGTGGGTGTCAAAGAGCATGTTCATGCATGCGTCAAGAAGATGGAGATGATATCGAATACCACAGGTTTATTGGGCCTTGTGGGGATGGGTGGAGTCGGTAAAACCTCTCTTGCCAAGCTGATTTACAACCATTTTGTAAATCACAAGAAGTTTCAAGCCATGAGTTTTTTGATAGTTGATCATAACTCAACTTTGAGTTCTTCAAGTATGGTGGAGAAATTGCAGAATCAACTACTTTGGGATCTTTTGCATGTTCAAAATTGCAATGCTCGCAGTTATAGTTCTTGGTTTCACAAGTTATCACACAAAGGTCCAACATTGATTGTGTTGGATGACATCCATGAGAAGAGCCAATTTGATGACATCATCTTAGATATAGGTCTTCTTGGACAAGGGAGTTGCATCATTGTTACATCTCGGGATCGCCATGTGTTGAAGGTTATTAGTGGAGAGTCTCAAAATTTCTCTCTTCATGAAGTGACACCCTTGGAGACTAGTGACGCTACAAAGCTTTTCAACATGCATGCATTTCGTAGTGAAGAAGCTCCTCCAAAGTTCGAGGATGTAGCCAATGATGTGAGCAAAGCATGTGGTGGTTTGCCACTAGCATTGAAGGTGGTGGGCTCTAGCTTGATGGATAAGAAAAGCGATGAAGATTTGGAATGTATCTGGCCTGAGGCGGTGAGTGCTTTAAAGGGAGAGGTGAAGGTGATAAACACTTTAAGATGGAGTTATGATTGTCTTTCTGTTGAAGAGAAGATGATGTTTGTGGATATTGCCTGTGTATTCTGCAACCTCAGAAAGCAAGAGGTTGTAGAGATTTGGAAAAGTTGTAAGGGATGTTCATCATGTTGCGGATATGAGACCCCTCATATGACTTTGAGGAATCTCATTGATAAGTCATTAGTTGGAGTTAGGAATTTTTTTGGACAAGAAGAGTTGGTGATGCATGGTCTACTACAAGAATTGGGCCAAAGTATTGGAATACTGAGTGGAAGCCATTTATGGGAGAACAGAGCTGCCAAAGTTGTTGAAGAGAATTATGATGTAAGTTTTTACTTGCTATCCATAATGTTTTTGTACATTTTTTAAAATTTTGTTATATAAAAATGATATTACTTATGAAGAATCTTGAAGAATACATATATGGTACATCTATAAAATTTAAAAAAGGTGTTTTTATTTTTTTTGATTATTCAGAGGTACAACAAAGTAAAGGCGCTCAATCTCGCAAAGAGTCGAAAACGCAAATATGAATGTGAGAGTTTTGCAAAGATGACCAACTTACATTATCTTATATTGGATGGATGTGATGTAAGTGGGAATTTTGATGATGTTTCAAAAGAGTTACGGTGGTTGCAATGGAGGAACATGCCATTGAAACATGTACCTCGAATGTTGAATTTTTTCAACTTGGTAGCATTGGATCTTTCTAATAGCCCTGGCCTTGCTAGTATATGGACTGAATCAAATTCAGCAACAGAGGTACATTATTCTACATTCTAGTTTGGATTAGAGTTTGATTGAATTGTATATATGTTAAATACTTTATTTTGAAAAGGAATATTTGTTTAATACAACTATGGTATTGATTGATAAGACATGTCAAATGTAGATAGAAGAAAATCAAAAAATGAATTGAAAAATCAAGTGATAGCACTAATGATTTTGAATTAATTTTTAATGATGAATTGACAAGAATTCCAGATGTACATTTTAATAAAATAAAGCAAAATGGGTTGATATTTTCCACCACCAATTAATAAGTGGATTTTCTTTTTAAATCATGGATGAATGTAGAAACAATGAAGTATAGCATTTGTAAATTATAAAAAATATCTCTTTATCTAAAATACTTTTGTATGAACTTACATGTATTCTTTAGAATTCAAATTTAGTCTACATCTATTGAAAAATAAGATGTATTAATTTAACATAACAATGATTGTTTCATTTAGAATTTTGAAATCAACCCTCAAATGTAGATTATTTTTTCTAATATTGTTTGTTTTCTTTAATGTGTAAAGCATAGAGATGTTTTTTGAAATATAAACTAAATAAGAATTAAATTTACATAAGTATATTTTCATATATGATAATTGCATTTGGTTTTAAAGCTAAATCTATAATTGAACAAGCTTGCATTTTGATACTTCAATTTTCACCTTAAGATGTATAATGATTTGAGTTTATTAGTTTCTGAATTCTTAAACCTTTAATGCTTACATTCAAAATATGGAAATAGAAAATTCATGCATTAATAGAGCCACATGAGCATTTGGACTTCAATTTGATCAAATCATGTTTAAGGTAGAAAATCCAAGTTATGATTATGAATTACATTGTATAATTTGAACAAAAATTATCTTAAATTTCAAATTTGATGTTGAAATACGTAAAATTATTTTGATGCTTCAACCATAACTTCTCTTATGCTAATCTTACATTGCAATTGAAATATATAAAAGGAAAAAGAAAGTAAGTATTTTAAAATTTATATCCTTTATTGACTTTATTAATCAAATTGCTTACAATTGAAGTTATAATTGCAATCTACAATAACAATTTATTGTTTGGATGATTCGTCTTTTTGTGATTGAATTTTGATACTCATTACTTGTTGTGCTTTTCAGGGTTGTCCAAACTTGCTCAATCTTTGTATGAAGGATTGCACATCAATCATTACTCTCCCAGATTCCATAGGGCAATTATCTCGACTTCAAGTATTGAACTTATATGGATGTCAGAATTTGCAGAGGCTACCAAGTACAATTGGACAACTCACACAATTGCAATTACTCCATCTACAGGACTGTAGAAGCCTAGAATCATTGCCGGATTCCATCAGTGCCCTGCCTCGGTTGAAACGGCTTATCATGGGCATGTGCACATCCATGTCCAAGGTACCAGAATCAATGGGGCTCATGACGGGCCTTACCTGGTTTGCTACAGACCTTACGACTGAATGGCAAGCAGTCGCTGTTGGACAACTCCACGGGCTCAAGGAACTCGTAGTAGTGAACTGCAGTGATGAGGGAATCATATGGCTCAATGAACAGAGTTCGCTCGCCCATCTCCACCACCTTTCCAATATTCGGTTTTATGACAGCCCGGCCATGAGCAAGCTCCCTCACACCATCGGACTTCTCACGAATCTGGACTGGCTCTATTTATGGCGTTGTGAGAACTTGCGGGAGCTCCCCAACAGCATCGGACATCTCAAACTGCTCACGAGACTGACCCTGAGAGGATGCAGCAGCCTGGAGACTCTGCCTCATTGTTTGGGTGCCCTCACGAGTTTGGAACTGCTATCGATTGTGCACTGCAGATCCCTCACCAAGCTCCCAGAGTCCATCGGCCACTTGTCCAGGCTTGTGTGGATGGGGATTGAGGGGTGCGGTGAGTTGCAGGCACTTCCGGAGTCTCTCAGGCAGCTGAGTGCGCTGGGGTCGTTACAAATATTGGATTGTGGCAGCCTGGAGGGTTTGGGTGTGCTGAGAGTGTTGCCAGGCCTTCGCATTTGGGGATGCACTTCTGTCACCAATCTTTCAGGATCGTGTCTAATTGTTTTGGACAGAAACTATCGAGATCCTTCTTGGTACGATTGCCTCGACGACAACCAATATCTTCACGTGCGCGGAGATTTGAAGGAAATGCGAGTGGTGGAAGCAAATGATTGTGGGTTTCTACGCCTCGTGCAAGATGCTGATAGTGGACGGTCAATATTGCAACGAGTACACAAGGTGGACTGTTGTAAGTTGATTATGTCGTAGGGCAGAGAGGCAATTTGATTTCTTTAAGACCCGTACACAACGCAGGTGACCGGATGAGCGAGTGAAGGGTTCACGTGATCCCTGACTTTGGACGTGGAGGCGCAAATGTTGGACGATCTTTTTGTGGATGTCCGCTCCAATAGCAGACTACGTGAAGCAAGTTCTCAAATGTAAGTGCAACATGGTGATGACTGTCAAAGACTTCGAGAAATCCCCTACAGTTAGTTTAGAAGCTCAAATGATTTGCACGAGAGAACTTTTGAATGTTGGGTTATGGAAGTGTCTGGGTCGATCTGACCAAGTTCGCAATTGCTTTTGAGTAAAAGTAGTTCTGGCGAATGTGTGCTGACCGATTCTGTTCAGAACTCTAGGGTTCGCATGAAATTGTGGTGTTGACACTTCTTTTCTTCTGTAGAAACTGGCAAGGTACTATGCTGTTTGGTGCAAGGTTTTCTTTTTATAAGATTGCATTTACATTTGCAGCCTTGTTTGCTCGTAACGCTTTTTGGCGACGGTGGAGTCAGGCTGAGGGTAACATGAATTGTTCAGCAGCTTTGTGGCGGTATTGCCATCAATGCAGTTGATGTCAGGCGTTGTTTTGTATCATCCCAAGTGTGTCGATGAATCGGGTCTAAGTTGGTGAAGACTGATTGTCTCGAGTGGAGTTTCTCTTACGACACTGACGATGCAGGCGACGCGGTGACATGGTTTGACTTGACTTACATTGAAGGTGAAGTTGTGGGACTTTGTGATTATTCCGCGTGGCAAGGGTTTACATTTGCAGTGTAGCTGTGTGTGTAGCACCGCACAAGATGAGCTTAAGAGTAGAGTTTTATTGCGAATTCTTCTGCTTAGCAAAGTTTGATGTTATTGAGTAACTACAACGTAAACAGGACAAGGTGTCTGCTTTGTCAGAAGATCTCTGTTTCTTTTTTATGGAGTCTTACCTCAAATTGAGGGCGTCTTGATACATACGGGACTGAACACGTTCTGCCAATTCTCGTTTTCTTTTTTAGCGTCAGAATCACGAGATTGTTTCGTGAAGCTCTCTTGTATGAGAATGTATATTATGCTCACAGTCTTGTAGGCTGCCCCGAAATCTAATTGTAAGTTACCAAGCTGTGACATGGTTTGACTTGGCTTGTATACAGTAGTTGTGGGAGCTATAGTTCAGGACTGTGAATGTTCCTGCTAAGTATTTTTATTTTGCTGTGATGTTGCACTGGACGATAGGAACTTGTGAGTAGAGATATGATTATGTCGATGAGAGGGTACATTGCTTGTAAACAGGACAGAGTTGTTGTTTTGTGAGAAGGCTTGTGTATATTTTGTGTGGATGTTCAACTTAATTTGGAAGGGATCGCAATACCTCCTGGACTGCTCTTGTTCTACCGAATTTCGTTTTCCTATTTTCGTCTTGAGTTTGAGATTGTTTTGTGAACCTCTCTGAAGTTGTTCGTATATCTGCTCATTGTGTGATTGTGTATATTTTTATACCTCATTTCCAATCTTACCTATAGTTACAGAGAAACAAGATTAGGATAAGTGTATGTGAAGGATCGGAGTCAAGGATTGCAACATCCTCCCTGGTGTATAAGACTGGAGGTGGAGCAAACTTGCTAAACAACTCCCTGCCCAAGCCACCCGTGATGGCATTGAAGGTAAATTTTCATCCACTGGTCACAAACTGGTTTCAAAACTCATCATGTAGGACTTCTCCGTCAAATCATTTATGCGATAGCAGTACTAATCCGATATGCAAGACCAACCTTCAAACCTATGTGCATAACTGCGGCAGATGTAAACTGGAATGCGCATCATCACCTCATAGCCATCGCACCTACAAGGACATTGAGTACAGTACTTACAAATGCAACGACTCATTTCGAGATTGTGGCTACAGCAAGAGAAATGGGTACGAGGCCAATGTGAAAGACGAACCCCTCAGTTGAGTGGTAGAAATCCTGGAAGAGGTGCCGAGTGCCTTGTCCACACAGATCTGCACCTTGCTCTGAAGGTGGAAAGTGCAGCTTTAGTGCAAACCAGGCTTCAGCTCTGCAATGCAACTCCGACATGCTCAACTGGACATTGAAGTTTCAGATGCATTATCGCTGTAGTTGCACATTGTTATGGTATTTCAAGTGAATGGATTGGAGGTGCAGCTTCTGACTTACATCTTCAGTTGTGGAAGTTGTGGTGTGTCATGCTCCTTCCCAGATGCTGTCTCTGTATGCTTTGTTGGGCAGTGTGTCTTCAAAGAATGGACCGCTCAGGGTAGTGCAAATTGTGAGTAATGGTTGTGAAAACTGAAATTGTGGTGGTTTACTGTTCAAATGGACAATGTCCTCAGCATTGGCAGGGCCAGTTGAGCTGTTTGTAAAATAATCCTTTTCGTTTCATCCAATGAGTGAACACTGGCTTTCAACTTATGATTTCTAAGTTGATATATTATGTTCCTTAGTTGAGTGAGTGAAATAATTCTTGGATTGAAGTATGTGTTCTACTCATTATATTAACCACTAATGTCAAATGCCCTGAAAATTGCAAAAAACCCTGAAAATTGCCCTCTTTAAATCCAAGGTGCAAATTATTAAGTTTTGATGTATTTTTGAGTATGCAATTGTAAGATCTTGTACCTAACTTGTATGTGCATATATGTGTCAAATCTTAAATTCAAATTCTTTACCAATTGTGAGATCATAATGTTTAAAGATGGAAAAAAAGTTTTTTTGCTTGTTGGAAAAAGGGTAACTTGTTTTTTTGAGGGCCAAAAAAACCATTTTTGGTAGAAAATTTGATATGAGGCTCTTCAGATTCTTGTTTTTAGATGAGTGAGGAACATGCCTTTGCAATTTTTACCCTCATACAACCTATAAATCCTAAAGAAATGCTTGATTATTCACATAGAGGTATGCTGAAATTCAACTACAAAGGCCAATCTTTGACAATAAAAAAGGCATGTGAAGAATTATTGGATTGAAAATCCAAACGGTGGATCATGCCTTAAAACCTTGTTTACTTGAAAAAAAACAAAACTCAAAAAAAAGTAAAATCTCAATTTTTGGTGAAGTTTTGAAATTTTTGCAATTTAATTGATTTTGGGCAGTTTTTGAGCATAAATGAGCATATACCGCAGTTTTAGCAGTTTTAGGCAGATTTCAAATTGTGTTTTCAAACTTTGACTGTGGATATCTTCTAAAGTATGAGGAATTTTGAAGCATGAGATGATATTTCGAAAAGGTATGAAAATATCTACAATCTTCCGAATATAAAAACTTAATTTGATCTAAATTTAGTAAATGCGAGCCTCATCGAACCAAAATCGACCCTGATCGGGTTGATTTTGACATTAGGGATTAAATGACCTAAGGGAGTTGAAATCATGGGTGCATCTTTGAATGAGGAGACTGTATTTGCAAATAACCTAAGTTGTTTAAAAAATTGTGACAACTTTTCAAAATAAAGGGTGTTAGGCGGATACAGTAGGGGGGAAGCACAATAAAGTGGACCAAAAAAGTGCTTAACTATTTGTCAGTTTCAGCCCTTTTGCAAAAATTGCACAAAAGTGATGGAGAGACGTAATCGAAGTCAAATTTTTTTGCTTATATAGATTCTCAAATTTTATCTGTATAACTTGAAAAAGTTTCATGCAAAGTAGACACTTTAAAGTAATTGTATAAAGGCTTTAAATCCAAGCAATGTGAATGCAGTCATTTGAAAAAGTGGTTAGAAAAGAATCAAAAACTATCTAAAAATCACTTTTGATGAAGTAGGGCCCTCTATATGTTTAAGAGGTATTCTAAAATAATCAATTCATATACTCATTAATTGGTTTAGGGTTCCAAAAGTACCGCAAGGATGTTTTTTAGGAGGGTCACTGTCGCGGTACTTGTAGGGAGTTTTTTTTCACCGAACACTGATTTTAAAATTGGAAAAACAGTTTCTAAAGCCAACAAAGGGCCCCAAATGAAGCCATTAAAACTTTGGAAAAGTTTATTTTCATGATTTAGAACTAGTGGTCAAATTAAGTTTCAATGGAAGATGTTTTTTTTATGGAGGTGCCTGTAAGGTTCCTTATGACACCTTAAAAAGTGACTAAAATGCTCAAAATCTACACCAAAATGCTCAAAATCAGATTTGAGCTTTGAAAAACAGCACACTTTATAATCACTTCCAAATGATCACATGTGTCACTTTGTGGTCCACTTTACGGTGCTTCCACCTAGTAGCATTTAGTGCACTTTGATGTTAAATGGGATGGTAGAGAGAGAGAAACTTCGGTCTCCGGCGGAGACCGACGTGAATTAAGTGTCTGTTCAACCTACCCCCAATCCAAAGCCCACAGGACAAAGGTATGGAAGTAAAGATCTACTCCCCCCTTTCGATAGTAGACACTTTAGTCACAAGTAACTAGTAACAAGAAACCAGTGAAAACAGGTGTATAGAATAGTTTGTGGTGATGTTACGGACATCAAACCACGAGCTCATTGTTGGTTGGATGTGAGCGTTTGTCTCATTAATCCGGTCCGAGTTCGAACCGTGATGGACTCGTTTGAGTGGATGTGGGGGATGGAGTGGCTTGATACTGCTGAGTGAGCGATCACGAGCAGGAAATAAGTTGTGCCAGCCAACAGCCCCCTTTGCGAGAAGTGACAAAAAGAGACTTGACACCTGTATGCTAACAATTTAAATAAAGTAGCTCTAGCTACTACCAAAATTTTATTTTATTTTATTTTAAAGTTTTTACTAAGGAGGTTCTAATGTTTTGGGAATCGGTTGGTGGTTTTCTATTCTTCTTTTGTGGAGTAGAATGGATATGGCGTATTGTATGGCGATAGTGTTTATGTTTTTGAAGGTGTTTTTGATGGTGGGCATCGGTATTTGGAATTTTTCTTCAAGTGATTTCATTGATGGAATGTGCGTAGTTGCTCTAGCGCCGGCTGTAATGACGATAAGAGGGTCAACTTTCCATCCTAGAGCAGTGATATTAGCGATTAATGGATTGTATTTGTTAGTTTTGGCTTGGAGTGTTTCTGGGGAGAATCTGTCATTGCAATATGTAAATTCAATAAATTGTATTGTAAGGTTGGGGTTCATTTCAGAAGGGGGTTCACTTTGGTAAGATAGGCCTTTCACACATAAGATGTCTGGTCTAAATCTCGAGTTACAGTGGCATCTTTGTGTGCCACATGTGCAAGGGAGTAACCAATTTGGTACAGTATTTTCTGGGGGTTTATCATTGAAGGTTCGAGCATTCATGAGAATATAGCAGCGAGATTTTTCCGATGAGATTAGTAGTTTACGGATTTCCCAAACTGCTTTGTTGTGTCTTTTGACGCGGAGTGAATGTATGTGTTGTTGTTGGCATGTGAGTAACACATGTAACCATGTGTCCGGTTCATGTGATCTACAAATAGGACATGTGATGGATGGAAATCTTTCTCTTCCAAAGAACATTTGTTTCCTAGCATGGCCCATGTATGTTCCAATACGAAATTTGATAAGGCATGTTTTTTGTTTGTCTGTAATGATTGGATTTTTCCAGAATTCATTGGAGAGTTCATTATCTATATCTTCATTTGCTGTCCATTTGTAAATATTGGGAGTTTGTATAGCCATAATTTCTAAGTTTTTTTCTCTATCGTATTTCTTGATTTGTTTTTCTAGGTCTCTAACTGGTCCTTTGTCTGGCATATCTATCATGGATGGCCATACATCTTTCTGGTAGTAGTATAGGGTAGCATGCGCGTGTTCGTATGGGTGTTCGTCAGTTATATATTCTAGGTCGACACCGATTTTTGCTAGTTTGTCCGCTTTCTCGTTACCATCAATGTTGATGTGTGCTTTGACTTTGTGTAGAGAAATGGGTTGTATTCTTTGTTGGAGTAGTTCTACCATGGAGGCAAGTGTGGTTTGATCGGGGTGACTATTGTGTAGTGTGGGGTGTTTGATTTGCGTGTTTAATAAATATAGGACGTTTAGGCAGTCCGTAAATATATATGCGGGTTCATTAGGAAATTGTGTGTTGATGATTCTTAGTGTTTCGTGTATAGCCATCATTTCAGCTCGTAAAATGTTTTGGTGTCCATGGAGTCTTTTGGGGATGTTAATACCTTTAGGGCTGTAGATGCCATATCCAGCTTTTTCCCTCATCCATTCATTATTGGGGCCAATTTCTTTTGGAGGTATGAAAGAGCCATCGGTGTAATAACTGAGTTGGGCTTCGAATTTTAGTGACATGTTTGTATGGTAGTTTGGGATTGGAAGGATATGTGTGGGGCTATTTTTTAGTGTATTAGGGTAGTCTAATTTGGACCATTTCTTACTGGGTTTAACCGGGGTATTTAAAGGGGTAGGGGGAGCAATTTGTATGTAAATCTGTGGTATTTTTAGATTATCTATGATGGGATGGTAAATCATTCTTTAATATGCTATTACAGTATTACAGAGTATGGAGTAAAGGTAATATTATTATGATGGTTTATAATCAAAATCAAATTTTGATTTTATTTACTGATGGTTTATGATATAACTTACGTTCATTATTGTGAGTACTTTGCCATGTGTTAATTTTGCAACAGGCTGGCAACATATTGTAATACAAATATTTAGGTCAATAAGTGAAAGCATCAAAGGGCTCACATTTTTTAGAGTGCATCCATGGTATAATACACAATTCTACATTTCCTTATCATACTAAGTAGTTGTTGTTTGTACCAATATTATATAAAAAGGTTGAAGTACATAATAGATTTTTTCATATATTGATACTTTCAAAACAATGTTGTCCTTAAGATTTGTCCTTAATTTGTCCTTAAGATCATGATCCACTCCATTTGTTAACTTCATTTGGAAAAGTAGCAAAATTTACAAATAATGATCAATATCTTTTGTTAATCTATCCAGGATAAATACTACCATTTGTTGACTTCATTTAGAATAAGGGCAATAATTATTACCACCATTTGTAACTATATTAATGATGATAATTACCATTTATCACCTCCTTTTACATTAACCCCTAAAGCATTTGGCCATAAAATCCCAAATTCTGCCTTAATTCTGCCTTGTTTTAGTTCAAGGCAGAATTATGCAAATTCAAACGTATTTTAAAGAATCTAACCGTAGGATCTAGTACCTAACTTGTACACAAAATTTTAGATTGTAACTCCTTGCCGTTTGGAAGATCGTAAGGTTTGAACTTGAGAGACAAGTTTTTTTTGGTACTCCCCGGCAGGGACAGCCATCCTTCGGAGAGTGAAACAACCAATTTTTTGAGATCGTGTGGTTGGAGGCTCTTCAGTTTTGGGTTCTAAAGTGAGTTGGAAGTATGCTCAAAAAATTTGAAGACAATACAAACACAGAAGCATTGGAAAACCCCATTTCCAGTGATGGGAGTCAAATGAAATGCATATACACTGGCTCTTTTTCCACACTAGAAATGCCCAAGAAGATCATCTATTTTTTGAAATCCGAACGGTGTATACATGCATTTGTATAGAAAAAAATTTTAGAGGAAAAAAATCCAAAAAATAAATAAATCCAAAATAGATATGAATTTTACAGCATATACTGTGGTTTAGGAGGAGAAAATGGTGAAGGAAAAATGGGTGACAAAGCTGTTTGGAAGTTTTTATAAAACTTGGAACTTTGACTAATATATCTAAAGATCCGTATGGTCAAACTTTACAAAACTTGGAATGTAGACTAATTGGATGGCTTTGAACAAGATCCTACGGTTGGAAGTTTTCAAAATCAAGGAGATTTGGAAAAGTTGTAAGGGATTAATATCTGTAATTCCATACTATTTTCAAAATATCTATTAAAAGGTAATGTATTTTATAGATAGGATTTGTAAGGAAAAGCTTCATAACGAAACTCAATAACCTTTTATTTCCTTCTACATAGTATTCTTGAACAAATAAAAACTTTAAGCCAAATTTGACTTTCTAACTAAATTACGCGGTAGCATATCATCCATGGCAAATCATTGGCGCCTCCGATATTAATATATAACTATTTTTATAAGCGATTATAAATCCCCATCAAAAAAATCTATAAACCGACTTTACCATCATACATTTGTAAGAGCAATGTAGTATTAACTGTGGGATCCGAGAAACTCAGAATAAACCGGAAGAGCCCCATCCGGAGTTAGGATTCCATTGATTTTTCATTTTTTTGGTTAATTAGGTAAAAACTAGCTAGACACTAGCCGCATTAGGAGTTAACACAAACCGGATACTCCAGAAACCTTAAAACAGTTAACGCAGGAAGTATTCTCGGAACCTTGATCCCGGAAACTCGGAAGAGAAAACACGGAACGGGTTGACGATCCGAGAACTGACCGTTACCGTAACCGCGTCTGGGATCCGAAACGACGCGGAAGTCATCATGACTCGGATAATGTCGAGCCCGGTACGGTGGCGGCTGCAATTACGTGCCGCCACAGCGTTTATGGTGCTCTGGGTATATAAGCGGAAGTGTTAGGGTTTGGAGTTCCTTTTTGCGGACTGGGAGTAGGGAGTGAAAGAGCGGTGAGGTGTTTCGTCTTTTCCGATTCACTTGCAGTTGGATTGCCGGGTTTCTTGCTGTCGGATCGCAAAGGGAGAGAAGTAAGGTGTAGCAATGTCGCACATTCGGTGTAGAGTTCTTAGCCCTGCCACTCCGGTGAGAGAGTCGGAGATGAACGAGTTGATTGACGATCTCACCCGGATGAGGTGCGAGGGTTTGCTGTTACGGCCTTGGTTGCTGAAAGATGAGGCGATGGTCACGGAGATCCTCGAGGGACCAGACAATAGGTGGGACAATACGATCCGGGGCAAGCCCACTCTGTGGAATGCGGAACGGTGGGCGGAAACTTACTTTGGGCAACCCGGACGGATAAGTACGTGCAGGATAGGTTCCACGGGAAGATCCATAAGAACAATGGATACGTGATAGACGCCTGCAAGGATATGAGACATAGACAGGTCCTAGCCTTCCTCGTTCCGATCCTGTATCCGTTGAAATTGGAACAGGTCACCATCACGGTCAGAAACACCATCTTCGGAGCGTACACGGAGCAACGTCCGGTGAATTGGGCTGCTCTCATAGCGGAAACCATGCAGAAGATGGTACCCTCAATCGGAAAGAAGCCGACCCCAATCACCCCTTTTCTCTACCACCTCTATCATTCCAATAGCTTGCTGATGGATAAAGAGGAGGAGAGTTATACGGTGGCGAAGAACCTCCTCTGCTTTCAGGAGGTTCCGCCCGGGTTTGATGTCGTACATCACGGCGAAACCTCGGATACGGCGTTCACGAAAGGGGAAGATGATACGGTGATCGTTCCGAATCCCAGCGCTACGAAGGCCCACTCCAAGTTGCGATCGGAACGCGCTATGTCGCAGCACGCGGAACCCTCCACGGCCCGAGGTGATACGGAACGGAAGGAGGTCAGTTTCAAGCCAGGATTTCCGGTTGACCCGTTCCGGGCACTCAGGAAAGAAACTCATCGGGCGCATGCCTCTTACGATCGGATTGAGACGATGTTCCGAAGAGTCTGCACGTCGCTCGGAGGCTGTTTACCGGAAGAGGTGATCCGAGAGGTGGAGCTTTTGAAGGATGCCCCAAAGCTTCGGAGCGAGAAGAAGCAGTTGGAGTTTCAGCTGAAGGAACTTACCTCGGAACTGGCGACGAAGAGCGAGGAGATCCGTAAGTTCCATGCTGAGCAGGAGGAGACTTTGGGTGAGCTCCGGAAGTTGGTAGGAGTTCCGGGTGATGTAGTCAACAAGGCCATGTTGTTCGACGAGAATGTGATGCTGCCAGCTGAATTTGAGAACAGGCAGAAGATCATCACGATCCTTTCCAAATGCGAGCACTCGATGAACCAGATCCTGAAGCAGATTCGGAAGTTGCTCAATCCGGGAGTCGGAAGTCCCAGCGTCGGAACCAGACTTCCCGGATCTCCCTCTCGGACCGTGGTAGGGGAATCTCGCGGTGCAGGGTTCAGGACCCCAATGGAGTGCAACCTCCGGTTTGAGGAGCAAATGGCGGTTGACTCGGACATCTTCGCACCGGCTCGGACGATCGCGGACCTGATCTGGGAAGCTCAGGCCAAGAAGGCGTCACCCGGAGCCACTACGGCTCAGCAAGGCTGCGCGATTTCCACCGGACAGGCAGAGGTGACGGGGACTACAGTCACTGTTAGGCGATCCGAGGAGCAGACGGTTACGGAAGAAGTGACCCGGTCCGTGCAGCAGGTTGTTTCCCCGGCGCTAGATACGTCGGTGATTATTCCGGTTCACCAAGGGGAGGTAGCCGGAGCGGAATGGAGGAGGTCCATTTCACCTACCGGACGTACCCGAGTGACTCAGGAGGGGGCACTCACCCCTTCACCCACAGCCCGGACCGGGACTGTGACTCCTACGCCAACCGAGACGCTCGTGGTGGACTCCCCCGCTGACAGTTCCGGTGCTTGGATGGTTTTGAGGAAGAGAAAGGAACCGGAGGAGAAGGGGCCCATTACGATTTCCGGGTCCGACTCGGATACTCACGCAAGCTCCCCGGTAAGGACAGCCGGAACTGAGACTCGAACTCCGACATCCGGACCCCCTCCCTCGCGGATGTTGCCCAAGTCTCCCAAGTCTCCCAAGTCTCCGAAGACACGGGTCGTTACCCGGCTTTTCTTGGAGACCAAGTCAAACGAGTTGAAGGAGGAACGGAGTGCTAGGCGTCAGACGGAGCGGGCAGCAAAGGCAGGAGGATCCGAGCCCCGGATGACCCCGTCGAAGGAGAAGGACCGAGAGCCGGAGAGCCACAAGAAGACGAAGATGGGATAGATTCCTCTTAGTGGAACTGGCAGTCACTTTCCGGATTTATAGGAGTAGATTTCGGATCGGGGAGATCCGGGTTAATCGTAAAGTAGGATTCTAGGTAGATAATTAGGAATTAGGGTTTTTGATTGAACATTCCGGCGCCGCCGCTTTTGTGGAAGCCCCTGCTTACTTAAACAGGGGAGGCGATGGAGTCCGGGTCTTCGTTTTGCATGTTTTCTCCCTATATTCCTTATCAGTAAAGTATTCGTGTTTTGCAAGTACTGTGCGTGGTTTCCAGTTAAGTGTGAATGATCCGGGAAGGATATGAGAGTTCCGCTGTAGCTCGAATAGGAAGGTGATGGGAGTTGTGACGAGACCCGAACCGGAAAGGTAATGGGATTGAGCGGAAAGATTTAGCGGATTGTCGTAGGAGTGAAGCCTCACTGTTCCATCCTCAATCCAACCTCACGCGGAATAGCCGTCGCTAGGGTCGAAGCGGATCGAGGGGTACTTGATCGGGCTCCCTGAACTTCTGAAGAGGTTCCGCACTCTGTGAGAGGAGGATTCGGAACGTGGCACGGGTCGCCTAGGGATAATCGGATCTTGGTTCTCCTAGATCCGGATCGGTTTGTCGTTGTAGTCTCACGGATCAGGAGTGGTCACCTGTGTGACCTGCTGGCCAGAAGTATTCTAAGTCAATTGTGAGGCAGTATCCTTTTCGAGACGTTGGGGTTGTGGACGAAACACCTGTCCGTAACATGGAAGAGAGTCAAAGAGATACGTTCCGAAAACGCTATCCGAGCAGTGGCAAGGCTCGGAATTATCATGAGTAACTACTTGGTGAAGCACTATTGAATCCCTGGACGATACTCGGAACCCAGTGACAATACGGAAGTTTACGCTCATTTTGAGTGCTATCCGGATGTTCGTTGCGTTTCCGTGTTCCGACATTAACTTACGAGAAACTTAAATTATAATAGCATTATTTATATTTTATTATTTTGTAAATTTTTAATGATTATTTTTACTTGAAATTTTTCTATGATTCAAAATACAACAAAAATGTAAATAAAAGAATACATATCATGTGAATATACAAAAGAATATACAAATTATTTACATTGTGCCAAAATGATTTTGTATTATGTATAGTAATTTATTGATTCAAAATTAAAATTTTATAAAAAATTTAAATTTCAATGATATTTTTATTTTAAATATTTTAAATAAATTTTAAATAGAATATTGATACTAGTAAGTAGAGTATAGAAAACTTATACCTCTATTCTATTAAGTTTTTTATTTCATTTTCAAAGTAGTTATATATTCAAGTTAATCTACATTATAATATAAATTTAAATTGAGCCAATTTAAGTAGCTGCATGGAGGGCCATCTACCAGTAGCAACATCTACAGCGACTTCCGCTTTGAAGCGAATCCCTTGTGCACCGGGTCGGATATCAAGATCCTTGGTCATTTGATTAACAATTGGAAGGTCTGTGGTTCGAGTAACATGGAACTCAAGAGTTCAACTACCGTTCCTTTGCCGGGAGTGATCCGTTTCCCCCCTTCTTTGACTCAATTAATAATCCTTGGATTTTTTGAGTTTTGGTATTTGAGTTTTAACAATTCAGCGTGGCATTGGGGAGTCGGCCAATACGTCCTACATGGATTTCTGTCCTACTATATTCTAAAACATGTTTGCATTGACTACTATAATAATTCTAGATTCAAATTTAACATTATGAAGTATAAATATTTTAATCATTTTTTAATTTGTAAAAGTTTTAACATTTAAATAAAAGTTATTATAAATGCATTCATAACGTGCATTGTGTGAAGATATATAAAAGTATATTATAAGAGGACTATATTGAGATTTTTTGCCATATTAGAAGTAAAAATATAGTTTTGCTAATAAAAGTAAAATGTAGTTAATTTCTAGACATAGCAATGTAAATTAGGCAAATAGAGGATTGAATCGATGAACATGCATTTCAGTGTTGTTGACTATGGAGAAATGCTCTGATCGCTGATGTAGTGATATGCATTGTTGTCATAATACAGTCATTACTTAAGCCAACGTCTTGGATCCAATTCGCATAACCAAAAAATACAAACAATCTAGTTTCCAACATTTCCAAAAGTTGAAGAGCGCCCAACTTTACAAAGCAGTGAAAATAATGGGTTGACGAGGCATATTTGTGACACTAAAAAGAAGGCTAATAAAAACCTCTCAATTTGTATATATACATTTGTTATTTATCATAGTTATTTTAAGTGGAGCTTTATGTAAAATAGTGAAATGTATTGCTTGTTGCCTATATTATATAAACTGAAGTATACCCATTAACGCCTGTTATAGTATTACTTGAATGTAATAAGTTCTTTATTTTTTTATCACTCAACGCGACATGTGCTTGGATAGGGGAGGTGCCATGCGTGTGGAAGAGTTAAGACCCGCCCTGCGTTTGCACGGGTGATGCCTATTGGCTACATGGACTTGTACTTACCTTGTATAAAATGGTGTATATGAAATTGTAGCACAATCTAGCATACAAATTAGCACATTGTAAGGTTGACCCCCAAAGGCCCTATGTCTTTGGAGCCAAAACCATTGGGAACATGCTCCTACTGATAGAAATCTATTTTTTCTAAATTTAGACTTAACATTGAATATGTAACCGTAAAATCCTGTACCTACCTTGTATAAAAAGGTGTATACCAAATTTGAGGACAATGTACCATAGAAATTGAGAGATTGTAAGGTTGTCCCCTAAAGGCCCTATGTTTTTTGGGCAAAAACTATCATATACATATTCCTACTGATAGTAATCTATTTTTCTAAATTTAGACTTAACATTGAATATGTAACCGTAGGATCTTGTACCTACTTTGTATAAACAAGACGTGTGGGACCTCAAGGTTCACCTACAAATACAAAATTTGGAGAAAGTTGAAACTAAAGTATAAAGTTTAAGGTAGGAGATATGAAGATATACAAGTAGGAAAAGAATTAAATGAAGCTTACAACTTACGGATTTGCATTTTGAAGGTTTCATGGTTCCAAAATTTTGTGACAATTTTGCAGTTTAAATACAGGTTTCATCATCAATGTATGTTGTCATACCTTACCAATATAATTTGTGGATTTATAGTAGTATGCATTTTAACAATTTTGTTGCAGTTAAATAATTTTGTTTAACTAAAAAATTGATCTCTTTCTGATCAAAGCTGAAGTAGTGTAATGAGTTTACGATTACCAATTGTAATGAAATTTGGGCTCATTACCATAGTTGATTAATTCTTTTAAATATAATTTACATGTTTCTTTAATGAATTTCGTGCTTGATTGCATGAAAAATAAAATTTGATTTTTTCAAGAGTTGTAGGTAAAAAAAATAATCAATCTTTTACCTTGGCCAACCAACAAATCCAATAAAAAATTTACCACTTGTTTCTCTACGACAAATTGCCCAAGAGAAAAATCTTAATGCAAGGGAGACCAATGTGCCCAATTTTTGTTGCAATCCATCGTCATTGAACAATGCATATCTTTTACGGTATTTCTCTATTCAGTCTTAAATTTGTTGGGCATCTTCTTTACATACATATTGTCCTATTCAAAAACATTAACATTCCAACATTCACACTATAAGAAATTTCATCCCAAAGTTGTTACTTCTCGTGTTGATAACTGAATCTTGCAATATCTCACTTGATCAAAATTATAATATTTGTATTCATTGGTTTGGTATTTTTAAAATATTCATGGTTACTGTAAATCGATCCTAAAACAATTTCATAAGGTTTAAATTCATAAGGTTTTTCTAAATTTAGACTTAACATTGAATATGTAACCGTAAAATCCTGTACCTACCTTGTATAAAAAGGTGTATACCAAATTTGAGGACAATGTACCATAGAAATTGAGAGATTGTAAGGTTGTCCCCTAAAGGCCCTATGTTTTTTGGGCAAAAACTATCATATACATATTCCTACTGATAGGAATCTATTTTTCTAAATTTAGACTTAACATTGAATATGTAACCGTAGGATCTTGTACCTACTTTGTATAAAAAAGGTGTATACCAAATTGGAGCACAATCGACCATACAAATTGGAAGAATGTAAGGTTGACACCTAAAGGTGCTAAACCTAATGTAGTTTTCAAATGTGGTAAGGGGGCCACCATAGAGAATTTTTCGGCTTAGAGGGAACCACAATTTTGTATTTTTCTCTCAGAAGTAAGTATTTTTCTCCTAGTTCATCTTAGCCTCCTTGTACGCCACCGGTTAAAATCAATCTTAATTAGAAAGCACTTCAAATTGCAATTGAATATTCCACTCCCTTTGTCCCCTGAAGATATCTCAAATACCGAATGTACATAACAGTTCTCCTCCTTCCAATAATAATTTTGTTTATTAATTTTATTTTTTTCTTTTGAGAAATCAGGTAATAAGTTACAAAGATTTTTTAGATTTATTAATCAATTATTTGATCGTGTAGAGGTGTTTGAAGAGCAAGATTGATGTCCCATGTTCTCCATTGTGTAAGCAATCATACCATGTGTTTTCTCATATTTTTTCATTCTATGTATTTTTTATTCAATTCTAAATAACTCTCAAACACTACAATGAGTTGAAAAGAAATCACACATTGACCAAATTTCATGCAATCTTCTTCACCTTAAAGTGGTAGAAACAAAGTTCATCTTCTATTGAGAGACGACCAAAATTTTCTTTATTTGATAAGAATTCTAATTGAAAATTTCCCTTAGTCTTTTATGTCGAGTAGCTATTTGATCAAAATTCATGGTATTTAATTATTCATTTTCTAAGTTAGTTGCATCAACTCAATCAACATAGCTTCAAGACACAATACCGATGTTTTTACAAGTCCTCTTCTTCAATATTAAACAAATCTTTAGCCTATTTATAAGCAATATTCATAAGGTATATCGCTCATGTTGATTGACACTTATGACTATTTATTATTGAACTTGTTCTTTTTAATAGTGTTATCTTGATGTCAATTCTACTAAAAATGTAATTAAGATAAGATCCAATGTTTAGGGGCATCAAAGTTCTTAGCATATCTTATTTATATTTTGTGATGTATCAAAAGCGTTCTCATAGACAAAAAGGTTCTTGATTAAGGTTAATTAAAATGTGATAGAGTTTAACATTTAATAATTTTTAAATATATATATAAATTATTCTAATACATTGAATATTTAGTATTTTAGCTAATCGGATCCTTAACAAGACTAGTTTTGGTGATTTTCCACATTGATTGATTAGGTTTTATTGTATTCTAAAATCTTGCATATAAGGTCTAGTATTGGATTTTTTCATTTTAAAAATATTTTTGAATGTCTCTACTACATTACTACAAACACCCTCAATCAATGATTATGAGACATTCAAACTACTCTTATATACTATATTATTGGTAAACATAAAGTTTATTACTACAAAGCATATAGCTTTTGATATTTTTGTATGCAAAAATATCTATAAAAAGATTGAAATAGATAAAACATTGTTTCATGATATATCCAACAGCTATATCTACAAAACATTGAATATGAAAACAAAACTATTCCACCCGTGACAAAGAGTAGAATAAATTTATTACACTACCAAAGCTTTTTAACAACTTAAAAACTTTTATGCATATTCTTTGTTTTAAAAATAATAATTAGACAATAAAATATAATATGTTAAAAACTGGACATTTTGGATTGATAATAAATAACAAATTAGACATTCATCTTTATACATGTTAAAGTTGAAGGATATTTTATATGAATTTTAAATAGAATGATGTTTATTTTGCCAATACATTAATTCTTAACTTTCACCACTTACGATTAAATAATTTCTTTGTTGTATTTAGAGTGTTAAATGTTTCTTTAAATTAAAGATTGTACTTTTAAGCATTGAATATCTTAAGGCAAAAGACTTTGTAATATATGTAAGCAATGTTCAAATACCCATTATTTAAGGCCAATTTCATCCTCCCCCAGTCAAATAATTAATTTATTTATTTTTACCAGCGGTAACCCCGCTTGGCATTGTACCATTTTATTGCAACGAGTAATAAAAGTTACTTGTTTGTGTCAAAATTAAAAATTAAAAAATAAATTAATGTCAGATTATGATGTTTGACTCAAAAAATAAAATAAAATAATAATTCTTCAAAATTTGAATTTTAGAAAGGTGGGTGGGGGGATAACTTGAAATGAGACTTTCATCCACAATCAATGAAGTTTCATTGGATGTTTGCAGTGGACTTCATGTAATCACTCTACATAATTTAAATTTATTTTAAATTTATTTAATACTCAATTCATGTGTTGAATTTCAAGATTTTTCATCATTCATCTAATTTTATTTTATGCATTAGCGGCATATTGGAGGCATCATTCAAAAAAATCCAACATTTATATTTGGAACTATAATTTTTGCCAAAACTACCTTAGAGTCCAGTATATATTTTCATGATTTTAGGCATTACTTCAATGCCATTACTATTTCTTGAACAATCAAGGTCCAAAGTTTACAAGAACTGTATGCACCCTTGAATTATTTGTGTTTTTGCCCAACCTGCTCAGCCAAATCAAATTGGCCATGTAGGGTATGAAAATCAAATTAATGTGAACTGAAAGTGTCACATTCAAATTGTCTATTGTTATGTTTCTAGTTTTCAGAAGGCCCACTCACACATTTGCAACCTTCTTGGCAGCCAGTAGATCTGAGATCTTATTGGTGTAGTAATCAGGTTGGATTTTGTTCTCATCACTCTGAAGTGCTTCAAGCGTGGTCACACCTACAAGAAAACAAGCTTATTGATCAAGTTTCTTGCATGAGTAGGAACAAGAATGGCTTTGGATGTAGTAATGCCCAAATAAACAATGATAAAAGTTTCTCATATTTTAGTAGTCATTTGAACAGATGATTTACCTGAAAGAACCAAGAGAGTTGCACAACCTCCATTTTGGCCAAATAGGATGTCAGTTTCCAATCGATCTCCCACCATGCATAGCTGTGATGTCTTGATGTTGAACCTGCCACATCGCAATCCTACTCATCAGAACTGCTGTTATCACAAGCCAAGATATAGGTTATGAGATGTTCCCACAATAAAGAAACCTGGCTTGATCTACATTTGAATTTCTCAGAACAACTTTGCAGAGTATGCTTGAGGGATCTCCTATTGCTAGCAAAATAAGAGTTTTTACATCAAACTCAGGCCAATGCTCAATCTGGTCTAGTTAAACCATGTTCAACATTGATGATTAGTATTTTGAAGGAGATTTGATGGGCGCAGCTCAAAGGTTGGCAGTTTACTTTGATGCAACATGATCCATCATGAAGGTCGAGGGCTTGCCAACCACAAGTGGTTCCTTCTTTGTTGAGCCTTTGATGGCACCAACCATAGTGCCAGCCCCTGCGTAAGTTGACAGCGTTCACTAGTTAATAATCTCTGTCCATTTTGCGTACACTTGACTTGTTGCGAAAACACAAATATTGTATAAACAAACACACATGTTGAAGTGACTCAAGTGAAACTTCAGCCCATTACAAAATCCAGGACAATAGGATGGACAATAAGTACCTGCCCACTCTTGAGATTCTGTTAAGTGAATGCCGGCATCACAATTGGTGGCAATGAACATGCACCCAGGATTCTCACGAAGGCAGCGAGTAGCATACCTGGAGATACACGACGATAATGAATTGAGCGACGTCATTTGAACCAACTTCATTCAAGGTACAGAATGTATGCGCTTGTTACCAATATGCATGTGTACTACAATTAGCAAAGGCTTAGTAGGCTTACTGAAGCTTGTAGTAATTAACATGTCGATCAAATCCCACCACCACAGCCGCAACCTTTTCGGAGAAATTTGTTTTTGGTCAGACTCCATGTTATCGAATAGCAAATGAACTTCAAAAATCGGCGTAGAGGTTCTGAAGTCAGAATTAGCAAGACAATCGTTCCATAGGCAGGTGCAAAGACGTACGTCAGGGTCATGCTCCATGACTTGACCCGGTGACAGGTCGATTTTTTTGTCTCCGTCTTCCTGTAAAGCACAAAGATGTAAGTACAATATATAACCACCGCAGTTGCATATCAATATTCTACAAATAAGTGAAATTTGAAATCTGAATTCCTTTTTTTGAGAACCTTCAATCTGCTGCTGTCAGTCATTCATCTAATTTCGGGTGTATGGACAATTACTTACTCTACAAGCTCATCAGGAACTAAACAATGAGAAAAATTAACTGGTGCTAGACATACAGGGCCTCCAAGATAATTGATTCCAGCTTGTTTGAGCTCCAACTGAATGCCGGCTTCACCAATTATGTATACCTGTCTCAGACCCCTTGCCATGTTAAAAATTTCTGAATGGTAGAACTGATAGAACCAGGAGTACTCATGAAAATGACAACCAAGCAATAGAGAACCGATCTTCAAAGAGGACGTGAACTTACAATCGATGTGAACTACTCATTCCACAGAAAGTCTGAGGGCTACTTCTGTAAGGTATCTTATTGCTATCAAACGCCTTGGTAGGCTGTTGAATCCATCGACTAGAACTGGAACCTAAAACATTTCCATGCATTTATAAAGGATCAAAACAACAATGCACATTCATTTTAAATATCCACAGTGGTTCGTTTGCACTAGATCCTTTAACTTTTATAGTAGCCTTAACCGTACCTTCTTGTTTGAAGGAAAATTGATTGACTTCAAGTATGCAGCTGCAGCAAACGACGATGAGAAAATCTCCTCCTGCAGCCATCAATACTCTACCCATAAGCGCAAAGGAGAATGAACAGATGCGTGTACTGAACAAACAACCAACATAACCAAGTTCCTACACATGGGAGCAAAAGTTTCACCTCCAAGACATTAACCCCCAGTGCCTCAAACTTTTTCCTGCATTGCTTCCTGGACTTGGTGGAGTTGTTAGTCACAAACACCAACTGCTTACCCTGCACACCCAAACGAAGCAATACATGTAATCACCTTCGACACCTACACATTGTCCAAGCAAACTTCGAGTTTATGACTCCGGCAGTCCCACATACACATGAAAATTGTTTGCACACCTTAGCTCGAAGCATGTCGAGCGTCTCGGCAGCGCCATCGATCAGCGTGTCTCCCCTCCATATGACACCTACGTATTCCAACAAGTGCATTAAGATAATGCTATCCAATGATGAGGATGCCAAGTGATCATATTTCCTTATCGACATAACCCAAAATTCCTAGAGCCCTGAAACTCTCCAGTGAACTGAATTCTAGGGTTTAAGGAGCATCACACCATCACAGTCGAAGATGAACGTCTCCACGCTGTCGATTAGCTTGTCATGGTCCGTCAAGAAGCGTGCCGTGGCAGTGGAGCCTGCGAGGGAGAATTCACGATTATCACCACCATGGTTACAGAACAAGAGAAGAATCAGAGAATCGGCAAAGGTGCAAAACAAAGGAAGCAGTAAGATTGAGGATGTGACGAAGAGAGCATCGTCAAGAGCGTCTTCGAATGAGACATCGTGTTCTTACCGAAGCGGATTTGGGGGCTAGAGTCCATGCGTCCCCTGGAGAAGAGCCCCAGGAAGGAGCTGTGGGGTTGCGATGGAAGCCCCTGTTCGAGGCCGATCCGCAGCGAGGAGCGAGCGAGGGGCGATTCTGTGTGAGCGCGGAGCAAGTGCGGTTTAGGAGAGCACACGGAGTGGAATGGAGCCCCGCAGACGACCATGGAGCCGCCACAAAATGCGGGGTGCGATAGTGTTGGTCGCAGCAAGCGCAATGCTCTGCCTGAGCGATGCTGGCCATGGCGGAGCGTCAGTGTCAGGAAGAACAACCCGCTGTGAGCCATACAATTCACATGCGAGTCGTCATCAAGGTGGGGCACAGTGCACTTGGCAGGACAGTCGTGGGAATCACGAAATCTGATGAAACTGATCCGATACCAAGCTTCGTTCCTTCCTTCTGAACCATGCGGTCACAGTCAATCAAATCACAGACGCACCCACTTCCTTTCACCGCCTCGAATTCATACTCTGGAAAGTGGACGCGGGAATAATGTACAATCAATTCAATTCCCACTGACGGCCTCTCAAAGATCGGTTTCGCTCCTTGCAATCCATCCTGCCTACAGCATGCTCGAATCTCCAAACCTCAAGCAGCTGAAACCGGCACAGATCTGATCAACATACAGGTTTGAGTGCACGAGTTCTTCAACCAACTTGTCATTGAATGCACCCAGGAATCAATAACGATGTCCTGTAACAAGCACCCCGAAACGAAAGTGAATTCTGGATTGAGACAACAATTTCAAGCTTGCAGATGGCACATTGTGGCTTCTGCTTTCAACTCCAAAAAACATCGGTACTGATCTAAACCCTGCAAACCTTTGCTGGAAGAGAGACAGGCAATCGACAACTAGGAGCCAGTCTACACACGGAGTATGAATGATCTCTTCACGTCTGCAACTGGGATTACACCAGATTTCTTTGCAAAGCCATGACTCCAAAGGTGGAGGAAGAGTCTGTTGTTTCGCACAACTGCCCCCAAGTTCGCTGATGGTGACAGTTTCGATCAGTGACTCTGCTCTTCAGTGTAGTCTGCGACTGATAGTGCACAACAGTTGCTTGAAAACTTAGTATACTCTGGACTCGATGCAGCCCCAAACATCAAGTGTTGATAAGTTGACCAATTTGCCAATGGATTTTGGTAGACATGTCAATTCCTTGCAACCCCCAAGATGGAGCTCAAGTAGATTGATCATGTTTCCAATAATCTTTGGAAGTTTCTTAATAACGGTACGTCTAGACATGTGTAAAACAGACGGTGCCCAGACATGATAATTCTTCACAGCAATTGTCACAATAGAGTTCTTGGCGTTGTCAAGGTTTAACAACCTCAAGTTTGGACAATTCAAGATCAAACCATGCCTTCTAACGCTCTTGATTCTTATCATTTTCACAATCTCATTGCATGTTGATCCCAAACCAAATTGTGATGATTAGGAAGCGCTTGAAGTATACCACCACTTGGAAAGACTTGGCGTTTCAAAAGGAGTTCCACTGAAGCGAAGAATTGAAGACACGTCTGAAACTCAAATCATCTGTATCGTCCAGTTATCACGATACTAAAATTGAATACGAAACAAAATTCTTTCTGATCCGTGTAATGTTATATTGCGCGAGCATTGTCAAGATCCCACTCTGCAACTCACGGCAAGATATTCGTCTACCAATCTGACAACAGGTTAATAAATTCGTGCTCAATTGCTAATATATCTCGTAGCATGAACTGAAAGGAGTTGACCTACAACTCAGAAAGTATCCTACATGAAGGAAAAAGTTCACTTCGTTCCAAATAAAGCTATGACACAGTTGAAATATGATTTCAACCTCTTCTAACCCAGACCAACTCGAAGTCGCAGCACCAAGTCAAAAGAGTATCCTCCTGAATGTTCGGGTCAACCAACCTATGCCCGACTTCCACTGCTTCCTCTGCGAAAAAGAACGCGAGGAAAACCGAGATTTGTCTTGGGTCTTCGTCTTCACGTTATGCATCGTATCAGAGCTCGTAACTCCGCGTTCCCGGTTAAAATCTTCACAAAAATCTACATGCCAATCCTCAAAAGAAAACCTAGTGAGGAGTAGACTCCTGGATATGTTGGTACACCAGGATGCGGCCATCCTTCAACTGATTCCCTTGAAGACCAATGTCTGCTGGTCGAAACAAATGCTCTCCTCGTACTGGATCTGTTTTCACGTAGTGGTCTATTGTGTCAGTGGAAACCACCTGGAAGGTGATTTCCTTTCCGCTCAGGTCCTCACAAAAACATGCATAACATACTTCAACCGCAGGGCAAAGTGGAGCATCTACTCCTTCCGAGTATAGTAGCCGAAGTGAAACCAATTCCCAAGCCGAAGGTCAACATGCAAGCTCATTGCACATTTGTAACCTGTGACCACTCCCCATCAACATCTTCTTTCCATAACGTCACCTTGTTGTTGGAGTCTGACACGGCTAATATGTTTCCTGTGAGAGACCAGCTCACCCGCCATACGGGAGTCTTGAAATCGTTCAAAGTCAATGGCTGCCACTGATCCCCGTCTTTCGCCTGAAATTCAATACCCCGTTAGTGGAAGATACCCACGCACAAGACATACAAGCAAGAGAAGCAGGAACAGAAAAAGAAGATTTCTGCAAGTTGCACATTAACCATGGCACAATGAACCGTACAATTGACACCAGCATCAGCACAAGACATTCTCCAAGTATGCGAAACCATCAAAGTCCTGATTTAGAAAACTGAAAGAAAATTGGCACACAATTGGGATGGTGCAAACTCAATACCTGAGTCCAGATGACAACTGTCCCATCTTGAGATGCACTAGCAATGGTAGACCTTACGAGCCCAAGGTTAGGAGCCCATGCTACGTCACGCACCCAGTCAGAATGCTTAGAAAGAGGGGGAAAGCAATCCATTTTCCAGCTGTTGTTGATATGCTTCCACACCTTCACAGTGTTGTCACAACCACCGGATACCAGCTTCTGCACCGGCCCAGGATCAGCTCCAACGAGAGACCCGGGAGCGCTTGCAGGTGCCCATGACACAGAAGTCACTCCCACAGGATGAGCCTGCTCAATCTTAGCCTTCTCCCATGAACCGTCAGGTTTGTGCGTAAATACTGAAATAGTCCCATCCGATGATCCACACGCGAGGCACAGCCCAAATTCCTGAGGTGCCCAGCAGATACTGTTTACTGACGACTCGTGTTCTTGAAATACCTGTAGCCATTGCAAGAACACTTTCTCAGGCACATTTCGTCTGATCATCCAAACACATCCTAATCAAGAATCACCACCGAAGGACCAAACAAACGACAACACTGTAAGCAGCAGCCACAACAAAAATCTAGAAATGCTGACTTATTGAGAAATCCCTAAACGCCTTGACGCTGGGTGCAAATGACTATTGCATATCAAGAAGTCTTCATCAGTCACATTCCGAGCTAAACATCTCAATACCCGAACACCTTCAAACCTCACAAGAACGGGCACCTCGCGACAGAAGACAATACATCGCAATGAGCAGCTGCCGCAACACACATCTGAAAGAGAATGCTTGAGAAAGCTCTAAACACCTTAAAGCTACGTGCATGTGACTAATCCATATGCAGGAGTAAACTATGACACCTGGAAAAGTAAATGGATGACATATCCCTAAACACCCTGAGGCTGGGTGCATGCGACCAATCCATACGCAAGACACCATCACATGCATTGGAGAGAAGAGGGAACATGCCAAACCCTAGTCCTAATCCAGTCGACGCAAACCGTAACACCATACTCGACAACACACCCCACTGAGAGATCACATCACCAAACCCTAGCTGAATGAATCAATGCGTGAACCACACAACAAACCCTAGCTGAAGGAAATCCAAACCTGATCCTGCTGCCACTCGTTCTCGGCGCCCTCTCTCCAAACAATAACCCGCCGGTCATACGAGCACGACGCCAGAACACTCCCGAACTTGGGATGCGCCCACGCGACCTGCCACACGGGCCCCTCGTGCCCCGACAAGGCCGCCAACGCAACCGTCGGCACGTCCCCAGCGCCCACGGCGAAGACCTTGATCAAGCGATCGGAGGAGCACGTCGCGAGCCGCTTGCCGTAGTAGTCGACGGCGACGTCGTGCACCACATCCTGGTGGCCCGACTCCACCAGCTGCTCGCCCCCCGCCTCCTTCACCAGCCCCGTCGCCCCCATCGCTCCGCCTCTCGCTCGATCCAGAAACCACCTCCAACGCAAGCAAATCTGTGCGAGACGACGCTCTCGCAAAGGAGTTCACTGCGAGTTGCGCTGTGCGCTTCTCGGCTGATATCTAGGTGATGACAAGGTGATACTGGTATGATACTGATGTCTTGCCCGTTGGGTTCTATGTTTATACTGGTATGATATCTGATTAGTACCCTGCTGATACCAGGCGTTCATTTCGACTTTGGTGATCAATGGGCAAAGTGTGCAAGGTGGAGCTTGCACTCGGGGTTCACTCCGTTTTATATTTTGCAAAACACGAATTTATAAAATCCCCTTTTTATATGTACATTTTAAATGTAAAAAATCTAAAAATATTATATGTGATGGTATTGTACATAATAACATGCTTCACTATTTTAAAATCCCCTATTTTACATGTACATTTTTTTGCAATATTTATCTTAAATGAATATATTGGACCCTATTATTTATCGCACGTCATTTTTAAATTTTTTGCTAGTGAATCCTCCAAGAGCTTGCATTGAGTTTGTGGTGAGTTGGAATGTGAGCTTTAGTGCGAAATATCAAATATTTTAGATGGGTGGAAAATGAAGTTTTGAGATTTGTGCAGTTGAATTAGAATTTTATAATAAGAATTGCACTTGTGATGAATTTTTCCAACATAGTTTTGAAGAAGTCCAAAAACCAATGTTAGGCCTGTGGTTTACTTACTCAAGCAACAACTAATAATCACCATCCCGATGTACATGATCATCTTAATGCCATTTTTGATAGTAATATGTATCAAGGAAATCTCTACAATATTTTCTTCTTCAATAGTAGTATAATTTG
Organism: Ceratodon purpureus; assembly: GCA_014871385.1. Classification (NCBI taxonomy): domain Eukaryota; kingdom Viridiplantae; phylum Streptophyta; class Bryopsida; order Pseudoditrichales; family Ditrichaceae; genus Ceratodon; species Ceratodon purpureus. The sequence goes on along the minus strand of CM026432.1, from coordinate 8,568,595 downwards.
ACTTATATTTCATTATTTTTACCTTCTCATGTCATTTCTACTAATTTTTATTCAAATTCACTTCCATTACTAAAATAAATTTACTAGTAGGTATATATTTGGTGGTACTTAGTTCATAGCATATTTATATAAACTAAGTAATATAAGCCTAATTAATAATTAATTTAGCTATTTTTAAATTTGATGTAATTTTTTGGAAAACTAAAAAGGCTTAAAGGATTTTAATGAAAATTTCAAGGGTCTAGGCTTATTATTTTAAGTACCAAAACTCCATCTGTACATGGCTTATAAACAAGTAAAACACATACCATTATAATTGAGACTAAGTAATATAAGCCTTACATTAAAAAATTGGTTTAAAAAAATTAGATTGTCGCAAGCTAATGATAAATTTCACTATATTCAATTCAAAAAATGACATGACTTCACAAATTTAAAAAAAATTCAAATATCAAAGATTAAAAGACCAATTTTCTTCTTCTAAATTATATTGTGATTTTTTTTCTTATAGTCTAAATGTTTAAATATGACTTTAAATTTTGATGGCATGAGTTGCTTATATTTAAGTAGTTCTCATCCACTTTCTTCTCTTTCATATTTCTCAAGTCTTGTTCTTAAATTAAATTAGATACAATTTGAATTTTTTTTGTATTTAAATCTTTAAGATAATATCATGTAATTTGACCTTATAGACATAGGAGGCTGTATGCAAGAGGTATGCTCATTTCTTTATGAAAACATCTACATCTTGTGACAATTACATAAGGCAAATTACACTACTTGAGTTGGGAACTGAATTGAGAGACATCTTCTCAGGCTTGCTCATTGTCAAGATAGTGTTGAAGGTCCCGCATAATTTGTCCATTCTCACAAAAACTCTCACCTACACACCCTGGCACCCAATTAGCTCCAAACAGGCTGCAGACAACAAATATAATTGCACACTACTTCAGGATTCCATGAAAGTGAGTTACATAATTGCATACAAATATAATCCAAGTTCAGGATTCCATGAAAGCGAGTTACACAATAAGAGCCCTATGCAAAGCAATTTCTGATCCAAAATAGAAATTTTAGACAGAATGACATTAAGCATCCAGGCAAAAGGATTGAAAGACATCAAGAAATAGAGTTGTAACTAGCTAGCTGAACTACAACCTAGAGAAGAGAATTGTCACTTGAGGCCCTTTCAGTGAAGAAGGTTTTGTGAAGGAAGTTGATCAATTTCATCTGTTACATGTACATTGCACTTAACAATATCAATACACCAACCTGAAAATGACAGAAGTGCCGGTATTGAATTGTTGGAGTTAAGCAGAAGATCGTCGTTGCATCCGTCGTAACTTCACCAGTTAGGCCGACTCGGGCGCCGTGTTTGTTGTTGTCGATTACTTATGCAGGATATTCTTCTTGTTTGACTTGTTTGGCCTCTTTGCCTTGTGCCGCTTGTTATGCTGGATAATTAACGGCATATGTGGACAAAGTTTCAGAAGGCACCAATTTTAACAAGGCTTATCAGGCAAAGGTAGTGTTAGCTAGTTTCCAGGCCTCATGTATATCGACTCGAGAAACTCTAGTATTTTTCTTTGCTTTCCAAAGGTTTAAAAATATGTCTCAAGTTCAAGGCTACTGAATCGACCTGCACCACAATTTAAGCTCAGAATCACTAAGCAAGGATAACTCTTCGCAAACTTACCTTCGACGTGTGTAATGCTTCTGTGTCTGTCCGCTCTTTCCAAGTGCTCTTTCGCAGCTTAATTGGCCTGTTTCCAACATATTTACCTACAAATAATGGAAGCATATTGCCTCATCAATCCAGTGAATAGAAGAGAAAATTAGCTCAAGAAAAGTACAGGGATGTACAAAGAAAGAAGAAAAGACATCACTCTTCTAGCAGATTCGTCTGGTATCTACTAGGTGCTCGTCTACATGTCCGAAAATGGTCAAAAAAACAAAAGTTTAACAGGAAGTACGCTGACTTACCATTCATGTCTTTGAAGGCTAAAGCAAGGTCTGAAGGACTTGAAAAACTGACAAAGCCGAAACCCTTAGTCTTCCCTGTTCGTTTATCTCGTACAACCTAGCAAAACCTCCTCTGTATAAGTATTAGAAAAGTAAGTCGGTTTCTACAGAAAAGTACATCTTGGAAGAACACCGGCCACAATAAGAAAACCGTGTTCCTCACAACATAAACCATGATATCATGTATTAACTGATGTTTTAAACTTAAGGAGTATAACTCCAGAGTCTCTGTACGTACAGAAAGGTCGATCTCCAAAATACCCTTTTACTTTCAGAAGTTGAATGACATAAAGCTAGAGTTGTCAGATTCATCTCAAATGTTCCATTGCGTGAAAAATACTTACTCGTGCCATATTAAAAGAGCTAAAGCGTGCAAAGGCCTTTGTCAGGACTTCATCATTCACCTCGTTACCCAAATCACCACAGAAAAGGCGATGATCATCTGCACGGTCACCGACAATCAAGTGACATATTATCAGAGACTCATGACAGACAATTTCTTGTTTTACTTGCCTTCTGATGCAATCCTTGGCAAGAACCATCTCTATCCTTGTAACGACACAACTTCCAATCTTCACAACGTAACTGCTATTAATGATCCACCACCTTCGTATCAACAACTGCAAATACAACTAGCCTGAAATTCCAGGAGTTGAGACCTAAAATATCCCTTCATGCGAAATACAAGCTGCTTTAGATCCGGAAACATGAAATCAACATATGCAACACATTCACTGACGTAGGGCACTCCGAAGTAAATGTAGGTCAGGGATGTGTCTTTGTACTCTCAGGCCACTCAGCAAGGGTAGGATCCTCCCAGGTCTGTCCAGCAGCTTTTCGAGGGATCGCTCTTTTCTTCGTCTCTGATTTTTGTTCACCCTCGCCACTAGCCAAAGCAGCCTTTACACTTTCAAGAGCCTCTGGGGTAATAGTTTGTGCATCTCTTCGAAACAGCTGTTGGGCCTGTTAACATACAATATCACTCGTTAGGCTTCACAATCGCAAAAATATAGACTTGAAGGTATGAGGCAGGTCCACTCTTTGCCAGTCATCTCTTGACCGTACGTAAAGCAGCTGTGGATCGAAAATTCAGACTATGAAGTTGAATATCCCGGGGTTGTGAAATCGTTCACCGCACGGCAGATTACACATCAAATAGACAGTGTGCAGAACAGCTATTGATAGCTTGAACCGCTAGTTGTTGATGAGGAAGGGGATCGACAGACTGTTAGCTTAGCTGACAAGGTAGCACCAATAGCTTGTAGCAGGTTGCTGATACAATTCCGTGTATTGATACTGAGCTGTCGGAACACTTGCCTGAACTGTTTGAATAATAATGGTCTGAGGCTGCGTTTGATAGGTAAGTTGAGACGCCGAATTGTATTGTTGCGGCGGTGCTTGATACTGCTGTTGACGTTGCTGCAGATGGAAAGGAACTGGAAAATAAGAACGTGTAGCAGGAGGAGGAGGTGGTGGTGGAGCTGGGATATAAATTGTAGTCTTCACGGCAGTGGTGGAATACGAATACTGAGACACTGATGTGGAAGGAGGCGGGGGTGGTGGAGCAACAAGAGTGGACGACGTCAATTTGGGCTGCGCGATTAAAGTTCCCGCTGATGGCAGACGGGGTGGAAGTGGTGGAGGCGGAGGGGGTGGTGGAGAAACCAAAAATGCAGCAGATGCTGTTCCATTTCCTTTTGATCCACATTGGCCAGTCTACAAACCATAACAATGAAGTTAGAATTCTATTCCAGCGTCTACATCAATATACCACATTACCCTCAAATCCGCATGATTTAATCCTCTGAAACAACAAGCTGTCCTTCATGAAAATACCAATGAAACAAATATACACAACATCTTTCATACTGAAAACTCCAATGAAAATCTCATGGTTAACAACACTAACAGGCGGTGGTGGCGGTGGTGGCGGTGGAGGCGGAGGCGGTGGAGTCGGAACATGACTTCTCACCAACGTATATTGAAGCGGAGGAGCAGGAGGACGAGGAGGCGGAGGAGGCGGTGGAGGCAACACCGATCCAAGCTTCCCCTCCGATCCAAGCTCCTTCATCTCCTGCTCAAACCTCTCCAGCTCATTCATCAAATTCGCCATCCCTGTCACCTCCTCACAACAACAACGTCACCCAAACCTCACTCTCCCAACATCCACAGCAACTGCGCCAGCATATTGCACTCCACCTTCACAACAACTGTGCCATCCCTCCCGAGGCTCGTTCTTCCACGTTCCACCACTCGGCACATCACAGAACCGGATTCCAGTTTAATCCCAAGACCTCCAGAACACGCACCGCATTTGTGGAACACATGAAACACCTGAGCAAATAATGCACTCCATCGCCATCGCCATCGACGTCGCCATAGCCATGCAGATTAACCCTAACAATCCGGCCTGCATGCATGCATGGCTTGATCAAATAATTACCACGACGTTCTCTGCTCTGATCTATTCTCCTCCGTCCTCCCCCTAAAACCGTCAGGAACCCAATCGAAGCCAAGTACCGAAACCCGTCACTTCTATTATAACGAACATATCTACGTAAATTCTACACTTTGGTTTCTGTTTCCTAGATGTTCCTGAGAAGGTCAGTGCCACTAACTGTTACTGTGATGAAAGCCAACTTCATTGACCCTAGTCCTACGCGGGGAGACACTTTGTACCGTTTGTAACCCTAATCTGTAAGAGCTCTCCACCTTTCTCGGACTTCTCTACGCATCAAAGGAGTGGTCAAGTTCTTCTGGTTCAAAATATATGGTGAGATAATATGGGTGTTGAGCGCAGATGGGCGTACAAACTTCTGGTCTAACCCCTGAACGTCCCTTGGGGTCTGAGCATACGGCCCGTATTGTAGCTCATACGGCAACTATAATTTTGCAGTAATTGAAATGAATATATACTGTTGAATGCGTTTTTCTGTCGCCCACAATATTGCAGTTACTCACGGAAAGCTTTGGAAAGTGCTTGCTGCTCAAATACGTGAAAATAGCATACAGTACGTACGGCCGGAAAGGGCTCTCAGTCCCTTCAGGGGTTAAATAAGGTGGTGTACATGTATGTAGTCTAAATACTTTATCACTTAAGCATATGAACTTCAAAAATTATAAAATTACTTGTATTGAACTTCATTTTCAAATGATAGCATCTGTAAGTCTTTTTCACGGGTTCAACTTATTTTTTGAAACAAAAAACTATTTCTTAACATAATAGGTACATCTATCTTAGAGATTATTTTCTTTCAGTTGTCAAGTTTGTGACATTGATTAATTGCTTTAACTGCAACATTCATTACAATCAAAATATTTTCACACAGCTTACAATGTGCTCTTCACAAAACAAGATTCACAATTTGTAATTCCAATTTTTGAAATGTCTATGTCAATGTGAAAATGGATCAGAAAAAGTTTGACTCAAATTTTACCCACATACAATGGAGAGGTAGCCTTAAGAATCAAATCCTCAAAGAAATTCTAATTTTAAAATTTAATTGCAATAATATGGCAAATTAAATGACAAGGAGTATTTCATCAGCTTCAAAGTTAACTGCGGAATGATAGAGCTCTCTGCCCTAATTTGGTAGTTTTTTGGCGATCGCTGCCTTCAAGCAGCGTAGCTCACCATCTCCCTGCCGATCTCCGTCTCCGCAATCGCCATCGCCACCGATCGCGCTACCTCGCGATCGCGGTAGGAGTGCCTTCGCCAACATGGTACGCTGCCGTCTCGGCTCCTCTTCGTGGCGTCTCTTCCCGTGGAGTATTACGAAAGTTCGACTGCTCTGTTGTTAGGGTTTGGGGTTTTGTCCGGGGTTTTATGTTCATGCTCTGTGATGGGAGTACCTCCGGGCGTTTTTTCGGTGCTGCATGGTGGAATGTGTTGCTGCTCGTAAGGAAAGGAATCGTGGAGAATTTGATTGAACGGCGTTGTTAAACTCCCACTACACCAGGTGTGTGATCAGTCACTCTGTGGTCTAGGTTTTCCTTTGTGATGCAAAATTGATCAGAACCAGGTACATTGTTGGAGATTTATTGAGGGGAGGGAATTCGAGTGGAGTATGAACTGATATGCCTGTGAATCTCGTTTTGTGAAGAGCAGGAGGAGGTTGGATTTATAGCATGATGGAGGGCGATGCTAGGTGCCGCCTCGTAGCACTCTTCTGCTACATCCTCTGCTTGCACTCTCTGGCCATTTTTTTCTTCACTAGTGGTTTTCTGCTTACCCGAACTGAGCTTCCCGAGTTCAGTACTTGCTCCGACATAGCCAAGTCGCCTTGCTTTGGGGAAACCATGGACTTCAGCGGTACAGGTAATATTTATTTCCCTTCGGAGTGTGATATTTGGATTGTTGTGAGTTGCTTCGTAAGCTGATAAGGTTCGTCTTGTCGTGGTCGCAGTTTCCAGCGAGAAGGTTACTGGAAACTGTGACGACATTGTGGGAGATAAGGCATTTTGCTCTCAAAACGGGACGATTCCGGAGCCGACAGGCGGAGGAGGAAGCGAAGACAAGCTGAGTAAGGAGTGCTGGACAAAGCCTGCCATCAAGCGGGCCGTAATTATTATCATTGATGCCCTGAGGTATTTAGATACAACCGTTGAATTCTGCCCCAGTACAGCCCTTGCTCGTGAGGGTGGAGTGTGTGTAGCTTTTTAATCTACTTTGTAATTTGATTATCTATTCGACTTCACGAACTAGTCATTTTGCTTGATGCTGTTATTTTGTCTGCTGTTAACGTAAGGCCTGGTGCCTGTTGAGAACGTTAGGTATCAATATAAACTGTTTTGGCTCTGATAATTAATAATCAGGTTCATTGGTTGACAGGTTTGACTTTGTCGCACCTAGCAGCAGTTTCCCTGGAGGTTGAGCTTTCATTTTCCTTCTTTTGATGCATCCATTACATCTATCATGTATTTGTAAGGACTAAAATGAGTCATGAAGACGCTAAACTGAATCTGGTTTTTTGGGGTGGTTGAGACCTTCTTCTGGATAGATTACTTAGTGGAGGAAGTTATCTTTGCCTGGGTTTATCGCAGTGGGTGATTCGGATAATCTTGCCAATTCTTACCTCAGAGGCTAAACAAGTCACAATACTGGAATTCGAGTCACCATTCGTAGTGTCCCTGTATTCATATTCTGTTGAGATTTGGGAATAGTATTGACAAATGCTCAATTGGGACTTTCAGAGAGCCAACCCTGGATGGACAAGTTACAGGTGCTACAGCAGCTCTCTAGAGAAGAAAACTGCTCAGCTCGAATTTTCAAATTCGTGGCTGACCCGCCTACCACCACTCTCCAGCGTCTGAAGGTGCATGCCACTGCAGGATTAAATGGGGCTGATTTTTCTAAGAAACTGAATGTATAGATTGTGTCGTTCAGAATAAACAGCTCAAAGCTATACCAAGCTTCCTCAACCAAGCTTCGAACATTCCCTTGCTTTCTTTTTCATGGGTACATGTGGTTCTAGAATGTCTTTAGCAACAGCATGTTTGTAGGGCTGATGGTTGAACTTGAATTGTAGGGCTTGACGACTGGAGGGTTGCCTACATTTGTAGACATTGGGCATAGCTTTGGGGCTCCGGCAATTGTAGAGGACAACCTCATTAATCAGGTAGGCTACTTGTACTATATGAATTATTCAGAACACAACTCCTTCTTGACCGTGTATACTGCATTATTGGACAAGAAACGACGGAGAGGCAAATACTTCGAGACTTGAACAACGAAATGATCCAAGGAGAATTAACTTTGTATTCTTGAGATTAATTCTGTTCGATCTTGTTTACTCTATACCATTAAAGGATAGCTTGATTCAATAGCATTTGAGAGCATTGTAGTTCCAGATGACATAATCCCAGGCGTGAGCCAATGCCCTTAATGCTATGCGACAGAGTCAAACAAGCGACACGGATATGAAGATTATTGTTTCTCGCACATAAACTAGCACTCAGAAGATGCAGAGGAATTTACTAGTTTGTCTATGAAGAAATTTTCTAGAAGTTTTTATTTTTTTGACACGATTTTTCTCTTCCTTTTTTCTACTTCACTAAATATTTTACTTCTGATGCAGCTGGTACGAGCTGGAAAGAAAGTGCGGATGATGGGGGACGACACTTGGATGAAGCTATTTCCCTCTCATTTTTCTGTGGCGCACCCATTTGACTCTTTTAATGTCAAGGACCTTCATACTGTAAGTTTCTCTCTCGTAGAACTTTTTCTATTTTGGTATTTTTGATGTTAAGATTCGCCCTGTTCTATCAGTAGAAGGATCTAATGCGGTAGCTCTGTCTATGGGAATTTGAATTTTAGTGCCCTTATTTGGCATTAAGAATACCGTATCGCATCCTCAAGAGGTCATATTCAGAAATGCTGTCAGTAGGTTCCTTTCCTCTAGTGGTATTTTTATCTGGAGAATTCTTTGAGACTTTGATGCTTTCGACGTAATCTACACCTTCTACGGAACTGCCTTCAACCATTTCCTGAGAATTTTGATTATTAAGTGCATTAGTGCGTTGCCTCTCGACTTTTTCAGGACATTTGAACGTAGTGTGACCTGGTTTTTTACATACATAGCACATGCCCAGCTTACGATACTCATCTTTTTCCTTATCTGTTAGCCACTTAAATTGTACCTTTTTAGTAATTTTTGGTGTACACATCAATGTCAAATAGTCTAATGTGGCGAATTCCTTAGGTTCTTTCTTGCTACGTGAATGTTTCTCCTCTTTGTTTTTATTCATTTGAGAAATAGTTGTTTTTTTGCTACACAGTTTTTCCTCCACTACTTCTGCTTGAAAAACAGCTTCTGCTAAGGTGGCCGGTTTGGTAACCTTTACTTCCTGTCTGATGTCCCTGCGCAACCCAATTAGAAAATGATGCACCTGTTCTGACTCGTCTACAGTGTCGGGCACCCTCAATAAACAATTCTCGAACTGTTCTACGTATAACTGAACTGTGTTGTTCTTTTGCCTTAAATTCCGCCACTCTGTCCTAGTTTGGTCTACGTAGTTATGTGGAAGAAAATTATGCATGATCCAGTTTCGAAATTGCCCCCAGTTGCTTATCATAGTCTCGTGCCCTTGCTGCGCCCTTACATTATGTTTACACCAGATGATAGCAGCTGCTCCTCTTAGATGCAAGGCTGCAAATTTCACTTTATCTTCTTCTGGAATGGTGATTATGTTCCAATACGCGTCAAATGCATACAACCAGTCGTGGATTGTTTTAAAGTCCTTGTTGCCATCGTACCTTTCAAACGTGATTGAGTTTAAAATACTTGGGCCCTGGTGAGCCAGTGGAGCGAAGCCAAATCGGGGGGTTAAATTCAGGCTGAGATTGTTGAGTCGAGGGGTTGAATTCGGTGGTGCATTACAGGTTCTGTTCTCTAGTGTGTCGACTTCTTGAAGTGAGTGTGTAATCATACAGTTGACGGATTTATTCTTAGGTACTTCGTTCTTTAGGGTTTGTAACCTCTCAAGGAGCCCTTTTAAATTGAGAACCATGCCTTCAACTTTCTCAGCGTAATCATCGATTTGAGCTTTCAAGGCTACCGAGTCCTTCGCTAAACGTATTTCTAGCGATTGCGAGGACTCAACATCGATATCAATTGTACACCCTTCCACTTGGCCTTGACCTGGTAGTGTTTCAGATACATCTGAAGCCGGCCTAGATCGATTAAGCTGTTTGGCTTTCTTGTTCCACCTTCTTTTCGTTCTACCCATGGCTACTGTATCTGTTTTGTAGTTCTTGATAGTTAGGTTCAGGCTAGGCTCCTTAGGTTTTAGTTGTCAACCATGGATTATGACCACTTGCACTGCACAGTCTACAGTTCGAGGTGATATAGAATCTTTTTTTCAGTATATTTCTGTGGTGCGGCCACATCTGAGCGTCGAGTATGCACAAGGCTTTGTTTTCTTCCTGGTTCTATCATACTTACCCGTGAAGAAGGCAAGGATATTTGGTCTGAAGGGGCGCACCTTTTCAATATTATCCAAGTTTAGAAACTAGTTACACATGTTTTCATTGGATTTTGTACACATCATCAATTCCTAGTTTCACTGGTATAGTTTTTGTTTGCCATATCCTCACTGTTCTGTGGAGTTGTTTGTGCACTAATCCCTTTTTTTTTGCCATTACTAAGCGCAGGTGGATGATGGAGTTATCCGTGAGATCTTCCCGGCTCTTTTAGAAACTGATTGGAATGTTCTGATAGGCCACTTCCTAGGCGTGGTACTTTCCTAAGGACCAGGCACGCATCTTGCACGTTAACTTCAACTGTGGTAAAAAATTACTGTCATTAAAAGATTATTTCTGAAGAACTGAAATACGACTGTACAGAACTGCAAATTCATTTACATGTATTGTACATTTGGAGTCAGCCACTATCTCAACCAAATTAAGTTGATGGATATTTTACAAGTACTTCTCATTTATGCAATCAATGCATAATACGCCATTACATATATGTTTAAGTATTCGGAAATTATGAACTTGCTCACCAATAAATTAAAATAGTATAACGTATGAACATACTGACATTGTAAGCGTGAATTCATTTTTTTTACCATGATTCTTTTGTTTTAAGTTTTGATAAAGCTCTTGGGCACCTGAGCAGGATCACGTGGGACATATTTTTGGTGTGGAGTCGCCTTTGATGGTAGAGAAGCTGGAGCAATACAACCGAGTCATTGAGGTTTTATTCTTTCCTGGTGTCCTCACTTACAACGGTTTGCTCCAGCTTGGCTGATCTTGGTCAACATTGTTGCCGGTCCCAGCCTTGCACAACTGGCTAAATTGTTACTTGGCACAAATTCACCGTCACATTGGTTCTGTTGTTTAGACTTACGCTCAAGGTTTGCAGCATTTAAGCTTTCAAAACGTCTTTTAAAAAAAATTGATGTTACAAATTCTAGTAAGGAAATATCTCCTGGGCTTGATTACTCTTAACAGATCGAAAAATGTGTTACGACAGGAAATCGTGGCAGTATTGAAGAACCAGTCTGGGCCAGGGGGTCTTCATGAGGATACTATGCTGTTGGTCTTAGGCGACCATGGCCAGACTTTAAATGGAGACCACGGTGGTGGTACATCAGAAGAGGTTTACTAGTTTCCCTTTAACGTGTGTTTCCGCGTTGTCTGAGAGAAATCAAGAGGTAGTGAGAGCTGGAGAGAGGCGAACTTCTCATGTTAAACCACCGGGAAGTCAATGCGTTCTCTGTAGTGTAATTTCCACTACCGGAAGGCTTATATTTTAAGAGTGTAGAATTCAAGATTAGTTCACTGGTAATTTCTAAGTGTCGGTTTCTCGTACTCCACGGCGTTGCTTATTTGTATTGATGGAGTTGGCAGGTAGAAACCGCGTTGTTTGCTTTGAGCATGCGTGAATCACCGGGTCGTTTGCCACTAGACCTCCAGTCTTCTACATGCACAATCAGTACGGTAAGGCTGTGTAAACATCTTTCTGAATTATATTTTTGAAGCTTTTTCCGGAACCAAGTTGACTAGCTATGGTATGAATAGCACTCTGAAGACTTTCAGGGGGTCTGTAGGTGAAGATGATTATTTCCCAACTGCTTCATTTTTTGTGTCTGATATTCACAATGTTACTATATGATTGTGTTCAGGAAGTAAAAGCAGGCCGAAGTCAATGTATCACTACGTTTCCTCAGGTGGGTTAAAGTATCAGAGTGTTACTGTTAGAACTTCTCTGTATGGAATGGTAGCTGTTCGAGCATTGACTGTACGCTTGGAGTTTTGCTTTATCAGTCAAGATTTGATCGTGTCAATATGATGCATCATTTATCTATATTAATTTTAACAATTCTAATTATGGCAGCTGGACTTCGCTTCAACGATGGCAGCTCTGCTTGGTGTTCCATTCCCATTTGGAAGGTCAGTGAATGTGACGTGATCATTCTGTTCCTCCAGCAACTGGTCTATTTCCTGGCTGGACTTTGATGACGTCTGTGCTTTTGTCAACGAAGTATTTGTGAGATTCTTCATTTAATGTAGCTAATTAATATGGATTCAAGTCTCTGAACTTTAACGGCTGGTTTGCTATTTTTTGTGCAGCGTTGGACGGGTTAATACAGAGTTGTATGCCTTAGCTGCTTCTACATGGCCCTTACCCTCCGAAGTTGGACATCTTTCTGAAGCCCTGGTTCCAGTATGGTTGGAGAGATTCAATCATGTGCTGTGTATGAACAGCTGGCAGGTACTTGGTTGCCTGCATATTCTTTTCACCCTCTAATCCATCTCATGATTCATGTAATATCACTAGTTGACTTTGTACTACATCGAAAAAAATTATTCGAAATTTTGACTAAATAACTGACCACCTCATATTCATTACACCCAGAGGTTCCTTTTCAACACATGCACCTGTAGCTCATATAATACCTAAATCCGGGGAACAACTTAAGTTGTTCTGTACATTTGGCACCTGCTTTAACTTCTGAAATTTGACTACTTGGTTACACTTTGAGGATAGTCTTCAACTTGTGCTTTTCTACCGTATCCTTCAAGTAAGAATCTGTAAATCCGTGTTGGTGGATTCCTGTTGTGTCACTTTCCTATGTGGTCTACGGTAGGTCTATCTATTCACTTGGTCTTACTTCGCTTTTCTATTGAAATTGTCTTGATACCGTCTCCTTTGGTTGCAGGTTAAACGATATCTAGATGCTTATACAGCATCCAGCATCCGTGGATTTCCTTCAGCAGAGTTTGCACATGTTCAGAGCCTATATGATAAGGCCCAGACAAGTCCACATTTTTTGCATACAGATCATCCTCGTTTAAAAAGAAATGATTCAGGGTCGGACTTGAGCAAGTTCAACGAGTATTCGAGTGAAACAGTGACTAGGTTGATAGACAGCATACAAAGCAACCTGGTGTATTTACTAGCTGCAGCTGATTTAGCACGTACCCAATGGACACAGTTTGAGGATGAATGGATGGTCATTGGGCTCATTCTTTTGGTCACTTCCATGGTCATTCATGGAGTTGCTCTTTCCAGAGCCATGAGGCTTACACAGAGAATATTATTAAGTGAAGATAGGGATTCTGAGGTGCAGAACCGACTTCATGAACTATTCCCCTTGAGGCGAATGTTATTGGCGTGTGGAGGTGTAGCAGTCACTGCAGGTGAGCAGAAGGTGACATCGTATATGCGTGTAGACTTGAATCGATTACATTTATAAGGTTTCGAATTGTGATTTCAGCAACTCTGAAGTAGAGGGATGCCCATATTCTAGTAATTAGCAGTATATTATAGATTTGCAGCAGTACAGAGATATTCGATCTGATTTGAATTGTTTTCGCAGGTGTTATCTGGGGACTTCAGATGACGATAAGATGGTTGAAATCACCATTAGCTGCTGCAATCTCTCATGGGCAAACAAATATTATCATTACAGCATTGATTTTGATAGCTTCTGTTGTCGCATATGTAATGCCCATCTATGGCGTTGGGCAAGTGCAAAGTGATCAAAGCGTCCTTGGAAGAGGACAGACAATTGGCACTAGCTCTCAAGATCAATGGACATGTGTTAAATCATACATGGCTGTCCTCTCTGTTGGCTTACATGCTTGTGGCCTTCTGTCAAATAGTTATATCCGTAAGTACCTGCCTGCAACAAGGGGAATGTGGGAGTTTCAAATGTCTTAACAGGATATCATGGAAGAACAAGGAATGCCATCGACCTCTAGTAAAGCTGATAAAGTTCTTAGACAGGGTGTTTGTTTGGTAAAGGCAGTATAATTCTTCTAGTTTTTGACGATGTGTCTGAATTGTGCTCCTATCCTCACCCGTGTAATAATGGCTTTTAATCTCATTATTTTTTGATGATTGAACCTGTACGCAGTTAGCGAAGGACAAGTCGTTTGCTTCCTGTTAGCAACATCAGGCATCCTTTACTTGCGTCAAGCTATCCAAAGTGGCTGCAAAGTACCTCAGGTACATTTTACATTTTTATATTTTGGCTAGTGTTGTGAAGGTGTCAAGTCTTAACGAAGGTCATTGCAAGACAGTGTTTCTGTTGTCTGTGAATTTGTTTATCTTACCTCTAGGGTGTGAACGTCAAGCTTATCTTGTGGTATTCTCAATTTCGTGTTCTATTTGTTGGTGAAGTATTTTTTGTTTGTGCCAACCTGGTCTCGTCTGGAGTACAGTACTGTACCGTCCTTTCATTTATTTTTGTGTAAGGCGTTGACCTGACCAAGGCTTTGCTTTTTCGTCTTCACCCAAATGGTCCTTTATTCCACTGTACACCTCAGATCATTAACACCTTAATTTGTCTGCAGGCAATTCTATTTTTAATACTGAATGCTGGGATGGCTAGTGTAGGTCTATTTGAGATTTTTAAAGACCCGGCAACGATAGCTAGCTCTTCTCTTATAGATGACTACGTCCCAGCATCCTATTCACTCCAACAATTTGTCACCCTCGCATGTGCAGCCCTTATAACGACTGTTCTACCCCTCTTTTCTCTTGCACGGCTCATACTCCGCCGTGCTCGTACAATCTTGAGATTGCAAAGCCTGTATTGGGCTACAGCTGTGACCATTCCTCTGGCATACTCCTTACTAGTGATTCACTGGTTCACCATGGATCTAGTATCCTCTATGGTGGTGGAAATTCCACAATCTGTTAAAGAGTTCTCCCGGTTACTTTGCCCCCAGTTAGTATATTTAGTCAGTCTGATGCTCTTAATATTCACTATTATTTCAATGACATTGAACGCCAGAGGGAATGTGTCAACATCATATAGAGATCATCTTGTGGAAGGAATTGTGTCGATGCTTGCTGGTATTAGTGGAACAATCATTCTTCTTTTAGGAAGGAAAGGGCCCACGATTGTACTCCTTGCTGTACTGGAAGGTATAGTCACTTCAACCTTTTCTGGTTTAACAGTTTCATTTCATATTTTCCTAATATCCTGTTTTTCTCGTAGCCTGGTAATCAAGTTTAGTTCGGTCTTTCTCCCCCTTGTGGGCCTAGGTCTAATCATCTTGCCCGTATTCTATTTGTTCGAGCAGTGTGGTGTCTTCTGGATTTGCAAGGCGTAGAGGATTTAAACCAGCGTAAAAAAGAGGCGGATAAAGGGCTTGATCATCAAGACGAGCACTTGAATGGAAGGAGTTTGGGTTCTTACTTTGGAGCCGCAGTTGACTGGAATTTAGTTGCAGTACAGCTGTTCTTCTGCACTGGTCACAGGTTTGGTGCAAAGCATATGACTTTATATTCCAAATTTGAACTTCTCAATACCTATTCAAGATGGTGGATAGCCTTTGTTTTGGCACTTTGTTTTCACCAAAGGCTGTACCCTTGTAATAGTCTTGTCCCTCTAGCATGCCACTCATTTTGTATCCTCTTGGAAACAATTGTGTCGATAGTTGACTGGTTCTCAATAATTCGTGGTTTTCAGGTGTACGTTTGATGGTCTTCATTACACGGCAGCTTTCGTCGGGTATGGCTACTGTTTCTTGCTCACTAGTAATGGCCTTTTCGGAAATCTGCTTACATACTAAAGTTGAATCAGCAGTGCCGTACAATTAACGGTCATTGTGGATCATTTATATACAGCTTACTGAATGGTCTAAAATTGTTGCGCAGCACAATTTTTATATTTCATTTTCTACACTTCCAGTTATCACTATCTACATGTAGCTTTTTTGAAATATATGACATTTCAAATTGTTCTTGAATTTGTTCCTTACTATAGGAGTCTAATATCATGGTATGGCCGATGCACATGCAGGTTTGATGAGTTCTATTTCTACCGACAAGGTGCCCTGTTAGCGGCCGACACATTTGGCTCCTCACACATTCTTCCAGTTATTGGGCTTCCTCTTTTGGTCACCGCAGCTGCCGTAGCACAGTCCAACCCCTCGTTTTCAGACGGCAGTTTTTTTTCACTCGAAGTTGCTAAAGTAAGCTACTTATGATTTGTTCTCGATGCATTTCAGGTTACATTCACGTGTTGATGTTGGTTCTGTTACTAAGGGGTCGCTGAAGTTTTCTGTGGACCCTTCTTAATTTGCTTTACTGTTATATTTTTCTGTGAATGAGGTCTACCTAATTCTGAGACTTTACTTGGAATAAAAATATACCAATCCCCACCATATTCAAGTTGGTCATTAAATTCACTTTCTTGGGCTATGGCCTCATTGTATCTGCCTGAAAAGATTCTGATGAAATGCAATTTTGCAGGTGTACCTCTGTTATGGCCTGGTACGAACCATTTTAACAGCAGTAACCACAGTTTGTGTTACTTTGCAGCGTCGTCATCTTATGGCAAGTTCTATCATTCTCTCCTCTTATTTTTGCTTTACATACCCTTAGCTTCTAAAAATTACCCACATACTCAGAGGACATCTAACGAGGTTTGAAAATAGATATCCATTTAAGATAAAAGGTGTGCACTTTGAGGTCAAGTTCCCTTTGTTCTTATCCTTGTATTCATATTTGTTGCTAAGGTGATGACGTTTGTTGCAGGTTTGGGGACTGTTCGCGCCAAAGTATGTCTTTGATGCATTAGGTCTTCTGGTCATCGATGGATTTATTGTCATTGCAGCAATCTTTTACTTTTCTCTATTCTCTAGGAAGGCGAGGCTTAAAATGCAATAGTTAGCTCCAAGGTTAACATTCTCCCTTTGTGAAGCAGAATTAAGAGTGTACAACTGAAACATAATCAATTCTTTTTCAGAGAGCTCACTGTGTCACTGTTTCGTAGAGGTTTGGTTATCCTACAAGTACAGTGAGACGGGGTTATGGGATGTTCATGGGAAGTTTACGTCCCATGTAGAATTAGCGATTTATATTTTTCCAGCGATTGGGAATTGAATACGACTGAAGTTTGAAGCCCTCTATATTCTGTTTGGGGTTTTCTGTAGTCGACCGGTGTTCACTGTTCACCCCTAAGCATGTAACACCAAGAATCTTTAGTTTGCAGGAAGACTCTGAGGCACTTGGGTTGGCAATCGATCGACAAAGTGTACCGTGATTCTAATCTCTGACTCTAACATTAACTGCTCTTGAAGGCTTAAAGCACTAATGTAAGTTCAAGTCTCTAACTTGGAATCTCGACAATCACTGCATTCTACATTTTTATCTTCTACTGCAGGGAAGTGGAACCCCCGACGTTGGTGATGGAAGCATGTACTTAATGGAAGCCCAGTTGTGTAGGTATCTTTGTACCCTTCAATGATAAGAAACATCTCTTCCATTTTCACCGACGTGTACATCAGCGGTAATACGAACAACCGGACCTCTAAGACTTCACTTACCCTTCTTGCCTGACTTCACACCAGAAGACACCTCTGATGCTCGACTCCACAACCTGTCTCGTGCTGCAATTTAACGTTCAATCACCAGTCACAACGTCGAACACTCCTCCGGAGGAAAGAGCGCCTTCTCATGAAACATTGCAAAGACTTTGTATAAGCCCTTCCTAAGGCAATCAATCAGCAACAAACCTAAACCCAGCCACAGTAAACACGCAGTATCAAAAATATCATGGTATTTAAAACCATTTGTAACCCACCGCATCTGCCAGCCAACATGCGTTAAAACCCAACCGAAGCACCCACATCCAAACCTCCTTTCAAACCGAGTACATCACCCCAACTTCACACACCACCACTCTCTCTAGAAATCCACTACACCTACATCACCTCACTCCACAACTAACCCAATCATACACTTCAACAACCAAAACTGTGTTAGCTCCAAAACTGTGTCACACACATCATCATCAAACTCAAATAACTGCTTTCTTTATGAACCAAATCACATATATTTATCTTCCATCAACAAAGCTCCCCTGCTCCTTCAAACCACTCATGCACAAACTCAACACAACAAAACATTCTAGGCACTGATTACCACAACAAAAGCTCAACACCAAACACCCAACCTCAACCAAAAGGGAACCAAAAGGAAACTAACAAGACACCGAACTAAGAAGGGTGTGAAAACAGTCAGCATCACCAATTGATAGTCTCCCTTTAGCTACGTTATCAGGTAGCATTTATGCACATCACATAACATCACCTGACAAGACAAGATCATGCCTCTGCAGCCTGATCCCATCTCTTGCCAGGATTATCTGCATGCCTTCAAACTCCATGAATTCAAAACACCTGGTATGATCCTTTGTCACAAAAATTCACATAAAAAGAGTCATGGATTAAATCACCTCCACAGTATATTCATTTCCAGGATTTCGTTACTCCTTTGCAAGAAAATTAAACCATGACATGACCCTTCTCATGTGGGATGTGTTCAAACGTAAACGTAACGTCGAGTTGGAATGTTTCGATCGAGAGCGAATATGCGGATGATGATGATGATTTCGAGAACCGCTGCTCCGGAAGAAAGGGTCTTCCGAGATCACCTCACCTTTGCAAAGGCTTGGCTGAAACGAGATCGTTAGAAATGAATGCGAAAGTGTTGTTCGTTTTGGTTGGCAATTAAACTTACTTCCTGGAGAGGAGGAGAAAGTCTAGCAAAAGAGATTGATGGAAGAAAAGAAGCCATGGCATGGGTTTATCGATTCAGAACATGAGCTCAGGAAAAAAGGCCTCCTTTTCCATTCCATTCACACCTGCTCTTTCTTTTGATGCTGTGGCTGCATTGCGTCATCGCCACTCGTTCCGGACTGCAATCAACTACCACTTCAGTTTTGTGCCATTTTATACCATTTCCTCCCATTTTGTACCATTTCCAGCCGTTTTCTACCATTCAAGTTTCGTCCCATTCTGTGCCATTTTGTGCTGTTTTGTGACATTCCATTTTGGTCCCATTTTGTGCTGTTTTGTAACAATCCAAGTTTTTGCCATCTTGTCCCATCTTGTCCCATTTTGTCCCATTTTGTTCCATTTTGTTCCATTTTGTTCCATTTTGTTTCATTTTGTTACATTTTGTGCTATTTTGTGGTATTTTGTAATGTTTTGTGACGTTCGAATTTTGTGACATTTTGTATCATTTTGTGACATTTGGTGACGATTTTTGCCGATTTGTGACAATTTGGGCGAGTGGATTTGCACAGAAGGCCTTGGGAGAGGGTGAAGGGTGAAGGCCCCGGGGTGAACGTTGCAGATGGAAACCAAGCTTGAGTGATTATTTTTTTATTCCGGGAGCCTTGTGAAGGCCCGAAACTAAGGTTTACTGGGAGTTGGGTGGTTTGTGAATGACCTAATTGGCGGAGAGGAAGGGTTTGTTGCGTTTGCGTTAGGTGGAGCTAGAGGAGGAGGACATTGCTGGAAGGACCCAACTTGCAAGCGAGGGCGGGAGGTGGTTGCGAGTGCGAGGTGCGGAGGAGAATTGGGCCCTTGTTGTGTGTGCATGGGTGCGGGGACGAGAATTCGTTGCGAGGATTTACGTCAATGAGCACGAAGGTGGAAAACTTTGCGAGGAAGCTCTGTTTTTTCTTCACACGGTATGTTTGCGCTCATGTGATGTGTCTCTTGTGATGGTTGCACGTCCTTTGTGGTGCTTGTTTGGATGTCAGGACCAGCGCAGGCGGGTGACTGTCGTACTTTAGGTTTGTGTTTGTTGTAGTATTTTGGACCGCGGATTTTTTGGAAGTGTTTTGTTTCTTGTTTGTGTTTTCGACGTAGCTGTGAGGAAATGGATCATTGTTTTGTGTTGTTACTGTGAGAGCCCATGTATGGAATTCGGCAAAGCTTGGGAAATTGGAAGTGGTCGTTTGGTTGTGAATCTCTGACGCTGTGTCAAATTTGTAGCAATTCAAAGGCTCTTTGCACTGCGAGAATTTTGCACTGAATATGTGGGAGTGGTAATTCATGGAGTTTTCCTCAGTTGAACTGTATTGTTGTTGCTTTAATGCTGGGATATCTTGTTGTTCTGGTACGTATACTGCAATTTTTGAATTGGAGAATATTTCACCAGGGACGAGGGTGTTGGTAGGTCGACAGAATTGCTCTTTTATGGCAGGAGGTTTTGCTAGTCATTCAAGGTAGGCAGCTTCTGCTTCGTATTATGAAGCTTATTTCAGACATTGTTACTTTCGGGTAATCGACGTCTGTTGCTCCTCAATGAGCATGTCTTAAACTTCGATCAGGCTAGGCTTGATGTCATATGTGGTGTGCCACATGTGGTTCCTTTGCTTTGGTGTAGGGGTCTTTGCAATGGCAGTGGAAAGAATGTGTCCATTTCATTGGCTACACCCTAAGAATTTGATGTGTGGAAACATGAATCCTTGGACCTTTCAGACTTTAGAGTTCTATCTACATCTCATATATGGCTGCAGTCAGGAGCCTGAATGAGAAGCATTTTACTTCGGGCATGAAGTTGTGCTGGATGTGACTTTGATATGTGCATTATTTTAACCTTTAAGGAGAGACTTAAAGCTCTTGTCCATTTTGCATGTGGGCCTAATTTTACCAAGAACATGTGTGCAACTGTCGACATATTATTGAGCATTTTCAATAGTTCGATGCGATGGATTAGCGCGGTAGAATGTGTCGTTGTGATGCCCTGAGTTGGACGGGCAGGTTTTTTTCTTACAGTTGCTTAATCCTACATTTTTGTTGTAAGGTTTCCTCTACTGTCATTTACTGCCTTTCCCTTTCTCAACAAGGTCAGGATACGTTGTGAGTACCCCGTGAAGATTTTTCGTGGAGCTTAAAGAGTCAGGCTTAGGTTTAGGTTTGGGTTCTTCAATCTAAGTTCATTTATGTGTCACTTCGCCAAACAGATTCCTGATCATTCTGAAAGTTTTTGTTTAATAATTACTTCCGTGCCTTTCAGATTGAATGTTCGAAGCCTTGAAGGCAGCTTGAATCAGCACCCGCTACAGGGCCTGACGGTGGAGAACGTTTTATTACTCGAATTTCAACGTAGAAGACGGCCTTGATGTGTTGCACCTTATCATTGTGGGCATTACTTAATGGAGATGTTATGTCGAGAACTCGAGGCCAAGAGACCTTAGGTAGAGGACATTTAATTTCAGGAAGGTTTCTTTTCCGTTCTAGAAACCCAATAACAATGAAAGATATTTCTTGAATCCCCAGTAGTGATAATGTTATCTATGGATGTCTGACAGGTCTCCAGTGTAGTGGTAATCAAGATAAGTAGCGCACTACTACCTGACAAAGACTTGAAAGTGAGGAGTGTGGTACCGCAAATTTCTCAACAGAGTTTTTGAATTAAAAAACGACTCCAGAAGACTCATAGGCAATATGGTGTAGAGGGCGGTTGAACCATGTTGATTAAGGGTGAAGAGAAAAGGGGCTTCTCATTGAATCAAGGAAAATCTGCAGACCAAATCAGGTTTTTTCCGACGGAGGTGTGCGCTGGTGATTTTCATCAGAGGGCGGTTACTGTGGTCGAATTCGGTTCAAGACCTGCGAAAAGGGCGAGGTTACTAAGTGATAAAGACAGCTCAGTTAAGAAGGATCAGGTTAGCAGTATTTGTGCAAGAGGTTTGGCTCAGGGTGATTTTCTGGAGAAGAGTGATGGCGATGTTGGTAGGATACCACAGGGATATCAAGCTGATGAACCGACGTCTGAGGGTAATTCAGGAGTTACGAATGAGCTCCGCTCAAAATGTGCAGGATTGAAGGTAGTCAGCTCTGTTCACCCAAGTGAGCATATGGAAAAGAGAGGAAATATCAAAGTTCCGTCTGAACAAATATTAGGAGGACAAGACTATGAAAAGACGAGTTTACTCAACCATGGGAATATAGACAGAGATGCAGGGTCTACGAAACTTTTGATCCAACAAGTTGCGGATGACACAGTCAGCTCTTCTGATGATGACAGTTTGTTTGTTATTCAGGTGAGAAGTCCAAAAAGTAAGCAGCTACTTCACGGTCAGAAACAGGATATTGATCAAGAAAAGTTGCTTAGTCGTGCGGGTGCAGCAAGCAGCGAAACAACTAGGAAACAGGACTGTCGTGACAATTCAGAAACTCTGCTGCATTATCGCGAAGGTGGGGTTTCAGTGGGTTATTGCCCATATAAATCTGTCATTGCAGAAGATGACCGAAAAACGAAGGTTGATTCAGAGGAGGTTGACAGCAGTGCGGAAGTATCAAATATAATACTTGCAGGTGTTGACAGCAAATTAGATACCTGCAGAGGCGCTGATGATCGACTTGTCAGTACTCTAGCAACCGATTTGAGAAGCAAGAAAGTTGGTGGCTCAAAATATGATCAACAAGTTGAAGAGTTATTACGAATCAGTAGTGATGCTGATGCTGATGAGCCAATTTCTTGTGGTACTAAAAGTCTGGGAGGTAAGGTGCAGTCTGAAGGTGCAGTAAGACTTGATCACGGTGATCAATTAGATAAGGTGAATCAGAACGCCCCTGCTACAAGGGAGCCTGAAGATGAATGTTGTGAAGAGCCTAGAGTGAATTTATCTGAGATTTCAAAGGACTATGCTCAAGCAAGAAAGCGGAGCAGCACAACAAACATAGCAACAACAGGAGGAGTTGCACTACTACAAGATAATGGTGGCTCTTGTAGATCAGGGGATGCATTACAAGATAGTGTTAGCCCTTGTAGATTAGGGGATCGCTTGCAAGTGGAGGGTGAGGATCCTCCAGGTGAGCCCATAATTAAGCATTATGTAAGGAGGCCTCATTCTCGAGCAAATTCTCATGGTCCAGCAGATATGACTGAGAAGTCATCTGCTGAAGATCCTGGCGTGAATTCACCTGAGATTCCAAAGGTCTATGTTCGAACGAGAAAGCAGAGCAGCGCAACACAAGTAGCAACCGTGGGACCAGCTGCGTTACAAGAGAATGATGGCTCTTTTAAGTCAGAAGATCCATTACATCGTTTCCATTTGGAGGGTGGGGATCCTCTAGGTGAGAACATAATCAAGCATTATGTAAGGAGGCCTCATTCCCGAGCAAATTCTCATGGTCCAGGAGATATGACTGAGAAGTCATCTGGATTAATGATGACCTCGGCTACTAATGTGAGTGCATGTTCGCCGCAGGCTGAGCATCATAAAGATTTGCCTGCCAGGCTTGAGACGGAAGGAATCCTCAGTGTATTCCAACGTCGCTCAAAAACAAATTCTTCTCAGCAGGACCTCCATAAAAACGAAAACGTTGTTCTTCAGAAGGAGGTGATTCGGAAGCGTTCAGCCGAAGCTTGTTACGTCCAAGCAGATCATCAGCCTAGGTGGCTACCAGAAGGGTGGACATTGGAGATAAGGACTCGTGAGGGGAAGAAAACACCAGCTCGTATCAGAGACAAGGTATTCATATCACCATGTTTTTCTTGCTCTATGTGAGGTGAAACATTTTTGTCATGACTATAAGGCTAAGGCACTAATTCGGTCCTGGGTTGCTCTTCAATAGAAACATATCCTAGTACTTAAGAAAGAATGCATGTTGTTTAGGTTTGCGTACTCTGGCAGGTTCTAGTGCTCTTACAATGTGTTGACTGTTCCTGTAATTAAGCCACAAGATTGTATTGGTTTGCTAAATGAAAACTACCTCACATGAAGTTGGATGAATCTTTTTGGTTGCAGTATTATCATGATCAAAAATCGGGACACAGGTTTCGATCAAGGAATGAAGTCCTACAGTTTTTAGACTCCGAGAGATTGGCAAGGGATCGGATGGCGCCCGATGGAATGGACACGAGGGTTCAACTGCAGGACGAGAAGAATCTGCCTCTTCCTATTTCTCCGGCCGAACATATTGGTTTCCAAAGTTCTCTTTCGAAATCTCCCTTAATTACACAAAGAATTTTTGGTTCTCTGGCAGCACCTAGTCCCTCCTTCTCGCACCTGCACCTGCACCCTGCCTACATGAAGACTACACCTGTGAGGCCAATTTCTGCCGTCTCAACTGAAGCTAATAGAGCAGCCATGACCTTGGGCTATGTAGAGGGCCCAAACGGTCCAATTCAGCTTCCATGGGGTCCACGTGGTGAAGAAGTTGCTGCAGGTACAGGTCAAGGGTTCCAAGGAGTTAAGTCTTTGAAGAATGCAGCAGCATCAGCCTTTGACGGAGGTGCTGCAAACAGCTCTCGAGTATTGAAGTCTAGTGAAGGGGATCGGTTGCCTACTGCAAGTCCAGTACCTGCAGTAGAATCTCCAGGTGATCATGGAGAGAAAGAAAACAGGGGCAAGCTAATTCTCAGACTAAAGCGAAAACAACCAGATTCAGGTTTGTTTTTTTACTTATTGTCCGTTTCGTTAATTTCTGCTTCGCTCTGTGACACTATAGTTAGGCATGGAAGTCATTGGCAGTGTACTGTTGACCCTGATTGTTTTTCTTTTTTTCTTCTCTCAATTCTTTTGCTTGGTGTGTGTTCCTAGGAAGGGATCTCTCTGCAATTCTAAGCACGTCTTTGTTTGTCTGTGGTGCTGTTGCTTTGGGAGATTTGATTTGTGTTAATGAAATTTTTAAAAAATTAAAAAATTAAAAAAATCCAATTTCGATGGGGCTGCCCGCCCAGTGGGCGCCGGGTCCCCCTTCCCTTCCCCGGGGCCATGGCCGGGGGTCACCCCTGCTATATGTGTCCCAAAAACCTCTCACGGATTCTTTTCAATATCTATTCCCGGATATTTCTTGATGAATTGCATTGATACCTGCAGATGTAGGCAAAGGCAAATCGAAGCGACCAACGTATGAAGTGGTCCATGTGGAAAGGCCACCACTCTTTACATCAACTCCACCTCAGCAGGAGAAAACAACCCTTAGAGAGAGAACAGGTCCGGATGTGCCTTCAATTCCAGTGGAACCTTCTTCTGTTGAAGATATTACCTACGAGAGGCCTCTTCCGATTGCATCAGGGCAGCCCACATCGATGAAACATAGACTCGGTAATGATACTGTGTCGAACCATTGGGGCATCAACCAAAATCCACAGCAACCAGAAGTCTTGCAGCAGGAACCTTACACTGCTTTGGGAATTCCTGCTACAGCTTTAACCTCAGGCTTGCAGACAATAGCCTCATATAGTGCCAATCACACACACGTCTTCTTGGATCCTGTAGAAAATACCATACCTCTGTCTTGGCAGTATCCTTTCACTACCCAAGTCACCACGTCACTTCCTACCTTCGGCCCCTTCCCCACAGTAAAATTCCCTACTGTCGCTTCAACCTTCTCCATTGCAACCACAGTTCCCATCCCCATTTTTGAGCATTTCCCAGGGGTTTCTTCCTCCAGGCATGTGAATGCAGCCACCACCGTATTCCCGTGCTCTGAGAACCGTAGCAGAGATTGTATAAGCGATGTGGAGTTAGCAGACTGCGGTCCTCAGAGCCACAAAGCTCTTACGGCACCCAGACTTCTGACCAAAGTGGAGAACAGCAAACTTCTTCTAGGCCTTGGCCGTCGCCTTTGCAAGCAGGCCGGTTTAGAGCCCAAACCAAAGGACTGGAGTAGACAATCAAGGCCACTGGCAATAGGTCTGGAGCCTGGGAAGGTAAGCTTGGAGTCTAGGTAATGCTGTCATATTGGAGGCACATACACTAGAATTTTTTTGATTCCTCAGCCCATGGTTGTGATTTTGTAAATAAGAACTTTGCCATGAGCAACCATGTGAGCTTGAGGCAGTGGAAGCTCTCTCTTGGAGCATCTCCAAAATGTACCCAATTCTTTTTGTACCAATTTGGATATCTAGGTACCTTAAATGATGCTGTCAAGCAGGCTCACTTGCCGGCTTTTAGTCATTTTGTGGAGCATTCATGACGTTTTGGAAAGTGTTTGGTGTTTATTGTTTTCTTAGAGTCCTTGAATTTCCAACAAACCCATGTTGATTTTCAGATGGGAAATGCTGCCTAATTGGCCTCCTGGGTTTAGATACGGTATAAAGTTGTCTGTGCTCAAGTTACTTCTAGACACAGTCCTTGCACAAGAGGGAAGGTGAGAGAAACGTGAAGCATTTGTTGAAGGGAATGTATTTTTAAACCACGAGCATTTGTGACATTCTTTCGAAAAGGCAGGAATTTCATTGCTTGAGGCTACTATATAACAGGGAAGCCAGTAAAATATGATGATTCATTGGAATTGCTTTAGAGACTTGGATAAGCTTCAGCTCCTTTCTGAATGTTTCACGTGAATGTTAACAATATTTCATATTTGTAAAAGATCACGATGTAGTCTGAAGGGCCAGTACCATTGAGGATATTTTCCAATGATACATATCCTCCACTATTCAACAGAAGATAACCAAAGCGACACTCCATAACCAATACTCAGTCAGATGTTGATAAGATTTGGAAAATGTCTTTGCAATTTTGAAACATACAAAGCGAACGAGAATGGATTAAAAAATGGCTCACAATTAGTGTAAGTTTGGTCAATGTCCTACTTACTAGTGAACTTCCCATAAGCAAGAGATTTGAGTCTCTGAGAACTTGTCGGATCCTAGGGCCATACTTTCGTATTAACACTATCTAGTTTAATAACAACAAACCAATAAACCCTTCTTCAGGAACTGTCACCCGTTAGCTTAACTCCGGGTCGATAAGATTGGCATGGTCTGCAGGCTTCTCGATACAGACATCCTCCCAATCACCTGTTTCTGCAAATTCATTGCAAATAACACGTTATCATACTTCTGAAGTCCTAAACACATCAACAGGCATGAGTGGTATATTCAAAAAACTGTTCCCCGATGCAGACGAAAATATATACTACGTGAATCCAAATAGAAGTGCATCCACTCACCAACTATCTTCAAAGTTAATGCAACAACTGCATCATTCTCCACCTGCGAGATCACACAAGACGAGGTGACTTTAGGATTATTTCTTTTTACATAATTATCTTCAACAGGTGTGAAAGAATCCGGATCCTTCAGTACGCTTGCAATGCAAAATTAATGTCGTTCTCTTTCTACAAGAACTAAAACATTTGCTGCCAGATCATTGCATACCCGAAATTTCTCTGAAATATATGGTCTGAGTTTAGATGCAGACAATACTCAAGCAGTAGTCACTCATCAACAGTCGAAAAGCAGAGCTTAGATTGAACTCAAACAGAAGAAATAAATATCAACTATAGAATCCTAACCTCGCCAGAAATAGAGACCTGCTGCGATGGCCTGTATCATTCTCTGCAGTGTTTCTCGCTACCAAACATTAAGTATTTACTCCATGGCAATTGACAATATTCTCACCTTTTGATCGGCAAGAGTTTTGTTGTCGTCAAGAACGGCATGCGAAGGGAGCAGAATGAGGCGCTGCTGATCCACAGGCACATCGCTCAACGCATGTAGTTTGTGTTTCGTCTCGACAACAGTCTCCGACGGGTCACAGTGAAGAAAATACGTCGTCTTCTTACGCTTCACTCTAATGAACATCGCCTGACCACACCCGATCAACACTCCATCAACAAAAGCAAAACTACGGCCACGGGTCTAGCTCTCCAGGAGAAACACGAATCTCTCCTACTCTTTCTTTCAGACCATTCCAAGGCAAAACTTGTACATAAATCCAAACCTTCGCCAAGACATTACAACTAAGTCTAAAATAAAAAAACCGATCACTAAACTAGCACATCTAAAAACTCAACACCCACTTGACGAAGCTAAACACAACCTGCTCCTACAAAATCTCGTCCACTATTACAATTAATCTTGACTTTCGCCAAAATGATCTAGTCGAATTGAACACGTCCACTTGACGAAACTACTTACTCTTGCAAAAAATGCACATCATTAAAATTGATCACAACCTTCGCCAAAATCTTCACAAAAAAAACTAACAACTGCAACCACATATCTAGCACTTGACACATCATTTTGCAGGAGCGAGTAGAATTTAGCTGAGCACGCGCAGATCTTTCATTCCAAAAGTTCTACGACAAAATTTCGTACATTGGACACTTAACTGTGTCCGTAGCACAAAAAAAGATTAAAACTCTCGATCCGAAGCATTCCACAGACTCCACACCGACTTGACGAAGCTAGAAACACTACCTGCTCCTCTAAAACGAAAAATCGCCTAAAATATTCAAATCAATCTCGAACTTCACCACGACACTACACCTACATTCATTACAAAAAACATGATTACTAGCAAATAACAAAAACTCCACACGACCTCAACAAAACTAAACACTACCTCCTCCTACAAAACGATCTCCTACATTATTTAGACCAGCCTCGAGACACTACACCAACGTCCATGATGATCCCAAACACTAGCAAGTCTGGAACCGCCACTACATTTTACTACAACAACACCAGCTCCTGCAAAATGAGACGAGAAAAGAATACAAAAGCAAGCACAAGAGGAGGAAGAAGCGACGAATTAGGTTTGCGAGGTGAAGCGAGGAGCGCAAACCATGGTGAAAGATTTGCCGGAATGGTGGAGAACGCCGCAACCGATTCAGCAAGCGAGCCAACGCAGTCGCCGCTCCGGAATGATCATAAATAGCGGCGAATCCCAGTGTATCTCTGCGATCAGCGCTCGCCGCTTTGTAATGCGACTACCTTCGCCCTCTTCCTCGCTCCAAATCTTGCTCTGGAGACGACGACGCAAATGCAACACTCCTCGCAAAAAGCGCCACCACTCAAATCTACAAATTACACAGATTATCTTCATCTCCTATGTACTCAGGAATTAGACTGTGTTGGTATTGGCTATAATGACGGTTTTAAAAACTGGCGTTTTCTCGGTTTCGAGCCTCATCGGCGAAAAAACCGATACTCTATCCAATCTACAAAATATACATAAAGCAGTGAACGAAATGTATCCAACCAGTAGATGATCCATGTTATGCGATCGTTTTCTCGGTGTTCGAGTCTCATCTTGAAAAGAGACGCGAAAAACCAACACTCCTCACAACAGTGCTACCACATCGGTCTACGATTCTCTTGAATTCTGTCTTTCTGGATGTTCGAAAGAAGTAGATGATGCCGTATTTGGGTGTGGTAACGGTTTAGGGTTCCATATTATTCTCGGTCTTCGAGTCTCATCCAGGAAGGAGGCGCTAAAATCGAGCAACTAAACAGTAGCGCCATGAACGAAGTCTACCACTTTTTGGATTTCGGTCCCGTAGATGTACACCTTGGGTAGATGGTCCTGGCATTAGGGATGGTTTTGGATCTGTCCGGAGGGGTGGAACTGACGCGGACGATCGCGCAAATTGTGGACAGATCGCCGACGATGGGCGGGGTCTGTTCGTTGGGTTGGGGGGTTGGTCGATGGATGAAATGGCCTCATCCCATCCCATCCCATCCGCGGTTTGAATGGCAGCCCATCCTCTTCACGTGGTAAGTTACCAATTGGTGTGTAGTGGAGGCCTGAGGCGAATTGTGTACAGTTCTTGAAAGATTTGTGTGCACCCTAAAGCCTTTACATGCACTCTGTGATTGGTTTCCATGCATGTTGTGATGATCTAGTTATTGCACTACTCCCTTTTCTATGCCTTGTGCTCAGAACCTTTGGAAATACTTTGGAAATGCTTTGTAATTTGTCTCGTTGAATGGCCTCGTGAGTTCTTGTGTGGTAGAGATTTTTGGAGGATTTGACTTAGATACGATAAGTTTTGATTTGTGTGTTGTTCTATTTGTTTATTATGGATAATTGATAGATATCAAAAGGTATGGTGATTTCTTTACTAGCATCATGTTTGATTATGGATAAACTTCGTTGATTTTTATTTTGAGAGGAAACGTGTTTAACGGGCATTTCTTAAAAGCTTAATTAACCCCTAAAGTTATGAGGGTATTTTTCATCAAAAATGCCTCAAAACAGCCCCTCTTCAAAGCAAGGTAGATTTTGCAAACTTGGGGTCTTTTTTAGTACATCTAACCGTAAGATCTTCTAGCTAACTTCTATGTCTACATGTCCACCAAATCTCACACACTCATTCCTTACCAATTGCAAGATAATAACGTTCAGAAAAGAAAAACAAGTTTTTTTCCCTATGAAAAAAAGGGGACAGCAGAGTTTTGAAGGCCCAAAAAACCGTTTTTAAAAGTAGATATGGAGTGAATCTCTCCTTAATATTGTTCCTAAGTGAGTTAGGTACATGTCCAAAAAAAATCATATTCAAAAAAGTTGTGGGAGGTTTCCAAAAAAATCATTTTCTGCTAGGGGGTATGCTGAAATTCACATACAAAGGCCGTTTGTTGACAATAAAAATAGCATATGAAAAGTTCTTGGATTGGAAATCCGAACAGTGGAAACATGCTCTACTGCCTTCTCTGTAAACAAATAATTTTGTTTTTGAAAAATATCAAAATCTCAATTTTTGGTGGAATTTCAAAGTTTTGTCTTTGAGCAGATTTTGGCAGATTTGGGCAGTTTTGGGCAGTTTTTGGCAAAATTTGCTGCATTCACAGTGGCTTAGAAAATTTCAGCAGTTGCCCAACGAGCAGCGTTTGACACTTAAACCTTCATAACTTTTGATCCCGATGTCGGAATTGAAAAATAAAAATATGCACACGGAGCTCTCGGAACGGCACAACTCAATTTAAAATTTCAAAAAATCTTGATTTAACCCCTAAAGGACAATTGTCTTGGAATGGGCTTTTTTCAAATTTGGGCAGGTTCCTAGAATTCCAATTTAATTCCTAAATCTTTGAAAAAAATAATGTAGGTAGGCATTTTGAAGAGATTTGTGTAGAATTTTTAAAATTTTTTTTGAACATACTGAAAAACAATTACGGGGTTTTGAGTGTCAAAAGTTGCATTCAGCCAAACTTTGGGCAAGCTTACAGCCACTGTGAATGCAGCAAATTCTGCCCAAAACTGCCCGAAATTGCCAAAATCTGCCCAAAGACAAAACTTTGAAATTCCACCAAAAATTGAGATTTTGATATTTTTCAAAAAAAAAAAATTCTCTCTATAGAGAAGGCAGTAGAGCATGTTCCCACTGTTCGGATTTCAATTCCAAAATTTTTTCATATGCTATTTTTATTGTCAAAAAACGGCCTTTGTTTGTGAATTTCAGCATACCCCCTAGCGGAAATTGATTTTTTTGACAACCTTCCACAACTTCTTTGAATATAATTTTTTTTAATACAATTAGCTTACTTAGTATTTTTTGACGTGCATCAAAACCCCCAAAATCCATAATTCAAAAAAATGGTTTTTTGGGCCTTCAAAACTCTGTTGTCCCCTTTTTTGTCCCCTTTTTTCACAGGGAAAAAAAACTTGTTTTTCTACTTTGAACGGTATTATCTTGCAATTGGTATGGAATGAGTGTGTGAGATTTGGTGAACCTGTAGACATAGAAGTTAGGGCCGATTTACACCTAGGGGCCGGGCCAATTCAGCCCCTTTGAGGGCTGAAATCCCCAATCGTGATTGGCCGAGATGCAAAAATCGGCCCCAACTCCTTTACACCTAGTCCTCGGGCCAATTTGGTGGCAGAATTTTTTTAATCAAGAAATGCAAGTTCTGACATGGCCTGAGCTCGGTGAATTGGGTGCACCGAGAATGGAAGGCCAACTCTTGGCCTCGGGGCCAATGTCAGAGTTTAATTAAAAACCTATTTTACAATAAAAATTTCTTTCTCCTCAACCAATTACAACAATTCTCGCAACCGCAAGGTATTGAGCCTACCACCTCATAGCTACGAAGAAGGAGCCTATGACAATCTCACCCACCATATCCTTCATTGCTCTTTCATATAATTGTTTGTTTTTCTAGATTTATTGGATTGGCCCGGCTTCTTGGCCCGAAGGCCATTACATAAGGGAAAATTGGCCCTTGTTCTAAGCTTATTATAATGGGGACTTGAGGCCGGCCCCAACCCAAAAATAGGCTGAAATTTCAAGCAATTGGCCTCAAGAAAAATTGGCCTGGCCCCTAGGTGTAAATCGGCCCTTAGCTACAAGATCTGACGGTTAGATGTACTAATTAAGACCTCAACTTTGCAAAATCCACCTTAATTTGAAGAGGGGCTGTTTTGAGGCAGTTTTGATGAAAAATACCCTCAGAACTTTAGGGGTTAAATTGAAGTGGTAGGTACATGCCCAAATTCTAAAAAAGCCCAAATGTGGAAGATTGTCCTTTACGGGTTAAAATCACTCCATGTTGTATTCACTTTCCTTGACGCTCTATCATCCTTTCTTTGTGGTACGAACACCAATTCTCAAAAAATTACGAAGTGTGTATAACTATTTAGACTAAAAGTAAAATCAGTAATATTTTTTTATTGGATTGAATTAAACTGGTAGATTTGTATCGATCAAAGGAATTTTTGTACACCTCTATATCAATTAAATTAAAGTGGTCGAAGGTTCATTCTTCAACTCTTAGAAATCATTCTTTGAGTCAATATGACTTATTGGAGGTAGATTTCTATGGAAATAATATAACCCATTAAATTAATATCAATCAAGTCAATGTGTATATATCTATCTTACAATTGAGCATGGTTTGTCTCACACGACAGTTCCGTGATGGAATCCGTTGAGGAGACAACTACGGTCAATGTGCTCATCGGCACACGGGTCCTACTAGTATATACATAATTAATCAATATAATTTTAGATGCAAGATAATTTCATAAGTAGCTTTAAAAAATATTTCTTTGACTTTAAGTGACTTGTAGGTTGGAAAATATTGATCCTTTTCCTCTTTACACCCATCATTTACTTCCATATCATTAATATCTATAAAAAAAATACATTTCTGATTATTCCAACATCTGTTAAATGTTGGAACACCTTCAAAATAGCTAGAACTTATCTATTCAACTTTCCTAATCTGCAGATAAAAAAATTTGAAAGCAAGTCAATTCACCATAATTTCCATAGAATATGCAACTACCTCTTCATTATGAAACGTATTGTCTGTCCTCATTTTATTAATCGATGCATTACCCTTGTTGTTTTGATTTGTCCAATGACACAATGTTAATTCACCATTTCAACCCCTAAAGTTCCTTGACTCTGGTTCACCAAAAACCGCTCCAAAACAACCATTTCCAATGTACAAAGCATGAATGACTAATACATCATTATTTTCTAATTTTAACTATAATATCTTCAATTTTGTTATTGTAGTAGACAGCTCAATAAACTTCATCATAATTGACCGTAGAGATTAGAAAATAATAGCAATTGAAATTTGAAAACAAACTTTTTTGACACAACTTTTGACTAGGACCACACACTCTAACTTTCTTTCCTTTAGGTATTTTGCATTATGGATTTTGACGTTTATAGTGGATGACAAAGAAGACTAAGTTAGCAAATTGTATAAAAAAAATTACAAATAAAAAACATGTGTAGCATGTTGATAACAATATTTATATTGGGTTAAATGCAAAAGAATGCTGATTCAATTATCTTTCCTAAAAATTTCATTATTTCATAAAGTTTCAATCCAAGAAATTAAATTTTTTTGAAAGAAAGAAGATTATTTTTATAAAGAATGCCCAGAACGGTGAGAAAATAATAGAATCTTGAGAAGAAACATTACGTGCAAAATGGGGTCATGAAAAGGCCGTGTAAGCTTGGCCTTTCTAGGTGAACTCCCTACTTTGGGCACCTCTGCCGCTGGCAGCGGATGCCAAAGTTGCTGCCCGCACAGAACTGCGTGGCGCACTCACAACAAAGGTCCTTGGAATATTAGTTGAGACATGAATGCTTTGGCTCGGGGTTTGGTCCCAAGTGGACAGATGGTGTCAGCCCGACACTGTAGCTTGTGCCCTCCACACGCCTCGCTCAGAGGTCATTGGTTCGAGCCCTCGTGGCTGTTGCTGGCACCACGGTGGCACAGGACGTGCCACGTCAAAAAGTACGCGGGCAGTGCCTATTTTTTTCTCTCACGTGCCGCTTACACGGCCTTTTCATGACCCCATTTTGCACCTAATGCTACATTGATCAAGACAAAGTTTATTAATGAGATATCTTAAAGATGTGAGCATTAAACATTGATAGAGATAATCTTAGAAGTAACATATGTATTGAGCATGGTTGCCCAAACTGCCCACCACACAACACATTTCACTTTGGATACAATTACCATTTTAAAATATGTCTAAAAGAGAACAAATGAATTCCCTCAAAGATCTACTTACGAACTCCAGTCACAAAACGTTTTCCAATAACTTGACTAAACTTCAACTCACACAAACCGACCAAGGTTCAAAAAAGCCCGCAGTAGGCTATTTGTCCATTAGGCGATAGATAGATATCCAACTGCCTCTTGATTGATTTATTGACGAGCTTCCTGTCTCTTCTCATTTTACTAAATAACGCACTGTCCTTCCTAGTTTTGTTGAAAGTCTAAACTCTATTCTTTGTTGTTTTAATCACTATCGCATTGTCACGCTTTGGATGGTTTCAATGAGATTTGATTCTCTATTGCGCTCCAGTGGTTGGTCACAAACTAACTAGAAACATACTACGCGGTGGAGTTTGAGAACAAAACGACCATGTTGTTGCAAGCTTTAATAAATTAAAAAATAAGGAATAAAAAAATAAATAGAATATTGTCCAAAGAGACATATTCATTACGAGCCCGTGAAGACAACATTAAGCTAGCCAAGGCCTGTGACTCCACTAGCACTAGTGGAAAGGACGGTACAACTACACCAAAGGAGAACACCAAATTGTGTCCAATTACACCCAAATTTTTTAATTTTTTGGTGAAATTGGACACAGTTTGGTGTTCTTCTTTGGTGTAGTTGTACTCCGTTTCCACTAGTGTAGTGATCCTTTTTTTCCTTTTTTGATTTTTCATTTCAACTACGTGTTGCCTTTCTTCAACAACAACGGGAAGTGATTCAAGTGTACTTGATCAGGAATTGTTCTCCAGGCACACAAGCCCAATCACAAGGTGTCGTCGCTCAACGAGAGGAACAAACGTCGCAAGTGCATCTAGGGATGGAACTAACTTGTGTGATAAAATGACCAACTCTCAGTGATATTTTATTGAAGAACCTAGTGCCACTCTTTGTTTCACTAAATAAAACATTGCCATTCCAAGTTTTGATTGATCGAATGGCACCATGTCAATTCACCATAATTTCAATAAAATATGCAACTCCCTCTTCATTGATTTATTAAGGAACTTACTGTCTCTCCTTATTTTATGAATCAAGGCACTGTCCTTTGTAGTTTTGATTGGTCCAATGACACAACGCCAATTCACCGTTTTAACTAAATATCCAACTGCCTCTTGATTGATTTATTGACGAGCTTCCTGTCTCTTCTCATTTTACTAAATAACGCATTGTCCTTTCTAGTTTTGTTGAATTTGAAATGTATTTGTAAGTTTATTGATTTTTATTGATTTTTCTCTTTTACTAATATAACTGCGATTGAAGTATAATATATTGATTATGGAACATTTACATTTATTTGAATTACTTTGTCCATGTATTTGTTTGATAATATTAGTGTGAATTATTTTTGTTGCAACTTCTAATTGGTTTGCTCACTTCTTTTTATATTTCATGTAATAAACTTGCTTTTTATTAACAACATCATCCACACTAACTTTTGGAAGAAGCAACCACTTTTGGGTTGCTCCAAATATAAAAATATATAGTAAAATGACCTAGAAGAGTCAAATATGGTTTTTTCTTGTTCCTCACAAGTTTAGAATCTAGTTGGTAATAAATCACGTTGAAATTTTAGTGAAAAAGTGTAACTCCAATTTTAGAAAAACTAAAGAAGATAGGTTGGTCCTTTGTTTCTACAATGAAGTTAGTGTATTTTCAGTGAGAGCGTTTCAACTGTACTTTGAGCACAGTGTGCACTAAAATAAAGATCTTTGCTTGTGTACTTTTTTTTTTAGCATTTTTTTTTTGAGAATGCTTGTATGACGACTACTTTATGGCTTCACCATTTTGGATTCATCAGAATCCTTTTTGAATTTGCCAAAAAGTGCCATGTTGAAAAAAAACAAATTTAGAGTGACACTTATGTCTACTCCATTTTCTCCAAATTGGTAACTTGGAAAAATCTAAAAACAATTGTGCATGTTTCTAACATAATAGAGAAGAGAATTAGCTTTAGTTGCCAAGTTTTTATAAATTTCTGAATTAGCAATTTTCAGTCAAACTCGGAAACTCACTGTTAGTATTTTAGAAATTCATTAACCTTCTACTATTCACATGTTATTATCTCTCAATCCGTTCCTTCTCCAAATCCGAAATTTGGTATAGATTTTGATAGCCTACTACTTTCAAAGATCTTACGGTTAAATTGCTTATGGTGATTCTCAAATTTGTCTCACTTTTGGGAATGCAAGAATGGCACTGTAGGTACTGAAAATCTGTGGAAATACCCTTCCGTCCTTTAGGGATTACTAGGTTCTAAGTATTTTGTATAAACTACACATTATTATTCAACAATGAAGGTATCGACTCTATTCATATTGAAGAACATATACAACTACAAATACCAATACATTACTTTAATGTGTAAAAAATCTAAAAACACTCCTTCAAGAATTCATGTACGTGGTCATCTCCGCCACAAATACTGCAACATCACAAACACTAGTAAACATCATTCACTAATCCATCAAGGCACTCTACAAAACCGTATTCTTTGATTGTGAGAGTTCACCCACTAGCAAGCCACTAGCAAGGTGACCAACAAGCAAATTAGTTCTCCAAATGAGGACTAACGATTCGCTTTTAGAGATTCTGGAGGGTGGTGGGATCATAATGGGGGTGGTGATTTTAGATGCTCCTACCATACTGGGGATGCTCTGAGCAGGCTGGTGATGAGGAATCAGGAATGCATGCCATGCCATGACAGTCTCCACTTGGTCTCTTCTCCCAGAAGAGTCTACTCTACTAGTCTGCACTCTGAACCCTGGTTGCATGGCCATGTCTACACTCTTCAATTCCTCCTTCACTAACATAGTTCTACTGCAGCTAACTTCCCGTGAAACAATCAAAACCATTCGGAGCTTCATCGGGTCCCTAACTTCGTCGTAGTAAACTCACTGCCTGGTGAGCACCTACAACCTTCCACTTCTGGAGCTCACTCACCTCCAAAACTGCCTCCTTGGAACTTGGTGGTGGTCCATCTCTTGGGAGAGAATTTCTACTTGTGCGTGTGTGTTAGGAACAGTTTCTTGGGCGGCTTCCTCTACAAGAATAGTTTTTCCTTCCTGGCTGTAGGTTTGGTTTTATAATTTACAACTTCCAGGAGTCTCTCAAAGGGGCTGATGTCTGTGGCTATGTCCACATGACTGCTTGTGGAATTTCGGGTGTTGAGCTGAGGTCAATTCAGATATTCACCTGTGTTGTTCTTGAGGTCTGTTCGGATGTTAAGCTGTGTTTTGTTGAGGTCAGTTTGGATATGAAGCTGAGTTTGTGCTAGGTCAAGGGAGCTTGAGATTGTAGACAACTTTTTTTTTGTTTTTTTTTTTTTGAGGATCATGTAGCCCCAGTAATTCACATGTTAGTGAGGAATGCAGTGTGCTGTTGGGAAGATAGTGTCGTCATCGCCGTCAGCAAGGGTTAATGTTTCATTTCTTGAGAGAATTCTGTTGGCTGCTTTGCTTTTTCAGTCAGTAATTAAGAAGTTTTCATGCTTTGTTGTGCAGATTTTCAAAGAATGGAATTCCACATTTACTGTCAAATGAGAAAGTGAAGAGTTTAGGAGTGGTCTTCCCAGTTCAGCAGAAGTTGCATTGTACAGTGGCTGTGAATATCAGATCGTCCTTCACCCATCATTTTGAAACCAAAGGGAAGAGGATATAAGCATTTACATACATCTTGTCAAGTGTCAACAACCTGACCTTGGTAGGAGCGATTTATACATCTGTATAATAACACCATTTCTAGTGGTAGGACAAATTATGACGTAAGATTTGAGATTACAACAATCTAATGTTGTGGCAAGTGATCGCTGCCCACCTTAGAAAGAGAACATAGTTGATGTTTTCACTAAGCTGCAAATGGATAATAGAAGAAACTAATCATCACTTCTATTTGTGCATGTACTGAAGTTTTGTGCTATGGCAGGTTTGCAATTTTCAGTTGCATGCTTTCAGTAGTATACTGGTTGAATACTTGCCGAAGTAATAGAGTTTTCCTAAAAAGTCCATCCTCAAAGCTGTGCTCCATTATTCTTCCCTTGTGCCATGAGTTCTGTCTTTTCTGGACCCATGAGCTTTGCCTTTCTTTATTGATGTTCTTTTAAGATAAAGTTTTGTACACAAATTGAAGACAAAGGTTTTTTCATTTGAGATATACTAGTTTTGTTGATGTAACACGCTTAAATATTACTTGAATTATGCAGATTTTTGATGTTCATGTTTGGATGAGAGATAAGCCTCCTGAAGAGGATATCTATTTTCATAAAAAATGCCAAGATTGATTCATATGATAACATTTATTGCTCAAATGTTGCATATTGATGGCCATCTAGTGTACAATGTATACCATCAATATAGAGCAAAATAAGTGATACTCATGGCAAAATAAAGCCAATTTGAGATAGTATACATATCTAGATTTGATATCAACATTTGAAATTATCATAATTTTAATTGTTGAATATAAACATTTTGAATTTCAATACAAATATCTTGGAACCCTCATCTAGATTTTTTAATAAAATGTAGTGAATTACCAATCATCTCTTTTACCTTGGATTTTTATTAAATATTAATGAATGACAAACGATGAATACAATCACATTGTTTTTTCATCTATCATCCAATCTTTGGATGCACAAGTATCTTGGGTTTTGAAAGTAAAATATAAAATTAATTCATAATATGAAACGATTCCAACTGATGTATTTATTATAGAATATAAAAGGCCAAAAGAATGAATTGAAATTTTTGGAAAACTTAGTCATTGTGAATTGATTCAATAATATTGATTCAATAAAATTTCATATTACCATATACAGGCACTTCAATGCGGTGTTTTGGAACCCATCTGCTACCGGATGTGTATAATTTTGAGGAAGGATCCTGCTCCTCCATCTTGTAGAGCAAGCTTGGGGAGCGAAACCAAACCCACAGCTTCAGGATAAACTGAATGAGGAGTTTCATGCAAACAGCCACTCCAACAGCAACAGGAGCATAAGTGGGAGCCCTTTGCCTTGCAACTGGAGGTAGGACAATAATACCCGCCGAAGCAAAAGCACCAATGACAAATAGAATTGCCACAGCAAGCACAAAGGATGCCCTCACAACAGACTTCCGAAGTTGCACAACTTCTTCCCTCAGGGATACACATTTCTTTGGAATGCCGGCTGCTGCTCCAAAAATGAAAGTAGCTACAGAGCAGAAGAAGGCCATGCTGTTGAAGACCCAAAAGGTTTGGATTTGCCAATGTTGTTCAACTCCAACATATGCATCAGGAAACTCTCCCCAGTTAAATTTTATATAAATTTGATATTAAACTGACTAAAAAATAATCAATGTAAACTTGACATTGATTTTCTGTTTTTTGGTGGTTACTGTCACATAGAATTTACGTAAATTTTTTTGATATGAGAACTGTATTAACTTTTATACATACATTTTATATAAAATTTATAACTTCCATTAAATACTATGAAAATCATAACTAAAAAATTGGATATTAATTCTTTGATGAAAAAAAAGCATATGAAATTTATAGTGATAAAATACTTGATGTTAATTTTATACAATATTGATAAAAATATTTAGTATTAAACTTATATAATTTTAACATTAGTATGATATGAATTTTATATTAAATTTTATCAACTTTTATGTATCATCAAAATCTGAAAATTTGTAAGTGTATGAACCATAAGCCAATGAACTTCGGGGAGAGTTAGGGTTTCTGTGTGTTTGTTGGGTGGTATTGAGGGATTCTGGGTGCTTGTTGTGCGTTATAGATGTTGTTGTTGGAGTATAGTGGTTGAGGGAGTTGGATTGCTTCGTGGGTTTTTATGGGTTTCTGAGAATGTTGGAGAAGCATTGTACAGGAGCTCGGAAGTTCAAGAGCTCAGAAGCATTGTGGCGGCGCACACCTCTGCGTTTGTTTGTCACTCTCGGATTCAAGCTTACTGTCTGGCGGGGGTTCTCTACTGTGGTAAGTTTCTCTTCTTCTCCAGTGTTCAAAATTTTAAAGCTTTGGCGATGGTTACATGGCCGAAAGTCACGAATTTTGAATTTAGGTCTTGGTAAGGTTTTCAGTGTTTCCATTCCGATGAGCTCAAATTCAATGCGGGTTCCGAGGAGTGTCGCATTTCTGATTGTCACAATGCATGAAGTCTGGATTGAAGGTGATCAGAAACTCATGTTCAGTGAGGTTCATTCACTGGTGCTTCGGCTCGATGATGGCAAAGCTCAATGAGACACTTGTGATGACACGGAACCAGTTTCTGCATTCTATCGCATATTCTATGAAGTATTTGGATGCTGCTGGACAGTCGAGGTTAGTGTTTGATGTTGAATATTGGCTGGTTGTTTGAAGCATCAGTTCACAATCCCTAATTTCGTTGCAATTGTAATGTCTCATTTCTTTTACGTACCCGAATACCATTTCTAAAGGAATTATCACCAAAGACTGAAATTAGATTCGTGAAGTGGATTCGTGGATTGGTTTCGTGGATTATAGTCGTGGATTGGATTCGTGGAGTTTTGAGTTGTGATCACGGTTTCTTTACTAAGTTAGGGTGCCTTGTTCAACAGGTGTTTAAGGTGGTTGAAGGAGATGACTCCGCCAGGTAGTGCGCAGATAGTCCTGCAGGAAGCTGCGGCCAAGACTTTTGTGACGGACAAACGATATAAGTCAGACCTTCGGTATTTGAAAGTATTGATACAATATGTAAGGCTTTTTCTGTGTCGGACTCCCCTGCTAGTTGTGGAATTGACCAGGAGCGCCAAATTCTTACGGAAACATGCTTTTGACATCATGTCTCACCCTTCGAATGTGGAGTGTTAGTGAATCCTGAACACGCACGAGTATTTGACATGCAGGCAGATTGATGTTTGGATCTGGGCGGCATTTTCTCCTACCTGGAAGCAAATGGGATTGGACTGGAGCATGGATTATTCTATGAGGCTTATGCCATGTTATTGGAATTTTCTAGAGACTAAGCGAAGGCTGATTATGTCTTTCAAGTCGGCATATCTAGGTATGAGCATTTCTGTGGCAACCCGGTCTTGTTTTATCTTTTTTTTCAGTTCCTATCACTTAGTCGGAAACGTTCAAGCTGGTCTACCAGCGCCAAGGATACTCAATGTATCTACATCAGTGATGAAGAAGAGAAAATTGGTGACAGGAAGAACTAGAAGGAAAGGATTTGGTTCACGTCTTCCACCTCAAATGAAGGATCTGGAATCATGGAGAGCGGGACTCCCGTAGTAAACAGATCCAGACTCATGAGCGCTCAGCAACACCCTGCCCGGTATACTCCAGCACTCTGCTCGACATTTAGTATAAGCAATGCCTCGCCCAATGGAGATGTGCAGAGGTAAAGAATTCGCTCCGGAAAGGGAATGCTCCGAGGACGATTAAGATTTGAAGAATCCAGCTCAATTAGATATAACTTCTTATTAGCATGTATTTTTTACCTTTGAAATCTATTCAGTTGTTACATTTGATCTATTACACATCTGCCGTATTATTACACTGCATGAATATGGAATGTACATTTATTTGTGTTATGCACTGGAAATCTACCATGTGCATACACTTCACTGATTCTAAATCTACCATGTAGCTATATCAGCATTCAGTCCCAAATCTACAAATATTAAAAATTTGCACCTCCAAAATTTAATAGAGACGTAGATTCATGTGCAAATTTAAGATTTATTTCGTGCAAATTTTATATGCAATTTATATAAATTACATATAAATTTTACATTCAAAATTGTACTCATAATTAATGTGATTTTTTCAGTTTACAGGATACTAATTAAATTTACAAAAAATTTACAATTTTTTTATATAAAAGGCTAGCTTGTTATATTCAATAGTAAAGTTTTACAGAGTTTATATAAAATTTAGTCCATCAGACTTTCCATCAGACAATTCCACGACATCCTACTGCAAGAACATTAGATTGTCTCATGGATATAGTGTAACCTTTATATCCTGATTCTCTCGGACCGAGGTAAATTCATGAATCTCGGTTTCATGAAATCATGACGTGCATAATATTCTGCACCATATACAGGCCGCACTTCAATGCGGTGTTTTGAAACCCATCTGCTACCGGATGTGTATAATTTTGTGGAGGGATCCTGCTCCTCCATCTTGAAGAGCAAGCTTGGGGAGCGAAACCAAATCCACAGCTTCAGGATAAACTCTATGAGGAGTTTCATGCAAACAGCCACTCCAACAGCAACAGTAGCATATGTCGGAGCCCTTTGCCTTGGAACTGGAGGTAGGACAATGATACCCGCCGAAGCAAAGGCACCAATGGCAAATAGAATTGCCACAGCAAGCACAAAGGATGCCCTCACAACAGACTTCCGAAGTTCCACAACCTCTTCCCTCAGAGATGCACATTTCTTTGGAATGCCGGCTGCTGCTCCAAAGATGAAAGTAGCTATAGAGCAGAAGAAGGCCATGCTGTTGAAGACCCAAAAGGTTTGGATTTGCCAATGTTGTTCAACTCCAACATATGAGTCATATGTTTCCGGGGGTGCTGCAGAACTTGATGATGGAAAGTCATAATATTGGGTCAAGCCGAGAGGAGGTTGTAGCCAACCTGCGTAGGTGACTCCAGCAATCAGAGCAGCACCTACAAGAAGAAAACTGGCTGCACTTGCATACTTCTGTCTCTCTGATATCAACCAGTTTACATCATAACTCTCCAGCATATCCACAATCCTTTGGATGACCTCTTTCTTTCCTTGGTGTACTTGTTGGTCTTCATTCCTTTTGGCAATGTCCAAAGCTGATATTCCTTCCCAAGTTACGGTGTTCACATTCAGCCCATCTACATATCTCAATAGAATCTCCACAACCTCCACCTGATTATTTGATGCAGCAAGATACAAAGGAGTTCGTCTGAAGACATCGCGATCATTGACATATTCACTCCTGCTACCCTGTATGAACTCCATTGAGACCTCTAACAATTGCTTCACGACTTCCCAATTTCCATATTGAGAAGCATAGTGCAGAGGTGTCTTTCCTGATGAAGACTTGACCTCAATCACAGACAACGAGTCTCTAAACAACCCATTTCTATATTTAAAATCACGCTTTTGCAGAAGCATTTGTACTATGGGCAAGGAAGACTTATTTCTGGCTGCAAAATGCAGAGCTGTAAGTTTATTTGAGTTTCTCTTATTTCCTTCTAAAGCTAGCATATTCTCCGCTGCAATGTGAACCTCAAGCAAATTACCATATTCTTCTGCAAACAACCTCTTCACGATACCTTCATGGTTTTCTATAGTTGCCAAGTGAAGGGGCGTGTATCCATACAAATCTTGGGCGTTGAGGGAATCTTTAGCTTCAATACGAAGAAAACCATAGGGAATTTTGACATGCTTTTTATATGTGCGATCAAATCCAGTAGCAATTGACATCCTCTGCCTTCCAGATTGCATTCCAACTCGTTGGTTTCCCTCCAAAATGGGTTGGTTGTTCTGCTCAACCTGCGTGTTGTCCTCTTCAACTT
Organism: Ceratodon purpureus; assembly: GCA_014871385.1. Classification (NCBI taxonomy): domain Eukaryota; kingdom Viridiplantae; phylum Streptophyta; class Bryopsida; order Pseudoditrichales; family Ditrichaceae; genus Ceratodon; species Ceratodon purpureus. The sequence goes on along the minus strand of CM026432.1, from coordinate 8,525,064 downwards.
GCGGGATGTCCACCTCGGCTTGCTTGTCGCCCTCGCTGACCTGCCGGTCAGCCTTGTTTTGCTGGAGGTCTTCATCTACTTCCTGGTTATTCTCCTCATATTCTCTCTCATATTCTCTCTCATGTGGGTCGTCAGAAGAAAAAATCACTGAAGACTCCAGCATCCAATCCAAAATCTCAAGCTGATTGTGGTATGCCACATGATGAATAAGTTTCCTCTTCGATGGCTCACATGTAGAATACCATAAAGTGGCCATTATCCTTTCAATCGGAAACTCTCCAGCTGGGGTATTTTGATGGAGTTCCTTGAGCTTCATTACCTGGGTAAAATTTCCTTGAGCAGCCTTCTCTAGGATAGACTCTCCACTAACACCCTGGTCGTCAATAAGAATCCCTTCATTCATTTCAGGAAAAAATTCAATACGAGTTCCTGCCCCTTCTCCACTGTTGGAGGCATTATCTGAAAGCTTGTATACTCCATAAATTAAGCTCTGTGAATTCCATAACTTAGGGTTGTTCTTTGAATTGCACATTTGAATGTACTTTTCCCAAACCTCTCTTCCCTTTCTCACCTTAGAATTAGGCTCGTCAATGATGACTTGTGAACTTTCGAGAGAAGAACTTTGAGCAGAACGTATTACCGGCGGGCCATTTTTCAACAAGCCTTTTTCCAACAAGCCTTTTTCTGTGATTGCCGCCAGCTTTTCCATTACTGCTATCAGCCGTTCTGTTGTTGGTGATGTAATGTGTTCCATGGTTGTGGGCATCGCCTGCTCCTCTTCTGATTGTGTTGACTCTTCCATTGATATTCGTGCAGAAATCGCTATCAGAAAAAATACTACTGTAGGTGTTTGTGATGAACTGTACGATAGAGCCAAACGAACACTTTCCTTGAAATAAACTTGTAGCACATAGAAAAGTCCCAAGCCCCCTGATAAACTTGTAATAGAGATAGCAATAAGCTTTAATGCGTCTTTCTTCACCTCAGGACTAGTATAACGCTGTCACAAACACAAACTGGAGACGGTCAATATCGGAAAAAAAAGGATGCAAATCATCGGTTCAGAAATACCTATCAAGTTATTTTAGAGAACCATTAGTACCATAAGTAACAAGATAGGTCACGCAAGAACAATGAATCTCTTATAATCGATCTCCATCAAAAATACACATTTGCACCCAAAACCAAATTTGCGTTGCCGAACATAGTAGCTCACAGTCCATACTAGTTCAACTTAATGAATAATAATGGCGATTCACTCTCTAACCATAGACTTAGCTAATGTTTAGTATGTCGACTGACCTGGTTCAAATGCAAAGAAGCTGCATCTTTATCTGTTTCAGTCACACTGCCCTCGTGAAGCACTTACCTGCGCAACTAGTGGTATTTAGCACCCAGCAGAGCACGCACCAGAGTATCCACTAGCAACGACTTGATGGATCCCCAGGAATTCCAAACCGTCAACTAATCACCCCCTTCCTTCTACACTCTTCCAGTCTCCCATCCATCCGCACTATCACGCACACCTAGGCTAGAAAATGCAGAATTCAAGGAAAATACGCGTAACGCTCGAACTCTCTAGAGCAAAATATTGTATCATTATCGACGTACGATACCCTCTTCTGGAATGGCAACGGTTAACTCAGTCTCTTTAAGCATGAATGTTGCTGCTCCAGCCGCAACCAACTCTAGCAGCCTAATCATGTCTGAGCTCATCCATGCTCAAAAGTCCCACGGTTTCACAGTTGGGACACCTGCTGTATCGGGAACAAGCTCAAAACTAGGTTTGCCATTCTACGTCGTGAAATTTGTACACGATGGTTCAATACCGCCCGTGCGGTAGGTCCTGAAGTACTTTCAAAATGCAAAACTCATGCATGATGTTTCTACTGCGATTGACTTTGTTGGCTGCTATTATCCATAGAAAGCTAGACCGTGACTCAGTAGGAACAGGTGGTTTAAGTACGGTAGGCATGATTGTATACACACTACTCGACAACCCTTACACGATTGTTATGAGAGACATGATAACAGAAGGAACGAAGGTTTTATCAACTGCACAACTATTTCACCAAGAGTCACAACAGAAATCTCGTCCTTCCTAGAATTGCATGTCTCTAAACGTGCTCAAGAAATGACATCCAATGTGACTTTGGTCTTGCATCAGTTATACTACTAAGCGTCTGATGTATGTGCACCTCGGAGTTTGTCAAATTACTGTAGAAACCTAGTACGAAGGTTTGGAGTCAACTTCACAGAAGAAGCTGACATGGGAATTTCCTCAAAAAACAATTGAGAAACAGAAATGACGCGAGAAGTTACACTACGAGCAACCCCGTCGCCCCTCACTTATTATTTCAAGTATCTTAGCAATTCGGTGAGTCATTAGGATTACAAAAAAAAAAGAAAAAGTGCGCTTTTCCACATTCTTGTGAGTGAGGGGCGACACTTTATGAGTGAGGAACGACAAGTTCTCTTGTAGTGTTAGCTTGAACGTTTTCGTGCAGAGCATGAAAACTTTAAGAAAACGTTCCTTTTCCTACTTAGTTTTTGACTAAGAACTGAACAGCAATCGAGAATTCATAGACATAGACATAGACAAAGGAAGAGATTGAGTTCATACGAAATGTTACCATGGCATGCAAAGAGTTTGCAGCAGCTGGAGATCATATACTCTGCGGGGCCTGCCTACCAGCGACTTATTGCGCAGAGATCAGTTGCACCCCTGACCCGCACAAGCTCCTCACTTGCTACACCTAACACAGCAATGGCAAACTCTCTCACTCAAGTTCAACTCCGTCCATCTCCTGATCACACCTCATCCTCGACTTCAGCTGCTTCTGAAGCACTAGAAATCACGTGACTAGCTGCTTCGTAGTAAGCTTAACTAAGTTTGAGCAAGACTGCGAGGTGTACTCGAAGTTGATGTTTTTGTGAAGTCCTGATTTTGGGTGATCGATTCGAGTTTTAACTCGTATTGATCCTGGTTTCACGAATCTTCACCAGAAAGTGTTCTGCCGACGCCATTCTACCCCAAGTAAGTTAGTCGCTACCCACTAGCACCCAGACTTGAAGGCTCCCAAGTTCCAACAGTGAGCAATGAGTTTGGAACAAGTTAGCTCTAGTCCTGGATGGCCCTCCTAACATGATTCAACAAATTACCACCCATATTGTTCAGTTCCAGTTTGGCACTAAGTTAGTGAAATTAGCAGGTCTCATGCAGCTTGATATTTCTACTCCCATAGATATTAACTAGTGTACATGCGAAAAGCATACGTGGAAACACGTGCACACACTTTGGTTCTTCAAGGTCACACTGAAGTGTAGTAGACTTGTGAGTCATGCTATTCAATGTGTACTAAAAGTGTGCTTTCACGCCATGGATGAATTCTGGGGAAGTGAGTTGAATACACAACGAGTCATGCGGATTCAACCTTGGACTACCCTTTATGGTGTAAGCACCTAAAGGCGGCCCCCCCCCCCCCCCCCCCCCCTAAGGCGTACACCCGAGATTCTTGCTGCAGTGGAGATTTGATGACCCTATAATTACCTATAATGTATCCCATGCGTACATGCAAAAGGGTGTCCGGCTATAGATCAACCTATGTTGGTCACTTCCAAAATTTGTAGTTATTATTGTAAGTGCTTATAAATATCCTAAAAATGGGGAAACTTTGTTTTTTCTTATTGTTAATCACTGTAAAATAGGAAGCTACTCATTCCACCTCCACAAGTATAGTGAATTCCTTAAGTGTCCGAAAATAGGTGCTGCTACCATAGATGGGAGAATTGTTTGGATTTTAGGAGGAGAGAGGATGAGTGAGGATGAGTCATTCAGTAAGTATCCATGTGTAAATTATGATGGACAAAGAGTCTTTGTTGTTTCTACACCAGGGTAAAACACTAAGGAATGGTTCAAAGTCCCCAAAGTTCAAGTTCTCATGTCCAATGACAATGGGTCATGTGGTTTTTGAAATAGTCTTTATTAGCTAATGACCTAAATTCATCGCATATGAAATGTTTTCATTGTAAATTCTATTTCTATCTAAGATTGTTTTTGTCAAAAGTAATTTGATGTATTTTAAACCCTCAAGACCCAAGTGTTCTTGCTCAAAACTGCCTCCAAATAGTCCCTTTTGAAAACATGCCGAATAGTGCAAAATTGGAACCAATTTTGGCATTTCCAACCATAAGATCTTGTATCTAACTTCTATGTCTATATGCCTACCAAATCTCACACTCTCATTCCTTACCATTTGAGAGATCGTAACATTCAAAGTTGAAGAAAAGTTTTTTTTACCCTGCAAAAGGGGGACATCAGTCTTTTGGGGTCCAAAAAAACCAATTTTTTTTAGTATATTTGGAATAAGCCTCTTTAGATTCTTGTTCCTAGGTGAGTTAGGTACATGTCCACAAAATCTCATACCCATGCAAGGTGTGGAACCTTGAGAAAATCATCAATTTTCAAAGGGGGTATGCTGAAATTCACATACAAAGGCCTCTTTTTTACAATTAAAATAGCATATGAAACATTCTTGGATTGAAAATCCAAACGGCGGAAACATGATCTAGTGCCTCTTATATATGTAGGAATTTTTATTTTTGAAAAACACTAAAATCTCGATTTTTGGTGGAATTTCAAAGTTTTGTCTTTTGGCAGATTTGGGCAGTTTTGGGCAGAAATTGCTGCATTCACAGTAACTGAGAGCCTGCCCAATGATTGGCTGAAATCTTTAAAACCCCATAACTTTTTCCCACTTCATCCAAAAAAATAAAAAAATATCCCCATAAACCTCTTGAAAAAACCTTTTTCCACTAAAAATTCAAATAAATTCAAGTAAATTTGAATTTTTAGGAACCTGGCCAAAGTCCTAAAACGCCCATTCTAGGACAATGGCCGTTTAGGGGTAACCATATGCCTTTAGATGTATGTTTGGAAAATGTTCAAATGCATGTGTGCCAAAATGTTTAGTGTCTTCTCTTTTATACATATATGTCAATTGGCATCCATGCATACAAGAACAATTTAGTATAAAAACCTTCACACTTCATCAAAAGGCTTCATTGTTAGGGGTTGTATTTGCTTGAACTTGTGATTGCAGAGAACGCCATATTCATTAAATTGGCCAATCTTGATTATATTGGCCGCTCAAATAGTATGACTTAAGTTTAGTTTCTTTCTTTATTTGAATAGTGTGGTGGCCAAAATAGACGAGACTGGTCAATTTAATGAATAAGGCGATAGAGTTATATTTTCTTGATTTTGTTATGATATTTGAAGACTTATGAGGATGGTTTGAAGGTGGTTCAAAAGTCATGCCTTTCACTTTAGTTTTCTCTCTTCACTCTCCAATTTGATGACTAGTTTAGAGTCCTCCAAGAAAAACTTAAGAACAATTATCTAAGTGAATTAAGATCAATGAATACACAAGAGCTTCCAACTTGATGAGACAAAGCCGCGGAATAGTGATCAATTATTTTGTAAGAATCCTCTCAACAAAGGTGGCCTTATATGGTTCCAAAATCTCCAAGATTATTCTCAAACTACTTTGTCATTATTTATTGTTCAAAGGTTTGTTTGATTTACGATTCACGTAGAAAAATAATATCTAATTTTCTTAGCATTGTAAGTCTTGTTCATGGTTTCGCTTGATTTAGCATGTCTAACTTAAGTTGTTTAATGATATTTAGTGATAATTAATAAATAACTAAAGAATGTTTGTTGAGCAATTGTAGGTTTCAAAAACTAAAAGGTGGTAATATTTGAAATGACTTAATTGTTAATTTTGGCATTATAAGATTGATATTTAAACTAGATGAATAATTGAAGGTCTCAAAGAAGTTGATCCGTTTAAGTTAAATTTTGATAGAAAATGTCTTTACAAATTAAAAAGTTGTGAGCAAGTTTCAAAATATTTGGAATTCTTAATTGATAATTAAAATAGCTAATTTGTATTTTTAAGTTTCGAAACCATTTATATTGAATCTTGGTGAAAAAATCTACTTATTTGAGTGAAATTTATACCTATATGCTAAATAATTTATGATTTAAACTAGATAAAAAAATACTCCAATCTTGATTTTGGATGTAAATACTTTTGACATATTTTTTGATAAAATTAAATTTAAAAGATTAACCGAGTATCCTTCAAATTTTTCTAGTTTATGAAATAAACTTCAATATTCAAGATGATTTTTTCAAATCTAGACCTTTAAGACATCATTTTAAGATTGTCAATACACATTAAATATATACATTGATCATTATTTTTGACATAAAAAGATCTTTAAAATAGTGCATAAAGAAATTGATAAAAATTGTGTTCTTTATGATTTAGAAGTTACAGCTTTATAATGTACATAGAAACCATTATTATATAAATTCAATGTAAGTATAATCCATGATTTCTTAGACACTGAAATACATACTTCAAAAAAAATCACAACACAATTTGTAGAATATATATGCAACAAGAATTTCAATGTTATTATTTAAGATGTTAAATAATTGAGTCATTATTTTAAAAATTACTATAGAAACAATCTAATTTGCTTCTATGACATTTGAAGCTTACTAAATTCTTGTATGACAACATCAAATGTATATTAAACATAATATGTCAAATTTATTTATTAAATATTAATGAAACTTATCGAATAAAATCATATACTACATTTTTTCAACTTATACATCTTAGTCGTTTCAGGAGCATCCTTAGTCAACCTCTAAGCCCTTAAACCTCCATCCGGCTTCATCCGGGTTAGAGGCTTAAAGGTCCTCTAAGCTCCCAGTGGTGGCCTCTAAACACCTTTCTTATCCAAGCCACGACCACTAAAGGCCGTCGACTCTCTAAATTTCAACCCATTAAAGGCCACCTTTAAATCGCCGGAAATAGAAAATTTCAAGTTCTCATCTTTCTATCTTCTTTCCACTACACTAGAAGTACTTGGGTTTGGATTTCTTTTGCAGCTTGTTAAAGAGTTTGACAACAACCAAATAAAGAAATCGTTTACAGGTCACCTTTAAGGGAGGACCAAAATTCCACTCAACCTATAATTGTGATGTAACTATCCGTCGAAGGCCCTTTAACCCCCAAATGCCTGTCTCCATTGCCGTGGGCAAATAGACAGTGTATACCTATGGCCATGGAGAATCAATTCGGATTGAAATCAGTGGGCTAATTGGAATAGTTTCATTTGTGTGAGGCATGGAAAATGTAGGGGAGCCATGAGTGTACCCCCTTGTGGTGATTGACTGCAAATCAATGTGGTGAATAGTGCAAAAATTGAGTATGAATGTCGAAATGGAGGATTGACTAAAGCAGGGCAGCAATAGAAAATTGAATCTAGGAGAGTGAGATTCATGCACAAGGTAGGTTTGGTGGATAGGAATCATACTCTAAGTATGGAAGAAGCTTTTACAATAATAAACTCTCAAAGATCTACAATAGATAAAGAGAAAAGTGTCTTGCAATCACGGCCACCTCTACACTCTAAAAAAAGTTTGAGATTGGAAAATGAACTCTAAACCAAGTCACACATATGAGAGCTACAATCAAGTGAGTCATAATCAAAGAGAAGTTCATTAGAAAAGAAATGAGGATAAAGTTCCTTGTAAAAAAGTCCAAGATTGGAGGTTGTAGAGGTCCAAAATGGAGGTACACCACATGTGCTGCCCCCCAAGCTCAGCGTCCTTGAGAAAACACAGCTACTGAATTCGAGGAGAATTTTTTTGAAGGAGGTCAAGCTCACCAGTTGCCCCCCCTAGGGCCATGGGCAAACCGGATTGGGAGGGCACTAGAAAATAGAGGATGAAGCCCTACCCCGTCAGCCAAAAGTGATTGCCGCGTTGGAGGGCCGTCACGGTCCAGGCTGTGATGGACTCACACTACAACAAATCCAGCCCAATGTGAGTCGTGACTAGGTTTTATGACTTGAATAGGGCATAAACCAAAATGTGACTAGCACTATTTGTAGTCATTTCGACTTAGTCGTTTCGGACAATCTGACTGGCAGTCATATCGGACATTTTTTGTTCCCAATACTGCGTTCCCATAGTGTTTTGGGACTTCAAATAGGGACCTGCTCTGGGACTTGGGAAAATATGACTCTGTAGAGTCATATATTGTTGACTATACTTAGTCACCAATATGGTATAGGTGACTAAGTATAGTCAACCATATATGACTCTATAGAGTCACCAATACGAAAATATCTTTTGATTGGCATGACTAATTGTAGTGATGTATCAGTCAACACATGAATGGTTTTATCACTACGCATAGTAGTGTGATGGTGACTTACTTGAGTCATACATTGAGTAGAGAAAATACGGCTGATTGGAGTCACATCTAATTAACTACCAATAGTCACAAATTCTGAAATAGCTTCTAACTAATATGACTAAGCATAGTAAGGTATTACTTAAAACATCAACGATTTTATCACTAGGCATAGTACTGTGGTGGTAACTGCATTAAGTCATTCACTTCGAATAATATGACTCTGTAGAACCATATGGTAGTGACTATACATAGTCTTCAATGCTGACATCATGAAATGGACATGATTAATTGTAGTGAGGTATCAAGGATGTGACTGATGGTTTTATCACTATGCATAGTGATGTGGTTGTGGCTGTATTGTGTCATACATAGACTTGAGATAATACGACTCTGTAGAGTCATATATACTTCACTACACATAGTCACCCATATCATCTGATGACTATGTAGAGTCCTTATATATTTGTTTCTTTCACTATTGAGAGTCAACTTTCAATCTTAAATCAGTGTTTCTGTGACTAGAACTTGATTGTCCGTATTCTAATTTAAACGGTTGCTACTCACTTGAATCTGCCATTTTTACTGTGTGTAGACTTGTAGTCACAGATTTTAATTTTACATTAGGGTGATAGTGAGATTTGGTGACTAATACAAGTCAACAGTGCGGTTGTGAGCACTATGTCAGCTCATACAAATGATATTCAAACATTTCACTGAAAGACAAAATTCATATTCAAACAAGATGCACTGCAACTGTAACTCGATTGGTCTAAACTGCTTGGGAGAAGGACAGATCAATGTCCATGAACTCTATGGGCCACAACACAAAGTGCCGAGACCCTTCCTCCAGCCCCACTCCTTTAACAACCCCCACTTTGGGAGGCGATATCTCACTCCGTATATCTCGGATTTGGACGTGCTTACTACCATTGGAAAGCCCTACAAGAGATCTACAACATGTCAGTTCTCACTCTACTTGGACAAGAAACGAGGGGCTGATAGGGAAAAGAATGGGAGACACTCCATGGAGTAGGAAGAAAACACAAAAAGCTTGAAAGCAAACTCTCAAATACAAGATTAGAAGCCGCCGAAGTGGCGGCTCACCCGAACCCTACCAAGGCTCAAAGCCCTTATCTAAGGATGAATGTTGCCACCAATGAACGAAAATGGATGAATGAACGTTACCATGTTAAATACCAGAAATCAAATACCAATACCATATGACTATATTAGTATGACTCCATATAGTAAGCACTCAAAGCATGACTTTGGGAACAACGCAAGGGAACATATGGCCCATTCTTGAAGACGTTCCCACCCATGTCCTCAAAAAAATGACTATGTATATGACTAGTCCATGACTAGACCTTGTTGTAGCTGATTTTTGACTAAACTAGTGACTGATGTGACTACGCAATCACATAGGCCGGTTTACATCTAGCCAAATTGGGCTGGATCTGTTGTAGTGTCATTTAGAAAGTAGACTTTGTCCCCAGCCCCACCGCGTGGACCTCCTGTCCACCATCGGCGTTCCCAAGACCCCGACGTCTCCATTGTCCTCACTTCCCCGTTCCTAAGACCTCAACGTCCCCCTTGCTGTTTCCCACTCTCGAACCCGCTCCCTTCAATGACACTCTCACTCACAGACCAACGGTCCCTCCTACTTCTCCGCCAGCCGAAGCTAATTGCCACCTCACACCTCCCTTTCAGCTTCGCTCCACCTGCTTGGCTGTCTCCTCGCCCACGAGGACCGCTGAGGCTGCAACATTCACTTCCTTTCCCCTCGCACTGCTTACAGTGAGCCCCCCCAGCCCTCCCCAAAGCTGAAAGTCTAGTTTTTGTTTTCCTGTGGTTTTTTTTTTTATGTTCCCCTACTGTACTAGTGGGTGGAAAAATTTGAGCTTCTTTGCATATGGCTGCAAGTCTAGAATTCCAGCACAAAAGTTTCACAATAGACAAAATTCACATTCGATAAGCCTTGTGGATAGAAAAGTAGCATTCACCTTCACAAATGAAAAGGCCTGCATACGCCAAGCATGTTTTGTTGGTGCGCATCCCAGAAACAATGCAAATCCTTTGCTTATTTGATGTCAAAGTTCCATGAGCTAGTGGCTCCAATGACGATATTGTAGAAGTGCCGAGTCGACGGCCTGGCATGGAGGCCCCTAGTTCTTGAGCTAGCTGTAGATGAAAGTCTAGGTGTGTTAGTCGCTCCACTCCATACCAATAAGAAACCTCCAAATGCATAATCCATGAGTTGATAAAACGCGTGTCAAGTAAAAAATCAAAACCCGATGCCACCAGTTATGGCACTTGAAGAACAAAGAGTAAGCCCCCCTCAATTGGTCTACTACATCGACTCCTCGCATCTCCTTAGTGTATTCAAGGTGGATGGGGGTGGTAGGGATTTTCTTCTTTGCTACATCTACCAAACGCCAAACATACATTGGCTTTCCCAACGGAATTCTTGGCAAAGCATGTGTGGATAAGAGCAACACGGGCTTCTTATCCATCCATACTAAACAACACAATTTTCCGCTAGAGTGAAAGCAGAAATCATGCCACTCTTGGTGATGTTTGGCATTCTCTATCTTACTTGTCAAGTGAGGTGGAAGCCCCTTGTGATCTGACCTTGCCGTGCCCGTAGCAAAGATGCCAACATCTAAAAGACTAGTGAATAAGGAGATGCTAGTGAAGAAGTTGTCAACAACAACTAGATGGCCTTTATGGTGTAAGTCCTTCAACACATTCTTCAATACATCACCACCTTGCTTCCCAACTCCCTTTCTACTTTCTTTTTTCTTTTCACCATACTTTGAGCTTGCTTCGCAATAAATGTCAAAATTGAGAATATATTTGGCCCTTGAATACAAACCTCACAAATACTATCATAAACATACACAAACACCTGCACCTCCAATAACACCAAAGACCCTACAACAACTAAGAGCATCCCCAGTAAGGCCTGAACCGTAAACCTGTAATCGGAAAGATGTAGAAAGACGTGAATTGCGGTTCAGGCCAAGCCTGTATTCGAGCTTGTAACCCTGTAATTTACAGGTCGAAACCTCATTTTGGAAGGTTTTTTGAGGCAAACCTGTAAATCTGTAAACGGTTTTGAAATGTTTTGCTTCGGAAAGGCACTCAGGTTTGGGAGAACGACGTTCTCATGATTACAGGCTTACAGGTTTACAGTACTACTGGGGATGCTCTAATCACCACATTTAGCTGAATGTAACAACCCCAACCCCAGAAACACAGAGCTGAACCAGAAAAGAGACGACACCCAAAACCAGAGAAATCCTGTAGAATTCCTAGATTTTCAACCTTTGTAATGTACCCATAATGTACAGAACTCCGGTACCAGGACACGCCCGGCGAGACCATCGCTCAGGAACGAGCTCACAACTAACAAACATAAGTTAAGCGAGGGCAAGACGAGACAGAGACCGAGACAGAGAGAGTGAGAGAGACAGAGACCAAATCTCCGCATCGGCAGTGTTGAGGAAGGAACCCTCGATCGATCGATCGATCGATCGTCGCTTGCGGCAGGAGCTCGCCTGGATACTTCCATGACTGCCGATCTCGCTCTGCCGTCCTCGATGTAAGTGTCGACCTCGTCAATTGGTGTTTCTGGTTTTTGTGGTTTGTTGTTGAATTTGGTTATTAAACCCTAGGTCGTGATGTTTGGGATGGTGTTGCGATCGTGGGAACGTTGGTGTGAGGATTTTTGATCGGGGTTGGTTGGGTTGGAGGTGTGGGGAGAGGGAGGAGTGGAGGGGTTTGGGAGTGTGACCTAATTTTTTGATGGATTTGCAGATGCTGGTGGATGGTGGTTGAAGATTGAGTGCGGTGGAGGTTGGCTGTGTATGTGAGTTGGAGGTGGAGTTTGCGACTGAGGTCGGGGTGAGTGAGGGGGAGGGGGTGGAGGCTGAGCTTGTGTTTGGTGTGAGAGGGGTTGGTTTTTCTGATTAGGTGGATGTGGCGATGGAGTGTGGGAATGAGTTGTGGAATTGGATGAGTGGTGTGGCTGCATTTGTGGGATATGGAGTAGGGTGGGAGAGTTTTTTTAGGTTGAATTTTGATTGTAGGTGGATGGTGTAATGCGCGTGTCTGATTTGGTTGTTTTGAGTTGGCAGAGTTTAGGTGAAGGAGTGAGTAGAGTATGGCGGACGTAGCAGAGGCTGAGCCTGCGCCGGGGCTTCCCGCTGCTGCGGAGGCCCCTGCAGCTCTCTCTCGAGCTGCATCCCATTTGTCGTCATCGGATCACCAGGCGCCTGCGGGCGGTTCCCCGAAGGTGAATCAGAGGTCGTTCTCGTTTCCCCATGGTAGTTCGCCGAAAGCTGAAGAGGAAGGTGCTGTGAAATCCACAGTTTCTGGGTTTTCTCAGTGGGCGAGAGGATTGCGATTACCGTCATCCCTGGGGACGTCTTCTGGAGCGTCTGCAGGCGGAGAGAGCACGAAAGTGTCACCTTTTACCATGCTGACGAGTGGATTCGCGAAGCGCGTGCCTGCAAAAGCGCCTGCAGGTGATGTGGCAGTTCAGAGCACCTCAGCGGGTGCTACTGCCGGTGCGGAATCGGTGGAGGGCAGTACTGCAATCGCCGGGGTGGCACAGGAGGGTAATGCGTTCGACACATTCACGAAGGGTTTCATGGACTCATCGAGGAATGCTGTGAGGACGGTCCAGTTGAAGGCCAGGCATCTGGTTTCCCAGAACAAGCGGAGGTACCAGGTATGGAACTCTTTCTTCATTCAAGTAGTTGGGATTGGCCTTGCACCAGAAGGATCGTGGGCATGACGCCGCTTAATTGATGGATGATCGGCGAGTGCAAGGACTCGATCAACAGAATTGTTCTCCCTCAGACGCTGTGGAGCTTCACTGGCTTGACAGCGCTACAGCAATGTCATGTACTGAGTGGCATTTGTGTGGGGACCCGGAGCATGAAATCTGAGTTCTTTGCGGCGTTTCATCTGCATTTTTGTTGTAAAATCTTGGATCTGAGAATATCGGGATCGTTGTGTAGTGCATCTGATTCTAAACTATATCTGTTTGTGTTCCACTAGGAAGGAGGATTCGATTTGGACATGGCATATATTACGGAGAACATAATCGCCATGGGATTCCCTGCCGGTGACAAGAGTTCCGGGCTTCTGGGTTATGTGGAGGTACGTGAGCCGAGCTGACTTCTGTTCGCAGTGGATTCGCTCACGTCACACATTCATTTTATGCATGGGGGTGGAACATGTCAGTTCCACCGTTCGTTTCCTGGTTGAGCTTATATCGAATGCCTGGATGCTTTATTGCAGGGGTTTTATCGCAACCACATGGAGGAGGTGCTGAAGTTCTTCGAGACCAACCACAAGGTTTGCATTGTCGTATGAGAGGTCTTGTGTTGAGGAGTGGCAGCATTTCATTCACTTTCAGGCCATTTAGAGCTGTACTGCTGCTGCAGTCTCGTATGAGAGGTCTGAGTCGTACTTAGCACTGTTGAGATCCAGTGGGCCGATATGCGTCTACATTCTTTGTGCAATTGTTGACGTCGTCGCAAGAGTTTATAAATTCTCATCTGTGCAGGGGAAGTATAAAGTGTACAATCTGTGTTCGGAGCGGCTGTACGATGCGTCACTTTTTGGGGGAAAGGTGGGCGACGATGCTTTGTTGTACATCAGTGCTTGCACCTCCACTAGGACAGGGGATACACCGTCTGAATTGGTTACGCATGTGTCAACTTCGGTCACCATGGAACATGAAAGCGGTGTGTGTTCGTATGCAGACTGGAGGGATTGGGAGGTTTGAAGTGATCCTTGTTGGGGGAATGCATGAACCTGGTACATGATGGGGACGCATTTACAAGTGCTGTTCCTGAGAATACTTTGTGATTGTGATGACAGGTGGCATGTTTTCCCTTCGATGATCATAATTGTCCGCCACTGCAACTGGTGGCGGCATTTTGCCAGAGTGCATACTCCTGGCTGAAGGGTGATCTTGAGAACGTGGTAGTGGTTCATTGCAAAGCTGGAATGGCGCGCACTGGCCTCATGATCACTTGCCTTCTGATGTACCTCAAGGTACTGCTCTTACCCTGTAGTGGATGTGAGGGAAGTCAAGAAGTCTAATCGCTCTTCAGTTTTTAGTAGCGGTGTAATGTCGGGATTTTTATGGCAGCAGGGTCTAGAACGTTCGGGCACCTATGGATGATGGTTGCAACATTATTCTGTATTGAGTGCTAAACGATCAAGTTGAAGGAGATCGGTTGTGTGTTAACTAAGAGGCAGTGCTAACGATTCATTTGAGTGGTCTAAGATTACAAAAAGGAATTGCGATTCATCTCAATTTGTTGGTTTCGTTCTTTACGATTTGTGTTAGGGTCTTACTTTGCTTAGCTATCAGTCGTATGTGCTAAGCTATCTTACCAGTTATCCGGTGATTAGGTTAGGCCATGGTGCGTTTGTGAACATGATGATGCGAGTCTGTTTTAACAGTAGGGCAACATGCTGTGTTACAGTTTTTTCCAACCGCGGAGGAGTCTATAAACTACTACAACCAGAAACGTTGTGTGGATGGCAAGGGCCTGATACTTCCAAGTCAGATTGTAAGTACTATACATGTAATTTTTTGTGGAACCTGGAATTCGAAGTCATCGTCTCATTTTTTTGATACTGCCGTCATGGATTCTGATGGTCTGAAGTAGTGCTAGTTGAAATTACGAATTCCGCGGGTACTTTGAACGATGTTGAGACATATTAGAGACACTGTGATGACGTTGTGCATGATATTTGCAGCGGTATGTGAAGTACTTCGAGCGTGTACTTAAGGAGTTTCATGGAGAGACTCCTCAAGGCAGAAAGTAAGTCTTCCAAATCTCTGTCTTGACATATTCAATTTACATTATTCGTGAGCTGCAAACTCAGTTGAGGAAAGTGGATTTGTGATAATTGTGCTGCACTGGTATCCTGGTTTGGACAGGTGCATTCTGAGGGGTATAAGACTGCACAAGTGTCCCTATTGGGTGCGACCTGGCATCACCATCTCGGATCACAATGGTACGAGTGACTCGTCTTTTTGATTCGTCGACAATCTTTGAGTGTCGGATACATAGGGAGTTTGGTCTTTAAGTTCTAGTCACAGATGATACTTGGTTTTGGTTTGTATCAATTGCTGCTGCATGATTTATCAAGGTTGGCAAAAGTTTCCTGTATGTTAAGTTGATTAGTGGAGGATATTGTGGTATTTCAGGTGTGCTGTTTTCTAGCAAGAAACACCCTCGGACAAAGGACTTGCTGGTTTGTCCCTGAAACTAGTGCTTTGTTATGCCTTTTTGTATGAATGAATCTTAAGGCTTGCGTGTGTGATACTGAAAGTTTTCCGTTTTTCGATTTATCTTGGGTGGATACTGCTAGTTCAAATCTCGAGTGAGCATGTCTGCGGCACTAGCACGATCAGTTTATTGTGTGGTGACATGTGGCGTTGTGCAGTCGGAGGATATATGGTTCAATGCGCCAAGGAAAGGTGTATTGGTGTTTGCTCTCCCCGGAGAGCGATGCGTTGCAGATATCAACGGTGACTTCAAGATCCAGTTCAGCGATCGGCATGGAGACTTTTATTGGTGCGCACATTGGCCGCCCTAGTTGTGAATTTTCCTGGATTGTTTGGGAGTCTGTCGGTAATGGCCCATTATTCTACTGAGGTTCTATATTGAACAGAGGTTCAGGAAGTCATTTGGCTGTATACGAAGAGCAGGTTATGATCAGGGTGTTGCAGTGCGCTTGTGCTGAGCTTGTTGACGTGGTTGACTTAATTGGAGGATCTAGAGAGGACTTGTTGATTTTCCTTGGAATGACCGATGGAATTGCTTTGTGAACTGCAGCTGGTTGAACACGAACATGATGGAGACAAGGCAGATATTGGAGACGTCAGATCTGGATGGTTTTGAGAAGGTACTCTCGTCGTTCTAGCTGGTTTTACGGTTTGAGCAGGTCTTGTGGGTAAGGAGTGGGTAGTGTGGGAGCTTGGTCGCTGAAACCATTGTGTGATGTACTTGGTGGCTATGCAGAGACGACTCCCGTCGCCAGGCCTGCAGGTGGAAGTGGTGATTTTAGACCATGACGCACCTATTCCCAGGAAGAAGGTGGCAGAAGGAACAGCATCTCAGTCTGCAGCTGGTGCGAAAGAGGCGTCAGCCGGTTCGGTTCCACAGGAGAAGGCTGGCACAGAGGAAGGAAGTAGGCCAGGTGAGGCTGCAGACGTAGGTGGTGATGCGAATGGTTCCGTTGCGGACTTATCTCAAGGTACGGGCTATGATATGATATGGTGGCCTGCATTGAGGCCTTCTTTATGCTACTAGTGTGTATTTTGACTTGTCGGTGTGCAGTTTTGCACGACAGTCTCTTTTCACCACTGTCATGCTTGAAAGGATCATCGACGCGGTGTGCTATTACTTTTAAGCACTGTGCGTTACATGTTCTGGTTTGGCCCTTGATTTTCTTGTCTAAGGGCGGAAATACGAATGCTGAAGTTTTGGATCTCTCCGCAGGTTCGACGACACCAGGCAGTGATCCCAGTGTGGAAAGGAAAGCCGAGGTGGCTGTTCCTGTGGAGGCCAGCGCTGGTGATCAACAGCATGAGGCCAGCGCTGGTGATCAACAGCATGAGGCCAGCGCTGGTGATCAACAGCATGGTGCGAAAGTAGAGGGGTCTCAGGGTGAAGAGAAGGCCGCTGGTGCTGCGGCCCCGCAGAGTGGAGTGAAGGATGCCAGTGTGGTAGCGAGGCACGACGAGAGCCCGAGGAGCAGCGCAATGGCTCCGAGTGATTTCAAGGCCATCGCCGCAGCTAGTGCTGCAGATGCATCAGTGTTCACGTTCGGCGACGACGATGATTACGACAGCGAGGAAGAGCTGCATTGAATCAATCGTTTGGTTCTGTCGCCTTCTTGATTGAAAGGCAAGCATGTGGAATGTGTAGCTTTGGCTGATAGACCATTGGTGGAGGGCAGAGGACGCTTCAATGCAGATTGGTGGTCGTCGATCAAGCTTGGTGGGCCAGAGGTAGTGGTCCTGCATGTCGGGCTGTTTGCTATATTGGATTTGTTACGGCGTCGGACGGGTTGGGGGCTGTGATGTCGGACAGAATTCGATCTCTAAAATCCTTATTGCATGGGCAAATAAAGGGGTGATAAGTGGAGATCCATGTTTAGGCAGGGGAGGATATCAGCGTTGTACAGGGGATGTTAACGGCAGAGAGACGGTACTAGTCTTTCTAGAGGCGATTGTGTTGATGTTACAGTAATGTGGTTGGCTACTGTGTGGTGGCAAGGGCGTCGGCATGTTATGTTTGTAAACAAGAGCTGTAGCACGGAACGACAAGTGTAATGCATTCTTTCACGTTCACGTGCAAGGAATAACATGTCTTCATCAAGCTTGGTGTTGTGTAAAGCTAGGGATACGTGTATATGTGTTATCCTTGAACGATGAATGTGTGTATATGTGTGATCCTTGAACGATGAATGTGTAGTATAACAATCACGAACATCAATGGCGTCTATGGTAAATGCTTTGATGGCTCGGTCGTATGAGCCAGCAGCGCAGGTAACTAAGGATATGAAACACGGATTTCGATGGATTGGTGCCTATGGGTGTCCCGAGTGTTGAGAGGTGTGTTGTGTCGTGAAATCCATATGATCATTCTACTTTATATATGGCATGTTGGTCAGAGCAATATTGATCATGTGATTTCGGAGGATGGCTATCTTGACGGATATGAATTGAGCCTAGTGGGAGTTGCTCCATGTGATGGATTAATGAAGAGAACCTGGATTCCAGAGAGACTAGTCAGAAAAACGCGATGCCCCAATCGTCGGACGTCTAATCGTCATGCATCTAATATGGCAGTCGTAAGATTCCCTTGCTTCTAAAATTGTTCATGGTACGAGCTAAGCTTATCGCTGATATTCTGCGCGATATAGCTGAATCAGTCGTTGCAGATGCCCGATGCGGTGGCCCAGATGCCCGATGCGGTGGCCCAGATGCCCGATGCGGTGGGGCCATGGTCACTCTCATAGCTCAGAGTTCGAGCAGTACAATTCCATTTCCGAGATTCTATTATCTAGCTATTAAACACTATTCTGGAACTCCTTACCTTTGCATCGATGTTTGAAGACTGTATTCATGCTCCGTGGTAAATCACCTAGAGCTAACCCCATTAGGCGGCTAGACATCGCTACTTGTCTCTACCAATGAAGACTTGAATATAATAAATATGTTCATATATAATAAGAGTCTGATTGAACAAAGCATCGCATCTGATGCTACTTTGGATATGTCCGCGTTTCTAACTGTAAAGAAAAGTGTTTTTGCCCTCTCTACATTCTAAGCAGGGTAACAAAAAATCAGAGAAGGTCTCGGCCTGCAGCTAATACATGAGCTAATCATCATTTTTTTAGGAACTATCACACTCGACATGCTCTGTACAACAAAAAGTGAGCACAACAACAAACATTCACAAACTTTTGCTACTCTCATATAAACTCTGCACCAGAACTTTGCAAACTCTGAACCCGGCATCACTCTGATTCAGCTGACCAAGCCCGAATGGGGTAGAAGCATGGTTCTCCACAAACGCACATGTGGCCTGCCATTCGAGGCGGAATCCGGCTGGTGATACCCTGCCCTGTCATTTCCCTCAGGATAGCGCTCACATGAATCTCTTCTTTCGTCTCCATCACCGCCAGCAGCTCCTCCCCCACCTGCAGCACACGCTCTGTTGTTGCAACTATACTCTGAAATGTCGATATTGTATGCCATAGTTGAAGACACACGTTAAGGGCCATCAGCTGATGCAAACGGGCTTGGAGCACTATCTCCATGTGGGCATCCACCACCTGATTTGAAACTCCTTGATTCCTCAGAAATTCTGCCACCGTCACCTCATACTTTACGTTCCAGGAGAGGGCCTCATGCTTCTTATCACACGCATGGAATACTAGAATATAGTGCAGCAGGTTGGCTTCCATGCCCGCCAGCCTCTGCCTTTCACCTTCCATATATGTCCTGGCCATCACCATCTTCACCTTCCATAAGTCTGCGCATTCCTCTCGGCTGATCGGAGCAGGAGCAGGAGCAGGAGCAGGAGCAGGAGCAGGAGCAGGAGCAGGAGCAGGGGCAGGAGCAGGAGCAGGAGCAGGAGCAGAATTCCCCCGCTCGCCTGCATGCAAACATACCGATTTAAGACCATTTTTTTTTTCTATGCTCAAGGAAGCCAACTTCACCTTGAATATCAACTTCACAGTGCAGACAAATCAATGGTATATCACAGTGCTAGAGACAAATCTTAGTTACTACATTCTGGCTGCTACCAATCTGAGTGCAGAGTATTACCTCATCGATACATAACCAAAAGCACTACCACTAAATCCTCTGTTCTCTACCTAGAGCTATGGTGAATGGAAAGCTATAATTTACCTTTTCTTGAGCTTTCGCCCCTAGCCAGGGTCTTGAGACGAGGCATTTGCTTACTTCCTTTGCCTTGGAGGTCGAACCTGTGGAGATTGAAATCACCAAATATATTAAATTAAGCATCTAAGTGTTGCAAATACAAATACTACTAAATACCTTGTCAGCAACAAAGTGTTTCTGTAGTTTTCTTACCTTTATGTCACTAAATGAATTAAACAACCTTGTGGAGGAATCGGTTGCTAAGTCTGCAAGATGCAAAAGCAGTGGATGTATCTATCTAGTGTAGAAGAGCATAAGAGATGGAGCTACAAGACTCAGAAGCAATTGATGTATCTATCTACTATAGGAGAGTAAAGAAACAGTGGACATATCTATCTAGTGTAGAAGAGCATATGAAATGGAGCAAGAGACCTCTCTTGCAGGAGAGCAGAAGAGGACTAACAACTTGCACTGGACATGGCTATGTGGAGTAAGAAAGCAGAAGAGAAGGAAGAAGAGAGTAACGTGTCTGTCTTGCTGGAGAGTTACAGAAGAAAAGTAGTAAGTTGGAAGATGTAGCTTGCTACTTCCCATCTCAATTTGCCGACATGATGTTGGGATATGACAAAGACTTGCTCTGGCAACCAGGTTAGGAAATTAATCAAAGGTTTGAAAAGTCTTCGATGGCATGGATGTTTCTAGCATGTTGCAATGATGCTCAAAACAAGTAACTTTGCATCTTTTCTCTCAGGTGAGGTTGTAGGTAACTTTAACATTTCAAAATTTGTAAGGTGATTTGGTTAAAGTTACTGTAGCGCCAAAACTAGATTCATGCTCAATGTGTCCCATACAGCTTGATCCGTAGCTTCTCTCAAGTCTATCCTTACTACTAGATTTCAAAGAACCTATAGACCAGACATTATAGGATAGAGAGAATATGTTTCTTCTCAGGGAAGTAAATTTGTAGATTAATTCAATATATAAAAATATAAAAGGTTATCTAGGTAAAATATGTTTTACCAAACTCTATCAAGATCATATTATTAAGACTAATAGAATGATTTTATTGATTATAAATCTGAATTTTATGAACTGAAAATTTTAGAGTTGACTTTGATGAAATGTAAGCTTTGATAATGTGTAATGAATCACAATAACATGTGTGTCAAAATAATTTTTGTTTTAATATGATGCATTATTTCAAGGACTTGAATTATAACACATTTTACATTTTAATAGTTTTAGAGGCAGATATGATATGATATGATTAGTTTAGATCAAATGTAAAAATACAAGAATTTGAGTTTTAAATACACTAGGCTTAATCGACAATTGCATTAATTTTTTAATAACTACTATAAATTTTTATAAATTTTCTATTCATCATTATGATAATTCTGGAATTAAATGTTACGGCCTTTGAAATGTTACTTTGAGATTCTCAAGGATTTGGCTACATTGTCTTTTGCTTTCATCTTCCCTCCACTTTTGAACAGTCTATATTGCCTCTTCTATGAAATGATGCTTTACATTTATAGTATTTTACAAGTTTTTCTTTGAGAAAGTTTTCTTAAATTATGATCCTTTGCTTCATTTTGATAATTGATTTTTTATCAACTTTTATATAGTATCCAATCTAAAGCAACCATGACTTAGACACACGTCTTAAAATAAATCATTCTTACATCCCTATTCAATGTCAAAAAATGGATGATTTTTTTTGAATGAATGATCATTTTCAAGTTTTATTTTAGAAGCGTGAAATATTTTAAGCCCAATCCTACAACCATGATTCAGCCATTTTGGAGTCAAAAATTATCCAAAAGTGAACCTCACTAGTGTAATTAGGTAGTTATTCTATTCAAAGATAATTCTAGAATAAGAAAATAAACAGATAAAAAAAATCTAAGTTTAAAGAGAAAAAATAGTAAAATTTATTGTAAGAGATACTTGACTTAGTAAGCTATCTAAGGCTATTTTTTGATTTTTGTCAAAAAAAAATTAAAAATTATTTTTGAAGTGTAATTACCAATCACCTATCCATGGTAATTTCTTTGTGCAAAACTTCCGACACGTCAGCCCATCATCCGTTAATTTACTTCACTTGCAGTCCTTCCAACCGTTTGTAACTTAAATAAACCTCCTTCCTTCTCTTCCAAAAGAAAAAAAACAAAACAAAACAAGAAAACCTTACTTCAAAAAACCCCAAGGCTTCCCACCTCAAAAAACAAAATACAAAATACAAAAAATTCATAAAATTTACAAAATACAAAATATAAAACACAAAATATAAAATATCTATATTACAATACAACTTGGTTTGTCTCACTTACGTTCCACACTGAAATCCATTGAGGAGAAAAACCAAACTCTCTCTCTCTCTACATATATATATATATATATATATATATATATATATATATATATATATATATATATATATTTGTTAGAAAAATATGCTTAACGGCATGGGTCCCATTAGTAAAACACTAAATCTCACCCTCCATGGAAAAACCAAATTGGTTTAAAATAGAATTCTTGGACCCTATCATCAAAAATCCAGTCTAGCAATAAAACTTGATATATGAGCGATTTAGCAAATTCATCAAAAATTCCATCTAACAATAAAACTTGATCTCTGAGCAATTTAGCAAATTCATCAAAAATTCAATCTATCACTAAAACTTGATCTCTGAACGATTTAACAAATGCACATGAAATTCTATTTTTTTACCAGTTTGGTTTTTCCATGGAGGGTGAGAAATTCAAAATACAAATTACTAATTACTAAGAGCTACACAAGAGAAACAGGGCCTCTCCACTCGTAGCCCCCTCCGAGGCCCCCTCAACCTCGTCTCCGCTCCGCGCGACGCCATCGATACCTAGCCAACACCCGGGTCATACTACCCCAATACTACCCCGATACTAACCAAATACCTGCTCAATATCCGAAGTATGAGATGTTCATAACTATGTGAGGTCCGGGTCGATACTGCGGCGGGTAGGCGAGAGGAGGCAGGAGGGCGGGTCCGTTGAGGCAGCATTGGATGCTGCGCTTCGGAGAGAGCGCAGCTACAGAGCGACGTTGACAGCGCCCAGTGCCTGAACGCCCACAGCTGCCTGACGCAACGCCTGAACGCCCACTGCCTCCCCATGGAGCCCCCCTCGCCATTACTCCTCCGCGTCGCCCTCCCTCTCCCCCACCATCTCCCTCACCGCTCCTCTCCCTTTCACCCCCCACGTCGCCCCCGAAGCGCTTCTCATGTGACCCACGTCTCCTCGAGAGGTCACTCATCTCACTTCTCTCACTGCAAGTACGTAACTCATGCGAGACGTCGGCTCGAATTTACTTCCCATGTGGAGGAGGGGACCAGCCGTTGGGATATTAATTTCTGCCAGTCTAGTGGGTACATGGGAGGGTTTTCTTTCGCTTCTGGATTGATCAGTCATGAGGTTACGTTTGGGGTGATTAATTTGTACAGTGGTTTGATTAGGATTAGTTTTGAGTTAAGTGTTTTTCTAGTTTTTCTAGATGTGTGTGATATGAATGTGTGATGTTTTGTTGCTGTTGTTAGTGTTGGTTTATGGGAGTTGGGGGTTTTGGTGGGAGTTTTTATGAGTTTTGGATGTTGGCGCGGTTTTTTATGTGTTCCGTAAGTTTGGGGACGGCTTGGTTATGTTGAATGAGTCGTATCTGGGATGTGGTTATTTGTGAGCCGGGTATGTTGGTTTTGTAAGATGGATGAGTTTACCCTAATTAGGCAATGTAGCTAGATGGGTGATGTGTCTAGATGACTGGAAGGATGAGAGTGTGGAAAGCTGGAGATTATCCTGGGCATTAGAATGAGGTTTCTAAGAAAACTAGAATCTATGTTGGTGGTAGAGTTCTCATATTTTCTGTCACTCTTGTAGACAGGGAGAAATGTGGGAGCATCAAGGAAGGGTGGTCTGTTGCTAGTCGAAGGCGCAGTAGATGGAGACGCGAAATGGATGGTGTTGCCGGATGTTTGGAGGATGCCAGCGGTGAAGTATGGGTGGCGAGTCGCGCTTGTCGAAACCTTTTCGTGATCCTGCTGCGGAGTTAACGTTTAACCAGGTATCTATTCTCGGAAACTACTCTTCACATTCTCCGAGTGTGAATTTGAATGCATGGTACATAAGGATTGTTGACATGGTGTGAATTAGGGTTTGAAGAGCAGCTTGTGCTTCTCATGTGCAGGTTGAGCAAGTCATTTTGGTTTGTGCGCAAGATCTACGTGCAGCTGGGATTCAAGCCAACCAAACTAAACCGTGGGCTCTCTTCGCGGACACGTCTCGAAGAGATTTATCAGTGCCGCACCCGCGTTCAGAAATTCGCTTTGGGAGAGGTTGGATGAGAATTCCCAGCCTTCTCCATGAACGCCTACTTGGTCCTCTTCCTTATCTGCTTCGTCCCCTTGGCCACTCACCGCTATGCTCAAACACAAAAGCCCTCCATACCCGAATACCCAGCCTCTAAGCCACTGGAGCCACCACCTCCTCCGCCGACACCCCCATCACGTTCACTCCTGTACAGGTTCTTTGCCTTTCTCTTCCGAAAAACATTCACATCATCGTCCGAGAGGCGGAACCGGAAACCCCCACCTTCGCCACCTCCAAGCTCCGAGTATACCTACTACGCCTCTCCGCCAGTGGTGAAGGTGCCCCAGAAACCATCTCCCGTCTCGCGCTGGTTCAGCACTTCTGCCCGGGCAAGAGCTCGAAGAGCACCACCGCCTCCAACGTCGCAGGGGTCGTACTTCCGAAGGGCGCCTCTCAACTCGTATGCTGCGGCCCGCAATGCCGAGGGGGTCATCACACTGACGGCCTTTCTCGGGACGGAAGGGTCGAATGTCGATGTCGATCTGGTGGTGCTCATGGCTCACATTCAGGGGGCTTGCAAGCACATTGGGTCGATTCTATCAACCCCGAAAGATTTGCAGTCAACGCCTTCCGCATACGATCCCCCCTTTGGCAACCGTGAGCGGGAGAATCCGAGATCTCTAAGGACTCTTTCGGTGGGTGGCGTTCTTTCTGTTCATCCTTTATGTCATACACTATGCAATGCTGATACTAGGACAAAAGCTATGGTGTTTTAGAAAGTCTATTTCGGTCCGCAATGTGATAACCCCTCCTAAACGGTGTTTGAGAGGGGTTTTTCCTATCACTTGCATTCTTCGATCAAGTTCTTGTTGATATGTCTCACATTTCCGATCACATGAATGTCGTTTGAACATGTCCTGCAGTTATGTTCTTGCCCTTCCTCTCCTGAATATGTTATGTGGTTCCCAGTTTGAGCATGGCTTAAACTCAAGTCTCCCTAGCAGAGTTGATTCCAATCTTCCTGATTTTTGTACGACTTGTTGGCTATGCAGTTGCTTTAACTGTAGACAATGAGTCTGGTTGAGCTAACAATGCTCACACTTTGCTGGCAGGCAGAATAACATACTTCATATGGCTCTCAGAAGCTCAGGCAAAGTGGCAGCCATATCTTCGGAAGAGGACGATGCACCCTTTTGGTTTGGGGACAGCGGCCCCTATGTTGTGGTGTTTGACCCCCTTGATGGGACCCAAGCATTCGACGAACTGACTCCTACAGGCACTATGTTTAGCATCTACTACCGGTTACGAGAAGCTGATCATCTACCCTTGGGACAGAAAGCGGCCATAAATGTGATGCAGCGAGGAGAGAGGCTTGTGGCAGCCGGTTATGGTATCTATTCCTCGGCTACGATGATGTGTTTTTCTGTAGGGACTGGCTTGCACGGATTCACATTGGATAGTGATGTCGGAGAGTTTGTCTTGACGCACCCGGATATACGAATTCCTGAACGAGGTATGCTAATAACCTACCTATGTTCATCAAGTAATTGAATTATCTGCGCTCTATCCAATTCTGAAGATTCTACCATAGCGCTGTCGTCAAGGATGCTTGTCCAATGCTCAAGGTTAAACCCTGACACGTAATTGCAGTACTGAATAGTCTAGAAAGCGACCGAATCGAATCCATGGGATCCTGTCTAAACCACGTGGTCTGGCTCTTAACTCGCTGCAATTTGTGATGCAGGGAGTGTGTACTCTATCAACGATGGAAGATATTTTGATTGGTCCGCTCAGTTACGCCATTATGTGGACACCATTCGCCAAGGACGTGGTCAAAACTCACGACGATATTCTGCTAAGTATATCTCTTCCATGGTTGCTGACCTGCACCGAACAATGTTATATGGTGGTATTTGTATGAACCCACGCGCACATTTACATCTGGTGCATGAAGCGAATGCTCTAAGTTTCTTAGTCGAAAATGGTGGTGGACGGGCCATAGACGGGAGGCGCCGGATTTTGGAAATTCAGCCTGCACACTTGCATCAACGATTGCCATTGTTCCTTGGCAGCCGTGCCGACGTTTCAGAACTTGAGAGTTACGGTGACGTTCAGCAAGTAATTAATATCAACCCTGAGTATGATGATGATGACGATTATTTTGATTAGTTGTTGATCTCGCAATCTGTTACATCACCTATCTTCAATCAAATCTCCACAGTGATTAAACATTTCAGAAGAGCAGCATCAATTCCGGATCGAGAAGAAAGACGAAGGAGCCCGTGGGACTCTGAATGAGCGGTTGAGTTTGCGTAAGGTACGCTGACTTGATGATTCTGTAAGCTGGACGGAATAATTTGGGTTAAGGGAGAAGAACATGCCAAGAGCTCTGGGCATAAAACGGGAGGATGTATGGTAGTAGGCTGGCCCCTCGGAACCAGCCGATGCGGAGGCACACAGTTTTGACAGTGGAAGGGTTGTAATTTTGGCAATACACACAGATTGACCTTCCTAGTATAGTACATTCTTTTGTCGAGAATTGCTAGGACACTTCTCTGAGCTTGGAACCATTGATGTAATTTGGAAGCGCATGGTGTGATTTTCTTAAAGAACCAACTGTACCAATCTTCAATTTTAGAGAAATTCTACCAATCTCCGATTCACGTTGTCCAAGTTTGTATTCTCCTCGATATACAGTAACTACACCTTAAAACACAGTTGCGATTTCCTTTCCAGGTGGATGTTTTCGAAGACTGTATTTAAAAGACTTTCCACGGAGACCCCAAGCTGGAGTTCACAAATGGCAGACTCTGAACTCTTCCGAGGCAACCACAAAAGCTGACACGCGCAGGCCCCTAAGCTGCCAGCACCAGCGCAATACAGATCACGGCTGCAGATAGCCATGTCCCACCGTCAGGCCACCCGATTCCCCCGAGATTCACAAGTGCACCAATGGCATTGGATGTGCAGGCCCTCATCACAACATCGCAGCCTCCACACTCGATCCGCATCCAAAGGCACACAATCCAAGCGCAGCATCATTGCCATAAGTTGACTCTGTATTCCCTGCCTTGCATCACCAATCATCAGTAATCCAGACAACATGAACAGTAATCTCGAAAAGCAAGCATAACGTGCACTACAACCAGAACTACATTTTCGGTCCCAGTTGGCATCAACGTGTGAGCTTGGGCATGAATTTAGCAAAATCCTTGTCTAATTGCATACCGGGGTCACGGGTGTTTAGCACAGTGAGAGTACTAACTTAGTTTGGTACCTTGACGTCATTCATTGCGACGCCGTTGACAGTTGTGGACGAATCTGTTGTTGCGATTGTGGCCTGATTGTGGTTGGTGGGGCTCACGCTGTGATCGATCAATTACGGTGGTTGAGCGTCTTTGTCGAGCTTAGTGAACTTCTGTAGATGCTAGTTTGGGGGTCGCTGTGGGTTGCTCAGTAACGGTGACAGCAACAGCTCTGGAGCCTGGCTATGGCGACATTATGTGTTTCGTTGCCGAGTACGGTGGTTGGTTGCAGAGGTTCTGACCGTGGGCAATTCACGGGTCGCCGTCTTCAGGCCAGGTTTGGGAGTTCACCTTTGGGAAGGAGATTCCGGGGCGGAGTTTCAAAGCAGGTCAATTTGAAGGTGTGGACTGTGCGGGCGTCGCTCGAGGTGAGGACGAGATTCGATGAAGCTCTGTCACAAAGTGTCGCAGTTTCATTTTATGCATTGTTGTTGAAAATATTAGCAAGCATTAATTCTCTTCGTGATATCGCTACATTTCGTTAAGTAATCTAGTTAGTCCAGTTGATCTAGAACAGACACACTCGTAATTCTCCTGCTCGTTGTTGTTAGTTTTCATCCTTTGGCAACCTAGAATTGAAGCAAAACTGTTTGTGGGGGAGCCTAGTTTCATATTTTGAATAATGTTAAGTGTAACTTTGTATATTATCATTTCACCCTAAGTGGTCAATGCAATTAGATAGGTGATGATTTGTTTGAAACCATAAGTAGATATGCACAAATAATCCGGGCCATGGAAGGTTGTACGTCCTGGACGTCATTAGAATCTGGTTCAGGGGAAAACTAGAATTTATGTTGGTGGGAGAGTTCTCATATTTTCTGTCATCTTGGTAGACACGGCAAAATGTTGGAGCATCCAGGAAGGGTGCTCCATTGCTAATTGAAGGTGCAGTAGATGGGGACGCAAAATGGGTGGCGTTGCCGGATATTTGGAGGACGGCAGCAGTGAAGTATGGAGACCGGGTTGCGCTTGTTGATCCCCATCGTAATCCTCCTGCGGAATTGACGTTCAATCAGGTCTGGCAGATTGTCCAAATCTACTCATCACATTGTCATAAATTTGTTGCTTGAGGAATGGCGAAGAGTAGGATTGTGGACATAGATTGGATTAGGGTTTGAAGAGCATCTACATCTCATGTGCAGGTTGAGCAAGCCATCTTGGATTTTGCGGAAGGGCTGCGTGCAGCTGGGATCCAACCCAACCAAACCGTGGCTCTCTTTGCGGATAATTCACACCGATGGTTGATTGCTGACCAAGGTTGGTATGCTAGAAAAGCTAGCTCTTCTCTACATCACGTCTCATGTTAGGGTTTATCTTGGTTTGGAAGGATTAACGGTGCAGTTCTTAGGATGCCGGCACTAGTTTGATGTGTTCGTTGATATGGGTGTATTGCTTCACCCTTAAGTGTGGAAATGCATGATTCAGATTACGTGATGTATTTCCTGGCGTGGTGGATCTAGGAATATTGGCGGCAGGTGCAGTCAACGCTGTAAGAGGCTCGAGATCATCAGTTGAGGAGCTTTTGTATATCTACACCCACTCAGATAGGTTGGTTTCCTTATCACTCTAAATTCTGAACGGTACAAGAGTCTAAACGTGAATCAAGAGAAAGAGCTCACGATCTGGTTTTGTGCGATTTAGGCAGTCGTTCTTAGTACTCTTAGAATTCCATCTCTGCCTATCCTTTGGGAGTTTGCGCTTCAATGAGAATATGATGAGAAGATATTACAAATGTTTGCCTTGCACGTGTGCAACAGATTGTGATGATGGGGCTTGCATCTCATAGGGCTTTAATTGTTTACGCATATTTTTGGATGGTTGACTGGGGCACAGTGTGGCGTTGGTGATTGACAATGCGGAGATGTTTAAGCAACTCGCTCCCAAGTTACGGGAAAATGCAAATGTGAAGTTTGTTGTGCTTCTATGGGGCGAAAAATCATCAGTTGTTTCGACCAACGGGTCCTTCCTGAAGGACACGCCAATTCACACGTTTGATGAGTTTGTCGAGTTAGGAAAAGGAAGCCGCAAAACGAGCTCAGGTGGGTACAGTGCACGGAAGCATCATTTGCAAGGTCCTTGATCTCAGTAGCGACATCATCAAATTCTTAAGGAAGTCATAAAGTTTAGGTTTTAAAATTTCTTATTTTATAAGCATATATTTTATAATCCAAGTAGACTTTGTATACATGAGAGCTTAGTTAATTTTGGTCATAGAAATGGAGTAGAGAATCATGCTGAAGATGATGTTTTCACTGGGGTCCTTGAACAGGCAAAACACACGACAAAATCCAATCAGATGATGTTGCAACTTTAGTGTACACAAGTGGAACCACAGGGAAACCGAAAGGTGTAATGCTCACACATGGCAACCTTCTTCACCAGGTGAGGCATCATACTATCGTGCTTGCATTGAGGAGTTCTTGCATATTGGCTGCTTTTTCTCAAGCTTACATGCGTTTCCAGGTCAACTTCTTTGTATTTTTTTAGTGTGTGTAGGGCATTCTGTAAAAGATTGTAGGTTCGAAGGCTGGAAATTTAATCCTGCTTTGAACACAGGTAATAAATTTGTGGTCCGTAATACAGCCTGCACCAGGCATGAGATTTCTGACTCTTCTTCCACCATGGCACATGTATGAGCGCTCGTGCGAGTACTTCTACCTCTCTCGTGGTTGTAGCCATGTGTACACCAATGTTAAGAAGTTGAAGGTAAACAACCAGTTCTTGGATTTTGGTTTAGTTCCTTGAAGTCTTATGTAACTTGTTACGTGGAATTCTTGTCATCCTAAGACGTTTTCTTGGTCTGGGTACTTTCAATGATGCAGGAAGATTTGATACTATACAAGCCGGAGTATTTCGTTGCGGTCCCCCTAGTGTTCGACCTTCTTTACAAGTGAGCTACTATGCAAATGACTTCAATATTCTGAATATTTCTACACTTCTGTTGTTCCCACGTATTGATCTAGTCAAAGTAGTGTGTTTTTGAGATTACTCTTCCTTCGTAGTCCATTAGTATGGAGGGGCACTGTGTTCAATATTTTAGATGTGAATTGAGCCGAAATGCTACATTTTGGCTGGCAGTGGAGTCCAGAAGCAGCTGGCTGCCGCGTCTGGTGCACGAAAGACTTTGGCAATGGCTCTCATAAGCATCAGTTCCAAGTACATGGATGCAAAACGCATTGCTTCGGTAACAGTTTAGCTAACCTACTTGGGCTCTGGATTGTCTCTAAATTCCAAGTAACGGTTCACAGAAATGATTTTTGGAACACCATTATTTAGGCTTTATTTGTTCACTTGACATTCTTTTGAAAACATTTTGACGCCTTAATGACATGTTCTGTGGTTTGCTATACATGCTGGTGGACGGATACTTTTGGGAATTGATTGTGAAATTTTCACTTCTTTGAAATGATTTTTGGTACATATAGATGTGGATGAATGTGGCAGCCTTATTGACTGCACTTGGTATGCACTGTGTTTGCAGGGTAGAGATCTTGCAAGCGCAAGAAAGAAGCAGTCAGTCGTCATGGCAGCTAAAGACTGGCTAATTGCTATGGTTGTGATGGCTGTGTTACTGCCTCTCCATTTGCTTGCAAAAGCTTTAGTTTACAAGAAAATTCGTGGAACACTTACGATGGGAACGGCTATCAGTGGTGGTGGAAGCCTGCCCTCCCATGTGGACAAGTTCCTTGAGGTACAATACCATTAATGCTGTTGTAGTCTGGTTTGTCTTTGATAGACAAAAGTTTGATAGTAATGGCTTGTTGCTACCATGGCATCCTTGAGTAGTCCTACGTATTTCCTGAGGATACTTCTAAAAGGATAGTAACGAATTTGAAGTGGACGGTTACAATGCGTTGATGATTTTCGCAGATGATCGGCATTCCAGTACTGAATGGATATGGCTTGACCGAAACATCGCCAGTTCTTGGTTGTCGATTGCCTCATAACAATGTGAGCTCTTTTCTACACTTCATATCACATTTCAAATGGAATTATAATTCTTGAAGTTAACTTCTCACATAGCGCTTGATAGCATACAAGTACAGAAAACTTTGACGCTTGTTCATAAAGTTTCAAAAATCATATTGCAGATTTTGGGTACTGTGGGGAAGCCTATTCCTGGTACGTTTGTGAAAGTGGTGGACCCAGAGACAAATATGCAGTTGGGGCCAGGAATCAAGGGACTTGTCAAAGCTCGAGGTCCCCAGATCATGAAAGGATATTACAAGGTGAGAGTCTATCTCTTTTTCTGTGCATGGCTGAGAACGAAGTCGGAAACTTAATACTACTGCACTTTTACTTTGTAACAGTTTGTATATGAATAACTTTAAAACCAATTGTTTTGTAAAACCTTTAGGAAATGCAGTATCCTTCACGGAATTTTGTTATTTCAGAAATAAATAAAGCACCTCCTTGTTGGTTTTTAGAACGAAGCTGCAACATCGAAAACAATAGATTCCGAAGGATGGCTGGATACTGGTGACCTAGGTTGGATTGCACCTGAAATGAGCATTGGAGCGGCTCGGCGTTGTGGCGGAGTTTTGACTTTGGATGGCCGCCAGAAAGACACCATTGTTCTTTTAAACGGTACTACCTTTGTTCGTGTGCACAGCTGTCTTCTCATTGACGCCTTTATAGGAATGAGGGAAAATATATATTGCACAGAGATCAATTAGCTTCAATTTTACCAAGTAAGAATGTTTATATTTCTTCACGGAAACTATTCTAGCATGAGAAGAGGATATGTTGAGGGCGTAAATGCTGATAATGTAACTTTTGTGCTGCGTGCAATGCAGGTGAAAATGTGGAGCCAACAGAGATTGAGGAAGCGATGACTCAAAGCACTCTAATCCAACATATTGTTGTCCTCGGACAGGTATGCTATTGTTTTCTTAACCGAAGTTCAAAGCGTTTCAGTTTCTTGAACTAGAGAGAGTATAAACTGAGGTTTCGGTGTCTTTTACATAAGCTCATCTTGTATCACACTTAGTCTTTGGTTCTTTTTCTGAGATTTTATATTTGAGCTTTAGTAATGAGTGGTGCCTTTGAAATTGTAGGATCAACGGAAACTTGGAGCATTGATTGTTGTCAACAAAGATGACCTTCATGCAGCCGTTAAGGAAAGGATGCAAGCAAAGGGAAACAATGGTGAACCCAGTGATGCTGATTTGCGGGCATGCATACGAGAGGAACTGAAGACCTAGTAAGCAACTCTTTACCATGGCATATTAGGCCAGTGGGCTTTGCTGCTGTTGAACGTTTGTGCATAATCTGACATGGAAGTTTATCTCCTTCGTAATCTTACTTCGCTTTCATGGTTTGCACTTTGCAGTAGTGCTGGGTGCTCATATTCAGTAGCATCATTCGAGCTCTTGTACGAGCCATTTACGGTACGATACGCACTTTCCACTTCGCCTCCAGAATTTGGCCCTTACAGAAGCTATGATATGCTGTTGTTTTGGGACAAATAGGTATCCATGTTTCTTATCCAGAACTTTGACTAGTTTAGAATTCAGATGACTAATGTGCATTGTTTGCAATATGTGTTTAGGTTGAAAATGGATTGCTGACTCCTACAATGAAGGTCAAGAGAGATGTTGTGGCTGCGACGTACAAAGAAGAAGTTAAGGCCCTTTTTAAGTGACCTTAAACGTGAGTTAACCAGGTGCAACAGCTACCATTGTGAACTAAATATTTGTTCAAGCAAAAATGAAGGCTAGATAGCGAAGGTGTTCCATGCATGTTCTGCAAAGGTTGTCCTTTCTAACAGTTCTAGAATACTTGATGTTTAGTTGACCTTGGCAATCTTTTGTTTTTGGCTATCATCTAAATTATAACTACTGTAACATAGCAATAAGCTCTTATTCCTGCATCATAGATTTTAGGTTGCGGAGTCATTCCTATGACTTGGATATATCGACTTGCTAGCTGTATGCCTAATCATATGCCCACCTAAACCATATGCACTTAAGATGTATACCTTGATACAGTAACAT
Source organism: Ceratodon purpureus (assembly GCA_014871385.1). Taxonomy (NCBI): domain Eukaryota; kingdom Viridiplantae; phylum Streptophyta; class Bryopsida; order Pseudoditrichales; family Ditrichaceae; genus Ceratodon; species Ceratodon purpureus. Next base: position 8,491,703 of record CM026432.1, on the reverse strand, counting down.
GGGATTCACATCCCTCACAGTTGGAGCTGTACCACACGGAGGCTGCGAAGCTTAGCTCTGGCTGAATATTTTACAATTTTTTTGGTATACGGGACGTTAGTCACTTGTTAGACTGACTGAACATATTCGTTGTGACGTAAACTCAATTGCTAGAACACACACAAGGTGATAAAGATGCTGTGTACCTCCAGCTGCTTAAAACTTGGGAGACTGTTACATTAAGATAAGCTCCACACTCAGCTCATAACTATCACAGGGAATCTTGAAGCACCGAGCTCATATGCACACACAGATTTCCTTGGAGAGAGAGTGAACCGATAGGTCCTACCGGTCCTTTACCACTTCCTCTACTACTCATTACTCAGTGGCAGCGACCCCAGGACTGTTTTACCGTATTTAGGAGGAAAGCTACACTTGGGATGCAGAAAACGCTTTTGGAACTACGTTCATGAGCAGTAGTAGAAAAAATAAAATAAAATGTTTGTCTTTGTCGGAATTTGACTAAAAGAAAAAAACAAATTGGGAATACCCCTTGCAAACATACATGTAATTTTGCAAAGCATAAGTGGCTAGAGGGTGGAGTTTTTTCTGCAATTAAATGCGAAGTAAGTAAAACTAATGTGAAAAGAAATTCCAAGTGAATGAATGTGGAATGAAGAGAAATGCTAAGTGGGGAAAACAGAGGTGTAAAAAGGGTTCTGAATATTTAAATTAAAAAAGTAAAAAATAAACAGTGGAAAGTCGAATTGATGATGTAGTGGTATGATGGTATGATGGTATGATGCACAAGAACAGCAACCATGCACTGAAATGCACAGGAACCATAGGAGAAATACTGAATGTCGAAGCAAAAGCAAAAATCACATGTTACACAAAACATGTATAAAAATAAAATGAACAAATGATGCAGAAGTCCCCCACTGAAATGCATAAGTGAAATGCTGAATTAGAAGTTTATACGGGGTGCATGAAATTACAAGTTCAATTCTAATCTGAAATTCTAAGTTCTGAGTCATTAGTGAGGGAATTGAACCCTTGTTGCAAAGCAACACTGCCCATTGCAGCACTAGTGTTCTGCACACACACAAACAACCCACATTAGTTGTAAAAAATCAAAAGTGGTTAGAAAAAATGCCGAAAGCTGCCACTATTCACAAGCCACGCTGCAGCCCTGTAAAGGCCACCTCCAACTCCGATACCACACATTCCCGAATTCTACTGTCAAGGATGACAAATCTTCTCATCTTGAGCTTCAAAGCCAGCATAGCATCATGGAAACTAAAGCAAATGCAACGTTGAGGATACTAGAATATCAAGCCTCCCCTTGCCGGCCCACCTTAACAGCCTCTTTCCAGCCTCTAGGACTGAATAGCCTCATTGTATGGAAAGGACTTAAGTGTAAAATATTTTTGGCCAAACATGCGTACAACAAGGGGTAAGTGCTTGTCTAATCTATTCCTTTGGCATGATTTTAAAAACTTCAGAGAGGAAAAACACCTCTCATCCTCCACCGAACCCAAGACAAGCACATAGACTATCTTGGCCAGCCTGAGGTACTCCGGAATCAACTCGCACAAATGCCGGGACGCTGAAAGGTTTCTCCACAGCTTAATCAGCGGATTCACCTCCAAAGGCGATGCACAGGCTGCCTCAGTATTTGCCTTCATATTGATCTTAAAAAGACCTTGCTGCGTATCTAACTTAGAGGCATTGAGCATCTCTGGGGCAGTATAAGCCTTCCCACCATCAACCAGAGCTTTCCCCTCGTTCACAGATCGAGAGCCACAGTAAAAAAATTCAGAATCTGAAGGTGCTTTTGGAAACTCTCTTCGGCTCCCTCTTGCATCCAGTACTACACATAGATTATGCCAAAGGCATCCAGTACTTCATGGTGAGGGAATCGGCAATCTAACTCGTCCGAGAGAGCCTGTGCGACCTCTGCACAAGCAGCAACGACAGTAGTTAGACTAAGAGCAGCTCAAGTAGTCAAGCAGTGAACAATAGAAATCAAGTAGTGAACAATAGAAATCAAGCAGTGAGCAATAGAAGTCAAGCAGTGAAGTAACGATTAAACTTTAAAGGAAAGCTTCAAAACAGCAAACACGATCAACCAAACATAAGCAAAAAAAAAAAAAAAAAAAAAAAAAAAAAAAAAAAAAAAAACATTAAGAGGTTTAGAACCGCACCTAAGATTTGCCGTTCCACATTCAGCTGGCAGCGGTACAGTTCCTCTTTAGTCACGAACTGGAGCTCCCTAGTTGTCTTGTCGTGGCACTGGGCGAAGACATTGGTGGTACCAAAGTCGAAGTACAAATACTTCAGCCTAGAATCCTCGGGGAGCTCCTTCCGAGCCATAGGAATAGCTTTATGCTTCAGCTCGAGCAGCTCGTGATACTCCTGAAAGTCAAGGTCACCAAAGGCTATGGCCGGCTCTATGTATTTTGCGGCAAGCTCACCCTACGCCACCTTTACTGCCTCTAGAAAATCACAAATAAAAACATCACGTGCTTGTGAGAATTTACAGAGAAGGTGAATACAAGAGAACAGTGGCTACACGATAGACAAGGACATCAACACCTCGATGTCAACGAAAGTCTCGAAATTATCAGTGGCTCTAGCACTCTGTTTTTTTCCAGAGGATGGCGTCATATCCAACCCCATCTTCATAATCAAAGTCTTGTACTCATCAAAAACACGCTTTGCCGTACTTCTCATGGAAATCCAGCATGTGGTCACATTCCTCAGCATCTTATTTCCCTTAGTTTCCACGAGGCTAGCGAGCTTCTGGAGCTCAGCATGCTTCTTATTGCTCCTGCAAAAATACGAGTAGATAGAGGCCAACATCCCTTCCAAACGAGATATCTTGGGAAAGTTCGAGAGAGTCTGTACAGCCATGTTGATCCTGTGGCTGGTACACTGAATCCCGAGCATGAAGGGGGCCAATTTTTTAAACTGCGTAGTGACGCCGGTATGGGTATCCTGAAAGGTACTAAGTACATCTGCTCCGAAAGAAACCAACTTCAAAGCCACCTCCTCTCGGGTGAGACGACCACCTTCATTGAGAAGCGCTTTCAGGATCACCTGAGTTAAGTGGTCGCTGCTTCCATCCTCGGAGACAGAGGACAAGTGCAGCAAATGCGGCACTCTGATCCAATCTTTGATAGTAGGGGGGAAGCACAATAAAGTGGACCACAAAAGTGCTTAGCTCATTGCCAATTTCAGCCTGTTGTGTAAACACGCTAGAAAGTGGCATCTAAAACTTCTTGATGGGAAATTAAGTTTAGGATACGGAAAGTAGACTTGATGTACTACAACTTCCGAAATTTGCATTCGTAGTTGTTGAGTTGAGACACCTCTATGAACACGACAAAGTTGAACAAAGTGAATGCAGTCATTTGGAAAAGTGACCGTATTACATTATAGTTTTGACAGAAATCACTTTTGACTTTGTGGGGCCCTTCGTTTGTACATTACGCTTGTAGAAATGATCCGGGTGGCCGTGTTTGCAATCCTAGATTGGCGAAAAGTATCCCCGGGACGTTTTTAAAACACTGTTTTTGGTGAAACTTTTTGTGAGGTTTTTTTCACCGAACATTGTTTTTTAAATTGGAAAGAACATCCTCTAAAGACAATAGAGGGCCCCAAATGAAGAAATCAAGACTTTGGAAAAGTTCATTTTCATGATTTAGAACTAGGGGTCAAATAAAGTTTCAATTGAAGATGTTTTTTTCCATTGAGATGTGTGTAAGATACCTTATGACACCTTAGAAAGTGACTAAAATGCTCAAAAACTACACCAAAATGCTCAAAATCAGCTTTGAGCTATAAAAAACAGCACACTTCATATTCACTTCCCAGTGATCACATATTGCACTTGGTGGTCCACTTTATTGTGCTTCTCCCCAGTTTAAATGTGCACCCCACACCATCCAGTATTGTCTACTGCAGTCACCTCATCCGCACTGATGGCGATTACATCGGCCCCTTGCACAGCTGATTTCAGATCTTTTAGTACCACCAAATGCATGTGTTCACTTATGTTCCAGCCCATGGTCTCACTCCAATGTTTCCGCGGCACGTTTTTCACCTTAAGGTATTCCAACAGCACATGACATCTCTCATAATCTACCATAGGTCAACCATGACTTAGAATTTCAAACAGAGCAACAAGTTGCACTCCCTTTCTTTTATTTTCGGCACCCAAACCTTCAGAAATCTGCTCAGCCACCAAGTCAGCTTCCTTTCGCCCCGCCCAGAGCTTACAGTTCTTGAGGTGCTTGCAGTCAAGCTTCGTGTACGTGTCTCCCACCCTCATCTTTGCCAAGGGTACTCCATCGAATCTGCAGGATCTCTTCCCTTCACGCTTTTGCAAATTATTGTCCTTCGACACCATCACCTTCCTCCTCCCATCAACAGTTGTGCACATGGTGCACAGCACACCAACAATATCACCGCGTGTATCAAAAACACCCTCAGCCCTGATATACTTGGCTGCCCAGACCTCTTGCCACCGTCGAGACGTTGCGGCACTGACCCCCATCCCAATGACCTTCCTCTTCTTCACAGATGCTTCACCACCGAGAGCTCCCCCACCCTTGCGCTTCTTCACAAACCTGAGCACCGCGGAGGGAGCCATGGGCGAAGTCACAGTGGCAGAGGAAGGCTCTCCCTCTGCCGGTGAGAAAATTGTCGGCTCGAATGAATCAAATGGCCTCTGCACAGGCCGCGAAAGGGACTCTTCCAATCGAGTCTCGGAAACATGCGTGACCTCATTACCTCCCCCTGCCAAATACCCATCCAACCTAAAACGAGGACTTGGAACAAGATACTTCCCCAACCCACATGAATTACACTTAGATCCGAAGAACTTGACATTCATGGCTGCCGGGAGGGTTAGAGGCCGCGGAGCCATGGCACCACAAAGATCAACAATCAACAACAATTTTGGGGAGGAATGCAATAACTTAGGACTATAAGCAAAAGAAAAGCACGAAATGAGGATTGTCCGCTGTGCACAACAAGATCGGAGGCAGCAAAGGCCGGAGGCAGCAAAGATTGGAGGCAGCAAAGGCCGACTGTCCACTGTGCACAACAAGATCGGAGGCAATGAGCAATTGGACAAGTGAGTAATGTGCAATCGGAGGCACTGAGCAATGAGCACAAGGGGATCGCAGGCAAGGAGATCGGCAACGAGTAGAAGTGTGGAATCGCAGAACACCCATATCACTTAAGTACTCCCAGCATTGCAGCTGGATGTGAATACAATGAGTGTGCAATTGCGCATTGCACAATGCTACGGATCCAAAACACAACTGAGCATTCCCACAAGCCCCACAGGTGCCCCCTCAAAAGCCCCCATTAGGAGAAATGGGGGGTCTCCAAAGGGCCTTGTAAGACAACCCGAAGGTAGGTGAACTTGCTGCCCACGCATGCCTCTCTAAGTAATCTCATTGGTGGATATCCTACCCGCTGACAACATTATCCGCTACTGTCCAATGGGGTAACAGCAGTGGCACACGCCCGTTGACAGCGTCATTACTGCTCGTATTGTCCAATGGGGTGACAGCAGTGGCACACGCCGTCGCTGGTAGCGATTGGCTGGACCTCCCAATCGCCGATTTGGCAACTTGCTGGCACCATTGGTGCGAGCGGATAAAGTGCACGGGCTGGGCCAAAGTTTTAGGCACGTAGGAAACCCAAAGGGCCTTTGGAGACCCCGGATTTCCCTTAATGCGTATCTCCTTGTCCCAGATTGTGCTACCAACGATACAAAACCGGCAGCGATCCATTACGAAGCTCTCTCGGGTCTCTCGGGTCTGTGAGCTTGCAAAGTTGCAGAGAAGCACAGAGCCAAAGCTGAGAGAAGGGCGGCAGGTTTGAACACAAAAATGAATGGAGATATGGAGGACAGGATGAGCAATCAATGCAAGATTCGGAGGAAAGGAGGGAGCAATCAATGCGTTCACAGAGGAGAGAAGCTTGCGATTAATGAGAATCCAAGGGAGTAATTAAGTGGCTATGAGCCCTTCCCCCTGGGCTTAGGGTTTGCTCACTGGATGGCCCAGATCTTGCTGCCTCGCGAGGGAAGATCAACGGCTGGAGTCAAAAAGCGACTGAGTGGGGGGCGCAGCATTTTGGATGTGCTCTCCGACGTGACATCCACGTAGCCGATGTGCCACCAGCGACTCCAACTCATGAGTACATCCGCTCAAAATCCAATTTTAGGCCTGACTTTTCACACGGGGGACCATGGTGTAGCTGATCAGGTTTTTTGGCATGAAAAGGGCGAAATTTAGCCTGTTTAGGGAACGCTGCTCAGTGGCTGCCGTTTTGGAGGGAATGCAGTCTTGCCACGTTGATTTAAGATTAGGAGAACAATTATGCTGTCTCTTGCATGTGTCAAAGTTAGTGAGTACTGTGGGTATTGTGCTGTGTCTTGCATATCTCACAGTCAACCAGTACCCACTACCGTGGCTTCTGTGTCTTGCATATCTCACAGTCAACCGGTACCCACTACCGTGGCTTCAGCCAATAAGGTACAGACACCTAAAGTCGATCACTTAAGCAATTTACACTATTTCTAGACAAGTCATTAATAGGGTGATATTTTTCCTAGATTGGAAAATACGTTTTATGAAGAATGCATATTTTTCGATAATTTATTTCCCAATATTGAAATTTGTACAATTTTTCAAAGTGAAAAGTGCTTTAGACTCAGAAGTCTGTACTGAATGACACACCTATAACCGACAACTTAAAGCAGTTTAGCATATCAAAGCTTGGGTTATCGACAAGGAGATATTTTTGGTTCATAGGAAAATAATGTTCATGAAGAATGAGCATTTTTTCATGAATTATCTCCCAATATTGAAATTTGTACAATTTTTCAAAGTGAAAAGTACTTCCGAACCAATAGCCGATATATACAAATGAGGTACATCTGTTCTTTCATAATCTAGGAATTAGAAGATATCGGCTATTGGTCATGTGTCGACTATAGGTGTGTCAACCTTAATGGCGTGAAGCAACTTATAGAGCTCGACCGGGCCTGTGTTGTCGAGGAGAGTGTGCAGATTAATGCTCCGCTGAGCATTGCTGTCGGTCAACTTTTTGAACATGTCCTCCCATTTTCTGGGTTTCTCTGTATTCTGGTCCTCTCCGGGTTTCTTTGTATTCTGGTCCTCTCCGGGTTTCTCTGTATTCTGGTCCTCTCCGGGTTTCTTTGTATTCTGGTCCTCTCCGGGTTTCTCTGTATTCTGGTCCTCTCCGGGTTTCTTTGTATTCTGGTCCTCTCCGGGTTTCTCTGTATTCTGGTTCTCTTTAAGCAGGATCTCTCTAAGTTTCTCTTTATGCAGGTTCTCTCCAACGTAGCATTTCTCGACTACTTTAGCAGCACTAATGCAATCCCTATCCGTCAGTTCTGTCTGCACTAATTTTTTGAGATGTAAAGCTTCAAAAAACTTTCCTAAGATTTCAACCACTATCATCAAACTGAAGAATACTGGACTGGAAATGATTAAGCCGCACAGAGCCAGTGCCCATGCTATAGAACCAATAATTTTGTCACCCCAAGTCAGTCTTTCGTCAGGGACATCCTCTACAAACAGAGAATTCCTTTCCATCCACTGCAATGCAGCGGCTTGTACATACGCTTTCCAGACATTTTCTTCGCAGAAATCCTTGTAGATTTGAAAACCAGGATACGTCGAATTCTTAATTTTACTATTACTTCTCTGTAATCCTCCCCTCTTGGAAATGATCCTGGCGCTGGAGCCAACTAATGTAACAGTTCTGCACCGCATCCCGCTGATAATATTCCAGAATACGGTCAAAGTGATCAGAATGGGCCCCCCGCCTAACATCAAATAAAAAACCCAGTCTGGTCGGCATTCCTGGAGGGCCAGGTCTTTCCACACATACCTAAACACCGACCATGCGAGAGCAGTCATGATGACGCTCGTGCTCTGTCCCATCGGCGTCCTCCATGTGGGATGTCCTTGGGCGGCACCCATGTGAAACCTGGGATCCAGCTTCCCCTCTTCAACATGCCTTCTTTGCCCAAATCTCCATTCTACACGGTATCCATAAAGCCGGTAGGAAACGCTATGAACGATCCAGCTAAGAGTAAACGCGAACATAGCTAGTGCAAGATTGTTGCTGGTGCGGATGGGCCCATCTTCGGGAGTAAGACCGATCGACTTATATAATGCGTACGCGGTAGTAACAAACACAACGAGCGGACCACATTCATATCCCAGGCCTGCACCGTACCGGAATCCTGAAAAGAAATAGCTAAAGACTGCCATATTCATAGCGCCAAGAGCAGGAACACTTTGAAGTACAACGAATGGGCTCGTCACGGTAACCACGAACACTCCAGTCAAGGTCATGAAGACCAGAGACCCTGTTGTGGCAAAGATGAACGTAAAAGGCTTCCCCTTAGTACGGAATAACCCAGCAAACAGGATCAAAATACCCATGCACAAGAGGATCACTAAATAGGCAATAGTGCCGACTGCCGTTGCCTTTGTTGCGCCTCCACACTGGAGAGCCATGAGGATGTCGTCCTTTGCAGATGTACTAATTCCACACTGAATCTGGCAACATGCCACAAAACTCTGCGCTGTCTCGTTGTTGATATTCTGGATATTCTGGTTGATGTAGCTCATACAGCTGAATTCAGATGATTGAGGGCACTTCCTGGCTGCGCACCATGGTGCCATGATCGCCAAGGAGCAAATACGTGTGTACGATCTGAGTTAGATCTTGCTAATGGCAACTGAGTTACGTACAACGATTGTTTCGAAAATCCTATCACGTCTAGATAGTATCTGTTCAACCTTCGGCGGAGCTTTCTCTAGCTACTGTCCCTGAGACCGGCCCTTCAAATCTCTCTCTCTCTCTCTCGATCCGTCTAGAGGCACTAATAAATGACCGTGAACAAGTTTTTGTTTTGAGAGAATCAGTCCGAGTCTCTGAAAATATATGGTAGCTACGTGTAGGATCCCTATAGAGATCTTCGTGTCTGAGAATATTTTGTGCTGCGAAGCTCGTCTACAAAGTCCTGGCCCCTGCAATAACCCTGGTTTCTTGCATAATTTGCCATCTGTACACGCCCTTGCGTTGAATCTTTCTGATACAGGCTATTTGAATAGCATTCCAAATTCCAACACGGTTAATTGTGACCCGTTTATATCGATCACCTGGGCCATGATTCCACGCCGATTCTGATCGAAGATAAATCATCTAGCTGTAACCGCATCTGCAACGGATTCAACCCAGTGGTGGAAAAGCAATAATGGGATCCAAAGATGAATTTGTCATGACCTCTCTCGGAGTGGGTGCACTGGTGGAACACACTGAGGTTAAGAATCCTTTTTTGTGAAAGTGGTGGGAATCAACTGTTTGAAAACCTGTGAAGCAAGAATTTCGAGTGCCCAACTGACGACCTGATGACGGCACTGGAGCTAGTTCTATAGAAAGTCATGATCCCCTCCTACCATTAGACCAGAACAATTATAAACAATTATGAAAAATTATAATTTTTTTTAAGAAGATGATCATCATCCCTTCTACAGAAATCTACAGTGGGCGGCATGATCAATCCGGGTGATTACTTTCCTGAATCAGTTCTAACTTCTAAGCATGCTGTGCTTCTGTAGGGACTATGCCGGATCTTTAATCTGGTTTCATATTCAATGCAAAGATTATGCTCACCTTGTGTCCTTCATCGTTCGACCACTAGGAAAGGCCTTAGTTTCTGATCTGCAAGGAGTTCGAACTAATTGGTGACTTTTTGATATTTGGAAATATGTTGTTTGGTGAGATTAAAATATACTCAACTTAAAAAACTATTTTTTCACCTTTTGTAGCTTTATTATGATGATTAATATTATTTAATGTTTCATTATTTTTCCAAAGTAAACTCAAACCGCATCTAGAATAACTCATGTAGGTTATTTTATATAAAAAATGACTTGGTTTGCATCGAAGTTGGAAAATGTTAAAATCAAGAAATGTAATGAAAAAGCAAAGACACCTTATTGTGCAACCACATAGTCGAATAATTATTTTTTATTTTTTTTATTTATTCTTAAAACCCTAGTTTGAGAAGTTAGAATAATAATATTGTTAACTAAAATATTTTTTAATTGTATGTACTATAAAAACCTTTTTTTTTAATACCACATGAATGAGTTATAAACTTTTAAAGTGCCTACTATAGTCTACATGTACATCTAATTCTGGCCCTAGACTCATATTTAATTGATGTAGAGAGAAAATTTGAAAAACTTCGGTCTCCGGAGGAGACCAACCTGAATTAAGTGTCTGTTCGATCCACCTCCAATCTAATGCCCACAGAACAAAGGTATGGAAGTAAAGATCTACTCCCCTTTTTGAGAGTAAACACTTTAGTCATATATAACGAGTAACAAGTAACCAGTAACAAGAAACAGTAATGATTAGCTTTTTCAGATTCATTTAAATGTGAGTTTGGACACCAAGCCACAAGCTGATTGTTGGTTGGTGGTGAACATTTATCTCATTTACCTGGTCTGAGTTCAAACCTTGATGAACTCGTTTGAGCAGATGTAAGGGATGAAGTGGCTTGGTATTGCTGAGTGAGCGATCGCAAGCAAGAAATGAGTTGTGCCAACCATTAATTGATGTACATTCTTGTGAGCATTATCTACCGTAGCACCACCTTAGGTTTGGCCAAAAATAATTCAAATAACAAAAAATGTAAAAAATATTCTTTGTAATTTTTTTACTTTTTAAATCATTTGAATTCGTTCAAGATGTCTTTGTGCTTTAAAACAAAAATCAAGAATTTAGATTATTGAAAAGTGAACCTTGATTCTTAAACAAAATACAAGCTGCACGAGCTTTGTTTTATTTTGTGAGAATCTTCCTCATAACTTATACTCCATTGCACCAAATGGAGTTTTTAGAATACTAAACCAAGCACCTTAAAGAAATCTATACTTCTTTACAATAAAGCCAAAACAAATTAAAAACATAATCATGCTTAAAATAGAGCTAAAAAAGGATTTTCTGTGTGAACTTTCCAAAAACATAAGTTCAGAACAAATTTTTCAAAGTCCAACACTTCCAAGCCTTGTGCTTGCTGTGCCAACTTCTCCAATTAGATTCTCATTCTACATAGCTTTGGCTTCTTGCTCCCTTTTCTCTTTGAGGAGCCTTGCTTGCTTGGCCAATTTGGCGGCCTTGGCTAGTTTGATGACCTCCAACTTGTTTGGTTGTACTAAAGGCATGAGCTTGAAAAGATGACCTCTTTGTGTGTCTATGTCATTGCTTTAGACATTTTTTATGGAGATCCTCTCCACTTTTGGTGTAGTGCTCTACTTCACCATGAGCGGCACTTCCTTGCCTTGCTTGGAACTTGCTCCAATGTGTTTGTTGGTGCCATGGTCTAAACTTGGCAACTTGTATGATGGTGGAAATTTTGCAAATTTTGTGCTCCTTCCAAGCTAGAGTAAGGACTCTTTTTAATTTATGGGAATTTAGTACTAGATAGTATGCCAAAATTCTCACCAATGATGCATTGGAAGCCCAAATGAGAATGGGGATGGAGAATGGAAAGTGGTGGTATTTATCCTCAAAAAGTCTTCTTGCCTTTCACATTCTTTGTGGGAATTTTGGCACAACTCTTAGTTCAAGTGACTTCTAGAAGTAGTCACTTTTGGAAGGCAACTTGGGGCTCACTCTGGCTCTTATTATATACAAGACTAGTTTGCTTGGGCCCTGCTCTAAATTTGGTACTCTTTTGTTCGAAACCCTTGTTAGAATTACCAAAATTCCAATAAATTAGCTAATGTCCAACAATTTCTTACTTAGTAATCAACAAGTTGAACATTAGAGAACACAATGCCTCATATGCCAAGATGTATCAAGGATAGTGTAGCAAACATTTTGGAGTTGCCTTTATAAATTCTTTTTTTAAAAATAAATAAAAAATGCTTTGGGCACCATAAATTACTCTTGCCTCGAATGTCAATTGCTAAATTCAATTATATTCTTGCAAAGCTCTCGCATTCCCCCTATGTCTACCAAAATTGACAATTTCTAGAAATGCGCCCGAAATCTCAAAAGAACCCATTCCAAGACTATTGGACCATTTAGGAAATCTTTAGTGTACACCCATTAAATACATTCAAGTAATAATGATAGGAAATGAAAATTATAGAGGAATTGGACCTTGGAATATATCAACATATTATGGTACATAAATTTGTTTTGTTAAGTAAGTACAAAATCTGAATCTATATAAATATTGTTGTATGAAATTTACGATAAATTTATCTAAAAATGGAAATATCTAATTTTATTTTATTTTTGTTTCAACAAATGTCATAATAACATTTAGAGTACGTTGTAACCACAGGAATGCTATCTTATGAGCGGTGAGTAGTGAACGGTGAGCGGTGAGCACTAAATCTATAAATTTTTGACTATTTATTTGAATATTTTGAGATGATTTTGCATGACATGGCATATATAGAACCTATGACCGTTGAAGGTGGTTAAGGGTTTTTTCCAAAGATAATGGCTTCTCAATTGATCAATGTAGAAATTTACACCCAATTCATATCCGAGTGAATTGTGATTTTTTTAACATATATCTTAGCAATTCCACGTCATCAAGAAGAAGGGAAAAAAGAATAAAATTTATTAAATGAAAAAATAAAACCCACCCCCCCCCCCCCCTTCGGCCCCTCTTCCAAAACAGTCAGACAATTGATCAGAAACTTATCAGAAATTGCAGGCTAAGAGAGCCCTTCCTTTACTGTACATCAAATCTCGGCCCTCCTCACGACCCCTCGCACCCCTCCCAACCCCATGCCCCCTACCAACCCCCGCCCTCGACCCCCGCCCTCGACCCCCGCCCTCGACCCCCTCCCTTGTTCATCCATTTTTCATCAAGTTTCATCCATTTTTTTGAAAACCAACTTTGGATTTGGATTTGTAGAGGGGGTGTTTACGTAATGGGGAAGGAAAAAAAGGTCGAGAAAAGTTTTGAGAAAATCATATTTTAATGTGGATGCCTTCAAACTTTAACCAAGGGAAATTCAACTTAAGAATGAATTTGTCCGAGCTCTATGATTTAGTCATGCATGTAGTCAATGTTAAAATGTAGGGCCACTAGAGAATTCAAATAGGAGTAAGGTAAAGCCAAGTTACGGCAAAATATAAAATCCAAAGCCAAACTTAACATATGATATATAAGTAGGGAAAACATAGCACTATAGAGTACCTATGCAATGATCAAGTAGACATATCGTCATCGCTACAAGTACCAATACAACCATGAGAAGAAATTTCACTATTACTTGACAGAACTACTCTGGCAACTTCTGCAACTATATCAAGATAAATCTCAGTGTCACAACAAATACTATTTCTAATAGATGAAATATATGGAGAACGAGCTGCTACATAAGTTTGAGCCTACATCTTAGCATAATGAGGAAGCGCATGAGTTCTAATTAGACTTCTTATCTTGCTAAGATGACGCGAGATAATAGATCCATCAATGTGATTGTTCATCGCTTTTTCCCGCCGATTGCACATTTTAACAATTTTTTAATTATTGATGTCAATACATTTGAAAAAATGAAACAAATGTCAAATGAATGTAAAGACTTACTTACAAGATCGCTTGGAGGCAGTCTTCCTCTCGGGCTCATCTTTTGACTCAATAGGACGTTTCTTCGTCGGTGAAGACACAATAATTGGAGTAGACTCAACCTCCTCCGTGCTTGGAAGAAGAGGCAACAACACCTGCTTGTACAAGTTGGTGTCATACTCAAATGCTATGATATGACGTCGGAGACTCTTGGATGCTCAAATGGAAGCATCTGTACAGAAATTCAAGCTCCAAGGCATAAGTAGAAAGTATAAACTGAAATACAAAATTCAATAAACAACAAAAAACATAGAGAAGAAAATACCTATAGAAGCTGTAAAATCCATGACAATGTCATTCTCAACCGTACACAGATCAATTACAGCGTGCAAGATGTTAGAAGTCTTCTCCCATGCTCCTCTGAATGGCTTACCATTCTCTAAATTCACCATGAGAGAATTTGCAATAATCCAATTAATGCAATGTCCATCAGAGGGCAATTTGCTGCGTTGGGCACCAAGCTCAGGCTTATCATAAAACTGAGACTTAGACCTCGGAATATCCTCCTCCACATTCTCCATCTTGATGAAGCATTTTACCATAAATGTCTCGTGCTCGCGTGGATAACGATCTGGAACAATCAATGGCATGCCATTGATAGTTAACCATTTGGCCTCCTCCTAGAAGTTAGCCCACTCTGGCCACGAAATAAGCTCATTTGAAATGAACTTTGAGTTAGGGTAAAAATAAATCAAGGCTCCATCATCCTACAGAAATTGCATATCAAACTCAAAATGGGCCTTAATCCATTTAGACTCTATTTTCTTCCCTGCTAAAATCTTGGATTCCTGTTCCAAGAGGGAATTTCACCATCATGGCCTAAACCTAGAACATGTAAATCCTCCGGAACATCAAAAATGATGAGGTCCACAGTAGCCTCGGCCTCTTTACCTCTCAAATTCCTAGCCTTGCTACCGTGATGCTGCTTCACCCAATCTTTGATCTTGATCTAGCATGAAGGCTCATCCCCCTCCGCAAGAGCATTAAACAACTCCAAAATGCCCATAAGACAATCATTGATGATCTCAACACTAGTGTCTACCTCATCCAACTACGAGCATGGAATCGTATCTAGGCAGTCTAAGAAGGTAGAGGGGTAGAAAAATGGGGCACCTGAGGGACTAGAGAAACTATGGCACCACGCATGCTGGTCCTTGAAGGAGAAATGCCAACATGAGACATCAACTTCTCTGGCCCTTCCTTCAAAACAAGTTTTGCCAACTCCTTGTTCCTTGCTGCAACTTCCTTATTGAGCTTGATCTCCTGCTCCTTCTCCTTCTTCTTGTCCTCCTTCTCTTTCATCTTTGCCTCAGCCTTAGCCTTCTTCTCTGCCAGCTTTTTTCTTTGCCTCTGAGAAAGAGATGCATCATGACCAACCTCCAAGGCATCTTCCTCCAAATTTACTGTATTTCCATCTATAAGCTGCTTTATTAAATTCTCACAACTTGCCATAAAAGCTCTCTCCTGCCCGGGACAAGTATCATTCTCCTTGAGCTCAAGGTACCAAGGACACTAAATGAGGTGAGGACCTCCATAATGCCTTCTTTAATAATCTGTAAAAATGTATTCACTGCTAGAGATATCCACCCACTTCTTAAAACGCTATGGAATATCCTTCCTGTCAATGGCACCCTTGGTAGGAAAGCCTTCGACAAGAGCTTTCCAAAAACATACAACAAGCCATATTTCCAAGAAAAAATAAAATCTCATCATTTTCAATGCGAGTTGTCAAAAAAAGTATCAAAATCCCACCCACCCGAGGGTTGTCTCGGATCCGAGACAACCCTCGGGTGGGTGGGATTTTGATACTTTTTTTGACAACTCGCATTGAAAATGATGAGATTTTATTTTTTCTTGGAAATATAATGGCTTGTTGTGTGTTTTTGGAAAGACCTTGTCGAGGGCTTTCCAACGATGTATTACATCAAAGATTTGAAGAGAATCTCCTTGTGTAGTGCCAATTTGAAGAATTTAAAACATCATTGATAGAATATCAGCATAGTTGAGATACCTTTTTTGTTGAATAATTTTAAAAAGCTAATACATTATGGATCCCTTTGAGGTGTGAAGGCCACATTTATCTTTTCTAACTTTTAAGAACTTTTATGACTTTTAATCCTTTTCAAGTTAGATGCCTAATTTTACTTATCTCAAAATTCAATAAACATATGATTGTTAAACTTCTTTTGGATTCCTACGTCACTTTGTATGCTTTGAGTGTATTTTTCATTGGAAAGACACATACTTTTATAGGTCTTTGAAATTCAAGAGTTCCATGAAGTGGTTTAATTTTGAGTTTTATTTTATAGATGCTATGGATAATTACAAGATCATTTGTTCTGGGAAATAATATTTGTCACATGTTTTTGGAAATCTCTCTTCAGAGGTTTACTATCAAAATATCTTAATAAATATTTGAAGAAAATTTCCATGTGTAGTCTCTATACCATAGCCTAAATATCGATACATTTTTTGGAATTTTAGAGATTTCATGCTTGATCATATGGTTTTTTAAATTAGTGAAGTGGTTGAGGACTTATAAACAATTGTTGTATGATAAGTCTTAAATTCATACCATGTTGTAGTTATAGATATGTTATTTCTATAGATGGTGGAAAGGGGAAGGTGTACTCCATTGCTATCATCAATTAATCGCATAAATTTCATAAAGATAATATGATAGATTCTTGGAAAGGTAGGACAATAAAAGTACTGCAAACAGGTTTACAAGATTTTTTGATATCTCTAAAAGATGGATTACAAAGTGGATATATACTTTCATCGACTTGGTTTCAACAAGGTTATGCGTTTTTTAGAACTTACTACACTTGATAGATTCCTTTGGAAGTTTCTTTGGAACTAATTGCAATTGCTAAAGAAGTTTCTACTTTGTGACTCATATTTTCAACTAACTGTTTTTATTTAAATTTATGCTTAGTTTGTATTTGAACTTACCTTCTATAAATAAATATCATATCTACTAAGCCCCTTCAATTATACAATATTCTATAGTAAATCAGAAAAAGGTATATTTAAAACAAAATTGTAATTTTGAAACCAAATGTAATCGATTGTTGGATCCACCTTTCAATGTTATATCTATTTGGAATTTTATTTTCAAAGGTGGATGTGAAAGAATACTCTCTTCGTGAATCCAAAAAGGCCTTGTGTAAGAGTTTTTCCACCTTATTTTGGTTTTTATCCCATTTCTTTTTTTGAAATAAATTTAGAAATTAATTTCTCTTTTTTTCCTTTTTGGGATTGTTTAAATTCTTTCAATTTTTCTTTTTTTCTTTTTTTGGTTTTAAAAAAAATAATCAAATTTATTTACTTTCCACGGTAATAGGTGTCATTTATTATTTAATTGTGTCTTCGAAGAAAGAGTTTTAAAGTTATGGTTTTTGATAGAATTGGGTGAAAAGATTTAATTTTTGTAAAAAAGTTTCAAACTTCTTTTTGAAAAAAAATGAAATTTTGTGCTCACCGCTCACTACTCACAACTTACAAGATAGCGTCGCTGTGGTTATAGTATTATACCTTTTACATGTTCACTAAAATTTGAAATTTAGCAATTGTGTATCTATAATCAAAGTTTGAAGATAATGATCAAAGTATGTACAAATTTTACATATTAATTATGCATACTAGAACAAATTAATTTACGCAGATTAGGCAGAAACAAAAATCACAAAGTCTTCCTGATAACAAATATTGTTCCAAAAATGCTGATTGGTCAGTTTGAATTGTGAAAATGGTGGTTATGGGTTTCAACTTTAGTGGCCAAAGAAAGGTCTACATGTCAGAAATGGGGAAGGTGGGGAAGGTGGTGGTTTTAGGACAATAAACCTTATAGTAAGTGGCTCACAAACCGCTCAGATTAGATTTCGGATTGGCATGCTTGGTAGGGAGTTATTAAGGGAATCAATTTTTGGAACATGTGCAAAATATTTATAAACTTAGACCAATTGGAATAATTAATTTTGGATTAGTATTAAATTAGTTATGAATTTTGGAATGAAACTTGTAGGTGGCTCAAAAACCGCTCGGCCTAAAATGTACATCGTGATTATATAGAAATTTGAATTTGGAGGCTATAATATACCTCCTACTTGGATAGGTGTAGACTGCGGTTTCTGGTGATGTGCCAGTTTTGAGCCACCCACTCTACTTGAAAATAGCGAACACATTAGAGCTTCGTTCCAAAACGACATCCCCAGTCAGGAACGGGGTTAATAACGACGACTCATTAAGGTACAAACACCTATAACCGACAACTTAAAGCATTTTAGCATATAAGAGCTTGGATTATCGATAAGGAGATAATTTTCGTTCGTAGGAAAATAAGGTTCATAAAGAATGAGCATTTTTCTATGAATTATCTTCCAATATTGAAATTTGTACAATTTTTCAAAGTGAAATGTACTTCTGAACCAATAACCAATATGTACAAATGAGATACATCTGTTCTTTCATAATCTAGGAATTAGAATATATCGGCTATTGGTCACTTGTCGGTTATGGGTGTCTCAACCTTAACGTCACTTCCTCGACGATTCCTGACTCCGGAGTGTCAAACGCGATTCCAAAACCGTCACTGAACCCAAAAACCAACAATATCTATCACACCCGTACACTTGGGTTCCTGCTATGTCTTCCCTGTGCACATAATGTTCCATTAGAGTAGAATGACGGTTTTACCCATGCATCACTTACCAATGTGGCAAGCTCGCAATGCATGAAACTAGCAGTCAGAGTCAAAAGCAACACACCCTGGATTGGACTAAGCATGATTTTTTGTCACTGTAAAGCTTCCATGAGACCCGCACCAAACGTGGATCATTCTGCTGCATGCAAGCCATAGCTTCAAGCTTCAGCTCAGAGGCTCACTCTCTCATTGAAGCTTGTGTGTCATTCTTTTCGGTTACATATCCAGGTTAGTAATTAATTCTCTCAAGTTCTCATCTTTGTATTATGTGAATGTATGGCTTTTTGTAAAAATCAACATGATGTTGTGTGCCTAGCTTATGACTCAACTATTTTCCTGCTCTTTGTGATTAGCTTTTTTCACTTGGTTTTTTTGCCATATGGCTTGGAATTATTTCAGAGTTAGCTTGAGGGCTAGTGGTGGTGTTTTTTGAGCTTGAGATAGTGGGGAAGGGGATCTGTTTTGATTAGAGAGGTCTCAGGAAGTGGAATGCTGCAAGTCCTGGTGTGATTATATTTCGTCAAAGTTTCTGTTTTGGATGTGGTTGAACCTTTATTTTGTCGCTTGGGTTGGATTATCGCAGCTGAGGTTGAGTGGTTTGATTACAGACGTGTTAGGTTTTGGTGGATTTCTCGGATTCTCTTTGTTTCGCTGTCTGAGCTTGTGACCCAATAGTTTTGCAATTTGTTTTTTTTAGGTTGTTGCAGGAGTGATGGCGGAGGGTGCCATCCTTTACCTGAAATCTGTGGAATTGAATAGTGTGCTAGCTGCTCAACTGCTGTAGATTGCCAAAGGCATTGCCGTCTCTGTGGGCACTGTTTGAGGTGACGAGTGATTTTGGGGAACTGAGGTGGTTTGTAGCAGCTTGATTTTGGGAGAGCGCGGGGTTTGCTTCCGCAACTCCTTTCAGAATTCGCAACCTACTTTGTTTATGGCCCTTATCGTACAGAGCAAGCTTTTGTACACACGATTCTGCAAGAATAGTTGATATGCAAAAGATTTTTCTTGAATTGATGTTGAGTAGTTTTGTGCAGGTGGGCTTAGTATAATTTGAACCGTGATGGATCCTACGGAGGGTTACGATGCTATTGGCTATGCCGCCCATGATCCAGAAGGCGAACTTAAGCCCTTCAAATTCAAGCGCAGGTACGGCCTAATCACATAATACTTCTCACCCATGTAAAGGATTCTACTCCTGGTGCCGCCTGGCAATTTTTCCAAGTTTTCATAATGTAGGCGATGTAACTGGGAGACTAGAGCACAACATCTCCGTCACAGAGATGCCAACTTTTTTCTTACACTGGAATTTGATGCTGTATTATATTTCCTTGTGTATCATTGCAGATTTCCAGGACCCGAGGATGTTGTCTTTGATGTGACACATTGTGGAATCTGTTACGCGGAGATTGTGTGGACGAAGAACTTCCTGGGCGATGTGCAGTACCCTGTTGTTCCTGGGTAATCCATTCACTGAATCTCATCGTCTTGGATAAGCTTTCTATGCAATAATTCCTCCCTTGCCAGAGTCGGTTCCAAAGCACAATGAGGATTCAGAAGGCCCAGGTCTTGATTTTTATATCGAAATGCTGGTACTGTGTGGATCAATGAACCCAGTGTATTATACTAATTTGCAAACCAATCATGTGCAGGCATGAAGTGGTGGGCGTGGTTAAGGAGGTGGGCAAGAATGTCACCCGATTCAAACCAGGCGACCGAGTGGGCGTGGGTTACTACGTGATGTCATGTAGGTCATGTGACCTATGCAACGAGCGACAAGAGAATTACTGTAATGGGCCTGGAGGCTCCATCCGCCAGTTCAACCAGGAAGATGTAAACAAAACCATCACTCGCGGCGGCTTCTCCAACATCCAAGTCACTAACGAGAGGTATGTGGTGCACATTCCCGATGCATTGGAGTTGGAAACTGCAGCACCGCTGCTGTGTGCGGGCATTACAGTGTACAGCCCCTTGAAGAAACATGGCATGGAGAAGGGCGGCAAGAGAGTGGGCGTGTGCGGCCTGGGCGGCCTGGGTCACCTGGCTGTCCGATTTGCCAAAGCCATGGGCAATCATGTGACTGTTCTCAGCACGTCAGAATCCAAGAAGGAAGCAGCTCTCAATGAGCTCGGTGCAGATGCATTCATCATCAGCAAAGACCAAAACGCCATTCAGGTGCACCACAAAACCCGAACTCACCTTCATTGCACTATAAGCTGAGAAAGGCTTAAAATGTAGTGAACTTCTCCACTTTGGCGCATATTGCTTGAGTATCACTTGTGGATTGCGCCAGCATCACTTGAGTAGCATGTAGATCACATCATTTGAATAGAGGACACCGCAAAGTTCTCACTCAGTCGCCATGTATTATTCCCAGCAAGTGCGAGCCCTAAAATTTTCGGTGCTTGTGTGGATTGATTGGCAGGCGGCAGTTAAGAGCTTGGACCTGGTGATCGATTGTGCAGCGGGGGCGCACCCCGTGGATCCTTTCCTGTCCATGCTGAAGTATGGCGGCACGCTTGCTCTTGTAGGTTTCGCTCCAGAGCTGAAAATCTCCCCACATTATCTGTGCTTAGGAAGGACCAGCATTGAGGGAAGCATCACCGGAGGGACTCTAGAGTTGCAAGAGATGTTGAACTTTGCAGCGGAGAAGGGCGTTGCGGCGATGATCGAGAAGATTCCGATTGACTATGTGAATGAAGCTTTTGCTCGCCTCCTGAAGAATGATGTGCGTTACCGTTTTGTTGTGGATGTTGCCAATTCACTCAAGCCTTAAGATTCACCGTATTCCAGATTTACCATGTTCATCTGTGGCCAATGATAACAAGAAGTGAGGATTAGTGGGTGGGTTATGACAAAAAGCGGTATATCAAATGAGGAAGGCAGAGCGTATATGTTATTTTGAGTGAAAGTGGCTGTGCTGCTGTGGCTGTAGCTAGGTATTAAGAGAAATATATTATTCGGGCAGTTTGGGGACCCGGAGAATCAACCCCTTTCGGCTCGAAGCTGAATTGCATGAACTGTGTGGTGAACATGAAGCAAGTTAAGGTATTTATGCTAAAGTGAGGAAAGTTCTAATTGTCTTGACTGCTCAATATTCAGTATTGTTGTTGTGTGTAATTGGGGTTGAGGTGAAGGTGATTGCCCTTGGTAGTATGAGTCAATGATAACTTAGCATGCGTAAGCATATAACACGGACTGAATTTCTTGTCATGGACTTACAGCCTTCGTTGTATCATGACTCTGATAGGCAAGCAGACTGTGAGAGGATATGAGCCTCGTGATATTGTACCTTTTGTGAAAGTTGGGAGCAAAACTATAATCTGAGTCATGGCCGGACGAGAAACTTTAAGATCATTCATGTGGTTCCTGATGAGGAGGTATGTGAGGAGATTACTATTGCGGGTAAACTTCATAGTTCTCTTAAATTGATCACCTTTTGGTCTTGTACAGATGAGGAGTCCTCTTTAACTATCTATGTTAATATTGCAATAACGATCCATACTGCAGACATTGTCTTACAGCAGGCCTAACCGATGGAAACCTATGAGCATGTACTACAAATCCACACCAGTCCATTAAATACATTACTAGTTACAGTAGCCATCAAAAAATGCAGACCATAATCATATTTGCCCACAGTACGAACACAAGGCACAAATAACGAAACACAACCTGCTTACAAATTGCAACTGTCCATGATCACTTCTTGAAGCATATTCTATGGTATGACTTCTAAATTAGTTCCAATCGTGCCTTCATATGTAGAGCAAGCAATAGCATTCAGTGTCAACAAATTATACAGCTCGCATGGGCCAGTGTTATCGAGGAGAGTATGTAGGTTTATGCTCCGGCGATTTTCACAAGAAGCTCCAAAGACTGTATCTTTCATGGAGTTCCATGTCATTTTCTCCTCACCCACGTCTGCTCCAACATAACACTTCTCTACCACTTCGACCGCACTCTGGCGGTCATCGGTTGTCACATATGTTTCCACCAGTATTCTGAAAGCTGTCGGACAAATTTCTAAAATTCTTCCCACCAACTCTGCCACTCCCATCATAATGAAGAATCCTGGGAAGGAAATCAATAAGCCTCCGTGAGCCAAGAAACATGCTGTACAACCAATAACCTTGTCGGTCTTCAACAGCCTTTTGTCAGGAACGTTCTCTATATGCAAAGAATTCCTCTCCATTCTTTGCAAGGCTGCGGCTTGTACATATTGGCTCCAGACATGATTAAAACGCGACCAAAAACGTGACCAAAAACCATGAAAACCACCTGTGAAATAATATTTGTAGGAATTATAGCCAGGATAATCTGCTCTCAAAGTCGCTACGTCACTATCTGATATTTGCGATGACCCCGTCACTATTGACCACGATTCATATGTATATGTATGTGCATATTCACTCAAGCCTAACAACTTCAATGCAAAGCGGGGAAGTATTTGGCCAAGCCCGTTCCCAAGCCACCTGCGGGTTCTGCTCGTCGTGGAACCTTGCACAATTGAATCGGCTTTCGTGATCTTCTGTCCGGATATTTTTCTGCATCTAGTTCCGCTAAATACGTTCCAGAAAATGGTAGCAGTGATCAGAATGGGAGCACCCAACAACATAGTGTAGAAGACCAAATCTGGTCGACATTTCTGGTCGGCTACGTCTTCCCAGATAAATTTGACCATCGACCATGAGAGGCCAGTCAAGATGAGGCCAGTGCTCTGTCCCATAGGCGTTCTCCATGTCGGATGTCCCTGAGCGGCACCCAGTTGAAATCTGGGATCCTGAATTGAAGGTTCCTTAACTGAAGATTCGTCTTGATAAAGCCTTGCAGTCTGGCCATTAGAGTTGGGGCCATCACGCCTGCGCTGATTCTGGTCGTTTTCGGGTCCAGCTTTGTAGGCTAGTCTCCACTCAACACGGTATCCGTAAATCCGGAAGGAAATGCTATGAACAATCCAGAGGAAAGTGAACACCAACATGGTCAAAGCCAGATTGTTGGCAGTGCGGATGGCCGGCCCATCGAGAGTTGTCCGTAGGAGCGCCTTACAGATAGAGAAGGACGTTGTAGCAAAAACAACGAGCGGCGCACTTTCGTATGCCAGCGCCACACCGTAGTGAAATCCTGCATAGAAGTAGAAAAAGACAGCCACATTCATGGCCCCTAAGGCAGGAACACTTCGAAGCACCATGAAAGGGCTCGTCACATTGGTCACGAACATTAAAGTTCCAGTCACGAAGATAAGAGAACCGATTGTAATGATCCAGTACGTGACGTTTTTCATTCTTAGAAACGGCCCTACCGCTAGAATGTAACATCCCACCGCTATGAGGAGCACCAAGTATGAAATAGTGCCTACTGCCGTCGCCGTGGTTGCGCCTCCACACTCAAGAGCCGCAAGCCCTATCATTGCATCTGGAATTTGACCGCACTGAATTTTGCAGCATGCCACAAAACTTTGAGCTGTCCGGTTCTGACTGTGCTCATTGATGTAGCCCAAACACCCTTGTTGAAACGTTGCAGGGCACATCTTGGCTGCACACCATGGGAGTAGATCACGACGGGATGCCATCGATCGCTCAAGAACAATCTGTGAAATCAGAGATCTAAAGGTACTAGAGATAAATCAGTGGTAACTCATCAAAAGAATTGCCTTCCTACGCTGAAGAACATCCTAGCAACCTGTAAAATCAGTGGTCATGACTCACAACATCGAGAGGGGACTCGGAATCATCACTTTTGACACGAATCAATCGACGCACAAAGCCTAGTCACTCTGGCCTTAGAGCACACCTCAGTACTCTCCCAGACCCACCTGAAGCTAGCATATTCTAGAAAATATGAACTGATCGAGTGTTCATTGTGATATATACTATGAGGGTGGCCAATGAGACCCTTTGTGTCCGCAATACAAATAGCTGCAGATAGTCAGCAGGACGAGCTCACTCGATCGCACCATCCTATCCTGCAAAAGTCTAGGTTAATCCTGGTTACTACCGAAAATTTGAAGAAGTCCAACTCTTGACTTCTCTGAGATACTACAACTTGCATTGAGGCTAAATTTTCTGGTATATACCGAGTCCTGACATATGGTAATCGATATGCTAATCATGATTTAGTTATGTTTGGGCCTTCTTTTTTCCTTTTTCTTTGACGGTGTCCATCCTGTGGGACAGTAGTTTATAAGGTTCATACAACCACTCTCGCTGGGACTCAGTGGAGTATTGTCAAATCGGGAAGAGATTCATAGCCGCTCAGAAAAGATCCTTACAGCAAGCTGGTAATCTACTGCAGTAATGTTAAAAACCAGTGGAAATTCCGATGACAGTCTCCCGCCAGCACATGGAGAGTTGATGACGGTGGATTTTAACTTTTAAGTGGTCAGCAGGCAGATTAGAACTTAAAACAGCACAATTTCCGACCCATTCCAAAGTCCACCGAAGTACCTGAAGAAGAACTCAGCATCTAGTGATCTCCGTCACCTCGACGTCTGCAAACCACTGCAACTAATAAGTTTAGCGTGCTACGCAACGATTCCGGATTACCGAACGTACTGTAACTGGACCAATTGAGCGAAGGTTCGGACTCTTCACTGTTTTTTCTTTTCTTTTGGACGGAAATCATGATCAGCGCTTTACCATTATCGATTATTCTAATCAAACTTGCAGTATCTATGAACAGTACGTCGGTAGAATCAAGATGCGAACAGTACGGGCTCGGCAGAATATTGATCCTATCAGTCTCTGAAGCGGCAGGAATCCCATGTGAATCCCGATGTTAGAAACCGTGTTGAGAGAGAAATTGTGAGCATACCGCTAAGTTGCTGACACTGGCAATAAAACGGCTTTTGCAGTCCCTCTTGTCCTCTTGCCGATGCTGGAAAACATCTGGGTAAACCTCTTAGGGCCGCTTTACACATAGAGGCTGGGCCAATTTCCCTTCGGACCGATTGCATGAAATTTCGGGTGCCAGTTTTGGGTGGAGGCGCTTGAGTTGTAATAAACAAAAACAACTCTCAGCAACGGATATCTTGGCTCTTGCAACGATGAAGAACGCAGCGAAATGCAATACGTAGTGTGAATTGCAGAATTCCGAGTCATCGAGTCTTTGAACGCAAGCCTTTGCGTCCGAGGCTTGATCAAGGGCATCCCTGTCAGAGCTAGCCTCAATTACCCATTATAATAAGGTTATAACCGGGCCTGATTTTCCCATATGTAATGGCCATGGGGCCAAGAAGCTAGGCTGATTCAACAAATCTGAAAAATTACAGCCCTTCTCTCTATATCCTTTCATTACCATTTGTACAAGATGGATAAACAAAGACATAAGATTTTAATGGCTCGTGTGTTCTTCATGATTAAACGATATGTTACGGCGATTGTTGTAATAAATATTGCAAAGTTTGATTAACCCCTAAAGTTTTGAGGGTATTTTTCATCAAAACTGCCTCAAAACAGCCCCTCTTCAAAGCAAGGTGGATTTTGCAAACTTGGGGTCTTTTTTAGAACATCTAACCGTAAGATCTTGTAGCTAACTTCTATGTCTACATATCCACCAAATCTCACACACTCATTCTTCACCAATTGCAAGATCATAACATTCAAAGTAGAAAAACAAGTTTTTTTTTCCTGCAAAAAAAGGGAACAGCAGAGTTTTGAAGGCCCAAAAAACCATTTTTTTGCATTATGGATTTTGGTGGTTTTGATGCACGTCAAAGAAGACTGAGTTAGCTAATTTTCCTAAGAAAATTATATTCAAAAAAGTTGTGGAAAGTTGCCAAAAAAATCATTTTCCGCTGTGGGGTATACTGAAATTCACAAACAAAGGCCGTTTTTGGACAATAAAAATAACATATGAAAACATTTTGGATTGAAAATCCAAACGGTGGGAACATGCTCTACTGCCTTCTCTACACATAGAAATTTTTATTTTTGAAAAATATCAAAATCTCAATTTTTGGTGGAATTTCAAAGTTCAGTCTTTGGGCAGATTTTGGCAGTTTTGGGCAGTTTTGGGCAGTTTTGGGCAAAATTTGCTGCATTCACAGTGGCTTAGAACAATTCAGTAGCTGCCCAATGAGCAGCATTTGACACTTAAACCTTCATAACTTTTGATCCCGATGTTGGAATTGAAAAATAAGAATATCCACACGAAGATCTCCAAACGGCCCACCTTCAATAAAAACTTCAAAAAATCCTGATATAAATTGCATTCATAGGTACCTGCCCAAATTCCAAAAAAGCCCAAATGTGGCAGATTGTCCTCTAGGAGTAAAGTCTAGAGGAATCACCGCAAGGGGGGGGAGCACAATAAAGTGGATCACAAAGTGCAATATGTGATCACTAAGAAGTGAAAATGAAGGGTGTTGTTTTTTAAAGCTCAAAGCTGATTTTGAGCATTTTGGTGTAGTATTTGAGCATTTTAGTCACTTTCTAGGATGTCGTAAAATATCTTACACGTATCTTTATAAAAAGAACGTCCTCAATTGAAACTTAATTTGACCACTAGTTCTAAATCATGAAAATGAACTTTTCCGAAGTCTTAATTTCTTCATTTGGTGCCCTCTATTTTCTGTAGAGGATGTTTTTTTCAATGTAAAAAACAATGTCCAGTGAAAAAAAACTTCCAAAAAGTTTCACAAAAAATTGGGTTTCAAAAACGTCCTTGAAATACTTCTCGTCCGCCCAAACTTTCATTTGAAGTGGTTATTGTCATTTCTACAACCGCAATTCACAAACGGAGGGCACCGTGGAATCAAAAGTGATTTTCGACAACATTTGACACTTATTCTTATCACTTTTTCAAATTATGACTGCATTCACTTTGTCGGACTTTGAGGTTCTCGTACGGCATTGTAGAAGAGGCGAATTCGTACCATATTCTCCCACACTTTAGATAATCAAGTCTATTTTCTATACCCAAACTTCTTCCCAACATACCAACAACCAAGATGCCACTTTTTTATGTCTTTGCGATAGGGGCTGAAATTAGCAATGAGCGGAGCACCTTTTTGGTACACTTTATTGTGCTTCCCCCCCGCAATCAAACAAGTATATTGCCTTAACCACGTATGTACACTTGCATATCACATACATAAACTAGAAACATAGTAAAGAAGTGGATTTGGGCTTCATTTGGCCTCCAATGGTGCTTGAGCCGAAAATTCCAAAAATGTTTTGGGTATAACAATAATGAATCCATATGGAAGGGCATGAAGGAGTAAGAAAGGAAAATGTAGATGTAAGCTATACTACTTGAAGGCTTTTTTTTTAATAACCATGAGGTGGAGGTATCAAACACATACAATTTTGTAATCAAATTTGATTGGATGTGTTTTTTTTATTGATATTTGACATTGGCCCTAAGGCCAAGAATTGGTCCTCCATTCTTGGTGCACCAAAGTCACCAAGCTTGAGCCATGTGAGAACTTGCAATTTTTTTATTGAAATATTCATACCACCAAATTGGTCTGGCCTTTAAGTAAAAAGGTTTCGAAGCTGATTTCACCTTTTAGCCATTCACAAGTGAGGATTTCAGCCCTCAAACATACTGAAATGGCCCGACCCCATGATGTAAAGTCGGCCTTTAGACCCCTTGATGTAAAGCGACCCTTAGATCAGCATCGCAGTGGTGTTTGAATCCCTTAAAGTAGAAGTTGACAGCGTAGACAAAGAGTTCCTTCAAGTTACGTCTTTATTTGAAAGTAAAAAGAAGCTTGACTACTCATGTAATTGGAAGAGAGATTCAAAAGAGGTCGAGAACCGTCACATGATTAGAATTAGAAATGACACAGTCTCATTGCCGCTTTAAATATTCGTACCATGGTTTAAGCCTCCATCCAATGTCGCAAATAGTAATAACCACATGAAAGGCTTGTTGTGATTGAACAGATATGGGATTTCCATATTGGTTTAAGTTTAGTCTAATAAAAAATATACTATTAATGATTGATATATACTATAAATCACCTTAACATTCTAGAATCAATGATCTTCTATTTAGGTACATTTGGGAATAACTATTTATAATTGAATATTAAACATTTTAAAACAAAATAAAATAAACTTGTCAAATGAAGCAAGAGATCATCAAAGAAAAGAATTACATTTAATCATATGGGATTAATCATAAACAAAATATATATGGATTGCTTTTCTATTTTACTTTAGATAGATATAATACCTAGGTTATTTATTCACACTAATTTTCTAAATATATATTTGAAGTCATTAACAAATCTTGAAACCACAGCTTCTACTATGTCTCTAATTTCTACCACTTGCAAAGCCAATTTGTTCAACGTTTCCTTCTTGAGTTGTCATTTTCCTTCATTAGACATTCAAAATTTTCATTGTGGCTCAAAAGTTATCATTTTGGGTCTATGGCTTTTATAAGTCTGCTTCTTAAATGTAGTTTTAGAAACAAAAGTTAATCAAATGAATGTTGTACAATTTTGGTTTACATCAACTAAAATAATTGGATCTATATATACATTCATTGGTAGTAACTTAGAATGCAATTATTCGAGCATATTATCAATTATCAACAATTACAAACAATGCTGTAAATCTCAAAAATAATTTGGTCTTCATGAATTGTAGCTCAAGGGGTTGGTCACACTTTTCACTGGTAGACAACCTATGAAGGTTGTCTGCACCATTTATTAGTATTAAAATTTACATATAATAATAGAGTATAAAACTCATCTGTGGTTTAAAAGGCTTTGGAGTTGACACTATCATTCAAAAAAAAATTAATTTTCGGAAATAAAATCATTTAATGAGTACTTGAATCTACAATTAGACCTCTATTTCACAAGTGGATCAACATACGGTCTCCTCCGGAGACCGAAGTTTCTCTCTCTCTCCGGATCAACAATAATCAGGCCTTCACAGCCTTTGGACTACGTTGACAACATAATTTCTAAAAGTATTCTTTGCATGTATAAAAAAACCATGTCCATATATTTTAAGCATAATTCAACATATTACAAAGAACTTTGTATGCTTATAGTATTTTTTTGTATGTTTTTACTTAAATAAACACATTATTAATGACTGATGAATGTAATCAAGCTCGCACGTAAGTAAAACATTAAAAAATCATGATTTCTAAGTTTCTAATATTAAAATTTAGAAAAATAGAATTTTAAGTTTTACTAAAATTGCTTCTAAAAAACAGCAATTTTGCACCTTTTAATTTTCTACAATAAATTCTTTAAGCAAATAACAAGCAAAGACAACAATATCAAGCATATCAGACTAAAGCAAATATGCCTTTAAATTTGATTTAGATTAATCTCTTGTACTTTCAAAATTTTATTTCAAATTTTAATATTTAAATATATACAAAATAAATAATTAAATTTTTGTATAATGTTATTTAACAGATGTATTCTTGGTAGATCCTCATTTAGATGCAAAATTTCCACCATCAACATACATAAAATTATAACTTTATACCATAATTAAATTGATGAATATAACTACTGCACAAATTAATATATACATCACACTCACAACAACATTAGAAAGAGCAAAATAGAATTATGCAAAAGAAGTCGTTCTTGTTGATTTCAATTTTACATTTCTTTTGGATATATAACACATATTTGCAAATGAATTGAACAATATACTGAATTTGTCAACAATTAAATTAATTAATAATTGAATTACATAATTTATTTTACAATGTGATATTTAATATGTTGTCTTTGTGATATAAATAGAAGTTAATAGCTATAATAGTACAACTAATTTTTGGAGCCATATGTTTAGATTTTGCAATATCCAATATTGCGTTGATATCCTAACAAATGATATTTATGATCTTTTTATTTTCAAGAATTTAAAATTTAAAATTTTTAAAAACATTTTAAGTATATATTCATTATTTTATTAAATATTAAAATATAAATAATTTTAAAATTTTCAATGAATCTTTTAGATGTTATTTTGAAGATGCATTAAAACCTTAAAGTGAATGAAGATCCAATCTCAATATGAAGAGATAATTTGATACTTTTTATTGATGTTTTTTTTTTTAGTTTTTTTTTTTTTAAAAAGGGCATAATACAAAGATTTTTTTCATGTTGAATGAAATATGAATAAACAAATGAATAAATAAATATGGTTCAATGTATATAATTATAATTTGAATTTGGACTACAATTTAGTTAAACATCATGAAATTTACACTACATGTAATATTAGTTAATTTTGATCAATCTATTATTTCTTCATTGATAATTTTCAACATTACAATGTCATATATTTTTAATTCAATTTTATATAGGTTTATAAGGATTTTTAATAAGTATAATGTCTTTTAAATTTTTGGGATGACAAGTGATTGTGATGAATGATGGCAATCACCATCTCATGGAAATTGACCACTTAATTTAGAAATTATAGTTTATTTATCCTTATAACGTAATAAACTTACTTTGAAGCCATGCAAATATGGCTTTACAATATACTATAAATGAGAAATATTTGGCTAAATGATGCTCTCAAGGAGCACCTTTCGATTGTAGATCCAAGCAAAAAAATCCAAGTTATTTATTGAATGAAGTTGGTTTTAGTGTTGATTTTAAAATTGATATTTAATTATAGATATCATTAATATATTTAAATATAATAAAAATTTATCACGAAGCAATTTTGTTGGTGGAAATGGATGATTTCAAGATGGCTTATATATCATTGAAATACTAAAAATAATCTTTATAAAATAGTATTCTTAGTATACCTTCAGTTCAAAGGTTGGAAATGTAGAACTTTCAAATACTAATTTATTTTGAACTACTACATCTTGATGTTCAAAATTCTCCAAAAACTTTAGTTAGATAACATCTAAATTTTTCATGGTAATATCATACATATATTGAATGTGTAAATGATCAAAACCCTCAATTTAAGGAAAACACAATTATAATTCTTAATAATTTTTGTGAAAATATAATTCAAATTTAAATTTATATATTTTAAAACTTTAATATGTTGATTTTGACGATAATTGAAATAATATCACATATTTAATTTATATATTTTAGTTACTTTATAAATTATTATTTTTAGATTTTTAATAAACATATTAATATTATTTAATTTTATATGATAAACTAACAAATCTTCATAAAATTTAAACTTTAATTGAAAGTTGGATTCTACAAATGCAGACACAATATGCAAGAGTACTTAAATAGAAAATCCACAATCTATGGCCATGCCTCCAAAATCAAATATTGGACCACCTTTTGAATCACATTGAACAATGTTTTAAACATTTTCATTCTACGCTCAACATAAAAATTAATTTTTAAAATTTAAAAATTGAATTTTTAGTACTTATAATTTATTATTAAAAGACTTCAAGAATCAATCAAATACTCATTAATTAGTTATTAAAAAGGATATTTAAGTTTATTGGATTTATTATTTTTAATAATTTATTATTGTAATGATTGATAACATAATATTATAAATACTATACGGAATATTTTGACAAATGTAAGAGAGAGGACTATTGCTTTTGATGTACATCCTAAGGTTTATTATTCCTAGATATTCATAGACCTTACTTTTGAAGTAAATAAAGCACAATCATTAATGAGTTTCCATTTTTTTATTCCATCAACAATTAATAATGTAATTTTTATTTTTTTAAAACTCTTTAGTATTGGTCACACGTTGATTTCCTACAACTTTAATGATTTTTATCAATACCGGGGAATTATAAGCAACTCTGGGGGTGTTTTCAATTCAATAAGATTGTTGTTGTCACAAAAACTCTTCACACAAGAATTGGAGACACCATCAACATCGATATTATTGTGGATAACATTAATTAGTTAGCTTTGGACAAACTTGATCAATTAAGACTTTGAATACTTATGACTTATTAATTCAATCTCAACTAATTAATCTATTTTTTTTTTCTTAGTACAATTTGTGATCATATCTGTTTGTGATGAGAGAATAACTACTTTGTAAAAATTGGTCATTTATTAGAAAAGAAAGCGAACAATGTCGTAAAATAAATATTCGCTTTCATCAAGAAGTTGATGAAGAATTATGGGAAGCTTTTAGCCAAGATGTCAATCATCATCATTGTGACCATTGCTCCTTTTGTTGTACATCTCCATCATTGTGAGCGTAACTCTCTTTGTTGTAATGTTTGCTCGATGAATATAATAATCCGACGCATCTTGTTGGTGGTATTTCTTGCCCACAAAAAAACAAGGTCCTAAATTACTTGTGGCTTATTTGTGTTTATGACATTATGAAGTTACTTCAAAATCATTTGAATTTGGTTTAATGGTATAATAAAAGTAAACAACATCTAATTCAAGTTTAAAATGATGCTTTGAAAAAATACCTTGATATTAAAAATCCAAGTTCAAAATATTAAGTCGTACATTGAATGAAATCCATTGTGATAGATAAGGTGTTATTTTTTTAAATAATTTAAAATCATGTTAGAATGTAATTTTTAAACTTAATATTTGAATGTATGTTTTAACAATATATTTAAATATATGATGGATTCATTATCAACTGATATTATTGCTAAAAACATATATTTTTTGAGATGACTTATCTACTATTCAAATATCAATTTTTTAAATTTTTATAAAGTAGTATTGTTTATAGGTGTTCCAGATTGAAACAAATGAATTGGTTGCAGGCATAAACTTGATCGCAGAATACAGAAACGAATTCAACTACAGGACGATTACAAGCCACGAAAAAACTTCATTAAGTGCTCACATATTTTTTCTTCCTTCTTAGTTCCTCCAAAATCACCTTGATTTTCTTCTATTTGTCTTTCAATTCCTTTATTTCCCCCTTCAATTCATGGTGATCCTTTTTCAAGTGGGTAACTAAGAGGAGTACTGAACTAATCTTGGTTTGCACCGACTCGATGGCATGGTCCAAAGTCCTTGTATTAAGCGATACTTCTACCCCAATAATTGCACACAAGCCTGACATGAGCTTGAAAGCGTCGAGATAGTATT
This sequence comes from Ceratodon purpureus, assembly GCA_014871385.1. Lineage (NCBI taxonomy): Eukaryota > Viridiplantae > Streptophyta > Bryopsida > Pseudoditrichales > Ditrichaceae > Ceratodon > Ceratodon purpureus. The sequence goes on along the minus strand of CM026432.1, from coordinate 8,458,274 downwards.
GCTACAAGAATATTGCTAGGATTAGTTTGTAAGACTGTTGGATCAGAGTGGCAAGGAAGAAAACCAAAAAGAAAGAAAAAGAAAGTAAACCTAACTTTTATCTTGGTATATTGCGGCAAGGGGTATGTTGTTGAACAGAAACGCCTTGCCACATAGGCTTCACAAAGTCTCTTAGCCATGAAAAAAGCTATAGCCAGAAATTTTGAAACAATTAGAATTCAAAGATTACAAATAGAGAAGTTTTAAATATTGAAATAATTTGGATTATTATGGTACATTATGCTTAGGATTCTCTAGGATTATTAGCTCAAGAACATCTAAATCTCGTATGAGAGTATCATGAATATATTGAATATGCTAATGGTCAAAATCTCATTTCAAGGCAAATTAAAGGATTTAGCAAATACAATAGCCTTTGATGATTTTTGTAAAAATAAAATATAAACATTTTTTATATATTATTATCATTCTTGTTTATAAAAATAGCTAATACAAAAATATTTATCAACGTTTAGAAATTATAATTAAATTATAAGATTCAGAATAATTTTTTAATTTGAATTTGAATTTTTATGAATTTTTAAATATTAAAGTTATTTAATTTTGTATACTTAACACAGAAACTATTATAATTGTCAAACTTAATTAAAAATTAGAATACATGGATGTAGATAAGTTATACTAAGATAATTAAATCAAAGATCCATCCATGGCCATACCTTCAAAGTTAAATGTGATCAATGCTTGGATCAAACTGGAGGATGTTTTGAATATCATCATGTTGTTGAGCTTTGTTGTGTTCAATTAAACCTTCGTAGATACAACATAAATATGGGTTTAATTTAAATTTGAAAACTCATTATTATTTTTAGGAATTTTAATTATTTATTTTATATTTAAATTTTATTTTAAGAATTAATCTAGTTTTCTATAGTAAGTTATAAATATGTTTCTTACATTACTTGTTACTAAATTTGATATTTTGATAATTTAAACTCATATTTCATTGTATGATTGATAATATTAAATTATAAATATTTTCATAAATTATATAAAAGTGGCTATTACTGATCCAAAGGTTGATTATTTCTAAACATGCAATGGACTTACTCTTGAAGCAGAGAAATTGAAGCAAAGAAGACCACAATCATTGATGAGATTCCATTTTCAAATTCATCAACATCTACTTGATGTATTTTTTTTTGTTTGAAGCTTTTAAATATTGGACATACTTTGATTTTCTTGCAACTTCTATACGTATCTTCCAATACCACATAATTACAAGTAACTAGAGGATGTCTTTTGATCAAATAAAATTGATGTAATCACAAAAGCTATTGCCAAAAAAATGGAAGTCATCATTGACATCAATATTTTGGTAGAAAACACCAATCTCTTAAATTTGTGATAACTTTTTTATTGTGTTATTTTGTAACAAATGGAAGTGCTACATTTAGTTTTTTTAACAATGCTACACTTGTCTTCTAGATGCATGTTATAATGGTTAATGAGGCATGTTACATGTATTAAGAAAAACATTCTTATTGTCTACTACCCAAACAACTCATTTTTTTTTTTTTTTTTTATACTTTTGATAAATCAATGAACATTGACATAGTTACTTTACTCATAATATGACACATTTATCATAAGCACATTATAGTTAATTCTATTGATTCAAACTATCAATAATGAATGATCTTATGTGCTTGCATTGGAAAATTTATGTGTTCTTATTAAGTAGGTGAAATGACATGCCATTTAAGTTAAATATTGCTTAAATTCAAATATGAATAATGCATCTTAGTTGTGTAAAATTTGAATAAAATAAATTGGATTATAAATATGTACTTTGACCAAGTAGCTAAATTACTATGGCATTGAAGTACACGCACTCCAATTATAAATATGAATGAGGTAAGGACTAAGGTTACATCTTTGATTAATAAAGTAAAAGGAGCATACTATGGAACAACATGAAGAAGGGCAAAATTGTTACCAATAAGCCAACACTAAGCCAATGAACACAAGACATAAGTTAACAACATGAAACTACAACTTCATATTCTAGTGGAGAGATATAATATATTGCTTCCAAAAAAATTGTATGTAAATGTTCGGAGGTGCTATTAGTTTAGAATAGACACCTTCAATCGATAATTAGTGCACTTGCTTAGGAACCAACAACTTAGAACAAATTGATAATTGATTAACAACAAACTTAGTGACTAAGATTATGCCTTATAACTTACAAAGTATACAATTTTTTGTATTTCTCTTAAATCTCTTCGTACAAACGGTTTATTCATAAGTTGGTACTTCCCATAATTATTTGAACCAAATATAAAGTTTCACGAATAAATTTTTTCAATGATTCATTGAGGGAAAAAAAATTCTCAATTTTTTGAAATTATCATTTAATTGATTTATTTTTTGTTTGGAATTTGGCTTGTGATTCTAAACATTGTCTAAACATTCTAAATATATGAAAAGATCATTTGTCTAACTATGCTACGTGATTCAAACTACCCCATGTAATAATATCAATATCATATATATTACTTCCATCAAAAAAATTCCTTCTATATCACAACAATATTATTTTAAAGCTTTGGTCAATCAAATCGCAATGAATAAGAACTACTTCATGCAAAAGAAGAAGACGGAAGAATCAACAACTCAAAATGAACACAACATTCATATTTGAACAAAAAACTAAACTCTATTTAAACTCTAGGTAAATGGAGTACTAGCCATACCGTACTATTTCATGTGATCAATTTAGCACTTCCAACAATTGAAAAGAAAATATAAAAATCTCCAAAAAACACAATATTATAATCCGGTAGTTAGTTTGTCCACCTCAAAATAAATATTTTTTCTTTTGAAAATATGAAATTCATTCCTCAAGAGAATATTTGTTTGATTTTTGTGTTAAAAAAAATCCACTAAAAAAAACTTCAAATGGCTTAGAAATAAACATATATCATCATTTTTACATCCTTAAACTATCAAAAATTTTCCATTTTCCCGTTTTAGAATTTTTTTTGAACAAACCCGCCACCCATCTACCTACCCTACTATAGCACAATAGCAAGTTCATTCCTTGTCAAACAAATATTTATTTCTTCTGAAAAAATAACGTTTGTCCCTAAAAATATTGATTTTCTCAATTTCCAATTTTTAACAAAAAATCACTAAAAATAACCTCAAATGGCTTAGATATAACAAAACATCAAAAAAACGATTTATTCTGTTTTTATTTTATCCACTTCATAATTTTCTAATTTTACGTTTTTTACTACGGAAATTATCTATGAACAAACCTGCTATGGTATTACAGCAGTGTAGAGGAAAACTCTAAAACCCTAAACCCTAAACCCCGACCTCAAGCAAAAGAGAAAACCTTCACGACAACAAACAACAAACAACGATGGTGGAGGTGCAGTGCATGCTCCGAATCCATCCAACAATCGCTGATCACAATCCCCATCTCCACCAAATGCAACAACATCAACAAATCACTTGTACACTAACTTATGATTCCAGCATTGATCATGCCATGACTCCGACCATCTCACTCTCCTCCAACTTCTCCCATTGCATTGCATTGCATTTGCTATCATTGTTGTTGTAGATCGGAGACTGATTCGTGGTCTGGTAAGCCAGATGTTTTAAAACTTTATTACAAAGCATTATATACATTCTAATTGATACAGCCCACTACTTGGTTGTTGGCTAGTTTAACTAACTCGGTTACAGTTCTCGTAATTCAAGAACTCAAATGGTGGTCCTTTTGAAGGACAGTCTAGTTACACTTGAGGTACGTATCTGCCGTTACCTAAGCAGTTTGTTACTGCTTGTTGCTGATGAGTGATTATAGTGCCAACACCCTCCCTCGCTCGGAATAGTACCGACACCAAGGCAGAGATGCGTCAAACTTGACGTAAATCCACACTATCCTGAATTAGTATGGAAAAAATATCCAATTAAACGTGGCGCGCGTCAAGCGTTTTAACGTGAAAAAGTCACCAATAACGTCACTGCGTCAAAGAGGATATGGGTGAAACGCGGATAAAATTTATACGTTCCAAATAACGGCATCACGTTAAATTAAACGGACACGTTCCTGTTGGACAGTAATTTTTTCACCTACTTTTTTACCTCAAGGAACTTTAGATATGACTAAATATAGTGAGTTTCCACGTCAGCACGTTTCTTATGACAGGGAGGACGTCAATCTTAACAGGTGCTACGTTAAAATGTGTTAAAAAAAACGTAACACATTGACTGACGTGGAATGAGTGCGCTGACGTGGAATGCTTGAAGAGTCAATGGCTGATGTGGAAGGTAGTTTTGACTATAGTTGACCATAGTAGTATCCAGAGCAGCGCGTTTCTTATAACATTGAGGCGTTAAAGGTAACATGCGCCACGTCCAAGTGTGTTAAAAAAAACGTACCGAGAAATCTGACGTGGGATGACTGTGCTGACGTGGAATGCGTTGTAGGGTGATAGGCTGAGGTGGAAGGTTTAGGGTTTGACCGATGAAGCAATGTTTGAGAGCCCGGGGGGGCTGTCAACATTGACGCGCGCGTTTCTTGTGACAGAGAGTGCGTTAAGATGTGTTACAAAAAACGTATGAACATATCTGACGTGGAATGCGTGCGCTGATGTGGAATGTGTGCGTGGAGGAATTTGGTGACGTGGAATGTAAGATTTCGCCTGCAATATTTTATTTGGGAGTCTAGGAGGCTGTCAACAGTGATGCACGCGTTTCTTGGGTCAGAAAGTGGGTTTCTTGTAACGGGAAGTGCGTTTCTTGTAACATAAAATGCGTTCAAATGTATTACAAAAAATGAAGGCAGCTAGGGTTGGCAGCTAGGGTTTGGCAGCTAGGGCTTGGCGGCTAGGGTTTGACGGCTAGGGTGTGGCGGCTAGGTTTTGGAGGGGGTTTGAAGTGAGAATTGACTCTTTTTCTCTCTATGTGGGTGTTTCAGCTGGAGCTAGGAGTGTGTGTGTTTGAGTATGGAGCAAGGAGTGTATGTGTTTGAGTATGGAGCAAGGAGTGTGTGTGAGTATGGAGCTAGGAGTGTGTGACAGTGTGTGTGTGTGTGTGTGTGACAATGTGTGTGTGTGTGTGTGTGTGTGTGTGTGTGACAGTGTGTGTGTGTGTGTGTGTGTGTGTGTGTGTGTGTGTGTGTGTGAGTGTGGAGCTAGGAATGTGTGTGTGTGTGTGTGTGAGTGTAGAAGTTGAATACTACTTTCCTGAGGCCATTACTTTCCTCTATCCTAATGATGACGCAATTGTGTATACAGGAAGAAGATGGGGGTTTGGAGAAATTGCTGGGACAGAATGCAAGAGTGCTGGTGAAAACCTTTAAACGGGTAAGAGCTTCTTGATACTAACCTTCAGACGAGATTGTATGGCTGATTTGTTGCTGTGACCTCACCGTTGGCTTGATCACGTGGGCTGTGTAGATTAAGAAGAATCTAGCCTGAGCCTCCTGGAATGTACGCACCATTTGCTTCCTCTACATGCCAATCGCATCTCCAAGAAGTGGACGAGCTCATTTTGGTAGAAAGCTGTATGCTATCGCAATGTAGAGGTAGACTTTATGTATTTTGTATTTGAAAGACAAAACATTGTATCAAAATATTACAGTGTGTTTATTTTTGTTTTAATTGACGCTTCGTTTGCGTTTTGAATGACGTTCTCTTGCGTTACAGAACGTTATTGCTTACGTTGAATAGTGTTTATATGTGTCATAATGATCATGAGCTATGCGTCCGGATAAACATTAAATTGCGTTTCAGTGAACATCCAAAATCCACTTTAATGTTACAAAGAGTTGACGCTGCGAACGTCAACTTCCGTCTAAATGCGTTTTTCAAAACGCATTCAAATACGTGACACATGCGTTTATCAACGTCCAAACACATTATAATGAACGTCCACACTACGTTTACGTAAACATACAAAACACGTCACACTACGTTTACGTAAACACACAAAAACCGTCAACATAAACCGTTTCTGTAAACATACAAAACCCGACACCGTAAACGCATCCGGGAATATTCTATGATCCGTGATCATGACACGTGTCACCATCTCAGCCGTTGAAATCAAGTGCCACGTCAAGTGCCACGCAATATCTGACGTGGAATGGACAATGGAGGGAAATATCCACGTAAACTCCAACGTGGAATGAAAAACAGTGGGAAATGCTCACGTGGCAAAAAGTAACTCCCTCAATTTACTGACCCCAGGTAACTTCTGGCAATTCCGAGTAACGTGGTTTAACAGAGATGACGTGCGCACGTTAAAACGTTTTAACGTATTATGACGCGCCGCGTCATAATCAAAAGACCTATGTGACAGGGCGCGTCACTTTTGATTAGTCAAAAAATCCACGTTAAACCGCGTTAAAAACCGCGTTAAACGGCGTTATCTTTGACGCATCTCTGCCTTGGTGCGAGCGCTTCTTAATTTTGTAAATGACGATGTCAATTCATGAGAGGAAACTAATCGGTAATTGGCAGTCAGTAGTGTCGGAGGATCTTTTGGTGTGGCAGACTATTCTTCTGGTCCTTTGGTTTATATGTATATCGGCACACAAGGTAGCTGGATTTGCTGCTGGATTATTGGAGCAGTGGTTCCTTAGTTCCTTGGGTGGAGATGAGTCCTTGAGACATACTGGACATGCTGCACCATCGGAAACTTCTACTTTCATTAGTGACAATTTTTCTCGGAGTGCAGGTGGAGCAGTAGGGAGTCTTATCCCTTCTCTTCCGGATGTGGTTGTCGAGAAAAAACTTTGGCCTGTGCTGATGAGGAGTCCTACGGTATCACAGTCGCTTCAGCTTCGTCATATCAATTCTTCATGGAGCAGATTCGTGGGAGCTTCTCTGGAGTGGAAGGCATTAATGTTTATGATGCTTGACTCGCATGGCTATCGTCAGTATGTCCTTCAGCATCGAATGGACTATCTCTCGTCTACTCAGCGATTAGGGTTTGAGCTGGCTCATTTCAGGATCCTTGTTGGCAAGAGTATGCAGGAGTTAGAGTCTAGGGTAAGAGTTTCGAGTTCCAGAGTGAAGCGTTTGCCTTCTTATGTATCGCTTGTAGGATGCCCTCCTAGCTTGGATGAGGATCCTGGATACTATGAGCTGTAACTACTTAGATTTTAATGCAAGCACTACTTGTGCAAGTTTTCTCTATTCGTATCAGACCTAGTTGTTCTCTCAGCCTTTCGAAAGCAGTTCGTCCCAGGGCTTTCGTTAGAATATCAGCAAGTTGATCAGTTGTTGGTGTGAATTCCAAGTTGATCTCTCATGACTGAATTTTTTCCCTAATGAAGTGATGTCGGACTTCAATATGTTTGGTTCTCCCATGGTATACAGGATTATAGGCTAGGTTTAAACTGCCCTGATTATCTCCATGGATTGTTGTTGGTATTTTGCTATTGAGTGCATGAATTTCGCTGAACAAGCGTCTCAGCCATATACCCTCTTTTGTGCCTTCGGTGATTGCCATATATTCTTATTCAGTTGACGATAGTGCTACAGTGGCCTGCTTGCGACTATTCCAGGTTATCGGAGTGGAGCCCAGGAAGAAAACGTATCCTGTAGTCGACTTTCGGTCGTGAGCATCTGCTGCCCAATCGGCGTCGGTGAAGCCCTGTAGGTTACTCTCCTCCCCGCGTCGATAGAGCAGAGCAAGGTCGACGGTTCCTTTCAGGTACCTGTACAGATGCTTGACTGCTTGGGCATGGGGTTTCTGAGGGCTTGTCATAAAGCGACTCACTACACTCACCGCATATGCAATGTCCACGCGGGTGTGGGTGAGAAAAATCAGCTTTCCAACCATCCTTTGGTAGAGCGTGACATCAACGGCAGGGGCTTGCATGTCAGGAACTAGTTTCAGTTTTTCTAACATGGGGGTAGGAACTGGTTTACATTGATCCAATCCGAACTGAGCAAGCATATCAAGGATGTACTTACGTTGGGTTATGAGAATGCTGGTGGGTTGGAACAGGAACTCCAGTCCGAGAGAGTACGATAATAGCCCTAGGTCGGACATTTCGAAAGTCTGCTGAATGTCATGGCGAATGGTGGCAATATGCACATCGTTATCCCCGGTAAGGTATACATCATCAACATATAAGATCGGGAGGGTTATTTTGCCGGAGTCTTTGTGATAGTATAGGTTATAGTCGGCTTCTGACTTTAGCAGCCCCTGGCTGAGCAAGTAGCAATCAAGTTTTTGGTACCAAGCTCGAGGAGCTTGCCTGAGACCATAAAGAGCTTTTCTCGGTTTACAGGCATGGGTGGGAGTATCGGTGTTAGCAAAACCTGGTGGAAGAGTGACATATATGTCTTCTTCAATCTCTCCATTTAAAAATGCCGATTTGACATCAAGATGGAATGTTTTCCAATCATGATGTGCTGCAAGTGCAACTATACACGGAAGGGTATTCCATTTCACCACTGGAGCAAACGTCTTGATGAAGTCTTGACCGTGTTTTTACTGAAAACCCTTAGCAATTAATCGTGCCTTGAGCTTGGCTACAGATCCATCGGCATTGGTTTTTACACGATATACCCATTTTGTCGCAATAGGTTTCCTGTCTAGGGGAAGTGAAACGAGATCCCAGGTATGATTTTTATAGATGGACGCGAGTTCCTCTTCCATGGCATTTTTCCACCCAGGGTGTTCCAGCGCTTCGTGTATGCTGGCAGGGAGCTCCGGGTGCTAGCTACTTTCGGCAATGTCAAGGTGGAAGTCGTTAAGGTGTGTAGGTAGCCTGCGGGTGCGAGTATTCCTGGTCAGTGAAGTGGGTTCCAGAGGCAGGTTTTGATCCGGTTCCGAAGGTGGTGGAGTTGGAGGGGCAAGTCTCTTGCGTTGATAGGTGTAAATCGGAGGATCAGCGTGACTAGAGATGTCGGGACTCACGGGGTTTTGAACATGTGAGCATCGGTCAAGGATTCGAGGTTCAGGCGGTGGTCCTCCAATGTTAACTAGGGACCCTGAGAACCGAGCTCCATCCTCAGGACCTGTGTGCTCTTGCTGTGAGGTAGACGGCTGCATGGCGTTGCCTTGCATGACGTTGCCCTGCATGGCGTTGCTTGGGGTAACATGGTCATCTGCACATGTGGGCCAATCGTATGATACGTGGACCTTGGGATCAGTGCCATGAATAGTAGAGCAAGGGAAACTTGCCTCATCAAACCAAATGTCCTTGGAGATTAAGATCTTATTGCTCTGACGATTGTAACTTCGGTACCCTCTGGATGTGGAGTCGTAGCTGACAAACACACTCATGGGAACGTGGTGCCCACTTGTTTCTCGAGGGCGAAGTATCTAGTAGTAAACTTCGACAGCCAAAGACTTTTAGGTGTGCTACGGTAGGAATTTTTTTTACGTGAACTGTTCATACGGAGTTGTGCCTCTATTGGCTCTGGTAGCTGTTCTATTTACGAGATAGTTGGCAGTAGCCACAGCTTCGGTCCAAAGAAAAGCAGGTATGTTACTGGCAAAAGCCATGCTTCTTGCTTTTTCAAGCAAAGTTCTATTTTTTCGTTCAGCAATACCGTTCTAGTGAGGTGTATGTGCCTGTGTCAATTGTCTGATAATTCCACCTTCATCGCAGAAATTGATGAAGGCATTTGAAGTAAATTCACCTCCCCTATCAGATTTGATGATCTTGAGATTGTGATTCATTTGAAGTTCTATCATGGCCTTGAAATGTCGGAATTTAGACAAGGTCTCTGATTTGAATTTAAGAAAGTAAAGCCATGTAAATCTGCTAAAATCATCGGTAATTGTGAGTATGTACCTTGAGCCAGAGAGTGAAGTTGTGGAAAGGGGTCCACAAATATCGGTGTGAATGATCTCCAGAGGATTTTTGGTACGTCGCTGGTTATGTTCTAAATTACTCCGACCCTGGATGACACCTTGAGCATATGCTCTCCTTGGCTTGTTGTTTCTGCATTGCTTGCCTGTATGGCATGCTAAACAGAATGGAAGGCTTGAGGTGATAGAGGGCAATCCTAATACCTTGTTATGAGTTTTCATGAAGATGAGAACTTTAAGGCTGCTGTGCCCGAGACGGCAGTGCCAGAGCATAGTGAGTTGTTCTAGTCTGGAAGGTGATTGCTCCTACAGAGCCGGTGAGTGATCAACTCCTCTGCCCCGCATGTTACTTGACTCATCTTGATCTCCATTGCTCCATGATTGCTCGGTAATAGCGTTGATTGATGATCGAGGTGGTCTGAATTTATACAGCCCATTTTTGCGGTCCCGGATCTTTGTGGCGGCAATATGGCATGGATCTGGGATTGGAAATCTTTTGAGGATCCAAAATTGGTTGGAGTCAAATAAAAATTTGAATCTTTCCTTTCTGTCTGTGACCGATCCGACTGACAAGAGATTCTTGGTAATGCCAGGTACGTACAGAACATCGTCAAATTTTATTGCCCCTGAGCTGGTGGGAACTTCCACCTATCCTTTAGCTTCCACATTTAAAGACTCTCCTCCGGCTGTTCTAATCTTGGATCAACATCCTATCTCCAAATCAGTGAGCAGGTTCTTGAGGCCGGTGACATGTTTAGATGCTCCACTGTCAAGAAACCAGTCTCCACTGTAACTGTTAGCTAAATTCAGCTCCGTGAGATTGGCAGCCAGGTCAGTGTCTGGCTCTAATGATTCTGCGTCACTACTGCTAAAATTATCAATGAGATTGTCAACTAAGTTGACAAACTGTTTTTCAAGCCTGCGAGCCTTCCGTTGCTTTACCTCGGCTGCTAGTTAAGGGCAGTTCCTCATCCAATGATCTTCGGCTCCGCAATAGGGACATTCTCCGCTGCCTTTCTTGAGCTTCGATTCACTTCCAGAGTTTGTCTTGCGACCTGCAGATTTCGTCTTCTGTGAGCTTCTGACGAGTAGAGCTTCGTTAGTGCCCTACCTTGTTCCTTTAATCTCTCTCCTGATATCGTCCTACATTAATGACGGTAAGCTCGGCAACTGTGGGTAATATTGGGCGGTACATGAGAGTGTTGACGAGTCCTTCAAATGACTCAGGGAGAGCCATGAGCACATGCTCAACGACTTCTGAAACCGTGACTGTTTCTCCGATGCAGGCAAATTCGTTCATGAGCTCCTTCAGGTGCTGCAGAAACTCAGTCATTGGAATCCCATCGTCCATCTTCAGGTTCGTCAGCTTTCTTTTCAATAGCAGCTTCCTGGAGTTGGTATTGTTAACATATAAATCCTTGAGCACAGTCCAACATTTGTCAGGTTCAGTAACTGTAGCAATATAAGGTATCACATTGCCCTTTACTGATAAGGCAATCATCGTTAGCGCTTTGCTCTTCTGTAGCTCTAGTGCTGTGATTGCTGCTGAATAAGTGGGTGCTTTGGAGCCTTTAGGTGGGTCAACTATTTTCCATAAATCTTCCCTAGTCAGCATATTCTTCATCTTGAAGCTCCACACACTATAGTTGAAGCTTCCATCAAGCTTGGAGGAATCTCCTATGCCTGAGTCTTTGGAAGCCATTCTACAGTAAAACAGTTACCTCCTCTATGATCTGCTTCTATTACCAAAAATCACTCGCTCGTTTCCTATACTCGAGTACTCACTCTCCTAATAAACTCCAGAAAAACGACTAACAGCTTGTCTCTCTAACCTCGCTCTGATACCATGTAGTAGATCGCAGACTGATTCGTGGTCTCGTAAGCCACATGTTTTCAAACTTTATTACAAAGCATTATATACATTCTAATTGGTACAGCCCACTACTTGGCTGTTGGCTAGTTTAACTAACTCGGTTACAGTTCTGGTAATTCAAGAACTCAAACGGTGGTCCTTTTGAAGGACAGTCTAGTTACACTTGCGGTACGTATCTGCCGTTACCTAAGCAGTTTGTTACTGCTTGTTGCTGATGAGTGATTATAGTGCCAACAATTGTTGTGCAGTTTCGGACTTGAAGCTTTCCACTAGGATAGCACTGTACACAATTCTCCACACCATGGGAGGCTCCACGAGATCTGCATCCAAGCTGGTGCCCTTCTTCCGGAACGCCGCCGCATCGAATCGCCAATCATGTACTGCTTCTCCTTCCTTTGAGTTGTTCTTTTGTTTTCATTTGTGGTGAAATTGTTGGATGGTGGTTGTAGTTCTTTGTGGATTGATGAGAATTTTGGTAGTTGGTGAGAGTTTGTGAGAATGTTTTGTGGGTTTGGAATTTGGAGACGATGGTGTGATCTGAGGTTTATGGGTTTAAGGGGTACTGGTTGAGGTTTATGGTTTAAGAGGTTGTTGGTTGTGGGTTTTGATGATTACTGGGTTTTGTGATTGTGTTGAATGGTGGGTTTTTATTTTGGTGCGATTTTGTTGCTCTGTGGAGTGATTTTCTGGGTTTTTTGTGGAATTGGTGGATTGGGTTGTTTTTGTGAGGATTGAGGTTATTTGGGATTTGGGGAGATTGAGGTGAAGTGGGTTTTTGGGTTGTAATGTGGTGTGTGATTTTGTTGTTGGATGGTTGCAGGTGTGCGTGATGGGGTGTTGGTGACGAATCGCCTGGTATCGACTGTGGAAAGTTCTGCTGGGGGTTGTGATGAAAGCAGAGCTGCCTCTGGGAGCGTACAGGGTTTAGACGAGGAGCGAGTATTGCAGCAGAAGCCTTCTCGGGTTTTGTTCTCCCGGACTTTGCAATCGAATTTTTTGAGGAATGCGCGGAGGAATGTTCAGAATCCGAGTTCGGAGTCGCAGAGGCGGCGGAATGTCCCTGTGCTGCGTGAAGGGCTGATTCAAAATGTGAGTAGTAGGTTGGGTGGGTTCGGTGATCGGACGAGGTTGAGATCTTGGTTAGGGCAAAGGTATTTCAGCGCTGATGGGCACTCCAGTTCTGAATCGAAGAAGAAAGGTCTGTCGGAGAGCCAGATCGGGCAAGAGCTTTTGTCTGAGATCAGCAAAGAGTCCACTTCAGACGCTGCACAAGGTTTGCAAACATGTTTAGACGCTATTGATTCATTCCCCAAACAGAATCAGGATCAGGATTAGGTCTCGCCATGTTGTGATTATTGCCGTTTAGATAATTTTTTTGCCGGCAGTTGCGATATGTTGCTAGATGACTTTGCTGATGGGAGTTGATCTTACGCAGGGTTGAAACTAGCACATGGTGAGGTCTTATCGCCTGAGGAGGAAGCCGCCTTGAAGTTAGCAGAGGCAGAGTTCGAAAGGGTTCAAAGAGGTAAAGATGGTGAAGTTGTTTTCGTTGATGAGTCTTTTTTTAATGCTGCAAGTGCGTACTGACTGGTGTTAGCTGATGATGAGATCCTAATGGTACACTGTGATATTCTGCAGAGGAGCCAGTTAGCGTGGAAAACATTCAGGAAATGCTGAAAGAACTGCAATCTGTAGCAGACCCAAAAGATCCTCGTATCGCTATTGTTTCCTTGAGATTAGGCCAGGAGTATGAAGCAAGAGGCGAAGACCCCAAGACTTTCCTGAAACTAGGAGAGCAAGCATTAAGCATATTTACGATAGCAGGCGAGTTCTCTGTCGAGGTTGGAATGTGTCATCATCTCATTGCCTTAGCTCACCACAGACTGGGGCAACAGGAGCTCAGCCTTGAAAATCTGAACAAAGCGCAGGTTGTACTGAAAGACAAAGAAGGAAAAGAGAGTGCACCTGTTAAATTTGCCATTCAATTTCTGATGGGAGACACTTTAGCTGCTTTGGGGAAACATGAAGATGCCCTTCAACATTACGTTGAAGGGTTGGCTGTCCAAGAGACTATCCTGGAAAAAGGCCATCCGCAATTAGCAAACAATTACCGCCAGGTATGTTCGTTTTTCCGAGTTCATTTGGTAGAGCAGGTTGCAAGTGACAAGGCTTTCTGGCTTCTATTATACAAGAAGCCTCTGTCTGGATTCTTTGTGCCGTATTTCTCGCAATTTGTCTGGACGTGATATATGGTTTAGTGAACTAGGAGATTGCTTGGCGTTTCAATCTTCGCCCACTATTGACATGAAATGTGATCAATGTTTGAATAGGTTGGCGAAGCATTCACGCAGGTTATGCTTTTTTATGGAGCAAGATATTTGGTTGAAAAAGCTCTCGAGATTCATGTCAAAGCTAATGGCAAAAACTCTATTGAGGAAGCTATCGATCGCCGTCTTCTATCTGTTATTTACAGTGGACTTGAAGAGCACGAGAAAGCCCTGGAAGAGCAACTAGCTGTGAAGTCCATCCTGAATGAAAAGAATTTGGGGTCTGAAGCACGATTTGTCGAGATTGCCATTGCCGATACTCAAGTCACCTTGGGTAGGATTGACGATGCAATTGCAACTCTTCAGAAGGTCATCTCTAATCTTGAAGAAGGCAGTTCATTGAGAGTCCTTGCAACTGTAAATCTTTCCAAGGCCTTTACACAGCAAGGAAACGAAGAGAAAGCTGGAGAGTATTCCAGGTATTAATCTTCATCTTCTTCGCTCATGAAGAGAAAACATACGACGAGAATATTTACCTGGTTTCAAATCCTTGGGGCTTGAGGATTGAATTTTCTGTACTTGCTTGAAAATGCACTGAGCATCGATTTTGAAACATGTTTGCAAAACTCAAGAAATCCCTGATCGTCAACTGGTTGGTGCTGCAGGGCAGCAATTGCACTTCTTGACTCAAAGCTTGAAGGTTTGAGTGGAGGCCAGACTGGAGGGGAAACGGAGTTGCTCACTGTGGGTGAATGCTACACCGAGTTGGCTTCACTCCATCAGCGTATGAAGCAGCCGGATGAAGCAATAGCTCTTTTGAAGAAAGGTCTCTCCGTATATAAGAAGTTGCCCCAGCAACTGAATGCTGCTGCAGGTATGATGGCTGTTCTATAAACAGTATTTTGGGTGCTTTTGACTGTCTTGTAAATATTTTGTCTGAGTTTCTTGATTGTTTTGCCAAAGTTGGAACTGGTGTAGGATTAGCATGTGAGATTTAGAATGATCAAAAGGTGCATAAATAATCTTTTTAACGAAGAAATATGTAGTCCTTTCTATGCAATTTATCATGCATGACTAGTGTTCTTAATTTACCATCTGGACATGCTCCTGGTTCTATTCCGTCATGTTTTTTTAAGCCTTACTCTGGGCCTCAGA